>CM068546.1:25240393-27640393 GCA_035048495.1 Euptelea pleiosperma | reverse complement strand
TGGTTCTAGTGAGCATGTGATTGTCATCCTCTTGACAATAATGTTACTCACCACGTACACTACATATCAAATCAAAATTCTCACTACTTATCAAATCCATCATTCATCTCGAGGAGTCCGACAACTGATCTGAGGTTGCCGAGAAGTCCTGTAAACCACTCCGTTGGCGGGATTCTACCAGCAGAGCTTCCGATTCTTAAGTTAGAAAGGTATTCTTAAGCCTATTAATCTTCAAATCAAGATTGCATACTTCTACAGTGTTACTATTGCTCCTATTTATAGTGCTTAATACCTGATGAGTAGGCTCTACTATATCGTACAATGACAGCTGACAGTCACCTGACGTGTCACATTACATGGTTAGCGACCCTAGTACATTAGGTGGCAAATCACCGACTCTAACCACTGGATGTCGTTTCTCTTCTCAGAGCTGACTAGTACCAACTCACCCTACTGGTGTGTTTTTGTGACGTTGTCAGTCGCGTGGCACTCTTCAGGTCATATAACCACATGGAACTCTAGGTGCACCTCCACTAAAGATCAGCCTGCTAGGTGATTTATAACCATTGGATTCCAAAAACTTTCATGGGTTGATTTTTGGCTGTTTGATTTGAGTATTATTTGGGTTACTAAAATCCAACGGCTCGAAATCACCAGTCAAGTTGATTTTTGGGATCCAACACCTAAGCTTCCTCCTTTCTCAAATTTGCCCCCTACGCTACCGCCTTTGCTAAACCCACCATTGGACGAACCTCCACCACCTGCACCTCCAAAACCACCAAATCCTCCATTTACACTACCACTAAAGCCACCACCAGCACCAGTACCAGCACCAACTTCTTTCTTGTTGTGCCCTTCTGCAATTCTCACCAACATCACTACCATAATTAGCATTGCACCCATGAAATTAAAACTAATCAAAGACTTCCCCATCTTTGTAATTAAAGAAATTAAGAACGCAAATTAAAGCAATGTTTGTTTTGACTTTTGAGAGAATGAGTGGGGAAGTCTCTTATTTATAGTGTGGGAATATTGGATGCATGTAATTGAAAGTTGAAACTTGAGGGAGACCTAAACTTTGGCCTCTCTCTCTCTCTCTCTCTGCGTGGCACGAAATTCTACTCAGTTTGACCCGGACCCTCTCAACAAACCGTTTTACTTACACAGGCCTTGATTACAAAAAAAAAAAAAATACTTACACAGGCCTAATTGTAGTCTGTAGTCTATACTTAAGAAATTAACCTGGAGACCTTGTCAACCGATTATCACCCTTTAATTTGTTCATATGTTCTTTTTTTTTTACCAGGTAGCAATTAGATCTGAGTACCCAAAAATATTTGAATCCAAAGGCTATAAATCACCCCATTAGAACCCAACTGCTAGAGCCCACCAATCAGGCTTGTTTGTTGGTGTGTAGTTCCATCAAGGAGTTGGTCAATTATTCATGGGTTAATGTGTCTAAAGGACTGTAAGTCTAGGTAGAGGTAGAGTTAGTTAAGAGTCCTAGTTGAGATCGAAGTTTGTTAGGAGTCTAGGTAGAGATTGAGTTTGGCTGCAAATCGTTGATTTTACAAGACCATCAACGACCTTACCACCCTCAAGCCTTTGTCGTTGTCACTTGAAACACTCGCAGCCAAAGATCGTCAATGTCACCAAGTTCTTTGCTGATCTTGGTAACGCCACCTCACATCCTCGTGTTTTTTCTCCTTGCGGGTTCTCTCTGTGGTGGAAATCACTTCTTCTTCACAGGTGAAGGTTTTTATTTTTTAGATTCCCAAACTCTATTTCGTACCCAAACTCTGTTTTGAACTTCGTTTGAAAGGTTGAAGACAAACTCATGTTTATGTCCCAAGTTGCTTTGTGCACTGTTTTTTCAAGTACTTCAACCACAACTTAAGAAATTACGATTGAGCTAATACTATCCTTTTCGTATTCCTACAACCAACATCACCATAATACTATCCTTTTCACATTCCTACAACCCACATCGCCATTGTCATTGACCAGGCCACTTACATACCCACAACCTCATGTCCCATTAGTCCATCTAATAGTTCCACACCCACTTAATTCACACCTAACTTGATCCCTTGGTCAATTGTATCATATAATTAGCCTTTGGTGCTATGCAACCTATCTACAACTCTGCATTAGCAGTGCCACATTCAAGATGGTCTATTCCTACACATCCACAACCTTTGTTTCACATAATCCAGCAGCACCACATTCAGGATGTGGTCTATTCCAAATCATCCACAACCTCATGTTTTCCACAGAATCCAGCAGTTCTATAGCCTAATAACCTCAAATACAACAAACATCGTTGTCCAAAAAGGTATCAAGAACAAAGATGATGTAGTCGTCATTGATGATGTTCAAGCCAAAATTAATCAACTCGTTCTCGACACCATCAATAATGAATATTGTGGGTGCATAATGTTGTACCTAAGGGCATTATAGTTGTCGAGAAGGAGTTGTGCACTCAAAGCAGACCTCCGCTGGAGTTAGCATGGCTTGCGGAGGAGGAGATGAGGACCTGCTGGTAGGAGGTAGAGCTCATCAAAGCTCCACAGCTCTGTAAAAAGACCTGGGATAGTTCTGTCGTTTGACCAGTAAGTGGCTCAGAATAGTAGCATGAGGTGGATCTAGGACCCACACACATTCATAATAGGTGGATCCAGTTGGCTGGAGCATCCACATGTAGATTGAGGACATAAGGAGAAGATCGCGCCAAGAATAGAAGTTCACTCGGCCCTAAGAGAGTGTTACTGTTTTCTAGGCAGAAAAGGAGACTGAACCACATTGAAGAAGGTTTCCTCCTACTGGCGAGAAACCTTCTAGCGCTAGTACAGAACAGATGATATGGTTGAAGAGCAGAAGCAAAGAAGATACCAAGCCAACTAAAATAGTCCCAAAATCATAAATGCGCTCTAAACACCAACCGGAATGCTCCCAATCCATATTCCCATGAGTAACAATTGCTATTTTGCGCTCCTGATCAAATAACACAGATTGTCATGTATGCATCAAAACTCAGGAAAAAAGACTTGAAGATTCACCGTTTTGGATCTGGCCAATTTGTTTCTCCCCCCCCCCCCCCCCCCCCCCCCCCCCCCCCCCCCCCACACACACACACACACACACACCCACCCACACCACTCTCTCTCTTTCATGTGTATGGGTGTCAATCTGGCCCTCTTGTAAGGGGACCCGGCCCTACCCTAACCTTTGAAAGCACTAAAAAGATGGCTTTTTTTTATAAATTTCAAGCCCTTAGGGTCGGGCCAAGCCTAAATATGTAAGGCCCTTCTAAATAAGGGTCAGGCTAGGGTCACACTCTTGGGGTCCCGGCCTTGGCCCTACCCTGACCCTTGAGGGTAGGGCTAGGGCCTATCTAGTTCGTTCAGGGCCCTCTAGGGCTAGGGCCTCACCCTTATAAGCAAGGGTAGGGCTAGGGTTGGGCTAGGCCCTACCCTGACCCGGCCCTTTGACAGCCCTAATTAATCATGTGCAACATACGTAGTGTGGGGCCAATAGTTCTAGATAAACAAAGAACTGACCCCACGACCTTAACACACAATCTGACACCTATCCTCTTCGGTCATGTGAATCACACATGCTGCTTGCTAGTATAGACACACACAATAAATAATTTTATTGTTAATTGTAGATAATTAATGTACTAGGAAATTAGGAAGAAAGGTGGCAATCATCGTAATTTACAATCAAAGTTTGGACAAAATCGACTAAGACCAGCCCCCACAAGTCAACTACATCGTCTGCACTCCCTTGTAGTAGTAGAGCTGCAACCTGGGCGGATTCATCCTGAGCACGACAGGTTGAACCCGACATTAGGGTGGGGTTGGCCCTTTCAAAACTTGGGTTGGGCTCGGGCTAGATTTTTTGTAACCCGATCAAATGGGCTAGGGTTGAGGCTTGGCCCAACCCAACCGACATACAAACTAATTATATGTATTAGTATACCGAAAAGCATCCACACTACATTTGGCAAATACAACAAACCATGGATGTTTGTCTTCAACAAACTACAATCCTTGTGTGAGATTGCAAAATGTCCTTAAACTACATTTTGGCATTTTATATGATCGGTTGATATAGACAATATAGTATTTCTTTGACGATTGTTTTTATTATTTCGTTAGTAACTTTTATCATGCATTTGAGTTAATGAACTTTTCCTTTATTATGAAAATATTATGTTTTCTTTTCATCAGGTGTTGGAAATAAAACTATTATTTAATGGTTAGCATAATGGTTATAGTATTGACCAATAAATTATTTTAATATGAAAAAAATTTAGGAATCTTTCCAACCAATAAAAAAATTAAGAAATTGACCAACCCAATAGGGTTGGGTTAGGGTTGGAAAATCTAGGCCAGCCTTGGGTTAGGGTTCACTTCCTTTAAGGTTGGGTTGGGCTAGGGTTGAGCTCCAACCCGACCCAACCCCGCCCAAGTTGCTGCCCTACATTGTAGGGCAAGCTATATTTAATTTGAAAGGAAGTTTTCCTTCACAAACCTTGCGTTCCCCCCTCCGAAGAAAGAGGGCTTTTTGTAAGGGTGCATTAATTAGTTGCACACACCATTTCAATACCTACACACACCTCTAATCTACACACACCAAAAAAACATACAAAGAAGAGGAACCCACCACCACCGTCCTCTTCTTCTTCACCTCCACCACCACAATCGCACCTCCACCACCACTTTCTTCTGATCTTCTTCTTCTTCCACCACCACCACCATCTCCTCCTCCTTCTTCTTCTTCTTCTTCTACCGCCCCCACCATCACTGCACCTCCGTCCCCTCTCTCTCTCTCTCTTAAAAAATATTTCTCGCGCATGTCGGCTAGCCAGGGTTGATTTGGCTATGTTGGCAGGCCAAGGTTGAAATAGCCAAAGCCATGTCGGCCGTTGCATGCCGACATAGACAAAGCCATGTCAACCTTGGCATGCCGACATGAACGAGAAAAAAAAATTTTAAGAGAGAGAAGAAGAAGAAGAAGAGGGAGGAGAAGTTCCGCCACCGTTGTCACCACCAAGTAGGTCCCTCTCCCCCCCTCTTTCTTCCACTCTCTCTCTCTCTCCCTATCTTGGTCTTTCTCCCTCTCTCTCCCTAACGATATTTAACGGAAAAAACGAAAGAAATGGCGCTGAAATTCAAATTTCAAATTTTCGAAAATGGAAAATAACGGAAAAAAATGGAATATAAAGGAAAATAACGGAAAAAATGGAAAAAAAAACGAAAATAACGGCCGTTTTTTCACAAAATTTTTCAGAAAATAACGGTTGTTGTCATTATTTCGTTATAACGGAAAAATAATGGTCGTTATTTTCGTTATAACGGCCGTTATTTTCTGGGCGTTTTAACGGTCCATAACGTAATGGGGTAGGTCCGAATCCGTTATAACGGCCGTTATTTTCGTTTATAACGGCCGTTTTTTAACCTTGCCAAGAGGTGTGTGCCACTATGGCAATGGTGTGGTGCAAATAACACCACGCTTTTTGTAATCTACGGCAATGATGAGCAAGGTTTTCACCGAATTTTTCACAGATGAGCGAGGGTTTGAAGAGGGGATTATCAGGTTTGCGAGGAGATCGAGCAGGGAAGATTCGGTACCGTTTTCCGGTGCTTTTCTCCGGAAGCCGGCGAGTTCGCCTGCAAATCGATCGACAAGTGTCTTCTTTCCGATTCCATCGACCGAGAATGATTGGAGAGCAGCCTACCATGATTGCTAATCTCTAGCCATTAGATTTTAGTACTTTTTAAGGCGTGATTCTAGCCGTTGGATTCAACCATGTTTTGAGTATTAAAACCAACGGAATTGCCCGCACAGAGCAAGCCTCTCGCCTACAGCTCGCTACGAAAGGTGTGGTTCCTTCTCTTCTTGAAAATTTAGGGTTACCTTCTTCTTTCGTTTCCCCATCATTCATCATGGTATCATCATTGCATTTTTGTTAGATTTGCTGAAAATTTAGGGTTACCTTCCTTTCGGTGATGTTGAATTTTTTTTTTCCAAAATACCTTCAAGATTAAGAGGCTGTTGAACTATTACAACTACTCAATTCCTCTTCATCACGAATATCAATCAGAGTCTTCGGACACTAAAGAAGAGGAATTAGTACTCTTTATCGTCTAGCCATCGATGGTTTTTATGTTGTCTAAGTACTCAAATTTTCTGCTCATATTCACCTTAGAGGGACTAACACTTACCACATCAGAATTCGTTGGAACAGAGTTATCCTTTAAGGCATAACCGTTGTAGATTTCTCAATTTTTTAGCAGAATAGTCTCTGCTGTTACAGCTTTTTGAAATATTGTAAAGATTCCCAGTTCTGTTAATTTCATTTTCATTTGAAGTTTCCTTTGTTTTATGCGGCTTTGCATCAGATGGGCTCGTAAATTTTGCTTTTACTTGCAATACAGAATCTTTTGAGGCATCATGAGAGTCATTTCCTGATTTGTATTTAAAAGAGTCTTTAGGACTTTAAACTTTTAGGCTAATTACAGCCGTCCTGATTGAGTCATTGTGGTAATCTCATTTATTTGATAATAATATGTTCCCACTTTCTTCGGGTTCCACATTTCTTGCGTCAAAAACACACCTTTGAAGCTCATTACTCTGCGATAGAAATTGAATTGTGATGCTGGGATCTTGGGTAGAAACAGGTGATATTTTTAGTAGGTAAATTAACACTTCTGATTGAGAAAGAATCATTGTATGCCCTGGAAGATAGATTTTTATGAGCCATTGTTTTCATGGTTCTTCTCACTCGTGACTTCCCATATTTGCTAGGAGTTTCCCCTGCCAAGTAATCCACTATCATGGGTGTATTAGAACTTACACATGTCAGGAGTTGGCATCGTAGTATTTTTTCATATCATTGCCACTGCCATATTTTAAGCATATTGGTATTTGGTATGGATTTTCTTTGCAAGCATAGAGTTGTCGGAACAACATGGTTGGAAATGTAATGATGACGCGATTTAGTCACTGGGGAGCCATCTAAATAATCTGACGGAGCCTGATTTGCTTTATTCCTAGAAGACATGGTTAACTCGTCAAAACCGAAGGATGAAATGATCACAGACCTGTTCAGAATGACAAAAGAATGATAACTTCATCTAGAAATACTAATTCATATTAATTTCAATTTCAATTTCAATTTTGATAGTTTGGAGATTTCCATTTTTGCAAGTATGCATTATAACAGTGATTATATTTTTATAAAATTCTACTCGAATATATTTATTGTGATATGTGCACACAGACACATGCATATGTGTATATGTATGTTTTTATGTACACACAAGCATATCTTAATAGTTACATGATATTGGAACAAAAATATTGCGATATCAGAAGATGGATAAAATCCTGCATTGATTGATGATTTGCTACCAGGGTTCTCAGAAGCAACAAGGGTGTTTATGAAATATTTTTGTATTTGTGTGAATGGGTTTCCACAGTAACCAACCACTGTTTACTTGCTAAAGTTAGAAATGTGCTTTGGAAAAAATACCTTGTCAAGTTGGTGCTAATTCTGTTACCATTTTGAGAGATGGAACAAATTATGAGGCACAAAAAAGCATCATTTAAATGCAAAAATATCAAAATGCAGTTGTCACAAATTATAAATAGCCCCAACTGTATTTTGTGTTACATCCAAATGGACCTTGAAGGCATTTATCCAATACAACTGATGAATGTGACTATTTGAGCCAGTGGACTTTTTCTTTACTATATTTACAACACAAATTCACTTTTTCAACCATAATTCAGGAAACAGTGAGTTGAGGGAACAAACCTTTACATCATAAAATAATTTTAGAGATTACATGATAAACCCAGGATTTTATTGATATGCCTGCGTCATCCGCTTCTACTTGTTTCTCTCTTCAAATCGTTGCCAATTAGTTGACACAAATTGATTTATGGAATGTTGTTTGTGCTCTTGAGTAAACTTCCTTGACATAGCATGAATATTTTTTTTGTTTATTTTGCTCAGAAATCTCGTGATTTGATGTTTTTTTTATAATGCTCTCACCATGTATACCTCTAAGCATTTCTTCACATGTCGGACCCTCTAGCTTCCCCATCTTTGGTGAAGTTGTAATGGGACCTAGATGGAAGGGAAAGGGTTCAAAAGCTATAGCCCTCGCAGATCCGATGTCAAAAATAGTTGCACAGCTTCAGTCTTCTCTTATCCAATCCGAAACACGTGGATTGCTCTCAGGTTGTGATGTGCTTCTTGAAGCGGGGCCTGAACAAACTGATCTGCTCAATCGTGCATGTTTTGGCCGACCCATCATCACAGCCTATAAAGATAAGCAATGGTTTCAGTTGAGTCTGGAAGAAGCTTTCTACTTGTGCTATTCTTTAAAATGTCTCAAGATTATAGGGGAAGATAAGTGTCCCAAGAACGACAATGGACCTCTTAATGCTTCGAGTTGACTTTTAAAGATGACTTCTATCCACAGACTCGTACGTCTTGAGATAATAACATAATTAAATAGGGGTAATTAAATAATCAATCAGAGTACTTGCAGGCCACTGAGCAATTTAAAAGTCTGTCGCATACGTCACGGAGCTTTCAAGCACCATTGATTTACGGATGGATGGTGTTGGTACTCGTGACGCTATTTTACTTGGTGGCTTGACAGTTACCAAATCAAGCCTCGTAATCCGACGCAAATGCTGCAGTAGTGAAGAAGTTAAAGAGATAAAAAGTAGACAGAAAGGCCATGCGTTCTCCCGCCGAGGAAGCAAAACCAACGAGTGACTCCAAAACCGCTCTTCAATGGAACAAAAAACATGCTCAAAGGCCAAAATACCCCTCTTTGTTATTGCGAGGGCCTCTCTAAAATTCAAGGGCATTTTTGTACATTTGTTAAGAACCAAATTTAATGGTCCTTGAGCATACCAAATCAAAGTCTTCGTTCCTCCTCTCTCTCTCTCTCTAAAAGTTCATTTCAAAGCTTCCCCTCTCCCTCTCTGATTCTCATTCTTGACAAGCAGAGAAGGATTAGGGTTTCGATTTCGTTTTCGGATCAACAGATCTAAGCAACATTTGATCTTCATTTCTCTGTTCATCCGATTTCAGCTCGTCTTCTCATCTTGTTCAATCTTCTTCAGCAATGTTGTTGTTGCTCATGAATCATAAATTTGTGGAAGATTTCTGAATTTGGTTTTTGATATAGAGAGTTTGAAATGGGAGCTGTTCCTTCAACGCCGCGCAAGAACGCGCGGCCGCAGGAGCAGGACACGGCGGAGTTCCTAATGGACGCCTTTGTGGGAGAGAAATCGTTCCCTCTCTCCTCCGATTTCTGGCGGAAATTGCTCGAGTTACCTCTCACCTCTTCAATGGCCGAATCGACGAGTTCGTCAAGCTTGCAAGGATTTCGGTTAGTACTTCTGTCATTACTTCTGCTGAATTTTCTGAAGAAAGTAAATGCTTGGTCATCCTTGCTTGATTATAGATTTAGTTCTTCTTTGCTTGTTGGTTTTTTCTGAGTTTTGCACCTAATGTTGTTTAAATTGAGTTACATTTCTTGGATTTTTTTTTTATATATATAATTGAGTGGTTTGGATGGAGTGTGAGACGCAAGTTTGGACTTATAAAATTCATAATTCACTGTGTTTTAATCTTTGTTGGAAGTTTATATGGACTAATTTAGTTTGGTAAATTAGTTGATACATTCATTATCTGGTGAGACAGTCATGAGTTGATGCTAAGGCCCAAGGGTGCCTGCTTAGTGGTCTTAGAAGGTGTTTGAACTTACTTCTCCAAAATTTAGATCAATTGAAGTACATAACGTCGTTGATGTCTTATGCTTGTGGCAATGGCGGTCTAGACATTCTGCCCATGGTTTAGGTAACATATAGGCTAGTTTTCATAAAATTCCATTGTTTCGGTAGCCTGTTATGATATATACTACATAGCAATAAATTCATAAAGTTAGCAATAGAATGGGCTTCCCCGTTTCCTCTTTCATCTTTTGGAAAACAGAATGTTTTTTGGTAAATGCTTATAATTTTGTGAATCGAGCTAGAGTTCATTGAAACTTGTGTACTCACACACAGTTCATTTAAAACTATATATAAGGCTGGGATAGAATGACTCATGCTATTCTTACTAATAGAATGACTAATGGACATGGGGCCCACAAGCAGACGAGTTAATGGCTAATTTTTTGCGATGATATCCTTCTCAACATGGATATCAACCACAAAAAAAAAATCAGCCCATTCCAACATTTACAGCCTTGTGAAAAATGGATTGCAAATTGAAAAATTTTGGACCATCCATTTTCAATGTTACATTTAGGTCCATATTTGATAGGGTTAGAAGTTTTAAAAATAAATGATTTTTGTTGAGGATGATCTCCATGGTGAGGAGATCATCCTCACCAAAAATCAGTTTTTATGATCTCCTCACCAAAATCAGTTTTATAATAAATATAATGACTAGGGCTGGCAATGGATCGGATTGACCCGAAGATCCGATCCAAAAATTTCGGGTCCGGAACCTTAGTGTCGATCTGATCTCTTATCGGATCGGTACCGGATCGACTGTATAACGATCCGATATTGACCCGATATATATATATAATATATATATATATATAGGCTGGATAAAATGACTCATGGAATTCTTAGTAATAGAATGACTAATGGATGTAGGGCCCACGTACAGATGAATTAAGAGCTGATTTTTGGTGATAATATTCTTCTCAACATGGATATCAACCACACAAAAAATTAGCCCATTCCAACATTTGCAGCCTTGTGAAAAGTGGATTGCAACTTGAAAAATTTTGGACCATCCATTTTCACCGTTAAATTTAGGTCCATCTTTGATAGAGTTAGAAGTTTTAAAAATCAGCTCTTAACTCATTATGCATGTGAGCCCCCACGTCCATTAGTAATCTATTAGTAAGAATTCCATGAGCCATTTTATCCCAGCCTTATATAGATATATATATATATCGGGTCAATATCGGATCGTTATACAGTCAATCCGGTACCGATCCGATAAGAGATCAGATCGACAATCTTTGATCCGGTACCGATCCATTAAGTAAAAACTAAGGTTCCGGACCCGAAATTTTCGGATCGGATCTTCGGGTCAATCCGATCCATTGCCAGCCCTAGTCATAGTATTTGTTATAAAACTGATTTTTGGTGAGGAGATCATAATACTGATTTTGGTGAGGAGATCATAAAACTGATTTTTGGTGAGGATGATCTCCTCACCATGGAGATCATCCTCACCAAAAATCATTTATTTTTAAAGAACTAAAATCTATGGCCAAAGAAAAACTAATCGGGCTATTTTTGGACCTACTTTTCAAAGGGCTCTACATCCAATTGAAGCTCCCACTTTTCTGGCGTGAGTCTATTAAGACCCCAAACCGATACACCAAAAGCACCTAGGTGATAGAGGTGTGGAAAGTTTAAGTCTTAACCTCGAGGATCGTAACAGAGTCACAATGGGAACGTCCTTTTGATCAGCTTTAATTGGTAGTTGATTGTGAATCCTCCGAAGTGGGACCAGTGATTGAGTTGAATAAACTAATGGGCAAGAGTGCACGACCACATCATCAACAAATCCTTAAATAATCATAGAGATTAGACTAGATAGTTACCTGGGATGGATGACAGATAGATAATAGTAAAGTAATTATGTGGAGGCCATAATTAGCAAGTCATAAGTGCGACTCGTACTTGATTGGATGTGGATTTTGTACGGGCTGACCACCTCGGCTTCACCGCAAACATACCCAAGGCGTACTCGAGTGAATTAAAAAAGAAATTTTAAAAAACACTCGCCTAGGTATGTTTATGGTAAAGATGAGGTGAAACTTCGATTACAGGGCAGCAGATCACAGCACTTGGATTTTATACGGACGGACGACCTCGGCCTCACCACACACGTAAACAGGTGAGTGTTTTCGCAAAAAGCACTCAAGTACTCACCTAGGTACATGTGCGGTGAAGCCGAGGTGGTCAATCCGTACAAAATCCTCGTGCCGAGATTTGTTGCCCGGTCATCTCTTCGATGACAGGGCCCGTTCATCAAAGTTTTATCTCAAAGTGTAATTGTACAAGAAAGTTGACAAGATGTACCTTCATCATTAACAAATCATTGAGATTAGATAGGGTGATGATAGCTGACAAAAGAACCTTTCACGGGGTACAATTTTGAGTTTTGAATGGGAGAATTGAAAACAAAATCTTTGGAGGTTACGAATTCAAGTCCAGATTCTAGATTAATTTGACTTCCATATGGGTACTTTTGTTGGGTCACTTTCTGTAGTTCGGCTGTCGGCTAAGTGGAGAGAGTCCCACGGTACACCCAAGGAAAAACAAGATACTCAGGTACTCAAGTGAGGTGCTCTGGTGTCAAAGAACTGCGCACCACCTAGTTTTCTCTTCAATGTGAACTCTTTCTTTTTTGATTTTTGTCAATGGATCAGATAGATCATGAACAAGACTGCACGACCCCTTAATCATATGGATATCATAATTAGTCAACAAGTATATATGACTTCACTTGTCCACTTTCCAAACCATATCTTTAGCCATATAGCTATTTATCTTTAGTCCATAAGATTTATATACTTTCTGTTTAAAGCCAAAACTTGCATCACAATCAAGGTTTAAAAGGGGCCGGCGTTATAACGGTATAACGAACTGGGGCGTTTCAATTTTTTCCGTTATAACGAATTGTAATGCTCAGGGGCAAAAACAGAAAAATAACTGCGCCAAAATTCAAAATTTGAATTTTAAATTTTCAAATAAAAAATAACTGAAAAACATAGAGGAAAATAACGGTCATTTTGGGCATTTTTCACAAATATTTTTCAAAAAATAACGGATCCTTAAAACGGTAAATAACGTAACGGGGGAGGTTCGAATCCGTCATAACGGCTGGCCGCTTTTAAAACCATGATCGCAATCAAGGAGACATTATAGTAGACATGTACACTTTCAGACATATCCCATCAAGGAGACATCAATTCAACCTCCCACTTTTCTCGCGCGCGTGACAATGGATGGAACGTCCTTTTGGTCTATCCATATCCACTAATGGTGGACCAATGATTGAGACTATAGAATGTTCTATGGAGGTATATATCAGTGAATCAATAAAACGAGTAAAACTTCTGTCACAACAAAGTTGCAAATCACACAATCACAGCCAATGAATTCTCGGCACGCACACCTCAAACCAAAAGCACATGGGTACGTTGCAAAAAGCACTTGTGTATGGGCCGAGAACTCATTGGCTCGTGATTGTGTGAGTTACAATTTGTTGTGATAGACGTTTTACACCAATAAAACTGGATAGTACACCATTCTATGTGAGGTGCTCTTATGTCTCGACAAATCAGTGGTCTCTACGAATGAGCCACGTGGCTCAAAGAATGTGTCATCTAGTCCGTCAGCTAGCAAAGTTCTATTTGATTTTTTCCACATTCAAAAGCACGTACCTCGGATCCCTTTATTTGCATAATGTATATATATTAGATCGTTGAGGACGGACAAGAAGTGTGAGCGAGCCACATGGCATCCACCAATTGAAGAAGACATTAAAACATGTTTGTGTTGTTTAATTTGATGGATAGTACACGAATAAGTAGAGTAACCACAGTTAAAATTGTTTTTTAAAAAGTAACCACAGTTAAGGGGCACCTTATTAATCCAAGGTCAGATGGCACTTAACTGCTGATGCCTGCAGGTCAGATGGTTTAAGTCTGTTCTATATACCACATTATTCGATAAGGTTGAATTTGGAGATGGGTATGGGTATGGGAAACAAAGACTATGCATGCACCTTGTTGCATGGTAGAGAATCCTATGGAGACTGACAACTCAATGTGCAGTTGGATTGTCCAAGATAATCTCCATGGATCGGATCTATCGATCAAACAACAAACGCGTTGTTAGATATGATATGTTCTTAACTTGATCTTGGGTCCAAGGTTTAATTTTAAAAGTCCCTTATAAGCTTAGAAGGCTGTCTTAAGATTATAGCAGTTGGTTGATGGAGTACCTGCACCACCTGGACGGAAAATAAAAATATAAAATTCCAAAAAAAAAAACAAGGAATATTTATTTATAAAACAAGGAATAGTTACACTGTAATTCTATGGTATAGCTAGATCCTAACATAAAAGCCACACCTGATATTAATTTATCTCCTCCCATAATAAAAACTGAAACAATACATCGTAAGAAAGATCAAACTTATAAGAAGAGATAGAGATAGAGAACATAGAAGGAAGCCGCTAATTAAATACTAAACTTATAAGAAAGAGATAGAGATAGAAAACAAACATATAGGAGGAAGCCTAGCCTAATTCAACACTCAGAATTGAACACATCTCAGTCAGCAGTACTTTCAATACTGAGAAGTGAAAGCTTGATGATGATGGATTCCAGTTCAGTCCGATCTCGTCTCCCTTCCTGAGGTTCAACCGATCAATGAATGAATTACCCCACCCACCTGTGATGTAGTACTTTTTATTCTTATACCTTCGGAAGATTAACTGGTCGTGCATGATTCTTGTGTTCTCGTTGAACATCTTGATATCTCTTCCCTCTTCACAATTCCTAACCTTTTCGACTTCGCTCCAGTAAGGAAAATGTGCTTCTCGACATCTTCCACACACAAACGGAGCTTCCCTTCATCTATATCAGTTTTCGAGATAACTTTCCTGATGTCAGAGAAAAAATCTCGGGTTTGAAGTGGATGCTTGTCGATTCTTATCTCCACCGGTTCAGGGAGGACTCTTACTTCGTTCACTTCATCAGCTTTGGTAGTAAGAAAAGGGTAGCAGAAGTTGTCTCTCTGAGCCATTGAGTTGAGAAACGTACTCTAGTAGACGAAAGAGATCACTGAACCGTACCTTACAGATTGAAGAGATGTGTTTAGTGTTGTTCATGAGAGAATTCTGTAACCTTGGCCTTAATTTATAGAGTTTGTAGACAGTGCATGATAGCATCTTGGGTGGGACTATCCAGTTAGCCGACATCCATATACAATAGTACTACAAAAAGCGACCCGAGAAAATGACCCAATTACGAAGAGGAAAACGAGAAACCAGGATCTTCCAAGATCCATGGTCCACCACACATTTTTCTGTACATCCGTGAGTAGCGTTTTCAGTTTGTCCCCGCCACAAGTTCTGAATAGTGACTAGATTGAATCTCCAGCAACCTTATAATTTGATGTTATGATGCATGAATCACGTTATTTTTATTGATGATGTGATCTATTTGATTAGTCTATTATTTTTAACCGTTGATTTTGAGCATTATCTTGCAAAATCAAATCTTGGATTCATATCCTCCAAAGTACCGTTTGGTACGTCTTTTCATCACTGATATGGATATATCAAGACCACATCATGTGTGTTTTTTAGATTCACACTGTTGATCTTGAATTCAAGGGTTGTGATCATTTCATCTTGATGATTTAATATTAAAAGTATTGTTAACCAAAACAATACCATTATGCCACGTGTTGTAACTGTACATACGGTCGGTCGTCTCTAAGATTGTGTCAACAACGTCAGTGATCAGCAAAGTTCTACTTAATTATGCACAACTCATGGTAGATGGTAGACGACATAGGACAAGTTTGAGCCACGTGACATACTCTTAGACGACGACTAATTGGCATAACATCAAATAAAGATTGTTGGTATTTTGTTTGACAAAGTATTAGAAAACATCATAATCTCTAGTCATGACCATTGAGTACTTACTTGATTTTGACTGTCGTGCTTGTCCCGACTCGGGACCTTATTAGGTGGGGACAATGTGTGGTACTGGACCGTGGTTCTTGGAACATCTGGGTTCCTTTTGGGGTCCTTTTCGCACTTTGGACGTCCTTGGGAACAACTTGAATTCCTTTTTTTTTTTTTTGTGGTTTTCTAAAACGACAACATGACCACACGACAATATACGACTCACTTTTCCACTTTCAAAACAGATCTTTAGCCATATTGCTATTTATCTTTACTCTAAGTCAACAAGATGAAGGTGCCGTTATAAAGGTATAACGAACTGAGGTGTTACCGTTTTTTTTTTTCCGTTATAACGACTTGTAATGCTCAGGGGCAAAAACAGAAAATAACGGCGCCAAAATTCAAAATTTGAATTTCAAATGTGAGTTACAAAATAACGGAAATATAGAGGAAAATAACAGACATAACAGGCATATTTCACAAATTATTTTCGAAATACAATGTATTATTATTTTCAGAGAATCAAAACAGTACATAACGTAGCGGGGGAGATTCGAATCCAATCCAATATAACGGACGTTTTTAAAACCATGATCGCAATCAAGATGACATTAGAGTAGACATGTACACTTTCAGACATCCCATCAACGAGACGTTAAACTAGACATCAAATTTTACGTGAAGTGATTTGAACTTTTTGTTGGTTGAACGATAATACATGACTGGTAGGTAGAGACTATAAGATGTCTTTAGGAAGTTTTGTTGATGATGTGCAAATTTGACTACCCTAAACCTAAAGGGTGTATTTGCAAGTAGGGTACTCCAATTTGGACTATTGGGTTTCTCACGTCAAACTAAGAAATTAGTAGGTCCTCCAAGCACGGTTCAAAGTATGTCTGGAAGGTCGATCCGGATCGGAATTGGAGCCCACCGATCCAATCCAGACCAGGCTCTATCTTGCCCTGAGATCACTATGTTACAAAGGAGTACCCACTTTGTCTCGGGCGAGAAGGGCCAATCCCGTTTTGGATCGACCCGATCTGGCCGGAGACTTTCAACGTTGCCTCCAAGGAACATATCTAATCTGCATACGTTTGCAGACTTAGATGTATGCAAATATTGTATCCACCATTGAATGCTCCTAGAAAAATGTATTTTTAATTTACAAAATAATTTTTTGAAAACATTGAAATAACGCATTTTTCAAGAGACATCCAACAGTGCTGACAATGTTTGCTTACTTTTAAGTATGGAAACATTGGTAGACTAGATTTATTCGCCTCCAAGTGGTAAACATTTAATACATGGCTCAGGCTCTAGTTACCGCCTTAAAATAACTGACTCCCGTTACAAGACACAATGTGAGCCACGTGGCACTCTTAGAGGACTCTGACCGTATGGATGATTGCCAATCCATAAGTGGACCTACAAACCAAAAATTAACCTGATTAGTGATTTATAGGCCATTGGATTGGACTTATTTTCATGGGTTGATCTATATTGTGGGAATTTGAGCAGTATTTGAGGTATAAAGATCCAACGCCTGGGATGCATTTTGCATTCCGATGCAAATGCGGTGAGTTGCATTGTAGTCAGTTACCATAGTTTTTTGGGTTGCACATGCTTACATACATTTTCTTAAATATATAGTTTGCAGGGGGTTTTCCAACCACTTGCACGCAGCTCATTTGCATGCCCCCAACAAATCACTTGTAATCCTAAAAACTATGGCAAGTGAGTGCAACGCATTCGATTTGCATTGATTATCAAGCAGGGCTTAATGACTGTGGTCTGAGTGGTTTGCATTTAATATAAAATTTTAAAATGTATCATATAGAGAATTAAAAAATATATGAGATGCTAGAAGTAGTGTTTTAAAAGTCATCGAGTCAACTCGAAACTCGGCCGAGTTGACTTGATTTGGCAGAATTTCGAGTTGATTCGAAATAAACTCGATTGAATATACAACGGACTTAGTGCGTTGTTTTTCTGTTAAAATAACACACCAAGTACGTTGTTTTATAATCGACGCACTAATAAGTTTCTCGAACGCTTAGTGAACTCAAACTCAACCAAATCTTATAAATTATGTATATAATATTAATATATTATTTAAGTCGAGTTCGAGTCTTCGAGTTAACTCAACTCGGTAGACTTTCGAGTCGAGTCGAGTTTTCAAACACTAGGGCTCTGCTTGGTACGCTGTAAACGGATGCAAATGCATTCGTTTATAGTGGGCCCCACAAAATTTGGTGCTTGGTTACCACCGTAAAATGAGACCATTGTAAATGAACACCGGGGGCTCTGCATTCCTTAAAGTAAGTCCATGCATTGTAATGCATTAAAAAACTTGCTGAATTACAATGCAGTCCGCACGAACCGACTCTCTCTCTCTCTCTTTCTCTCTCTGTTTCCTCACTCCTCCATGATGGGGAAAACGATTCAAATTGCAAGAAAAACCCCGATCTTAGAGAGGATGAAAGATACTGGCTGTCGTTTGGGCTCCCGATCTCTGAAAAATGATTCAAATCGTTCTGTTTTTTCCTTGTGTGAGAGGTTTTAAGAGACTTTTCTGAGAAAGAGAGCTCGCAGACCTTATCATATTCAATTGCTATAAGGATTCATGAAGAAACGCAGAAGTTGTATCTTCGTTGAAATTCGCATGAAAATGACACTCGTGCCAGAAACATCATGTCTTTCTTCTCAAGAAATAGAGGATGGCTGCCTATAGACTCTTCTGTTATCTTTTCAAGACAGAACAGAACAAAGAAGGGACGAAGAAGAATGACCGCATAGATTGTTACTGACCACTGCCATATGGGCCCACTGAGATTGACCGCATGGATGTTTAGCCCACCTTTTGATGGATATACACACCAAAAATCACCCTGATTGTCAATCTCTAGCCATTAGATTTAAGTAATTTTTAAGACATGATTCTGGTCGTTGGATTCAACCAATTTATTTGGCACTAAAACCAATGGCTAAAAATCATCAAACAAGCTGATTTTTGGTATGAATGTCTACCAAGGTGTGGGCTAAACATCCATGCGGTCAGTGGGCCCAGATGGCAGTTGGGATTAAACTTTTGTTGCCCCTAAAAAAAAAAAAAATGGCCATTAGATTTAAGTAGTTTTTAAGGTGTAATTCTGGCCATTGGATTCAACCATATTTTTTTTGAGTACTAAAATAACGGCTAAAATCATCAAACAAACTGATTTTTGGTATGAATGTTTACCAAGGGGTGGGATAAACATCCATGCGGTCAGTGGGCCCAGATTGCAGCCGTGAGTAACGAAAATTGTGTACAAGTACTTTTTAAGGCATGATTATAGCTGTTGGATTCAACCATTTTTTTGAGCACTAAAACAAATGGCTAAAATCATCAACAACTTGATTTTTGGTGTGAATGTCTACCAAGGGGTGGGTTAAACATCCATGGGCCCAGTTAACAGCATGAGTAACAAAAATCATGATATTTCACACCATCATAAAACAAAATTTTTTTTCGTGAAATTTTGGTCGAAATTTGAAAATTTAGGAATTTTCATCATTTCGAACTTTCGACTCACATTTTGGTTGCCCTCACCGAAATGGCATACGAAACCAAAATTTTAACCTTTAGAGATAGGCTCACCTCAGTTAGTTAGGGCCCACATGCTCGCACTCTAGACTCTCTCTAGAGAGAGAGAGAGAGGTCCAATTACTCTTGAACTGCATTTCGGACTGAACACAACCACAATAATATCCATGAAAATATTATTGTTGATGCCCAAGTTGAGCGTTAATTACAACGCATTAGTTTACAAAGTTTTTCTCAATTGCTACCAAGCAACTGTAAACTAATGCATCGTAAACTAATGCACGGTGACTTAATGCATTTGCATTCCCTTGCAAAATGCATTCATTTACAACGTACCAAGCAGAGCCTAGATATAAGAAAGAGGTCGATAAAAAAAATGTGAAAATTTAAAATAAAGGCCTTTATTTTTCTTTCTCCAAGGATACGTTAAATATAACACAATCTTGGAGATTTAGTTAGAATTTTGGCGGAGAAATGTTTTATCCTACTAATTTTGGAAGCCATACTCACTTTTTTAAATATTCTCTTTGACGTGGATAAAATTCCCAAATTTTAGGATTTCCGATGTAGGGATTCATGTTTCAAACGGTGCATAAGAACCGGTTCTCTTCAAACTTCAGGTTTCATCATGAATCGGACCAATATTTCATGAAAATCCAGTGGGACCTGATCCATTATGGTCGACGAAAGATCCATAAGGTTAGTAGGCCTGAAAGATTATTGAAGGTCCATGTAGTTGCTATCTCATGACATAATGCGGAGATGGCAGCACAAAAAAGTCAAAAACTAAATTGAGACATGAGTTAAATATGCCTTTCAAGTGTGCATGTGGCATGTTTTAATTGGACACACAATGCGACAACAAGAGACACCTGATAGGTGCAGACAAAAGAGAATGTGGGGTTTAATGGGTTTGATTCCGTACGCGATCAAAGTCAAAAGGTCATATACTTGTCTTCAAAGTTCAATCATAAAAGGTATGTACGTACTCATCATATTCTATCTATAAATATCTACTACTGTTTGGAAAAGCAGTTTGGAAAAGCGCTCCCAAGTCCACCGCAAGGTGACAACTACTTTTAAGTTTTCTGCTTTAACCCCATCGCCATCACGCTAGCGTCAGTCACACGTGAACCAAGGACAGTGGGACCTTTTTTGGGTCTATCCATTGAGTGGACCTCGGATAACCACAAAAGTTAATTGTGTAGAGCATCGAGTTGATCAGCCTGTTTGAACCGTTGATTACGAATCCGCCAAAGTGGGGCCACTAATTTTTGGGATTATTGGGATTATCAAAATAGCGTCCACTACGTGGTACTTTTGAAGGGGAAAGTTAACAGCTACCTCGGGTACCAATTAGCCACCCGGGTCGGGAATCGAGGACATAAACACCCGACATCTCTGGACCGTCAATTCTAAGAATCTAACTGTGGTTCATATTGCTGAGCTGACATTCACAAATTCTAGAAGAAATTTTTTCCACATACGTTGTCGAGAATTTTTTTTCACCTCATGATCTCAATGAGTGTACCGTTTAGATGCCCGGGTCAAAAAACTTTTTTACAAACATCCTACTGTCGAGTAAAACTTTGATGACAGGGCACAATATGAGCCACGTGGCACAAGGAGTAGTTACACAGTGATTCTATCATATAGGTCGATCCTAAAGTTCCAATATAAAAGCCACACCTGATATTTATGTCCTCCCCATAATAAAACTAAAACTGAAACAAAATACATATATCAAGAAAGATCAAACTTATAATAAAGAGATAAAGAACATGGGAGGAAGCCTAATTCAACACTGAGAATTGAATACATCTCAGTCAGCAATACTATTCAATACTGAGAAGTGGAAGCATGAAGATGATGGATTCCAGTTCAGTCCGATCACGTCTCCCTCCCTGAGGTTCCTCCGATCAATGAATGAATCACCCCACCCACCTTTGATGTAGTACTTTTCATTCTTATACCTCCGGAAGATTAACTGGTGCGTGGTATTTGTGTCCTCATCGAACATCTTGATATGTCTTTCCTCTTCACAATTCTTCACATTTTCGACTTCACTCCAGTAACGGAAAATGTGGTTATTGACATCTTTCACAGGCAAACGGAGCATCCGTTCGTCAATATCAGTTTTCGTGACAACTTTCGTGATCTTCCATGGATTGAAAAAATCTCGGGTTTGAAGTGGATGGTTGTCGATTCTTAAGGGCACCGATTCACGGAGGACTCTTAATTCGTTGGCTTCATCAGGTTTGGTTGGAAGAAATTGGTAGTAGAAGTTGTCTCTCTGAGCCATTGAGAAAACTCTAGCTAGCTAGTAGATGAAAGAGATCACTGAACATAGATATTGAAGAGATATGTGTATTTATAGCACCTTGGATGGGACCATGGGACTCCACGGAAAGCGACCCGAGAAAATGACCCATATCCCCCCAAAGAGTTGGATGGTCAATAATTGGTACCCAAGTTTTGAGTTTATGTCCCCACAACCACAACAATCACAAGAGTCCAAATTAAGTACTGAATGGTGACTAGATTTTGTCAAACCAAATCCCAAGATTCCCATCCACCTTAATTTGACGTTCTACTATGGTCTCTATCAAAATGATAAATATGGCAACACGTGGCACACTCTTAGACCATGTCCACGTGTCATAATCATAAAGTGTGTAAAGTTAGAACAACAAAGTGTTTACCATTGTCATGATTAAGGTTCAACTAAAAAAACAAAACCAGCAAGGGTGGGCGACCTTCTAGAAGACAAGGAAAGGTGAAATTGGTACACACGTGGACCAATGAGAGTGGAACTTTCTTTCTATCTATTGAATATATGGAGTTTGGATCACCCCGATCGACAATCAAGACCACATCATATCCGGCCCCACTCTGCTGATAAAGGATATCAAGATTCAAGACCACAACGCATAGACAAACCATTGACCTTTCTACACTTTGTGACTTCATCCTTGAGTCCTCTTGATCGGTCCCGTTTTCCCTGGGTCCTAGTGTCCTTTTTGGTCGGCTGCCGACAAAGTAGAGACTCCAGTGGTGCTGTCGTGCATGTCTTAGATACCCTGTTGGACTTGTCACTCCGATGAGCGCAGTCTTTTTTTGTTAGGGACCTTTTTTGCATGGTAGGTTCCAAGTCTAAACCCACACGTGAACCAAGGACAGTGGAACTTTCTTTTTGTCTATCCATTGAGTGGACCATCGAAAACCAGCATCAAGTTGATTAATTCTCCAAAGTGGGGCCATTAATTGGGATTGTCAAAAAAAATAAAGGTACCAAAAATCAGACTCTTAACTTTGAATTACTTTCTTGTTTTCATCTAACACGACCGCTTACATCATCCCCACTTGTACTTTTGAAGGGGAGATTTGACAGCAAACTCAGGTGCCAACCCACTGACCCATGCATAAGGATTGACTCTTCACTTGAGGGACCTACACACCAGAAAATCAGCCTGATCGGTAATCTCTAGCCATTCGATATAAATGCCTTAAAAATTACTCATATCCAACAGCTTAAATTCACCAAATCAAGCTGATTTTTTTTGTGAGTTTGTGATTACTCATATCCAACAGGTACCAAACCTTTGCTGACATCTACAGTAAGCCACGCCACTGACTGCACCCAATATGAGCCATGTGGCACGTTCTTAAGCGGACAATGACCGTATGGATGTTTGGCCAAACACTAGGTGGACATACAAACAAAAAATAAAGCTAATCACTGATTCCTAAGCGTTGGATTGAAGTTATTTTCATGGGTTGATTTTAACCGTAGTAATTTTAGCATTATTTGGGTACAAAAATCCAACGCTTAGAAATCATTGAACAGACTGATTTTTGGTTTGTAGGTCCACCTAGTGATTGGCCAAACATCCATACCATCAGTGTCCTCTTAAGAATGTTCCACGTGGCTTATAGTGGCTGCAGTCAGCGCTTCAGCAAAGGTTTACTCCCAATTATTAACCACACAACTTTTTTGGGGGGGATATATGGATCCAAGACCAGATTCTAAACTTGGACTTGGGTCGCTTTCTCTAGTGCTATAGTACCTGCTGTCGGCTAAGCGGAGAGTCCCACGGTCCAACCGAAGGAAAATAAGATTAATTATAATCATTGTGGTGGTACCAGTAGAGAGTTTCATATAAATATCATGTTCAATCTGAAGTGAACTACTCCATCCTCAGTTTTCTCTTCAATCTGAAGTAGTGAACTCTTTCTTCTACTTTAGCATTCTCAATGGAGAATCAAACCCAAGATTTGTTGAGTTCATGGAACTCATGGGAGATCAAGAAACGTCTTTGTAAAACCGATATAGAGGAACGAATGCTACGTTTGCATGTGCATCATGTGAAGGATCACATTCTTCCTCACTTGAACGACGTCGAAAATGAGAGGAATGATGAGGTGGATATTCCTATCATCATATGGGATCTCGACAGAAACACCAAGCACGAGTTATTCCTCCGGAAGTATAGGAATAAAAAGTACTACATCAAGGGTGAGTGGTACGAAAATTTCATTTATCGGAGGAATCTCAAGGTAGGAGACATGATCGGATTGAACTGGGATCCATCATCTTCATGCTTCCGTTTCCGAGTATTGGAAGAAGCTCCTGATGCTGTCAATTAATCTCAAGTGTTAAATTTGGCCTCCTCCCATGCGCTCTCTCTCTCTCTCTCTCTCTCTATCGTAATTAGTTTGATATTTCTTTGGATGTATTAATTTTGTTTCGGTTTTTATTATGGGGAGGAAATAAATATTAGGTCTGTGTGTGTGGCTTTCCTACTACTTGTTTTATAAATATGATAAATAAATTAATTTGTTGGGAATTTTCTTTTTCTTTTCGTGTCTATTCCGCATGAGGATCCCATTAGGGTTGAGAGAGAGAGAGAGAGAGATTAGGCATTATGATGTGCGCCGTCAAGGAGAGACTTTAATAGGTAAGAGTCTATTATGATGTGCGCCGAAATTTTAGACACTATTGGAGACAAATTTTTTACTTATATTTTCACTCATGTGTTCGTCCGTCTATCGGTGGTTTTGGGTGCCGAGCTGGCATTCACTTTATCAATGCAAAACCACCATTCGATTTCGTCAAATCCACGTCCAAGAACTTGAGTGAAATTATGAGTCCTGGGAATCTGATCCTTTGTTTTTTAGTTGAACCTTAATCGTGACAATCCTAATTAAACCCTTTGTTGTTGTAACCAAGGTTTAAAGGGGACCGTTATAACGGTATAACGGACTGGGGGCGTTGCAGTCTTTATGTTATAATGGCCGTTATAACGAAATAAAACGCTCAGGGGCAAAAATGGGAAAAAAATGGAAAATAATGGAATAGAACAGAAAATAACGGAAAAAATGGCGCTGAAATTTAAATTTTGAATTTCAAAATTTTAAAAATAAAAAATAACGGGAAAAAATGGATTATTACGAAAAATAACAGAAAAAATGAAAATAACGGCCGATTTTTTTCACAAAATTTTCCAGAAAATAACGGCCGTTATTTTTTTGGGTGTTTTAACGGTCCATAACGTAACGGGGTAGGTCCGAATCCGTTATATTGGCCGTTATTTCCTTTATAACGGCCGTTTTCTAAACCTTGGTTTGTCTTTTAATTTCTTTTCTACTTGAAGACAAGGATATGAACTTTTGACTTTGCATCGCGTACGGAATCAAACCCCAACAAATCAGTGGTTTCTTTTGTCTACAGCTATTAGGTGTATCTTGCTGTGGCATTGTGTGTCCAATTAAAACATGCCACATGCATGCACACTTGAAAATAATCTTTCAGGCCCACTAACCTTATGGATGTCTTGTCGACCTTAATGGACCTACGTACACACCAAAAATCAGCTTCATGTCTGATTTCTAGTAGTTAGATTTTAAAATCCAAAAAATTTCTCAAATCCAATTCACCACCCTGCACAGTCTTTCGGGTCCACTTAGCCATGAATGATAGGCCCACCACTTGATGGACCTACACACCAACAATCAGCCTGATTGTGCATCCATGCTTTTGGATTTGAACTTATTTTTATAGCGTGATTTCTAGACGTCAAATTTGATTTTTTTTTTCTTTTGATACTCAGATTGGATGGCTAGAATCATTAATAAGGCTGCCTTCTGGTGTGTAGGTCCATCAGGTGGACCAATCATTCATATTTCAGTGGGGGCCAAAAGAGCGTAGTAGGCCCTCTGGATGGTTTGCAGATAAAACACCATTCAATCTTATCATAGGCTTTGTACTTATCAAGCTTTATAGCCATAAGCCCATGCTTGCCCTTCTTCTCGTTCAGGGAGTGGATAAACTCTTGGTCCAAGATGGTATTAACTGATATTTGCCTATCTAGTATGAATGCACCTTGATTTGGCCGGAGGAGATTAGTCTATCAATAATCAATCTGAGTCTATTGGTGAGAATTTTGGAGATGATTTTGTAAGCAACGTTGCACAAATTGATAGGATAGAATTTTGTATAAGGGAAATATTGGTATGGTTTAGCGAGAAAATTTTTGAAGCGGCGAAAGTTAGAAGCGGTGGTCATGCGCCAATGGGAGTCAACCACCTGTACCGTGGTTAAGCTTTAATTTCCTTAACCGCAGGTATGTTTTAACAAAATAAATTTGTAAATTAAAAAAAAAAAAGAACCTTTTATCTCTCCTCCCCGATTCCGTTGGAGGAATCAATCGTCTTCCCCTCTATGGAAACCGTTTTTCACTATAGACAAAACTATCTCAACATAAATTCTTTCTTTCATTCCCTTAAACAATCCATTTCTTCCCAAACGAAGGTTGCTTCTCGAAATCCTTTGTTTGATGATATATCTTCTTTGACTGAGAGAGTTTTACTCAAACTTTCTCTATAGATATTTTCTTCCCCTAAACAATCAATTTCTTCACCAACGAAGCTATTTCTCGGGATATTTCGTATGAGACCTTCCCAAGCGAAGCCGATCACAACACACAATAAGAGCCACGTGGCACATTCTTAGAGGGCACTGACCATATGGATGTTTGGCCAGTCCCTTGGTGGACTTGCAGACAAAAAATCAGCCTGATAAGTGATTTACCACCTTTGGATCTTCTTTGCTCCCAAGTAACGCTCAATAATGCTCAAATTCCTATTGTTAAAATCAACCCTTGAAAATAACTTCAATCCAACGCTTAGAGATCACTGATCAGGTTTATTTTTGGTTTGTAGGTCAACTTAGTGATTAACCAAACATCCATACTGTCAGCGTCCTCTAAGAGTGTACCACATGGCTCGTACTGTGTGCTGTGATCGGCTTCTTCTCCTATGAGTGGCTGTGGCAATCTCACCCAACACCTATTTTCCCATGTCCTCTGCAAGGCTCATTCTACCAAAACAGAGGAAGGAGTTCATCCTCATCTCTACGTTCACCAACACCTATTGCATCTCCAAGAACCGATCTGCCTACACACCAGCAACAGCATCAGTTCCAAATAGACATTTGGTCGAGACTTCGGAGGACAAAGCAGACTGAGGATAACAAAGAAACTAATGCCATCTAGAGGGCCAATTTTGTAATTTACCCTTAGCAACAGTCCCTTTGATTGTTTTTTCTAGTCAAATATTTAACAGGGTATACCTGAGATCTTTTCAAATGCGGAAGCGGCATTTTTGGTAGTCATAGGTGCCATCTGGGCCCACTGACCGAATGGATGTTTAGCCCACCCCTTATTAGACATTCACATCAAAAACCTGCTTGTTTGATGATTTTGAGCCGTTGGTTTTAGTACTAAAAAATATGGTTGCATTCAACAGCTATAAGAACACCTTAAAAATTGCTAAAAACCAATGGTTATAAATTACCAATCAGGGTGATTTGTGGTGTGAATATCCACCAAGGTGTGGGATAAACATCCGTGTGGTCCGTGGGCCCAGATGACAATGTTGAGTAACAAAAATCGTGCTTCCAGATTTGAAAAAGTTTCAGGCATACCTTGTTAAATCTTTTTCCAAATTGAAATTGTTGTTACTGGTTGAGAAAAAAGAAAAAAACAAACCCGAAAAATAAAAAGAGATAGGAACGTGACATCTCCGGCACCAGCGAAGAGAGGTGGATTGATTTCGACATATACATTTTATACCGGCGGCGAGAAGAGGTGGGAGCGTCAGATGAAGAGATTTCGACAAGCAACCTTCGTTTGTGAAGAAATGAATTATTTAAGGGAAGGAAACAAAGGATTTCTGTTGAGATAGATTTGTTTGTAGTAGTGAAAAATGGGAAGATGACTGATTCCTCTGACAGAATCAGGAAGGAGAGATAAAAGGTTTTTTTTCTTTTTAATTTAAAAATGTATTTTTGTCAAACATACCTATGGTTAAGGAAAGCTTAACCACGGTACAGGTGGTTGACTCTCATTGGCGCATGACCGCCGCTTCTAACTTTCGCCGCTTCAAAAATTTTCTCTGGTTTAGCAGGTCAAGGGGGCTACAGTAATGAAAGAACTCAAACACCAATTGGAAGATGACAAATTTGCCTTCTTCCTAGTAACATTGGTAGAACTTCCTTGTAAAACCGTGGGGACTAAGTGCTTTAAGGGCACCAATGCTAAAAATAGCCTCATTTACTCTCTCAAGAGTTGGGGCTGGTTCTAGTGAGCATGTGATTGTCATCCTCTTGACAATGTTACTCACGACGTACACTACATATCAAATCAAAATTCTCACTACTTATCAAATCCATCATTCATCTCGAGGAGTCCGACAACTGATCTGAGGTTGCCGAGAAGTCCTGTAAACCACTCCGTTGGCGGGATTCTACTAGCAGAGCTTCCGATTCTTAAGTTAGAAAGGTATTCTTAAGCCTATTAATCTTCAAATCAAGATTGCATACTTCTACAGTGTTACTATTGCTCCTATTTATAGCGCTTAATACCTGATGAGTAGGCTCTACTATATCGTACACTGACAGTTGACAGTCACCTGACGTGTCACATAACGTGGTTAGTAGCCCTAGTACATTAGGTGGCAAATCACCGACTCTAACCACTGGATGTCGTTTCTCTTCTCAGAGCTGACTAGTACCAACTCACCCTACTGGTGTGTTTTTGTGACATTGTCAGTCGCGTGGCACTCTTCAGGTCATATAACCACATGGAACTCTAGGTGCACCTCCACTAAAGATCAGCCTGCTAGGTGATTTATAACCATTGGATTCCAAAAACTTTCATGGGTGGATTTTTGGCTGTTTGATTTGAGTATTATTTGGGTTACTAAAATCCAACGGCTCGAAATCACCAGTCAAGTTGATTTTTGGGATCCAACACCTAAGCTTCCTCCTTTCTCAAATTTGCCCCCCACGCTACCGCCTTTGCTAAACCCACCATTGGACGAACCTCCACCACCTGCACCTCCGAAACCACCAAATCCTCCATTTACATTACCGCTAAAGCCACCACCAGCACCAGTACCAGCACCAACTTCTTTCTTGTTGTGCCCTTCTGCAATTCTCACCAACATCACTACCATAATTAGCATTGCACCCATGAAATTAAAACTAATCAAAGACTTCCCCATCTTTGTAATTAAAGAAATTAAGAACGCAAATTAAAGCAATACTTGTTTTGACTTTTGAGAGAACGAGTGGGGAAGTCTCTTATTTATAGTGTGGGAATATTGGATGCATGTAGTTGAAAGTTGAAACTTGAGGGAGACCTAAACTTTGGCCTCTCTCTCTCTCTCTCTCTCTCTCTCTCTCTCTCTGCGTGGCACGAAATTCTACTCAGTTTGACCCGGACCCTCTCAACAAACCGTTTTACTTACACAGGCCTTGATTACAAAAAAAAAAAAAAATACTTACACAGGCCTAATTGTAGTCTGTAGTCTATACGTAAGAAATTAACCTGGAGACCTTGTCAACCGATTATCACCCTTTAATTTGTTCATATGTTCTTTTTTTTTTACCAGGTAGCAATTAGATCTGAGTACCCAAAAATATTTGAATCCAAAGGCTATAAATCGCCCCATTAGAACCCAATGGCTAGAGCCCACCAATCAGGCTTGTTTGTTGGTGTGTAGGTCCATCAAGGAGTGGGTCAATTATTCATGGGTTAATGTGTCTAAAGGACTGTAAGTCTAGGTAGAGGTAGAGTTAGTTAAGAGTCCTAGTTGAGATCGAAGTTTGTTAGGAGTCAAGGTAGAGATTGAGTTTGGCTGCAAATCGTTGATTTTACAAGACCATCAACGTCCTTACCACCCTCAAGCCTTTGTTGTTGTCACTTGAAACACTCGCAGCCAAAGATCGTCAATGTCACCAAGTTCTTTGCTGATCTTGGTAACGCCACCTCACATCCTCATGTTTTTTCTCCTTGCGGGTTCTCTCTGTGGTGGAAATCACTTCTTCTTCACAGGTGAAGGTTTTTATTTTTCAGATTCCCATACTTTATTTCGTACCCAAACTCTGTTTTGAACTTCGTTTGAAAGGTTGAAGACAAACTCATGTTTATGTCCCAAGTTGCTTTGTGCACTGTTTTTTCAAGTACTTCAACCACAACTTAAGAAATTACGATTGAGCTAATACTATCCTTTTCGTATTCCTACAACCAACATCGCCATAATACTATCCTTTTCACATTCCTACAACCCACATCGCCATTGTCATTGACCAGGCCACTTACATACCCACAACCTCATGTCCCATTAGTCCATCTAATAGTTCCACACCCACTTAATTCACACCTAACTTGATCCCTAGGTCAATTGTATCATATAATTAGCCTTTGGTGCTATGCAACCTATCTACAACTCTGCATTAGCAGTGCCACATTCAAGATGGTCTATTCCTACACATCCACAACCTTTGTTTCACATAATCCAGCAGCACCACATTCAGGATGTGGTCTATTCCAAATCATCTACAACCTCATGTTTTCCACAGAATCCAGCAGTTCTATAGCCTAATAACCTCAAATACAACAAACATCGTTGTCCAAAAAGGTATCAAGAACAAAGATGATGTAGTCGTCATTGATGATGTTCAAGCCAAAATTAATCAACTCGTTCTCGACACCATCAATAATGAATATTGTGGGTGCATAATGTTGTACCTAAGGGCATTATAGTTGTCGAGAAGGAGTTGTGCACTCAAAGCAGACCTCCACTGGAGTTAGCATGGCTTGGGGAGGAGGAGATGAGGACCTGCTGGGAGGAGGTAGAGCTCATCAAAGCTCCACAGCTCCGTAAAAAGACCTGGGATAGTTCTGTCGTTTGACCAGTAAGTGGCTCAGAATAGTAGCATGAGGTGGATCTAGGACCCACACACATTCATAATAGGTGGATCCAGTTGGCTGGAGCATCCACATGTAGATTGAGGACATAAGGAGAAGATCGCGCCAAGAATAGAAGTTCACTCGGCCCTAAGAGAGTGTTATTGTTTTCTAGGCAGAAAAGGAGACTGAACCACACGGAAGAAGGTTTCCTCCTACTGGCAAGAAACCTTCTAGCGCTAGTACAGAACAGATGATATGGTTGAAGAGCAGAAGCAAAGAAGATACCAAGCCAACTAAAATAGTCCCAAAATCATAAATGCGCTCTAAACACCAACCGGAATGCTCCCAATCCATATTCCCATGAGTAACAATTGCTATTTTGCGCTCCTGATCAAATAACACAGATTGTCATGTATGCATCAAAACTCAGGAAAAAAGACTTGAAGATTCACCGTTTTGGATCTGCCCCCCCCCCCCCCCCCCCCCCCCCCCCCCACACACACACACACACACCCACACCCACACCGCTCTCTCTCTCTCATGTGTATGGGTGTCAATCTGGCCCTCTTGTAAGGGGACCCGGCCCTACCCTAACCTTTGAAAGCACTAAAAAGATGGCTTTTTTTTTTATAAATTTCAAGCCCTTAGGGTCGGGCCAAGCCTAAATATGTAAGGCCCTTCTAAATAAGGGTCGGGCTAGGGTCACACTCTTGGGGACCCGGCCTTGGCCCTACCCTGACCCTTGAGGGTAGGGCTAGGGCCTATCTAGTTCGTTCAGGCCCTCTTAGGGCTAGGGCCTCACCCTTATAAGCAAGGGTAGGGCTAGGGTTGGGCTAGGTCCTACCCTGACCCGGCCCTTTGACAGCCCTAATTAATCATGTGCAACATACGTAGTTTGGGGCCAGTAGTTCTAGATAAACAAAGAACTGACCCCACGACCTTAACACACAATCTGACACCTATCCTCTTCGGTCATGTGCATCACACATGCTGCTTGCTACTATAGACACACAATAAATAATTTTATTGTTAATTGTAGATAATTAACGTACTAGGAAATTAGGAAGAAAGGTGGCAATCATCGTAATTTACAATCAAAGTTTGGACAAAATCGACTAAGACCAGCCCCCACAAGTCAACTACATCGTCTGCACTCCCTTGTAGTAGTAGAGCTGCAACCTGGGCGGATTCATCTTGAGCACGACAGGTTGAACCCGACATTAGGGTGGGGTTGGCCCTTTCAAAACTTGGGTTGGGCTCGGGCTAGATTTTTGGTAACCCGATCAAATGGGCTAGGGTTGAGGCTTGGCCCAACCCAACCGACATACAAACTAATTATATGTATTAGTATACCGAAAAGCATCCACACTACATTTTGGCAAATACAACAAACCATAGATGTTTGTCTTCAACAAACTACAATCCTTGTGTGAGATTGCAAAATGTCCTTAAACTACATTTTGGCATTTTATATGATCGGTTGATATAGACAATATAGTATTTCTTTGACGATTGTTTTTATTATTTCGTTAGTAACTTTTATCATGCATTTGAGTTAATGAACTTTTCCTTTATTATGAAAATATTATGTTTTCTTTTCATCAGGTGTTGGAAATAAAACTATTATGTAATGGTTAGCATAATGGTTATAGTATTGACCAATAAATTATTTTAATATGAAAAAAATTTAGGAATCTTTCCAACCAATAAAAAAATTTAGAAATTGACCAACCCGGTCGACCAACCCGATATAGGGTTGGGTTAGGGTTGGAAAATCTAGGCCAGCCTTGGGTTAGGGTTCACTTCCTTTAAGGTTGGGTTGGGCTAGGGTTGAGCTCCAACCCGACCCAACCCCGCCCAAGTTGCTGCCCTACATTGTAGGGCAAGCTATATTTAATTTGAAAGGAAGTTTTCCTTCACAAACCTTGCGTTCCCCCCTCCCAAGAAAGAAGGCTTTTTGTAAGGGTGCATTAATTAGTTGCACACACCATTTCAATACCTACACACACCTCTAATCTACACACACCAAAAAAACATACAAAGAAGAGGAACCCACCACCACCGTCCTCTTCTTCTTCACCTCCACCACCACAATCGCACCTCCACCACCACTTTCTTCTGATCTTCTTCTTCTTCCACCACCACTGCACCACCACCACCGCCATCTCCTCCTCCTTCTTCTTCTTCTTTTACCGTCCCCACCATCACTGCACCTCCGTCCCCTCTCTCTCTCTCTCTTAAAAAATATTTTTCGCGCATGTCGGCTAGCCAGGGTTGATTTGGCTATGTTGGCAGGCCAAGGTTGAAATAGCCAAAGCCATGTCGGCCGTTGCATGCCGACATAGACAAAGCCATGTCAACCTTGGCATGCCGACATGAACGAGAAAAAAAAAATTTAAGAGAGAGAAGAAGAAGAAGAAGAGGAGGAGGAGTTCCGCCACCGTTGTCACCACCAAGTAGGTCCCTCTCCCCCCTCTTTCTTCCACTCTCTCTCTCTCTCCCTATCTTGGTCTTTCTCCCTCTCTCTCCCTAACGATATTTAACGGAAAAAACGAAAGAAATGGCGTTGAAATTCAAATTTCAAAATTTCAAAAATGGAAAATAACGGAAAAAAAATGGAATATAAGGGAAAATAACGGAAAAAATGGAAAAAAAACGAAAATAACGGCCGTTTTTTCACAAAATTTTTCAGAAAATAACGGTTGTTGTCATTATTTTCGTTATAACGGAAAAATAATGGTCGTTATTTTCGTTATAACGGCCGTTATTTTCTGGGCGTTTTAACGGTCCATAACGTAATGGGGTAGGTCCGAATCCGTTATAACGGCCGTTATTTTCGTTATAACGGCCGTTTTTTAAACCTTGCCAAGAGGTGTGTGCCACTATGGAAATGGTGTGTGCAAATAACACCACGCTTTTTGTAATCTAAGGCAATGATGAGCAAGGTTTTCACCGAATTTTTCACAGATGAGCGAGGGTTTGAAGAGGGGATTATCAGGTTTGCGAGGAGATCGAGCAGGGAAGATTCGGTACCGTTTTCCGGTGCTTTTCTCCGGAAGCCGGCGAGTTCGCCTGCAAATCGATCGACAAGTGTCTTCTTTCCGATTCCATCGACCGAGAATGATTGGAGAGCAGCCTACCATGATTGCTAATCTCTAGCCATTAGATTTTAGTACTTTTTAAGGCGTGATTCTAGCCGTTGGATTCAACCATGTTTTGAGTATTAAAACCAACGGAATTGCCCGCACAGAGCAAGCCTCTCGCCTACAGCTCGCTACGAAAGGTGTGGTTCCTTCTCTTCTTGAAAATTTAGGGTTACCTTCTTCTTTCGTTTCCCCATCATTCATCATGGTATCATCATTGCATTTTTGTTAGATTTGCTGAAAATTTAGGGTTACCTTCCTTTCGGTGATGTTGAATTTTTTTTTTCCAAAATACCTTCAAGATTAAGAGGCTGTTGAACTATTACAACTACTCAATTCCTCTTCATCACGAATATCAATCAGAGTCTTCGGACACTAAAGAACAGGAATTAGTACTCTTTATCGTCTAGCCATCGATGGTTTTTATGTTGTCTAAGTACTCAAATTTTCTGCTCATATTCACCTTAGAGGGACTAACACTTACCACATCAGAATTCGTTGGAACAGAGTTATCCTTTGAGGCATAACCGTTGTAGATTTCTCAATTTTTTAGCAGAATAGTCTCTGCTGTTACAGCTTTTTGAAATATTGTAAAGATTCCCAGTTCTGTTAATTTCATTTTCATTTGAAGTTTCCTTTGTTTTATGCGGCTTTGCATCAGATGGGCTCGTAAATTTTGCTTTTACTTGCAATACAGAATCTTTTGAGGCATCATGAGAGTCATTTCCTGATTTGTATTTAAAAGAGTCTTTAGGACTTTAAACTTTTAGGCTAATTACAGCCGTCCTGATTGAGTCATTGTGGTAATCTCATTTATTTGATAATAATATGTTCCCACTTTCTTCGGGTTCCACATTTCTTGCGTCAAAAACACACCTTTGAAGCTCATTACTCTGCGATAGAAATTGAATTGTGATGCTGGGATCTTGGGTAGAAACAGGTGATATTTTTAGTAGGTAAATTAACACTTATGATTGAGAAAGAATCATTGTATGCCCTGGAAGATAGATTTTTATGAGCCATTGTTTTCATGGTTCTTCTCACTCGTGATTTCCCATATTTGCTAGGAGTTTCCCCTGCCAAGTAATCCACTATCATGGGTGTATTAGAACTTACACATGTCAGGAGTTGGCATCGTAGTATTTTTTCATATCATTGCCACTGCATATTTTAAGCATATTGGTATTTGGTATGGATTTTCTTTGCAAGCATAGAGTTGTCGGAACAACATGGTTGGAAATGTAATGATGACGCGATTTAGTCACTGGGGAGCCATCTAAATAATCTGACGGAGCCTGATTTGCTTTATTCCTAGAAGACATGGTTAACTCGTCAAAACCGAAGGATGAAATGATCACAGACCTGTTCAGAATGACAAAAGAATGTTAACTTCATCTAGAAATACTAATTCATATTAATTTCAATTTCAATTTTGATAGTTTGGAGATTTCCATTTTTGCAAGTATGCATTATAACAGTGATTATATTTTTATAAAATTCTACTCGAATATATTTATTGTGATATGTGCACACAGACACATGCATATGTGTATATGTATGTTTTTATGTACACACAAGCATATCTTAATAGTTACATGATATTGGAACAAAAATATTGCGATATCAGAAGATGGATAAAATCCTGCATTGATTGATGATTTGCTACCAGGGTTCTCAGAAGCAACAAGGGTGTTTATGAAATATTTTTTTATTTGCGTGAATGGGTTTCCACAGTAACCAACCACTGTTTACTTGCTGAAGTTAGAAATGTGCTTTGAAAAAATACCTTGTCAAGTTGGTGCTAATTCTGTTACCATTTTGAGAGATGGAACAAATTATGAGGCACAAAAAAGCATCATTTAAATGCAAAAATATCAAAATGCAGTTGTCACAAATTATAAATAGCCCCAACTGTATTTTGTGTTACATCCAAATGGACCTTGAAGGCATTTATCCAATACAACTGATGAATGTGACTATTTGAGCCAGTGGACTTTTTCTTTACTATATTTACAACACAAATTCACTTTTTCAACCATAATTCAGGAAACAGTGAGTTGAGGGAACAAACCTTTACATCATAAAATAATTTTAGAGATTACATGATAAACCCAGGATTTTATTGATATGCCTGCGTCATCCGCTTCTACTTGTTTCTCTCTTCAAATCGTTGCCAATTAGTTGACACAAATTGATTTATGGAATGTTGTTTGTGCTCTTGAGTAAACTTCCTTGACATAGCATGAATATTTTTTTTGTTTATTTTGCTCAGAAATCTCGTGATTTGATGTTTTTTTTATAATGCTCTCACCATGTATACCTCTAAGCATTTCTTCACATGTCGGACCCTCTAGCTTCCCCATCTTTGGTGAAGTTGTAATGGGACCTAGATGGAAGGGAAAGGGTTCAAAAGCTATAGCCCTCGCAGATCCGATGTCAAAAATAGTTGCACAGCTTCAGTCTTCTCTTATCCAATCCGAAACACGTGGATTGCTCTCAGGTTGTGATGTGCTTCTTGAAGCGGGGCCTGAACAAACTGATCTGCTCAATCGTGCATGTTTTGGCCGACCCATCATCACAGCCGATAAAGATAAGCAATGGTTTCAGTTGAGTCTGGAAGAAGCTTTCTACTTGTGCTATTCTTTAAAATGTCTCAAGATTATAGGGGAAGATAAGTGTCCGAAGAACGACAATGAACTATGGGAGTGCATAAAATCAAAGAGAAAGATATTTCCAGATTTTTACAAGGCTTATTCTCATCTCCGAGTGAAAAATTGGGTTGTGAGATCAGGATCTCAGTATGGTGTGGATTTTGTGGCTTACCGTCATCATCCGTCTCTGGTTCATTCTGAATATGCAGTGCTTGTTCTATCCGAAGGTGATGGTAATGGTAATGTACGTTTGAGGGTATGGTCTGATTTTTATTGCACAGTTCGTCTCTGTGGTAGTGTTGCCAAAACATTGTTGGTTCTTAACGTCAACAAGAATAGTTGTGATGTGGTCACTCCTTCGTGTTTAGAGCAGTACAACGTTGAAGAAAGAACAATCACAAGATGGACTCCGGAACGATGCCGAGAGGATCGAACGATAGTAAAAAGTGGAACCGAGTAAGATCTGAATAAAAACATTCTTTTTTCTCATTTCTCACTGTTTTAAACATGTTTTCATTGGATATTATCTTCATAATCACAAGAATTGGATCACATCTACAAGAGAGTGGGATGCCTTGAACCATGGAAATAAATATCGTAAATGTTATTTAGACACCAGTGGATATAATCTCAACATAATAGAAGTGCTTGTATATGTTTTACGAAAATGTTCCTTGAGCTAGAGAATAAATGTGTCAATACATTGGAAAAAGAAGAAGAAAAAGGTATTCAAGATGACCAGTTTGAGACTCTCATACCTACCCTTTCCTGGTCTATTTATATGCATGACAGTTATTGGACATCACTGTGTACAGTCACAAAACAGAGAAGGATGGCTCTTTGATCCCAAATGATGATCTTGGAGTCATTGGAACTAAACACTGGCCAGGCCTACAATTGAATACAAGCCCCACACTCCCTCATCAACTATTGCCTGACTGGTTTAAGGAACAGGACGCAATCACCCAGCAGATGGCCATGGCCTTCTTGGTCAGCTGCTTCAGATTTGGATTTTCTGGCCAGGTCAGTATTTTAGGACTCTGCATCTCATTAGAATTCCCACAGCCAGGAAAATACACTACTCACTGGCCAGAAAAACACAATCAAGACATAAGGTGCCTACATGGTATTATGACAGGTAACACCACCATGCTTTGCACCAAATAAAGGACAGAAGTAATCAGTAACATGGATATATTCCGCAGACTCCAAGACATGCCAATGCGAGAGCATCGTTCTATGGCAGTATCAAGTCACATAGGCCCAACGAAGAAAGGAAAGAGCTAGTGATGTCATCTGTGTGGGCCCTATATGCTGCACAGAATTTTAATAAGTTGTCAATACGTGAAGGATCATTCCAGTTACCCATTGAAATATTGCTTTGAACAGTACCAATTTGTTGGGACTCCTTGCATGAAATTGAGAAAAGTCATTTTTTTATGCATGGAGGAACAATTTGCAAATTTATTTTTCTTGCACTGACCGTGCACCTCTGAAGTATTAGCTGCAACAGACGTGTCCGGCCCTTTTATCTGTTTTGCATGAATGGACTAAAAATGACAGCTTCCCATTACCTCTGTTTCTGACTATAGACTTCTTCAGAAGAAATCTTTGATACAGAAGGTTCTTACAAAAGTTTGATACATCCTTCCCTCAAAATGCCACGTGGCACCTTTTTTTGGGCCCCCCCTCCTCCTCTTGGTAGACCTACACACCAAAACAGAGACTAATAGGTGATCATAGCCATTGGAGTTGAGCAATTTTTAACCCACCAATGGAACTGTTCATGAAGCCCATAAAGAAAAAAAAAATGCTTAAACCCAACGGCTAGAAATTATTGCTCAGGCTACTTTTATGGTGTGGGTCCAACAAGGGGCTGCAAAACATTCATGACTTCACTGGGTCTGAAAAAGTGGCTGTGTCATTTTGAGGGAAGGATGTATGGAACTTTTGAAACGTATTTCTGCATCAAAGATCGGATCACTTCCTCATGAAGACATGGTTTGATGAATATTCGACTGTCAGTGTTTTCGGCATTGTTGTTCTAGTTAATATCCACCAATTTGATGCTATCTATTAGATGGCCATTTGCAACTTTTTTTTGTGGGAACCCCATTCTGCACTTGATCAAAGGTGGTTTGCACTTTAGAGGGCTTTCTATGATCCAGTCCATACATAAACATGAAGCTTCCCCGATCTGCCATGCTTTCAGATTTGGGTTTTCCGACTAGATTTGACAACAAATAAGAGTTTTGACCGAGTATAAGCTGCATAAGGCTAATGGCTTAGTGAGAGCAACACAGATTTCAGCCAAATTGTCAGAATCATTCAATGTATAGTGCTCCTTTAGCATTCTTGTGAAGAACCATACATTTTTGCTCCTTCCCTCCTGGGTTCCTCTGGTGAAAAACCCTGGTCTGTTATGGACCAGCAATGGTACAAAAATTCCTCTGGCATTGCACAATTCTGATATGAGGGGGATTGTTCATACTGCATAACATGCCGCAATAGCATCCGGTATACTTGTGCCTCAAAGCATTGGCGACTTGCAACAAGCATCACACTAAACCCTAGTTTCATAATATTCAGAATGACCAGTAGTACCCTGCCTAGGCTTCTTGCAATTTATTCAGCAATCTGAGTGCTTACTTCTTTTTCCAGAGATGTCCTTATGCCATTTGAAATGTATCTCTTTCTAATCTTTCATTCTTTTGCAAGGCCAGAAGCTCCTTTATCAGAAGATTTCTGTTAACACAACTCACCAGAAACTACATTTTATATAAAAATGGATTCCATCCTTAGATAGGATTAGGCAAAATTTGAGCATTGGGCTCGCTTTGTAAATTCAACCATCATGGTATGATAAATAAAGACAAGGACCTTATATCGCACCAAGTAGTGGCAGCTCTAAGAAGGTCATCAGGGCCAAGTGCAGTTAGAACAAAGGTTTAAAGGGGCCATTATAATGGTATAACGGACTGGGGGTGTAACCGTTTTTTCCGTTATAATGGATTGTAACGCAGTGGCAAAAAAGGAAAATAACAGAAAATAAAAGGTGCCAAAATTCAAATTTTGAATTTCGAAATTTCAATAAACTTTATAACAGAAAAATCCGTTATATAACATAACAGGGGAGGTCCAAATCCGTTATAATAGCCATTATTTCCGTTAAAACAGCCGTTTTTTAAACCATGGTTAGAACAATAGTCAATCTTCTGAGACCTCCCAAATGGCAGAACTATGAGAGGCATCCTCTGCTTTATTCTCCTCCATTCCTTTTCATCTTTGGCAACACCAGGTAACCTTTTCTCATGAAGCTCTACATGCCTCTTCTCAGAGGTCCCAAGTACATTGCAATGCACTTTTGGGTTCACAAAAAACACATACACAACATCCTTCTTGTTCTGATTGTTTCATAATTCCAGTAAGGAAAATCCAATAAACTTGCAAATTTTGGGTCTCTTGTACTCTTCCCCTCCATCAAACAAAATCAGTCTAACTAACCTAATAAAAATTTGAGTTGAATTTGAAAAAGGGTCGTGATGTAACAAGGTATACCTGAGATCTTTTCATTTGCGGAAGCGGCATTTTTGGTAGTCACCACTGCCATCTGGGCTAATGGTTATAGATTGCCAGTCAAGATGATTTTTGGTTTGTATATCCACCAAGGGGTGGGATAAACATCCATGCAGTCAGTTGGCCCAGATGGCAGCAGTGACTACCAAAAATGCTGCTTCCCCAAATGAAATAGTTTCAGGCAAACCTTGTTACATCTTTTTCCTTGGAAAAAATCTAGACCTTTAGGTCACCTTTTTATATAGTTAATAATATCAAAATGGACTGATTTTTGGTTATGATAATCATCATGATGACGCCACCTCAATGTGTGGTTAGATTGTCCAACATGATCTCCATGTAGACCCCAATACCCACTGAAAGAATATGGCATCAGAAATGGGTGTAGCTCTGTCTGAAGCTACACCCAGTGATTGGGGCTACATGAGGTCATGTTGGATAATCCAAGCGCACAATAAGTTGTCCATACCGTGGGGACTATCCTCACAAAAATGTAGTCCATTCCCACATTTCTAACATAATGAAAATTTGACTTGAATTTGAAAATTCCAAACCATCCAATTAAACTATTACTTTAGGTCACTTTTTATATAGTTAATAATATTGTAATTGGCTGATTTTTGGTGATGATAATCATCATGACGACGACATCTCACTGTGTGTTTAGATTGTCCAACGTAATCTCCATGTGGACTCCACCACCGAATGTAAGAAACGGGTGTCGGTCTTGAAAAACGTCATCATTCCCACGCTGAGGGCTAACATTAGGGTTCGTTTGGAAATCCAAAAAGTGGGACCAGGCATGGTTAGTTTAAAACTTTAAGTTAGGACCTTCTGGCCAGTGTTTGATAATTGTGTTGGGCTCATAATCTGTGCTTTGCTTTTTCAGATGCCCTTAAAAGAAGCCCTAAGTTGTTTTTTTTTTTAAGTTGTTGCGACATTGAATTGGTTCTTGGGGACTGGGTAGGCCATGAAAACATGAGATTCCAAGTAGGCCCTTAAGGTGGTATTGTACTAAATCATCGTCATCATCGTTACCTTATCCCAAATGTTTGGCGTCTGTAAAATGATTCTTATTTCACCTTTAACTCTGTTTAGATCTATATCTTCTGTCAAACCATGTCTTTAAATCTTTCTTTTTTTTTATCCATGATATTTTTTGTCTTTCTCTATCCCTTTTAAGGCCTTGAACTTGCACCCAAACACTCCTCATTTGTGCCATCAGTGATTTTTGCCGTATATGCTCAAACCATCTCAATCAAGTTTAAATTATTTTTCTCTCCTATTGAGGCTATTCTTAGGATTCTAAGAATGAGCTCATTTTCGATTTTTTTTTCATAGTTTTTTCACTTATCTATTTCAACCTCATCATCTTTGAATGTGAAACATATAAGAAGAAAAACTGAGTAACAAACAAACGACAACACGAGATATACGTGGTGGTACATAGCCCACATCGGATGAACTACGTATATGTCATGTTGTGGTTTGTTTGTTACTCAGTTTTTCTTCTTATATGTTTCACATTCAAAGGTGTAAATCGTTCTCAACAAAAAAGTTAACTAATTACAGCCTGAATATTCAAATAATGCATGTATATATATATTTTTATAAGTCAAGGGATATTATAAATGAAGGAGATCGAGAAGATCTCAAAGTACAACAAAATGGATGAAAACAAAAGAAGGCAACACAAAATCTGATCTAATTTAAACACCAAGTCACTAAAAAAAGTTATCCTCATATCCTGTGATCCACTACCCAGTTGTATAGAAGTGCTTTAATATTCAAAATTACCTCTTGGAATGTATTCTCCTTGCCTTGAAAAGTTCTTTGTTTCTTTCAATCCACACTCCCCACATAATTGCCATAGGCAACATCTTCCACAACAGCTCTCCCCTTGCCGACATAGGAATTGTAGGCCAACTTTCCATAACTGCTCTTAAGGTTTTCGGGAACACTCAACTTATACTCATGTGAGCTAGGAAAAGAGGCCAACCTGCCAAGCAAACTCACAATGAACGAGAAGGTGGTTAGTATTCTCCCCACTTGCATTACACATAACACAGTAGTCCACTAGGATCCATTTCCTAATAATAAGGTTTTCAATAATAAGAATCTTGTTGAGAGTAGCAACCCAAGCAATAAACTAAATTTTCAAAGGGACCAATGATTTCCAAATATTCAAGTAATTCATATTGCTCGCACGCTAAGGTAATCGAGCTGCTCATGCCATAGTGGAATGGGCAATCGACGTAAACGACATGGTCAAAAACCAATCTAGATTGCTTATGTAATTATGTTGCTTTGGAATTTTAGGAGTCGAACAAAATGAGTTCTACTCCATACCATTTGTATTTCTTATTTAAATTATGAATATCTTGACTATAAAAATAAATATGTAGATCAGATAATTGAATACTCGGGTTATCGCTTAACTCGATTGCTTTTTGCCACGTACTGGATCGCTTTTTGCTACCTACCAGGTGAATTACAAAAAAAAAAATCCTAAGAAACACTCACTTGGGTACGTGTTTGGTCAGGCCGTGGTGGTTCATCTGTACAAAATCCACGTGCCGTCAGCAGCTTTGCTTACAATCCACAGTTAGTGAAGGACCACTAAATCTTTAATAAAAAAAATTAAATGACAAAAATATCCATTTAATTATTTCGTAATTTCTTTAATTACCAATTCATCCTTTCTCAGTAAATCTTCTGTCACAACGGATTGCAAATCACACAATCACAAGCCAATGAGCTCTTGACACGTGCACCTCAAAGCAAAAGCACATGGGTATGTTGTAAAAAGCACTTGGGTACGTGCCGAGAACTCAATGGCTTGTGATTGTGTGATTTGCAATCTGTTGTGACAGAAGTTTTACTCATGCTTTCTTACCCAAACCCAGGCAGGGTTGGGTAGAGCTTAATTGAGTGGTCTAAAACCCGGGCTAGCCTTTGATTGACTCCAACCCGACCGATTCCACCCAAGTGCAAACTAACAAGTAAAACTTGGGTCACAACACCGAATCTGAATCGGAATCCTGTCACAACCCACAATATGAGCCACGTGGCACACTATTAGAGGGCGCTGACCATATGGATCCTTGGTCAGTCCCTCGGTGGACTTGCCACCAAAAATCAGCCTGATTAGTGATTTATAACCTTTGAAACTTTGCACCCAAATAATGCTGAGAGTCCTAGGGTCAAAATCAACGCATGAAAATAACTTCAATCCATAGGTTGTAAACTAATCAGGCTGATTTTTGGTTTGCAGGTCCACCGAGGGACTCGTATACGGTCACAACGGGTCCCACAATATGTTCACAACCCATAATCCACGTGGCTCGTATTGTGGGACCCGTTGTGACCGAAGTTTACTCCAAAATCCAATCTAGCGTGCCCACCTTTACTCGTTTTTAATGGACCTCTTAATGCTTCGAGTTGACTTTTAAAGATGACTTCTATCCACAGACTCGTACGTCTTGAGATAATAACATAATTAAATAGGGGTTAATTAAATAATCAATCAGAGTACTTGCAGGCCACTGAGCAATTTAAAAGTCTGTCGCATACGTCACGGAGCTTTCAAGCACCATTGATTTACGGATGGATGGTGTTGGTACTCGTGACGCTATTTTACTTGGTGGCTTGACAGTTACCAAATCAAGCCTCGTAATCCGACGCAAATGCTGCAGTAGTGAAGAAGTTAAAGAGATAAAAAGTAGACAGAAAGGCCATGCGTTCTCCCGCCGAGGAAGCAAAACCAACGAGTGACTCCAAAACCGCTCTTCAATGGAACAAAAAACATGCTCAAAGGCCAAAATACCCCTCTTTGTTATTGCGAGGGCCTCTCTAAAATTCAAGGGCATTTTTGTACATTTGATAAGAACCAAATTTAATGGCCCTTGAGCATACCAAAATCAAAGTCTTCGTTCCCTCTCTCTCTCTCTCTCTCTCTAAAAGTTCATTTCAAAGCTTCCCCTCTCCCTCTCTGATTCTCATTCTTGACAAGCAGAGAAGGATTAGGGTTTCGATTTCGTTTCGGATCAACAGATCTAAGCAACATTTGATCTTCATTTCTCTGTTCATCCGATTTCAGCTCGTCTTCTCATCTTGTTCAATCTTCTTCAGCAATGTTGTTGTTGCTCATGAATCATAAATTTGTGGAAGATTTCTGAATTTGGTTTTTGATATAGAGAGTTTGAAATGGGAGCTGTTCCTTCAACGCCGCGCAAGAACGCGCGGCCGCAGGAGCAGGACACGGCGGAGTTCCTAATGGACGCCTTTGTGGGAGAGAAATCGTTCCCTCTCTCCTCCGATTTCTGGCGGAAATTGCTCGAGTTATCTCTCACTCTTCAATGGCCGAATCGACGAGTTCGTCAAGCTTGCAAGGATTTCGGTTAGTACTTCTGCCATTACTTCTGCTGAATTTTCTGAAGAAAGTAAATGCTTGGTCATCCTTGCTTGATTATAGATTTAGTTCTTCTTTGCTTGTTGGTTTTTTCTGAGTTTTGCACCTAATGTTGTTTAACTTGAGTTACATTTCTTGGATTTTTTTTATATATATAATTGAGTGGTTTGGATGGAGTGTGAGACGCAAGTTTGGACTTATAAAATTCATAATTCACTGTGTTTTAATCTTTGTTGGAAGTTTATATGGACTAATTTAGTTTGGTAAATTAGTTGATACATTCATTATCTGGTGAGACAGTCATGAGTTGATGCTAAGGCCCAAGGGTGCCTGCTTAGTGGTCTTAGAAGGTGTTTGAACTTACTTCTCCAAAATTTAAATCAATTGAAGTACATAACGTCGTTGATGTCTTATGCTTGTGGCAATGGCGGTCTAGACATTCTGCCCATGGTTTAGGTAACATATAGGCTAGTTTTCATAAAATTCCATTGTTTCGATAGCCTGTTATGATATATACTACATAGCAATAAATTCATAAAGTTAGCAATAGAATGGGCTTCCCCGTTTCCTCTTTCATCTTTTGGAAAACAGCATGTTTTTTGGTAAATGCTTATAATTTTGTGAATCGAGCTAGAGTTCATTGAAACTTGTGTACTCACACACAGTTCATTTAAAACTATATATAAGGCTGGGATAGAATGACTCATGCTATTCTTACTAATAGAATGACTCATGCTATTCTTACTAATAGAATGACTAATGGACATGGGGCCCACAAGCAGACGAGTTAATGGCTAATTTTTTGCGATGATATTCTTCTCAACATGGATATCAACCACAAAAAAAAATCAGCCCATTCCAACATTTACAGCCTTGTGAATAGATTGCAAATTGAAAAATTTTGGACCATCCATTTTCACTGTTACATTTAGGTCCATATTTGATAGGGTTAGAAGTTTTAAAAATAAATGATTTTTGGTGAGGATGATCTCCATGGTGAGGAGATCATCCTCACCAAAAATCAGTTTTATGATCTCCTCACCAAAAATCAGTTTTATAACAAATATAATGACTAGGGCTGTCAATGGATCGGATTGACCCGAAGATCCGATCCGAAAATTTCGGGTCCGGAACCTTAGTTTTACTTAATGGATCGGTACCGGATCAAAGATTGTCGATCTGATCTCTTATCAGATCGGTACCGGATCGACTGTATACCGATCCGATATTGACCCGATATATATATATAGGCTAGGGTAAAATGACTCATGGAATTCTTAGTAATAGAATGACTAATGGATGTAGGGCCCACGTGCAGATGAATTAAGAGCTGATTTTTGGTGATGATATTCTTCTCAACATGGATATCAACCACACAAAAAATCAGCCCATTCCAACATTTGCAGCCTTGTGAAAAGTGGATTGCAACTTGAAAAATTTTGGGCCATCCATTTTCACCGTTAAATTTAGGTCCATCTTTGATAGAGTTAGAAGTTTTAAAAATCAGCTCTTAACTCATATGCATGTGAGCTCCACATCCATTAGTAATCTATTAGTAAGAATTCCATGAGTCATTTTATCCCAGCCTTATATATATATATATATATATATATACAACGTTTTTTACAACAAACCCAAGCCCCTTCATTTTCCTTCGATCCAACGGCATTTAAGGTGATGACATGGACGAAGAAGACTAAAAAAGGCAGGTTGAAGCAGATGAGAGAGAGATCTTTCCATATCTCTCAGGTTTCCCAAACTGAATCTTCCCGAAAAGGAGAAATACCTTTCCCCAAGATAGGAAAAAGAGGGGAAACGAATGGCTTTTTTGTTATGGTGCTTCCTTCCTCCTTCCAGATCAGGGTACGACAATCGGCGTTTCAGATCGGGGACGAATTTCTCTCCCAAAAAGGAGAGAACACCAACCCAAAGCTTCCAACTTCCAATGTCTTCTTCTCCTTCCTACCGTAGAGCCGCGTGAGCCAGCCCGTCGTTGGCGACCACAGCTACGGATGTAGTCTTCTTCTTCTTCCTTATCTCCCATTATTCTTCCACAGCTATGGAATCTTAAGCTGATTTTTGTTTTAAAAACCCTAGTTTTCTGTTAACTCCTTTATATACATTTTTTTTTATATTATGTATAGCATATCGGATCGGATCGGACCCGGAACCAATCTAATCACATCGGATCGATTTCAGAACTGAATTTTATTGATCCGGTCGGGTCTGGATCAATTGGATTTCTTACTGGATCAGTACCAAATCAATACCAATCCGACTCAAACCCGATCCATTGCCAACCCTAATAATGATACACAATCGTGGAGCCTACATGGAGATGAGTTAAGGGCATCCTCACAAAAAAAATCAGCCCATTCCAACAGTTTAAAACTTATAAAAAGTAGAATGCAAGTTGAAAAATTCACAAAAAAAATCAGCCCATTCCAACAGTTTAAAACTTATAAAAAGTAGAATGCAAGTTGAAAAATTCTAGATCATCCATTGTCACCGTTAACTTTAAGTACACATTTAATAGGGTTAGAAGTTTCAGAAAGGGTTGATTTCTTGTGAGGAGATCATCCTTACCATAAATCAGCCATTAATTTGTATCCATGTGGGCCCTACGACTGTGTGTCATTATATGTGTCGAAAAGGAAGTGTCAACCTATCTTGACCCTATATATATATTATATACCACACCTTTCATTTTTCTTCTTCTCTATGTGTGATTCTGTGTTTTCCATCCCTTTTCCCGTTTCTAACTCCGCTCGTAGCTCGTCTTTTTTAATGATTGAATTTGGAGGTCATAGTGACTTAATACTTCTCCCTCTGTCAAACCCACCCCATTTCTCATTTTCTTGAGAGGGAGGATGGAGGGAGTTATGCTTTTATTGTCATGCTTCATTTAGCTGCTACGGTAAACTTCTATATTTATGCTTTGGTTGTTATGCTTCACTCAACTGCTATGATAAACATTGGTGTTCTCTACCAATGTTATTAAACACTAAGGCGTGAGGCGAGGCGCTTCACTTGCCAAAGCCTTGATGCATAAGCCTCACACGCACACAGTTTTTAGGTAGATAAGTATGTAAATATATAAATAAATGTAGCAAAAATTAAAAAAAAAAAGCATACTTCCAAGTTTCATATTTCCAATTCCAAGTTCCAAGTTCCAACCACTCTTAAATAAGTATATTTCAATTTGCTCATATGTTCATGTGACAATGCGTGGCAACTCATCTCTGACACCGGTTGTGCTGTATGAAATCTATGATGAAGTTCGCTGCAGACAATCATTCTCAAATAACCTAAAACTGGTTACCTTAGTCACAATTTGCATAGTAATGCATAGTTTTCACGCTGCAAATATGGCAAAGGTGTCACTATATATTTTTGAATTTGCATATATTGTCCAATGAATAGAATAATGTTTGAAAGCCAATCTGTGAGTCGTTAGAGTTGCGTAACTTGTTATTCACCTGAATTGGACTTTCACTTCGTTTGCTAAAAGATGATATATTTAATAAAGAGAACTACAAAGAAGGAGAGAGCAACTTCACAAGAGAAGAAAAGACCCTCCAAAGAGAGCAGCCCGCACCCAAAAGAGAGAGAGAAGGTGAGAGAAAGGAAAGAAAAGATCATCAAGAAAATCTATAATAAGTTCGAAAAGGGTCCTCAATCGCGGAAAGGAATGAAGGCCTCCCATCCACCCATATCTGCTTGCCAAGAGGAAGGTTGGAAGCAAACTTTGCACAGGCGTCAGCGCCGAAGTTAACTTCCCTCCAAGTATTGCTCATCCAAAGACAATCAAACTTGGTTTTCAAAAAATCCCATTTAGCTTTAACATTCCAAGGGACATCGTCCTTGAAGAAGGCCTTTATGGCGGCTTTGGAATTGGATTCAATCCAAATACTCTTCCAACCTTCAAAAGAGCATGCTCCACACCTTCCACAATAGCAAAACATTTAGCAAGATAGTTTGTAACCACACCAAGACCAGCTACAAGTGCTCCACGAATGATCCCATTTGCATCTCTGAAGAGAACTCCAAGGCCACCAAGACTAGGGTTGCCCTTGGAGGCACCATCACAATTAACCTTCATAGTTCCAAATCTATGAAGACTCCATTTGCAAGCCCGAATGGATGGAGCTTTACCAGACTTTCAAGGTTGCATATTACCTTGATGATGCCGTTTGTTACCTCAAAAGAGCTCGAGTGAAACCAGATTTACAGAATGTGGTTGCCAATGCTAGGTTATTTCATATTTCTATTTTGGACAAATACATAATGTAGATCTTATGCTTCCTCTAAGATCGAAATCATGATTATTTTTCTGTAGTTTGTTAATGGTATGACTGATGTCTTTGTGTAGCATTTCATTTAAGGTATGTACGTGTTCTAACTTTTCAACTTTTTTACCTTTATTTTCTAGTAGGAATTTTTTTTTTAAATAATTGTTCCAATATTTGTACTCATTTGGTTTTGCTTCTGTTTGTGCTTGTGCAGCAAGGAACAACTATCACACAAGGCATCTTGCGAAGATTTTGATTCATCTGGTTCAGTGTTTGCAAGAATTTATGTCAACTTCTGCTTGGTCAGCTACAATATATACGAAGGCTGTAAATGCAGCATACATATCATCTGTATTTCTGAAACACATGATCGAAAGTGCCAAAAGTGATAACTTTGAAGAATTGTATCTGTCTCTAGGTGAAGGTGAAACAGCACCAGAAGATCTCCTTGGGGGTAATTAACTGATTATATTTATTAGCTACAAATCTTTACTAAGGCTACTATCATGTGATTGCTTGTGTTAAAAGATCATCAGTAAAATTGGTCTGTTGTGTTATATTTAGACATCAAGAGGAATACTAGCATCAGGGCAGTAGTTGTCGTCCTCTCTACCTTTGCAGAACATGTGGTACACACACAAGGAAGTTAAAACCCACCATTTGATGGTCCCCTTCTAGGAGATCTTATATACCAAAAACTAACCTGGATGATCCTAAGTTCTAATTATCTGATTTAGACTTACTGTAAAAGAATAGGGTAGATTGAATGGGTAGGATCATCAAATCCAGTCATTTTTGGCATAAGTGATCTCCTAAATGGGATCCATTGAATGGTGTGTGTAAAATTCTACCCCTGCTATATGTTTGGCATTAATGGGGGAAAGAAGGATCCTCCCACTCTTCCACCTGACTTAACTATTCTTCACATGACAATGCCTCTTTCTTCTGTATAACGGATATAAATCCTTCAATTTTTTTTGTTGGACCATTACTAGTTTATTGAATGGGTGTTGGAAGACCACTTGTCCCTTGAGTTGACTAAACTTCTCAGTAGTTCTTGTCAAATCATAACGGATGTTGCCTTCGCTAGACTCACCAACTCATCTACCATGATTGGTCATAGGGCTGTAGCTCGAGCGGGTTGGGGCTAAACCCGAGCCCAACTCGACCTTCAGACCATCAAGCCCGAGTCTGAGCCCAACCCGAGGTCGGGCCTAACATGTTCAACCCGATCCCAACCTGATCGAGTTGGCTGGGTTGGTAGAGACAAAAAGTTGAAAGGTGGTGAGGAAGGAGGGGTACCTGGCTGGTGGTCAGAATCCTCATCGGTTGGTTACATCGAACACTCTCCGCAATCAGAACTCTCAAGTGGAGTTGCCGGAATGATAACCTTCTCCACCTACCGTTAGATGGTACGTCACTGTGGCTCTCTCCGAGATCTTGAGACGGTGACATGGTTACGCAACGGTACCCCACATGATGAGCTGAGTGCGAACCATGTCCTGCCTGAGCGACTGTGACATGAGAAGCTAAACAAGCAGTTTATCTTTCTACGATCATTAGTCCCCTTTATCACCAAGAGGTGAGGGGAGGGGGAATTTTAGGGTTTGGGAAAGTTAATTTACTATATATATATATATATAGATATATACTTACATATTGGGCTCGGGTTGCCCGAGTCCTCAGCTTGAGCTCAACCTGAGTTTCGATCAGGCTTTAAAATATAGGCTCGAGCCCGAAATTTAGTACTGAAGATACCAACCCAAACCCAACCTGAGGTCAGGTTGAGCCCGTCCAAGTTGCAACCCTATTTGGTCATACTTGGTGGGGCAACACACATAACCGGAACTGCCGAGTCAACTTGGTAATCTGCCTTGTCATCATATACGCCTTCTCCCAAATATTTGACAATTTGAGTTGTTTCATCAGAATATCAAGCTGTGGATAGCCATTAATTTATATCACTTTTGTTCATTTCTTGAAAATTTCCTTTTATATGTTCCAATGCTATTTACAGTATTGTCTGGGTTTTAAATTTTGCATGCTGATTCTCAAAATGGTTTGGTTTAGCATCGGGTTTTAGGCAATCTACATTGAGAGTCTCTTGGCTTGACTTACTAATTGGAACATGCTTATGTTATGCGATCAGTTTTTCCTTCTTCATCCAATTTTGAATTTTCTAGTTCTGCTTTGGATCTTTATATGTTTGTGGTGGTTATTTATGTGGGCCTCTACTTAATAATGCTTCTTAATTTTTGTTTGATTTAGATCAAAACATTGAAAGTTTTGTTATGCGTGGTGTGCTTAGCTTTATTGGCACATCAGATGTAAGGTATGTTCAGGATTCTTCAAAATGTTCTCTTACATTCTTGAGTAGTTCCTCCTGCTCCTAATTTCCTGTCGTATTTTCTGTTGCAAGTTCTCACACGTATCTCCTTCATCATGAACTGTTGAGCTTTATGCTTGTGGCCATGTCAACTCAGCTCCGTTCTGGGCCATCTCTGGGGCCAGAAGATGTACACCCATTCATTGATGCAGCAATGATTCAGGTGACAGGAAGGGATGTTGGTTTTTAAGATGGTTCAGAATCTTGACAACTTACTGAGATAGTCTCATAGTGGTGCTTCCTTTTATTTAGCAGGAAAGTTCTTTGGTCGGTATGGTTGTTCGCAGATTACTACTTAATTATATCACGCGACCTCGCATTCCCTTTAATGCTGCATTTTATTCCATTTTTTCTGAAGGAGGTCAGCCTGGTGTTCTACAAAAAGTTGGTTCTGCAGCCGGTATGGTGGTTCCATATGTTGGTATTCATTTCTTGCAAGAAATTTGTTCTAGTTTCCTACTTTTCATCTGGCAGACATTTTAATCATGGACTAAAAAGCTATCAAAGTGGATAAAATCTGATGAATTGACTTGTTTTTCAAGAAACTGAGTTGAAATAACAATGGACATGTCCATGTCACACATTTCTGCAGTAACGACATGCATACAGTCATTTCTTCTACGCAATTGCAATTTTCAGCAAAATTCAACTTATTCCTCATCTCTGATTCAAAGACTCATTCTCTTGTTGTCTATTTCCGCACGATGGTGGTCTTTATGCTAGATTTCTGCTTCATAGGTTTTGGCTGACAAGTTTTTAAACAGAGTTATTATTGTCACATCCAGTCGACCACAGTCATTTGACATTATATCGTTCTTTTCAATGCAAAGATCCTGTTTCCATGCACTTTATTTTTATTTTGGATAATTCATGCTCTTTGTTGTTATGATGTAAGCAAAATGGAAAGTGATCCAAGGATTATATGAGACTAAATTGTTCGCATCACTTTCACAATTGCATTTTCTTTGAAATGAGTCAAAAGAGCTTCTGTAGTATGCACTATGAAGTGGGGTTCTCTTTCTAGTGGAAGCTGCTTATATACGTGTTTTTTTTTTGTCTTGCAGCAAATTTTATACTATTGCCCTTCAATTACTTTGTCAGTTCTAGTGGTGAAGGTTCAAGAAACCCATTGGCAGACAACAGTCTTCTTGTGTTACATACTCTCATTCATTACCGAAAATGTGTTATGGCAGATGAGTCCATAACAGATAATAGTGAAGATAGTGCCAATTCAGATTCTGTTTCAAAAGAAAATTCCTATTTTATTGACAACCCTTACTGCAAGGCTTTACAAAATGCTAGGAATATTGAATGTAAGATCATCTTTCTTCTACTCTTTTGATTGTAGTGGCATTGTGTATTTAACCATCATTGAGTTTTGTACAAATGGATCATCTTCTTGCAGTTGATCGTGTGGATATTGAGGGGAATGCACCCACTGGACCGCTTGTGAGATTGCCTTTTGCTTCTCTATTTGACACCCTTGGACTGTGAGTATCTGTTATACCTTCTCCTGAATTTGATGATAATTGTAGACTTAGGTGTCTGAGTTTCACCTATAAATCCCTGATTATCTTTTCTAGTTTCAGTTCACTATGACTATCTTCACGGTATTCTCACGGTTAACAGGTCTACTTATGCGGCATTATAATTACCATTGTGTTTACCTGAGCTACCAAGTAAATGGTTTCTGGGTTTCTGCCAGATTTTGGTTCTACTGGCAGCATCGCTTCTGTATTTTTCTAGTTTTCACCCCTTTCTTGCCTTCTGGTGATGGAACTGATCCCTAAATATGTGCTTAGTTTTACAATCTTAATTTTCTTGGTTTTTCGGTTTTCCTTGCGACCCTGCCTGAATCTGTTCTAAACACAAAAAGACCCGAAAAATCATGTATGCTGTTGTTATGACAAAGTGGTTGGTTATTGAGTATTAGAGTTGATTACAAGTTTCATGTCTGAGTTCAAGGACGTAAAATATTGGTGCAAATATTCAATTTGTATTAATAAAATGTGTGTGCACCCCTTTTGACTTTACACTGTACACGAGCAGCTTCTGATCTTTGAATTACAAATCACCAAGTTCGTTCAATGCAAAGAATTTGATACGTGGGATATATATAAGGAAAGGGGGGTGTAAGCTGAACCCTTCTTGTTTTTTAAGATCAGGGGGGCTGGATTGCAACCTGTTCTTGGTCGTTAACCTCTGAAGAACTTCTGTGGAGTGTTGTTAATAGGGGTGAGGTACTTTTCAGTGCATAGGATGGGGGCATGGCCAATGATGGCACTGTCCCAGTTCTTCGTCCCCCAGAACTTTGAGTCTGTAGTGTTCAGGGTTTTGGGGTTTATTGGTAGAGGAGAGGAGACTAGGGTGTCATATTGCTCTCTATTTTAGTGTGTGGATGTGATTCTAGGTCGAAGTTGAAAGCCCCAAATTGGAAATTTGAAGTCTAGGGTTTGAAAGTCTTCTTTTTTGTTACCCTATTTTAAAGGAAGTGGCCAACGTTTGTTTATCTTGGTAGATTTCTTGTTTACTGTGCTGCAGAGAATCGTCATTGTTTTGATAGGTTCTTAGGACTTGGTCACTTTTATCTGTGTTATCCTTCAACAGGGGTTTGATGGCTGAGCAATTGTTGTTTTGAGCTGAATAATCTTCTAGATGTCTTTTTGGTGCCCTTCTGTATGTTTTTGCTTCCAGGTCGTTGATGACTGGTGCCAGAGCAATTTCCCTTCTTGTAGGATGTAAATTTTATGGACCAAAATTACATTGGGGCAGTTGGTGAGGTTGCTAGGTTCATGCATGGAACCCTCGTCATCTGCTTGTTTGAATTTTTTTGGAGAGGGCATGAGTTGGCAATGCCCAGACCCATGACTTCAACAGGTCTCTATTCTCCTAATGTGTCGATAGGGAGGCATTATAAGTTGACATGTGGGTTGACTTTAGTACGCTGGCATCCTTTGTCATGGTGCTCAGGGCTTTGTAGCCTTGACCTGGTTTTATTTGGCAAATCATTGAGGCCTCGAGCTTTGGGCCGGCCTGGTCTGTGCTTTGTTTGTGGTTGGCTGGGCTTTGTAGGCAGGCCGAAGATATTAGCGGACCTACATCTTGGATCCAGAATTACATATGGGACTTTGGCACAGAGATCTTTTGGGCCCTTGTAAAATTTTGATGGCCACAATAAGAAACTTCTATTCCAAAAATTTTGGAGCATTTTTCATTCGGACACCCCATCTGTTGCTTAGTGTTTTTACTTTGTTTTCTGGTTACTTTCTTCCTTTTGTGGCAAGATGGGATCAAACCCTAGGGCATGTACTAAGACTTGTCTAAAATTTTGGTTCTATAGTTGGCAAGATGCTATCTCATCTTCCATACTTTTTTTTCCCATCAAGGGTGAGCCAAGGCTTCACAAAACAAGAAGACGAAAAGTGGACAAGGAAAAAAGCAAAATGTTGGAAACTAGGAGATAGATGGTTAAAGGACAAGAAATTTGAAATGGGATGTTCAGTACATACGTGTTTACCTTTCAAAGAGGAATGGGAAGGTTACGATTAGTCTCCTAAGGAACAACTGACTCTTGAGATGGCAGGGCAGATGAAGAAGGAACAAAAGCAACTAGATCTTGAGACGGCAAGGCTGATAATGGAGGATCCTGAGGAAGTGGATCAATACTTCCCTACTGAGGTCTCTGAGTATACACCTGCAATGGTTTAATGGGTGGAGATGGAACAACTAGCGGAATAACAGGAAAGGGAGTGCATACAGAATAAAAAACAGGATTCTTAAATTACCTTCTCAACAGAATTAATATAGAGTAGCCTCGAAGAAGGTAACATTGGCACACAATTTTTTTCTTCAATGCAAGACTATTGCAATGATACCCTCTTTATGTCCTACAATAACCCAGAAAATTGCATTTTTGATGGGTTGATTCTCTAAAGTCTTCAAAGAGAAACAAGCTTGAAAAACTCCTGCAAAGGTTTCAACAGAAATACCAAAGAATTAAGTCAATCTAAGAACCAAATCATAACTTTCCATCTTAAACAACTTAAACCTAACAATGCAACAATTTCTTAAATTCCATCACTGAATTTTTGGACCACCTTTTGGGGCTTGAAACAACAGTCTCAACTAACTCTAGAAATAGTCGTAGCTGTTGAAGATATCTTTCCAATAAGCTAAAGATGACCCAAAATGTACATTGAAATGCAAAATTACGCAATCAGGATGTATGCCATATGAGCACTACAATAGAGATACACCAAGTGAATGTGAGGTTAGACTATTGATGATGCACATTGCTGTAGCAACTGTGGAGTCCCAATAGTGGGGTAGGACACTGCTATGGTAAGTAACAAGAGGCCAGTCCCTGCTATGTGCCAAGTCCTCTGGTCAATGATGCAATTCTGTTCACTGGTTGGTTGGTGAGCAAGCTACTCCCAAGTCCATTGATAGGTGTGAAGCGCGATAGAAGTGAACTTCCCACCACCATCACCATGAAAACCCTAATATACTGATTTAGTTTTCAATCTTAATTTTAAAAGTGGTTAAACACCCAAGTACTTATTTCTTCCATATCAGATATGTCCAAGTGTATCTACTAGAATCATCGATTAGGACAACATAATAGCAACAACCAAGTTGTTTCTTCTGTCTTTCATTAGGTCATTTGAGTATCCCTTAACAGGTTTGACTTTGCAGGTGCTTGGCTGATGGGAGTTCGGTCCTCTTGCTGTACTTGTTGGTGCATGGGAACTCTGACTTTTTGGAGTATGTTTTGGTCCGAACTGATTTGGATACATTGGTATGCAGCTGTATCTTACAATTCCCTGTCCGAGTTGAGTTTATTGAATTTTAAAATTAGCTTTTTTTTCTCATAGAACTGGTGCAGAACTTTGTCGAGAGAATGGTGTTGTTTCAACCTTAAAATCTCTAGAAACATTGTTGTTACTGTAGGCCTTGCCTTTTAGCTATTTTGGATATAAAGTCATACTCTTTTCCCACTGCACACTTGTTCCTCTTGTAAGATTTAGTTTATCTTAGTTGATTTACTAGAAGCTGTTAAGCATTAATAGGTTGCTCAATTTTCATTGAGCTCAACGTTCTCACTATTTTCATAATCAAGTATGGCAAGCAGTTCACCTGTGCAATACCTATTAATGAATGTTGATGGCACACATGCTAATATGAAGTAGGTTCTTATGTGGCAATGGAATCAACAGGTGATGCCCATTCTGGAAACTCTTTATAATGCTTCAAGGAAGACGTCTAATCAAATCTACATGTTGCTGATTACACTTCTCATACTAAGTCAGGATTCATCTTTCAATGCCAGCATTCACAAGCTGGTAAGAATTGCCTCTATAGACCCACATTATACATCTTCAGTAAATAGAAATTGTAATTGTATTTTATTTCCTTTTGCAGGTACTGCCTAACGTTCCATGGTACCAAGAGCGCCTCCTCCATCACACTTCTCTTGGTTCTCTGATGGTTATTATTCTCATAAGGACTGTAAAGTATAACCTATCTAAACTGCAGGTATGGTGTGTAACATCCATCTCAGCTGATTTCTTTATGCGGATATAGTTGCTTTAGGTTTCTTGACAATGCTGTCAGTGGCTGCTAATTAATGACCTTGAATATTAATGTGAATTTTTAACTGCTCCTTTTGAATTATGTGCAAGGGGCAGGTGGAGTTTGTCAGTGTCAAAGCTAAAGTAATATGGAGACAAAAGAAGATAAACATTCACTTTAATATTCAAGACCCATAAGTATGCGCCACAATGCATTATTAATGTATTATTGTGAAAACTCGGGGAAAATATATGCACATAACGAAATCTGTTACTTATTATCAGATTTTATTATATGACCTGTATTCAGTTGTCATTTTGACCTGTAAAACTGTAACAGGATGTTTACCTCCATACAAATTGTCTTGCAACTTTGGCAAACATGGCACCACATGTCCACAGGTTGAGTGCATATGCATCACAGAGGCTGGTTAGCCTTTTCGATATGCTCTCACGCAAGTATGCCACTAAGGCCTTCTTAATCGTCCATTTCCTTGAGAAGTTTCAGCTGGCATTGTCTTTACTGACCTTTTGTTTCCCTGAGATGTTGATGACTTTTTCGGGGAAGGCTTGTTAAGTTTCTTTTTGTTTGTTGGGTTTTAAATTTGCAATCTTACATCCAGGTATACCAAATTAGCAGAGCTAAAAAATGATAAGATGCTTCAAACTAAAGCCAACTCAATTGGAGGCAGCATGGCTGAAGATATGGTAGTTTCTCTCTTTTTCTTTTGGTATTGTGCCTATGGATCTTTGTCTTGATTTTTTTGGCTAGCTCCTTCCTCTATGCTCCCCTATTTTGCTAAACATGATTATGTTCGTTGCAGACAACGGAGCTTCACATTTATACCGACTTTCTAAGAATTGTACTGGAAATCTTAAATGCTATCCTTACATATGCCTTGCCTCAGAATCCTGAGGTATCATCATCTAATGTAGTATGCTTGCATACTAGGACTTTTTTTTTGCATGTGTAATCATACATTTAGATACTCTTACAGATAGGAATGATTCTGTTTGTCTTCATGTTTCATGTGCTCCTAAATTTTTTGCATTGGAGCAGGTTGTATATGCCATAATGCACCAGCAGGAGGTCTTTCAGCCTTTCAAGAATCATCCACGCTTTAACGAGCTGCTTGAAAACATTTATACTGTATGCCATCTAATCTTTCCATTACAAGACTTTGGGTGTTTATTTCCTTTCGTCTTTAATAAATTCTTGTTACTTACCATTGAAGGAAAATATAGGTCACAGTTCTCGAACTGAGTACGAATTCTTTATATCTTTCTGTTATATCATGTTCTTGAGAGTGGGACAGATTTTTATGATGACCTTCTACCTTTGTAGGTATTAGATTTCTTCAATCGTCGCATGGAAGCCCAGAGAATGGATGGTGAATGTTCTGTGGAGAAAGTTCTCCAAGTCATAATCATCAATTGCCGATCTTGGCGAGGTGATGGGATGAAGGTAAAATGTCATTGATCTTTTTCACATTAGAAATAGTAGCCCCATCATTATAGGGGAATATTTTATTTTTGTGGAAAATTACATGCCTATCTTTCACATGTAATTTGGAATGTCGGTTCCAAACAGATGTTTACTCAATTACGTTTCACATACGAGCAAGAGAATCATCCCGAGGAGTTCTTTATTCCATACGTGTGGCAGCTAGTTCTGTCTCTCAGGTATTTCTGACATACTTTTAGTTTTGGGTGGCTCCCTATGGCACCAATTTTTGTGCTTTCCAGTCGAGAAGATTCAAACCCAAGGATAAACCTATCAATATAGTAGCAGTCTTGCATCTAGGCCTTGGCTCCAAAAGCCATCTTTGTATTTTCATGCGGTGCTTAGCCATCTTCTACCGAAGTCTGAAATACAATAATGGCATGGTCACTCAATTTGAACACAACAAATATTTGGGATAAGTCATATATCGTGATGATGATGACGATGTTGCGTCTTGTTCAATTTAATACCTCTATTAGTGTTGTTTCTTGGTTCCTTTACTTGCTGCATGTAATTCCAAAATTTGGTGCTGATTTCTCTTTTTGTGTGCTCCTTGCTCAGCGGCTTCAGTTTTAGTCCTGGCGCCATAAATATGTTCCCAGCAGGTCTGACTGTACAAGTAAGTATTATGTTTTCCTTTTTTTTTTAATACTACTACAACTCTATGGCCCCTAAAAGCTATTAAAAGTTTTGATTTCCAGTCATATAACCATTCATGACTGCATTTCTTTAAAAAAAAATATGACTGTATATCTTCAGAGGAAAAAATTGTTGTAAGGGACCTCATTGCAATATTTATATTGTACATGGACCTAAGTGTAATTAGTGGGTTTCCCACTTTATTAATATAAAAGGTGAAATCGTGTAGGCTTTCTCTAAGCTCTACACGATTCGCTCTTTCCCCAATCTCTTCCTTCTCCATCTTCTCCCCTCTCTAATCTTCTAACCCTAATCTCTTAGATCTATTTGCTATTGATTACAATTTAAGCAACAACATGGTATCAAAGCATGGTTACGCAACCATGGCTCAATCCTAGTGGTTGGAGATAACCCTAGGAATTGATTATTCCGCAAAGAAAGCTTAACCAAAGTAGAAGATCATCTCCCATGGGAAGCTACAGACATTAGAGGTTCTTGAAACCCTAATCGCACCACTCCAGAAGACTGGAGAAGTGATTCCCAAATTAGCAGGTCCTTCCAGAAGAAGGAGAAAACCCTCCAAGACCAAGCCGCACCTGCCAGAAGGAGGATTAGATCTCTTCAGAGTAGATCACACCACTCCAGAAGGCTGGAGAACTGATTTTAGGGCAGATCGCACCTGTCAGAAGAGGGAGAAAGCCCTCCGGGACCTAACCGCATGCTCCCGGGTTTGCTCAGATCCACCCTAGGGGTAACTGCACCCCTCAGAAGCCAAGAGAACTGCTCTTAGGGGTAATAGCACCCTCCAGAAGCCAGGAGAACTGCTCCCAGGTGCAACCGCACCCTCCAGAAGTGTAGATAACTGCTCCCGGGTGCAACCGCACCCTCCAGAAGAGCAGAGAACTGCTCTTCGACCCTACCACAAGTCTCTAAGGGCTCTTCGAGAACCACAGATCTCCTCTTAGCCTCCCTCCGGCCAGTGTAAGCCCTTCTGGACATCATGAGCACCTCTGAGGAACATGAGGAAACTTCCTCGGCCAAGTCGGAGATTGTTGTTACTCCTCCGGTTACAGGAAGCCACAACAATCATTACCCAGGCCTGCAGATTACTACTGTTTGTCTAGATGGGACTAACTATCTCGAGTGGTCCCAATCCGCCAGGATGTACATCACTGGACGGGGAAAAGTCGGATATATCACTGCACGGATCAAACCACCGAAGGAGACAGAGGCCACTTTTGAGAAATGGGAAACGGAAAATTCGACTGTCATGTCATGGCTACTTCACTCCATGCATCTGTTGATCAGCAAGGGCTTTCTATTCCTCCCAACTGCCAAGGACGTATGGGACTCGACATCCCAAACCTATTCTCAAGTTGGGAATTTTGCTCGTATATATGAACTCCGGTAGGAGATGGCTCACTTCAGACAGGGGGATCTTCCATTGGCCTCCTACTATGCTGCACTACGCAGCAAGTGGGAAGAGGTAAATCACTACCAGACCTTTATTTCTGCTTGTACCACTGATACCGCTGAGTTCCATAAGATGGTGACTCAAGACCGTATTTTTGCATTCCTCGGTGGCCTGAACTAGATTTATGAGCATGCCCGTGGGAACCTCTTGGTTAGAAATCCACCCCCAGACTCCATTGCGCAGGTAATTCTTATATTCAGAACGAAGATAGTCGCAAACGAGCCATGGGCTCAAAGCAAGACCCTGTTATTCCGTTATCTGAGAAGTCGGCCCTTGCCACTCAGAAATGGAATTGTCCCGCTCCCAAGAAGGATGGATGACCGCGAGCGTCTTCGGTGTGATCATTGTGGCAAGTGTCGCCAAACTCGAGACTTGCTTGAGTCTTCATGGTCGTCCTACACAGTTCTCTGGGGAGGAAACAAGGCTCGTCTAAGAAGCCTTACAGTGCAAAGCAAGGGACCTCAGCTGCTCATGCTAGCCAGGAGACTTCGGTTGTGACACCCTTAGGATCGACTAGTACCCTCTCTGGTGCGGATATTGACCTCCTTCGTTAGCTTCTTTCTCAGCTAGATGGCCCTTCCACATCTACCTCAGCTTTTGCTCAATCCACGGCACCCACTGGTCCATCCTGGATCATTGACTCTGGTGCGTCCGACCATATGACTGATATGCCCTCTCTTTTCTCCACCTATCACATTTGCTCAGGTAAGGATAAGGTTCGAGTGGCAGATGACACCTTCTCTTCTATTTCAGGGAAGGGCTCTATCTCTGCCACTCCCACTTTGTCTTTAACCTCTGTTCTTCACGTGCTTAAATTCAAGTCTAATTTGCTTTCGGTTAGTCACCTTACCAAAAATCTTCATTGCAGTGTGACTTTTTTTTCCTACTCACTGTGTGTTTTAGGACTTGGAGATGAGGCGGACGATTGGCAATGGTCGTGAGGATGGTGGATTGTACTTGCTAGACAGCCAGCCTACTTATGCAGTTGCGCACCAGTCCAATGCGAGTGTCAGTAAATCTAGGATCAATAAAGAGCTATTAATGCGTTGGCATAACAGGCTCGGTCATTTATCGATTTCTAGTTTGAGGACCATGTTCCCTCAGTTTATTTCTGTTCCCCATTTTGAGTTTCAGTGTGAAACGTGTGTACTTTCCAAGCAACATCGGGTGCATTTCCCGACCAGTTTTAATAAAAGCACTTTCCACTACAACTTGTGCATTCTGATGTGTGGGGTCCTAACCCTACCAGTTCTCTCTTTAGTTTTTGATATTTTGTTGTGTTTGTGGATGATTACAGTTGTTATTCCTGGATTTACCTTATGAAATCCAAGAATGAGGTTAGTGCCATTTTTCAAACCTTCCACGAAATGGTGTGCAATCAGTTAGACACCAAACTGAAAGTTCTCCCCACTGATAATGGGGGTGAGTACATTTACTGTGGCCTTGCTACCTAGCTAGAGGAGCATGGCATTCTTCATCAGACTTCTTGTACCGACACTCCTCAACAGAACGGGACCGCTGAGCGAAAACATCACCATGTCCTTAAGGTAGGTCGAGCACTCCTTATTGGCACTGGGGTACCAAAGGGGTATTGGGCTGATGCAGTCCTGACAGCATCTCATCTGATCAATCGTATGCCATCGCGTGTCCTAGACAACAAGTCCCCAAGGTCCCTCTTGTTTCCATCCCTTCCTGTGTTCACTGTTTCCCCCAAAGTGTTCGGTTGTGTCTGTTGTGCCCACTCTCATCACAGGAAGGAAAAGTTGGACCCTAAGGCAGTTTGTTGTATCTTCCTCGATTATTCCTCAACTCAGAAGGGATATCAATGTTATCATCCTAATACTCGTCGTCAGTTTGTATCCTTGGATGTCACATTCTTCAAGAACCTTCCCTTCTCTGTCGATCGGACTTCTATTCAGGGGGAGTTTGTGAGTGTTGAAGAGAGTTCGGTATTTCCACAGGAGGAGACTCCTCTACCTGTGCCTCATGAGTTGCCTATTGATGTTTGCTCCAAGTTTCCCACTGACACTCCACCACAGGGACCGCAGCTGAAGATGTATGTCAGACGGAATCCAAAAGCGAAACAATCCATTGCTCGCACGCCCTGCCAAGAACTCCAACTCGATCCAGGTAACTGTGTTGAACCCCATGATGATATGTCCATTGTTTCTTCTGCCATTCCTCCTGTTGATATTGACTTGCCTATTGCCCACCGTAAGGGTGTTCGATCGTGTCTCACAAAGCATCCGATTTCTCACTTTGTCTCATATCAACAGCTGTCTCCATCTTTTAGAACGTTTGCTACCTCTCTATCAAGTGTTTCCCTACCATCCAGTGTCCCAGAGGCTTTGAGCCAACCACAGTGGAAAGCGGCCATGCTAGATGAGATGACGGCCCTTGAGAAGAATGGTACATGGGACTTGGTTCCATTGCCCAGAAGAAAGAAACTAGTGGGATGCAGATGGGTATATACAATGAAGTACAAGTCAGATGGGAGTATTGACAGGTACAAAGCACGATTAGTCGCGAAAGGGTACACTCAGACATATGGCATCGACTACCAGGAGACGTTTGCTCCGGTAGCCAAGATGAACTCTATTCAAGTCCTACTGTCTCTTGTAGCAAACCTGGGATGGCCTCTACACCAGTTGGATGTCAAGAACTCCTTCCTCCATGGAGATCTAGATGAAGAGGTGTATATGACACATCCTCCTGGATACAGCTTGACCGGGGCAAGGATCTTGTGTGCCGACTGAAGAAAGCCTTGTATGGACTTTCATTAAAAGGGATACATGACGGATCACTGCTCTTCTAGTGTATGTGGATGACATTGTGGTTACGGGAGATGACCAGGATAAGGTTTGGTGACTAAAGACATACTTAGGGACAGAGTTTGAACTCAAGGATCTGGGCGGCCTTCGATATTTTCTGGGTATAGAAGTGGCAAGATCACAACAGGGTGTGTTTATCTCACAGAGGAAATATGTCATTGATCTGCTCCATGAGTCAGGGAACTTGGGAGCAAAGCCAGCAGATACTCCGATTGAGCAGCAGCATTGACTAAATCCTACAGATGGGGATCTAGTTACAGATACAGGCCATTTTCGAAGACTGGTTGGACGCCTTATATATCTCTCATTGACACGACCTGATATTGCCTATGCTGTGAGTGTCATCGGCCAGTTCATGCATGCACCTCGCTCCCCACACCTTGAGGCAGCCTACAGGGTTCTTCGCTACCTCAAAGGTTCACTGGGAAAGGGCATATTATTTGGAAAGAATGGGCACTAGCGGGTTGAAGCCTATACCTATGCAGATTGGGCAGGATCTGTTACTGACAAGCGCTCCACATCTAGATATTGTACCTATGTTAGGGGCAATCTAGTTTCTTGGCGCAGTAAGAAGCAACTGGTTGTAGCCCGCTCCAGCGTTGAAGCAGAGTACCGGTCTATGGCTCATGGAGTATGTGAACTATTGTCGTTGAAGACTATGCTCAGTAAATTTGGGTACCCTGTCAAGGGCCCTATGCAGTTGTATTGTGACAATAAGGCGGCCATCAGTATCGCCCACAATCCAGTGCAGCACGACAGGATGAAACACATTGAAGTGGATCGTCATTTCATCAAAGAAAAACTTGGCCGGGATCTTATCTGTACACCCTATGTCAACACTACCGAGCAAGTTGCGGATGTGTTAACTAAGGGAGTCACTAAAGGGGTCCTTGATCATCTTTTATCCAAGCTTGGCATGATGGATATCTTCGCACCAACTTGAGGGGGAGTGTTGTAAGGGACTTCATTGCAATATTTATATTGTACAGGGACCTAAGTGTAATTAGTGGGTTTTCCCACTTTATTAATATAAAAGGTGAAATCGTGTAGGCTTTCTCTAAGCTCTACATGATTCCCTCTTTCCCCAATCTCTTCCTTCTCCATCTTCTCCCCTCTCTAATCTTCTAACCCTAAGCTCTTAGATCTATTTGCTATTGAATACAATCTAAGCAACAACAAAAATAACTTCTAATGCATGCAAAGCCTGTGATGCTTCGTTCCAATCACTGTTGCAAAAGTATCTGTCATCTTACCTTTTTCTCACGAGCTTTTCTTCTTCATCTTTCCATATGCTGGGGTGGGGTGCTAGATTGTAGCCAGAGTTTGTAGTCTAAAATATAAAAGAAATTATATACTGGAGAAAGAAAAGTAGCATCTGTAATACAACTTGAAGAACCACAAAAATCATATAGAAAATAAGGAAAAATTCTTTCTGAATCATGTAGAAAAGTTCAACTTAGCTATAGTCTATGTTACCAAGAATGTGTCAGCGTCATGCTAATCTTGAAATGTTCGTCTTGCATCATACTGATCTCTTGCGGATATGATACGGAATCATGGAAATATTTTAAAAAAATGCTAAAACAGGCATGGAAATGTCTAAAGTCCTAATATTATAAATAATTTTCTAATTCAAATAGGGAAAAAAAAGTCAACTAGTCATGTCTGCGCTGATCCACATAGTTGAGAGACAGTCAGAAATGCAGGTATCAACAGTAATGTAACCTCAGAGATATATGTCAATGTAAGAACTAACTAGAAATATGCACCTGTGTACATTTCTAGACATAAATGACCTTAGCCTTGCAGTTTTGTTGAACAAAAAAAAAATGCTGGATGGCTCTTGACATGTATTTTGGCTCTTTGGCTGATCACCAAGTTAAGAAGAAATACCCATATCAAGTTTGAACTTAGTGTGTTAGATCCTATACTACTTTTTGTGCAAATTCTATTATTTCCAAAAGTCCTTCATTGTTGGTTTTGTGATGCATAGTATTAACTATTAACATTAGCTGAATTTCTGATGATTTTTGTCAATTTATGACCTGGCATTGTAAAGTAACCTATAATATTTCAATGAATTTTACTGTTTGGGATGAAAATTTTAAAATAGATGAGAAATGCTTAGAAACATTTTTTCCACATTTCCTTGTTTTTGGGTGGTTCGTAGGTGAAAAATGACTAATCTATTAAGGGTTTTCAACTAAAAAACAACTTATGGGGTTTAAATTAAGATCAAACACTTATCGAGTTGTGTATTTTGAAGTTGTGTTCATGGGTGGGTAAAAACCATTTTTCTCTGTAATCTCATATTTCTTTCATTCATTTTAGCTACATTAATATTAATTACAATGTGTAATGCTTTAGATCCCCAAACTTCTCTAACTTTTACAGAACTTCTCCATATTTAATTAACCCTTCTCCAATTATGTCAGAATTTTGACTGTGCAAAGTTTAGGGCAAAGTCAAAGCTTAGTACCTCCTTGTGGTGTGCAAAGGTATTATGCCTTCTTATACAGTGACCAATGTCTACAACACGTGCTTTCGTAATACATAGATGTCTAGGTATAACGTTCTCTTATTTTCTAGTGTAGACTATACTTCAGTTCCCCCATGACTTGTAGATTTGCCATTAGTCTAATAGGTCTCCAGTCTCATTTCTCATATTCGAGACTAAAGAATTGTTTTTTTTCTAGTTGACTACTAGTTTCTGTGGATGTCCAGTCTTCATATTCTTTTCTACAACTGCCTATATTCTTTATAAGTGCATGGTGGATGCTCTGTGTTGCAGGGAAGAAGTTTGTTTGTTTTCTAATAATGTGGGAAAAGAAGATTTGTAACCTGGTGCAATATGTAATAATTTATATATATATATATATATAGAGAGAGAGAGAGAGAGAGAGAGAGAAAGAAGACACGATTTAAGTAATGATTGCAGTTTATTCTATGAATTTCTATCCCGATTATGTCCTAACTATGCGGTTTCCAGACTACATTTTCAACATTGTGCTGTTTTGCTTCATATAAAAAGACATGATGGTTTACTTGCCTTGAAAACAGGATGCCTATGCTGAAGATGATGCTAATAAGGATCAACCGGGGGAGTTGAACGTATAGGGAGGATGTCTTATCCTTTCGCAAGTGCTGGAACACACCCGTCAGAGTATGCTCCTTGCCCTCGTTGAATATGTAAATACATAAAATAGTAGAATGTATTCTCCTCATTCTTTTCTGTTTATATGTTGATGTGAATCTGACCTGTTGAGGGCCTTTCCATAATGAATTGAGATATCGTGAGTGTTGACTAAGAAGAGGTTGCTCTAATGTGGGTGCAAAAAGCAATTGGCAGTGTTAGCATTAATGTCCCAAGGATGACACCGTACCGTCGTCGTCCTAAGGTCCTGACCACCGATGGTCATTGAAATCCCTGTGACACGAATTCTAGAGCCTGCTACACTATCTCATAGACCACCACATGAATTTCAAATAACATCCAATGGGCTGGACCTTAGGACGATAACCCTAAGGACGTTCCCCCTAAACAATATCATCCTTGCATGAAAAGAGAGTGTGGAGGGATATATGAATGCCTCAGATTTTAGTGTTTTCTCTCAGTACCAACTGCATATACATTAATCATGAGTACGTTTTCCTACTCGGTCAAATATAGATGCACCCTCCATGAGCTTTAGCAATGTTGATCAATTTCATGATGAGCCCTATTCACCCACTCCAGCTCCCCCAAGTAGTATGTTTTTTTTTTCTCTAGGGCAATGAGGAGCTAAAAGATATAGGGGGTTGATATTTGGACATGGCTAATTTGACACCCCATATGACACCTTTTTTTTTTTTGGAATCCCATATGACACCTATATGGCCTCACATGGAGATGATTCAACGGCTGATTTTTGGGGGATAGGTCTATTTAGAGTTTTTAAATACTTAACCTAAACATTATGGTCACAGTCCAAGGATCTAACTTTACGTATGCAATCCTAGTTGATTGGTAGAATTAATGAAAATTAATCTAACCGACTTAAATCAAAAATATCAAGAGATATATTTAATACTAATTCTCTCATGGAAATTAAATCAACACGTGATTTTTAATAAGGAAAACCATCCAGAAAAAACCTCAGGACCATGTCCAGATGTGGAATCATCACTAAGAAAAAGTTCATAGCGTACAAAGGTTACTTCCGTAACAACGACATCATAGTCTTCTGACTCGAATCATTCAAGGCACTGCCACTGCATCGATGCTCTCTCATCCCACAAACACCTTCTTCTCGATCACGATCACACTTAATTGGGAATTACTCCCAATTACCACTGAAATCACTTGAGCATAGAACGAAACAAGGAGTGTTATTGAACTCTTAAGAACATATTTGCATGAGGGTGTTATTAGCTTTGGATCTCCAAGGCTTGAAAGGTTAATTACATGTAACTAGGGCCGAAGCTTAGAGTTCTTAGGTTTTCGTTCTCTACTAACATATTTATAGTAGGGACGTAACTTACCCAAAAATAACAAGCAGTTGAGCCAAAAAGGGAAATATAATGAATTTCATAATTGAATCTAAGCGCAGTCTAATTGATCGAGCTTAAAGGACTGATCGATCAAAGATAAAATTGGATCAATGATCTCTGCACAGATTTATCTGATCGATGCTCGATTGGTAAAATCCATTCTCCGATCGATCGAAGCATCAATCGAAGACCACTTGAAATAAATTTTACAATCAGTCTAGAATCTGCACTCCGTTTGATAGAATATTACAATTTTCAAACTGAAAATTTTATTTGATCATTTTCTTTTCCAGGCACAAAAATCATTGGTCCATAAGTACTTAGAGATTAATAAATTGCATTTTACCACCAAGTATGTATGATAGATGCGAAGCTTCTGTTCTTCAACCGAACCTCGATGCTTTTGAGATCTTCTAACGGACTTGAATGATATACACAATGAACAGTCACACAACCCTACTAACACACTAAGAAAGACTATAAATCTATAACTCGTTTTGCCAGACAAAATTAGCCAACACAAAAATCTAGACCTTACATAAAAATCTGTCAAGATAGGACATTTTTACTAGCATTGCTGAGCCGAAATAGAGATCATATTTAACAATTCAACCGCCAATTGTTCATATGGATGAATCAGATGACTAGCAGAGTGCCCAGATATCAATACCTCCACCTTGTTTAACCAATCGACACCTGGCTCATCATATCTAAGGGAAGGTTAGGATGGCCACAAAGACTTGGTGGTGCATATCAATTAGGGTTACAAGACTTACAAAAAATGTCTCATCAAAATTGTTCCAAATGTGTTTTGGGGCGTTTTTTTGTGTGCGAAAATTCCAATAAGGTGGGATAAAACATCCAAACACAGAATTCTGAACTCAGTTACAACGTACACATTATAAAATTAGCACCAGGTCTGTTTTAGGGATTAACCAAAACCAGCATTTTAAAAGCCGGAATGTAACGACGGTCCAACCAACCGGGTCCAAATTTGGTAGGATTCTTCTCAATTTCAGTTCAATGTTCAAGATTTTGCGATATATTTTCACGAAAAAATAAAAATAACAAAGCGTATTTCTATAAAAAGTACTCTTTATCCTGTAATGATGACCTTGTTGAAGATAGAAGAGTAAGGTACTATACTTTCAGACTTTTCCTAATTTTTCTTGTCCATTTTCTTTTCTTATTCATATTTTTTTTTAATTTCTCTAAATTTTATGTTTTAAATCATTCGATACATACAAACTGGTCCGATCTTATCGAACCATGGTTGGACCAATTTATCAAAATTTCTGGTTTGATCACCAGTTTGGTTTTTAAAACGTTGACCAAAACGCATGCTATTTTGTTCGACAAATGGTTAGGTGTGAACAGTGGCTGAGCTAGGATTTTGTTCGACAGGGAGCCTTGTGGCGTATTCTTAGAGATTTCTGACCGTATGGATGTTGGCCTGACCCTAAATGGACATACAGACCTAAAAATTAGCCTCATTGGTGATTTCTAAGTGTTGGATTGGAGTCGTTTCATGGGTCGGTTAATATTTTGAGCATTATTGACCATTATTTAGGGTACAAAGATCCAAAGGTCTGAAATCACTAATCAGGCTGATTTTCTTAGGGTACAAAGATCCAAAGCCTAATGGATTTGAATTAAGAAATTATTTTTTTTTAGGTATTTTCAAAGTTGAAGGGGGTACGTGGCTCCCTCCTGGCTCCGCCCCTGCGTGTGAACATAGTGTAGCATCCAAGCTGCCCGACAAGCTCTGTTAGGGCCAGTTTTGACTTCCGACTCGGATTTATTCAAAGCCAGTGTACTTGGGTCCGTTATTTCCATTGTAACCCTATGCCCGTTTTCTTTTGGATTTAGGCGATAATTTGAAAATTGAGCGTTATCGTTATAACAGCCGTTATTCTCGTACGACAGCCGTTTTTAAACCGTGATACTAACCTTAGCAAGTAAAACTTTGCGACCGTTGAAGCGAAGTGGTCCACAATATGAGCACATTTTTAGAGGACACTAAGCGTATGGATGTTTGGCCAATCCATAAATGGACCTACAAACCAAAAATCAACTTGATCAGTGATTTCTATTGGCCAAACATCCATATAGTAAGCATCCTCTAAAAGTGTGCCACGTGGCTCATGTTGTGGATGCTCAGCGGCTTCGCTTACCGTCGACGGCAGCCAAGTTTTACACTTAACCCTAGCCATCTTAACAGTAGGAATATACAGAGCAAACAAATCAACTCAGCCGTGAAGGAAATCCAAAACTTGGTAATCATGTCGTTATTATTGCAACACAGTTGCAGTGGTCCCTACGATAGTTACCTCCGTGAATGAACACAGCCAAATAGGTTGACACGTACAAAGTGTGGGGCCGCTGCTCATTGCCACGTCAGCATCTTAATGGACAACCAGGCACGTGACCTTACGCACGTGTCTCGGGCTACGCGTCTAAGTCAGCGCCCGTGATGTGTCAGCCTATGTTCTATCTTTCTCGTGAGCTCATTGCCTCTCGCTCTCCTTGACGAGAGAGAAGGAAAAATGATACCATCGTCCCGAGTACAATTTGTCGTACCGTTGTCCCTAGGTACAGACCGTTGGATGTTCTTGGAGATCAGTGTTTTGTGAATCAGAGGACAATCAGTGTTCTGGACGTAGAGATGATGATAACACCGCCAGAATGAGAAAATATTCAAAATGTGGGACCCACCAGTCGCAGTTATCCTCACTCGTGGGGCGGCTACGCTAAGGCGTGATAGGTCATTTTGGTCCTTCAACACACAGGTGGACCCCACGAAAGGTGAAGATTGTTTAACCGGTGAAACCCAGTTTCATTTGTGACCTCATGCTCATCCGATGCTCAATCGGTGGGCAGGAAAGAACCCAACTGGGGGTCGATGGGCGCCAACCAGGGCCCACAAATCCAGCTTTCACAACTCCCACAAGCAACGATCGATCTCCCATTAATCATGATTGAACAGCTAAGACGTCCAAGTTTTAGATTGACATCATCAAACAGCTAAGTTCCAATCGCTGTGATGATTGGGCTATGTCCCATGATGAACCTCTATGAAGCAGAAGGATAGTTTGGTGGGCCAGGAGCAGAGAGTAATAGGGTGGAGTCCAGATGGGGTCTTGATGGTATTGTATGGGCCAGTAGCATATATTTACCCAGACAAAAGAAGCAGGTTTGTTTTTACGGCGGGGTAAGAGAGGGGGGTTGTATATATTGTAGAGGAGAATCTAAGAATAGAAGAACCCGTGAATAAAGTCTGGCCCGCATTGATTTGTTTTCATATTCTTTTTCTTCTTCTTCATTTCTCTGATGTATAACATAGAAGAAAATAATTGCAAGGAAGACTGCTGAGATGCTAATATTATCAGAATATCGCTTTACATATATAAAACCAAATATATATAAACAATATTCTCATGCCCGGCACACGATCAACACATGCCCACAAAATAAATACATCGAAAAATGTTGATTTGGTATAGAGTGTTCTTGCCATGGAGGATAAATATACACACCTTCCTAAGTATGAAATTAAGTTGCAAATCCATTATCATTGTCGTGATTATTAGAGTATATATCCAGTTGGATTAGTATTAATACTATAATAAGTTGTGCGAGGTACACCATATCTTTATTGGTGTATCTCATACAATGTTCTCCTGGTTGTTAAGATTTGATATTAATCAACTAGATATCTTAGATTAGATTGATTAGAATAAGTTTCTACCTTTAGATATAGTTAGGTTTATTTTCTATATAAATCGTTGATTCTATCTTAGTATCAGAGCCATTGTTCTTCTAAGAATAAGCTCTCAATTCTGTACTCTATTTCGACGGGTGGTTTCTTATCGTCCGCTCACATTGCTCACCATCAACCATCGTACATCTCCAAGCCAACCTATCACTCTCCATGGTTAGAGAAGACCTGAATCGTTGCCTACTTTAATTTTTTGTTATATTTTTTTATCAAAAAATAATCAAATTCATTTACCAACATCTGGCCCTTTCTAACCTCTCATCAAACACTCTTCAAAGCCTTTCAATACCATCATATTTAATTTACTCATCAAGACATCTTTAAAGAGAATTTAGCCGCACACTCCGTCATTAATAACTTCTAGGAAGAAATAATGTTTGACCATCTAGTGGGCCACCGATTCCGACAGATCATCTAGTGGGCCACCGACAGTGATGGACTTCACAGACAAGTAATGACCACCATCAAGCACACCAATGGACATTTCGACCATTCATCATATTCGATTAATGAAGATCAGAGGCTCATATTTTTTGTAACTAGTCACATATTCCCTCTTCAAAGGAACACACGATTGCAGTAGAGTATTAGAATAAATATTCGGATGGATTAGTATTAGTATTGTAATAAGTTGTGAGGTGCACCATTTGGGTCTGGAACATGCATCTTGTTCCTCCATAAAAATAAAAAAAATAAAAAAGCACAAAAAACCTTACGTTAAGTCACAAAATCCTTGTATAAAAAACTTATAAGTTTCTACTCATCATCCATGAATCATAGATTATGATATTTTTAAATAAATGCACCTTACATAACTCAATATATGTTTTCGTTGAGCAATTATTGACATCGATCGTTTAATAAGATGCATATTTTTTTTCTTCTTTCATAAGTTCAATCTCAAATAGAAGAAAAAAAAATTAAATCTCAAATAGAAAAATAAAACCAATGAACTTTACAAAAATCACAAAATAGCACATTGAAGAATTTTGGCATCATAAACCTAATGATTGAATTTTTCAAGTATAGTAGTTGAAAAATTACCTATACTATTTTTTATGACTCCTCTTTTGCCTCGGATTGAATGAAAATAACGAAGCGGAAGCGTGAAGTTAATCGCAAAAGTGAACAAGGAGGAAGAACACCGTCTTCAACTGAAGAAAAACCTTAAATCCATAAGGAGAAACATAATAGAATGCTTAAACAATAAACTCCATTTTTTTCTACTTTCAACTACAATCCATCTTTAATAGAACGAATCACTAAAAAAATAGAAACCTACTAAAAGTGTAAAACCACTAAAATAGAAAAAATTATAAAAAAATAGAAAATCCCTACTAAGACTAGAAATGAATAATAGTAGATCCTATAAACACGTCAGAATCGACAAGTAGTATATTCTGATTTCTACAATTTCAGTTATTGCTAAAACAAAACTCTTATAAAATATCAAAATTGTCGTTTTGACCCACTAAATGATGGAATTTGGCCAATGAAGATTTTGTCATCCCCTTTCAGAAAAGTCCAACCCCGCATAATTCTGACACTAAAAATAATTTTATTAATGCCTATTTCATCATTTTTAGTGCAAATTTACTATTAATGTACATTACGTCCTTTTAGCATCGTTTGGACTTTTGACAATCCAAACACTCCATGAATACTCTTCTGCTACGTGTTCTACATCAAAAAATCTAAAGGGAATAGGTGTTTGATTGATAGCGGCGTTGTGGTAAATACCATGCCAAGGTTGGGGTACCTGAGAGGCCTACAGCTCTGGTAATGGCTAGGGATATGAGTACTTTAAATAAAGTATTTGCAAGACCCCAATCGAGCTTTTTGATAATTCGTTTGAACTTTGAGTTTTTTGTTCTCATTTTGTTGGTAGTTAAAACTGAGATCTAATCCTTCGAAAATTAAATTGAAGAAAAATCCTATCCAAGACCTCAGGGTTGCAACTATGAGCGCCATCAAATTGAGCTACTGGATCAGCTATGAAAAAAGAGTTGTGCTAGTATCTAATTAAAGAGGAGACATTAGAACATCAAAATGCAAAGCTATATAGTGATCTGAAACTATAGGTACGTCCACGGATCCACACCAATTCCACTGTGGCCTTAGGCAAAAAGAAACACTCGGAATACAATGAATAAGCGTCTTTGACCAACTGAGGTATATATATATAACCCTATGATGAAACTAGAGTTTCCGCATTGTAAAAGTACGAAAACACCCTTAAAAGAAAAAGACCTCCCAAAATAAAATTGTGTCATGCCTTCGTGTACATGCAGTACTCTAGCACCATCAAGCTCCACATAACACAACATATTACCCATCTTAACAAGCCCCATATTCATGACCAATCACATTGTATACATCATCGATTAGCTAGTCAATCAACAAAGTCTTATCCCGCTTCTTTGGAGTCGACTATTGAAATCCTATTCCGCATTCCATTCTAAGGTCATATCTTTTGTTAAAGTATGCTTAATTATTTAAATCTTCCGTATTATCTCGGTCGACATCCATTTTTACTTCCCCTTTGTCCTATATATTAGAGAATTCAACCTGCACCGGATCGAATTTTCAAATCGGTGCCGTCTAAGCCTTGTGACGTAGCCATCAAGACTAAAGGGTTTACTTAGAAAACCAAATTTTCCTTTACGACTAAAAGAAAAAAGAAAAAATACGAAGTTATTTTTAGGATAAAACAACTAGGTCAGTATCGCAGCCCCAGCAGTGACTTAATACAATACATGCAACCTCAATGCAAGCCACTCAAACGTCTTGCAATAAGAAGGATATTTTATCAACATATCACTAGGGCTATGACATCATTGGCCACAATTATCCTTGAGGACATACCTTAGACTTCCAAAAATAGCTTTGATTGGATGATCTAACCATCCAATAAATTGACTTTTTTTTTCTTCAGTTCTCTCCTTTTTCCATCCAAAAGAATTCAAAAAAAAAAAAAAGTTATTTCGCCCCCAGTAATTTCAATAAAAACAACACTAGTGAAGATCACAAGACAAACATATAAACTTTTAACTAACTTTCTGAAGTTCAGATTAGGAAAATATTCAAAATGCCCATCCTTCCTGAAGATCACAAGGCAAACATATTTTTACCTAAAGGTAACCTCTCATGGTCCTTAATTTCACCCACAAGAGATAATTAACTGAGGTTGCTCCAGTGATCTGTAAACGATATTATAGAAATTTAGAACAGTTCACATAGGATTCCAAGGCTTAAAAGATGAAGATATATAGTTGGCCACATTTATGGATATGGGGCCACACCAGCTACACGCGTTAGTCCCTTGGACTGGGTTAGGACCAAAGTGCTGCCACACAACGGCACACATCCACTCTACAAAAAAAGAATCCGGCACATAACATGTATGCAGTGACAAATTTACCCCTGCAATATTACAATTTCCATATAATTTAAATGGGATTTCTAAATAAAAATGGGGCTAAAAAAGTCCATTTCTATCTATTTATCTCTCCATGGCTTTGGATTTGGGTTTGGAATAAATAAAAAAAAAAAAAGGTAAAAGGAGAGAAAAAAAGAAACCTTTAAAATTCCCCATGGTGGGGTTAAGCTTGGGCACTTTCACTATACACTAGGATGTGAGAGAATAATAACAAAAGGAAGAAAAGAGAAGATAAATACGTATAAAAATAAGTGAAAAACTAAGGATCTATATATTAAATTCGCATATGAAAAATCATTAAAAAAACATCAAAAGTGAATATCTTAAACTTTCATGAGTAACCCTAAATTTTTAAAGGGGTTTTGAGGGGTAAGATTGTGGTGAGAAGAGACTATTAAACTGCTCTGAGGTGAGAGTCACTCAATGAATCAATCATGTTTGTTGTGAGTTTTTTGAAAAGGTTGGGCCTTGAGGGCCTCCTCCCTAACCTTTACCGCCACCCAAGCTTTTTAAGCTTCTCCTTCTCCTAAGCCTTCCTGTAAACATGCAAGCCCTCCTTTTATAATATCATTCCATTCAAATGAAGGTCCTTTTTAGAGTTTGGGTGTTTTATAACAGGAACAAAGGAAAAGACAGAAAGTGCAAACGTCAGACTTGGAGTGAAAAAAAGAAAAATACTTAAAAATTTGCTGAATCAAGAGAGAAGAGGTGGGCTGGGATTCCTGGTCTTTGCTTGGGTCGGCCTCATCCATTTCTCTCTCTATCTCCCTCTCTCTCTGCTTTGCAGAATTCCTCACCTTTTCTCATATGGGTTTCTTTTATTTTTATTTTTTATCTAATTTGCCAACCCTTCTCCTTAGTCTGCCACTGTAATCATCACTTCTTCTCTGATAAAAACACCATTTCTCCTATACCCAATTACTGAAAATTGGCTCTATTATCTGTCTCCCTTTATTTACATACATGGAGAGAGTGAGAAGGTTGGGATTTGGGGAGAAAAAACCATTATATTGTCTGGTTCTTTTCCATGTTTGATTGTTATGGGTTTTTGAGAGAGTAGAAAGAGTTCTTATTTGTGCTGCAGAGCTACTCAGACAAGCAATCCAGGAGTAGATAGCGACTCGAAGAAACACCCATCATCATCATCTCTTCACGAGATCTGCTTTTGCCACCCATCAAATGATGCCTAGATATCACTGCCACCTGTTCATCAGATAGGTTGTGGTGTGTTGCGTTCAAAGCTGGGACCTTTTATTTCTATTTCTTGGTTGTTATTCTTCTTCTTTCATCATGGACTACTACTAGCTAGGTAAAGTGGGTTTTTAGAGAGAAGGGCGAAGTAGTCGAAGAAATCGAAGAAAGAAAGAGATCAAACTACTGGGTTTTGTTTGTGTTTGTGTCTTGATTTTTTTTAAGTGATCTTCATGAGCATGTTACCTGCAACCATGTCAAATTCAACTTCTTTGTCTGAGGAAGCTAGTGTGTCTTCCGGTACTAGAGTTCAGGACTTTGGTAGCAGCTTAAATCCCATGTTCTCAGCCATCTCTCCTCAGCAGCAACAGAAGATCAAAAAGAAAAGAAACCTCCCTGGAAATCCAGGTAAGATTCTACTTTCATCTCTTGAATTTTCTTTATAATTTTGTTAGATTCTCTTTTTGACCTTAATCTTTCTCTCTCTCACTATATATATATATATATATATCATCTTTCTTCTAATGGTTTCAGACCCAGACGCCGAAGTGATTGCTTTATCCCCAAAGACATTAATGGCTACAAATAGGTTTGTGTGTGAGATCTGCAACAAGGGTTTTCAGAGAGATCAGAACCTACAGCTGCACAGGAGAGGCCATAACCTTCCATGGAAGCTGAAGCAGAGAACCAGTAAAGACATCATAAAGAGAGTCTATGTGTGCCCAGAGCCCTCATGTGTTCATCACAACCCTTCTAGGGCTCTTGGTGATCTCACGGGAATCAAAAAACACTTCTGTAGAAAACATGGGGAGAAAAAGTGGAAGTGTGAGAAGTGTTCAAAGAGATATGCAGTTCAATCAGATTGGAAGGCTCATTCAAAAACATGTGGAACAAGAGAATACAGATGTGACTGTGGAACCCTTTTCTCCAGGTAATTTAAATTTTTCTCTCTTTTTTTGTTTATAGCTAAAATGTTTTTTTTATTTTTTATTTTTTGAGTCTGGTCGTCTGTTTGTTTTTCTCCCAATATTCCCTTCTTTAACTCTTCACCTCTTTGGACTCTAATGGGCCTGATATTGGGTATTGGTCTCTTGATGGAAGTGGGAAGTCTAATGTCTTTAAGAGGGTGGTCTTTGTTTTTTGTTTCAATGGCCTTTGTTTTGGGGGGGTTCTTACACAGGAGTGGTAAGCTTGCATGGAATATATCTGAAACTTGAATACATTGGCAGGTTGTATGCAAGTGGACACCATTAAATACAAGTGTCTGTTAGTGATCATATATATATATTGGCAAGATAAACTGAAAGAAAGAAAATGTCTAAAGAAACCTGCCATGCCTAAATCTAAGAAAGACAAGAAGAAGAAAACAAAAAACCATACAACTTTTATTTATTACACTATCTGTGGTTGAGTGGATACTTTGAGTCTTTCTCCCTCTTATAATTTCTGATTCATCATGAGTTCGTCTTAGATTTGGGATTCTAGGGTCTGAAGAAAAACCCATTACTATCTGCCCATATCCATGAAAGTCATGATATTTCATCCAAAACTTTGAATTTCTGGTTTTTAAATACATACCCATTTTCATGCATGCCTTTCTTTTCTGTTTTTTCTTTCTTGTTGTTTCCTTTTTGGTACTTAGCAATGGAGTGCCTGCAATCTCATGAGAAATGATGGATCTTTGCTCCTGTCTAAGAAAAAGTAAAGAAATTTAATATTTTTTTTAGTTCTTCCCACTCTTTTGTGTCTTCATACATGAGAGATAAAATCTGTGACTATTTCTCATGATGCAGACCATTATTTACTTGCAGAACCCACTGATACTCTAAATTATATATAGTAATGAAAATTGATGAATCTGAAAAATTATCTGAGCTGAAGAGTTGTTTTGTTCTCTTCACATCACTTCATGCTTGAAGGAGTTCCAATTTTAGATCTCATTTTTCATGCATGACTGCTAAAGATCCGGCCTTCTACTTTATTGTGCATATATATGATTCCATACTCAATTTTTTCATGCGTAACCTTACTCATTGGTCATGCAGACTCTCGATCTCTCTCTCTCACTCTCATGATCATTTTACTTTGACCCACAAAGATAAGGCGTTCGCCTTTGATTTTATAAGCTCAATTTATGACTTCTCAATCCCTATCCATTTTTATGCATGAGTTCTAAGCCTCTCCCTTTATTTTATTTTATTTAGATTTCCATTACTAATTTTATGTTTTTAAGCTATTCCCTCTTTCATGCGTTGTTATTTCTTAATATTTTTTATTTTTTTATCTAAACCTACAAAGATAAACCCTTCTCCTTCTAAATTTCTTAGCTCTCTATTTGTTTTGTTTTAACCTTGCTCGTGCATGTGTCCTTAATATTATGTTTTCCCTTATTTTTCTTTTCTAGATTAAAGAAAATAATAACTATTTGAAATTTTCAATTCATAGCCATTTTCCAAGTACGAGTTCTTAGTCTGTCCTTTCTCTTCTGAGCCATAAGCCTACAAGGGAACCAAGTTTATCTCATTTGATCCATACCCATTTTCTAAAAATAAAAAATAAAAATAAAAAATCCTTATAGCTTCACCAGTTCACCTTAATTTACTTGTTTCTTATAATTTTCTTTATTGGCATGTCAAATGTGCAGGAAGGACAGCTTCATCACCCACAGAGCCTTCTGTGATGCTTTAGCCGAAGAGAGTGCAAGACTCTCCACCAACCCATTAACAACAACAACAAACCCAGTAGACCACACTCTCCATCTCCACCCACAAAACCCATCTACTCTCTTCCCCTTCTCAACCCAACAACAACAACAACACTTCCTAAACCCACCAAACCAAATCTCCCTCACCTCATGGGACCCACCTCAAAACCCGAATTCTACCTCCTCAAACCCAATTCAAATCAAGCATGAAACTCATCATCAAATCCCAAACATCACTCCTTTTTTCCAAGAATCATCTCACAAGCAGTTCACCAAGCCACCCTTTCTTCAACACCTTCATATGACGACCTCCAACACCAACACAGCCCATATGTCAGCCACTGCACTGCTTCAAAAAGCTGCTCACGTGGGTGCAGCGGCCATTTCAGGCGCCACACAAGCTCAATCAGTGGGTCACATGTCATCTTCCATGACTCAGTTAGAGATGAACGAATTTGGAACAATGAGTCACATGGGCACCGGAATCTCGTCGGATTATCTAGGATTCCATTCAGGAAATGTTGCCACGTGGCAGAAAAGTGACCGCTTGACGAGAGACTTTCTGGGTCTGGCAGGAGAGTGTGGTAACGGTGGCGGTGGGAGCGTTAACGTTCGAGATCTTCTATCGTTCACGGGGGCTGTTGATTTCCCAACATATGATCGTGACCACTCGCTGTTGAGGCCCCCCGGCTTTGGAACGTGGGGAGATTGCTGAAGGCCTGAAGCTTAAGAAGGGTAAAAGAGTAATTTTGAAGAAAAAAATAAAAAAAGATAGAACCCTCTGTTACCTTGGATACTATTTTCAGCAAAATTATGATAGTGCCACAAGTTTTATTTATTTTCTTTTCCCTACTTGAAGCATTTTCCATCTTTCTTTTTTTTTCTTAAATGGGTATGATAGTGTTTTATGAAACCATTGTGATTCTGAATGAAAACTTTGAATACAAGACTCATTATAGGGTAGGCTTTAGGTTTTCATTTTCTTCTGGGTAATACTTTCCAAAGTTGTTCTTGTTTTTTTCTGTGGGCATTATTTTAATTTTCCCCAAAACGAATGTCATAATGGTAAAGGTGGGTACGTTTCTTACATAGGTCAAGGCTCCATTATTGAGCTTTGGGAGAAGAAAAGTAAGAAAAACATGGAAAAGAAAATGTAGGCCTTATGTCCCCCTTATAAAGAATTTGATTTTGATTTTGACTGGAAACATTTTAGAGAAAATAATTCTAGAGAGAGACAGGCAGTGGGACAGACAGAAAGAGAAAGAAAAAGAAATAGGGGCGTGATAACGATGGTGATGATGTGTACGTAGATCTATGGAAATTGTAGCATGTGAAACCCTAATGTCTCCATGTCTTTTACTCTTCAAAGGGGTCATCTCTCGTTTTCTCATGACCCCCATCTCTCTCTTTCCATTGTTTTATTCTTTCTTATTATGACCATCCACATGCATACATGCTATATATATGTGTGTGTGTGTGTGTGTGTAGGGTCTGGATCTGTGGACGTAAATTTCTTTGCAGAAAAATTTCACCGACATGATCAGGCGACGATTCCGAGAATCCAACAGTGCTTAACAGTGCTGAGCTGGCATTTACTTTTCCCAAAGCAAAACCACCGTTGGATTCTTGGAATCGATATCTGAGATGTCTGGTGAAAATTTGTCTTAATTAGCAATTCGGTGCTATAAAAAATATTGTAGGGGAAATGTTCAAGTACAATTCGGACTTGTCATTCAAAATGCATTCAAAAATTCGGCAAAAGTAATTTTAAAAATAAAATAAAACAAAAAAAGGTAAAATATTGACAAGTGTTTGTCTTATAAAATGATTTTTCGAGAATGTTAAAAAATGCGCACTTTTCTTAAACATTTGAATAGGTTCTTTTTTAAATAATTCGTATATAAAGTTCACGAATTATTCATTGGTAATTTGAGAATCTACTAACTAGGTGTACAAATCATATTTACTTTAAAATATATGGGAGCTGTATATGTGTCGGATACTTGATTATTTTAAATGTAAATGTTGTATCCGTGTGTGTCGGGGCCGTATCATTGTCGTATTTGGGTAACAAAGATTAGTAACCAAGTAACCATGAAGAGGACATATCTCCTGCATGTAGTGCTTCTGCATGCATGTCCAGACTCCAGACAAACATGAGTACGTGGGACCAACTATAATGTGCACTACAAGTAAAAGTACGTCTTTTAATTCTCTCTCTATGAGATCATACATGCATGGATGGATGAGCACTCTACATGAACATACATGCATGGATGCACATTACATGAATGATACATACATGCATGAAAATAAGAGTAGGATGACGATAAAGTCCTTGTTACATTGGAGAATAACAAAAAGGCTACGACCAAGTCATAGCATGTTGTTGTCGTCGAGAAGGAAAGAAAGTAAATAGGAGATGAGGTAAGCATGACGGTGGAGGTCCCCAAAAACCTGTATTTATCGGGATTGACGAATTTATCCCTCAACCCACGCCAGACTCCAGTTGACAGTGATAGCCAATTGGGCTTTGGAAATGACCAAGACATTCCCAAGATGCCTCACATTTTGAATTTTATTAATTATGTTCTAAATCATATATATACCTATGTTACGTTGACACATGGATCTGTTACACAGATTACGATACCCACCGTCGTGGGGCCCACATAAAGAAGAGAGGGAAGACTAATGTACCAAAGAAAAAAAAAAAATTTAATATCATAACCATCTCTAAATTACAGCTCCCCCAATTAGTTTTATATATTATCAATTAATTTTTATTTTTATTTTTTTGGTTTGATAAGAACACAAGACTGGTTAAATTTCTTTTTTTTTTTAAAAAAAGTCTAATGAACATAATGGAATTCTTACTAATATTTTTACTAATGGATGTGGGGCCCACATGCGGATTAGTCAAGGGATGAATTTTGGTGAGGGTGATCTCCTCACCATGGAGATCACCATCACCAAAAATCAGTAATTTTTAAAACTTCTAACCCTACCAAATACGGATCTAAATTTAACGGTGAAAATGGATGGTCCAAAAATTTTCAATTTGCAATCTATTGTTCACAAGGCTACAAATGTTGGAGTGGGCAGATTTTTTGTGGTTGATATTCACATTGAGAAGAATATTATCATAAAAAAATCATCCCTTAACTCATCCGCATGTGGGCCCCACGTCCATTAGTAAGAATTCTATTAGTCATTCTATATATATATATATTGGTCAGGATCGGGGGACAACAATGTCATACAACATTTTTTACAACAATTTTGGCATACTCACATGGAAGATGAATCAATAACTGATTTTTGGTGAGGATGATCTCCTCACCATATAGATCACCCTTACAAAAAATCAGCACATTCTGAAATTTCTAACCCCATCAAATGTGGTTTTCAAGTTAATGATAAAATAGACAGTCCATAATTCTTCAACTTGTAAACCGATCTATGAATATAGAGACCATCCTCGCCAAAATTCACCCCATTCCAAGACTTCTAATTTATGCATTGGCCTGTGCCAATTTTTGTTGTCAAAAATGTTGTACGAAATTGTTCCTCGATTCCCCCCCACCCCGGATCCTAACCCTATATACCAACCCCCCCCCAGATCCTAACCCTATATATAGGTGTGATCAATGTTTGAAATGACAAAAAAAAATTCTAATTTTCATAATTTTATGAAAAATTAAGGGAAAAAAAGAAGAAAGATAAAATAATAAAGCAATGTAGACTTTTCTAAAGAGGGATGAAGAGACTGTAAAACCTGCTGTAAACGTGAGTAAAAGGTGAGTAAGTCAATTGTGTGTGCGGTTGTGTTTTAGTGGTCCGGGGCTTAGTGGTACAAAAAATTGAAAAAGAAAAAGAGCCAGAGAAGGAAAAAAAAAGAAAGAAGAAATGTCAACGGCTATGAAAGAGATGCTCAAGAACACTTTGAATCCAATTTCAGTCGTCTTTTTCTTGGTGGCGCGCTTTATTAAATTCCGTGCACGCCCCCATCACACACAGCCTTTGCTTCCCTTCTCTAACTTACAAGTTTAGAAATCTTTGCTCATAATTCAGAAATTATATGGTCGTGTGCTTCATACAGGTTGGTACGTAGACCACATCTTAGATATCATCCATACTTAAAACCCCATCTCAATCCATTGATCGGATTTCCTTTTAGATGAAGATCTGGAGACCAAAGTTTTAATCGAGGAATGATCCCGTGTTTAATCTTTGACCTTCAAACAGAAAGAAGTCGGTTTTACGGAGCATCTTTACCATCTGATTGTTGCATGCAACCATTGGCTATGAAGTAAGCTAAAACCCCACTTATAATATCATCTTTAACTGTCCAATCAGTATTTTTGCATTAGGAAGGTCAACAAAAGCTATGAGCAAGATTGCACAAATATGTCCTCTGATCGGATGGTTAACAGTTATTCTATTAGTTGGTATTAGGTGCCACATTTAAGAGATAACACATGGATAGATTGGTCAAGATGGATGGGCATAGGCACCAATCAGGCCAAAATGATAAAATTAGTTTGTCCATGGAATTTTGGTACATAATTCCCAACCACCTTCTACCTTTGCGAATTAGAAGTACAGACATGAATTTAATTGAAAGATAAACTGAATATCATCAACTCAAAAGCACCCACATGAAATCAGTATGACCATTCAATATTTAAAAGGGAGGAAAAAGATAGAGCATGGTTTAAAAAATGGCCATTATAACGAAAATAATGACCATTATTTTGAAAAAATAAATGCGTTTTTTTTGTTATCGAGGGGTTTTTTTTACATAAAAAGTAATAATATTCTGACTCTTTCTTTTACTGAGAGAGAGAGAGAGAGAACCCACATGAAATTTTCTAAAGATAACCCTTACAATGTAAGAATTAAATATCATAAACTCAACCACAAGAAATAATTTTGAATATTCAGTATTCAAAGGTGAGTAGAGAGAGAGAGAGAGGGAGGGAGAATTGGGTATTATGGGATATCCAAGCTTTTAGAAAGTATATTGTGGTTGCAGGGTTAAGGTACAATACATGCCATTTGCCTGCTAAAAGAGACTGCCCCCTTTTTTTTTTATCTCTGCTGCACAAGCAGACAAACTAAAAGCTTCTCTTCTCTTCTTCTTCTTCTTCTTCTTGGGCCTCCAACTTACCAAAGTTTCAGCTGACATCTTCATCCCATCAGGAATCTTATCTCACCCCCCCTTTTACATCTTTTCTTCTTTCTTCCAAAGTTCCAAACCTTATCATTACCAAACCCTTGCTTTTCTCTCTTTTCCCCTCATCTGCATATCCCTATACAACACCATTTCATCCACAACCGCCTAAAAAGTTCACCACCCACTCTAATAGCAACAACAATAATAATAATATTAATACTAATAATAATAACAATTAACAATTACTGTGACTGATATATCCATGACATTTTTACCACAGTTTTATTTTTGTCCCTTGGAGGTGCAAGGAAAAAGTATCTAAAGATTCTAAACTGCTTTTTCCCCAGGAATACATAGATTGATATTTCAAGCCCTATTTGTACATCAATTTGATACCTTCAGATGAGTTTTTGGCATATGGCTGATGTCCAGTATGAGACCCATCGAATGGTTGATAACACCCCTGCACATGCACCACGTTTGGAGATACATTGATCAGAAACAGCACACCCTCATGAATAAATACTAGCGCTGATTAGACCTTACCAAAACTGACACAACATGGTTGATCAACAGTACTGGGTTGAGTTTGTAACCTCAGAATACTGCTCAGCCAAGTTCTCTAACGTGCGAATATTGCCATCCCATCATGACTTCAGCTTTTAACTTCCATCCAAGCCGTATAAGGTCAGCTAAATAGACTCAGCAAGGTTGTATCAGATCGGCCTAGTCTTCTATGCAACTCAGGAGAAGGCACAATTGAGGCAACAAGAGAGACAAAGGTCTAGAGCATTTAACTTTCACATATAATCATCCCAAACAGTTATACAAAGCATCAAGTAATATACCATGGTATCGGATTCTCTCTACACCACAACCAAAAGGCAGATCCCTCTGCGACGTACTACCATGAAAAGAGAGGGAATAGCAACGGTTCAAGTTGATAATCATTTATATTCTACAAAACAGCCGATAATTTGCAGGTATGGAACAGACCAGGACAAAGGCCTCTGATGTAAAATACACAGATATCATACTCACACGATCACGGGCCAGACTGGTTTCATTAGTGTAGTCCACATCAGATAGATAAGATAGACCATCCAACTGACAGTTTGGAATATTCAGAATTTACTCCCCAAGTACTACTCCAATACATTCCTGAAAACCTGCAACAAAAGGACTCAAAACCAAAATCCTTATCTCCATTTCAAGTAATAATACACCAAAATGTATCTTAAACCTTGGATTAAAAGAGTTCACATTGGGAGGCTCTGTTTCCACTCCTTTTTTTCTCGTGACTACTTCCGTATTCCTGTTTTACCATTCAGCTTTTTGGTCGTTTCTCATTCTTTTGCAGAGGGTACATCTAGTAAAAAACAGCTAATCCTGTGCAAAAACAGGAGATCGTTGTATGAGCCAAGTTCCTTAAGGTTTTCCACAGCATGGTGATGAGGTTTATTCATATTTAAATAGTGCAACTATGAAAACTACATTGATCATCTATTCATAAGCAAGTTGATGAAACCTCATATTTCATCTGAATATTTTTCAATAGGTGCTCATTATGAGTAAGGAAATGAAGACAGTGTGTGGATGCATGTAAATCTACACATGCACACACGCACATATTCACACACACACAAAATAAGAGAGGACGTAAGGGCCCACATTCCTGGTAAAGGAAAATTAAGGAAGACTACTCAACATGGAGTTGGCTGCCATGAATGCGCCTAAACAAGATATTTCTCTATTCTAAGTTTCCTAACTATAATGCCCAAATACTTCAACATAATGTTGTACCCGTATTGGCACAATACCATACTGATACTGGTACCCCTTGGGCGATGGGGAAAGGTACTAAGACCAGCACCTTGTTTGGAACTCAACCATAGACAATCTCAAAGAGGGACTTGCCAGTAGTTCAGTTCAATGAACTATTAGAAGCGAATTCCACTTGTGGAAGTAACAGTCTCGTTGAGAATCTTGCTCCCTATAATGCTCCTCAGTAAGGTTTTCCAAACTTTGGTTGACCACCTCTGTTTCCCATCTGTTTGAGGGTGATAGACACTATTTTACAGCAATTTAGTTCCCAACTTCATCCAAAGATATGAACTTTAAGTATCAACCTGAAATGATTGATCTCAGCACTCCATGTAACCAAACCATCACGTTGGAAGAACAAATTGGCAATGTGTGCAGCATTTCTCCATGCTGCTCACTTAATCAAGGAACTTGTACAGATATAGGCACCCATTGAAATCCAGTGTCTCAACTCGGATTACATCATCACCACATTAAAGGCCAAAGTCAAAAATAACAGTAACCAACACAAAAGAGATATTCCCAACTTCAAGATAACAAAATCCAAACTTCAGATCAATTAACTACTAGAACTCCCAAAAGACTGGTTTACAATATAAGTGGAAATAGCAGAGAGATAAGGTGAAAACTTGACTGATAGATCACCAGGGCTTAGATCTCGCGCAGACAACAACAAATAAGGAGTGGCTCAACAGCTCTCCACAATCAAACAAACTCAATTGATTGAGCAAGATCCATGCGTCAACAACAGTGGATAAGAGGGATAGGTGGTTCTCATGTAGAGATGGAAGCAAGGGGACTCTGACTTGAGCTTGGAGCTCAGAGTCTCAAAGGAAATTCTCAGCCAACAGAGAAAACCCTAAACGGAGGAGCGCGAAGCTTCTTCTCCTTCAAATTATTCCATAGTTCAAGACCCGTAAATGAGCTCATCTCTTTCCTTTTGCAACAAACTCTAAACACCACCAAAAAGAATCAAGTAATATTGCCAAAATTACCCTTGTTCAAAACTTGCTAACGAAGAAAAAAAGAGAATCTTCACATGTAAAGTGCACAACACCTCAAATGGAGCTATCTGAGGTCAAGGAGCTCGGATTGGTCTGATCTGAGCTTGAGAACCTTCGACCGGGTTGGTACGAGCTTGGACCCTAGACTGGATTCAGACTGATCCAAGGTCCTAGTCCTTGGATCACACTGATTTGAGCTTGAGGTTCAGGAATCAGGAATAGAGCCATCCAATTAAAACTGGACTGAACCATGTTTCTCGGATTGGAGCTATTTGTGCCTTTAGGTCTTGAATTCGTTTGATCCATGCTTCAAGCCTCGGATTGATCCTGGATTGCTTCGGACCTGCATAAACATGGATAAGCATTTCAAAGATAGAAAGCACCAGTGGAAGGGTTACATTCAACTCATTTGGTGGAAGTTCAATAGGGAATCTGGAGCATATTTCAACATCTAGGACTGTTTAGATAAGACCACGGACAACTGCTCTAATGCCACTTTTGATTAGGACCAGCAGATTCCCTCTCTGCAAACCTCAAGTTCAAAACTAGGTTTAAGAGATTAGGGTAGGGATGGTTAAAAGTTGAATGCTAGGGCTTAGGACTAGGGTTTAGAATGTGGACTTGAAGTTATAAACATGGGGAGAACCAGACCAAGTGGTGGCAATTGACTGATAGGAAATGAGGTTTGTAGGATTTTGGAATGGACTTCTAAGTCTAGAATAATAGTGGGTTAGAATGGGGATTTGTGAAACTAATATGTGGACGGAAGTTGCAGGGTTTTGGTGGGTTAAGTTATCCCATAATGGGCTAAAAAGAAGGTAAAAAGTGACTGAAAATTAGGGTTTCCAATGGTTAGATGAATACTTTTGAGTGGAGGGTTTTATGTACCTACAAAATTAATGGACAAGGACTAATTGGTTTTAATTGTGGATGGGTATGGTATTCTTAGAAACTGGTCTACAGAAAATTAAAACGAAGATAGAATCACTCTGGAATTAGCACCAATTCTAGGAACTCCAAACGATGAAATATCTCCACTCAAAGTAAGGCTTCAACCTCATAGCTACAGCCTTTACAACAGCCAAGAAGAAAGCACTTTATACAGCTATGTAAATATATGGGTTTATAGGGAGAACTAAGCAGCAGCCTTCTTTCTCTCCTATTCTACTCAAACTTCCTAAACAGAAAACAGAAACTACCCCTTGACATTCCAGAACTTTGACTCATAATACTTCCCGGATCTAATTACATCACTTCTCAAATATCAACCCTTTTACACTCAAACTAAGACAAACCGAAAAAATGGGAACTGTGTAAGACTCAAAATTGATTCAATTTAGAAATTATTAAAAGTCACAACTTAAGAAACTAAAGTAAGACCTAACTTGGGCTGGAAATTCACCTAAACATGAGCTGCGAGTGGGTCAAAACCCACATTGTGACAGTGGATGATGGCCAAAACCTATATTGCGAACAGGCCCATGGATGGGCTTGTTTGAAGCCTGGCCGCGGGCCCAATTTGGTCCCATGTGGGCTGCATCAGGGTTACCTGGTATGCTGCATGTACTGACGATTTGCAAACTGATTTGCGGGGAACTGATTGGCAACAGTTCGTTTGGTTCGTCCATGAACCAGTTTGCAAAACCTGGACGAACCAGATCGCATGAAGCCCCTTTAAATTTAAGAGAGAGAATGGTCATATGATGAACTTCTAAACTATGATGGACTTCTAAACTTGAGAGAGAGACTCTTATAGAGTTGTGTTTTAAATCAAAATGGAAAGTAGAGTAGAGGGGCAATGCTAATACAAGAAGGAAAAAAGGTCTTATGTCAGGTGTGATACTTTGAATTTGATTAGTGTGATGCTAATTCACACTTTTTTTATGAATGCTAATTCACACTTTCGGTAAGCTTTCTAGATATTCGATTGGATTTTTGTTACCATATTGTTTTTTTTCCTGCATCATTTCGGTAACAAAGCATCTGAGATTTATATCAGTACATCAGTTAGGGAAGCAATTCTATTTTATCCCTAATCACCAAGAAGTAAAAATTTCTGTGGAATCAATTCAAGATTTCTTAGTCCATAACAAATCTAATTTCTCAAATAACCATCAAACCAGACCAATTTCCACAAGAAACAAACTAGCCAAAAAGGTTTAAAACACAGGTCGAGCAACAAGGCACCTCAACCAATGGATTTTTGCGCTGCTCATCAAGAAAAGAACTTTGACAAGAAGCATTTACAAAATGATGAACCTTATAAGTTGCAGTTAAATGAAGACACAAATAAGTATGCTGTATGAGAAATTATACTATACCTTGTTTCAGTCCAGCAACTATGCATAGAAGGTTATGATACACCAATCATTTTGTCCCCAAAATAGTAGGCTGCACCAATCAGAAAAAGGTAAATCAAAATATCATCTAAACTCCAAAAAGAAAAGAGAACACATGTTAGTTATCATCAATCGTTACGTAAGCATTACTTAGTAAAGAAAAGAGAACACTGATGTCATCTAACATCGGTCGTTACTTAAGCATTACTTAGTTCTCTCGAAGACCAATAAGTGAGTATAGAAACCTATAATGATCCAAATCAACATTATGGTGGAAAGTTAGAAACTAAAAAACAAATAACAAAAGTAAAAGCTGAAAAAAAATACATTAGAATATCTTTTCTCAGAGTTTCCAACTAAGACATTCTTCATCCTCCGTATTCACAATTGGAACCTAAATGAAAAACTTTGTTTTATCAAAAAATCAAAGTTCATTTCAGAATTGTAACATCTGAGAAACAGGGATCCCTCAATCATATGAATAAGGTATTGCAATTAAGTAATAATGCTGGTAGAGCCAAAAAAGTGATCTCAGCATTTCTAGAAAAGAATCCCAGATAAACAACTATGCAATTATATAGAAGAATTATTTGTGGCATATACACAAGTAATGCATCATGCACTTGTAAGAGACTACTTATCTCTGTAAACCATGATCAATGGTTTTCATCGTTTGAGTGCAAAATATTCATTATAATGAGAACAAGCAAAGTCCCAGATCAATACAATCACCATGCAATAAAATTCTCATTGTGTCTTAGAAGAGAACAACTCATAGTGTGACTGAAATAGTAGCCAAACTCTTGATCAAACATTTAGAGGCTATTTTGGGTAAAAAAAAAATGAGGAGTCATGCACTAGACTCGAGACTTCACCTAAGATCTGGTTAAGTCCGTTTCATTTCATGAGTCAGAACTTAATATAGACTATAGAATTTGCAGTTGCACCAATCACCAAAGTCGTACTTTTTCAAAATTTAAAAGCATTAAGAAAGTATTCATGTTCTAGTATTCGCATATAATAATATTTTAGGGGATCCCTCCTAATCTGTATAGAGTGAGGGATCTGCCTCCCTTTGTTTTCTTTTATAGGGATTCGTCCTTTTTTAATGATATTCTACAACTTATCAAAAAAAAAACAGTATATCACATTTTTTTCATCTTAGAAATTTACAGAATTAACACATTGTTTCTTGACACTATCATCGTCGTCTTCAGAGCTTTTATCCCACCTATTTGGGGTCAGCTATTTGAATTTCTAAGAGTTATCATTTCATATATGGGACATCTATGGTCTGAGTGCAGAATAGAATCACTGTTTCTAAACCAACTACTGTGATCTCAATCCGGTCTCAACTCTTTAGTTCATTTTATTGATCTGACCAAAAGTCCTACAACCATAATTCAAGAGCAATTCATGAGTAAAGCTAAATCACTGCCATTAACTGACAAAAAGTTGCATGCCTAGGAAGTTTTTGACTTTAACGAATGGATACAGTCATACGCATTTGTTTCTCTCTCTATATATTGTAGAAATACTCCTTCAGAAAGTTGTAAACTTGATGCTATGCAAGTCACTCGAAGTACTGTTAACATACTCCCACTTTAGTGTGAATATTTTGTATTTTAACCATTTGAAGTTCCATAGCTTTGACATAGGGAAAAAATGCCTCCAGATGTTAACACAAAACCTCAGCCTTTCATGTGAGTGATTTTTTTTGGATATTATAATATTGCCTTGGATCCTTTAACACCAACTCCATTTAGACTTAAGTTTCCTTCTCATAAGAACTGAGTGCAACCATGTAAAGAACATAAGCAGGAGGGGCAATCCAACTTAAAAAAGCACTTCCATATTAACACCGATGCTAAATAAACCTGATGATGAGCATCCACAAAAGCCACTATGCTTGGCCTTGTTAACCCATGACCTGACTCAATGCAAACACTGCTATAATCATTTTCATTTTGGAAGAACGGATGAAGGTAGAGAATGGCAAAGAAACCTAGGCTATGTATGGTTGCCCTGAATATTGAAAAGATTTTTCACATATGAATGTCATAAAACTTCTTCTGTAGCAACACTTTCTAACATACAAATCCTTTTTGTTGATCACCATACAGAGCCCTAGATTAAAAATGTGCAAAATGTAGTAAGTGTAGCTAATTGTCGTACAAGAACTTTGGTGCAAGTGAATATTCAAGAATTAGTTGTTTTGGTTCACTAGAAATTGTTTTCAAATACAAAATGCTTTCAAATAAAACATTTTCTCAGACATGGATCTTTTGCTGTTTGGTTGTGGGGAAAATTTTAAAAATAAATAAATAAACAAAACAAAGATCAACTGGTAACCGATCTCCAGTGTTGTGGACGCTGATGCTGTTTTGCTAGACATCAACATCAACCTGCCAGGCTGAATTTGTATTTTATGGATTTGGATCCTTAAGGTAGGATTCGAATTTAAACGGTTGGGTACGAATCCAAGAGGCAAGACTCAAGCCAAGTTTGGGTCAGGTTTCGATCAATTTTTAGGCGGTCGAATTGGTTTGGTTCTATGTTTGGGTCTTAAAGCCGATTGAATCCTTACTATAAGTAGCTATTTTGTAGTGGATCCTACCCGTATTCCCATATTTGGTTAGATCTTCTTCATGTACAGGATCATGGTTCGGATACGGATCCCATGTTATGGATATAAGTCATACCCAGATCTGGATAAGAGTCAAAATGCTCAAAATAGAATCCGGATTAGGATCTACCTAGATCCGATCCATTTCTTGCCCTAGGGTTAGATCATGAAATAGCCAGATCTGGGTTGGATCGAGGTAGGTTCAAACCACGTCCGACCGTGAATGTGTCGACCCATATTAAGATCCAACTTGGATCCATATCATAAGATCGAAACCCGCCATCATGATCTAACATATATGATCTAGACCCAATCCATGGGCAAAAATCTGGGTTGGACCCACATATTTTCATCACAATCACTTTATCATAAGGATACAATCAGATTCAATTCCCAAATCCAATTCCAACTCGGGCCAAATTCCTTTTTTTTTTTATAAATGTAGAACTTTACTGAGAGACAAAGATTACAAAGGCTGCCAAAGAGGTCGAGATGACCATCTAAAAGCAAGCTCGAACAACAGTAAAGACAAAGATGAAACAACTAAACACCATCCCTAGAACATATGATGTCCCAATGGAACACAAAATCCTCATAAAACAAACATCAACATTCAATGATAGCTTTAGACCAAAAAAACAACAAACCATTGATATTGAGAACGATATTCTCCACCCCCTCCTCCTTTCCTTCAAAGACCCTAAGATTTCTCTCCTTCCAAAGACCCCAACTGATAGCAAAAGGTAACAAGCGCCATAAAACTTGCCCTCTAGACAAGAAAGCCCTTGAATATGAACTACAAGCAAGATCCATAATAGAAGCGGGGAACACCCAATCCATCTCGAACTCCCCCAAGAACGTCCTCCAAACGACCTTGCAATATCACAATGTAAAGGAGATGAGCAACCGATTCCTCACTATGCTTGCACATCGAACCATAATCTACTATAATAATCCTTCTTGCTAGACAAAAGACACCGGATAACAATCTCCATTAGGCCTCTTCAAGGCCTCATACAAAGAACTAATTGAAAAACGACCGTCCTTCCTCTAACACTAAAGACGTCTATTCGGATCCAAAGAGGAGAGCTAACACTCCTGCAGACGAGACAGCAAGCGAGACACCGCATCAATCTCCCAATAATTATTAAGCTTCCTTCTAAAACCGATATCTCATGCCATATCACCCCTTCCCGAGTAGAACAAGCCAAAACAGAACATCCCTTCTTATCAGATAAAGTAAACACACAAGGAAAATCCTCCATCAAAGAAACTGTCCCACTCCACCTATCCTCCCAAAATCTGACTCTGTCCCCAAGCCCCACCTTGAAAACCACTCCTTCTGAGAATTTAGAAAGGACCTTCATGATCCCCCTCCAAACACTACACATGTTATGTGCAGCTAAGGCATCTCGTTCAACTTGGACTCTAGTCCCAACTCTTCTCCCTCTTCTACTTATCTTGGCTGATTGTGTGAGGAAAAGTAGAAAAATTAAATTAAGTATAAATAATTGTTGGTTTATTTCGAAGAAAACCGACCTCCAAGAGTTTGATTATGAATGAAATTCTTCTCCCTTTATTTCTTCACTCCCATGCCTTTATAAGCTGCCTTACAACGCTAAACCATGGTTTTTAAAACGGTCGTTTAAACGGTAATGCCCCAAGCCCTTTTCCGTTAAAACCGTTTAAACACGTTTTGTCGCTTTTAACTAAACGGCCGTTTTTTTTGGTTTTAACGACCATTAAAATCGTTTTAATAGCCGTTAAATTCTGAAAAAATGTGTGAAAAAAACGGTCGTTAAAATCGTTTTAACAGCCATTAAATTCTGAAAAAATTTGTGAAAAAACGGTCGTTAAATTCCATTTTTTTTTTTTAATTCACCGCCACTTTTCAGTTTTTTTCTGTTAAAATTGTTAAATTCCGTTTTTTCCAAAAAAAATTCCCATTTTTGCTCCTGGCCGTTTCAATCCGTTTTAACGGTTTTAACGCTAACGCCCCCAGTCTATTAAACCGTTAAAACAGCCTCCTTTAAACCTTGCGTTAAACAACTCCCTCCCCTAAAAAAAGCAACAAACTTCCTACTTTAACTAGAAAACTTCAAATGATAATAACAACCCACCCCTACAAAATAGCATTTGAAGATAACAACCCACTCCCACAAATAGCAACCATTTCTAACGTTATGCTGACTCTTTACACCTCCAACGTTCAGTTAACATCTTTATTGATGATGACATGGCTTTTGATGATGACATGGCCTCACATGTGCTTGCACGTGACTTGCACACGTGGGGACCCGTTTGGCTATCGTGAGCACACAACAGCTCCCCCCCTCTAAAATTGCTCGTCCGCAAGAGCCATCTCCGGAAACCTTAGTTCAATATCCTCCAAATCTTCCCAAGTTGCATCTGCTGGCAATAATCCCTGCCAATGGACTAATATCTTTAGATGTCGATTCCTTATCTGAAGATCGAGAATAGCTTCGAATGTTGGGACAATGGTTTCATCTTTGTTTTGGACCATCGGAAGGGAGTTCTGTACCATTGCTTTGCTCCAATTTGCTTTTTGAGTAGTGAAACATAAAACACCAAGTGGATCCTCGACCCGTCGGGCAATTCAAGTTTGTAAGCAACTGACCCAACCCTTTGGACCACCTTGAAGGGTCCATAAAATATGGGTGAGAGCTTGAGGTTCTTGCAAAGTGTGAGGGAAGTCTGACGAAATGGCTGCAACCTTAAGTATACCCAATCACCAATTTGAAACACTCTATTTGTATGATGTTGATCAAAGAGCCTCCTCATGTGAGATTGTGATGCTAGGAGTGGATCTCGTAATTCTGCCATGCTCTCTTTCCTTGAGCTCTTTATCTATTGCTTTGACTTGGGTGGTGCCCAGAACGTATGATAATAATGTGGGTGCTGCTCGGCCATAAACAATTTCAAAAGGGGTCTTTTTAGTTGCCGACTGCCGAGTGGAGGCTGGTGTTATAGCAAAACTCGGCCCATGAAATCCACTTGCCCAAGAATCTGGAAAGCAAAATTATCCTCTAAAATTCGTTTCTTTGCTTGGACATCCTCCTTAAACAAAATACTCACTGCTGAAAACTTGATTGCTAGAAAGTTGATTTTGGTAAATTTCTATACTGTGTAAGTCCAATGGAGAGAATACAAATCATCTTCTTTTGCATTGTAACTTTGCTACGCAGATATGGTCATACTTTATGGAGGCGGGTATTTCTTGGGTGATGCCGGAGTCGATTGGAGTTCTATTGGGTGGTTGGCCCAAGATCAACCTATCAACAAGGGGGAAGATCTTGTGGAGAATGATAACATTTGCGATCATTTGGGGGATCTGGTTGGAAAGAAATAAACGGATATTCAATGGAGAAGAAGGCTCTTTACAAGATACCATCATTAGTATTAAGGCCTCCTTGCATAGCTAGGGTAGTATCTCATCAGAACTGACAGGTGTTTTCTTTTCGAATGTGGTTTTTAGATTTAAAGCTTTGTTGGCTCCATAGTTGGTTTATTGTTGAGCCACTTTTGTTTTCTTCTTGCAATTCGAGATCTTCTCGATCTCCTTTTAGTTTTAATAAATTTTCTCTTGACTTATCAAAAAAAAAAAGCAGCGAAGATACATCTCTACCGTTTGATTTACCACCTCTGTTTGGTCATCGGTTTGGGGATGGTAAGATGAACTAAAGTTGGAATAAGTACCATTCAACTTGAATAGCTCTTTCCACAAAACACTTGTGAACGTTGGATCCATATCACACACAATTGATTGTGGCATACTATGTAATTTAAAAACTTGATCAAAGAAGACTTGGGCCACGCTTGTAGCCGTATAGGGATGAGTGATAGGCATAAAATGGGCGTATTTAGATAGCCCATCTACTACAACATAAATGGTCAACTTACCTTTAGAGGTTGGTAACCCATCAATAAAATCCATGGAGATATGGGCCCAAATTTGAGTCGGTATAGGTAGGGGCTGCAACAGTCCAACTAGAGATAGTTTTTCAGTTTTGTGACGCTGACAAGTATCGCATTGTTCGATAAACTCCTTAATCCCTCTCCTCATCCCCTTTCAATAGAAATTAGCATGAACTCGTTGTAGTGTCTTACCGCCTTCATGGGTACTAGAATGAATTTCTTGAATGATTATGGAAGCTAATGGAGAATCCTCTCTCAAATGTATTCGATTTTTGAAGAAGATGATTCCATCTCGATACTCCCAAGGCCCAACCGCTTCTCCTTTTTGGCATAATTGGGCCAGCTGTTGCAACTCGTTATCGTCCTTGATGGGCTCTAACCACCTTGGTACAGGTTGGGACATGGCTGCAACTTCTCCTTTCTCGTTCCGCCTAGACAACGCGTCAGCTACCAAGTTTTCACTTCCACGCTTATACTCTATGATAAAATAGCCCATTAGCTTAGTAAGCCACCTCTGTTGTGCAATAGTAGTTATTTTCTGCTCCCAAAGATATTTTAGGCTTCCATGATCGGTTCTAACTTCTAATAATGAACTATCATCCCAAAAGATATGGCCTCCATTTTTGCACCGCCAATAGCAAGGCTAGCATTTCTTTTTCATAGGTTGACAAAACCATGTTTCTTCCATGCAAGGATTGACTAAAGAACGCAATGGGCAGTCGATCTTGCATTAGTACTCCAATTCCTGATCTAGATGCATCACATTCAATGATGAAGGGCTTTGAGAAATCCGATAATGCCAGAACTGGAGATTGCGTCATTACCACTTTGAGTTGTTCAAATGCCTTCTCTGAATGAGGCTACTATGAAAATGAATCTTTCTTTAACATGCTAGTGAGTGGGCCTGTTATTTTGCCATAGTTTTGGATGAACTTCCGATAGAACCCGATCAAACCCAAAAAACCTCGAAGAGCCTTGAGAGTGGTGGACTTGGGCCAGTCTAGCATAGTTGTCACCTTGTCAAGATCTACAGCACTCCTTTGGAAATGACGTGTCCAAGGTATTTAACCTCAGTTTGGCCGAATTGGCATTTCTCCATCTTCACAAATAGCTTGTGAGTTCTCAAAATTGATAAAGTGATCTCTACATGAGTTAGATGTTCCTCCCAATTTTTGTTAAAAATTAAACATCAAAGAAGACTAGAATAAACTTACGTAGATATTCCTTGAAGACTTCATTCATGAGTGACTGAAAAGTGGAGGGCGCATTGGTGAGGCCGAATGGCATCACAAGGAAGTCATAGTGTCCTTGATGTGTTAGAAATGTTGTTTCAGGAACATCAGTAGAATGCATGCATATCTGGTGATATCCAAATCGTAAATCAAGTTTGGAGAAGTAGTAAGCCCAATGCAACTCATCGAGTAACTCATCAATCACTGGAATTGGAAATTTATCCTTGACAGTGATCGGATTTAGAGCCTTGTAGTCGATACATAGTCTCCATGATCCATCGTGCTTTTTGACTAGCAACACAAGTGATGAGTATGGACTGTTATTAGGCCAAATCACTCCCGATGTTAGCATGTCCGAAACTAGTCACTCAATTTCCACCTTCTAAAAGTGAGGGTAGCTGTAGGGCCTAACACAAACCGGGCCGCTACCAAGAACCAAGGGAATCTGATGATCATGCGTCCTTAGGGGAGGCAACCCTACATGGCTACATGGAGTTGTGGTCTTCCCATAGAGAGGGAATAAAGCTGGAGCAAAACTCCTCGCTTCTCGATTGCTGTCATTGTCATCTACTATCTTAGCTCTAGGAGCAAGGCCCCCCTGTAATAACACCTCCTCGTCTCCCACGTGAAACTTCATTTGGAGTTAGGTGAAATCCCACATAATAGGCCCAAGTGTTCTTAGCCATTGGGCTCCAAGAACAGTGTCACACCCTTCGAGAGGCAAGAAATAGAAGACCACAGTAATGGGAATTCCATGCAAGGTCAAAACCACCCCTTTGCATCTTCCGGCACTAGCTAACTAATCTCCATTTACCACAGCCACCTCAAATTTCCCCTCATCTGTAGGATGTAACCCCACCTTCTTTGCTATCTTATTGTTTAAGATATTGTGGGTGCTCCCAGAGTCCACCAGAACAATGGCGCCTTGACGTCCCAAACTCCCTTTAACTCGCATCGTTTGTGGAGCTTGAGCCCCAGTGATAGCATGCAAGGAGATTTCAGAGGTGTCTACATCAAAGTCGTCTTGAATCTCGGCTGCTTCATCATCCAAGATGTCATTACCGTCGTTGTCCTCAGGCCAACACCCTTCAATGAGGAAAAGTTTCTTGCACCTGTGTCCCGGCCTGAAATTCTCATCACAATTGAAGGCTTGAAGCGTAACCCTCTTTCTCACCTATCCATGATTTCGGATGGAGCGAACTTTTTGATGGCAGGAATGGTGGGGCGTGAAGGAGTTGGGGCCTGGGCAGGGGTAGCTCTTCTAACATTGAATGATAATGTTCGTTGTTGGAGGCAGGTTTTCTTCGAAATAAACCAACAATTATTCATACTTAGTCTAATTCTTCTACTTTTCCTCTCACAATCAGCCAAGATAGGTAGAAGAGGGAGAAGAGTTAGGACTAGAGTTCAAGTTGAACGAGACGCCTTAGCTGCACATAACAATTTGGTATTAGAGCCAGAAATGGAAGGGCAGCGAATCGAACACTTGGAGAGGGAGGTAAACTAGTTGGCCTCAGGCCAAGAGAGGATGCTCAAAGAAATTCAGGAGATGTTCTCCGCTATGAATGCTCAGTTCGACTGGTTAAACACCAATCATGTTCGTGAAGAAGGAGAGAGCTCCCGGACCCAAAACCGAGCTGGAGGAGGACAAGCCTTTGACAATTCCGGACCAATCCAAGCAAGCTCAACTAGTTCTTTCCTTCCCAGGTTCGTCAAGCTCGACTTCCTCCGCTTCAATGGAAGAGAAGATTCAATGAGTTGGATATGCCGAGCAGACCAGTTCTTCGCATTCCATCAAACTTCCGAGGAAGAACAAGTCTCCTTGGCCTCTTTCCACCTAGAAGGAGATGCCAAGCTCTGATATCAAATTGTTATGTGCAGCTAACTTGGACTCTAGTCCCAACTCTTCTCCCTCTTCTACCTATCTTGGCTGATTGTGAGGAAAAGTAGAAGAATTAGATTAAGTATGAATAATTGTTGGTTTATTTCGAGGAAAACTAACCTCCAACAGTTTGATTATGAATGAAATTCTTCTCCCTTTATTTCTTCACTTTCATGCCTTTATAAACTTCCTTAAAACGTTAAACAACTCCCTCCCCTAAAAAAAGCAACAAACTTCTTACTTTGACTAGAAAACTTCAAATGGTGATAACAACCCACCCCCACAAATAGCAACCATTTCTAACGTTAAGCTGACTCTTTACACCTCCAACATTCAGCTAACATCTTTATTGATGATGACATGGCTTCACATGTGCTTGCATGTGACCTGCACACGTGGGGACTCGTTTGGCTAGTCGTGAGCACACAACAACGCCCATAGGGAGAAAGAACAGCACTCCCAACCCACTCAAATTCTGAAACCCCATATTTGCCCACTACCACCTTCCTCCACAAATTAGAAGTTTCCATCCCTGGCCAAACCTAAACCCGCAAATTACAGGTCTAGATCAGGTCGGTTCTCGGGTTTGACGACCCCACCGGGCCCACCCCATTTCATGCCCAACAGCTCAGGGGGGAAAACGTTCCCTTTTCTCCTAATTTGACAAATCGTTTTGGGCTCCACCATTTTCCAAGAGAACCAAACAAACACATGGAAAAGACCATTTTCCAAGAAATCATGCACTCTTTCATTTCCGTTCTTTTTTGGTGAACCATTGGCATGTGAAAGTCACACTCTTTCGAACATAACTAAGCGTAAGGCGGGTGCAGTTATGAACAGCATAGCCTCCACAACAGAGGACCCCCTACTCGGTCGTCCGCAGATTTTGGTGGAAGTTGTACAATTTCTATCACAAAGTTACAGTTCAGGAAAATAGGAGAAAATCAAATATAGAGATTAAAAAATCTAGCAAGCATACTGTTGATCACATAGCTCTCATCTTTTTTCTCGAAAATGTAAAGTGAAACACAAGGGAGCCTCCGAGGGGATTGCAAAGGAGGGGTATTTTCATCTTCTTCATAGAACAGCAAGAAACAAAAAAAAATATTGAAGTAAACAAATTCAGACAGAGGAGTTCTTAGCCGCTAAAATTTTGCTAAATGTACGCTACTTTATAGGAAAAGTGGAAATCTACAGAAGTGGGTTTCTCGATTTCGGTCTAAGAAACGAAGGAAAGTTGGAGAAAACCTGTAAATAGGCGTGACTGCGGGGACGTTGGCCATGGAATTTGTTCGTCCAATCCATGGTCTTGCAGAGCTTTGTCCATTTTTTTTGTCTCTGTTTCTGTGGATCTTTTGTTTCTTTACCTGAGATTGAAATGAAAAGGGTTTTATGGGTTTTTCTGTACTCGGGTTGGGTAAAATGGGCCGGTCATGGGCAAGCTGAAACAGGATTTGGATCCGTTTTAGGCCCATTTATTTCTTGGCTGGACTCGGTTAACACTCAAAAATTTGATACAGGAATCCTTTAAAATGTGATGTCGCACACTCTTTCGGGCCCACTGACCCCATAAATATCTCGTCTACATCTACGTCTTTGGTGAAACTACACACCAAACAATCAGTTTGGTTGGTGATTTCTTGCAGTCTGATTCCTACCCTTTTCCATCATGGGCTTGGAACCCATCCATAGCCCATAGGCATGTTCATGAAGTCTCTGATGGAAAAGTGCTAGAATCCAACGGCTAGAAATTGCCGAATAGGCTGATTTTTGGTGTGTAATGAGTCAGTGGGCCCAAAAGAGTATATACTACATGGCAATTTTGAGGGATTTCTATATCAAACTCTTACAGAACATTTTAGCTCAGCGATGCTGTTGAGCAAACACCCCCTAACGACACTGTTTTTAATTTAAATTCAAAAATTAAAAACAGTTTTGTTGGGCGAACATGTCAGATGCAAAAGGTGCTGTTGAGCGGTATTACTCAGCACCATTGTTAAGCAAAATTTACATACAGACTGACATCCGTGTGGAGGTGAAATCCCATAGAGATGTACTATAAATCATAATTATGCATACAGAAGTCCACCAAAATGCCACATGGCACACTTTCTTGGGCCCACTGACTCCATGATTATCTGGCCTACACCTTGGTGGATCTACACACACAAAATCAACCTTATTGGTGATTTCTACACCTTTTCATAATGGGTTTCACAAATATGCCATGGGTGAGATGCAAGACCACAAAAAAATGTACAAATCCAATGGCTATAAATCATGCTGATTTTTGCTATGTAGGTCCACCTAAAACAAATGCCCCTGTTCCTTTGAAGGTAAGCCTGGCCTGGTGATCAAGTTAGATATGAAAAAAGTCTACGATCATGTTTGTTGGACTTTTCTAGCTTAGGCTGTTGAAAGAATGGAGTTTGGGTCAGGAAGTGAATTTCTTCGACATCCTTCTCAGTGCTAGTCAATAGATCTCTTACTGATTTTTTTAAGTGTTCAAGGGGTTTAAGGCAGGGAGATCCATTATCGCCATTTCTATTTGTGTTGGTGGTAAAGGTATTTAGTTGTATGATGAAAAGAGCTAGGGAGATGGATTTGTTAGAGGACTTTAAGGTGGGCAGGAGCGGGTTGTCGATTTCGCACATTCAGTTTGCCAATAATACCATTATGTTCTTCCAAGGTGGGAGAGTAGACTCTATATGCTTCTTAAGGGTTTTGAAGTTGTTTTGAGGTTGTGTCCGGACTGCATATCAATATAGCAAAATTGGAGATTTTCGAGGTAGGTGAGGCCGAGGGGGTGAGTGATGCAGCCAAGGTTTAAAGGAGGCCTTTTTAACGGTATAATGGACTGGGGGTGCTACCGTTAAAACGGATTATAATGGGCAGGGGCAAAAATGGAATTTAATAATTTTTTAATGAATTTAACGGATTTTAATGGGAAAAAAATGGAGAAAATGGCGTTGAAATTAAAAATTAAAAATTAAAATTTTGAAATATGAAATTTGAAAGTCAAATTTAACGGTGGGAGGGCCCAAATTGCTCTCCCACCCAACAAACAGAGGCTTGAAAGTTGGAGTGCAGAGGAGCACACTTCCATTTTCTATGTTGGCTGACAATCTTCCCATATGGATCATAGTTCGGATTTCGATCATATGTCATGGATTCAAGTTGGTCTGGATTCGGTCATGAATCATGCTATTCAAAGTCGGATCCGAAAATACTTAAATCTAACCTGGTCTGACCCATTTCATGCCCTACTACTGGGCCCATAATTCAACCCAAGGGTCGGTGGTCCATTGCAAGTTGGGCCTAAAAGCCTATCGAATTAGCCCGGCCCATTGACACCCCTACTCATAAGTGAGATGGCCGGTCCAATGCCATTTCAAAGACCTTCCCTAACTAAAATCGGCGATTGGCACCTCTCCACTTGACAGTTGACAAGTACCCCGCACAACCATCTTTTTAAATTTTTTGAAAGGCTCAGGCTCTGGTTACCGCCCTTAAATGACAGGCTCGGGTTACAGGACACAATATGAGCCACGTAGCATGCTCTTAAAGGATTCTGACCGTATGGATGTTTGACAATCCCTAAGTGGACCTACAAACCAAAAATCAGCCTAATTAGTAATTTATAGGCGTTGGATTGGACTTATTTTCACGGTCAGAGTCCTCCAAGAGTGTACCACGTGGCTCATATTATGTCATGTAACTGAAGCCCGATATTTTAGGGCGGTAACTGGAGCCCGACCCTTGAAAACGTAAGCCATGAGCTCAACAAGTAACAAAAGGAATCTGTCGACCTCGTGAACAAGTACAAACACCTTAGCCAAAAGATTTAAGGTTTCCCAAGTTCTACTAGAAGCTTGTTGATCAGACCGTCAGATCCTAGTCAAAGATCTATGAACCACGCATCAGGAAGTTTATCAATCAAAATGGTCTATAATCAATGAGAACACATTCTCATAGACGCTTTTACAAACAGATTATATGTATTAAAGTTACACTATAGTCCAATGTTCGGAAGCGGTAGGTACTAGGTTGGTAGTTGGATGCCACACGTGGCCCAACCAAGGCTCTGCTTTCCCTTTTGATTTTTTTTTTTTTATATTTGCCAGTCTACTTGTTTGAGTCTCTACTTGTCTCCGGCAGATTTGGCTTTGGGGAAGAAAAAATGGCGGAAGAGCAGACTGTCCAAATTCCAAGAGTGAAATTGGGAAATCAGGGATTAGAGGTAAAACCCCGTTTACATTCACCGAATACCCATCTTACTACTCTTTCTTCATGTTGTAGAGAAGGATTTATTTGTTCCGTGTTTAGTTTTTTTTTTCTGATTTGGTGAAATCAAGAGAGTTTTTTTTATCCAGAAAAATAGAACTGGGTTTCTCTAAATGAGTTGTGTTACCAACGTTTTCTTTCAACAAGGGGATACATTTCTTGATGTTTGTTTGAATTGAGAAGTAAAATAATGGGTTCTTAAAATAAGTTACAGTGATGTTTGTTTTTTCTTATTAAGTGTACTTGAGATATTTTGAACTAATTACTGTATTGGGTATGTGAAGTAAAGTAATGGGTTCTTAAGTTTATTAGTAAACTCATTCAAGTAAAGTACAGTTTAGATATGTGATATTAAAGGGAACAAAATTTGCAGCATACCAGGGATTGCCACCTATACATGGGTGCTGATGGACTCTGGCACTGCAAAGCAAAGTGATCTGACTATTAGAACTAAAGATGAAAACAAGTTTCCTGTCCTTACCAAATATTGAAACTGGCTTGAGACGAGATATCTTTATCTTGAAGATTGTGGGAGCCTCGCTAATGTGCAACTGGGAATTTCTTGGCAACACTATCTCCAAGATACAACTAGTCTATATTCAATCTGAATCTCTTAGAATTGCACTTTCCAGAGATTGTGTAGAAAATCTCTCTCTCTATATTACCCAATTTTCCTTTTGTAAATTTTTTTTGCAGAAATTCAGTTAATCAAAACCATTTTAAAGCAGTCAAAAGACTGTAAAAACCCAAGATTAAATTTGAGTAAAAATCCGGTCCGACCCTGCTCTGGAAATTAAACTTAGGACAGATCTCCGTAGTCAAAGCGAATTGAGGCGCGCACCTAAGGTGCACCTAAATCACCTCCGAAGGGTCAAGGCGAGGCTCGTTTAGTAAGGCGTGCACCTCAAACCATGCTCTAGGCACATCAAGCGCCTGCCTCACTAAAATACATGTTTTTTTGTAAAATTTTGTACTTTAGCCTATTATATTATGCAGCGGTATGATAGGCGAGATACAATTGACCCTATCTCATTGAAAGACATTGATGAAAGCAATGAATGATTACTTGGGGAGATGGAAACAGAAGGTGGAGAAGTAGAAGATGAATCGGTGTTTGAGTATAATAGCTTGACATGGGGTGTTGTTGTAAGAGCTGTTGGAGTTGGTGAATCAACATCAAATACTAGATCACAATCAAGGTCAAGAGTAAGGAAAATGGCTTTAGTAAGGGGGCCGGAAGAGGAAGAGGCCAATTCGGATGATATAGAAGAAGAAGAATATATTGAGGAGGCTAACACATCCGATGATGATAGGGATGAAGCTAATGATTATATTTTAGATGATGACGATATTAACGAGAACTAATTGTGAGCTATTTGAGATTTTGGACATTTGCTATCTTTTATATTTTATACCTTTTTTATTTCTTGTTTTGTATTTAGATAATAACAATGCTAACTAGAACTGCTTTTGGGTTACTTGAGATTTTGGACATTTGCTATCTTTTATGTTTTATTGCCTAATGATCACCTATTTTGTCATTTTATGATATTATTTTTTTAATTTTTTATATTTCTTATTATAAATTTTAATATTGCGCCTTGCTTAAGTCAGGCGCGTGCCTCACCTTGCGCCTGGTCCTAGCGCCTTAGGTGTGCCTTGCGCCCTTAACTACCTTGGGACGGATGTCCTTTTCTTTTACGAATTTTGGTTTTGGTTTGAACATTGGTGCTCTAGAGTTGGTTCTTCACTGTCAGAGCTTTCTCTCCTCTGGTTTGTTTCTCCTTTCTCATAGCTTTTCTAAGTTCTCTTATGATTTCTTCTATCTATTCTGATATTAATTCTGAATTTTGGGTACTTATATCCTAGGCTCCTAGCACCAAACTCAAGTTGATGCGTACGTGCAAAGTGTGAAGTGCACCCTCAAGCGCCCCACACATGCGGCGCGTTGCGTGGTTGGGGAGTCTTGAAGTCAAGATCTTTACCCAAAAGACTCTCAAGAGAGAGTTCAAAAATTTTTATGTTAGAGAAGTACAAACCATTATATTTCTTATCTTCTTAGCTTTTCAAAGATTTCCTTTTCAAAAAGCTTTAATTTAAAAAAAAAACTTTTTTAAAAATTTGAAACACATCCAACACTGACAGCATTCAGGGACCACCACCCATACATGGGGAGGCGAGGTCCATATGATTGAAAGGAGAATATTCAAAAAAGTTGTGGGTCCCACCTCCCACAGTGTCATAATGCTACAAGATCAAAGCGATTTTTTTCCATTTCCTTTTCCAACACAGTCCATTTTTTTTTAAAGATGTGGTGAGGAAAAATCTTCAAGGACATGTAAGATTCACCTTGGAAAATGTGTTTAAATTTTTGAAATTTAAACTTTTTGAAAACTGTGGCAACACATTTTTCAAGGTGTATCTGAAGGTGAAGAGACGTCTTTGAGGATTTTTCCTCACCATGTCTTTGGGCAAAAGTGGACTCATGTTACCACTATTGGTGTATTTATTTGGTATAGACTTGCTTGTAGGGTCATTTTTGTCTACTCATTTTTTTTTGTCTTTTCTTTTTATTGGCTTCTTGGGAGAGCATACTTGTAATGTGTATCAAACCAAAGTGAATATAAGCAATTTAGTGGAGATCGTACACTCTTAATGAAGTGCACTTTCTCTCCCCTATTTCTCATGTGTCATCTCTTCTCTTCTTCTTCTTCTTTTTCTTCTCTTCTCTGCTTTCCTTATTTTCATCCTTTGTTGTTGGTACGTTGAAACCCTACATAAATCTACATGGTATCAGAACAGGATTGATGTACGCAATTTTCTAGGTTTTGTCTAGGGTTCATTCTTTAGTTCAGTAGTATTGATGAGCAGTACCCAATGAACAATATTGATGAATAGTATTCGATGAACAATGATGATGAATAGTATCCGATGAACAGTGCCCAATTAATACTACCCAATGAAAAGTAATAATTGTAAGGCAAATTGCAAACTATTCTAGCGGCTTTTATGGTTCTCTGTCGAGTGTTGTGTTCATAGTTTGTGAAATCAAGAGTGGATCGGTTGACCTCGTGTTCGTGTGTTTGGGTGCCGAAAGCTAGCTACGCGAAGTTGTTGAAATCATTCGTAAGTGATTTATTTTGGTTATATATTTTTTTGGTAATCATAGAGATAAAATCCTAAAAATTTGTTATGTAAAATACTTTCGATTTTTTAGGGGCTCATATGTTCTCTGTAAAATTGAATGGGGTTTGCATTGGTGGAATTCAGTACAAGTCTTCCTTGGTGCTAAAGGAAAACTTAAGTACTTGACTGCTCAAAAGCCAAGAGAAGATTTGAGCAATTATGGTGAGTGGGTGTAGGAAATGAACAAATAATGACCTGGTTGCAGAACAGTATGAAACCTACGGGAGTTCCAATGAGATATTTTTCAATATTGCCAAGGAGATTTGGAAAGCTCTCAGAGACATGTACTCGTTCGAGAAGAACATCTCCCGTACGTATTAGTTGTTTCAAGAGATTTTCTCACTTCAGCAAGGAGATGCATTTCTTGATGAATATTATTTTGTTTTAAGATGTAGGAATAACTATATGTATACTAGCCATTTACTACTGACCTAGAAACACAAAGAAGACAACATGAGAAAATTTAAAGTGGTCAAATTTGTCTCTGGGTTGAAATCTGAATACGGACTTGTTCGTGCCCAGATTCTAGAAGGTCATGAGATTCCCTCGTTGAATGAGGTTTATTTGCGGTTGTAGGGAGTGTCAATTGGTGGCTCTTTATTTGGTTCATTCAGAAAAGATAAATTTGCATTTGTTGCTCGTTTTGGTATAAGAGATGGTGGTAGGACTGGCAGGGGGGTCGATCGTCCATGAAGGTTGAGATTCAGGGGGAGGCCATGGTAGAGACCGTGGAACCGTAAGTGTACTCATCGTGGGTTAACCAATCATACAGTGGGCTACTATTGGGATCTCTATGGGAAGCCAGTCTGGGATAATCAGGGTTTTTGTCTTAGGATAAGGGTGACAGCGGAGCAGTTAGTTCTGCAGTATCACCTCAATAGAATTCTTGTGAGCAGATGGCTCAACTTCAAGAAGAATGTTATAAGTTGTTGAAAAATATACAATTAATGAGTTTTCCATCTTCCTCTACTGTTACTCTTGCCAATTCATGTAATCACATATTTAACCTCTTTGTGCGTGTCTCTTTGGGTTATTGACTCAAGAGCTTCTGACCATAGGCATGTAGTTCTAATGTATTTTCTACTTTTGATAGTTCCTCATGCAATTCGTTTGTTGTTCTAGTTCATGGTACCAAATCCGAAGTCAATGGACTTAGTACTGTTGATCTTGGATCATCCTTGTCGTTATCTTTTGTTTTGTGTGTTCTAAATTTTCCTTTCAATCATATATCTATGAGTGAAATTACTCAATCTTTGAATTGTTATGTCACTTTCTTTCCTTCCCATTGCGTTTTTCAAGATCTAAAAACGAAGAGGAAGATTGATAGAAGACATGAGAGACAAGGTCTCTACTACCGGAACCATGGCCTGGTGGATCTATAATGAATGCTACTACTTCTCCCCTCCAATGGCACTGCCAGTTAGGTCATCGATTGTTGAACAATTTACGTAGTTTAGTTCCATCATTGTCATTTGTTTCCTCTTTAGAGTGTGAAGTATGTGAATTAAGTAAACAGTGTCGTGTTACTTTTAAATAATGTACTAGGGGCCGTCAGCAAGTCCTTTTGATTTAGTTCATTTTGATGTATGGGGTCCTGCTAAGATACCTAATTTATTTGATTTTCGGTATTTCGTTACTTTTGTGGATGACTTCTGATGTATGACTTAGATTTATTTAATGAAAGTTCTGAAATATTTTGTGTTTAAATCTTTTCATGTTGAAGTTGTTACTCAATTTAATTCTCGTGTTTGTGTTTTGCGTTCTGATAATGTTGTTGGAATAGTTTTGTTCTGTTTGAAAATTTTCTTGATAGTCTCGGCATTGTACATCCGACATCTTATAATCACACTTCTCAATAGAATGGGGTAGTCGAAAGGAAACATAGACATGTCCTTGAAGTAGCTCGGGCTTTGTTGATCCAAATGAATGTGCCTAAACATTTTTTGGGTTATTCTGTTCCAGCATGTTACCTCATCAATAGAATGCTATCTTCATTTTAAGTGTGAAATTCCCTTTAACACCTTGTTTTTGAAAGAATTGCTTTTCCTTACCTCTTAAGATATTTGGGTGTATATGCTTTGTTAACAAACTTGAGAGAGAGAGTGACAAACTTGATACCTGAGCCATAAAATGCATATTTCTAGGTTATTCCAGAACATAAAAAGAGTATCGTTGTTATAGTTTTGCGTTAAAGAAAAAATTATTTTTGCTGATATTACCTTCTTCAAGGTACTCCATTTTACTCTATTAAAGGAAGTCAATTTCAAGATCTTGTTTTTGATTTTGTGTGCACTCCCCCTCCTATTGTTCCATCTCCTCCCATTAAACCATTGCAAGTGTATACTCGTAGATGTCTAGGTCAACTTTGCTATTTCTTGGGCGTTGAGGTCGCGAGATCCAAAATTGGTATCAACTTGTTGCAAATGAAGTATGTTACGGATCTTCCAACGGAGACATGACTTTTAGGAGCTAAGCCGACTGACACTCCCATGAATCCGAATCATAAGTTGACTAATGATCAAGTAGAGTCCTTAGGTGATCAAGGAGCGTATCTGAGATTGGTTGGGAAGCTTATTTACTTGGCAATCACACGTCTGACATCTCCTGATCCATTAGTTTCTTAAGTCAGTTCATGCAGTCCCCTCAAATTCCTCATATAGAAGCCATAGTCATAATTCTCAAGTATCTAAAGGGTGTTCCTAGACATAGTACTCTATACAAGAACAATGGTCGCCTAAATATTGAGGGGTATACAGATGCAAATTGGGCTGGATCTCCTTCATAGGAGATCTACTACAGGGTATTGTACGTTTGTAGCTAGAAATCCAGTAACTTGGAAAAGTAAGAAACTAAGTGTTGTTGCCAGATACAGTGCTGAAGCAAAGTATCGTACTATGACTCATACCACTTGTGATGTGGTTGAAGAATCTATTGCATGAGTTTGGAGTGCCATTCAAAGAGTGTGTCAAAACTGAATAGATATTCAGGCCGCTATTTACATAGCTAGTAATCATGTATTTCACAAACAGACAAAGCATATAGAAGTTGACTGCCATTTCATTCGGGAGAAGGTATCGAATAATGACATTTTTACGCTGTGTGTATCCTTTCAAAATCCGCTTGCTGACATCTTCACCAAGGTGTTGGACATGAGCACTATAAGCAGGATTTGTTCAAATTTGGCATAAATGACATCTTTACTCTAGCTTAAGGTGGAGAGTTGGTATATTTATTTAGTATAGACATGCGTGTAGGGTTTTCCGTCATTTCTTGTTTATTTTGTCTTTTCTTACCGTTGGCTCCTGGGAGGGTATACTTGTAATTTGTGCCAAACCAAAGTGGATATAAGAAATTTAGAGGAGATTGTGCATTCTTAACGAAGTGTGTACTTTCTCTCCCTTCTTTTCTCCTGCGTCATCTTTTCTCTTCTTTTTTTCTTCTTCTTTCTCTTCTCTTCTTCGCTTCACTTCTCTTTTCCTTATTTTCTCCCTAAGTTGTTGGTGTGCTGAAATCCTAGATAAATCTACAACCACCACCCCCCATGTATAGGTGGCAGGCCCTGAATGGCCACACATCCATGCATTAAATCTTAAAATTACACAGTTTTGAGGATTGAGTGGTGAGAGGACAAGGAGATCTCAATTGTGTTATTGATGGTTCTTGTCTTGTACCATTGCGTACAGAAGAGCTAATGAGGATAAAATGAAGTTTCAAGTTTTTAGTGCACACGTGATTTTCTTACTGAGAAGCTGAAGTTCCAACGTTTGGTTTATATTAAGCAAGAAACTATTGCAAATTCACTGTAAGCATAAAACATTGATTGGCGGTTAGAAGAAGCTAGTAATAAAATTATTTATTTTGTATCAATAGTTAAGATAGTTGGTAGGGACAGCAGGTTTTATTTTGTATAAATAGTTAATATGGTTGGTAGGGACAGCAGGTTTCCTTGGTGTTTCAAGCAGCTATTTCCGCATGATTTGTAAACCAACCCAAGTTGCAACTTAGAATCAATTTCAGATTCTTCCTTTCATGCATTTGTAGAGATACCTCTATTCTTCCACCAATGGCCTTATAAAGGTTTCTTCTTGAAGCATAACCTTGTAGATGGTTTTATGAAGTTATTGTTGAGAATTAAGTTTATCCGTCATGATACAATGTTATAATGGCAATTTGTCTCTTTAAGTCCATTACTCAATGCTATCAAAATCTACTTCTTGTACATAGGGTTATTTGATCAACTGAGTAACTTGACAAATCATTTTGTGTCATAAATGGGTTGGTCTCTTATTTTTTCACAATAGTGAAGTTTATCAGGGTGCAAATGTGCAATTATGGGTTTGTCTCCAATATCCACACCATGAGACAACTAAAAAGTTTAAAGAATTAGCCATTATAACACCCTGCATTTATTTGTCCAAGTCTTGTATGTACTGGGAAAGTTGATTGATCTGTCATCAGAATGTTCGAGTAACACTTGAAAAAGAAAAGGTTACAAGTAGGGTGGTAGGTGGGTGGTGGATATTTGGCGAACACCCTGCAGTGACTAGGCCAAGTCTTATATCTATTGGCATAGTTGATCGATACGTGGCCATATAATGGTCTACGTCTGCTTTATTTGAGGTAAGTCTACTGGGTCTACTTAAAAAGTTGAATATGAAGAAACATTAATGATCCACGATGATCTGTGGATCAGTGGATGTTTCATGCAGATTAGTAGGTTATGGCTAACTGGTACTTTTTAACTTCAACATCTTTTTTTATTTTCCTCTGTTTGGGAGTTTTGAATGTTTGATGCAGACTAGTAGTAGATTATGACTAACTAGCGCTTTATAATTTTTACTTATTCCTCTGTTCTTTATTGTCTCTCATTTGAATTTTTTTTTTTGGTTTCATACAAGTTCTTTTCCAAACCAGTATTCTTAAAAAAGAAAAAGGAACTGTTGTCTAGGAATCTTTTGTTTTTTTATTTGTAACTGGTAGTTTCTTTTGTTTTACAGGTTTCAAAGTTGGGGTTTGGGTGTATGGGCTTAACTGGAGTTTACAATGTTCCTGTCCCTGATGAGGTTGGAATTTCAATAATTATAGATGCTTTCAATAAAGGAATCACATTCTTTGATACCGCAGATGTTTATGGACCCCATGCTAATGAAGTCCTGGTTGGAAAGGTATACTCCTCTGCTCTAATCTCAGTGGACTGGTACTTTATATTGTTGAACTAGCTTAGAAAACTTGTTCACTTTTGCTGATTCTTTTATGATAAGAATAAAACATGACTTGTTTCTCGAAAATTTTCTATAGAAGCTTTTTTCTATGAGTTAGGCTCATTGGGAGTTAATATATGGTCGAGATATGCACATAAGTGAGATCCCATTCTAGCAATCATGATGAACATTCTTTTTTTATGTTTAATATTTGATTCTGAACAATTGGGCTTCAGTTGGACTCAACTTTTATCCTCGTAGGGATTTTTCATTGAGCTCGTCAATGTTGGATCATAGTATGGTTCTTGCGATTCTCAGTGAAGAAATCTAAATCTTGCAGGCATTAAAGCAGTTGCCACGAGAAAAAATCCAATTAGCCACAAAGTTTGGTGTTGTAGGAATGGAACCAACTAAGATTTTAGTTAAGGGTACCCCCGAATATGTGCGCACATGTTGTGAAGCTAGCCTGAAGCGTCTTGGTGTGGAATATATTGATCTCTATTATCAGCACCGCGTGGACACATCAGTACCCATAGAGGAAACTGTAAGTGCTTCTGTTGTCTTCTGGTTTTTAAAATCTTATTTTAATTTTGAAATTTTTTTGATGACCATCTATTTTAGTTAGTTCTTGAATTCATCCTAATCCTGCCTTTATTTATGATACTGGGTTCTTTCTTTCTGATTGGAGTTGAAATTATTTTTTGGGGAGGTAGATGGGGGAACTTAAGAAACTGGTGGAAGAAGGAAAAATAAAGTACATTGGGTTATCTGAAGCCAGCCCGAACACAATAAGGAGGGCACATGCAGTTCACCCCATCACCACTTTACAAATGGAGTGGTCCCTCTGGACTCGTGACATCGAGGAAGAGATAATCCCACTTTGCAGGTTTGTTCAATATTCCAATCCAAGTTCTTATGGAAACCCTACGCCGAGTAAAAAAGCCTCTTTGTTCAATTGTAAGGAGTATGGATTATTTAGTTATGTGTTCTCATCCCATGCATATACAAAAAATACTTTTAGAGTAAAGTTATATGGAGTTCAAATTCCTAAGTTCTTTTCTTAATAAATTTCCAATAATCTCAAGATATCTTTATTTTATCTTTGTATTGTGAAACATCTGTCTATTTGCTTCTTGTATGTTTATATGCAAATTACTTTTAGAGTTAGAGTTCAAATTCTGAAATTCTCTTGTTATTTAATTTCCAATAATCCCGTGATATCTTTATTGGTCTTTGTATGGTGATGCATCCGTCCTTGCAGTGTCATTATATACTTAGACTATTGGCATGTTTTATCTTTTCTCCTGCATCTTTTCAACTTCTTTGTTGTTTCCATTATATTCTTGCATCTTTTCAAAGTTGTAAAACTGATGTCCTTTGGATTTTTCTTAACATGCAGGGAACTTGGTATTGGAATAGTGCCATACAGCCCTCTTGGTCGTGGATTTTTTGCTGGAAAGGCAGTTGTGGAAAGTTTACCTGAAAAGAGTTTCTTGGTATGAACTTCAATTCTGGTCAGGCCTTTATGTTCTTTTGTCGTCTTAGTTTTATGAAGTTGTGATAGAACCACTTTCAGACAAAGGGAGTATTTTGTGATTTTACCCTCTTGTACAGGTTAATAAATTTGGTGGACTGATTACCAGCCTTTTTCTTTTATCAGGCCTCACATCCTAGGTTTACAGGAGAGAACTTTGACAAAAACAAGGCCCTCTATATTCGTATTGCAAACTTGGCCACAAAGCATGGATGCACCCCCGCTCAACTAGCTCTAGCATGGGTTCTTCATCAAGGAGATGATGTGGTCCCCATTCCCGGTAAGTGACTATTTCTTCAATGTCCCTCACAAATCTTAAACTTGTCCGTCCCTTCGAATTTTCTCAAAATTAGAGATAACTCGAGAAAAACTGTTGGTAAAAATTGTCTTTATTCAATATACTCATATATATAGCTACTAAAACCATGAAGTAATCTATAGCTTCAGAAGGACCCTAAAAGTGTTGGTCACATTTTGAGTATAGTTTTATTAGTTTGGCAGCTTTAGAGGTCAACACTTTGACACTTTGATTAGCCTCTTTGTTGCCTTACCATATCAATCAGTACAACATATAATTTCTCAGCTAACATCCAAGAAGACAAATTGCTAGTTTTGCTCTCAATTATCAGAGCTCCAGATGGATGAGATGAACCATCCTATGAAACCATGAATATAATGTTCCATGTTTACTGGAGCCCTCAGTAAGAACATACTGTCTGTCTCCCTTGTTTCAACGTCATTGTGGCATTCTTGATAACCTAGAACCAAAGCGATCGAACACTGTCATTAATCACACTATTGTCAAGGACATGGTTTAGATAGGTTACAACTCTGTTGTAATAGTAAGGCTCCAAGCCTGATACGTTATTTGGTATTTGGTGGTTATAACATATTGAACGGTTATAACAGCAATGGGTATCCCTCTTCCCGGTAAGTTACTATTCTATTTCTTCAATGTCTCTCAAAAATCTTGAACTTGTCCAAAATGTATTATCATTGATTCATTATTAGCATCCCTACAAATTTTCTTGAAATGATAAAATAAGTTGGTAAAAATTATCATTATTCAAATCATAAAATTATAGTGGAATAGTGGAATATCTATAGCTTTGAAGGGCTCAATAGTGTTGGTCACATTTTTAGTGAAGTTTGATTACTTTGGCCACTCTAGATGTCAACACTTCAATTAGCCTCTTTGCTTCCTTGCTATATCAACCAGTACACCATATAATTTCTCAACTAAAAGCAAGAAGACAGATAGCTGGTTTCGCTGGTGATTATCGGATGTCCTGATGGTTGAAATGATGCATCCTATGATACCACAGATATAACCATATGCCTTACTGAGGCCCCTCAGTGAGTGCATACTGTATGTCTCCCCTGTTTCAATGTCAACGTGGCATTATTGGTAATCTAGAACCAAAGTGATTATTAAATACTGTCAATAATCCTGCGATTATCAAGAACATGATTTTAAAAAACAGTTATAACGCTGTTATCATGGTAACACATGCTCCAACCTTGTTGCATTCTTTTATGTTTGACAGATAACATATTGAATGGTTATAACGGAAAATAATGGCTGTCATAACGTCTGTTAACTGTTATTTATCTTTAGCTTACCTTTTAATTCAGAAAGGAAAATATTTTGACCATTTAGCAGCTGCTATGTATCGTTACCTACCCGTTATGATGTTATAACGATCATTTTTAAACCTTGGTCAAGAATACTGTCATCCTGTTTGTTAACTTTGACCTTTATTTATCTTCATCCTACTACACCATCTTCATCACAGCTTTCATTGGTTCATCGTCACCAATAAATGAGCTTTCTTCAGCTGGATAAACAATCACATGCACGTATGCCATCCTTAAGTTATATATGTACAGCATCTACATGATACATTCCCAACGCCTTGACGTATACTAACAGCCTACTGATGATCTATCATGGAATGCATCAGATCGATCTCATCATGATATCATATGTCGTTTGCTCCGATTAATCAAAGCAACAGAGCTATTCAAATTTATCTCCTTTGATCATTCCTCACTGTATGTTGAAGATAATCCAGCATTTGCTTATGCAGATAACATCCTCTACATCCCAAACGAGGCTTGAACCACATTCCCAAGTGCGAATTCGCACGCCAACCCTCTTTGCTTTTAGTCATGGAGATGCATGCTGCTGGTTCATGATAGTAGATTTTTATATTGTACAAATGGAAGGCATTCTTATCAATCCAGACATATCTAACAATGACATGAACATGTGTGTTGCTGTCCAACATAGATACGAGGTGTCTGACAATGTAGACGTCCATACACGATTTTAATTATATCTAAATCGAAATATCTTTAAAGAAAGGAAAATAATATGCGCAAAGTAAAAGAAAACATTTCCATGTACCCATAAAATTATCCAATAGCTTAACTAATATAAGTAAATTTATAAGACAAAAAAATATCAAACAACTATGGTGTTGTTTAACAACTTAATAAAGTAGTGAACGGAGGAGGGAACACACAAAGCCCTCTAAAAGAATGTCAATTTGTGTCTGATATGTAAGTATGTCATGGTGTTCGACACTGCAAATTTTCAAAAAATGGAGTGTCCTTGTTACATGGGTCCAGTGTACTACTGTCCATTGATAAAATGATCTAGAAGATTTCCTAGACCAAAATTCAGCCCAGTTGGGTTATCCATCCAACCAATTGGAATTATTTTTGCTGGGGAAGAATATAAAGATCTGTAGTATAAAAAAAGTCAATTTTTTCCACGGTTAAAATCATCCCATTAAGCTTATTTGGGTCCAAGGGGTCTCCTACATGGGGACCAGTGAAACAGTCCCCATTGATTAGAAAATGTACCATTTGTTTGATATATAAGTTATCATTAAAGATGTTTGCTCCGGAATAACCTTCTTGTTACACAGGATGTTTAATTGGAGACTTTGAGATATGATTCACTGACCTTTTTCTCTACCCGAATTTCTATAGGGACAACTAAAATAAAGAACCTTGATGATAATATTGGCTCTGTGAGGGTGAAGCTTACAGAAGAGGACTTGAAAGAGATTTTTGACGCGGTACCTATCAATGAGGTGGCGGGTCTTAGAATCTATGATAACTTCATCAGCTGTTCATGGAAGTTTGCAGATACACCTGAAAAAGATTGCAAGGTCTCAACTTAGATGTTCATGGTGCAGTCTTGTTGCCTGAATAATAATGTAAGATTAGTGCATTTTTATCTTCCTTTCGAGGACTAAATCATTCAAGTGGGTGAAAATTTTTATGCTGGGGATGGGAACTTCTTAATGTGCTCCTAAATAAGCTTTCACTGCTTCTTGTCAAATGAGACTTTAGGAAGTTATATATGAAAGGCATGTCAGATCTCAACATTCTAAGTAAAGTTAATTTCGTGTTGAGTTTATATTTTTCCTTTTCAAGTGTTAGATTCACAAACATGGTATCCAATAAAACAACTCTAGCTTTCACCTAAAAGGATAAGTCATTGAAAAATAATAAAATTAGGCATTACTATAATAACGTTTTCGGCTGTCAAAAAAATAGTAAACAACCCTATAATAACGGATACTATCTTTTCTTAGCAAGTAGATTTGAATCAAAGAGGAAGTATATTTTCAGTCACTATAAATGACAGTTTATGACAGGAGGACAGTGATGTGTAAATTGAATCAAGTTCGAGTTTTACAAGAGCGAATTTGGGTGGTGTGACTCGCGGAGTCATGCTGCTTTCAACTCATGTGACTCGGAATTAACGGTGTTTGGTTGGCCAAGAGAATTGAGTTCCAAATTCGCTCAACTCCAATTTACAACATTTGGATGACCCTGAGAATTCCCAGTGGAAAAATGTTTGTGTATGTTATACATGTATGGGGCAACATCGACAAGTCTTCTCTTACTCTATGGATCTCTTATTTTGAGTTCTTGTTGTTTTCTTGGATTGAAAGTTGAGCTGCATTATCAAAAAAATAAATAAATAAATTTGAGATTCTTTCAGCATTCTCTAATCTCAATTTTTATTCTTAGTTTCATATCTGCATTTCAGGTTCAATAGCTTGTGAATTCTCATGAGAGTTTGAGAGAGTTTCAAGGTGTAGGGGGTGTGAAATGTTTTTCTAAATAGAGTGACTTTGGACTCCCACATGCCCAAATACCCAAATCATGTGACTTGGGCAATTCTCATCTCCAAGTTGCAACCCAAGAGTAGCCTGAGTTGGGTGAAAAAAGAATTGAATTAAGTTGTAAGTTCATTTCAATTGACCTTACAACCTGAGAATTGAGCTTACAACTCAGTTGATGTTCTCTACTGCAATCGTAAGTTCAAAGTCTCAACTGCAGCTGAAGTGGCACACTCTTGCGGTCCCACTAACCCATGAATGTTTCCTACACTCCAAAAACCAACCTTATTGGTGATTTCTAACCAGTGGATGTGAGTACCCCAAAAATACTTACATCCAATGATTACAATCACGTGAAAAAAGCTGAGTCAAATGGCCATAAATTACCAATCAGGGTGAATTGTTTGTGTGTAGGTCCTCTAGGGATGGCCCAAACATACGTGGAGTCAGTGTGCCATTAATATAGCAACTTGATATCAAGGGAGTTAACTTTGATGAGTAATATGGGCCATGTTCTTTAGAACATTAGACGGTGGATATTCTCGATGTGGCTTAGGTTTGGCATGACTTAATGCGTGCTGTGACGTATACAGATAAATGTGAAAGAAAGAAACAAAATTATAAAAGGATTAAATTGTTTATATATGGTGTTATTTTAGAGATTAAATAGTTATAAATAGCAATTTTTAAAAAAAAAATGGGATAGAAAGAAATTAAATAGTTATGCAGGGCTGTCATGTTTTTTTTTAACATGGGTGAGTGAAGCATATCATGGTGAAGCCCAAGTTTTTTCTTTAAAAGTATTATAGAATCTGTAGATGTAAATAAAGTCCCTATTATAATGTCGTAAGTGAGCCAGAATCTTAGAAGTTTCAAAGTCTTTTGCTACCTTATCTTTTATATTTGCTGGACGTGTTTCTAATTCTGTTGCCCATACATAGCCTATCGGGCTAAACTTTTTTCTCTCCCTACCCATTGGGATTCTGCCCCTCCCACTTGGCTTCTTGAGGCTGCGGAAAAGGACAAAATTCTCTTTAGGATATGGGATAGTTTCGCTTGTTTGGTTCTCTTTTGATATTATATGCTTACTAATAAAAGTGGGGTCCATAATCAAATATCTAAACTATAGCTTTTATTGATCAATTATTGGAAGGCATATCTGTTCCATAGTCACAAAAATCTCCGAATTTTTCAAAAAATCGTCAAAAATTCATGAATTAATCCCCGAATTTGCTGATTAATTGGCTAAGACCCATTTTTTCCTCTTCTGATTTCGATTTTGTCGATTTTTGAGTTTTGACTATGAATGATGAATCATGCTTATGAGTTATGACTTATTATTATGGAATTATAGATGTGCTTTTCATCATATAAATGTGTTTTGTTAAAAACAACATTTCTAACTTGAAATGTACCATGATATATAATTTTGTCGATTTTTCCCGATTCTTACCGAATTTATCCGAATTTTTCCCGACTTGATCACTTACTGATTTATTGCCGAATCCCAACTTTGTGACTATGATCTGTTCCATCTAACTCTTGTGTTGATGTTCAGATTGGAGTTGGACTAATGGTATTTCAACAATTTGGAGGGATCTATGGGTGGAGAGAAATGATAGAGACAAGGAAAACTGTTAGCGGGATACTCAGCATCAAGACATTCCTATTCAGTTGGGGAAGCAGGTTTCCTGTGATTGGATGCTTGGGGAGAGAGTAGTGGGTTGCATGTAGTGTTGTTGTTTTTTTTTTTTTTTTCTTTCTCCTTTGTTTCCTTGTTTGTTTCTTTTTAGATCTTCTCCATCTCCGTTTCTAATATATACCTTTTGAAGTTATCAATTTGGAGGGATCAACTGAGTCTGTTTTTATGCTAGTGAAACTTTCGTATTAGCTGGTAAATAAATGATTATAGTTACCTTTTTTCCAAATGGTTTGCAGTTCAAGCAATCTTAATCAAATTCTAAACTAACCAACCTATAACAGAAATCACTAGATATGCTTTTATTCAGGTTTTAAGTTGTCTCACTGCCCTCAAAATACTTGAGATCTTTGTCATTTATTTTTCAAATATGCGCTTTGAGGGGAACTACGTCAAATGATCCCAAACTTCTAGATTATCACAACTAACCAACCTATATTAATTGGGTGCAATCCCTTCAAATGGTGTGTATGTCTATAGTGCTTTTTACTTCTCAACACTTTGTAGGATCCCTTGATGAGTAATGAAGATGATCTGCATTTCAGATCTCTGCAATGAGGACATTAATTTCTATCTCAAGGTAAACCATCAAAGTTATCACTTTGGAAGCTATTTTTATAAATGGGTTCTTGTAATTTTCATGAAACAGGGCCATAAAATGTTACTTGAGTGGGTCCCAATACTAGCCCTTTCAGGAGTACTGGAAACAGTAACCATTAAAGTGCATTAATTTGGTATGGCATATTCTTTGGAGAGAAGGTTGTCTAAAGCCAGAAGGTTTCTATCTCTAGAAGGAATTAGTTTTGAGTTGGGAGATTTTCTGTCTTTGTCCTTGATCAATTTGGGAAAGTCTCCTTCTCATCGCGTCGTCTAAAGGGAATACAACTTCAAAGGAGTTGGGCTCTCTTCGGACCTCTTCTATTATTGGCATTAGTCAATACTTACAAGGTTTTCCTTTGCATGACTGCACTTTTGTGTCAACTTAGTGAGATTCCTGCCATGTCAACACAGCTATAGTTGGCACAAAATCTTGCTGGAATATTTCTTTAAAGAATTAAAAATGTTATATTAATTGGGCCTTAGATATCACATGCCATCCCATGCGTTTGCATTTCAATATCTGCGATGACACGTGTATGACTGCGATTAAGTGGTTATATATTGTATCCGCCTCGCCCGCTCTTAATATGGCCATTAGGCAGTCTAACCAGCTTATCAAGAAGAATGACCTGCTCGACGCCTTGGTAAGACGTAGTACCATTATTTGATTAAATGAGAGAGTACACCATTTGAAACCCATGACATCTCGTCTCTATGAGTCCCTCATGAAAAAACAAGCCTTCCAACATGGAAGAGTTGTTTGAAAGGATGGAGAAGTATGCCAAGCTCAAAGAAGACATGGCTAGCAACGTGAGATAAACTTCCATGGTTCAGTCGTTACTAAAGCCTCTTCCTTAACATGAAAGCAAAGTTCAACGAAGGCGGACACATGCAAGAGAGAACGCCAAATGGGCTAAGTACGAAGAGAGCTAGTCCCGTGAATTAGTAGTATGCCCCGTTGACAACCTCTTTAAACCACAACCTTGTCAGTCTTCCAACTCGATACGATGTATGAAACATCCAATTTCACCACATAGATCTAAGGAGGTTTGGGGCCTTTCACCCTAGGGCACCGAGACCTCCTTGCTGGTCGAGTGCCCAAGCAAACTTGATTATCTAAATAATAATAACCACAATCTATGGATCAACATCACATCGTGATCGTACACAATAGAAAATCCAGCCACATAATTAAAACTAACATATTGAAACACATGAAATAGGTAGAAATTAAAAAACAACACAAGCATGCATCGATTTAAAACAAAAGCAACATCATGTAAGCATGTTATAAAATAAGAATTTTTCATGGAAACATGCATGGAAGAACATGCTCTAAAAACAAGTAAAAATACAATGAAAAGCATGGAGATTTCTCTAAGAGATGTACATACACAGTAGAAGAAAAACTTGTAAGAAAATAACCACACATACACATGGAGAGGTAAGAACCCTACCTCTCAAGTTGCACAAAACACCAAGTTAACTCTAATCGGGCTCTTCCTTCTCTTCCTCTTTCTATCTTAGTGTTTTCTCCATTAATGGAGGACTAGCAATAATGGGGGTGTTAATAGTTTAATGAGTAATATAAGAAGTGACAATTTAGTTAGTGAGGGCTTTCTTTTCTCCCAAGGGCTCCACCATTTTCTACTCTCATCCTTATATATATACTCAATGAGTCACACTCACCCAAGTAATGTGGGACTAAAACTTTACAGATTTAGATCTAAAAACATGAACAAATATTGGGTTTTCCCTCTAAAATATTCAATCCAAATGTTTTGAAAGTTTTGAGGCACAAAAAGCTAAAGGCAAAAGTTCTAGGATCAAACCTCTAAGGCGGCTTGCTTTTCTAAAATACCCTTTTGTAAAACACATTTTTTATTCATATAAATCCAATAGTTTCATACAGTTTTCTAACTTTGATTCATCTTTTGAGGCATTGTGGGCTAGATAGTTGATTTTATGGATTTAATCGTCCTTTCACCAATTTCATTGATTGTGACACATTTCAATATTCTAAATTTTGTGTAAAACTTGAAGGTCCAAGTGCATCTATTCTAGAAACCGAGGAAAGTAGTAAATTTTGCGTAACTTGTTTCATCAGTTCTTGAGGACCTTGTTATTGGATTGGCACTACAAAAAAAAAAGCCGTCTAGGAACGATTTTGAATCGTCCTTGATGGATGCGTCGCCAAATTTGGAACATTTCAAAACCTTTTCAAGGCTACTCTATTTTACTATGTTGAGGGAAGTCAATTTTAGGATCTTGCTTTTTTATTCTGTGTGCACTCCTTCTCATGTTATTCCTCCAGTTGTCACATCTTCTCCCACTTAACCATTATTGGGTTTCACTCATAGATGTCTAGGTTAGCTTCGCTATTTCTTGGGTATTGAGTTTGTGAGTTCCAAAATTGGTTTAAACTTGTCGTAAAAGAAATATGTTACAGATCTTCAAATAGACATACGACTTTTAGGAGTTATGTCGATTGATACTCCTATGGATCTGAATCATAAGTTAATTGTTGATCAATGAGACTCCTTAGGTGATCAAGGAGGGTGTCAGAGATTGGTTGGGATGCTTATTTACTTGACAATCACACGTTAGACATTTCTTATGCAATCATGCATTTTCCTAGAGTTTTACATATAGAAGCCATAGCCAGAATTCTAGAGTATCTAAAGGGAGTTCTTGGACGTGATATTCTATAAAAGAGCAGTGGTCACTTGAATATTGAGGAGAGATTTTTTGAAGAGGTGATCAAGCGCCCAATCATATTGCACCGGGTTTAACCTAGCGCAACATGATTGCCATATACTTAGGTGTACTGGTGCTATATGATTGGGAGCTTGATTGCCACTTCTAAATTTACACCGCTTCTAAAATTTTCTCAATATTGAGGGGTATACAGATGCAGACTAGGCGGATCTCCTTCATAGGAGGTCTACTACGAGGTATTGTACGTTTGTGGGTGGAAATTTGGTATGAAACTGTCAATTTTTCATTTTGTGTACTCGTCATTTTTTTTTGGTATGGGCATCTGGGTTCATTTTGAATATTCAACACAATGACATTTTCCCGTGTTCAATAACGTGATGTGTTGCTCAAGCCTACTTTTTTGACACGTGCATGGTGTTTGGTAGCAACAGTAACTCTATCCCAATTGAGTTTGTGCAACAATCTTTTTCAATAGAATACACCTCCCACCCCAAGACAGAAGAATTTGTTCATTCGTGCAGTTTGTGGGGCCGAACCAAGCGGACTTAAGTAGGGGTTGAGCCCTTAACTCAATTGGATAGCGATGTGTTCTGTTGTGGGGCTCACCACATGCATGAACTTGCACAACCTCTTGGTTTGTTCATGGAAGTAGGCAATGAGCATGTCCGCTGCTTTCTGCACATGGAAGTGGGACCAAAAAGGAGTCCTTACGGTTTGGTTTTTAGATGGCATTGCTTGAAAAGATTCTTAGGAGTCAACTACGTTATACAATAATAGGCTCAGGCTCCGAGGACCCCATTTTTCGGACCCCTCTTGGTGTTCGCGCTCAACATGGATTTCAAGAATCCAAGGTGGTTGTCAGTGCCGCCAAAAGTGAAAAAGTGACACCAGTTCGGCTCTAACGACCACTGTTGGATTCTTGAAATCCATGGCCGAGCACATGAACACCAAGAGGGGTTAGAAAAAAAAAGGTCACCTGAGCCCGACCCATAATAATGTGTGATTTTCTTGTAATGTGAGGAGATTGTCAATCATCTTTTTATTGCACCATGACCTATCTTTCGAAGCTCATTGGAACTAATCCCAGGGTGAATGGCTGGTCCTGATGAAGTTCATGGGAGGATTTTACGCGGTGAAACTCCTTTTGCAAATTGTCAGTGCTGGTGAAAAGTAACAATAGAATGTTGTAGGACAAGTATGGAATTGTGGAATTGGTCATTGAGAAGACTAAAGCAACATAAATTCATTGGTCCACCATGTAATTAAGGTTCTTCACTTCTTCTTCCCCTCTTATTTTATTATATAAACATACAAACTTTACCTATCTAAACTGTAAAAGAATCCTAAGAATAATTATATGGTGGTGGGGATGATCATTGCAGTTCATATAATCTGTCGGCCATAATCGAAAAATCAATCTAAGACTGAGATAATCTGTCGGCCATAATCGAAAAATCGTATTAACAATCATGTCATTATGCTCATCTCCACAATTGATCTTATAGACAACATTGTGTATGCTTTATAATGTTGAGAATGGATTTGTATTTGTATTTGTATTATGCACAAACTGCAACAAGCTTTTTTGGTCTCTTAAAACCGTAGTATTCTATTGCAGATTGCAACATTAACAGCTTGTTTCGGGCTGCTGTCTCTCACATCTGTGGCAACGGATAGATCCAATACAATACCAGATTGGATGACAACAAACGACAATCAGCATTTTCTCTTGCTCTTCATCATGGGTACCGCTCTTCTTCTACTCGCTCGCTCTTCTTCTACTGTTTTCAATCCGGCTACTTGGTCAGTAGTATATGTTGGAAGCCCCTCAGCTATTACTATGTCCTTAGAAAAGCAGATCATTCTGTCATAATGAAGCTTCCCCTTTTGTGGCGCCAATTCTTCCAAGAGGAACTCTTCACCGGGGCACAGGATCCCATCCCTGATCACTGTCAGTTTCATGATCTCTTTCCTCCCCACTTGCATCCCCAGACCCAGTTCAGAGGTCAGTGCAAAATCATCGAGAACATTGTATTCATCATCAACCCAGAAATCTCTTGCATAAAACCTGAGAATGTTGAAAGGTTTTTTGTATGTACCTTCCAGGAATAAGAAAGGATGAAAGTTAACTTCATATGATGACTAGAATGGATCAACTACTAAACTAATAACTGCTCCTGAAATTTCATTTGTTTGTATATGCATTGGAATGGCGTTTAATTGATCTTACCGTTGCCTTTGTGACTGCAAGGGAATTAAATTGCAAAGTTGAAGCTGATGGGCAAGTTTTGGTACAAGGAGGCACTGCAAGAGGTGAGAAATGAGTTTACAAGAACTCCCAGATGTTTAAGATGCAAACAAAGTACCTCTTCCTCCCGGGATACTTCTCGGTCTCTTTCAGTTGCCAGGTCTAGTAGAACATGAAGAACTCCCCAGTACTTTTGGATCTGATGGGATGCTTGAGGGGGTTGTGCTGAAAGCGAGATCTGCAAGAGATTAAACTTGGTCTTTATACTTTTTTTTCGTTCTTAAGAGTGACTTGGTATACTGTCAGATGATGGTAATCTAAAATGACTGGTTAGAATGCGTAAAAAGAGAGACAGTCAATTTTTTATATAAGATGGTTAGAGCTTAGTGATCTATTAAGGCCCTGTATGGTTGATTTGTTTATGGCACAGAATGGGGGGCAAAGCACAAGAAGAACATAACAAAGAGGAGAGCTAGTTCTCACCACGATCAAAGAGGAGCATGGCAATGCTAGTTGGTGGCAGAGGAGGAGGAGGAAAAGCATGGGAGAGGAGTGTGATGATGCACCTCCCCTTCAATTACAAGAGGCCACTGCTACATCCACCCATTTCTCTCGTTGTTGTTGATGATTCCGCTGCTGATCGGATGGAAAGGTTTGGAATGTGAGCAATCTTGTACCAGTCCTCACCTCTCTCCTTGCATCGCTTCTCTAGTTGAGGAGAACAATTTTGAATGTTCAAAATTTGGAGGGCAGTGAGACGTTGCAGCCCTTCTGGCAAGGAAGTGAGATTAAGACAAGATCCAAACCACAAATTCCTAAGCGATGTGAGGTTGCCTAGCCACTCCGGCAAAGCCGTCAGGCCCGAACAATTGTCGACTTGTAGGTGTTGAAGCATTGTCACATGTTGTAGCCCCTCCGGTAAAGATGTCAACTGAGGCAAACTAGAGAGTGTCAAACGTCGGAGGGCAAAGAGGTGCTGAAAATCCTCATGTGAGAATTCTAGCTTTGAACATTCAGCAATAACTAAACTCTCAAGGGCTGTTGTATATCGTATCCAATCGGACAGAGATGTTAGACTGTGGCATCCATTAATATCAAAGGATTTGAGAGTGGTGAGATCTTGCATTCCCTTGGGCAAAGAAACCAGCTCGTTACAAAACCAAATTGTCAACGACGTTAGTGCAGTGAGATTTTCCAGATCCATAGGGAGAGTCTTGAGCATGTTACAGGAGTGAATACTCCAATTTTCTAGAGCAGTAAGATTTTGTAACATCCCTTCCGGAAATGATATCAGCTCACCGAATTTTGAAATTCGAAGGTAAGAAAGACAAGGGAGTGGTACTTCCAATGATCTTAGTATCATTTCATTGCATCTCACTAGTGTTAAACGTTTGACAGACGATGGCAATGGGACTGCTGTCAAACTGGGGCATCCATCAATTCTCAACTCTGTAAAACAAGGGAGTTGTAATTCAGACGATAATGGGAGTGCTGTCAACTTAGGGCATTCATAAATTGTCAACTCCCTAAGACAAGGGAGTTGTACTTTTTCTCTTCCCTTGCACCATTCCTCAAAATTAGGCATGTTCTCCAAGTAGAGTACTTCTAGTGTCGAGAAAACCCTCATCCAACTTGGAAACTTCACACCCATGTACCCTCTTATAGACAATCGTTTTATATTTGAGTGAGGCTGAAGGCCTTCTAGGACCTCTTCACTGTTGTTTCCATGTAAGTCAACATCACCACCACCTGACCAACATAGTTTTAATGAGCAAAGGTTTTGCTTGCTTATCAAATTACCTGCTTGCGCATCCACTGAATTTCTCACATGCTCAAGCCCTTTTATGACTAGTTCTCCTCTAAGGTTTAGATCTTGCAACTCTTTAATGTGTCGTCCACTCTCTGGGCCCACAATGAACATGCTTAATGTTTGGAGGAAAATCAATCGTCCAATCCCAATTGGCATCTGAGTTAATGATGAACACCAAATGATGTCTAGGTGTCTGAGGTTGATCATTTTTCTCATGTATTCGGGCAACTTCTGTAGCTTATTGCAATTTCCTAGTTTCAAAGTCTGCAAATTTCTTAGGTAGCAAATGGATTCAGGTAATAATGTAATATTAGTGTCAGAGAGGTTGAGGTACCTTAGATGTTTCAAATTGCATATTGAAGGTGGCAGTGTTGTAATTCCAGTTCCATTCAAATCTAACACCCGTAGGCATCTTAGAGTTGAGAAGATGAAGAGAAGATCATTCCTATTTAACAAGTGACTTGATAAAAGGAGAGAGCGCAAGAATGGATGGGATCGAAGTTGAGACTCAAGAATGGTTGATAATGGTGGTGAGTGGAAAATGAGTGCCAAATGTCGAATGTTTTTGGGAATAGTCATTGCCTCGCCAACCTCCACGACAGAACATTCGTTCACCATAACAGAACATGCAAGATCATGCACGAGGTCATGCATCTTACACTCCTCTATATTGCCATCATCATCTTTTTGTATGTCTTGGAAAAATGACCTCCATGATAAATCATTGAATATCTCATTTCCAATATCGTACAATCCCATTCTTCCTTTAGATTTAATAAAACCATTTGCCATCCATAAATGAATCAATTCTTCCTTGTTGATTTCATAATCTTTTGGAAATATGGAGCAATAAGAAAAGCATTGTCTCAAATGTGAGGGTAAATGCATGTAGCTCAATCTCAAGGCGGGTAAAATGGAATGTCCTTCATCTTCTGGTAGATCCCAAAGTTCACTGTCTCTTACAAACAACCACTCGCTTTCCCCACTTTTGAAGCGCATTAAACTTCCTAAAGTCTTCGCAGCCAAAGGTACGCCTCCACACTTTTTCACAATTTGCTTGCCAATCTCTAACAAGCGTTGGTGTTCTTCTCTGTCCATGCCAAATGCACGCCGCTTGAACAAAGACCAACAATCGTCATCTGATAGAAGTTTCAAATGGTATGTACTAAGTGTACCCACGATCAATGCTACTTTTTCAAGACGAGTCGTTACAATAATTGAACTTCCTTGAGCTCCGCATGTTAAAGAATATTTAAATTTATCCCACTGCTCCTGATCTTCATTCCATACATCATCTAAAACAAGTAAAAATCTCTTCCCATTCAATACATCTCGAAGGTGACGCTGCATAGGATCCAAATCTACAAGATCATGTGCAATTCCACTTAAAGATTCTATTATCGCTTTTATAAGTCTTTTGATGTTAAAATCATCAGATACACAAACCCAAATTCTGACCTCAAAATGCTCTTCAATCCTCTCATCGTTGTAGACTAGTTGAGCAAGAGTGGTCTTCCCAAGACCCCCAATCCCATTTATGGGAAGAATCGAAACATCTTCTTGACGATTAACATTGTTTAGCAATAGGTTTACTATATTTTCTTTGTCCTCGGCTCTCCCATGAACTTCTGTTTCAGTTAGAATCGAGCTAGTTTCCCGATTCTCTCTAAGTTCAACTCCCCTATCTACATATCCCTCTCCTTCTCTCAAGTGAAACTTGGATTTCTCGGCAGCAATCTCATCAAATCTCTTTATAATATCTTTTATTCTGTTCCCGATCTTACGACGATAAATAATTCGATCACAGTGGAAACAAGATAAGAAAGATCCACTTACCTGCTTTGCGCAACTCTCGTTTCTACTTTCTGATTCTGATTGTATAACTTCGGTTGCCCAATCATCCAATATATCTTCCGCTTCGTAAGCCGCATCTTTAAGTTTTCTTAGCCAATCTCTGATCGCTTTTTCTTTGAATTGCTTCTGTTCTGCATCTTCGAGAACACATCGAATTGCTGATAATGTGTTGAAAAGTTTCAACAAATCTTTTTGGACACCCCACAGTAAGCCAAACTCACTTTGGATCAGGGATGTGAGATTTTCTAGGACAGCTGCAATAACAACATCAACCATCTTTGCCAGCTGATCTACTTGTTTATGCCTCTGCAAAAACAAAGGAAGGTCTTCTCAAAATCTCTGTCCGGTCTTGCAAGTTGCAAGTGAAATTTGTTGGTGTACTTGTAAGGGCGGCGAAGGTATGGTATGGTGTATAGAGAGGGTTACATTAGAAAAGATACGCTGTAACGTGGACTTCAAACTTTGAAGGTCTAACTACCAGAATGTCTGACACGTACAACAAGTTTTAAGGGTCGTGATGTAACAAGGTATACCTGAGATCTTTTCAATTGCGGAAGCGGCGTTTTTGGTAGTCACGGCTGCAATCTGGGCCTACTGACCGCATGGATGTTTAGCCCACCCCTAATAGACAATCGTACCAAAAATCAGCTTGTTTAATGATTTTTAGCCGTTGGTTTTAGTACAAGAATAATTGTTGCATTCAACGGCCATAAGAACGCCTTAAAAGTGCTAAAATCTAATGGTTATAGAATACAAATCAGGGTGATTTTTGGTTTGTATATCCACCAAGTTTCAAGGGTTGGGAATCTTGGGATAAACATCCATGTAGTCAGTGGGTCCAGATGACAGCTGTAAGTAACCAAAATGGTGCTTCCGCATTTGAAACAGTTTCAGGCATACCTTGTTACATCTTTTTCTTAGTTGATACGTGCCACGTGGCACACGATCAGAGGGCGCTAACCGTATGGATGTCTGGCCAGTCCCTCGATGGACTTTCTAACCAAAAATCAGCCTGATTAGTGATCTAAAACCTTTGGATTTTTGCACCCAAATAACGTTCAATAATGCTCAAATTCCTACAGTTAAAATCAACCCATGAAAATAACTTCAATCGAATCAGTTAGAAATCACGAATCAGGCTGATTTTTTGTGTACCAGTCCACCGAGTGACTGGCCAAACATCCATACGGCCATCGTCCTCTAATAGTATGCGACGTGGCTCGTATTGAGTGCTGTGTCACAACATCTTGTGACACAAGTTTTACTCGTCTTGGAGGGATCTTCAGAGTTTGAAGGTCGAGGACACGGAATTTTTTCTCGGGTTAAGCAATGTATTTTCAGTGTTACGCAAGGTATTTCCTAGAAGGTGCTTTTTTTGGGGAGAAATTCCTAGAAGCTGCTATTTGTCCACTTTTGAAGCTTTCGTACCGTGGGGCTCACGCATCCTAAACTTCACCGAAAGCGACCTGTCGCCTGTCATGTCATTGACAGGTCGGCCGATTTTAATGACCGCCCTGTCATGTCATTTAGGCCGATGACAGGGCGTACGAGTGTTTAGCCAATCCCTAGGTGGACCCACGAACCAAAAATCAGCCCGATTAATGATTTCAAGGCGTTCGATTGGAATTATTTTCATGGGTTTATTTTAACCGTGGGAATTTGAGCGTTATTGACCGTTATTTGAGATACAAAGATCCAAAGGTTTGAAATCACTAATCAAGCTAATTTTTGGTTTGTAGGTCCACCTAGTGATGGGAAAAACATCTAGACGGTTAGAGTCCTCTAAAAGCGTGCCACGTGGGTTATATTGTGCCCTGTCATCAAGTTTTACTCGTGAATGCCAAATCTTAATCAGCGAATCTGTGACCGCCTACAATATAAGCCACGTGGTACACTCTTAGAGGACTTAATGCTTAAGAAGCTCACATCCCTGATCCAAAAATCAGCTTGATTGGTGATATCAAACCTTTGAATCTTTGTACCCAAATAATGGTCAATAATGCTTTAAATCACAAGGCCAAAATCAACCCATGAAAATGATTCCAATCCATGCTGAGGATGCGGTCATCCACCCCATGGTAGAGTAAATCTTCGCTCACACCTGTGTGTGAGCAAAGTCGATCACACAATATAATATGAGCCACGTGGCACACTCTTAGATTACGATGACCGTATGGATGTTTGACCAATCCCTTGTTGGACCTGCAACCCAGAAATCAGCCTGATTAGTTATGTCAGACCTTTGGATCTAGTACCCCAAATAATGGTCAATAATGCTCTAAATACTATGGTTAAAATCAACCAATGTAAATGACTCCCAATCCAACGCTTAAAAATCACTAATAATTTTTGATGTACAATCCCACGAGGACTAGCCAAACATCCATACGGTCATCGTCCCATCAGAGTGCCCCGTGCCCCGTATTATGATGTGTGATCGCTTTGCTCACACAAGTGTGAGCGAAGGTTTTCTCGTAAAGGGAAGTATTATTTGTTCAGAAAGCTTTATATTAAAGTAAAGCATCGGTGGCGGAGCGCAGCCGTGAGTGACACAAATCGCTTTACCTTACGCTAGTTACAAGAAAAGATTCGCTGGTCCCGAGGACCACTTGATAGCAATGTTCGGGGATAAGTTAACCTCTTTCAAAGTAAAGCCAAGGCCGTAACCGATCACAATATAAGCCACGTGGCATACTTTAGAGGACATTGACCATATGGATGTTTGGCCAACTCGGCCTACAAACAAAAAATCAACCCATAAAAGTGATTCCAATCCCTCGCTTAGAAATCACAAATCAAGCTAATTTTTGGTGTACAATCCCACCGAGGGACTAGCCAAACATCCATACGGGGTCATCTTCCTATAAGAGTGTGCCCCGTGGCCCTTATTGTGATGTGTGATCGGCTTTGCTCACACAAGTGTGTAAGTGAAGGTTTTCTCCTAAGGGGAAGTATTACTTATTAGGAAAGCTTTATTAAAGTAATTTGTTAAAGTAAAGCATCCGTTGCAGCGCACAGCCGTGAGTGATACAAATCGCTCTACCTTACGCTAGTTACAAGAAAAGATTCGCTGGTCCCGGGGACCACTTGATAACAATGGCCGGGATAAGTTAACCTCTTTCGAAGTAAAGCCAAGCCGTAACTGCCCACAATATAAGCCACGTGGCATACTTTAGAGGACAATGACCATATGGATGTTTGGCCAACCCAACCTACTAACCAAAAATCAACCCATAAAAATGATTCCAATCCATCGCTAGAAAATACTAATCAGGTTGATTTTTGGTTTGTTAAAGGACCACGGATCGGTGAAACATCCATTCGGTCGCCCGGACTGCCGAATTCCAGACCTGGTTCTCTTAACCCCCTTCTCTTCCCGTAATTCATGGTGGTGGTTGAATTCGAGATCTAGAACCATACCTTAAAAAGTACTAAAATCTAATGGCTAGAGATTACCAATCATGATGATATTGGGTGCGAATATCCACCAAGGGATGGGCTAAACATCCATGCGATTAGTGGGTCCAGAAAGCAACGGTGAGTAACAAAAATGGTGCTAGCATACACTAAGCTGCATCTTGTTACATCGCCACCCTTCTTCTTCGTTGGTATTGTCTTTGTGGGCGTTTGTCGTCTGAGGTTTCTTCTCTTCAGGACTTATTCCCCTTCAACTTTTCTTTTCTTTAGGATTTATTCCTCTTGTCCTTATCTTCTTTCACTTTCGGTTGCTTCAAAATTTTCTTTATGCCCATTTAGTTTGATTTGAATGATAGTTTTTCTCTAGAACCCTCTCCTCTGTGGAGTGGGGCCACCATTTGTTTTTCTCTCTCGCCATATTCACCTCTCCCATCCCATCCCCTTGTCCTCAAAGTCGTTCATTCTCCTCGTTTTCCTTTGCATGACTAGTGGCATCTGCTTCGCCTCCGACAATAAATGCTATTTAGTCCCAAAAATTCCCTCAAACAGGCAAACGTCTTGTCCCTCCATCTTCATTGCCTTACACATCACCCCACTCGTTTCGCCTCATCATTACGACTCCCCATCTTCCCCGTCTATCTATCCATAACCTTCACCCTCATTGTGAAAATCCACCCCTGCAAGCTCCGACAAAAGAAACAATCTCAAACCTTGCCTCCGATGATCTCAGAAAAAAATGACGTTCGATTGTCACGAAGGCCCCATTCTGCATCCTCATTCAGGGTCTATGAAGCAGGGAATCAAAAATTATATATATATATATATATATATATCGAGAAATCATTGCAGATACTCGATCTCATCGACCCAAGGAGAGTGGAGAGTACTGTGTGTGTGTTCGAACACCAATGAAAGTCATAATTATAAGACAATGATAAAAAAAAGATGATCAAATGGCACTACACCAAAATGCAGAATAAACGACACTAAAATATTAAAATATAAATGGCCCTTGTGTCCCATGGGGTTTTTTTCGTAATTTTAAACCTTTTGAGCTATAAAACATAAAAAAAAACCTCGCCTCTCTCTCTCAAAGTCAATAGTTGTCTCTTTCCCAGAGTTGAGAGTGCGAACTTGGGAAGTCGCGAGAGTGAGAGCTACGTTCCCAAACCCTAAAAGGGTGTAAAATCTCTAAAATTCATTCCTCCTTCAACACGTCTTTGCATTCGTCATCACTGTTACTGAGTTTCATCGGCATCAGCTAGGTTTCAGAAGTCAGATCCCTTAATCCACAGCTGAATCAGGTTAGATATGAGCTCCAACTAGAGATTTTTCATTTCTTTCCAATGTAGGTATAATTTTTGCTCAAATTCGAACGAGCTTCTTGTTCTCATTCTGTTTCAATGTTTATAGAGATTCTAACCTCTGTTCAGAGGATCTTAGGTTGAAATACAAAATATGTAGTATTTTCAAATTATTTTTACTAAAAGAAATTCATCTAATTGTTGTTATGATCGGTTATTCTTTTGGTAAAAGGACTGAAGATCCTGCGGATGTGATTTTCAAAGAAACTTCGCCTCTAAACCCTATTTTCAATTGCTATCCCCGAGGTCCATGGGATAACACTAAAAATTGCCTTCAACCACAACAGGGCAGTAGAAAATGCCGGTAAAACCTTTAGGCCTTCCAATAAAGCTAAAGCCTGCTTCAATTGAACTTTTTGCCATTCCAACCCTAAGTAAACCCTTAGAGTGGAGCTCTTGTCCTTCCCTTAAGAGATAATTTTACAAAATTAGATCGTTGGGCTCTTTAAACATAGGTTTTGTATAGAAATTTTAAATATTAAGGCTGGAAGTATAAAAAATTTGTTCCACCTCTTGCTCGGGTTTAAATCTACTCATCAAATGTTTGAGAAAATTCCTCAATGGAATGTAGTTTTAGATCGTGTGCTCACTGCCCTTGTCAAAGGATTGCGCACGTCATTAAATTACCTTGGTGTTCTCAATGAAGATTCATGAAGAAAGAACTTTGTACTTGTATATGAATTGCTTGACGAAGTCATCGTAAGTATCATCTCATACCTTTTGTTCTTGAAGCATGCTCCTTAGAAATTTCTGCTACTGTTTTCTTTATGATGTGCTAATTTATTGAATTTAGGTAATATATCTAAGTTTGAGAACTAATGATTTTTTTTACCTTGCTTATATACTTACATTTTTCAGTTGTTTAAACTTTTTGTTCCATTTAATTACATCGTAACAACTACAGGCTTGGTACATATCTGCAACAATACTAAGATATGAAAAGATGTTCATTGTCATATGATACATGTAATGTTCTGCTTATTTCGAGACTATTTTCTTGAATACATCTTTTTCTGCATATAACATCCTTTTGTTTCTATATGATCATAATGAGTATTGGTAAATGCGACATCATCCATGTTTTGAAATATAAAAAACCTTTTGTTTGGAAAGCAAGAACCACCAGTCATATTTGCTAACACATCCGCCCCATTTAGGGAAGTTAGAAATGTTATTTTGGTAACATCCAACGTATGTGTGCTGTCCGATTCCATTTTGTAATACCAAGTCTTCCACTTACCTTGCCACATCAGCCCACCATTGCTTTGTTTATTACCATACCTTCATATTTGGAAGCCAATACCATCTAGTCTTTGAGATGCCAAGCTGTCCTTCACATATGCCACCATTCAACACTTCTTTAAGAGATCACATTCCTCTCACCCTTAGTTGGTAACATCAGAAACTTCCTTTTTTTTAATAAAAAAATTGTTTTGAAATCCAAAGACCACCTCTGATTTTTGGAAAGTCATCATTGCCTTTTCAACAATCAAACCGTCCATAATTTATGCCAAATCATCATCTTGTTGTATTTCCAAAACCACCCTTGCTTCATTTGGAATACCACTGACCAGCCCTTTTCAATTTTCAAAAACTTTCTTATTTCAATATCACCCGTTTTTCATAGATAGACACCAGCCCATACATATCCGAATCTTCTCCACAATCTAAGGCTTACCTTCCATATTTCAATGTCACCCGGTTTCCATAGATATACACCCTCCATTTTCTCATTTTGAATCTTCCCTTTTGGGTCCAAACGGGTCAGCTCCATGTTGGTGCAACTTCACGACACCACCATCCATTCTTAGAAAATATCCTTTCCACCTTGCCAAACATAGCCACCATAAAAAATTCAACATCTTTCCTTTGTGGACGGCTAGCTGTCTTATGTATCGGTCCACTAGAAAATGTAATCTTCTAGCTACTATGGATGACGCAGTCCCTAAATATTTTATGAGTCAATTGTGGTTGATTCAGCACGTTTGCCACACCTTGATCCTACTACCATGTTTATGGTATCGTTAGATTATCTTATCATTGTGCACCCTAGATAATGGTGCATTGTATCACGTGGTTGAACAGACCATACTTTGCTGAAATCTCATTCTGATTATGGACTGGAACCAATGGTGTAATTAACTTCTATTATTTGCATGTCTGCAGCAAGGGACCAAAAGAATGCCAGGGACTGATGGTACAAAATCTAAGGAAGTGTGTCTAACTTTAAACAGAAGTGTGTTTCAATACTATTCATCTTCTTTTATTTGCATCTAAATTAGAGATGCAAGGGGCTTTCACCCAAGCCGAGGGACAAAAATAGACATGCCGATGCACTAACCTATGTGGCCACGATGCTAGGAGAAGTCGAGACCAGAACGATCGACATCGGGCTCGCAACCCATCCTAGCATCAATCGACGGGAAGGGGCCTGCGACGAAATCGACATCGGGGAGGTCAGCCCCGAAGCAGAGAAAAATTGGATGACCCACATTGTCCAATACTTGAGGGATGAAAGGAGGGACCCAGATCGGAGGACTGCTAGGAAAATTGAGCAAAGGGCCAGAATGTATCAACTCGTTGAAGGGGATCTATATCGGTCGGCAAGAGGACCACTGCTGAGATGCGTGACGTCTCGACAGGCCCAGCTGATCCTGGCCGAGATCCACGATGGAGAATGTGGAAACCACTGAGAAGGAGATCCCTGGTGCATAAAGCTTGGACTCAGGGATACTATTGGCCCTACATGCAAGAGGACGCTAAGAAATACGCGAGGAAATGCGAGAGATGTCAGAAGCATGCTCGGATTATCCATGTCCCAGCCGAGGACCTCCATTCTGTAACTAGCCCGTGGCCATTTGCCTTGTGGGGTCTGGACATAGTCAGACCTCTGCCAATGGCGCCGGGAAGGAAGTAATACATATTGGTAGCCACTGACTACTTCACCAAGTGGGTAGAGGCAGTTCCATTGCAGCAAGTCCGGGAAGAACAGGTGGAGAAGTATTTGTGGGTAAAGATTATCACTCGGTTTGGGCTCTCCTACGCTTTGGTTTCGGATAACGGAGCTCAATTTCAAGGAAGATCTCTTAGTTTTATGCAAAATTTGGTATAAAACAACCGTTCTCGGCACCCATGTACCCCAGGGGCAACGGCCAGGCAGAAGCCTCGAATAAGGTCATCCTCGACAATCTGAGAAAGAGGCTGGAGAGAGAAAAAGGAAAGTGGGCGGAGAAGCTGGACGGGGTCCTATGGGCATATCGAACGCCTAAAAGATCCCACGGCGACTCGCCCTTTGCCCTAGAGTTCGGAATGGAAGCCGTGATCCTAATAGAGATGACCGTCTTCACTAGCCGGCACTTGGCCGTGGAAACAGGCACGGGGTTCTCAACTCAAAAATTTGACGGGGATATGATAGAAGAGAGGCGAGAGAAAGCAAGGATCAGATTGGAAGCCTATCATAGAAGGTTGTCCAGAGGATACAAGAAGAAGGTCAGAGATAGGAGGTTCCACAAGGGAGACCTAGTGTTAAGAAAAGTTTTTCAGAACACTAGGGAGATCAATGCCAGAAAGCTAGCAGCTAATTGGGAGGGTCCGTATAAAGTTCGGAAGGTCGGAGAGGGAGGCGCATACTACCTGAAAATATTATATGGGAAAATCGTAGAGCGGCCTTGGAATGTAATAAACTTGAGAAAGTTTTATCAATAAAATGATATTTGATGAAAAGTACTTTGAAGGATTCGTCGTCCTATGAGGTAACCTAGATGTCCCCACTCTCCTCAGAAGTGGGGCCCAAGTACTCTCGGCTATGACCTCTAGGTTCGATTTGGAGTCCTATTAGGTAGCCAAGAGGCCCCCACTCTCCTCGAAAGTGGGGCCCAAGTACTCTCGGTCAACTTGAAGGATTCGTTATCCTATGAGGTAGCCGAAAGGCCCCCACTCTCCTCGAAAGTAGGGCCCAAGTACTTTCGGCCATGACCTCTAGGTTCGACTTGAAGGATTCGTTGTCCTATGAGGTAGCCTAGAGGCCCCCACTCTCCTCGGATTGTGGGGCCCAAGTACTCTCGGCCATGACCTCTAGGTTCAACTTTGGATTCGGTCCTATGAGGTAGCCAAGAGGGCCCCACTCTCCTCGGAGTGGGGCCCAAGTACTCTCGGCCATGACCTCTAAGTTCGATTTGAAGGATTCGTCATCCTATAAGGTAGCCGAGAGGTCCCCACTCTCCTCAAAAGTGGGGCCCAAGTACTTTCGGCCATGACCTCTAAGTTCGATTTGAAGGATTCGTTGTCCTATGAGGTAGCCGAGAGGCCCCCACTCTCCTCGGAAGTGGAGCCTAAGTATTCTCGGCCATGACCTCTAGGTGCTATTTGAAGGATTGTCCTATGAGGTAGCCGAGAGGCCCCCACTCTCATTGGAAGTGGGGCCCAAGTACTCTCAGCCATTACCTCTATGTTTGATTTGAAAGATTCATTGTCATATGAGGTAGCCGAGAGGACCCCACTCTCCTTGGATTGTGGGGCCCAAGTACTCTCGGCCACGACCTCTAGGTTCAACTTTGGATTCAGAGTTATGAGGTAGCCGAGAGGCCCCTACTCTCCTCGAATGTGGGGCCAAGTGCTCTCGGAAAAAAGAAAAACCATTTTCAAAAAAGTAACAGTGTGAGTTTAAGACAAAATATAAATATATTGATATTAAAGGAAGAGGTTACAATGGATAAACCACCCCACATGGGTGTCTTCAGTTAACCAAAAAAATAATAAAAAATAAAGGGCGAGAAGTTTTGATCTGAGCCTGACAAACAGGCCCTTGTCCTTGCTCTGGAGCCGACTTATCCCCAATTGGTTCCTTGGTTTCTGCTACCCGAAAAGATTGTTCATTCTGGTTCTCGGGGTTGGGAACCTCGGTATGTTCGGTTTGGACATCGGATTGCTCAGCTGTCTTGAGACCGGCCAAAGTTTTCTGAAGCCTCGACACCTCGACCTTCGAGAGATCACGTTCGGATCTGATCCGAGTCGTGCGCCCTTCCCACTTAGCCACCGCGTCGTCTACCTGTTTTTGGTAGTATAGCTTCAGTTGCGTCTTCTCGGTTTCCCAGGAACCTCTTTCACTGTTAAGCTCGACTTTGACACGGGTGGTCTCCCTTTGGGCAATGGCGGCTTCGTCGGTCTACTTAGGTTGCTGCTCTAACAGACTCTGATTGGCTTTCTTAAGAGAACTTATCTCTTTGGTCAGTCTGTCGACATCGGCATCTCGGAGTTTCAGCCTGTCGGCCAATCTCAGCTTCTCCGTGGTGGCGACTTTGGCTATGTCCGTAGCCTCTTTGACCTTGGCGGCACTATCGGACTTTACCTTGGCCGACTCTTCCCTTTGATGTTTGGCTTCCGGGTAAGCCGATTCGTCAAGGCTAGGAGCATATTCTGAAACTGAAAAAGAGAATGGACATTAGCAAAAAGGAGAACGAAGAGCAGCTCGGGCTGAGGGTAAGGAATTATCGTGGCCTGGGAGGCGAAGAACTTGCCGAGCATAACGTCGGCGTCCATTTGGGCCGACTTCTCGACGTCCACTGGAGTCCGAGAGGCCAAACCCCAAATGGTGGCCATGTCCAGATCTTCCATTAAAGAACTGGTCTTCAAGATGGGCACACCGGCCTTGGAGAAGAACCTGTGTACCCAGATACCCAACGGCTCCATCTGAGGCTCTACCGGAGTTAGAGTTTGGCCGGGAGAGGGGCTGGCTGATGAAGGAGCGTCGAGAGGGGTGGTACTTGGGCGAGCAGCGGGAGCCTCGGTTGCGGCCGAAGCAGGACTACCGACAGCGCGAGAGCCTCCAATCGGGGCTACCGAGGCTTTGTCCTTCGAGGTTCTCGAGGCGGGTGGTGGTGTTTGAGTCGGCATCGACGAAGGAGGAGGGGAGGGATCATCACAGCTGGGAGGGAGGCGGCTCCAGGAACTTTGTCAGTGGAAGTCTCCCGGGGTCTCTTCCGAGCGGATGTCTCGGGTTGGGCCTGACGCTTAATCCGGACCACCACTACCTTTGGCCTTGGGGCCGAAGTCGATCGGACCGGGGAAGCAGGGAGAGTGTCATCCCCAAGGTTGACGATGAGCTTTTCAGCCATTTCGTCATCGGCAGGGGTGCCAACATGATATGTTCGGCCGGCCTGCTACAAGAAGGCAGAAAAGAGTGGGTCGGATGAAGAATCCGAGGTGTCAGACCTGGACCCAGAACTAATCGGATAAGCAATGGCAATGGGATCTATGAAAGGTACCTCGGCGTCAGTAGATGCGTGGACCCCGGAAGTCTCCGACTTAGCGTGGTCGACGACGGACCCTGACGCCGAGGTCTCTTCACAAGATTGGACTTCCTCAATGGCAGTAGGACGCATTTTCTTGGTCGGGGGCGGGACTTGGCGAGCTGTTGCTCTGTGAGCTTCTCCTCAAGCTCCTCATCGGTGATACGCCGAGCAAGTTCTTCGGGAGATAGGGGCACACAGATCCTTTGATAGCCCCGGGCGTCTAGGCCGACTTGACGCTGGTACACGTCGGCTAGAAGGTACCGGAGGTCGAAGCACAAGGGAACATCGCCCACGGGAATGCCAGACGAAGAGCTGTCGGTAAAGACACATGCACCAGTTAAGAAAGGTTAGCCATGCAAATAAGCTAAGTATAAACAAGAAATGGAGGAGGGCGAGCTAAGGTACCTCCTTGGGTGTTGAACCTCGAAAAGTGAAGGGGTGGACCCTGATCCTCGGTACACCTCTCCCACGCTCCCGAGACAAAGACTGGAAATCTTTTCCAACCCTTGTCAGAATCCTGGATCCTCTCTAGAATGGGCAGTTTGCCCATACGGGTAGCAAGAAAGTAGAAGGGAGCCCTTCCCGTCTCGACAATGGGCTGGGGTGACTTCTTTATGAAGTGTTGGATCCTAATATCGTCTAATGTGACCTCTCGTCCCCAGAAACGAGAGATCCGATCAAAAGAACGGAGGTGCCTCCAAAAATTGCCAGTGGTTTAGCCGGGGGCGATCTTGTACATATTTAAGACCTCCCGAGAGAATGAGGTGAGGGGTAACAGCAGGCCGGCCTGAATCTGACCGATAGTGACGCAGATCTTGCCGTTACCAATCGGAGTATGATGAGCAAAGTTCAACCGAGTAGGAACATGCTCAAGAAGAATGGAGTCCGGGATCCCATAGGTCTGACGAATCTTAGACAGATCTGGACGCTCACACGTCGCGGGATCTTCCTCCTTAGGAACCTTTTTCCTAGGAGCCATGTACAAGACAAGATGGGACGAAGAAAGGAAAAGGGGATACCTAGAGCCGAGAAGGAGAGGTTACTCTTCGAAGCCGAGGACGACGAGGACAGGAGAAGTATACGCCTTTGGGAGCCGAGGAGGCCGGGAATAGGGAGAATAGAGACCTTTGGGAGCAGAGGATGCCAAGAAAGGAAAGTGAAAATCGTCAGAGAAAGTTTTTTCAGAGTAAGAGCTGGAAATGGGGTGGGGACCCCCTATTTATAGTGAGGAGGTAATGATGACAGCAAGATTTGGCGGGAAAGATACGCCGACCGAAGCGATGCCTTGCACGCGGCGCTCGGCCAAACCTATCCCAAGCTGATGCGTGGCAGGGCATTTAAGGTCGAATGACGCCCGAGCGGCGCATTAATTACCAGACAGAGGAGTGACCTATGGGGGTTGGACATGTGGCAAGCCTGTCAGGGTCGGGCAGAGTCTGAGAAGACGTTTAAATTGCGTCGACCAAAAGAACCAACCAGAGGGAGACGCGTGGAAAGCCTATCTGTCACGACCCTAAATCTGGGCATCTGGGTTTGACCCATTTCGTACGGGTCAACCCGGATCCAAATCCAAGTCGTGATCAATTAACAAAATCCAATAATTCAATAATGCGTACTACTTAAAATATTAAGGTTGATTTTATGAATCGTTTAAATGTTCTTAACGTCAATACAATTAGTATGGAAGCGTCCTGGGCGATAATCATTCTAGGAAGACCAATCTCTCTCTTAGTCAACTAAATTTCTTAACGACATACTTAGGATCAATACTCACAACTCATACTATTCTGATTAACTAAGACCAAAAAGTTCCATCTCCAATGTCCAATGGAAACCCACTTACTACCATAAAAATTTGGCTAACATGTAGCCTCTTGCATGCTCACCCACATTGTATAGAAGTTCTGGCCGTGAGTTACAGAATTCACAAATGTAATCATTTTCTCTTTAACAGTCCATAAATTTTCCAGAACTATAGGGTCCACCCATGGCTGTCCTACATGAAGTACTTTAGCGTCAATACGCTACGTTATCGCACTCATGTACGAATGGTACACGCCCATTGCAGTTGCATCCGATAGCACACCAGATCTGGACATACCAGCAGTCTATACAACATTTCATGGCTGGAATTTCAGTGGGTGTCCTCCACTATGCTGTCCATGTCTAGACAGATCTCTATAATTTGGGAAAAATTCTTCCCGGGACCTCGACTTTCACACAAGTTTCACCCACTCTGATGTTACTGGAAATCAACACCAATTGCCACAGATTACGACATTAAAAATGTACATTTCACTCCGGGAGGTCAGTCTGCTACCTCGAATGTTATTTCTCAGATTACTTGGATGATCACAACCATTTATCATTACCACAAGATAACGATCCTAGTAGGTCGGGATTGGCATGGGACTCTCGGCCTGGCCATGGAACTCTATATATCCCATTCCCGGAGTGGCGTACCATGGCCAGAATGACTTCCCTTATCACCATATTACCATACCCATGTTTCATAACTTAACAAAAGAAAAACCGGCTCTATGATAGCCATTACATCCCAAGAGATTTCCACATATAATATAATTTCAAGTTAAAGAAATTTGCTCATATAATATCCAAACACATGGTCCTATACCATTAATAGAGATTTCCCAATTTAAAAACATAATAGTCAAACTCCACTAGTCATTATTAAAAACATAAGAATAGAGAGTCTCGCATAGAATCACAATTTAAAACACTATTATTTCCATTACTAATATCAATAGTAATGTCGATCAAATATTCTCCGTGAAGCCATCGTGTCCATCACCATCCTCTTCGTTCAGCCCAAACTCCTCATTAGGTTCGTCAAGATCTGTAAATTTCAATCGGTGCAATACCGTGAGCCTCCTGACAATGATAATAGAATAATCATTCCGTCTAAGTATAATATTCAGCGTGTTAATATAGGCAGCAGTACATTAATATAAGCCTCGTCCTCATTAACTGATCATATACATGAAACCACCTCTCACATGCCCAGCCCCACCAAGGGTAATGATCCCACCGAGGGTAGTGATCCCACCAAGGGCAACCACCTCGAAACCACACCGGATTGGACCTACCATTCCTCCAAGTCTCACATACGATGCCACATAACATAACAACATCATTCCCGCACAATATTTCATTCAACACATGCTGATCTTAACAAACTAAAACAATCATAGTTAACAGGGTTGGACCAACCATTCCTCCACATGCTCACAAACAATACCACATAGATAACAGTGTGTTCACACCAGAGTCTATTCAATCATATTGATCTTGCAAGAAAACCAAATCGTACATATATATATATATATATATATATCTCATAAACACACATTACACTCAGATCATGATTTAAGCTATGATCATCGTTCGGTACGCCTACCTGTTGTGATGAAGTATCCTACGGTCTAAAAATAGAGTGTTTGATTGATTTGGCCCCTGTTCCTTTCCTCGTGCCAACGTGTCTTCTAGATCTCCTTCCTTCTTCGTCTGTGTTCTCTCTTTCAGCAAGGAACGTCCACCCTTTTTCTCCCTCCCCTACTTCTTAAATCATTCTCTACAACTAGTAGTTGGTGTCCACGTTTAGAGATTTCCCATTTCTATTCAAGGTAACGAGATTTTAAATCTTTCCTCTTATGTTCTATTCTATTGAGGGAATTTCTAAAATAGAAAAGTTAAGAAAGGATGCATCCTACTTGTGTGTGTGAATTGGTGTTCAGTTATGTACGTTAGTCTAAGGTGGAATACATGGTGTGAACTAACAAGGAAAATGCTAAGTCAGTCGGTGGTCTGTCCTAATTGGTTTCCAAAGTAAAGAATCTAGTAGATCTCCTATGATGTAGTGCAAGTGATAGGTGGCTGTCTATGGTGTGACCAATCCTTGATTAGGTAAGACGTTGTATGCAATCTACGAGGTTGAATATTGTCGTGACTGTCGGCTGAATTTTCATCAACCCGTAATAGATGTCAATACTAAGTTTCTTTTTAGGGTCCCACATGATTATGAGTCAACATTCTTTATTAAGGATGTTAGTTAGGATTAGCCTAATATAATTATGGTATTCATGACTATAAGTTGCTGGGATTTTCTAAGCCCGGAAAATGTATTAATTGTCGTTTCCTTCTCGTTAGTGTGATTGCTAAGGTGAGAACATCTTATTCCTTGTCAATGTGTAACACGTAAAGGCCAACTAATGTTCTAAGGTCCTACGTCTAGTTGGCAATTCAAATCTCAAGTTGATTGACACGTGTTCCGTTGCTAGACTAATTTCTTACTATATCTTATGAGGGTGACGTACAAGGTTACTATATGTTAGCTACTCTCATCCGTGGTTTATTATAGGTGGTTCTAAAGTTTGCCAAGTTATTCCTTGTGTTTAACTCCTCGTGTTTTAGGTTGATTAAATATCAAAATTTATACAAGTGTGATAAGTAGTTGGTGTGTGCCGTATTGATTAGGTTGATTATTAATTCATGCATGATGTGCATGATACATGGTGTCAGGAGTGCGATGGGGTCCTACGTATTAAGTATCCTATCGTCCATCATTATTGTGTTAAAGGTCCTCTACATTTCACAATTATAATGGTTAATAATTTATGAATAAATTATGAAAAATTTCTACATTTTATTTAATTACGAAAATGTCCCTACTTGAGGTTCAGGGTATTACACTATCAATCATTACCTCATGCGAATAAGCAGGCACATCGAGTTAGCAGGGTGACACGTGGACTTTTTCTCGGGTACCAAGCTCGGTGGTCGGCTTGGAACCCGAAAAGGGGCGATTGTGGGTGCCAAATTTATGAACCCACTCGAACTACCAGAATGATAACACGTGGACGTGTACTAGACCTGGCTGAGAGTCCGAGTCCGAGACCTGGCTGCTAGTCCGAGCCCAAGACCGGGTCGTGATCTGAGACCTAGACCTGGCTGAGAGTCCAAGTCCAAGACCTGGCTGCTAGACCGAGCCCGAGACCCGGCCGCGATCCGAGTCCAAGACCTAGCTGAGGACCCGAGTCTGAGACCTAGCTGAGGACCTGAGTCTGAGACCTAACTGCTGATCCGAAGCTGAGGTGTAGTAGGGAGGTTCAAAGTTGGTGAACCGACAGAGTAGGTGGTTATCCATGTCAGAGTACAAGTAAGCCAGCAACAGGTGGAGGATTGACAGGATTGCACAATAGTAGGTAGTTAACCATATCAGGGGGCATAACAGTCAACGACATGCAAGTCAGAGCAGTGCAGTTGGTACGACCACTGACATTCGTTGGTGACGAGAGAACTGGATGATTAACTTTGTCAGACTGGACAGTCAGCACAAGGGAAGGTGTATACACCAAAGGAAAAGTGCAAACAGGGCAACCGACACGTCAGCGGGTGAAAGCCTATAAATAGAGGAAGGTGAGAGCTTTATAAGGTATAGAATTCCTGAGCCAAAACTCTTCCAAATTGAACCTAGAATTTATCACTAACTTGATCGTCGGAGGCTCTACTAGTGGGATCCCTTCACGGATTCCACTGGCAAGGGTTCTTGCAAGGCTCACGGACTTCTCGGCTCGGAAGTACACTACTCGGCACAGAAGCAGACTTCTCGGACAGAGGTGGCAAAGACCCCGGACATATGTAACTTCTCGGTCAGACTAGGCTGAGTCAGGATCAAAGCCGACTAGTCCCCAGAAGGGCGGGGGTATTGGTCGCAGATAACCTTTTGGGGGTGTGCGGGATTTTTCCCCCACATAGCCAACTAACTTTTAAAGAACTTTGGAGAGAGGGTAAAAGTGGAGGGTCAAAATTTGTTACAACTCAAGACATACCTTAAGAATTGATGAAAGATGGTTAGAAAGTAGAAATGTGGGATTTGGGGGCCTTTTGCTTATATGTTGTTTTTTTCTAGAAATTATTTAAATTGAGAGAAAAAAATGGGCTAAAAAGTAAAAAAAATTAGAATTTGGGGGGCTTTATCTGACGTGGGGGAGTTAGAAAACTGCTTAATGGTTGAGGCAGCCCTGATCTCAATAGGACCCGTAAACCCGACTCTGACCCTCAACAAAGGTCGAGCTGAACTTGGGCAAGGTCATTCTTACTTGACCATAGGCCCGAGTTTAGAATTTTTTTTCCATATGAGTTTCTTGGCTAGAATCTTGAGACGTATCTATTACTCAGAATAATCCTCACTGAAGGAAAATCTCTGTAAAAAATTCTAAAAGAGATGTGCTTGCGATATAATCTCTATTTAAGAGATTTCCATGCCTTTACAATACGCCTCTGGCTCCAGTTACCGCTCTAAAATGACAGGCTCCCATTACATGACACAATATGAGCCACACGGCACACTCTTAGAGGACTGACCATATGGATGTTTGGCCAATCCCTAAGTGGACCTACAAAATAACGGTTGTTATAACGGCAAATGCCCCAGTGGTGGAGGGAGTCGAGCGTGCTGACCACCCTCAACTTTGAATGTTTGTCTCATCCCTAGGTGGACCACTTTGACCACACTCAACTTAAGATGGACCACTTTGAATGGTTGGCTCATCCTTAGGTGGACTACAGTCATCCTGCAACACTCTAGTTGACCACCTCAATTTTGCATGTCTGGCCCATCCCGAGGTGGACCTCAGTATAAGCCATGTGCAACACGGCTGTACGGATATTCGGTCCATCCCTAAGTAGACCTACATACCAAGAATCCGCCTCGTTAGTGATTTCTAAACTTTGGATCTAAGTACCCTAAATAATGCTCAAATCCAATGGTTAACAATATTCTCATGAAAAGAGTCCAATCCAATTGTTAGAAATCACTAATCATGCCGATTTCTTGTCTGTACGTCCACTTAAGGATGGGCCAAACATCCATATGGTCAGTGGTCTCTAAGAATATGCCACCTGACCCATACATCCAATGGGCCAAACATCCAATGGTCCACTTAAGTATGGGCCAAACATCCATATGGTCGGGCAGCAGTTTTGGCATTTGTGTTCTTACACTGGACATGTATCTGGATGGAGTAAAACTTCGGTCACAACGCACAATTCGAGCTACGTGGGATACTATTAGAGGGCGCTGACCATATGGATGTTTGGTCAGTTCCTTGGTGGACCTACCAATCAAAAAATCAGCCTGATTAGTAACTTATAACCTTTGGATCTTTGCACCCAAATAATGCTCAAATTCTTACGGTTAAAATGAACCCATGAAATTAAGTTCAATCCAACACTTATAAATCACTGATCAGGTTTATTTTTGGGTTGTAGGTCTACTTAATGATTGGTCAAAGAGCTGCAATACGGTCAGAATCCAGTAAGCGTGTGCCACGTGGCTCATATTGTGCGTTGTGACCGAAGTCTTACTCATCTGGATCCGTTTTTAGGGAGTAAAACTTTTATCACAGCCTTTTGATATATGCTTCTGTCACAATGAAAATCACAGGCCATGTGGCACACTCTTAGTGGACGATGACCGTATGGATGTTTGGCCAGTCCCTTAGTGGACCTCTAAACCAAAAAATCAACCTGATTAGTGATTTTCAACCTTTGGATCTTTGCACCCAAATAACGCTCAATAATGCTCGAATTCTTACCATTAAAATCAACCTACGAAAATAACTTCAATCGAATCGCTTAAAAATCCATAATTAGGCTGATGCTTGGTTTAGAGGTCCACTAAGGGACTGGCCAAACATCCATATGGTCAGCATCCACTAAGAGTGTACCACGTGGCCTGTGATTTTCATTGTGATAGAAGCATCTGTGAGAACGCTGTGATAGAAGTTTTATTCGTTTTTAGGAGCCACTGATTTCGAGTAAAACTTCTATCTCAACATTCGGACAGATGCTTGTGTCACAATGAAAATCACAAGCCACGTGGCACACTCAGTTGATGCTGACCGAAAGGATGTTTGGCCAGTCCCTCGGTAGACATATATATAAACCAAAAATCAGCCTGATTATTAGTGATTGACATCCTTTGGATCTCCGTGAAAGAATATTTTCCACCCTGTTTTTCTATTCATTCACATGGATATTAAATAACCCTTTTTACAACCGATCCTCTTTTGTTTGAGGAGGTTACACATCTCAAGGGATAGATCCCTTTTTGTTGGAGGAGGTTACACATCTCAAGGGATAGGAGTTTGAGATAATAAAGAAGTCCTTCAAAGAGAGTTGAGTCATGGATAAACTTTGCTTGATAGAGTCACGTACTTCTAATACACCCCCTCAAGCTAATGGGTCATTCTTGAACCATTAGTTGTCTTTCAACTGTTGGAAACGAGCGCTTGGAAGTCCTTTTGTAAATATATCTGCAATTTGATCCACAGTATTAATATACCTAACATCAAGCTCTTTGCGAACCACCTTCTCACGAACGTAATGGCAGTCAACTTCAAGATGTTTCACCCTAGAGTGAAAGACAAGGTTTGATGCCAAGGAGATTGAGCTGATGTTATCACACCAAATGACCCGGAGTAGTAGAGATAAATATTTTCAAGTCTCGGAACAATAGCCGTAACCATGAAATTTCTGCAGCTGTGTGAGCTAGTGGGCGGTACTCAGATTCAGTGCTTGAGCATGAAACCGCTTTTTGGCACTCCATGAAATAGGTGTGGAGCCTAAGTAAACACAATACCCACCAATAGATCGGCAATCAAACGGATTTCCAGCATAGTCTGCATCCGAATATGCCTCAAGCTTTAGAATACCTGGTTGAAAAACGAGTCCATGATCAATAGTTCCCTTGACATACCTCAAGATGCACTTCACTGTTGACCAATGTATACTAGTTGGTTTGTGCGTGAATTGACAAACTTGATTGACGACGTAAGGAAGATCAGGCCTCGTTAGGGTAAGGTATTGTAAAGCACCAACCATACTTTTATATGTACTCGGATCTGCTAGTGGTTCTCCATCAAAAATATCAAGCTTTTTGCCAGTCGGGGCAGGAGAAGAGTAAGGCTTTGCATCCTGCATGAGATTGTGTTTTAGCAGATCAATTGCATAATTCGTTTGTGTGAGGTACAAACGGTCTTTATAGAAACTAGTTTCTAGACCCAAAAAGTAATTTAACGGCCCGAGATCTTTCATAGCAAATAGTGAACCTAGCGCCGTGATCAACCTCTGAAGATGATGATTATTATTCCCGGTAATGAGAATATCATCCTCATAAACCAATAAAATCATTGATACATCCTCTTGATGATAGGTGAAAAGTGAGACATATGCTTTAGATGCAACAAACCCGAGATCTTCTAGGTAGTCAGAGAACCTTTGAAACCACGCACGTGGAGCTTGTTTTAAGCCATATAAAGACTTATGTAAGCGGCATACGTGATTTGAAAATTTTGGATCTTCAAATCCACGTGGTTATTTCATATAAACTGATTCAGTAAGAATGCCATGAAGGAAAGCATTTTGTACATCAAGTTGTTGCAGACTCCATTTATTCTACAAAGCAAGAGCAAGAATTGCCCTAACTGTGGTATGGTTAACGATTGGGCTAAACATTTCTGTATAATCTATCCCTTGTTGTTGATGGAAACCGTTAGCAACCAGTCGTGTTTTATACCGTATCGATCCATCGAACCGCTTTTTGATTTTGTATACCCACTTATTGTTGAGAATATATATTCATATCGTCTGAAGGTGGAACTAGTGTCCAAGTTCCATTTTGCTAAAGCGCATTGAATTCAGCGCACATTACAGTACGCCATTCTTCAATTTTGTTTGCATTTGTTAAACATGATGGCTCAACATGATGTGAAGTAATGATCGCAGATAGAGCATATGCTTTGGATTTAGCTTGCGTGTACCCGATTTATTGAGTGTTACCATTGGATGGCTGGACACAACAGTTGACAGATTCTTTGTTAAAGTTGATGAGCTTGGGACATTGAGAATATCATTGGGTTCAGCTCGATCAAAAGAAATAATAAGTAAAGGTGGTAAAACGTGATGGTTTGATAAAATAGGAGAAGTTGGTAAGCGGGTTGAAGGAGGTGAAATACCTGTTAGGGTTATCGTTGTTGGTTGCACACATGGAATAACAATACCTGGAGAAGGTGAATCTGACGGTGGAGTGAAAATAGGTGCATCGGATCGAACTCTGAATGGAAATCCTGATTCATTAAAAACCATGTGGCGTGAAAGATACACCCGACCGGTGTCTATGTCCAAACAACGATACCCTTGATGGTGAAGTGAGTATCCTACAAAAACACATTCTTTGGATCGAAATTCAATTTATTGGTATTGTACAGACGTAAATATGGGAAACAAGCGCAACCAAAAACTCTAAGAGTGGAATAATTTGGAGCATGATTGAACAATTTTTCATAAGGGGATATATAAGAAAAAAATTTAGCTGGAATGCGATTAATCAAATACACCGATGTATTAAAAGCATCAACCCAATAGTTAGGAGGCATTCCACCTTGAGCCAAAAGGGTGAGACCAGTTTCCCAAATATGCCTTAGCTTTCTTTTAGAAGCTCCATTTTGTTCGGGCGTGTGAAGGCATGACAAGCGATGCAAAATCCCATGGTGGGAGAGAAAATCTTGAAATTATTTACTCACCCCACACCCCAATAATGCTCGAATTCTTACCATTATAATCAACAGATGAAAATAACTTCAATCGAATCGCTTAGAAATCACTAATCAGGCTTATTTTTTGCTTAGAGGTCCACAGAGGGACTGGCCAAACATCCATAAGGTCAACGTTCAATAAGAATGTGCAACGTAGCATGTGTTTTGCAACGTGACAGAAGCATCTGTCAGAACGCTGTGATAGAAGTTTTACTCATTGATTGCTGGGCTGGACACTACTATTGGAGTAAAACTTCTGTCACAAGGGATTGCAAATCATACAATCACAAGACAATGAGTTCTTGGCACGTACACAGGCGCTTTTTGCAACTTTTTTTCTTTTTTTTTTTTGGTAGTTAAGTCTGTTTTTAAAGAGACCAGTAACTCGATTACAAAAAAAAAAAGAGACCAATACCTAGGTGAAGGCGGGTTTAATTTTGAACCCAAGTCTATGGTATCATCACCCACAAACTTTACCAACTGAGCAACCTGTCACCTTCAAAATAGCTATTTTTATTTTTTTGGTAGTTAAGCCTACTTTTAAAGAGATCAGTAACTCGATGAAGGTGGGTTTTTGAACCATGTGCTTTTGCTTGGAGGTGTAGCCCAAAAACTGATGCAAGCAAGTGCATTGTGTTAGCTTAACATTTTCTTTTCTGAAAAACAATAATAATAACAGCTGTGATTATTTTTTTTATTATCTTTTTATTTTTTATTTCTTTATTTTTTAGTTTTCTATTTTTTGGTCAGGATCGAGGGACAACCATTTTTTACATCCATTTCGCATACCCACATAGAAGATGAATCAATGGCTGGTTTTTGGTGAGGATGATCTCAATAGTGAGGAGATCATCCTCACGAAAATTTAAATCATTCCGATATTCGTAGACTGGTTAAGAAGTTGAAGAATTATGGACCGTCAATTTTTCGTATAAATTGAAAACCACATTTGATGGGGTTAGAAATTTCAGAATGGGCTGATTTTTTGTTGGGGTGATCTATATGGTGAGGAGATCATCCTCACCAAAAATCAGCCATTGATTCATCTTCTATGTGGGTACACCAAAATGGTTGTCCCCCTTTCCTGGCCCTTTTTGATATAGCTGGTCAGGGTCCCCTAACCCCAAGCTTTCTCCTCCAAAATAATAATAATAATAATAATAACAATGATAATAAAATAATAATTATAACCAAGGTTTAAAAGGGGCTGTTATAATGGTATAACGGACTTGGGGCGTTATCATTTTCCCGTTATAAGGGCCTTTATGATGAATTTTAATGCTCAGGGGCAAAAATGAAAAGTAAAGGAAAAAAACAGGAAAAAAATGGCACTGAAATTCAAATTTTTAAAAATAAAAATAACAGAAAATAACGGCCAGATTTTTCACAAAATTTTTCAGAATATAACAGTTGTTATTTTCGCTAGAACAAAAAAAAATTAAAAATAACATCTATTATAACGAAAATAACAGCCATTATTTTTAAGCGTTTTAACAGTACATAACGTAACGGGAGAAGTCTGAATCCGTTATAACGGCCATTTTTTAAACCATAATAATAATAATAATAAAATCAACAATGATAACAATAATAATTTTAGTATGCAGTTTTTTTGTAAAATGAAGAAATAAAATAATCCATTGCATTCATTTGCAATGCACTACCAACCAATCAGCTAAACTTCATTTGCATCTATTTACACGTGAACCAAACAGTTGTAAGTGACTTATATCCCAAGTGATTGCAGTTCAATTCATTGTATTTGCACTAAAGTGCAAAATGCAGCCAGTGCCCCTGTGGATTTGAAATCCCATGAGTCGCCTAAATTGAATGGCCGACCCGAGTAAAACTTCTATCACAGCGTCCTAACATATGCTTCTGTCACAATGAAAAATACAGGCCATGTGGCACAATATTAGTGTACGCTGACCGTATGGATGTTTGGCCGGTCCCTCCGTGGACCTCTAAACCAAAACTTATCCTGATTAGAGATCTTTAAGCAATTCGATTGAAGTTATTTTTATGGGTTGATTTTAAAAGTAAGAATTCGAGCATTATTGAGCTTTATTTAGGTGCAAAGATCCAAAGGTTGGAAATCACAAATCAGGCTGATTTTTCATTTAGAGGTCCTGGTCGAACATCCATACGGTCATTGTCCACTAATAATATGCCACGTGTCTTTGTGTCTTTCATTAGGACAGAAGTATCTGTCAGAACGCTGTGATAGATTAGAAGTTTTACTCTCATGTCATGGTACACGTCAGAGTCGACTTTTCCTCGTAGATTTCTTGGAGGAAAATTCAAAGACGTCTCTGAAGATTTTTCCGAGTAAACCTCGCTCACACCTCTGTGTGAGCAAAGCCGATCAGACACCACTATGTGAGCCACGTGGAACATTCTTAGAAAACGATGACCGTATGGATGTTTGGCCAGTCCCTCGTTGGACCTGAAAACCAAAAATAAGCCTGATTAGTTATGTTAGACCTTTGGATATAGTACCCCAAATAATGGTCAATAATGTTCTAAATTCTACGGTTAATAGAAATCCATGCAAATGAATCCAATCCAACGCTTATAAATCATTAATCAAGCTAATTTTTGGTTTACAAGTTTATCGAGGGACTAGACAAACATCCATACGGTCATCGTCCTGTAAGAGTGTGCCCCGTGGCTCGTATTGTGATGTGTGATCGGCTTTGCTCACACACAAGTATGAGCGAAGGTTTTCTCGATTTTTCCACCGAAAAGTCGAGTCTCTGCATTGCCTTATAAAAAAAATCATTGATATTTGCAATCGGAATAGTTCTCACTCTGGAATTGGCGCCAGTAGATTTGGGGAAGAAAAAATGGCGGAAGAGCAGAATGTCCAGATTCCAAAAGCGAAATTGGGAAATCAGGGATTGGAGGTAAAACCCTTTTAATATCCAAGAAAATCGATCTTTCTGTTCTTTTGGTAATGTTGTAGAGAGATTTATATGTTCTGTGTTTAGTTTTTGGTCAAATCAGGGGAGGAGAGTTTTTTTTTTTTTTTTTTCCTTTTTAAATACAGAAAAATAGAACCGGGTTTCTGTTCAGGAGTTGTGATCCACTGTCTATTTGGGATGATAAGATCTCGGCCATCCTTTATGAAGCCGATAAGAGGGGTACAAGTCGGAGACAATTTTTCTATTTTGTTATATAGACTAGTAAATGGCCCGTGCCGACGGCACTCCGCGAAAAAAGTGTGCAAAAATTGGGTGGCTCCGTCCCTCACAGTATAATGGATGGGTGGCGTTACTGTTTTATCTGTTATAACGGATTGTAACGCATGGGCAAAAATGAAAATTAACCGAAATAACGGCGCGAAAATTCAAAATTTGAATTTCAAATTTTCAATAAAATTTGTAACAGAAAATAACTGAAAAAAACGGAAATAACAAATGTTATTTAACAAAAAGAAATTCAAAACATAATAGCCAAAAATTTTCTTATAATGGAAAAATAACGAAAAATCTATGCTACAATATCATTCCAATATCACCATCTGCCATATTTTTGGGCCCATTGACACCCTTTATTGGTGGCACATCTTTGGTGGACTTACACCAAATCCTTGCCTATATAGTGGAGTTTCAGATTTCCACAAAAATCATAGCGTGAGATGAATAAATGAGGGGATTGAGTGGCTGAAATCTAACCGTCCACATTAGATGGATGGATTTGATCTCAACCACTCTTTATCTTATGAAGCTGGATAAGATAAGAGATAAGACAACTTCCCTGTTTTGTTATATAGACTAGTACGTGGCCCGTGCCCATGGCACTCTTTGGCAAAGTGTTTGCCAAAATCGAGTGTGAGTGGCTGAGATCCACCATCCATTTGGAAGATAAGATCTCAGCCACTCTTTATTGAAACCGGATAAGATAAGATAAGAGATAAGACAATTTCTCTGTTTTGTTATATAGACCAGTGGGTGGCCCATGCCCTCGGTACTCTCCGACAAAGCATTTGCCAAAATCAAGTGTGAGTGGCTGAGATCCATCGTCCATTTGGGAGATAAGATCTTGGCCCTTCTTTATGAAGCCTATAACAGGGGGAGAAAATTTCCCTGTTTTGTTATATAGATAGTGGGTGGCCCGTGCCCACGGCACTATAGGACAAACCATTTGCCAAAATCGGGTGTGAGAGGCTGAGATCCACCATCATTTGGGGAATAAGATCTCGGCCCTTCTTTGTTGAAATAGATAAGAGGGGGTATAAGTTGGGAGACAACTTCCCTGTTTTATTATATAGACTAGTGGGTGCCCCGTGCCATCGGCACTCTTCGACAAAGAATTTGCCAAAACCAAGTAAGTGGCGGAGATCCACCGTCCATTTGGGGGAGGATTAGATCTCAGTCCTTCTTTGTTGATGCTTATAAGAGGAGGTATAAGTAGGGAGACAACCAATGTGTTTTGTTATATAGAATAGTAAATGGCCCATGCCCACGGCACTCTCTGACAAAAGTGTTTGCAAAAAATGGGTGCCTTCGGCACTCAAACAGTATAACGGATTGGGGGCGTTTCCATTTTTTCCATTATAACAAATTGTAACACACATGGGAAAATATGGGGAAATAACGAAAATAATAAAAAATAACGTTGCTAAAATTTAAAATTTCAATCTGTTGCGCGTGGGGTCGAATGAGTGGGAGTGACCGAATAAATGAGGGGGATTTAGATGGATAGATTTGATCTCAACCACTCTTTATCTTATGAAGCAGGATAAGATAAGAGATAAGACAACTTCCCTGTTTTGTTATATAGCTTGTTTCAAAAAAATTAATGAGAGAATTCTTAGATATTATAAACTAATATGGGTTCTTATGATCAAGGTTTAAAAGGGGCCGTTATAAAGGTATAAAGGCCCCTTCATGTTACCATTTTGACCGGTATACTGCCGTTATAACAGGGTTGGGTCAGTCACTTCAAAGTAAAAAAAAAACTCAGAATTTTATTATTATAGCGGCTGTTATATATAACAGATATTTCAATTTTTGGTCTTGAACATTATAAAAGAAAAATGTGATAATGGCCATTATTTTAGTTATAATGGCTGTTTTTAAATCATGTTGATGGACGCCCGTTGGCACACAGACCACAGTATGAGCTACAAGTCAGTCTTAGAGATCGCTGACCATATGGATGTTTGGCCTAACCCTAGACATACCACAAATTAGTCTGATTAGTGATTTCTAAGCATTGGATTGGTGACATTGGTTGATTTTTTAACCATTGAATTTGATCATTATTTGGGGTAGTACAAAGATCTAAAGGTTTAAAATCACTAATCAGGCTAATTTTTCGTATGACGGTCCACTTAGGGATGGGCAAAACATCCATACGGTCAGTGGTCTCTAAGAGTGTGCCATGTGGATGGACGTCATCTGCAAAGTTGTACTCCTAAAATCAATCAACTATAATGATTTATTGATTTGATAAATATAATGATTTATTGAAGAAAGGCTTTTGGAGGCTAAGAAAGCCTACCAAAGCGCCAAAGCAAGTACAAAGAAAAGCAACACACCAAAAATAATTTTTGAAGAGAGAGAGAAACACGGGTAGTTCGGAAGGATAAAACTTAGTTTTGAAGAGAGAGAGAGAGAGAGAGAGAGAGAGAGAGAGAGATTTGGCATGGCTTTGATGTAAAACTAGTGTCATGGGCATGTGCTAAAGCACGGGCGAAGAAATAAAAAATTGACAATTATTTAAAAAATAAGTAAATAAGTCATTTTTGCTCTTACCTTTTGATATCAACATTTGAACTTTTGGAGAAATTTTTTGTTTCTGCATTTTTTGTAAGAATAGTTTGAGCATGACCGATTTTATAGAGGGGAGGTGGAGAAATGCTTTAGGAAGGTAAGAGTCATTTTAAGAAAATGGTCAATAGAATGAATGAGGGGAGAGATAATAGAAACATTTAATTAGAAAACATAAATGAATTGTTGTAAGAGAGTACGAGAGTTTTAATGGATAGTGGGGAGGTTTTAGGACTTTAATGCACATAGAGACGTTTTGGTAGAAAAAATAGTACGTAGCGAGTGGAGAGATTTTAGGGCTTTAATTCATATATAAACGTTTTGGCAGAAAAAATAGTAGGAGAATGCCATGTGGAGACATGGTTGCTTACGTAGAGCTCTGCATAAGGAGATCGAGTGTCACATAGCACGATGTGAAGGAGAGAGGTTGCTTACATGGTGCTCTACATAAGGAGATCGAGTGCGACATAGCACGATGTGAAGGAGAGAGAAGAATGTTGCCCACTTCTCTTTAGAGAGAAAAAGGATTTTATTGTTCATTTGTAATTTTTCTTTTATTGTGCAGGTGTCCAAGTTGGGGTTCGGGTGTATGGGCCTAACGGGCGTTTGGAATGATCCTGTCTCTGATGAGCTTGGAATTTCAATAATTAAGGATGCTTTCAATAAAGGAATAACATTCTTTGATACTTCAGATATTTATGGACCTCATGCTAATGAAGTCATGGTTGGAAAGGTATATACGCTTCTTTTCTTTTCTGTTTTTTTTTTTTTTCTTTTTTGACGTGGGTGACTCCAAACCCTAACAAGGAAGGACTAATCCCTACGGATGCACGCAATCACCTGCAAACCATGTGCATCGGGTAAGCCCGGGAGAAGTAGAACTCGTGACTTTGGGGAACATATATAAGTCACCGAGCTAACTGAGCTACCCGTGCGGGTTCTTTATATGCGATTCCGCTCTAATCTCAGTAGACTGGTTCTTTCTATTGTTGAACTAGCTTAGAAAACCGGTTCACTTTTTGCTGATTAATGTCATAGTACTGAATCTAAATCTTGCAGGCACTGAAGCAGTTGCCTCGAGAAAAAATCCAAATAGCCACAAAGTTTGGTATTGTTGGTATGGAACCAACTGGGTTAGTAGCTAATGGTACCCCAGAATATGTGCGCACATGTTGCGAAGCTAGCTTGAAGCGTCTCGGTGTGGAATATATTGATCTCTATTATCAGCACCGGGTCGACACATCAGTACCCATAGAGGAAACTGTAAGTGCTTCTAGTTTTTAAAATTTTATTTTGAAGTTTACTAGGGGAACGCCACATGAGATACACCTGCACCTTACACATGGCACATTCTTAGAGATCACTGACCGTATTGATGTTTGGCCCTAGGTGGACCTACATGCAAAAAATCAGCTTGATTAGTGATTTAGCAACTGGTTTTTTTTTTTTTCTTTCTGATTGGAGTTGAAATTGTTTTTTGGGGAGGTAGATGGGGGAACTGAAGAAGCTGGTGGAAGAAGGAAAAATAAAGTACATTGGGTTATCTGAAGCCAGCCCAAACACAATAAGGAGGGCACATGCAGTTCACCCTATCAGTGCTTTACAAATGGAGTGGTCTCTCTGGACTCGTGACATTGAGGAAGAGATAGTCCCACTTTGCAGGTCTGTTCTCAATATTCCAATCCAAGTTCTTATGGAAATTCCCAAGTTCTCTTCTTAATTAATTTTCAATAACCTATATTTTGATTTTTGTATTGTGAACCATCTGTCTATTTGTTTGTTGTATGTAAGGCTGCAACTTTGGCGGGCTCAACCCGACGTTGGGCTCGGTTTGGGTTCGGGCTGAGGCTTTGGATAACCTGACCTAACCCGAATCCAACAATACGTCACTGCAAATATAAATATTTATATTTTGTTAATGTGTTTTATGTTTCTTAGCCAATTTTTAGTGTGGTTTATATTTGTAAGGATGATTTATAAAAAATTCTTATATGATATTTTTATATAAAAAAAAATTTACTAACATTTCTTAGTAATAAAAAAAATTGAGTAATTTACCAACCTGACCAACTTGACTAACCTGATCGGGTTTGGCTCAGGCTAGAAATTCTAGGCCCGACCTCGGGTTGGGTTGGATTTGGCTCATAACCTTGAAGATCGGGTTGGGCTCTAGACCAAACCCAACCCAACCCAGCCGAGTTGAGTTGCAGCCCTAGTTGTATGCTTATATGAACATTTACTTTAGAAGTAAAGTAATTGGGAGTTCAAATTCTGAAAAAAAAAAATTGTTATTTAATTTTTAGTAATCTCATGATACCTCTATTGGTTATTGTATGGTGAAGCATCCATCTTCGCAGTAGATCACAGAAGACTATGGGGGGTGTTTGGATCGCCATTTTTAAAGTTGAAAATTTTCTTTTTTTTCCAAAATAATGGATTGTTGCATGAACATTTTTTAAAATGCATTTATTCCATGAAAATATAGTTTTTAAGCTGTTTTTCAAGTAAAAAAAAGACTTTTTAAAATTTTGCTAGCTCAATGAACATAATAAACGAAAGGGAAATTCTATTTGCACCCACACAAATTCCATAAGCACTACATTTGGGTGCTTTTTGGCCAAAAATGCCCTTACGACAAAAAAAAAAAAAAAAAACAAAGCACACCTCTTCGTCCCTCCCTCTCCCTCTTTCTCTCTCTCTCACCTTGAAAAGACCCAAAAACAAAAAAAGAAGATGGAAGAGGAGGATGCCGTCGCCGTCGCTGCCACTTCCACCACCACAAATACCTCTCTCTCGATCTCGAATAGGACCTACGGCTAAGCTGGCCATGTAGAGAGAGAGAGAGATGTGAAGAGGGAGGGACAAAGAGAGGGGTGCTTGGGTTTTATTTTTGGTCTAATGTCATGCTCTCGTCAATTATATTGGTGGGGCCCACTAAAAGAAGATAAAAAAATATTTTGCATTAATGATAAAATGATGTAATTTGAATTCTTCTTTAACATGCAGGGAACTTGGTATTGGAATAGTGCCATACAGCCCTCTTGGTCGTGGATTTTTTGCTGGAAAGGCAGTTGTGGAAAGTTTGCCTGCAAATAGTTTCCTGGTATGAACTTCAATTCTGGTTGGACCTTTATAGCCTTTGGAAATAATTTTGGTAGACTGATTACCAACCTATTTCCTTTTTATTAGGCCGCATTTCCTAGGTTCACAGAAGAGAACATTGACAAAAACAAGATCCTCTATACTCGTATTGCAAATTTGGCCACAAAGCATGGATGCACCCCTGCTCAACTAGCTCTAGCATGGGTTCTCCATCAAGGAGATGACGTGATCCCTATCCCTGGTAAGTTTACTATTTTTATGTTTCACCCCGGGATTTTGAAGCGGCGATCTTACACCCAATGATCGCTCTTAAAAAAAATCTTTTTAAAAATTAACCATGGGTATATGTAGGGCGTGATCATTGGCACATTCCCGCCGCTTCAAAAAATTTCTCTTTGGAATTATTCTGGCTGGCCATGAATAACAAGATCAATAGTATAAAGTCGAGTTTTCCATCGTTAAAATCATCTTATTAAGCTTATTTTGGTCCAAGAGGTTTCCTATTTACGAATCGCTTACCTTTATTTTTCTCTTCTTGGATTTTTTATAGGGACAACTAAAATAAAGAACCTCGATGATAATATCGGCTCCGTGAGAGTGAAGCTTACGGAAGAAGACTTGAAAGACATTTTTGACGCGATACCTATCAATGAGATAGCAGGTTCTAATTTGATGGATGGCTTCAACAATATCTCGTGGAAGTTTGCAGATACCCCTGCAAAAGATTGCAAGGACTCAACTTAGATGTTCGTGTGTACTTGAATACATAATAATGTAAGATTAAATGCATTTTTATCTTGTATCTTAACTAGTGGTGGCATGTGCCCATGGCACTCCCCGACAAAGCATTTGCCAAAATCGGGTGTTAGTGGCTGAGATCCACCATCCAATTTGGGGATAAGATCCCAGACTTTCTTTATTGTAGCCTGTAAGAGATGGTGTAAGAGATGGTATAAGTGGAGAGACAACTTCTCTGTTTTGCTATATAGATGTGCTCCTAAATAAGCTTTCATTGCTTTTTCCAAATGAGACTCTCCCAAGTAATTAGTTATGAAAGGCATGTCAGATGTTCAGTTATATTTATTTGGGTGATTATTAGTTTTTTAATGACAAAAAGAGTTTTTCAAGTCCTTTCTTTTGGCCTCCAAACAATCAGAATTCTTTAAAGACAATTGATCAAGGGATTTCTCCTTTTCAACACTGTTAGATTCACAAACATGGTGTCCGTGAGACCTCATCATCAAGAACAGATTCCAATGGGTTTGACTGAATTCGATGTGGAGGGAAATAAATTTTGGTGCAGATTGTTGTGCTAAGTTTCCTACTACCTTCCTTATGGCTTGAAGCTTTGGTGGGTTGGAAGGCCTCCTTTCCTTTCGAGGGTGGAGGATCCTTCCTTGCTAAACTACAGATTTGTTTTACTATGCTTCCTTGGTTTTTTTATTTTGTTCTTTTCTTCTTTCCTTTCTTCCCTTCTTTCTGGCTAGCTTGTTGTTGCCTCTTTGTTTCCTTTCCTTGTTACCTAGCTCCTTTAATCTAAATCATCTTTTAGCAAAAAAAAATGGTATTCATGAAAATACTCTAGCTTTCACCTAAAAGGATAAGCCATTGAAAGATAATATCATCTTTTCTTAGGAAGTAGATTTGAATCAATGAAGGATATTGTCATTCACTAAGTCGACATTTCATGTATTCCCGCCGAGGGGGCATGTTAGCGGAGGATGTGTTCCCATGCACATGTTTTGTTAACCCGATGATCCGTTGGTATATATAGTTGTTTCACATTTTCCCAAAACGCCGATCTTTTAGGGGTAAATAGTTGTTTCACATGGTATCAGAGCCTTAAAGGTTTAGGAGGTTGCAGATTCAAGTCTCCAGCGGAGTGTATTTCCACTGAGAGAAAGTGTTAGCAAAGGGTGTGTTCCCGAGCACTTGTTGTGTTGGCCCGATGACCCGTTGGTGCAAAGGGCTCTAGTGGCCCTACATTGCTCATTTTTTGGACCCACTAACCACATGGATGTTTAGCCCACTCCTTGGTACCAAAAATCAGTCTGGTTGGATTTCTTTAGATGCCATAGATATTAGCACTTTTTCATGATTATTTCAAGTCGTTGGATTCATGCATATTTTTTGGTACTTAATCCAACTGCTAGAAATTATCGATCATGCTGATTTTTGGTACATATATCAACCAATGGGTGGGCCATGCAGTTTGTGTGCCCCCCAAAAAATGAGCTATGTAGGGCCACTAGAGTCCTCTACATCTAAATTTTTTTCCCAAGTAGCACGAGTAGAGTGAACAAACCTGAGTATTGAATTTACAACTCAGTTGATGTTCTCTACTACGATTATAAGTTCAAAGTCTCCACCGCAGCTGATGAAGTGGCACACTTTTCCGGTCCCACTAACCCCATGAATATTTGGCCCATCCCTTAGTCGATCTACACACCAGAAATCAACCTCACTGGGGATTTCTAGCCATTGGAACTTAGTACCCCCAAAATTCTCATATCTAATGGCTAGAAATCATGTGAAAAAAATTTCGAGTCCAATGGCCATAAATAAGCAATTAAATTACCTGTCGGGCTGATTTTTGGTGTGTAGGTCTATTAGGGATGGCCCAAACATATATGGAGTCCGTGGCCGAATAGAGTGTGCCATGTGGCATTTTTGGGGTTCGACGCTCTCTTTGCCTATACATCCTTTGATCTAAAAGATCTTTTCATGTGCATCAACAATTTTTCCCCCATTAGTTTATGGGTCTTGAACGAATTTTTGTCAGCTTTGATGTGATGAATATATACTTGAATTGTCTAGAACCACTTGGAGGGAGGTCAATTTTAGCGCTGATAGTTGCACAAAAATTGCATCTTCCCTCCCAATTGACTCGAGATTATGGCGGGCTGCGAAGCCTCCTTTTACTATCGTCAGTTGAGAATCCGTACATCCTTAGCCTACTATAGATTTGTGCACTAATTTTATTTTCTCTTTTTCTTTTTTCTTTTCACTAAGGGGTTATGCTTTTGATGATCCTCCTCTTTTTGTATTTCTTTTTCTTTTTAATCTTATCATCATTTAGTAAAAAAATAATAAAAAGATTCCAATTAATAGAAAACCGAGATAGATTGCTTGGCCCCAAATTATCCCACAAAATTATTAGACTTTCTACATAAATTATTAAAAAAACCAAGTTGAAAAATAAGTTTTTTTAGTTCGGTTTTTAATAGAAACGACATGAAAATTATTTTAGTTTTTTGAAAAAACAAGAAGAAACCTTTTTGTCTCAATTAATTAGAAACCAAGTTCAAAATGCAACCTCTAAGAGCCCGAGCACCCGACTCGATCTCTCTCAAAAGAATCAAACCCATTTTTTTACCTTTGAGAAATTCTTTATTCTTTACAAAACTTTTAACGCATTTAATGCCGTGATCCTGCACAAGAAAAAATTTGATGATGGACCACAGTGTGAGCCACAAGCATAATATTAATGGATATTTGGCCTATTGCTGGACACACGTAAATAACAAAAATCAGCCTGATTAGTGATTTCTAACCTCTGAATATGAGTACCCCAAATAATGCTCGAAATCCACAATTAAAAATAAACTATAAATAGTCTCTAATTCTACAGAAATTACTAATTATGATAAATCTTGATATGTAAGTCCACCTAGGGATAGACCAAACATCCATACAGTTGACACACTTAAGTTGCACGTGCACATCCCGTCCCCGCTAGTTATTATTAGGGGGCGTTTGGCAACACAAAAATAAGTAACTTGTTGACTTTTATAAGCCAAAAAGTTAGTTTAGATGTGTTTCATATTTTAACTTTTGAAAAGTTAAAAAATAATTTAAAATTGAAGCTAAATTTTATAACTTTTAACTTTTAAGAGAAATTACTTCTCAAAAATTTGAAGGCCTCCCAACGCTTTGAATTTCTATGACTTTTTTGGAGGTAATTAAAATCAACTAGTAACTTCTACTACAAGTGCTTTTACCTATCATTCCCAAACGCTCCCTTAAGGAGTAAAACTTCTGTAATAAGAGTCACGTGGCATACTCTTAGTGGACCCGTTGTATGGATGTTTGGCCAGAATCTCGGCGAACCTCTAAACCACAAATCAGCCTGATTAGTGCTTTTAAGCAATTCAATTGAACGGACAAATGTAGTCTGCAACTGTTTGCAGATTGTCAGTACGGTTGAATGTCCCTTGAAAAATGTGTTATTTTAATATTTTATAAATGTAGTCAGTACGTTTTTCAAGGAGCATTCAATGGTGGATACAAAGTTTGCATACTTTTAAGTCTGCAAACAGTTGCAAAAAGTAGATTTGTCCGATTTTAACGGTAGGAATTTGAGCATCATTGAGCGTTATTTGAGTGCAAAGATCCAAAGGTTGTAAATCAAGCAGGCTGATTTTTGGTTTGTAGGTCCACCGAGGGACTGGTCAAACATCCATATGATCAATGTCCACTAAGAGTATGACACGTGGCTCGTATTGCGACAGAAGTTTTAAGACAATTATCCTAGTGTGCCACTTTTTTCTTTTTTATTTTGCCCCTCAGACTTTTCCAACATCTTTTTGCCTTTCCATCTGTGCCTTTACATTCCAGATTCGTTCCTCTAGACTAATTTTCCAAAACGATCATTTGGCCTGCAATTTTCCACATGCGCACATGGCAAATCTGTCCTTTTGCTAAAATTTTCAACATGCGCACTTGGCAAATCTGTCCTCTGGACTGAATTTTCCAGTGCAAATAAGTAAGAAAAGACAGAAAAAAAATAAAAAAATTACTAGTGTATCCATCAATCTACCGTTTAATCTCAAGCAAACTATCTACCGTTTGATCTGATCATACAAAGACAATTTTAGGGTAACAGAGATATCCGTATTGTTTTTTCTTAATAATATTCCATATCAAACATTTTTTTTTTTGGGTATTTAATTCTCTCTCAGCATAGAAAGCAAGATCATGAATTTACAGATCAGCTAGCCTTGATGTTGGCCCCACGAGGAACCTACACAAGGGCCCCACCTTTCACATACTCTGTGAACACCAATGCTACTAGACCCAACATAGCAAATCTACCGTTCCATAACTCTGCATCAGAGGTCATCAGTCCGTCTGATTTCGACTGCACGCTGACACCCTTAAACAACGGTATCAATGAGGCGAGCGACAGTACTACAGAGGTCCCCACGAACCAGGGAATCCCTCCATTCGCCAACTGAGCTACCACATCGTCACCTTTCGCAAACTCCACGGCCATCGCAGCAACAAACCCAATCATCGCAAGTCTACCGTTGATCCTCTCGGGTGCGGGCCCACTGAAAGCAAACACATCTGAAAACTTGGTGCTGACCTGTAAAAAATAAATGTGAATCAGATACTTGCAAGCCGTTAGATTAACTATCATATATGCATGTTGTTAGGTTTATTTTACCTTCTGTTTAGGCAAAGGACTCTGAGGTGGCGGTGGAGGAGTTGTGACAGGTGTCGGCTGCTCCGGCTGGCGCTCCTGCTCCGTCAAGAAAAGAAGTGTAAATAAACCCCCCTTTTGATCAACGGTGATAAGGGCCACACAGTGGGACCCACGCAACAATAAAGATGGACGAGTGTGGTCGTGGACAGTGCCACGGGATCAATTCTCAAAAGAAACCGGGAAATGCTATTAGTTCTTAGTTCTTACCTCGGCCATGCACCGGACCTTCATGCTACCATTCCGTTGCTGACGTGGCAAAATCGTGGAAGGAAGAAGCAGATTAGATCTGCTTCTGTGCCCCACACGCGTCATGGGGCCCGTTAAGATGGATTGCATGGATGCTGATGCAGCCATTTGATAGATCTGGCAAAGGTTAATATGTTGTCGCGAAGACGGAGACTGTGTAGTAGTAGAATAAAACGGAGAGACGATCTACAATTTTTCTTGAGGTTCACAGAATCTCGGAGCAACATATATAAGCACGAAGGGAGGTAGAGTGATGGCTATCGTAGTTCCACGTCGCCTTCTTCACCTGGTCCAAGGGTTGATGTCACGTGGACACATTTGTCCTCACAGAAATAAATCGCTGACGTGGGCTCCATATTTACCTAGAAATGAGGAAATGTTGTGTCGCTGTTGGCCTCATGAGGTGGTCTTTCTTAGGTGCACACCGATGGTCCTCGAATACAACAGAAGAATCTAGAGGCCAGGATCGTTCGAGGTTTTGCTTTTGTACCTAACTGCAGACTTTTCTAGAAACAAGCCACGCACTTGACTTCAAGATCAGAAACGTAAGATAATGGAAACAAACCATCAAACAAATGTTGACTGCACCATGAGAACAGTTTTGCTCAACAGCTGTTCAGCGCTCCACAAGTGTTTATGGGGTGGCAATTTGGCCCACGGCCGGGTCTGTTTATTTCGGGCTAAGCTCGGACTGACCCCAGCCCGTGAAGCCTCTTGGCCAGGCTCGGCTTAGGATTTGAGCTCGCAGCCCGGCCCATGAAGAGAGATTTGCGGGTTGGTCCGGCCCTGCATGTTAAGTGGCCCGTGCAGCCCCAGTTAGGGGTGTCAGCGGATCAATCCCGGTCCTTAACAGTTCCAATTCTCAAAATGATGGATCCGGAAATAGAACTGATTATGTAGTTTCTGTCGGTTCCGGTTTCAAGTATATTGGGTCCAATCTTGATATTATGCGAATTTTAACACTACTTATATCTCGATTCTGGTTCCTATCAGTTTCGGTTCCATATTAAACTACCCAAAACTGAATCCATTATTTTCTGATCGGTTTCGGTTCCAGTTCTTTTTTAATCAGTTCCCAAAAATGTAGAACAGGTTCTGGTTAAACGGGTAAAATTGATACCCCTAGGCCCAATCCTCTTTTTTTTTTTGGTAAAGAGCCCCAATCCTCTTTAAAACTTGAATTTTAAAGCCCTCCTCCCTAAAATTTGAGTTTTAAAATACCCCCATCCCCTAAGAACTTGAATTTTAAAGCCCTCTCCCTATAAACAACTATTTCTTTGTTTATTTTTTCAACTTTTCTAAAAAATAGGCTCAGCCCGTACCAACCAGCAACCCAGCCCGTAAGTCTGCCCAAATAGATTTTGGGACACAAATTGATTTTGGGCGACATAGATGTAGTCTCAGAAAAATCCCTATTACACTGGAGAGGGGCTCCAACTATCTTCAAGACAGAGATATCTCACCTCGAGCCTAGAATTAATATTTTATTAATTTTTAAAAAAAATTGTTAACTTGAATTTTTTTTTTTAGGAAAATCAGAATTTGATCACGTAAATTTTAGAAAATTGAAGATGGCTTCGTCATCGTATTCCACTGGTCAAATTAATAAATTATTAAGGATGAATACATGTATATTAGCACATCCTTGTGGTATGATATATGATCAATATTCAAAGAAAAGTAAGAGGGCTAGCTAAAGAATTGTGGACATAATTTATAAAGTCGAAGAGGTTAGCACTAAAAAGATTTTAGTTTGGAAATTACATGGATTTTAAATGGTTGATGAAAAATCAATTTCCGATCAAGTTTCGAAATTGCAAACCATGGCAAATGAGATCAACATGTTCTAACACGAAGTTGGATGAGATCAACATGTTCTAGATCTTTGGCATGGTAAGCTTGCTCACGTAAATTTTAAATTGATTAACATGATGGTTAATCAAAGCTGAATTTTTAAGACCAAGCTAGCCGAAAGTAAGCCGGGACTTAAGGCTCATCGGGCTGGCCTGGCCCATTTTGCCACCCTACTTATCATTAATCAAGCATGATTGAAGCCTAGGGCCTGTTTGATTCACCAGTTTTGCACCAGAAAAATGTATTATTTGCATGGAAACCCTTTTAAAATATCATTTTTTCAGCTCAAAAATTGGCAATCCGGCCAAATAGCCCACGCGTTTAGGCTATTAAGCACTCAAATCAACCCATTAAAACAACTTCTTAAGGTGATAGGTGATCTTGTGACGAACAACAGACGAAATAGGAATAACAAAATAAACATCAGAAACATTAAGCACTTATTCAAGCTTATTTGATAAATGGCTTTCACATATACATACCATAAAAAATTTCAATATGAGAGAAATATAACAGCTCCTAGAAATGCAAACATTGTTGCCAATGCCAACTTATTAGCTAGAAGCAGTGTACATAGACATGCTTGCACAGAGGATATGATCTCCACAAATTTCTTATCTTAACATATAGACGTAACAGTCCACCGGCTCACTCTTTCGTCTCTTGGCGCTTAGAACGAGCTATTTTTTTGCTGGGGTCTCTGTAAACTTCCAATCATAATTAGAGAGGAAACTAAATTCACTTTCACCACCCACCTCATTAGTAGGCACTGCATCAGAAACTTCTTTCAAGTCCTCTTCTGTTAGCTTCACCGCCACGGAGCCAATGTTACAATCGAGGTTCTTAATCTTAGTTGTCCCTATAAAAGTTTCAAAGAAAAAAAAAACCAGATTTCATATCATTAAGCCTCGAATCAAATCACGTTATGTTTTACTAATAGATGACTGTTTATAATAAATTTAAGATGGAAATGTTAAGGGAAACCAATTGTGTATTTTACCCGGGATCGGAACCACGTCGTGATGGATAACCCATGAAAGAGCTAGTTGAGGAGGGGTGCAACCATGCTTAGCAGCTAACTTCTCAACACGGGCATACAGGAGCTTGTTCTTGTCTAGGTTCTCTCCTGAGAATCTAGGATGTATAGCCTATCAAAGAGAGTGAGTTCAGAAATCCTCATTACAATGTGAAAAGATCTCAGCAGCAAATAAACAGAATTTGAAGTTCTTTTTTAATTTCATTAGTCACGTAGAAGAGTAAGGAGAGAGTGTTAGACAAAGGTCTAACTTACATACCAACAAGCTGTCTGCAGGCAAGCTTTCCACAACTGCCTTCCCACCAAAGAATCCGCGACCAAGAGGGCTGTATGCCACTATCCCAATACCAAGATCTCTGCGATTTGAGGCAGCATGGGCATGTGGTATCAGAAGAACATCAAAATGTAATAGATAAAAAGACATTAATTGAGAGATGACATGAGAGGAGTACATGACATAAACAATAAATTGAACGAACATATCAGGGCCATGACAGGATTGAATGGAGGAACAGGATTTGTGCAACCAACCGTACACCGTTGGTAAAAGGCTTATGATGATGATGATGATATCAGGGCTATGACCAAAATGAAAGCTCTACTTGTAGACCTTGCTTGGTAGCATTACAAATGTTTGTGTGCAAATATTTGCGTGTGCTTGGTAGTGCAACATCCAACAAATATTTGCATTAGAGCCATCATTTTTTTGCCACAAGTAGTCTAATATTTGCAGTCAATAAGTGGCTGCAAACAGTAGGTGAATGGCTCTCTCAGCCCACTTGGTCTTCCCCAACAGCTCTCCCCTCCCCAACCATACAAACAGTGGCGGAGCCAGGATTTTGTTCCAAGGGGGGGAAAAACAAACAAAAAGGGCATTTTAGCTAAGTAAAAAAAAAAAAAAATTAAGAGTTTTCAAACTTGCTGCCCCCCTGCTCCGCCACTGCATATGAATATTTTCCCAACAAATGTTTGTCGTTGCAAACATTTGATTATCAAAGATTTGCTTACAAACATTTTCCTGCAAATTACAGACAGGATACCAAGCAAGGCCATAATCTTTATGCGAATATGATTAAGAACAGAGATGGAGACCTTAAAAATAGAAGTCTGCAGTTCCTTGAAAAATCTTTATTAGTATTTACAGCAAGAGGATTATTTCAAGAAAGCAAATAATGGGCAATGGAGACTTAGATATAAACAAACCGGCAGAGTGGGATTATCTCTTCTTCGATATCACGAGTCCACAAGGAATATTCCATCTGTAGAGCAGTGATGGGATGAACTGCATGGGCCCTCCTTATTGTGTCTGGACTAGCTTGACATAAGCCAATGTACTTAATCTTTCCCTCTTCCACCAACTTCTTAAGCTCCTCCATCTACCTTCCCATAAATAATTTCAAATCCAACCAACCATCATGATTAAGTGTTAATCAATTCTAAGATTGAAAATGATAACCATAAGAACAAGGAAAATGTTTCTGATGCTTACAGTGTCCTCTATGGGCACCGAGGTGTCCACACGATGCTGATAGTACAGATCAATATAGTCCACATCAAGGTTCTTAAGACTAGTTTCGCAGCATTTCCGTGCATATTCTGGGGTACCATTAACTCCGACTAATCTTCCCTCAGACTTGCTAATGCCAAATTTTGTTGCTAACTGAATTTTCTCTCGAGGAAGCTGCTTCAAGGCCTGCAAATATTAAAGACTGTTGAGAAATGTTAACAAAAAAAAGTGGAATGAATCCCAATATAATTTTAATCCCTATTGAACCTGAACTTCCTTACTTCAGGTTAGGCCGGTTTTCTTTCCATTTCTTTTTGCTTGTGTTTTGAGCTGAAGATTGAAATAGTACCTTTCCGAGCATGATCTCGTTGTCATGATTAGCTCCATAAACATCTGCAGTATCAAAAAGTGTGACTCCCTTATTAAAAGCATGCTTAATTACTGAACATCCAGCCTCATGGGAGAGGGGACTGTTTAGTACTCCAGAAAGTCCCACACAGCCAAAACCCAATCTAGAAACCTGCATAAAAAGAAGGCACAGTCGTTAAAAACAGATTAAGACGATAAAGTATTGAACTACATTTTCATTTATATAAAATTTCCTAGTAATTCATTTTGCTCGTCAGGAAAAAAAAAATCTCCTAGTTATAGATGTGCATGTCACTAACTTCACTCGGTCAGTGGTTTATAGTCCCCTGATCCTTTATTTCTTTGTATCTTGTGCATGAGGATGATATCATCATATCTGGTTATGACTGCAGTCTCTATCTTCAACGGGATTTGTTATTGAACAAAGGTCATATGTTCTATTTCCATGGGGTAGAGTTTGTATAAAGTATAAACTCGTCACGATGCAGTCTTCAACTCAAGGATGACATGAGTTGGTGGATAGGATCGCTGTAGAAGTACCATTGGATCAAATTTGAATCTTGGTCACATTTTGCTTATTGTTGAGTTACAAGTAATGTAGTCTATCTGGCTATCATGGAACCAAAGTTTTTCATCTTAGTGAACTTGTTCATGAAGAAAAATGCTAAAGCAGAAATAAGGCAGAGTGAACCAAACAATCTGATGACCATAACATATAAGATTAAACAAGCCCAAGACTAGGGCCTAACCATAAGTCATATGTTAGGAACCGCTCAGAAGGCAGTAAACCAGAACAAGGGTGAGATGCAGGCTGTTAAGGATGGATGCGGTGTGCCGCTATTGATTGATGTCAAGCCAAGCCGGCAACCGTGCATGATTCTTTTGCAAAGCAAATCCAGAGCACAAGAAAGGATTTTCCCTAATCAGAAAGGTCTACCCAGAACCAAGCAACTCAATTTGAATGAAAATTCCCGATGATCAGGAATAGTAGTCCCCCACTACTAACTCACCAATGGGATAAGAGCATGATTAGTCATAGACAGAGCTAGCTGACACATCAATTGTGTTTTTTCCATAGGGTAAGTTCAGGACAAACTTTTTTTTTTAATAAGTATACTGCTTTATTAACCAACTCATTCCATTTAAAAACCATATCCTCAAAATAGATACCCTTCCCTTCCTCATACAATTTAACCTTAATATATACCAAGGCGTTAATCTCCATTAAAAAATGTTCGATATGAAGACTTTTGCCCTCAAAACCCCTGTTATTCCGCTCCCTCCACAGTCCCCAAATAACTGCCAAAGGAACGCTCACAAGTCACATCCTCCTCCCAAAACAGCCTAAAGACTTGCATCGCCGTGCAAAAAATAGCTCCTTCGTTGTCTTTGGGATTACCCAAGATACTGCGAACTCTTTGAACCTAGTCATGTTCTTATAACAAATAATATTTGGTGAAAGACCAAGTACACTGAAAAACGGTGATTATGTGATATTGCTTTACTGTCACTACTTATTAGTAAAGCTCTTCGATTTAGGCGCTTGGTTCTCTATTGTGATCTACAGAAGAGGCCTGCCGATCAGTGACGCAGGACTTGTACCTTTGTTAGCTCTAATGTCCAAGAGTGTTTCATGTCTCAAGAACTAATATGGGAGTTTGATTGTAAAATCTGGATTCTATGTATTATTATACACAGAGAGGTTTTTGAGAGAAAGATGCTGTCAAGAGGGTTGAATGTGCATTAAGATTTGGATTGTTCATCTCGACTTTTGATGAGAATTCAGGTAACCATGGGTATTGGGTGATCTAAAGTGAGTGGAACCTAGGAGTATATAGATGCATAAATCGATATAGAACAGTCTCTTGATGCTTCAAGTATCACAAACTTCTTAATTTTATATTTCAGTTTGTTCTTTTAATTCATTTAAAGATCAGAATGGATCTGATCAGATCGACATTTAGATTTGGATTGTTGAGACATGGAAATTGATGATTGCTTGGATCGTTTTCAAGCGATAACAATGACTAACCCAGTAGTACACGAGCGTCATTTTAGTTCTGTTCTAACGACGAAAATCTTGATTTTGGTTCATTGAAATTATTCTGGATAAGCAAAGAAAATATAAAAATTATTTCTACAACTAAAAATATCAGAGGTTTCACTGGGTGGGGAATATGGTTCTTCTAATTCTGTTCATGTTGAGACCAAGATTTCAAGAAAGTAGTGTGTCATATGGAGTTCATAGATACCTCATGAAGGTTTATGATGGATTCTTTTGGTGTTGGTTGGGAACACATCATTCTGTGGTTCTCACCCATAGTTAGCAATTCAGACATGAGAAACAAATACAGCCATACAAATTTTTTACTAGTTTTACTACAGTAAAGATGTTGCACACTTTTGTCAGTGGTGATCCTAGCACCAAGGTTTTAAAAACATGTTATAATGGATCATATCTGAGAAAATTACAGCTTCCCTTTAATGGGTATGAAGAGAAAAGTAGAAAAAGCTTACCTCTAATCCCTGATTCCCCAATTTCATTCTTGGGACTTGGATTTGAGGCTTCTCCATTCTTCCTCTTTGCTGACATCTACTACTTTTGTTTATTTTTTGAAGAGGACAACGACTTTAGTTCAAGAATGCAGAACTGTATATATATATATATATATATATATATATATATGCACATGAACCTAATAAAGAATGCAGAACTTGGGTAGGTAAAGCAAAACTTGTGTCACAGCGTTGTGACAGATCACAACGCACAAACGAGCCACGTGGCACACTCTTAGTGGACTCTGACCGTATGGATGTTCGGCCAGTCCCTCAGTGGACCTCTGCATAAAGAATCAGTCTGATTAGTGATTTATAAGAGATTCGATTGAAGTTATTTTCATGGGTTGATTTCAACGGTAGGAATTTGAGCACTATTGAGCGTTATTTGGGTACAAAGATCCAATGGTTGTATATAACTAATCAGTCTGATTTTTTTGTTTGTAGGAAAACCGAGGGACTGGCCAAACATCCATACGGTCATCATCCACTAAGAGTGTGCGACGTGGCTCTTATTTTGCGTTGTGACAGAAGTTTTACTCGGTTGACAAGTCTACAGCAACCGAAGGAGTAAAACTTTGATGACAGGCCTTTCATCCAGGCCAATGACAGCGCATAATATTAGCCACGTGGCATACTCTTATATGAATCTGACCGTATGGATGTTTTTCCAATCCTAGATGGACCTACAAACCAAAATTCAGATTGAGTAGTAATTTCAAACCTTTGGATCTTTGTACCTCAAATAATGGTCAATAATGTTCAAATTCACACGATGCAAATCAACCCATGAAAATAACTCCAATCCAACGTCTAAAAATAACTAATCGGGCTGATCTTTGGTTTGTAGGTCCACTTAGGGATTGGCCAAACATCCATACGATCAGAGTCCCCTGAGAGTGTGTCACGTCGCTCATATTGCGCGCTGTCATGGGCCTCGATGACATGCCTCTCATTTTGGACCAGGTATTGGTCAAATCAAATATACGTGGCATGAGAATTCTTGCGTCCACCTCGGTTGGCTACCACATCTACAGGAGTCTTCAAATTAATTGGCTGCTTATAAAAAAAATTAATTTATAGGCTGCTTCTCCGTGCTTAAAGGGATTGTTTTCTGTGGTCAGTCGTGGTGGGGAGGTGAGAAAAGTTACACCCAGACGATTGTTTCCATTGTCGTTGACTTCCAGTAGCTTCTTTTCTACGGGCCTGTAGGCGGGAAAATAAAATATTTGTGCGAGCTAATATTTGCCCAGACGTGTTTGGCACGCATTTGCCGCCCATGTCAAATATTTAGCAGGGCCCACAAATTTGCCTGCGGCGGAAAATATTTGATCACCTCCCCCATGAGTAAATATTTTCACACCAAATAAGATTTTGTGGAAAAATTTTATTTTCTCGCGAAAAAATCATTATTTTTAAATAGAAATAAATTTTTTATTATATAAAAATGAGATCGTTTAGATCCCTTGACTTAATATGTGGATCTCACACTTACCTAACCCATATTTGACTTACTTTGATACGTGAGACCCACACAAATTGAAAGAAAATGAAGTAAGCTAGCTAATACACCTTCCAAACGTTGATATGCACAGATATTTAGCAAAGATAATATTGGTTGGCTAAATATTCCTCGTTGAAACTCTTTTTCTCACATACTAAACAACCCTTAAATTCATTCGCCTCCCTACATGCCTCTTTCCTTTATTTTCTGAAGTATAATAATAATAATAAAAAAAAAAAAAAAGGCAAAAAGGGAACTAATTACAAGATTTGATAGAAAAAAGAACTTTCAACAATTATTTGCCTAAATGCAATCCTTCATTTTCAGCCTACTAACCTTACAAAAAAAAAAAAAAAACATACTTGGTGGGGCTCGGATTACATGGGCCAGGGGTGTAGTTGCAAAATAGAACAGCCACACGGAGCTTTCCCCATGTCACCTCAATTTCAAAAAGTGAAAAAAGAAAAAATCAAAACCGACTATCCTGGGCTGCCATTGTGTTGATAATTAAGAGCTTTTACTTTCTTTTGCTCACGTGGCATAACTTGAGCAGGGCCTTTTTGTTTGGTCTGTGCTCCCCTGGCGCATATAATCCGAGCCCACCTTGGTGTTATATAAATAAATAAAAACGACCACTCCCCCCAATCAGTACAAAACCCCACAAGTAAATCCCTAAATGCCATATGGGCACCCTTTCAGGCCCACTGGCCCATTAATGTTCGGCCCCCACCTTGGTGGACCTACACACCATACTGATTGGTGATTTCTAGCCAATGGATTGAAACACTTTTTCATCATGGGCTTCTTTGAACAAGTCTATTGATAGGTTCCAAGCCCATGATGAAAAAGGGCTCCAATAACACGGCTAGAAATCACCAAACAGGATGACTTCTGGTTTGGATCCACCTAGATGTGGACAAAACATTCATGGGATCAGCAGGCCCCAAGAGTGCCACATGGCATTCGAAGAGTTTCTGTATCAAACTTCTGATACAGAATTCCTTATCATAGCTTTTTTCCAAAAGCCGCATGTGTGCGAGACCCCATTCATTTCCATCGAAAGGCCTGAAATATAGCAGGTAATGACCCAGATAAAACAATGCTCACCAGAATTTGCGATCAATGAACCAATCTTAACAGACCCAATCCTCCCGGTCAGATTTAAGTGCTGATCTAGAATGTTGATCATGCTGCAAAAAACTGGATGATCCTCCAAAAATAAATCCAATTCTAGTGTTGGATTGGTGCTTCTCTTATCATATTGGCTGGGTATGTAATTAAGCAAGCGCACTAATTTTTTTTACCATGAAAGCAGAATCAATAACAAAAAAAAAAGCAATCCGAAACCCTTCAGTAGATACCACAAGCTTCAAGTTTCGACGACATGATTAAATAAGCTAAGCTCTCATACCAGCACACCTACAACACATAATGACCAATATATATAGCTGAAACCCATTCGAGTAAAACTTAACCAGGGCACAACTGAATCAGTTTCGCTTGTTTTTCCCATTACCATCTTTTTTCCTTTCCCCTTTTTTCATCCTACTTTAAAACTCTTCTATTGAAAGAGGGTCAGGATACAATCTTCCCACCTGATTACAAGATTATACTAAGGCTGTGTTTGATTACCAAGAGGGAAAATTGCATTTTCCTTAGGAAAACACAACTGTCCATTGTTAGATAGCCATTATAAATGTGTATAATTTTCCCTAACAAGCCATTTAAATCTGGATAATTTTCCCTACTAACCCTGGAATTTATTTCCCATCCAAATAGGTGAGAATTCATTTCCACCTGAAAATACACCTTTATTTTCTCACATGATTGAAATATGTGTTCTCAGTTGCAATCAATTAGCCATTTAAGGCATATCTCAGATGTATTTTCTCAGGAAAATTTTCCCTTCAATCAAACACAGCCTAAATGGAAAGCAGAAATGAGTCGAGAAACAATGATTATGACCCGTCAACTTGTCTTATTAAATTAATATAAAAAAGACATTTTTCCAACTCAAAATGAGAATTCTACAGACACAGACCAGTCAATAAAACAGGCAGAGACGATAACACAAGTCGGGTGGTTTAAACTCAAACCCTGTTGTATGCAACTGACTTGCTAAAAAGGCGCCGAATGTACATTACTTGGAGTCCACTCGCACAAGCCAAAACAATGTACTCTAAGAGTGTGTAGAAAACTACACGCTTTTTGGTGCTCTCATTTGCTGCAAGAGAAAAAAAAACACAAGAACAAAGATTCAGCAAACAACAATAGACCAGGTAAGCATCATACAATCAATTAGGAAAGAGGATCTCACTGATCAAAATCTGAGTCAGAACTACAGTCCACCAACATCATACCAGTATATGTGGCACACCTACAGGGGTTGGGATCCAAATTTGATGGATCAAACTTAGATGGAAGATTATAACCATCTGATCTATTGCATTCTTTCGAATGGCCTTAAAAGAAAATGGAAAATGGTCCAGAAAAAGTTATAGAAATGAACGGTTACGCCTGTCTGACAGATCTTATTGGCATAATCTCCTAGGTTCCCATGGGAAGAATATGGATCCCAGTCCACAACCATGTTACCAGTATATGGATACCTTCGATATACGGGCTTTTGTCATCAAGTATGGATACACTAGGTTCTTTCCAAGACTAGTTACTGTCTTAACAGAGAAAATGTGAATCATTTCAACCACAATGTTTAGATATAGAAAGGAGAAAATGCGAATTAAATAGTAATTGACAGAAAATGCCATAATGGATTTTAGGATTGCTGCTTCAATTCCAGTATATGCCTACACTGAACATTCAAGGAAAAAGAGAGAAAACAGCTTACTATGACGATGACGGGTATCGCGTGCTTTCAGGTACTTTTGCTCTGCCGTAACAGATTCCAATGCCTCTCTCAGCTCAGCAATCTTAACATTTATGGGGTCCAAATGTTCTGCCAAAAAAAACCCACAAAGAAAGGTAAATAAGGACTTCTTAAAATGTGACTTTCATAGATACAAGCCTCTAGCATGTTTTATCATGCTACTGTAAAAGAATGTGATGTCATCTCAGAAGCTCCTAGCAAGGAGATCTTAATACCATTGTACCAGAATTGAACTAACCATCTTTAGCAAGGTCATGCTCATTGGGGATATGACCAACATGTATGTAAAAAGATACAGTCTCTGGTGTCGAATAAGGATTCTGGAAACAGAATTTGTACATTCCACTTCGTGGGGCCTTAAACTCAAACTTGTCCCCAGATGTTCCCTTCAAAGAGTGTACTGTATTACCTGCAGGAGATGTCACCTGCATGAAACCCAAGGAAAAGTTGAAACAATAAATTTACGGTTAATTTGCCTGTATTAAAAATTATTGGCTACTTACGGCAGTCACCTTTGGAGGATCCTGGCGTATAGTAGTGGTATAAGAATATTGGACATACTTATAAATACACGACCATATAAGTACAAACTGTTATCGGATACGTAGAAATACGTATTTATCTTGTATAGGGGTAGTACTGTAAATACCTTTTATGAGGGGTATACTTGTCCTTTATGTAACCCTTTTCCATAAATAAGATTTATGGGGTCATTGTGAATTTACACAAGACATCCAATTTCTCCATCTAATTCTCTCTCTTCTCTCTTTCTTCATATTGGAAACCCTAACTCCTAACCCTAATCTCATCTAAAGAATTCAACTTGCTATCAGAGCCTTACCGAAGGATTGTCGCCTACAGAAGGCACCGGGAGTTTTTTCTATACCTACTGACGCCATGCTGACATCACCAGATTGTACCGATGATGTCAGCACCTGTACGGTCAATTTGTTCTAAGCTTCTCACTCCTGGTAGATCTCGATCCCCTGGAATTAATAGTGATTTTTGCCGGATTTTTTTAGCACATCTACATAGTTTTTTGCTGTTTTTTCTTCAAGCAAGTTTCGGGACTTGTTTTTCGTTTTTATGGATTTCGGCTCATTGAACAGGGTTTTTACCCTAATTTCTTGCTTAGATCTAGTTGTTTTTCTATTAGAAACCTATTACACCCATTCTTGCTCTATTCCATGGAGTATTGAAGGTTTTTGGTCGAAAAAACCCCTCCTTTGTTACCGCCGGTAACGTTATTAGCGTTTTTGGCCTGTCGGTTGGGTCTAAAACTTCCCCAATCTGTCAGTGGTATGCTGGCCTGTAGCAATTGTTTTGCCCCTATATCTAGCCTTTCGCCTTAATCCAACCTCTTATCCACCATTTTTTATGTTGTATGGGTGTTCTTGATTATTTTTGGAGAATTTTTTGGGTCCTACATGCCTATTAGGATCTATTTAGATGATTTCTTGACCTTCGATGCTGTTTTTCAGTCCTCTCTGGATCTAAAACTAATCTTCCGCCCGTATTACCAGTTGTTCTTGGCCATTGTTCTTCATGGCAGATCCTCCACCTCCCATGGTTACTCTACCTTCTTTGGTTTTTCTATCTGGGTCAGACGTGAGCACAGAAGTTCCCTCCAGTGGAGTTGGAGGCCCTATAGTGCAGCACTTAGCCTATGAGAACCCAAGTTTGCAGATCACCTCGGTGAAGTTAAATGGCAAGAACTACTTACGTTGGGCTCAGACTGCACGGTTGTTCATTGGGGGCCGTGGGAAACTTGGCCACACTACAGGAGATACGGTTGAGCCTACCAGATCTGATCCCTCTTATCGACAGTGGCAGACATATGATCTTACTGTCATGTCATGGCTCTTCAACTCTATGGAGCCTGATATCAGTGAGAATTTCTTATTCATACGCACAGCGCAAGAGATTTGGGAGATCACTGAGAAGACCTATTCGCAGTAGCAGAACGATGGACGAGCATTTCAGCTGCGACAGACTATCTCCCACTTCCGGCAAGGGGAGAAGTCTCTTTCTCAGTACTATATTGCTCTTCGTACCTTGTGGCAGGAGCTTGATCATTATTACTCCTATCAGCCTATCAATCCCACAGAGATGGCACCCTTTCGTCGATATATAGAGAAGAGCCAGATCTTTGATTTCCTTGCTGGCCTCAATCCTTCTTATGAGCTGGCTCGTGTTCAGATCTTGAGTAGCAGGGTGGATCTTCCCTCTCTCAGTGAGGTGTACGCTTATCTTCAGAGTGAAGAGAGTAGGCGGATCTCTCTTCAGAATGAGCATCATCTTCCAGAGCGATCAGCGCTAGCTGCCTCTTCTGCTTATCAACCTCAGCAGTCACAGCAGCCTCAGAGAGGCTCCTCTTATCCGACCCCTGTCTCAGCTCCATCCTATGCTCCGGGCACGTGTGTGCCAAATGTTGGAAGTTACATGGTCGCCCTAGCCAGCCAGGGTCTTCTGGTGCTCATACTGCCAGTGTGGATACTTCGGGTTTAGCTACTCCTGGACAGTCTCTGATTATCTCTCCGACTGGTGGTATCTCAACCACAGAGCTTGCAGGCCTTCGACAATTGCTTCAGCAACTGGATGGTCCTTCTACCACATCGTCCACCTCCTTTGCCCAATCAGGTAACCCTAGACCTGCTCATCATGTGTCTCTTCCATCGTACAGTCCCACTTGGATCATTGATTCTGGGGCTTCAGAACACATGACGAGCATGTCTTCCTTATTTTCCAATTATACTGTCAGTTCTGACCGTAATAAGATGAAGACAGCTGATGGCACCTTATCTTCTGTGTCTGAAAAAGGGAATATCCTTCCCTCTCCCCAATTACCTCTTTTATCTGTTTTGCATGTTCCCAGATTTACTTCTAACCTACTTTCTGTTAGTGCTTTGACTAAAACCCTAAACTGCAGTGTCACTTTTTCTCCTACTTCTTGTGTCTTTCAGGACCTAGAGCCAATGAGAACGATTGGCACTGCACATGAAGCTAATGGCATCTACCTTCTGGATGGACACCTTCCTGAGCCCACAACACTACAGTCTTCTGCTAGTAGTAGGTGAAGGATAAATGTTGTTTTGAACTGGAATGCTCGCCTAGGACATGTCTCTGTTCAGTATTTGAAACTTTTATTTTCAAGTTTGTTTACTTCTGTTTCTTTTTCTACTTTACACTGTGAGACATGTCAGCTCTCCAAGCATTGTAGATCAAATTATCCCTCCAGAGGTAATAGAAGTTCTACTTGTTTTGACATTGTGCATTCTGATGTATCCCACTACTTCTATCTTTGGCTTCCGCTACTTCATTTCCTTTGTTGATGATCATACTAGGTGTACATGGGTTTATCTCATGAAAACCAAGGATGAAGCTCATTCCATCTTTCAGGGTTTTCATAAGATGATCCAAACCCAGTATGGTATCTCCATCAAGGTTCTTCGTACTGACCAAGGTGGAGAATATATGTTTGGGGGCCTTCAACACTACCTTCTTGACCATGGGATTTGTCATCAAAATTATTGTAGCTACACCCCTCAACAGAATGGTGTAGCTAAGAGAAAAATGCGACATTTGACTGAGATAGCTAGATCTCTTCTAATTGGCTCTCATGTCCCCAAGACCTATTGGTCAGATGCTGTGTTGACCCGCCTACTTGAGTAACAGAATACCCTCTCGTGTTCTCAATTTTAAATCTCCTCTTCAAATTCTTTCCCCTGATTCTCCTATTTTCTCTGTTCCTCCTCGCATCTTTGGATGTGTATGTTATGTACATATCCTTGGTCCTCATTGCACCAAACTAGTTCCCAAAGCACTCAAGTGCGTCTTCCTCGGTTACTCATCTACCCATAAAGGGTACAAGTGTTACCATCCTCCTCTAGAGTTTGAAAGGCCTCCACCCACTCATACTACTAGTATGATTGATAGTGCTCCTGGAGCTCAGAAGGAGCTCAAAGTCTATAGCAAAAGGGCGACGGTCACAGCTGATCCAGGACCAGTGGTTCATTCCTCGGATCCAGGTAATCCTCCATCTCTCCCTATACCTGTCATTCCTTTGCCTACTGATGATTCTTATCTTCCTATTGCGATTAGAAAAGGCATCAGAAGTTGTACTCAACATCCTTTGAGTAACTTCGTTTCCTACGATGCCTTGTCACCTTCATACAGAGCCTTTATCACATCAATTTCCACCATTCCCACTCCCTCTTCTATGGCAGAAGGGTTAGCACACCCTAGATGGAAAGCTGCTATGGTAGAAGAAATGAAAACGCTGGATAAGAACAAAACTTAGGAGCTTGTTGACTTGCGAAGGGGCAAGAAGTCGGTTGGATGCAGATGGGTGTTCACAGTGAAGTACAAGGCCGATGAGTCAGTAAAGAAGTACAAGGTCAGACTGGTTGCCAAAGGGTACACTCAGACCTACGGGATTGACTATGTGGAGACCTTTGCACCTGTGGCAAAGATGAACTCCATCAGGGTTTTGTTGTCTATAGCAGCAAACCAAGCATGGCATTTGCATCAGCTGGATGTGAAGAATGCATTCCTTCATGGTGATCTACGTGAAGAGGTCTATATGGTACCTCCTCCAGGGTTCACTCCCCCAAGGGACAGCAGTAAGGTGTGTCGTCTAAGGAAAGCCCTCTATGGGCTTAAGCAATCCCCCAAAGCTTGGTTTGAAAGGTTCACTCTAGCAGTGAAGAAGCTAGGATATACTCAAAGCCAAGCCGATCACACCATATTTGTAAAGCACGTAGGGAAGAGCACTACGGCCCTTATCGTCTATGTTAACGATATCATTCTGACAAGGAATGATGCAGAGGAGGTGATCAAGCTAAAGGATCATCTAGCAGGCAAGTTTGAGACTAAAGATCTGGGACTCTTCAAGTACTTTCTTGGCATAAAAGTTGCAAGATCTAGCCAAGGGATCTTCATCTCACAAAGGAAGTATGTCATAGATCTATTGAAGGACTCTGGCAAGCTGGGAGCTAAGCCAGTGGAGACCCCTATAGAGCAGAATCACCGTTGGCCGACTCGAGTAGTATACCTTTACAAGATGTAAGGAGCTTTTAGAGATTGGTTGGAAGGTTGATCTACCTCTCATTGACTCGTCCGGACATTGCCTATGCAGTTAGTGTTATCAGTCAGTACATGCATTCTCCTAGGGAGATTCACTTAGAGGCAACTCACAGGATATTGAGATACCTCAAGTCTGCCCCTGGCCGAGGCCTCCTTTTTCAGAAAAATAGCCACATGAGAGTAAAGTCATATACTGATGCAGGCTGGGCTGGTGCCAAGTATGACAGGAGATCTACCTCAGGCTATAGCACCTTTGTGGGAGGCAATGTAGTTACCTGGAGGAGCAAGAAGCAACCGATAGTTATCAGATCCAGTGCAAAGACAGAGTTTAGGGCAATGGCTTATGGCTTGTGTGAGATACTCTGGCTGAAGATGTTGGTGGCTGAACTTGGCTTTCCAGTCTTGAGACCCATGAGCTTGTACTACGACAACAAGGCGGTTATCAGCATTGCTCACAATCCGGTGCAACATGATCGGGTCAAGCACATTGAAGTGGATTGCCACTTCATTCGGGAGAAGATTGTATCTGGGGAGGTTTGTACCCCCTTTGTGAAGACAGATGAGCAAGTAGCAGATGTCTTCACCAAAGGAGTTTCCAGTTGGCAACTTCATAGATGTTTATGCAAGTTGGGCATGAAAGATATCTATGCGCCAACTTGAAGGGGGGTGTTATCAGATACGTAGAAATACGTATTTATCTTGTATAGGGGTAGTTCTGTAAATACCTCTTATGAGGGGTATACTTGTCCTTTACGTAACCCTTTTCCATAAATAAGATTTATGGGGTCACAAGACATCCAATTCCTCCATCTAATTCTCTCTCTTCATATTGGAAACCCAAACTCCTAACCCTAATCTCATCTAAGGAATTCAACTCAAATAGTAGCTCATAAGCTGCACTATGAAATGAGTAAGGAGTTCTCAACCCCATGGATCCCACAATCCAGAGTGTTTGAGCTGTGTGATGTAAATGATTCAGTTTTTGATTGATATGTCAACACGGTTAGACCACCATTGATTGCAGGATCTATGGTGTTGGAACACCAAAGACCATTTAATAAGCGCTACTTGAAAGCTATGGGAAGTTCACATATAAATATTGCTGAAATTGATAAATAAAATAAAAATAAAAAAACAGGAGCCAAGCTGAGGTTTAACTAGCTGAAAACCAGCCTATGTTTCTTAGACACTTCTTAATGGATGCGATGCCCATGTCAGACACCTCATTTTTTAAGTATGTTGTGTTCACAACGTATCCTGACTGCGTCTCAGCTGTACCTATGTAACATAGGATCCAACCACATTACAGTCCACTTCCACCCCTTTCAGCCCCAACTTAACCTGCTCCCAATATGGGTTATGGCCATCAATCATTGCCCAATGAGCGTATTGACCACTCATCCAGCCCATTTGTGGCTCAAATTTCTAGCACATTTTAGTTACTTATTTGAGTCCATGATAGGTTTAGAAAGGTGTCCTAGTTGAGTCTGTAGGTTAGTATCTAAATTTGAGTCTTAGACAATTTCTAACTAGGTTTATTGGTTTCTAGTTTTATCAAGGATGATATTTGGGAAGTAATTTAGTTAGCTTTAAGAAAGTCGAGTTCTGTAGATCTTTTAGAGAGCTCTTATTTCATGTTTTTATGAATTCTGAGTAGAACTAGGAATAAAACAAGGCTGTTGTCCAGGCCTCTATATATAATGTCTTGTCCATGGTTTTCGCACTCAGTGTCAGAGGTTGGATCATCCAGGGCCGCGATCGAGTTTACTTGGGCGAGTCAACTCGGTCTCGACATTGTCTCAAACAATCCAATGTGGAATATAAGAAGAAATATGCTGACTCAGGCAACTCAACATGGTCTCATGTCTCGGTCCCAGACGATCCAACTCGGGATAGTCCAAGACTTAAAACCATGGTCTTGTCTGGAGGAGTTGAATATAGTGTTTAGTTTTCTCTTTGGCTGCTGAGATAGCTAATATTGGCGAGATGTGAACCGTTGCTAAGGGTGGTATTCATTCCATTTTAGGAAGAGTTAAGAGTCAGTGCTAATTCCATCCCTAAATTTCCATTAGAGGTGAGTGATTTACCTCATATCTCCCCTTCCTTCTTTCTATCTTTATCTCTATGTTTTTGTTAGTTCCAACCAATTACTACCTGCTGGACCCAAACTCCCAAATCCCATTAAATTGAACCCTAGGTTAAAACCCTTAAATTCTCCAACCATAAGATCACCATCACCTTTCCAACCATTAGAAGCCATTCGAACCTAATACTACCTCCCAAAAACTCAACGACACCTGATTTAGGTCCGGTTTCTTTATTTCAGGCCTAGAATCAAAAGGATCCATCAATTAGAGGAATAAGGGAGGAGAAACCTGCTGGACCTTCATCAGCTAGGTATCAAAGCCTATGCCTTGCTGTTGTCCTAGATTAGATTTTTGTATCAAAGTTGTTGTCCAACATTACTATGGTATCAAAGATAGACAGAGAAATATCAAAGATAAGAGTTCTCCTTTCCCTCGATGGCCCTCCTATTTCTCTCCTTCCAGATACGACAATATTGCGAAAGACAGAAGGCTCCACAGTCTTTGGCCACAGGGCTGAAAGCATCGAGACGTCCATGTGCACAGAGTATCTGAAACGGAAGCAGGGAGGACCCAACAAATACCGAAAGACTCCAAGAAGATTCTCCAGATCTCCCAGGCAATCCGGCAATGCAAGAGCAAATGATTGGTAGACTCTCCAGCTGACTTACACATGTAGCAATAATTAGCCATCACCCAGTTCCTCTTAATGAGGTTGTCCACGGTGAGGATCTTGCCCAAGGAAGCACACCACACGAAGAACGCAACTTTCGCAGGGAGCCCCCGCTAGTCCATCCGAAACCCAGGGTCAAGAAGAAATCCATGGACATCGGTGAGTTTTCAGCACCAAGATCTCAGATATTTGTGTTACTCCAAGGATATATCGGATAATGTCCCAAACCGGTCTTTAAAACAGGGTCGTCACCCACTACCGACTCTGAGATTGATAAGTGGGCAAGAGAAGGGACATGAAAATTAGAGGAGTGACGTCAAAAGATGTCTAGAAGTGGTACACACCTATTCCCTGATACCAATATTTGTTCCTCATTACAAGGTTGAGAGTCTACCTGACCCAGATGGTGTTCGGCCTCCAAAATCCCCACGTCTACTGGATTCGACTTCTTAAAAATCGTCAGCCTCCTTGGACTGGGGATTCTCGTAGTAGCAAGGGTTGGACTGAGAATCCTCAGCCAAAGCTACTCTATCCGAGAAATCCAAGCCTCCCTGAGTTTGTTTTTTATTGAGAAAACCATAGATTACACTAAGAGTCTGGCGTACAGAGGACCTAGTGGGCCAAGATTATATTCAAGCTTAGTCTATCTGGGCCCAATCAAAGAACTTGAGCTGGTCGGTAAGTGGGTTTGACAATTGGATGAACCCGGCTCCTTAGTAAGGTGGGTGAAGTCCAAAGGGAAATCCCTAGGACCCATGCCCACATCCATAGCTAGCTTACCTATGGGGATAGTCGAAACATTTGGCAGGTTTACCGATCCTCCACCCGACACGTGTCTACGTAGCCTGCGCTTATAACCCAAACGTCTTTATTCTTACGCGTCTTCCTTTTCATTCAAAATCCTCCTACGGCTAAGTGTGGCTTCGTACAGCACTGGCATACTTCTGGCGCACCAATGTAGGAATTGCATTTGCTAGCATCCCATTCATCATCTGCAAAAGTACAAGGAATGCTAACCTGCTCGTGACGGTGGTGGTTGGCGTCGCCGGAATGGCAATCCTTCTGATGCGTTGCTGCTGGGGGTGGCACTACCTGCTTCTTCTCTCCATACGAGTGCAACAACAGGGCAGCGCTCGATTCCGCAACTATGATATCTGTCCCATGACCGACCACACATCCCAAGGACTGGACAGCCTTGTCTCCCTCCAAAGAGATAACAACTAGCACTCTACAACCTCCGTCCATAATGGAGATGGAGCGAGGAATGGCCAAAGCCCCTGCTCTCACTCGAATCCTGGCCTCATCAAGTTCAACCAGATCCACCGTCCTCCTGTCGATCTCCAGAAGCCCACCCAATGCCCCTCCGATCATCCAAAGAAAAATCGGGTTCTAGAGGTGAAGTGGAAGGCCTATCAACGATAACCAGGTTGGCCCTTCAAAGTCTGAGATAGGGACTGCGTTAATGTCCGAGGACCACCTACTAAAAGCTACTGTGTTCTCGCCTAACACCACTGATCCCAAGTCGCAGAGGTACATCACAATCTCCAAAGATGGGGCCAAAAAAATCAAATTACTCTGGTTCAAAGGTCGAAAGACCACGGAAGAAACAAGACCAGTCAATCCTTGAATGGCTTCTGAGACGTCTTCCCTGATAATCACCTGACTAGTCGTCGAGCAGACCACTGCTAGGCTCCAACCACCGAAGACCCTAGAGTCAAAACCTTTATACCAAGTGTCCAAGATCGGAGTTTGAAACCCTATGGATAGCTGGCCGTCAACGTTTAAGTGGAAGGATTGCCCTACATTGTACCCAGAATATATGCGTTGATGACTCCCATCAGGTTCAGTCACAGCCTCTGTGATACCCACAAAAGGAGCCACCGCCGCTATGAACTTCCACCATCCGGAACCTTCCTTCCCCTTAGGGATGAAAAGTCTCATGTTTTTACCCTTTGGGGTAAACTCCGCCAGTCTGAAGAATTCCCCCCACCGCTTTCGTTGAATGTCCCCTACCAAAGTCTTACCATTCGTCGTTTTTTTCCCAGAAAACAGCCCCATCAAGTTTTTCTAGTGCTTCTCTCATAATCAAAAGGAACCAGGCGCATTCATCAATGGACATCAGCAACTCATAGTCACGCCTTCTACCTACCTCACGAACAGTGACGCGTTTCATTCCCACCCATTTAGCAAACTGGAAGATCTTCGATTCTATGCCGATCTCCAACATGGTGAAGGTAGGTCAAGAGAGTCACCCCCTTTGTCAATCTTCACTCAGTATTTTCTCCTTCGCTCACTTCAATTTAGCACTTGCTCGACGACTCCCCTAGCAACTCCTTCTGACAGAGAAGACGATCTGTACCGACCACGACGATGGCGAGTAGGAATCCAGTCAATCCGGCCTTGCTTTTGAAAGATATCTCAATATCATATGAGTGGTGTTGATTCCATACGACCTATACCTAAAATCTTCTCTCTATCTTGCTCAAATCCCTCAATATAACAAAAAACTCGCAATGCAACGAAAAGTAGCATGCCCTTTAAAAACAATTGGCTAGGGCTCAAAGCTAAAGACCCAACTGAAGCTACAACAAACGGACATTGGCAAAAGGGATCCTGATCTTCAAATCCCGCAAGAGCTAAAGATAGTCTCACCTTCCAAGAGGCATAATTCTTAATCCAGGTAACAGATTGAGGTGATTCAAAGTTTGCTACAAGCTTGACAAAATTCATCATTGCTATTTCAGGAATATTTATGTATTTTGACACTTTGAGCCTCAAAATGAGGTAGGAAAGTCAACTATAGTGTGAATAGTGATGAAAACGAAGTATTTTCACTAGTATATTAGTTTGAGCTAAGAAGTTTCTTTCTTTAGAGTTATTAAACTTCCAGAAAGTTAGGGTTTTGTTTTGTTAGGTTTTCTAAAGAAATTAGAAATTTAATATCTTAAGATAGTAGGATTCGTTAGAAAGCGTGTTTGTTTAACAAGAATAGGTTAGAAAGTCTATTAGAATAAGAAAGTAATGAGTCTGTATACGGAAGGGTAGCCCTGCATAACCCAACTCATCCCAATATCTTTAGGGAACCTCGACCACACCTCCCACGCAATATCACAATGCAAGAGAAGGTGATTCGCAGTTTCCCCACTGTGCTTACACATACTGCAAAAGTCAACCACGATCATCCCTCTAGATATCAAATGGTCTACAATCAGGATCTTATCCAAGGAGGCAGCCCACACAAAGAAAGCCACTTTTGTCAGAATGCTGGCCTTACAGACCAAGGACATCGGATAGAACGAACACCCCCCTCTATTTAACTCCTCGTAGAAGGACCAAAACGAGAACTCCCCACTTTTCGATAAGCTCCAAACACATTTGTCATGCACCAAAGGAGAGAGTTTAACGTCATGTAGCCAGGTCAGCAATCTAGCAAGAGTCTCTATTTCCCAATCGTTGAGGTTTCTCCGAAACCCAAAGTTCCACCCCACCACCTCCCCCCTACTGCTCACCAAATCTTGAATAGAGCAACTCTTCCTTTCTAAAAAAGAGTAAAGCTCTGGAAAGTCAGCACACAAGGGACTGTCTCCACACCATATGTCCTCCCAAAACTTGATTTTGTTCCCCACCCCTGCAACATACTGAATCCCTCTAGCAAACTCCTCGGCGACCTTCATAATCCCCCTCCAGACAATACAGCCATACAGAATGTAGGTATTTCTAATTTCCCACCCATAATGATCCACCCCGTACCTGCCCACAATGAGATTCGTCCAAGGACTGGAGGGTTCCGCCCCAAACCTCCACAACCATTTGTTTTTACTGGAACCAAGATAAAAACTAGTTTTTTAAGTTACTTTAGGGCTTATTAGAGGTTTATGGCTTATGAATAGTGTTTTTATGCTGATGTTATTTGGCCTGTATTGTGTTTAATGGATTTTCATCTAGTTGGAGATTTTTTCCAGATATCAGTCCATTGTTTGGACGTGAGCTACATTTTCTTATCAAATTATATTGTTGATTCCCAATTATATTCATAGGTTTATTGTTGTGCAATAAATCTGCAACTACGATAAAGTGATTTAGGCCTGCCCTATATCATATTTGGCATCAGAGCAAAACCTGAGCACCTGGATAGTGGCTTGGTGAAGACCAAGAGTGAAGCCTAAACACGTGAAACAAAGTTTTTATGTGCATAATCTTTTGATTGAAGCCATGTATTGCAACCTACTGTATTAAGAAGCCTAGGAAGCATATGTGATTCACCGCCAGAGAGGGCGTTTTGAGAAAATTAATGCAGCTCAAGAGTCAAGGGGCAAAAATCTAATCCTTGGGTTGGAGGTTATAGAGAAAATCATACTTTTATTTCCTTTGAATATCCACTTTTCTTCAACTTGAAAAAACCAATTGTTTGGAGTTTTTTTTTTGTTAACACGGTATCCCCACGGACTCCAACCTTGTTTTTGTTCAGGTGAGCCTAGCCCCTGCAGATACTCGCAACTTTGCAATTTACTTATTTTGCATGTCAAGTTTAATCTAGTAGTTCTGTAGCACCCAAAACCTAGAACCCGGAAAGCTCGAACTTACATATCCAAATCCACAAAAAATAAAATATGGACTCTCAATATATCAAAATAAGATCAATATTAATAATTACCAGTCGTACAAATCAGAAAATCGTGCACAAAAAAACCCCTGAAATCTACAGATAACTCATTATTTTCATCTGAACCAATTATATTGCAATCGTTACTCAACACGAAAACCCTAGCATAAAACAAAAAAAAATTTCTATCGAAAAGCAATAAATTCTACTCACCAAACATCAAAACTGAAACTAAAAATTAAACATTTCTAATGAATCAAAACCTAGAAAAAATCAAAACGCTCACCGTAAAATCGATGCCCGGGTGATCCGAGCTCCAAAAGATGTCGTGATCAACAACAACGAAATTCCCAGAAACACTATCGCCTTCATAGAGAACGTACTCGTAGACGCACTCAATGTCGTTAACAGTAACAGACAGAGCGGAGAGATGGCGAAGAAAGGTCAAGAAAAACCCTAGAAATATACAGATCCTCGCAGATCTGAATCTCTTTCTTCTCTCCATTTGATTTCTCGTTCGGCTTCGCTTTTTTGGGCTTCTTCGTCTTCGAGGTTTCAGAAGTCGAGAGCTTTGAAACGATGGTTTCAGAGAAAACCACTGTTTCGATCTGTTACAGATTGCTTCGTATTAGAAAAGAATCTCTTTTATAACTGTTGACTGCAGAGAAGTTGAGAATAAAACGCAAATCCTAGCCGTCGGATTGGGTACCATCAAGTCGCAGTGTAAGAGAAAAACACCGTGATCGATCAGGCAACGAAATCTTACTCCCGCCGTACGTTAAATAAAATACTATCTGAGATGTGATACTGGAATCCCTGTCCGGAGTTGCACAGATCTAGGATGTAAATCGGGCCGTCCCGGGCCCGAACGTTCGGGCTTTCTTAGGGCCTCGGACAGCGCCTATATCTGAAGGAGAGCCCCAAGGCCCAACCCGAAGCCAGGCTTCGGGTCGGGCTTCCAGAGGGACGCCATTGGGAAAAGGGGGGAGGGGTACGTGGGCTTCGGGCCTGATTTCAGGCCTAACCGGGATCCGGCTCCAGCTAAGGCTTAGGGGAGGCCCATGGCCCAAAAATTGGTTCCAAGTCTGCCCGGGCTTCAACACTCGGGCCAAATTTACACCCTTACACAGATCCAATGCACTAAAAAGCATGATTTAAAAATGGCCGTTACAACATAAAGGAGAGAGTTGGTTCGACTATCAACTCCATCAGTCCAAGTGTCTCCATTTGGGGCCACTAATAACATGTTATCAAGCCCAGAAGTGTCTCATTCCATTTCGGCCTAGGTAGAAATCCCTTCTTCTGACCCAAAGCCCAATCCTCAAGCAAATATATAGTCTGGGTTTCTTGCGTCAATAGAAGTGAATGAGAGGCATAAGTAGTCAGCCAGTCGAGCAGAAGATGAAAAGGTTACGGGTCAGGCAAATGGGATAGTAATGGTCGCATATCAGGCTCCGATCCCGGTTGAGAGAAGATTATTTGTTGTGAGGCAACCCATAAGCGGTCTCGACATATCTCGATCCATCACGAGGTCTATTGGATGAGATAGGTCAGTTGCGGGAAACCAATGCAGAGATCATGCTAAAGGGAAGGATGACCTCATCCATGTCGCAAGCAAAGTGTAGAATATGGGATGCATTCGATCTAGTAGTATTTCCACAGACTACACTTATTTCACTTTATTCATTTCTTGATGGTCATAGACTCATCAGTGAGTTTCCTTTCGAACCATTAAGGCCAACCTTGAATCCTTTCTCAGGCTCAATGCTAATCCAAGAAGTTTCGATCCTTTTCGAGGCTCCTTGAATTACTAGTGCTTGGGCGGACCCTGAAAATGGTATTTTGAGGTGAATTGGCCTTGTATTACTAACTTTTTATCAGTTTGTCACATATCTCTCCCACTTCTTTGATGAACAAACATTACATTGAGGAATGTGTGGGCTATCAAACAGATATTGTGGAGGAAAATACATGCGGTGATGTAGGCACCTTAGAGACGGAGTGTTTTTCACCATTACTCTTAAACCAAGTAGAATTCGGGATATACTGGTCGGAACCATTCCAACTCTCATTGAGTAAACGCCAAGCACTCCCTAATGATAAAATCAGTGTTTGAAAACTCGAAAACTCGACTCGATGCGAATGTCGACCAAGTTGAGTTAACTCGAAGACTCAAACTCGACCCGAAGTAACTCAACTCGAGGTAATATAGATATATTAATATTAATATATAACTATCATATTTTTATAAGCATAATTTATAAGAATTGGTTGATTTTGTGTTGACAAGGAGTTCGAAAAACTTATTTGGTGCGTCGATTAAAAAACACTGGACAAAAATCCAATTTCCCTTTCCATTTGATTCCAAATGTTTTTTTTGGATTCTTAGCATTAATCTCTCCATCACTGTTTCTTTATCAAAATTTCATCAACGGTGGAATAATTCTGAAACACAGCCATAGATGTTTTTTGAAATTTGTATAGTGCTCAGTGGGATTCAAACTGCACAAATTTCAAAGAACTTCAATGACTCAACATATGGTACCATACTGCCCAAAAAGGGGAAATCCTTCTCTTTCGAGTAAAACTTGTGTCACAAGATGTTGTGACGGAAGCCGGTCACAGCACTCAATATGAGCCACGTGGCACACGATCAGAGGGGCTCCGTATGGATGTTTGGCCAGTCCCTCGGTGGACCTACAAACCAAAAAATAAGCCTGATTAGTGATTTACAACCTTTGGAATTTTGCACCCAAATAACGCTCAATAATGTTCAAATTCCTACCGTTAAAATCAACCCAAGAAAATAACTTCAATAGAATCAGTTAGAAATCCCTAATTAGGCTGAGTTTTTGTGTACCAGTCCACCGAGGGACTAGCCAAACATCCATACGGTCATCGTCCTCTAATAGTATACCACGTGACTCGTATTGTGTGCTGTGACCGGCTTCCGTCACAACATCTTGTGACACAAGTTTTACTCTTCTCTTTCACTGTAAAAATGATTTGACTACATCCAGCGACGCTGTTGACTGCATCCAATAAGTCATGTGGGACATTCTTAGATGTACACACCCAAAATCAGCCTAGTTGATGAATTATAACCATTGGATTTGAGAACTTTTCTATCGGGGGTTTCATGAACAGGATATGGATTGGTTCCAAGCCCAGCCCATGATGAGAAGTACTCAAATCCAAAGACAAGTACGCAAGGGTGATCCAGCATTTTTGATGATGTTGGAAAACTCATAGAGTCGGGCCGAATGCCACGTTGCATTTTTTATGATGTTGGCAAACTCGTGTTGAGTCCACTTTTGGTCACTTGCTTTAGTGACTCATCTCAGTCACTCATAAGTATGTAAACTTGACCCTGAGACGACACTTAATTAAAAAAATCGAAAACAAGACGAGATGTTTTTTGAAAATTTTAAATTTCAAAAATTTAAAACATGATTTGACATAATACGTGTCAAATGTATAGACTTTAGTGATTGGGATGGGGTCACTAAAGCCAGTGACCAAAAATTTCACCTGAGAAATGCTCGGGATATTTTTCCACTTTGTACCGACAAGCCCATGATGATTTTCTAGAAAAACAAAATTTCTGGTTAAAGATGTAACAAAGTATGCCTGAAACTGTTTCATTTGCGGAAGCGGCATTTTTGCTAGTCACCGCTGCCATCTAGGCCCACTGAGCGCATTGATCTTTATCCCACCCCTTGGTGGATATACAGACCAAAACTCACCTTGATTGATAATCTATAACCATTAGATTAACCATTAGATTTTAACACTTTTTAAGGCGTTCTTTTAGCCGTTGAATGCAACCATTTTTTGAGTACTAAAACCAACAGCTAAAAATCACTAAACAAGCTGATTTTTTGTATGAAGGTCTAGTAAGGGGTGGGCTAAACATCCATGGCAGTGGTGACTACCAAAAATGCCGCTTCCGCAAATGAAAAGATCTCATGTATACCTTGTTACATCACGACCCTTTTTATTTTATCCAAGTTTTCATTTTTTTTTTTCTTATGATAAACAAATTCTAATAATCAAGGACAACGATTTCAAGATTGAGGAAAATTAGTCTGCCAACATTAATGTCCACCCAAATGCTACGTGGTACTCTTTCGTGCCAGCTGAACCCATACACACCCGAAATCAGCATAGTTGGTGAATTATAGCCATTAGATTTTGAGTAAAACTTCTATCACAGCGTTCTGACAGATGCTTCTGTCACAATAAAAAACACAGGCTACGTGGCACACTCTTAGTGGACGCTGACCGTATGGATGTTTGGCCAGTCCCTCAGTGGACCTCTAAACCAAAAATCAGTTTGATTAGTGATTTCTAAGCAATTCGATTGAAGTTGTTTTCATGGGTTGATTTTAACAGGAAGAATTCGAGCATTATTAGGGTGCAAAGATCCAAAGGTTTAAATCACTAATCAGGCTGATTTTTGGTTTATAGGTCCACCGAGGGACTGGCCAAACATCCATTTGGTCAGCATCCACTAAGAGTGTGCCACGTGGCCTTTATTTTTCATTGTGGCAGAAGCATCTGTCAGACCACTGTGATAGAAGTTGTACCCTTAGATTTTAGAACTTCTTCATCTTGGGCTTCATGAACAGGCTATGCCTTGGTTCCAAGGAGTTTTCAATGACAGTCAATGGTCAGCAAAGCCACCTATTGCTCACAATTTGAGCCATTTGGGACACTCTTAGGGGAGTAAAACTAGTGTCACAAGATGTTGTGACGGAAGCCCGGTCACAGCACTCAATATGAGCCACGTGGCATATGATCAGAGGACAACTGACAGAATGGATGTTTAGCCAATCCCTAGGTAGACCAAACCAAAATAGCCTGAGTATTGATCTCAAACCTTTTGATAATAATGTTCAAATTCTTAGGCTGAAAATTAACCCATGAAAATGACTCCAATCCAATGCTTAGAAATCACTAATGAGGTTGATTTTTGGTTTGTAGGTCTACTTGGGGATTGGCCAAACATCCATCCAGTTAATGTCCTCTGAAAATGTGCCACATGGCTCGTATTGTAGGCGGTCAATGGTTCGGTGTCACGGTCATAATTTTACTTGGTTCTAAGCTCATGATAAAAAGTGGTCAAATCCAAAGACTATATAGTTCACCAACCTGGCTATTTTTGATATGCAAGTCCACAGATCAATCATTCATGGGTTGAGTGGGCCAAAAGAGTATGACACGTTGCATTTTTTCAGGCCATTGGCAGATCTGCGTGTTTGGCTAGTCCCTCTCGGTGGACCTCTAAAGCAAAAATCAGCATGATTAGTGATTTCCAAGCGATTCAATTGAAGTTATTTTCATGGGTTGATTTTAAAGGTAAGAATTCGAACATTATTGAGCGTTGTTTGGGTGCATAGATCCAAAGGTTGTAAATCACTAATCAGGCTGATTTTAGGTTTATAGGTCCACCGAGGGGACTGACCAAACAACCATACGGTCAGGACACTAAGAATGTACCACGTGGCATGTCTTTTGCATTGTCACAGAAGCATCTGTTAGAACGCTGTGATAGAAGTTTTACTCCCAAACATCCATAGATCAGCCGTTAGCATCCTCTAAGAGTATGCCACGTGGCACATATTTGGGCTGTGATCGGCTCCGCTCACACTGGTGTGTGAACGAAGGAGGTTTGCTCGGTCATGGTTTCTAAGAATGTGCCACGTTTCACGTTGCTGTACAATCAGTCAAGGTTGATGCGGTCCCTACAATCAGTCACGTGCACACCCCTAGTCACTAAAAATATGTCACCTTGACAATTACCCATGACAACCTGACAAGACTTTTTTTATTTTAAATTTAAATCATGATTTTTATAGATACGTGTCAAGTGTGCAGACCTTAGAGATTGAGATGGATCACCAAAGCAAGTGACAGAAAATTTCTCTTCAGAAATGCTCAGGATCCAAAAAAAAAAAAAACTTTAAGCAGATATTGAGTAAAAATTCGCTGGTCCAGGGTCCTTCAAACTTTGAAGGTCCCCTCAAAATGTTTGACACGTACTCCTTGTTAATCACCCTTAACCAACTTACCAAGGGGTTAACGTGGTTGGGTTTAGGCCTTGAATGACATTTTGGCAGGGGGACCTTCAAAGTTCAAAGTTTCAAGGAATCCGGACCAGCGAATTATTTCTCTCAGATATTTGTCACTTTGTACGATTAAAACTTCTGTCACAACGTACAATACGAGTGACGTGGCACACTCTTACTGGAATATGACCGTATGGATGTTTGGCAAGTCCCTCGGTGGACCTGCAAACCAAAAATCAGCCTGATTAGTGATTTACAACCTTTGGATCTTTGCACCCAAAGAACGCTCAATAATGCTCAAATTCCTACCGTTACAATCAACCCATGAAAATAACTTCAATCGAATCGCTGAGAAATCACTAATCAGGCTGATTTTTGGTTTACAGGTCCACCGACGGACTGGCCAATACGGTTAGCGTCCACTAAGAGTATGCCACGTGGCTCGTATTGTGCGTTGTGGCAAAAGCATCTGTGACAACGTCGACAGTCCGGGTCCTCCAGAATGATTTTTTAGAAAAAAATATTTTCTAGTTTTGTCTTTTTCTTTAAGATTTTATTTTATTCGAATATTCGGTTTTTATTTTCTTTCTGATAAACAAATTCAAGTTCTCAAGAATCTCAACGACGTCGATTTTAGGGTTTCAAGGCAGCAAAAAGTAGCGCTTATTTTTTGCTTCCTAGGGTTTCAAGTTTCAAAACTAACGATGTGATGGTTGCGGAAAATGGAGCGAAGAATTTATTAGTTTCTAATGGGAGAGTTGCAGATGATGTAAAGAAGTTCAATTTTTAGTTCCTTTTCTTCTTCACAGATTGTTACGGGTTTCAGATAAGAGTCATGGAAGCTCTTCTGAGAACCTCTCCATCTCTGCCCCCTCTGCCCAAGCTCAATTTCAACAGCTCGAGGAGACTAACACTAAGGCTCAACACCAGCAACCGCAGTGAAATTAGGGTTTCCTCCACTCAGTTCAACAGATTCTCAGCTTCATCGCTCCTTAGATTCAACAGTCGTGATGGACTTTCATTAAAACCTAGGGCTTGTCGGATTCGTTGTTCAGCGGCAACCGATGCATCTGCTTTCCCTTTGGAAACTAATCAGTCGAAGGTTCCCGCCAAATTCTTGGGCGTAGAAATTAGTACTCTGAAGAAGGTGATTCCTCTAGGGCTTATGTTCTTCTGTATTCTCTTCAATTACACTATTCTTCGAGACACAAAGGATGTCCTTGTTGTTACGGCTAAAGGAAGCAGCGCTGAGATTATTCCGTTCTTGAAGACTTGGGTGAATTTGCCGACTGCAATTGGGTTTATGATTGTGTACAATAAGCTCTCGAATGTCCTTTCAAAGGAGGCGCTCTTTTACGTATGTATGTTACCGTTCATTGCGTTCTTCGGAGCATTTGCGTTCTTGCTGTATCCAAACATTAATGTGATTCATCCAGTTGCATTGGCTGACCGGCTTTTGGAAATTCTTGGCCCAAGCTTCCTTGGCCCAATTGCCATTCTTCGGATATGGAGTTTCTGCATTTTCTATGTCATGGCTGAGCTTTGGGGGAGTGTGGTAGTTTCATTGCTTTTCTGGGGATATGCTAATCAGGTGAGATACTGTTGAATTTCACGGTTTATGTGATTTCGGTGAATTTTGCGACGAGTTGTATTTGTACCTCGATGGTCCTGTTTGATGGTTTATCTGAATTTGGACTTACTATTCTGCTTCATTTTAAATATTAGTATAGATTGCTTTTGGGCCTAACTGAAATTAGAACTTTGATGGATCCTTAATAAAAAAAACTGGTTCTTCTAATTAATTGGTTTTTAGACTCAAAATTACTAACCCGTATTTGATCGTTTAAGTCTACCCTGTTTCTTGAACATATTTCACTCCGTTTATTTTTATTTTTTATAAGTATTGCTTCTATCAATAAATGCATGTGTATCATATTATTCTCTTTTTTTCCCTCTGTTTGTTTGATTTTAGTGAAGTTGGTGGTGACTTTGGATGAGGTATAGATCTCTTGTAAAAGCCATGTTAGAAGTCCTGAGTAGGACATCGTCCTCAGGAGGATATCGTCAGATTTTATTGTATAATTCATTCGATTTCAATTTGGTTATTTGAAAATGATTTTTGGTGCCGTGGGGTTGTAGATCACTACCGTAGATGAAGCGTCGCAGTTCTATCCACTGTTTGGTCTGGGAGCAAATGTTGCTCTTGTTTTTTCGGGCCGAACTGTGAAATATTTCTCAAACTTGCGCAAGAATTTAGGACCAGGGGTTGATGGATGGGCTGTATCTCTCAAAGGAATGATGAGCATTGTTGTGGCGTTAGGGCTTGTTATTTGTGGAATCTATTGGGGGATGAACAGGTCTATTAAGACAGAAGGTGGTCGGAAGAAGAAGAAGGTAAGTTGATGGCAGGTCTTTGAATTCTTGCAATGTGTTTTAAATGTTAACCTTATTTACTTTTCTTTGTACAATGTTTGAAATTTTATGTTATATTTCAGGAGAAGACAAAGATGGGAACAATGGAAAGTCTTAAGTTTTTATTATCTTCTAGGTACATAAGGGATCTTGCAACATTGGTAGTTGCTTATGGTATCAGCATCAATCTTGTAGAAGTTACATGGAAATCCAAGCTCAAGGCTCAGGTAAATCCGTATTCCCTTGTTATTTTCTATGCTATTGTTGGTGCTTTTAGTAGTAAGGTTTCCTCAATCATCTATGACAAGTGACAACACCATATTGATCTTATTGTAATAGAAGTTTGTCTTAATGATAACATATACAAATAAATTTTGTTGTTAGTTTCCCAGTCCCAATGAGTACTCTGCATTCATGGGCGATTTCTCGACCTGCACCGGAATTGCAACATTCACAATGATGCTGCTCAGTCGATTCATCTTTCGCAAATTTGGATGGGGTGTAGCAGCTGCAATCACACCCACTGTTCTACTTATCACAGGAGTTGGGTTTTTCTCCATGGTTTTATTCAGTGGTCCACTAGCTCCAGTGTTTGGGAAGCTTGGGGTGACCCCTCTTCTAGCAGCAGTGTACATTGGAGCTTTACAGAACATCTTTAGCAAGAGTGCCAAGTACAGCTTATTTGATCCCTGCAAAGAGATGGCCTACATTCCTTTGGATGAAGAGACAAAGGTATGCTTATCCTTCTAACCCTTTCCTAACAATTCAGGATCCAGGTACATGAAATCCGTTATGAATTGTGGTTGAAAGGTTCATTAAAACTGAACTGAAATTGCAAATGAAGCACTCAAATTTTGGACATTACACAAAATTGAAAATGGCTTAGGTAGTATACCATGCTAATTGATTGGCTCCACACCTGCCAGGTAAAAGGAAAAGCAGCAATTGATGTGGTCTGTAATCCTTTAGGGAAATCAGGAGGCGCCTTGATTCAACAGTTCCTCATTTTAACTTTCGGCTCCCTTTCGAATTCAACACCCTACCTTGGAGGGATATTGCTTGTTATTGTTCTAGCCTGGTTGGCTGCTGCCAGATCATTGGACCGCCAGTTCACCCCAATGGTGAAGAAGGACCTTAAAGACAAGCTCATTGAGGGTAAGATTTCTGCAATAAACTCGAGGCTTGTTGGAGAGCTCCAACCGAAGCAGGGAATCACATACCGCTTTGTCAGTACCTTGAATCCAATGGGATTCATTGAGGGGAAATATGTCCCATTGGTTGAGGACGTGTCCTCTAGTGGAGGGCTCCAGCACCTCACAATAAGGAAGCTTGACACAAAAGATCAGGTTGATGAACTAGTAAGCACCGTTGTAAAGCAAGAACCTGTTAGTGGAGTGGAAGGCAGTGACCATGAAGGAAATGGCCATGTATCAACGAAGGAGAATGGGATGCCCAATAAGCCTTTGTAAGCTACGTATGTAAAGGCAAGGCGAGTGGTTCCCCCACTAGAAACTCTCAGAAGTATCATCAGACGGGTAACCTTTAAACCTCATCAACCATGGATGAAGGATCGTCCCTTGACGTTTGGCATAGGAGATGGTCAGGAAGAACTAGGATGTGAGAATTTGGTGACATTGATGATGACTGTGGTGATTATAATGACGACGATGAACGGCAGCAATGACGAGAATGACAAGGATAGGATCGAAAAGTTTGAAATCGGTGGCACTGAATTCTAAACAGAAAATAAAGCCAGAAAAGTGTTAAGGTATTAATAAAATATCTCATGTATGGGATAAGGCTTACAATGATTATGATGGTTTGGCTTTTGTGCTGATCTCAGTTTTGGATGCCAAGCTTACCTGAAGAAAATGTTCTGCCAAAGTAGAGGTATGTAGTTCCTTGAATTTCTAATATAATCTAGTGTTTATAAATGGAGAGATATGTTTTGAGTCTTTTTAATCACTTTTTTTTCTTAGGATTTGTTTGGATGGTGTGCAAATATAGGAAAGAAGACATTTGCGTGCACAAACAATGTTTTCCGCGCATTTGTGCACGTTTTTTTTTTTATTTTTTATGCGGGGCTATCAATTTGCCCGCAGCAGGTAAATAAAAACTCACCCCATTCTACAGGTAAAATATTTGTCTTACCAATTTTGTTTTTGGTAGGTAATTGGACCGTTATGTGTGGGACCATTCACTAACCATATCAACTGGAAGAGAAAATCATGTGCGACACCAAACATGCATAAATATTACAGCGCAAATATTTAAGTGGAACATAATTTGCCCAAGATGATCTTTTCTGTTCTGGCTATCCAAACAGACCGTCAGAAGATTTCCACTTTTTATTGACTATGCTCTGGTGTGATATTTTCAAGCATCTTACTTCTTTGTTGTGCATTTGGCTGATACCCTAGTTTTTCATTTGTTTGGAGAGCATTTAGAAAAAGGTCAATCTACGGGCGCTCACATCTTTTGGCTGGGCACCCACATTGGACCAAAATGTCCGGGCACCCACCCTTCTCCTCACTCTCTCTCTACTGTAACTCTCTACTCTCCCCTCCCTCACTCTCTATCTCTCCTTCTCTCACTCTGGCTTTTAGCCTCCACGGTAGCTAAAAGCCTAAGAGAGAGGAAGAGAGAGATGGAGCAGGAGAAGGAGAGGAGAGGAAGGAGAAGGGTGGGCGCCCCTTTAGAAAATTCTAAAGAGTTACTTTGAATGATGCACGTATATCATGGATGATACCTTTCTTAACGAAAACTAGCCGTGTGCCTATTAAGATGCTTGCGCCCTCATACAGTAAGTCTTACATGACTATACACCCTCAGAGACCCATATTTGACATACATGTCCAAGGATGTATGCACTATAACATTGAGTCCGCTTCTGTTCCGTCTCGTGTTCCATTAATTGCACTGTCCAATTTATCCACACATCAGTAAACCCCATAACCTTCATGACCAATTCTAGAAAATCTTATTCCATTTGGTCATAAGCCTTTGACATATCTAATTTTGTTGCTACTAATGCTCCCTTCCCTCTCCTTTCTCATGGTATTAATCATTTCATTAGCCAAAATGATATCTGTAATCTGTCAATCGAGATGGTACAAAAGCACTTTGGAAGGCACTCTAATTTTGTTCAAAATTAGATTTAATTTGCTAGCCAATATTTTGAGATAACTTTGTGTACCACGTTGCACAGGCTTATTGGCGTAGAGTGAGATGAGCATTCTCGGAAAATATGTATGTCCACTATGCATAAAATCAAGAACGACTTGGTATACATCTTCTCCAATAATATCCTACATGCTGAAAGAACATATCTGGCAAATGTCCGTTTTATAACATTCTGTAGGGAAGAACGGCGATGGTTGTAAATTGCTTTTTTTGTTCTTTTGATTACATTCATGTGCTTGTTCAAATGGTACTGCATACCACGATATGGGGCTAAGAATCTAGGTGCATTCAGAAAGTCCATCATCTAAGGAGTACCTACCTAACTAAGGACTATGTCAAAGACTTATAATAGGAGCACATTAATACATGAAAATTAATTAATATTTATTGTCGTACCAGCAGAGACAACGAATCTATCCTGTCTCGCACTTACTACATATCTAATAGGACTGCAACTCGGTCGGGTTGGGGCTCAATCCTAGCCCAACCCAACCTTAAAGGCTCTTAACCCTAACCCTATCCCAACCCAAGTTCAGGCCTAGGTTTTCTAACCCTATTGGGCTGGTCAATTTCTTAATTTTTTTTATTGGTTAGAGAAATTGCTAAATTTTATTTCATATTAAAATAATTTATTGGTGAATACAATAACCACTATACAATTATGCTAACCATTAAATAATTGCTTCATTTTCAAAGCCTCGTGAAAGAAAAAATGATATTTTTGTAATAACCGAGAAGTTCATTAACTCAAACGCATGATAAAAAGCTACTAAATAAATAACCAAAAACAGCCGTCATAAAGTAGTGTGCGGATGTTTGTCGGTATACTAATACATATATGTAGTTTGTATGTCGAGTTGGGCCGAGCTTCAATCCTAACTCGACCCGATTTGATCAAGTTACCAAAAATCCAACCCGAGCCCAACCAAAGTTCTAAAAGGGCTAAACCAACCCAAGTCTAACGTCGGGTTCAATCTGTCAGGTTCGGGATTAGCTTGCCCAAGTTGCAACCCTCATATCTAAGGATCCTAATGCCATTTGCCAGCCCCTCCCATCTGGGAAGCAAGTACGTGAATTTTATATCAAAAGTGCGAGCATCAACATCTCAGCGAGATATAAGAGATTGTAAGTAAAGAGATTTGAGATTTTTATGTAGTACCCCCTTATATTTTCAAACTTTAGGATTACCTCTTTGACCTAGTTTAACAGTAGTTGACTTAAGTTAAAACGGAATTGAATCACACATCGTTAGCAGTGTACTTGCAATTTTATGATCCTTTCATGGGTGCATTAACAAGCACATGATGTACGTCTTTTTTAAACATTAGTCGAATGAAGGTTAAACTGGATCAATGGGGGTATTTTATTAAGTTTGAAAGTATAAGAAGGTATTACTAATTACTTTCAAATTTCAGGGAGGTTTTGCTAAAATACTCATAAATAAATGAAAATATTTGAGGACTAGTTTCAAATATGCTACTAGTGAGGCAAACTAGGTTGTGGGTCAATTTTATAGCAAGCCGGCCATTTCCATGAAAAGGAGTATAATCGGTCCCTACAATGGCCGGCCGACGATGTTGAGTGGTCAGTGATGGTAAGTGGTGGCAGGAGGCAAGGTCTTGGAAGGAACTAGCTAGGGTTTGAGAACCACAAATCGTAAGGTGCAAGGATGTAGGGTCTGAGAACCCCAAATGTCTTACGCTAATATCATGAGGTTCTAACGAGAAGAAGAAGAAAAATTCCCACCAATTCAAAATGGGTCTGGTTCGGTGACCAACACCTTGGCGTACCCTCATAGAGGATGAATCAATGGCTGATTTTTGGTGAGGATGATTTCTTCACCATATAGATCACCCCAACAAAAATCAGCCCATTCTAAAATTTCTAACCCCGTTAAATGTGGTTTTCAAATTACACGGTAAAAATCGACGGTCTATAATTCTTCAACTTCTAAACCAGTCTATGAATATCAGAATAATTTGAATTTTTGTGAGGATGATCTCCTCACCATATAGATCATCTTCGCCAAAAATCAGCCATTGATTCATCTTCTATGAGGGTACACCAATGTGTTGTCAAAAATGTTGGTCACCGGGCCGACCCATTCAAAATTGGTGATAAAATATTTTACCAGGGGGCAGGTAAATGTGTGGGCCCGCATATAACATTTTCCCGTGCAAATGGCCTGTGATTTTTTTTGTTTTTGTTTTTTCACAAATAAACGAAAATGGCATTTGCATGCGAAAACGTTTTTATTTTTTGATTTTATGACGTTCCAAACGCAACCTTATTTCTTACACCTTTTATGATTTTGGTTGCAAACCACATATTCAAAGTTTGGCCAAGTGCACTTTATGACTTGTATCATTTTCTTTACCTTTTGATAGGTTGTATGCCACAACCAAAAAGACATTTAGAAATGAGCGTTCCGAGGACCCCTTTTTTCTTACCCCTATTGGGAGTCAGGCTCTTGACAGTGGATTCCAAGAATCCAACGGTGGTTGATAGCACTGAACTGGCATCCACTTCACTTACAAGTGCATGCCAGCTCAGTGCTATTAACCACCGAGAACCCGACTCTCGAGAGGGGGCAAGAAAAGGGGGGCTCCCCACCCTTTTTTTTAGCTCACTAGGAAAAATTTCATGAGGAGAGGAACTACCAAAACCCTTAATTTCTTGGAGACTTTTTATGTGAAAATTTTGATACAGAAGTCCCTCAAAATGCCACTGTACACTCTGTCGGGTCCACTAGCCCCTTGAATGTTTGGCCCACACCTTAGTGGACCCACACACTAAAAATAAAAATAAGTGATCGGTGATTTCTAGCCATTGGATTTGAGCAATTTTTCGTCATGGACTTGGAACCAACCCATAGTCATGAAGCCCATGATGAAAAAGTGCTCGGATCCTATATCTAGAAATCACCAATCACACTGATTTTTGGTGTGCCGGTCCACTAAGGTGTGGGCCAAACATTCAGAGGGCTAGTGGGCCCAAAAGAGCATACTAAGTGGCAATTTGAGGGACTTCTGCATCTTAGAACGTACGATTCCATGTAACTTCCAAAGCTTTTTATAGATTGGAAGTTCCTTTTTTAAGCACCTTTCTGTTAGGTGGATTGAGGATATCTTGTTTTGACATGTTTACCCTTCATCATCTTGTGGGTCTCAATTAGATCTGCTATGCTACATATTGACCTGATCCAATTTTTGGAACTTGCATCTAAACCATCTGCTTTCATGTCATTGATCAGATGATTAAACGATCAGTTTGATTGTAAGTCTATTAGATTTCTTCAATGTGTCCCACCAATGGTGGGTCCTAACCCAACTGCAAGGTTTGCCACTTACTACAACCAAGACGAATGGTTGCCCTAGTTCGAACTATCGGCCGATCCTGTTCTGGATCGGGCAATTCAGATCCGGATCGGTGGGCATCCAAAAATGGAACGTCTCATCCTGAAATCACTGTTTCCCAAAGAAGTTTCATTTTGTCTTGGGTGAGATGTGCCGATCCCGTTGTAGATCAGACCGATCCGGATCGGAATCAGAGCCCACTAATCCGGCCTCCAATCCTGAGATTTCGAACCATGATGGTTGCAGACTTTTTGTTCTTAAAAAGACCCCAAGGAATATAATCCTAAATAGAGGTAATTATGAAAGAGGTGGAAAATCATTCAATAGTTCGAAGCTGTACGCCACCCCAGCACTATTAGAAATCTTGTATTTCACATATCCCATACAATCCAGTCCTTAAGCTTCCAAAATAAGTGTAAAAAGAAGTGCTTCGAATCATTGCTATTTGACTCGGATCTGATGTATGACCCCTAGTCTAAATTAGAAGTCTGTACATCCAACGCAATGTCTCTACCAAGGTTAGATCGGGGCGTTATAACGGTGTAACGTACTGGGGGCGTTACCGTTGTAACAGATTGTAAAGTACAGGGCCAAATGGAAAAGGGGAAATAACAGAAATAATGTAAAATAATGGAAAAAATGGTACTAAAATTCAATTTTTCAATAAAATATATAACAAAAAAAAGAAAAGAAAATAATGGGTGTTTTTTTAAAAAATTTTTTTCAAAAAAATAACGGTCATTATTTTCGTTATAACGGTCGCTATTAAAAAAAAAAAAAAAAAAACTCCCCAGTCTTTATCAGGTCTGGACTTGTGGTCATCTTGGAATGATAGAAACATTGCTTCTTATTTGTTCTTGGATCGTGATCAAGAGATAAGAATCTCAAAAAGTCAAAACCGCGTCTTGAAAAGGTTATAAAAAAATGGGCAATGCTTTCCCCGTACCTTTGCTCTCCAAGCCAGCTAAAAATGACTCTTTTACTTTTGGGTCAGGATCAGGGAACACGAATTTTGACACAAAATTTCACACCAACTTTGGCATACCCACATGGAAGATAAATAAATGGCTGATTTTTGGTGAGGATGATTTCCTCACCATATAGATCACCCGTACAAAAAATTAGCCCATTCTGAAATTTCTAACCCAATCAAATGTGGGTTTCAAGTTAACAGTAAAAAATTCACCGTCCATAATTCTTCAACTTGTAAGCCAAACTACAAATATCAGAATGATTTGAATTTTTGTGAGAGTGATCTCCTCACAATAGAGACCATCCCTCACCAAAAATCATCCCATTCCAAAACTTCTATTTTATATATTGGGCCCTGCCAATTTTTCGGTGTGAAATTGTGTCAATTTGTTTCCCGTGATCCTGACCCTTTACTTTTTTCTTTTAATAAAGTAATTAATGTGACACTTGAAATTGTTTTCAGCGCCACTATTCCACAAAATTTTAAATTTAAAAAATTAACACTAAACTGTGAGAGTGTGTCAGGTGGGAGGTACTGAATGTAATGAATTTATTCTTGAGCTCTCCATGGTTGTCATGGATTCTAGAATTTTCTTTATTTTTTTTGCATATAAATCTCATAAAATTATTTCTGTATCAACATTTTCTAACATATAAATTCTTTTTTCTATAAAACGTTTTGTTGATCATCATACAGAGCCTTTGAAATTTTTTTTTTGTGATAGAGTAACCATTGAGCCATGGACCATAAGATTCAAGTGAGCCATAGTCTACCTAGCAATTATTGTAAGGGCTGGCTCCGATTACCGCCCTAAAATGACAAGCTCTGGTTACACGACGTAATATGAGCCATATGGCAAACTCTTACAGGACTCTGACCGTATGGATGTTTGGCCAATCCCTAGGTGGACCTACAAACCAAAAATCAGCCTGATTAGTGATTTTTAAGCGTTGGATCTTTGTACCTCAAATACTGCTTAAATTCCTATAGTTGAGATTAACCTATGAAAGTAAGTCCAATCCAACACCTATAAATCACTAATCAGGCTGATTTTTGGTTTGTAGGTCCACTTAGGGATTGGCCAAACATCCATATGGATACGGTCAGAGTCCTCTAAGGGTGTGCCATGTGGCTCATAGTGTGTCCTATAACCGGAGCCTGTCATTTTAGGGCTGTAACTGGAGCCTTATTGTAAAGGTAAAATAGTCATTTTGGATATTAATAAAATCACTGTCATGTGGACAATGGTGTAGGAAATTTTTAGAGATTCCTAGATCTAGAGGAGTTATAAGAGTCACTTTATAAAATCATTTGTACGTGGCGTGCCAAGTGGGAGATTGTAAAAAAAAATCCTATTGTCATAAAACCGACCCATGGGTTACTTTTTTTTTTGAGTCAAGAAAACTAACATTTTTTATCAAGTGTGATCTAGGGTTGAAGTGTCTTAAAACAATTACTAAACTAGGTGTGGCAGTTTCTTAGATAACTAAGGAAAGTGAAATCTTTAAGCCCCAAGTAGATGATAAATACTAGGAATTTTTTGAAGCAGCGGTTTTTTGAAGCAGTGGCCAATCAATTGGCACCACGATCCGCTGTTCAAAAGCATTTCTGGGTTTTGTTTAAAAGCATCAATCAGATAGTGTCATCATTTGATGCTTCAAAAATTTTCTCGATAAATACTTATAGGAGGTGATTTCCCTGTCTCGAACCAAGCTAATCCAGCCCTATTGTTGAGAGCAAGGTCTAGGAGAGAGAAGAAGTTTCCCTCTCCAAAAGCCAACAAGCTTTGTAATCAATCTTGACTGTTGGATTTAGCATATATTTCAATAGGGCGAGTATAAAGTTATGCTATACATCTTATTAATTTGAAATTAATGTTGTTAGATCCTGAACATGATTGTAAGATTCTTTAGTTTGAGGACAGTTGGTCCTTATTCTTCACCCAAAAAATAAGGGAATTGCTAGCAGTGGATCACAAATATACATTGAACTCTCCGTAGCCGTCACAAAAGTAGTTCCATGGTCTCAGAATGTCTCTGGGCCATCCTTAGAAATGGATCTTTTGAATCCAACGATGAACAGCTCAACCGGATGGCTCTTTGTTGCGGCTAAGTGTAGAATAGCATTTTACTTGGGAGAAAAAAACCGAATATCAGTAGTCGTGGATATCAAGCAAAACGTGATCGGAAAAAGCACACTTTTAAAAATTTAAGGATAAGAAGAGAAAGATGATGATTGAATTACAGTGTTCAAAAGTCATCAAGATCGCCGCCATCTTTTGTTCCGCATCTCCCGCGCCTCATGTTTGAACTTTGAACTTTGAACTTTGAACAAGCAAGCGGTGGGTCCCATTGCCTCAGTGGGGAGTGTGGGACCCACCTGCACACTCTTTTAGTCTTTAGGGCCGAAGAAACAAGCAGATCTCTCTCAATTGGCCGAGGATCATAAGTTTGGGAGAAATTTTTTATGTGGACCCTTTTCCAACGTGGAGCTGTAGAGCCCATAAAAATATGCCACTTGGCAGTCTTTCGGGCCCACTGACCCATGATTGTTGGTCCACCACTTGATGGACCTTCATACAGTGATCTCTGGCCATGGAATTGAGTATTAAAAAAAGTTCAAAACAAAACAGTGGAAATCACCTAATGAAAAAGGTTGGAATCCAAACGGCTAGAGATCACAAATCAGGCTGATTGTTGGTGTGTAAATCCATCAAGTGGTGGGCCATTTATACATAAGTCAGTGGGCCCAAAAGAATGTTAGGCGTACATTTTTATGCGCTCTATAGCTCCACATGGAAAAAGGATACACATAAAAAATTTACCCCAAGTTTAAAAGTGATGAGACACTAGAGCGAAAATTTTTGATCTTGGTGATTTTTTTATCCGGGCGTCTGGGCCACACCGAAAAATGTCACGTGTAACACTATTACCTAGCAATGACCTTACGGATGTTTGAAGTTTGAACCATCCCTAGCTGAACTTGGAGACAAAAGCTTGGTTTAAAATAACACCGTTTTAATGGTTTTAACGGCCATTAAAACAGTAAAAACAGTAACGCCCCAAGCCCATTACGTTAAGAACTGTTTTGATGCTTAGAAAATAATGGCCGTTATTTTCTGAAAAGATGGTCGTTATTTTCGTCTTTGAATTTCAATGCCAATTTTCTGTTAAATTCCAATTTTATAAGTTATAAGTTCTAACTTCTAATCATAAGTCAGGACACATGGCACACATTCAATGGTTAAGACTTGGGACCCGCCATTTAATTGGTCTCAATCGATCATTCCACCATAAAGACTTCTTTTTAGTGGTTGTTTATACTACATTTTCTCTCCATTGTCCGATTACTACATTTTCTCTCCATTGTCCGATTTTGTGGATTGAGATGAGATGGTTGTGAGTTGTGACTATCTGATGACGTCGATTTTTGACCTAGTAGATCTCTTGGGTGGGTCCCATGGAAAAGTGGTTAGGCACCCTCCATATGGCATGTGTGTAAATATAGTGCTTATAAATATTTATGGGGTGTTTGGAAATGCGGTTAGCCCAAGCCATTATGCTGAAAACGCTATCGTGCTTGGTTTTTGGTGGCGGGATGAAACATGGTTTCAAAACTCGATCCTGGGGATTGGATTGTCTTGGGCTGGCTAGGGTTGTAAACTTGTACCCATGGAAACGATACCAGATAGGACTCAGAACTGATTATCCCGATTATGGGACAACTTTTTTCAGAACCAGAATCAAAAAGACTCGGAACCATTGAGACCCAGAATCGATAGGAACCGAAAGGTTCAAGTTCTCGACACACTAGAGTATCCAGACCGAACAAGAAGTGGAACTGATAGGACCTAAAACCAACATATGTAGTAGTGCTAATATAACAAATTTTATCTAAACTACAGTATAAAATTTGTATAAAAAAATATTTGATGTATATATTCTCGATACCCGATATCTAATCTGTTCTTGTTCTGGTTCCATTTATTTGAGATCTAGAACCAGGACCGAGTGGAACCAAAAACTAACCTATGTCCTGGTTCCGGGACCTCTAGTATTCGAACCGGAATTAACCCTGTGACACCCCTAAGGTTGGCTATGCAAAGAAAAAAAAATCGAACAATCACTATATCATGACTTAGTCTTGAGAACCATAACCGGGACCAATTGGAACTGGAAACTAACATACACTGCAGTTCCGGGCGGATCTCTGGTACCTAAATTGGAATTGACATGTTGACACCCCTATGGCTGGCAGCACGAAGAAAAAGAACCAAAGAAAGGAAGAACGAGACAATCTCACTCTATAATGATTCATAACTTTGGTAGCGTTTGGTAAAATTTAATTTGAGACCTAAGTCTTAAACTAGGACACTCAGACCTTAATGGGACATTCATACCATTTCGTAACCACCTGAAAATTGAGACTTAAAATTCAATGGTTTTTTAAGTCATCTTCCCTTTACTTAATACAGTAAGTGATGTCATCTTTAAAAGAAAATACTCAATATGCCATTGTATCAAAGCTTTCTCTACAAAAAAAAACTTACAAAAATACCCCACTAAATATTTTAAAATACTCAATATGCCACTGTCTTAATTTTCAGACATGGGGACCTTAACCAAACAATCTAAACTTATAAAAATTAAGCACTTAAGCTTTTAACACTTAAATTAAGCACTTTAAGCTTTCAGTGATGAAATTAATTAGTTTTACCAAACACAACCTAGCCTAGTCTTCACTGAGAGTTAAAACCATGGGTTGAAAGGTCTTGTTTAAGCTCAATTCAATTTTTTGCAGCAACGTCAACTCATATAAATGAAGGTTTTGTAGATGAGGCTTTTTTTTTTTTTTTTCCACTCTGCACCTCTATACATACCAATAGAAACCCTAAAGCTCAACGCAAAATATGGTAGGGATGCACTGTTAGGGTTTCGTTCTTCTTTCTTCTCTTTACGACCATGCATTGTAGTGAAAAACCTAATTATAAAGTGACCATGAGACAACCACTGTCCCTTGTTATATAGATTATGAAAATGACATACATAACAATGAAATTATGAATTAGTTACATATTTTATGGGCATATTGGTCTTTTTTGTCTAAAGTTCATTTACTTAAAAGGAGATAAATGTATGGTGCTTCCTAAATTTTGTACAAAAGTAGATTCACATCTTTTCTAGAAACTTTTTTTTTCTCCAAAAATTTTCAAGAACACATTACTTTCGATTCATTTGTTGGTTTACCGTTAGAAAACTCTCAGCAAGAACTTTCCAATAATATCCATTTACTAAATATTTTTATATTTAATTATAATTTATTTGTTAATTCAAGATTCTTACAATAACTTTATAAATTCATTTTTACGACTAATAATGAAGTACAAAAGAGCTATTTTGTTATTTAAAAACACTCTTACTATTTTAATTATGTTACTTAGGCAACATGTGCATTGTGTGTGCCCCTTGCTAATATACTTTAAATAGGATGTACTAGACAATAACATTGGATCCCCTTCATCTGAACTTTTTAATAAATTGGAGTAAGTTCTTACAATCTTATGATGGATTCTTATAAGTCATAGGACCTTAGATTTTAGATCTTGGGTTTTGTCTTGATTACCTACTCTTTCTCCTCCTATTGACAAAAAAACAAACAAAAGCAAAAGCAAAATGGGGTGTACAAAATCATCAATCTAATCTATTATACAATTTTCAATATAGTAAAGCCTTAATCAGGGTCTGTTTGATACGCATGCAAACCATTACGCGTGCAATGGTTTGTGCATGCAATGGTTTGTTCTTGCGTTTGGTTCGCACTAACTTTACATATGCAAATTTTAAAATTTACGCATTGTTCATATTTACTATCATTTGGTTCGCGCGCATGCTCACTTAGGAAAGTACAAAATGTGTGGACCCCACATATTAAGAACGAAAAAATAAATAAATTTTTCGTATTTAATACGTGGGCCCCATATATTTGAACATGAATTTTAAATTTTCAAAAACGAAAAAAATGGAAAAAAAAACAGAAATAATGGGCAATTAATAACAGAAATAATGGACTCTTTTTTTTCACAAAATTTTTCAAAAAATAATGGTCGTTATTTTTCGGTATATTTTTTCAGCATTTTAACGGTATATGACATAACGAGGGAGGTCCGAATCTGTTTTGGCAAAAATAACAGCCATTGTAATAGATTCAGACCTCCCCAGTTACGTTGTGTACCGTTAAAATGGTCAAAAAATAATCATCGTTATTTTCTGTTGTAACGAAAGCAACAACTATTATTTTTTGAAATTTTTTTTGAAAAAAAGGGATATTATTTTTTTCTATTCTTCTCGTTTTTTTAATTTTTAAATTTCAAGGCCACTTTTTCTATTATTTCTGTTTTTTTTTTTTAGAAAGATAGGGCTTGATTTGAGAAAATATTGGATTTTAATTTGTACCTTATACAAATTGTTTGCACAAGGAGGGTGTGTAAACGATTGCTCAGGGGGTGAAATGGGTTTTTAATTGCTAAAGAGGGCGAGCATTCATTTACTCGTGTGTATGTGCAAATCGCCGAATGCACGCATATCAAACATGCATGGGAAGTGATTGCACTTGTAAACCTATTTGCACGTGCAAACCTAGAGGAGAGGTAGCGAGGTTGTTATGTGTTGTTGTGGAGTAGTTTTGCTATTAATGAGATTGGTTCATGGCTTAAAAGCGCTGGGCACCATCAAATCAGAATAGTGGGCGGGTTTGGTCAACCGACTCAACCTGGTTCAACCGATTGACCCGTGACTTCATATGATGTTATAAATAAGGCCAATTTGAATGATTTCAATGTGTATAATTTTTTTTTAAAAAGCATCGGATCAAAGTCCACTCGGACTGGTTTGGGAACAAAATTTGGACGGGTTCAAGCGAGGTTTAAAAAACGGCCATTATAACGGATTCAGACCTCCCCCGTTACGTTATAGGACCGTTAAAACGCCCTAAAAATAACGGCCATTATTTTATGTTAAAACGTCAAAACACTCTCTATTCCACTCTACACCTCTATACACACCAATAGAAACCCTAAAGCTCGATCGTAAAATATGGTAGGGATGAACTGTTTGGATTTCGTTCTTGTTTCTTCTCTTTATGACCACGTGTTGTAGTGAAAAACCTAATGCCACGATCTCAATGATTGTTAATGTTGCATATAGATGACATGGCCATCGAATCCACCACTCAGTGTCCCCCCCTAAAACTAAAATTGAATCAGATGTAGTATCTTAACACATTTACTACTACATTAATTTCAAATATTTCTTAAGTTAATTCGACTACATGGTATAAATGTATACTTGTATTAATATGACATTTATCTATATACTATATATAAAGTGATCATCCTCAAGTCGAAAATTAGTTTCTAATTATAACTTCTATTTTTTTTTTATACTAGTGGGTAGCCTATGCCTACGACACTCCTCGACAATGCATTTGCCAAAATCAGGTGTGAGTGGCTAAGATCCACCGTCCAGTTGGGGGATAAGATCTTGCCCTTCTTTATTGAAGCCTATAAGAGGGGGTATATATAAGTGGGGAGACAATCACTGACCCTTGTTATATAGATTATGAAAATGACATAGATGACAATGAAATTATGACTTAATTACATAAATTACATATTGGTCTTTTTCGTCTAAAGTTCATTTACTTAAAAGGAGATATATGTATGGTGCTTCCTAAATTTTGTACAAAAGTAGATTCACATCTTTTCTAGAAAACTTTTTTTTTCTCCGAAAATTTTCGAGAACACATTACTTTCGATTCATTTGTTGGTTTGCCGTAAAAATGGTACCGTTAGAAAACTCTCGGCAAGATCTTTCCAATAATATTCATTTACTAAATATTTTTTATTTAATTATAATTTATTTGTTAATTTAAGATTCTTACAATAACTTTATAAATTCATTTTTACGACTAATAATGAAGTACAAAAGAACTATTTCATTATTTAAAAACACTCTTACTATTCTAGTTACGTTACTTAGACAGGCAACATGTGCATTGTGTGTGCCCCTCTGCTAATTTACTTTAAATATGATGTATTTGACAATAACATTAGATCCCTTCATCTAAATTTTGTAATAAATTGGAGTAAGCTCTTATAATCTTATGGTGGATTCTTACAAGTCATAGGACCTTAGATTTTAGATCTTGGGTTTTGTCTTGATTACCTACTCTTTCTCCTCCTATTGACAAAAAAAATAAAAGCAAAAGCAAAAGCAAAATGGGGTGTACAAAATCATTAATCTAATCTATTATACAATTTTCGATATAGTAAAGCCTCAGGGGGTGTTTGGATTGCCATTTTTCAAAAAATATTTATTTTAGAAAAATGACTTTTCTAAAACTATATTTTTGAAAATATGTTTTTCTAAAAATATCTTTTTAAAATATGTTTTTTTTAATAAGGTTGTTTGGATCATCATTAATGCAAAATGTCTTTATCTTCTTTTAGTTGGCCCCACCAATATAATGTCTTCAGTTTTTTGGAAGGGGACTTCTGTCATAAACTGTTTCTTTGTTTATTATGTTCATTGAGCTAGCAAAATTTTAAAAAATCTTCTTTTACTCGAAAAACAGCTTTCAACTATTTTTTTATAAAAAGACTTTTTGAGTCTTGACTTCAAAAATATATTTTTGTAGAATAAATACTTTATTAAAAATGGTCATCCAAACAATGTATTATTTGAAAAAAGTCTTTCGTGGAAAATAAAAGACCTTTTCAAGTCTAAAAATGGCAATCCAAACACCCCCTTAATCTATTATACAATTTTCGATATAGTAAAGCCTTAGTTAATTGTCATTTGCTAGCATGTGCAATGCACGTGACTAAAGGAGAGGTATCGAGGTTGTTATGTGTTGTTGTGGTGTAGTTTTGCTATTAAATCAGAATAGTGGGCGGGTTTGGTCAACCGACTCAACCCGGTTCAACTGATTGACCTGTGACTTCATATGATGTTATAAATAAACTTATTTTTAAGTAAAAATAAAAAGAGACTGGATTGGAGTCATTGGACAATTAAACATCCAGGTTGAAAGGCTGAAGCGGCCAATTTGAATGATTTCAATGTGTATAATTTTTTTTAAAAAAAGCATCGGATTGAAGTCCAGCCGGACTGGTTTGGGAACAAAATTTGGATGGGTTCAACCAAGGTTTAAAAGACGGCCGGTATAATGGATTCGGACCTCCCCCGTTACGTTATGGACAGTTAAAATGTCCAAAAAATAACGGCCATTTTTTTCCGTTATAATGAAAATAACGACCGTTATTTTTTGGAAAATTTTGTGAAAAAAAATGGCCGTTCTTTTCATTTTTTTCCCATTTTTGAAAATTCGAAATTCAATTTTTCCGTTATATTCCGTTATTTTTTCTATTTTTGCCCCTGAGCATTTTTTTCGTTATAACAGAAAAAACAGTAATGCCCCCAGTCCTTTATACCGTTATAACAGTCCCCTTGAAAACTTGCATTCAACTACGGTAAACCCATAAACAATCCTCAAGCGAGTCATCTTTATCTCAGTTTTCACTTTTCACTACTTGATTTGCCCCTCTTTTTATTAGGTAAGGCTTAATTAAACCAATTTAATAAGAAAGAGAGAGAGCAAGCAAGTTTTAAATCTGATTGCTATAACTGTAACCGGACATATCATGTCACGGTTATGTCAATTATAATGGGTTGCATCCATAGTTAGCAATTCGGAATGCGACAAAAAATACAGCATTGGTTCTGTCGATGCCACTGGCCTCGACCGGTCCACTAGAATGGTTAGGGTATTGGAAATGTTCGAGTACAATTTGGAGTTGTCATTTAAAAATGCATTAAAAAGTTCGGCAAAATAATTTAAAAATAAAATAAAATAAAAAAGTAAATTATTAACAGTTTTTTTTTTTTGTCTTATTAAATGGTTTTTCATGTTCATAACAAAATAATTCAGAAAAGTTTATGACATCGTGTTAAAAAAATTCTTGAATTTTTCAAAATCCTCGAGTAAGAATTTGGTTTGTTTTTTGAATAATTCATATGGGTCACACATATAATTCGCGAATAATTCAAGAATTTACTAAATATGGTCACATCATGGTAAAATAATGGTTAAAAATATTATTTAATAATGGTTAACGGACAAAATAACGGCCATTATAACGTCAGATCCGATTTCATTGGGTTTTTGGCATTTGGATTTTGCAAATAACACGCATTATAGCGCTTTTAAGTTTAAATTCATAGTGACCAATCGGACAGGTGACACACATAATATGGGTTGGTGTGTGTGGCCCACCATTCCATGGCTCTCCTCTAGCACATTATTAGACACTTTGATTTTTGATCATCAAACTGGGTTTAATTATCCTACGGCTACAATCATCAAACCAGATCGCCTGTTTAAACTTTAAAGGGAAGACAGTTGTCTTTCCTCATCGATCATAATTGGATCATACATCTGTCGATGATGAGATTGTACTCCCCATTGTATTATATGTAATTCAAATCACTAGATAATTTCTCTTTACACCATCATCCGTTTGCCATTAGTGCAAAACTAAGGGTTACATTAGTAATGAACCCCCAAAACTGCGAGTACAACTTTGATGACGGCAACCGTTCGGATCACAGTATGAGCCACGTGGTATATTCTTAGAGATTGATGACCGTATGGATGTTTGGCCCAACCCTAGGTGGGACCTACACGCAGAAAGCAGAAAATTATCCTGATTAGTGATTTCTAAGCATTGGATTGGAGTAGTTTTCATGGGTCGATTTGTAAACGTGAATCCAAGCATTATTTGGGGTACAAAGATCCAAAGATTTGAAATCACGAATCAGGACGATTTTTGGTACGTAGGTAGACATAGGGATGGGGCAAACATGCATAGGGTCAGTTGTCTCTAAAAATCTACCATGTGGCTCATACTGTGATCCCTCGTCAACAAAGTTCTACTCTCAAAACGACCTTTAATTATATGGTCAGGATCGGGGGACACAAATTCTGACAAAAAATTTCACACCAAAAAATTGACAGGCCAGGATCGGGGATCAACCATTTTGGCGTACCCACATGGAAGATGAATCAATGGCTGATTTTTGGTGATGATGATCTCCTCACTATGTAGATCAACCCAACAAAAAATCAACCCATTCTGAAATTCCTAACCCCATCAAATGTGGTTTTCAAGTTACATGGTAAAATACACGGTCCATAATTCTTCAACTTCTAAACTATTTTAGGACTATCGGAATGATTTGAATTTTTGTGAGGATGATCTCCTCACCATAGAGATTGTCCTCACCAAAAATCAGCCAATGATTCATCTTCTATGTGGGTACGGCAAATGGTTGTCCCTCGATCCTGACCCTATATAAATTAGAAGTGTTCGAATGGGTTGATTTTTGGTGAGAATAGTCTCTATGGGAGAAAACTTTTGAAGCGACTGGGTACTTTTTAAGCAGCGATCAGCTGTCCAATGATCGCACGCCAAATATACCCAGTGTTTAGACTTTGGTTTTAAAAAGAATTTGGGTATATGTCATGCGCGATCATTGGGCGTGTGATGGCTGATTCGCTGCATCAAAAATCCAGCCGCCTAAGAATTTTTCTCCTCTCCACGTATGGAGACTTCAAATCATTTTTATATTCGGTAGCATGGTTTACAAGTTGAAGAATTATGGACCATCTATTTTTTTTTTCTTTACCGTTAACTTAAAATTTCATATTTGAAGGGGGTAGAAATTTTAGAATGGGCTGATTTTTTCTAGGGGTGATCTATATGGTGACGCCAATTTTTTGGTGTGAAATTTTGTGTTCCATGGTCCTGACCCTTTATTATATTAATGTCTGTCATAGGTGTGACGAAGGACGTCCCATGGTCCAAAGTATAAAGTTATGAACTAGCGTCAGACTTTTAGAGATCACTGACCGAGTAAAACTTCTGTCACAACGCAAAATATGAGCAACGTGGCATACTCTTAGTGAACAATCACCATATGGATGTTTGATCAGTCCCTCGGTGGACTTGTAACCAAAAATCAGCCTGATTAGTGATTTACAACCTTTGGATCTTTGCACCCAAACAACGCTCAAATTCTTACCATTAAAATCAACCTATGAAAATAACTTCAATCGGCCCTTAGAAATCACTCAGGCTGATTTTTTGTTTAGAGGTCCACGTAGGGACTGGCCAAACATCCATCCGGTCAGCATCTACTAAGAGTGTAACACTTGGCTCATATTGTGCGTTGTGACAGAAATTTTACTCATCACTGACCCTATGGATGTTTGACGCATCCCTAGGAGGACTTATATACCAAAAGTCAGGTTAAATAGTGATTTAAAATCTTTGGATCTTTGTACCTCAGATAATGCTTGAATTCCACGGTTAAAAATAAACCCAAGAAAATGACTCCAATACAACGCCTATAAATCATTAATCAGGCTAAGTTTTGGTCTGTGGGTCCACCTAGGGTTGGGCCAAACATCCATATGGTCATTATTCTCTAATAGCGTGCCATGTGGCTCATACTGTAGTCCGTCGTCAAAGTTCTACTCTGTCACAGATCTGTCTCCTTAAAAAACAAAAACAACAGGTGAGACCGTGAGAGGGACGAGAAAGAGGTTCACACGTTTGGACCATGAGCCCATTGATCACGGAAAGCCACGTGGCATTTCCCATAGTCGTGGATCCTTAGCTGACGTGGCAGAGGAGATTTCAGACTTGAGAGGAGACAGAGAGCGCGAAACAAGTCGCAGGGAAAGCCGTCCGAAAACAGACACAGAGGCCCTTCTGCGTACCGAAGTCGCGTTTTGTTAGCAAAAAAAATCCTATTTTAGGGCAAAAATAAGAAAAAAAGAAGAAAAACGGTTGAGAAGAAGACATACAGAGCAGCAAACAAAGATCAAACACAGAGAGATAAACAAGGAAAGGAAAAAACAGATCTTGCTGCTCTCGATTCTCGATCGACTTTGAGCGATCAGTTTAGCCGATCGATCTGTTCATCTATAAGTCCTGTCAGATCTTGTATATTTATGTATATTTTTGGTGGAGAAATCGGGGAGATATCGAAGATAGAAATTTCGAGCCCTGAGATCGTTAATTCGTTATAGATCGTCCGATCTTGGGATTTTCTGCAACTAGAGATGGACTGCCGGAGGAGGAGCTTCTTCGGATGACAATCTCACATGTTTCAGTCTTCTCGGAAAACCATGAAATGGGGTTCATTGCTTAGGGACATCAAGGATAAGGTCGGGCTATCTCAATCTCCTACTACCTCATCGCCTACTACATCGTCGCCTTCTTCCGCCACCAGAGGAACCGTCGCGAGACATGACTATGAAACGTCTCCTGCAAGGTTCAGTTTTTCTCTACATCTTGTTCGTACCTTTCGTAAGGATGTAATTTTGATTAATCAAATACACATTTACAAGTACCTTTGCTTGTTTTGATTCCGATTGAAGCTGTTTACGTTTCGGTTTATTCTTTGGATAAGTGAATTAAAAGCACTTTTTTTTAAGCTTTTCAGAAGTTGAGATTAAGTAATGCGAAGTTAATTTAAGATGGGTTGACTGCTCCACACACCGATTTTACTAGTTTGAAGCTAAAAAAACGGTATTTTTGGTTTGTATGGTGATTCAGAAGAAATTGTAATCAGAATTTATGACTAGTTGAGTTTAGCTTTTGGTTCGGTTGGTTGATTTACATCAAAGAGAGAACTTTGTCCCCAGCAGCTTGTTTTATCTGCCCTTGCATTGAAGAACTTCTGTGATTACTACTTTAGCTTTCTGGAGTTGGCTGAGGTGCAGAAGTGTCATGTTGGCATTTCATAGGCTCATGTTCAAGTCTCCTTGGTTGGTTCATTGTGGATATACGTTACTCAACTACTAGTCATACTGCACTAGTTGCACTATAGTCGAAGGAGGTACTCACTTGTACAATGCCCAGGTTTATACGAAGAGTAACACTCTGCTCTCTTATCAATGGCGGCTTCTAGTGTTATTTCCTTAAGCATTTCTTTCATTAATTTCATCAACTTTTCCATTGTATCTTGCAACCTTGGATAGACCCATTCAAACTACCAACAACTACATCCTACAACTAGAGCTTGACTTTCAAATTCTAAAAGCTACTACTAGTGTAGCCACACGACTATATGAACTAGCTCTGAAGATAAGTTGAGATATGTAAAAATATTGAAAGGGTTTTCAAGAACATTCCTAGTGGTGCACCCCTTTTGTGTGTGATCATCAGGGGTGCCTTCGGACTAGGATCTATGGATAGTAGATTCAGGTTTTCGAGTGTCGTTTGTGTCCCCTCTCGAAGGTCCTTTTTTTCCTCATACAAGAGGCCAACATGGTGAACAAGATTGATGTCATGAAGGCCTTGTCTGCAGATTTAAATTCCCGAGGGCAATAAAAAACATAAACAAAGGTAATCCTCACTTAATTGTGCAAACAATATGAGAAATCTTATCAATGACATCCAAATCATTCCTTGGCCTCTCTCTCTCTCTCTCTCTCTCTCTTCCTTATGGGGTTCTTCACCCATTCGCTTGTCCTCTCTTCCTATTTTCTCTACTTACTCATTCCTAATGTCTCCTTTTGCTCTCTGGCTTGCTTCTTCATTTAATGTCTGTCTTATTAACCTTTACCTTCATCCTTGGGTTCCTTCCTTTTATAACTGCTTTTTGTGTGAGGTTGTGGATTCTGCCAAGCAAATTAGGATTAGTCCATGTGTTTTTTCCTTATTGGCTTCCCTGATTACGCTGTCATAAAAAAATGCTCCACGTTTCTTTTTCTTGATGCTTTCTTGCTTTTGTGTCCATTGTTGTCACCACTTTTACGATGTCCTTAACATTTATTAGTAAAAGGGGATAACTCTTGCCAGGCTCTTCGTTAGTAGCCTTGCAGCATTGCATGGAGGTTGGATTTTTTGTTCTCAGTGATAAGCCTACAATTAGTTATTGTTTTCAGTTACAGTTTGTTGCGGTCATTTTCGGAGTTGTGCTATGTATACCCCGCTGTCATGTCTCCAATTGGCTTCACCTGCCTATAATTGCTTCTTATAGACGAGTATCTTGACTTCTTTTAAAGTTCATCTGATGCTCTTCATTTTTCGCTTTAACCACACGCTTTTTAGGTGTCTAATTTCCCATAAATATTGACACCTAGCAAACATCCATAAATAAAAGGTGTAAGAGAAAAAATTAACAAAACTAAACATTTTCACTTCTAAAATGAAGTGATGACCACTTCAATGTAGTTTTCCTCCTAAAACCTTAACAACCACACTTCATGAGAGTTCATGTTAAAGACCCAAAAAGATTATGCTCTTATTAAAAATCTAATTGTACCAAATTTCAGAACTTGGTCTCGATTACCCACTCTGGCAGGATGACGAGACATTTGGGACTTGGTTGAGAATTGAGACGTGTTTTGGCCAAGATGTATTTATAAGTTGATGAAACTTGGCCTAGACAGCTTGAGTATTTGCCAAGCCAAGACCAAAGATAGACAACTGAGGCACACATTTTTTGGTCGAGATTTAAACCTTGAATTCTATGCATGAACTGAATCCTACCGAAGGGAATCAATTTCAAATAGGCAGTAGTTATAATGACCCTAACTACCTAATACCCATTACCATACTAGATAATAAAGACAAAGATATGTCTTTTGGTACATGCTTTCCTCATTGAGATAGCATGTTCTTGTTCGCAAGGCTCTTTGGGTTTGTTCGATATAGGCGGAGTCCTTCAGAATGATAGTGGGGATATTTAGAAGGCTTTCTCAGGTATGATGAGTGTGGATAATTCTAATCTTTAACAACGCGGAGATCAACATTTTTCTTCTATTCTTCATGACCTTCAAATATCAAGGGACAACGTTGAGGGTCCATAGGTGTTTGAAGGCTTGAATGCCATAAGATGGGTGAGTGTTCAAGGGAAAGCTCCTGGAGGTTTGCTATGTGATCAGTTGCATTAGGGAGTTGGTAAGAGGACAAACTTTAGTTTTTCTCATATATTTAGGGATAAACCGGCTTGGTGTATTTCTTACCAAAATCTGGTGTAAATAGAATCTCTTTTTTTACAGAGGGAACTCTTGCTACGTTTAATTTGCAAGAAATAGTTTCCTTGAATGTACGTTTTCTTAGAAGTGTCACTTCCGAGAAACTTACTTCATGGAATTCTTTTTCTCACTATTTGGTTGACGCTGGGGAAAATAAGAAAGAAAAAAAGAAAAAAGAAAAAAGAAAAAAGAGAGATCTTTAACGGCAAGGGTTGGGATGACTCCGATCAATATATGGGGGAGATGGCGTCAATGACGAGAAAGAAAGAAGAGAGAGAGAGAGAGTTGTTGGGGTTATGGTTTTTGGATAGAGAAGAGTAGATAAACATGGGAAGGAATGGATGAGTCCAATTGAAAATTGACTTCCTCTTTTTTAAAAAGGAATTCACTTTTCTTTATTTTGAGAGATTTTGGATGTTAGTATTCTGTGGGGCCCACTTTTCCTAATGAACCAAACACCAGGAAATGATGTTATCTTGATTTTTGTTTTCTTTTCCGGGAAAGCAAGGTGAACCAAACGCAGCCTCTATTCCTTAATTTTTTATCTTCTTTTCCCCTTAGTTTAATATAATCACGTTACTTATAAAAAATGCAACCTTGTTCTCAAGGTAAAAAAAGCTCACGCCCTTACATCAAACGATCTTGATTTTCATTATATGCTTGGTCTTACTCCTGAGAAAGTTTACTAAAGTTCATCGTCAATACCATCTTCCTTTGGTCCTGTCTCATTATTTAAGCCATTGGGTTTGCTGATCAACTAGAGTTGTTTAACCTTATCAAAAAAAAAAAAACTTTGCAATGGTGCTAGGGATTTGTATTTGTCGTCACCATTACATAATAGGCTCATTTTGCTCCTCTAGCATGTTTTTGCGGTGTCAAGTATTCAATAGGAGAAGCCTCACTAGGATGAGAAATATGGTAGGCGTTTAGAAGTTTCAATCTTTAAAATTTTCAATTGTATATGTTGATTTATCAGCTTATCTTATTCACCTATCAATTTTTTTTTATCAGCTTATCATGTGAAAAGTTTAACACTGTTTTGGCATTACACTTCTAGCTGTTGTATTGAGTCTCATTGTTGAACTCACTTAGTAATGAAGCTAGTGAAAAGTTGCATCATTTATTCTCATACATCAATTTGCTAATTTTTCTAAGGAAATAGATAGTGTCAAACATTAGAAGTTTGTTACTTTGCAAGTATGCTTGTGAAAATTTGTAGATCTTGGCTTAAATCAAATACATATTTCTTCAATGAAATCAGGTCATGTAGGACATGAGGAATACTTTTAGCTGTCTCATGACATTAATATCATTGTACGAGATCATATTCTGAATGGAAAAAAAGGCCAAGGGGCCCCTTGTTCTTCTTTAAGGTAGTTGCATTTAATGAGCTGTTTCCAACTGGTCCAATTGGTTGATCATCTTCATCAAATCTTAAGAATTAGTCCTAGTCAATCGAGATGAAAAATGCTGGTTGTGCTTTGGTGTACAATCCTTTTTCCGGTAAGTATTTGTAGGGCAATTGGGGATTTTGACATGTAAAACCATTATCTCAAATTTAAACTCCAGAAATTTCTTCTTGAGCTTGTGTCATCTTTACGTTCCATCCAAGGAAATAAATTTCCCGAAATTAACGAAATATTTCGCGAAATATTTCCATTTTCTAGGTTACCGACAGGAAAGAATACATACACGAAATGTTTCCATACATGTCGAAATATTTCGTGTTAACAGTAAATTTCGATCAATTGACGGTGTAAATATGTATTATTTTGGTCGAAATGTTTCGACATCAATAGAAACATTTCGATCGAAGGTAGGAAATGTCCCATTTGAGCACTACAAATCCCATATTTGATCATTTAACCCATTTCCATATATATATATAGAAGACCAATCCATTATAGACCGCTATGGTTATTCATTTCCACACTACATATGGTTGTATATTATGGTTTGATAGTTTATGAGTGTTTTTAGGCTTGTTTTTATCATTTCCCATACTTTCCACAAACATTTATATAATATTTCTATCATTTCCACATTATTTCCATCATTTCCACGAAAATGTATTATTTCCACACTGGTCGAAATATTTCCACGAAATATTTCCATTTCCGGGTTGGTCGAAATAAACATCGAAACCGAAATTTATTTCCTTGGTTCCATCAAAACAATAAGAGAGCACAACTCATGAAATTTCTCAATATTTCATTTTTGAGAGTTTGTTGTTGCAATCCTTGTATCAACCAAACTCTCCTAAAAAGGCTTTCCAATACCCAAGGTTTAAAATATCGTTTCGTTTCATTGTCTCAGACTCTTGGTAAGCTGACGAAATGAGACGTCTCGACTGAGATGAAATGGAAAGAAAAATGTCTCAATAAGATTTAACTATTTTTTAATGTTTAATTAGGCTACACATTTGTTTTTTTATGTGTTGTAAAAGACACATATGCTGTGAAAACAAGCCTTTTAGACTAGTTTGATGATGCGGACATCAAAGCATTGCATGGGTTCTACCAGTGGACTGTGGAAGACAAGGAAGAAGATTTTGAAGACCCCACATGCATGTGTATCATGAAGACTCTACATTGGAAAGATGCATGTGGGCCTCGTAGGGAGTTTTTAGAGTCTTTTTTTTTTCTTTTTTAGGTTGATTTTGATATTTTTTAGAGTTTTGGGTGGCTTTTCAATTAACCCACAGTTAGGGGGCTCATTGTAATTTTGGTTAGTTACTTTAACTTGCTGTATTTTTTTATAGCCATTATATTAGATGGATGGCTGAGATTAGATTTGGGTGTTTAGAGCTATTATATAAACTCTCTGGGATGATCCCTGGTGCCTTGGAGGGGACTTCAATGTTATCTGGTTTCTATCCGAGAAGAATGTCTGGGGGGAAGGTGACTCGAAGCATGACGTCTTTCAGCGACTTTATCGATAGGCATTTCCTTATGGATCTCCGTATGAGCGGGGGTAGATTCACATGGTCCAATAATCAGGAAAACCCCATTCTTTGTAGATTGGATAGATTTCTTGTTTCCTCTAACTGGGAGGATCTTTTCCATGGAGCTTCTCTGTTAGCCATCCCTAAGCCCGCCTCTGATCATTCTCCCCTGGTTCTGGATTGTGGGGTTTTTAATTCCCGTCCCCTCCCCTTCCGTTTCGAAAATATGTGGTTATGCAATTCCTAATTCAAGCCTAAGGTTGAGGAGTGGTGGAAGTCGCTCTCTTTAGACGACAAGAATGGGACATCTTTTAGGCGTAAGCTCAAGGCGCTAAAAGAGAAGATCAAGAATTGGAACAACGAGGTATTTGGCAGAATTGATCACAGGAAGGGTTTACTGCTAGAGGAGATTGCGTCGTTTGATCGGAAGGAAGAGAAAGGGCCTTTGTCCTTGGAGGACCGTTCGAGGAGAGCTAACTTGAAGGCTGATTTTCAGCACACGGTGAATATGGAGGAAATTAGTTGGAGACAAAAATCTAGAGTCAGGTGGCTGAAGGAAGGGGATAATAACACGAAGTATTTTCACAAGGTCGCCAATGCTAATAGAAGGAGAAATCACCTTATAAGACTTAAGGTCAGAGCTAGAATGTTAGAAATAGAGGAAAATGTCGGAAATGGTGCAGTGAGTTTCTATTCCAACCTATATTCCGAAACGACCAGCTTTAGACCTAAGTTGGACGGTCTTGATTTTGATCAAATTAGCGGAACGGACAAGGTAAGGTTGGAGAGGCCTTTCGACGAGGATGGGGGTCTTGCGTGCTCTTTCAGAACTGGCAGGAGATAAGGCCCCAGGTCCCGATGGCTTCACTATCGCTTTTTTCAAGCAGTGTTGGGATATAGTCGGCTCGGATTTCATGAGAGTAGTTGCCGACTTCCACAATGAGGGGTTTCTTGACTTCACTTCCAATAGTACTTTCATAGCTCTGATTCCAAAATTCCAAGGTGCTGTTGACATCACCAATTTCAGGCCTATTAGCTTAGTTGGAAGCGTGTACAAAATCCTTGCCAAGATGCTTGCTATGAGGCTCAGAGAGGTGTTGCCTTCGGTTATTTCTCCCTCTCAAGGGGCTTTCGTGAAAGGGCGGCAAATTCTGGACGGCGTCTTGATAGCTAATGAGTGCATCGATTCCAGATCTAAATCGGGCACCCCAGGACTTGTTTGCAAAATTGATATGGAAAAGGCGTACGATCTCGTGGATTAGAGTTTTCTGGTCTACATGCTTGGAAGGTTGGGCTTCGGTTCTAAATGGAGATCGTGGATTTGGAAGTGTATCTCGACAGGATCTTTCTCTATATTAATCAATGGATCTCCAGCTGGTTACTTTAAGAGTTCTAGGGGGTTACGGTAAGGAGACCCCTTATCGCCATACATGTTTCTAGTGGTAGCGGAGGCATTGGGGAGAATGATCAATAGAGATGTGGCGTTAGGGGAATTGGCGGGCTTTGTGGCGAGCCTGGGCAATATTGCTATCTCTCACCTCCAATTTGTGGACGACACCCTTATTTTTCTTAGCCCCTCGGTTTCTCAGACGAGATATCTTAGAGGTCTGCTCTGTTCTTTTGAAGTAGTGTTAGGTCTCAAGATAAACTTGTCCAAGAGCAAGGTGTTCGACGTGGGCGAGATAGTGAATTTATCGGAGTTGGCCAATATTTTGCAATGTAGTGTTGATAAGTTACCAACTTCTTACTTGGGCCTTCCTCTCGGCAGCGCTTACATATCGAAGGCTTTGTGGGAGCTCGTTATCGAGTGCTATGGTAGGAGGTTAGCAGCGTGGAAATCTCGATACTTATCTAAAGGGGGGAGACTAGTACTTATCAAAAGCATCGTCTCCAGTTTATCGATCTACTATATGTCCATGTTTTCCATTCCTTGCAGCGTGGCGAAGATTCTTGATAAGATCATGAGGGACTTTTTGTGGAGTGGCAGGGAAGGGGAGTAGAAGATGCACTTGGTCAGTTGGAATAACGTCTATGAGGCTAAGGAGAAAGGGGGCCTGGGGATCAAGAACCTGACATCGATGAATAGGGCCCTTTTGTGTAAATGGGCTTGGAGGTTCGGGATAGAACTTTCTAGTCCATGGCGGGAGGTCATAGCCGGCAAGTATGAGGTTTCTTCTTTCGGTTGTCTAAGTAGACAGGTCTGCACTGTGTATGGTTGCAGCGTATGGAGGGATATATCCAAGCATTTTTCGGATTTTGAAAAAGGTGTTCACTTCGAGATAGGATCTGGAGACAAGATCAGATTTTGGGAGGACCTTTGGTGCAGAGAGGCTCCTTTCTGCCTCGATTTCCTAGATCTTTACTCTATATTGGGCCGGAAAGGTTGGTTCATCCAAGAGTGCGCTCACATTAGGGGTAGCCTATAGGTTGGGATTTCGGATTCAGAAGAAATTTCAATGACTGGGAGGTTGAGTCCCTCTCTAGACTTCTATCCCGCCTGAACAACGTCCACATTCTGCCTTTGACCCAGGACAAAAGGGTTTGGATTTGGTCCAAAGTAGGAATGTTCTCGGTTCGATCCTTTTATGAGGCCTTACTTCTGTCTCCTGGGCCTAAATTTCCAGCTTCTTTGATCTGGTTTCCTAAAGTTCCTTCTAAGGTGGCTTTCTTAATGTGGGAGGCCTCTCTGAACAAGATTTTGACCGTAGATCATTTACGCTCCAGAGGTATTATCATTGTTGACTATTGTTGGATGTGTTGGCACAACGGTGAAACAGTCAACCATCTTTTGCTACATTGTGACGTGGCCAAGGTGGCGCTCCAAGGCTTTTTCCTCTAGGGGCATAATTCTTTGGAGGATATTACCTTTCGCTATAGTTTGGGGTTTATGGAAGGAGAGGAATCGGAGGGTATTCAACGGCAAGAGTGAGGCCACGGCGACTATCATTCTTAGCATCAAGGGGTTGTTGTTCTTGTGGTCCAAGTTTTTTATGGAATATCGGGGCTTATTCTTTGAGGACTTCGTCTTTCGTATGGACGTTCTCACCTCTAGGGACTGACATCTTCGGACCCCTCTTGTGCCCATTCGGGGGCCTTTTGTTTTTTCCTTTTCTCCTTTAGTTTTTTGTTGGTCACCTCAACCTCATCTATAGCCTAGGTGTTTTTGTAATCCCTCTTGCTTTTCAATAGAGTTTACACTTACCGAAAAAAGAAAAAAATATTGACTATTGCTCTTTGAGAATCTCTTGTGGATTGTTCTCATACTTCCTTGGTGTGAATCCGAGCTTCCTTGGTGCAAATCCAAGTTACTCGGTGCGAATCCGAAAGGTACTCCTCTATCTATCTCTTTTTCTTCATCTTCTCCTCATTCCCTCCATTGTTTTCTTCATTTTGTGACCAATTTTCAGCCCATAAACCCTAATCGTACACCTCAAACCCTAACCCTAATTTCCTATTATCCATCCCCATCAAAACCCTAACCCTAACGCTATCATATCAATCCCTAAAACCCTAAATTTGTTCCCTTTACTATTCAAGGTACTGTTCATGATATTATTTACAGTTACTATTCACATTTATTTATTAATTTTTAAAAAAAATCAAACCCTGTCCTTCTCAAAAACCCTAGAAACCCTAAAATCCTTATAACCCTTTTGTACCCCTTCTAGCCCTGTTTCAACGCTTAACTGATTCTGTAAGCTTGTTGGAAGTTCCACCTTACATTAGATCCTCGCTGTTAAAGCAACATGTCTAATATTGTAGGATTGTGTGAAGGCCTCGAACTATAATATATCTATTTGCTCGAATCTGATTATTTGCGTGTGATTAGCATTGGAATTTATTATTCCATTTTTTCTTAATAATTTTTTTTGTTAATCTCAGCCTTTAGTTGGAAGCCATCACATTTCGCTCTTCATCATTTGAGTACCTATTTAGACTTTTGGCATGAGATGATACATTCCCCTATTATCGTCTCGGTACATTATCGAAACGAGACATGTCGTCTGGGACAAAATGAGACAAAACGAGACTTCGAACCATGCTGATACCTACTGCAGTGTAATCATTATCATAGGATTTATAGTATCATCTCTATTGTCACTAACGAGATCGAAAGATTAAATATTTCTTAGTTTCTTTTTATGGGCCTCATTTATGGTATGTTAACTTGATTTGAGCTCGAGGAAGTGGAGATTCTCCCTCAAGTTTTTCCAAGATACGGAGGGAAGCCTCCATGGGGGTTTCCAAATTGAATTTTGATGGAAGCTTCATGTCCAATTTGGATTTAAATGGTCCTTCTAAACTCATGGGATAGATGACAGATGAGAATGAGATATGGTAGTCTGTGGGAAGACATTTTTCGCATTATGCTCATGAGCCTTCCTGTTGCTGACATATTTGTTAGAGTTTCTCTATGTAACGTGTGGGTGTGTGGTTGTGATAGGTGGGTGTAACTAAGGCTTCTTAGTTACACCCACTTAAGTGGGATACATATATATAATAACAAGAGGAGGCCGAACTGACTAGTTCGGCTCCAACTCTCATTCTCTCAATTCTCCCCATCTCTCTCCCTCTCTCAAACCCTAATACTATGAAATCTAACATGGTATCAGAGCAAATCTGATTTTTTTTCTTCTTCTTTTCCTTTACACTTGTTTCACAGAAAGATCTCTTCTGGTACAAACGAATCCGGTAGGATTCGTCGTTTGAAGTTTGTTTACACTTAGATGTGCATCTAGGGTGTGTTTATATTTGTTTCTACCAGTCTGGAGATTGAAGGGATTCCGTATGTGTGATTGAAGATCGTCGGTGCAGTTTTTTTCAGTTTTCTCTTTCCGAAAGAGGTTTTTCGGGTTTTGTTGTTTCTCATCAACGTGAAATAGGTATTGTTCTTTACTTCCGGCGCACCTCTTATAGACTTATTTGGGTTGTTTTGATCTTCGTTTCGAATTTTTTTGAGGCTCCAAGCTCCGATCGAAAAATTTGCTCGGCTGAGACAAAAACGGGTTTTGAAAATTTTCAAAATCTGGAACCCCGAAGGGTCGTCTATGCTTGCCGCCCCTTGTAGGATCATACTAGGAGTGTGTTCCAAATTTCAGATTTATGGTGAAGTTACATATTTTTGAAGTTTCTGATGGCCGATTCAAGCTCTTCTACTGGTCCTGGTGATGGCAGATCACCTGTTTGGGATAATATTGGTGCTTAGATTACGTCTGTAAAATTAAATGGCACCAACTATCTTCCCTGGTCTCACTCTGTTAAAGTTTTCCTGACGGCCAAGAAAAGATTGAAGTATTTAACCATGAATCCTTCCAAAGAAGATGGATGATAAACAGTATGAAGATTGGCAGTGTGAAAATTCTTTGGTTATGACCTGGTTGTGGAGCAGTATGGAGCCTTCTATTTCCTCCAACGTTATCTATCTTCTTACAGCCAAGGAGATCTGGGGCGCAGTTCGTGAGATGTATTCCCAGGAGCTCAACGTTTCGCGTATCTATGATTTATTTGAGTCTATGTTCACCTTGAAACAGGGCGATAAATCACTCAATGAGTATTACAGTTCTCTCCGCGGTATGTGGGAGGAACTTCAGCATTATCAGCCGTTGACTACAGATCTGGATAAGCAGAAACGTCAACGTGAAGAATTTTAGGCAGCCTTGTTTTTGTCCAATCTGAACCCTGAATACAGTGCTCTTAAGGGTCAGATTTTGGCTAGTGAGTCCCTCCCTACAATGGCCAATGCCTTTTCTCGCCTTCAGCGTGCTTCTATTGGACATGTGATTCCTTCTTCCAAGGAATCCTCAGCATTGGTCTCTAGTGGTCCTCTTGAGTTCTCTTGTGGCCGAGCGGGACGTGGCTGTGGTGGTTTTCGAGGCCGTGGTACTCGTGGAGGGGTAGTCGTGGCCATGGTGGTGGCCGTGGTGATATGAAGTGTTCTTACTGTGGTGTTTCGGGTCACATAGATCAATTTTGTTGGGCTAAGTGGGGGCAAGCCTGCGTGGGCTAATCAGGTCTCCAACGAGTCCTCTCTTCCATCTTTTGAGCCTCCTCCGGCCCCCACTGGTGATTCGTCGTCTGAGTATTTTGCACAGCTCGGCCAGATTCTTCAGCAACTACAGTCTTTGACAGCCAGCTCCTCTACGCCACCTACTGCCGCCATGGCTAATACAGGTAACTCTACGTGTCTGGCAGCCAAGTCTCCTTCCCCCTGGGTTATCGATTCAGGGGCGAGTGCTCATATGTCTGGATTTCTTCCATCTTCTCTGATTTCCAGTCTATTCGGTATCATAGTGTTGGCTGATGGCTCCACTCGTCGAGTTTTGGGGAAGGGAAATATTCACCCTACTCTATCTATTTCTTTAGCCTCCACTTTATTTGTGCGTGATTTTCCCTTTAATTTGCTTTCGGTTAGTCAGCTTACAAAATCTTTACAATTCTTTGTGACATTCCTTCCTACTTGTCTTTTTCAGGACCTCAAGACGAAGGTGATTGGTTCGGGATATGAAAAAGACAACTTATATTACTTGGTTACTGGTCTTCCTGCTTCTGCGTTAAGCGCCTCTGTGACCCCTCTTCAGTGATATTTTCGTTTAGGTCATTTGTCTTTGTCTAATTTGCGTCGAGTTGTCCCTCACTTGAGTCCTGCGTCTGTTTTAGATTGTGAAGCTTGTCAATTAGGCAAGCATCACCGTAGTTTTTTTCCTAGTCGCATTGATAGTCGTCAATCTAGTCCATTGGATGTAATTCACACGGATATTTGGGGTCTGTCTCGAATAAAAAGTTTATCTGGTTTTCATTATTTTGTGACTTTTGTGGATGATTACTCTCGTATGACATGGCTATTTTTATTAAAGGATCGCTCTGAATTGCCTCGTGCTTTGTTCACCTTCTATCACGAGATCTCAGTTCAATTTGGCAAGCCGATCAAGATTATCTGGTCTGATAACGCTTTGGAATATATGCAATCTTCTATTCAGACATTTTGTGCTGACCATGGCATTATCCATCAGACGTCTTGTGCTCATACCTCCCAACAAAATGGTCTTGCGGAGCGTGAACATCAACATCTGTTGGATATTGTTCGGACACTTATGTTTCATATACATGTGTACCAAAGCCGTATTGGGGTGATGATGTTCTCACTGCATGTCACCTCATTAATTGTATGCCATCTTCTGTTTGGCTGGGGCTTCTCCTCTATCCTTGTTATATCCCGATGTCTCCCCGTTTAGTGTTCCTCCTCGTGTTTTTGGATGTGTGCCCTTCGTTCATGTCCTTGGTCCAGGTCAAGACAAACTTGATCCCCGGTCTGTTAAGTGTATCTTTCTGGGTTACTCTCGTACTCAAAAAGGGTACAAGTGCTATTGCCCTACGTCTCGTCAATACTATGTCAATGCCGATGTCACCTTTTTTGAGTTTACTCCATTCTTTTCAGATCTTGACACGTTGTATCTCTTCGTCAGGGGGAGCTTCTTTCAATCTCTACTACTCCTGTCCCTATGCCATTATTTCAGGAGATGCCACCGTTTCAGCGCCACCAGGTGTTTATGTACGCACTACATCGCGTGCAGTTGTTCCGTATGGGCCAAGTATGTCTGCTGCTCCTTTTACCTCTGACTAATCTCCTACTTCACCTGAGGTTCCTGCTGCGCCATCTGCTGTTGATATGCCTATTGCCTTGCGGAAAGGTACTTGCGCTTGCACTCGTCATCTCATCGCTGATTTTATATCTCTGCACCATGTATCTCCTACCTTTCGGAGTTTTGCTTTGTCTTTGTCTGCTTTTTCTGTCCCTAGCACTTATATGCAGGCAGTCGTGTCCCCTGGTTAGAAACTTGCTATGGATGAGGAGATGGCTGACCTTCGCACGAATTATACTTGGGTTCTTGCTCCTCTCCCTCCGGGAAAGAAGATTGTTGGCTGTCGTTGGGTGTTTACCATCAAATATCTTCTTGATGGTACGGTTGAGCGCCTTAAGGCGCGCTTGGTTTCTAAGGGCTATACTCAGACGTTTGGTGTGGATTATTTGGAGCCCTTCTCCCTAATTGCTCGTTTGAACTTTGTTCGAGTTCTTATTTTAGTGGCTGTATGCTGTGATTGACCATTTTACCAGTTGGACATCAAGAATTCCTTCTTACATGGTGACTTACAGGAGGAGGTGTATATGGAGCAACCGCCTGAATATATACATTTTGGACAGCCCTCATTAGTTTGTCGCCTCAAAAAGACAATTTTTGGACTGAAAGAGTCACCTTGTGCCTGGTTTGATAAATTCAGTTTCGTTGTGTTGCGTTATGGGTTCATTCGCTCCGTGTCTAATCACTCCGTGTTTGTCAAAACATTGTCTTCTGGGGTTATTTGTTTGATCGTATATGTGGATGATATCATCATCACTGGCAGTGATTCTAGAGGCATCTCTAATCTGAAAACCTATTTGTCACAACAGTTTCATATCAAGGACTTGGGCCTACTCCAGTATTTTTTGGGCATTGAAGTTGCTCGGTCCAAGACATTCATCACACTTTCGCAGCGCAAATATGTGTTAGATCTTCTCTCTGAGACTGGTACCGTTGGTTCCAAACCAATTGACACACCTATGGATCCCACAGTTAAGCTTGATGCTGAACATGGGGAGGTTTATGGGGATCCTGGTCGGTATCGTCGGTTGGTTGGGAAGCTTATCTATCTTACGGTTATGCGTCCAGACATCATGTTTTCTGTTGGGGTGGTTAGTCAGTTTATGCATGCCCCACGACAGCCCCATTGGGATGCTGTTATCCGTATATTGCGTTATCTGAAAGGTTTTCTGAGAAATAGATTGCTGTATCGCCCGTCCAAGTCTGTGACTGTTACCGGATTCTCTGATGTTGATTGGGCTGGTAGTCTCTCTGATCGTCGCTCTACCTCAAGTTATTGTACGTTTGTTGATGGGAATCTTGTTACTTGGCATAGTAAAAAGCAAAGTGTTGTTGCTCGTTCTAGTGCCAAAGCAAAGTACAGAGCTATGGTACACACGACATGTGAGATGGTGTGGGTTCAGTCCTTATAGAAATGGGGTTTGTGGTTCTTCTCCTATGCCAATGTACTGTGACAATCAAGCAGTCAGTTACATTGCCAGCAACCCAGTATTCCATGAGAGAACCAAGCATATCGAAGTTGATTGTCACTTCATACGTGACATGGTCTTCAGCAAACGAATCACCACACCATATATCAGTTCCGCAAATCAATTGGGTGATGTGTTGACAAAGGCCTTACCTCGTTCTTCTTTTTCTACTTTGTGTACTAAGCTGGGCATGTTTGATATGTACGCTCCAGCTTGAGGGGGAGTGTTAGAGTTTTTCTATGTAACGTGTGGGTGTGTGGTTGTGATAGGTGGGTGTAACTAAGGCTTCTTAGTTACACCCACTTAAGGGGGATACATATATAGAATAATAACAAGAGGAGGCCGAACTGACTAGTTCGACTCCAACTCTCATTCTCTCAATTCTCTCCCTCTCTCAAACCCTAATACTATGAAATCTAACAATATTGCTTGAGATTTTGTGATCATCGACCTCTGGCATTTTAGAAGGATTTAGAACCATTGTTCTTTTGGTCATTTTAATATTGGAACCATGCTAACTTCCCACTGCAGGTGGAGACATTAGCGGAAGAGATGGGAGCTTGACAATGGTCATTAGGTTAGACTTTTGTGCCATCTTGAAGTGAGAAAGCTTATGATTTCAGCAATCTTATTGGTATTCATACAAGGTTCCTTGATGATATTTATTTATCTAGTGATTCTTGAGTTTGATAAAGGGGGTTTATCAACATCTACTCCAGAATTTTCTATTGCCTACCATCTTTCTGCATTATTGTTTTGTCTTCTTGTAAGCGGACAAGGCTGTTGACATGGGATTTGAAGCGAGGTTTAACATTGCAATGCTGGGGAGAAAAGAGAAAGAGGTTGGGGGATGAAGAGAGAGATTGAGAGAGAGAGAGAAGGATAGAGGAAAAAAGAACCAACTCAGGAAGGAAGTTGTTTGGATGAATGTACCTGTCCCTGTTCTCTTTTTTTTTTTTTGATAAGTAAAAATATATTAAAGAAAGGGCCGAAGCCAAAAAGATACAACCCTCCAGAGGAGGCAGGTCGAGATGACCTACACTCACCCCCAGCAAGAAACTACAACCAAACCCCTAAATCCCTTCCCTTAAACAAATGCTTTCCCATCGGAACACCAAGTCTTCAAAGAATAAGCCCCTACACTCCGAGACCGCCTTCGACCATAAGAACATCATCCCCTTGATGTTAAGAATAATAGCATACACTTCTAATTCTTTATTTTCAAAAACCCTCTGATTCCTGTCCCTGTTCTCTTGTACCCAAGGACCCATATTTATAGGCTTATGAGATAGGAAAAGACGGAAATGTCCTTCGAAGTAGCTTTCCTTCGCTCACACTGATTCTTGTCAAGGCCATATGACATTCCGCACGTCACTGTATGGTCCCTGACAGTAGACAATGCCATCTCAGCATCTCTTGAAGGCGAATCGCAAAAGGCTACGCCTAGAAGAAGACTACCTCTAAAAGGCGACCCTAGTAGGCAACTGTAAAAGGCAACTTTTAGAAGGCACTGCCTTCGGCTAAGATATAAAAAGGTGCTATCTTGCGAGTCAGACCCCCTTGTCCTCCAAACCTACAATCCCTCTATAATCCCTGTTGGTAGTGCAATGGGTGGGACTGTGTTACTATGGTTCATGCATTAAGGTCTAAATAAGTTGCTTAGTATAGCACCCATACAACATGGATGTGCTGACATAAAGCCACATTAGCATTCAGTGTCACGAGCTTACTGCATAGCACTAATGTGGTATGCCATCAAAATATGCCATCTTACTTCCATTCAGAGTAGGAGTTGGCAGAAAATGTTGAAAGATTTGTGATGATGCCACATTATGGTCTACTTGTTTTGTGATCTATCCTGCCCTATTTTGTTTCTTTAGTGGATGAAGCAAAGTTTCAATTTTTTTTACTCGGCCAACACTTATACTGGTTTATTCATTTTATTATCCAGTGTCTAATATCCATTAAATTAAATTTCACAATCATATTTTGTTTGTAAGATTTCTGTGGATTTTTTCATCTTAATATCCCAGTTAATCTTCTACATTGTATTTCATATATTCAATTTGACTTTGGAATCATCATTACGTTTAAATGTTTTGCTATAACTTATAAATGCCTGATGTTATTGGACTCTTGTTTGATGCTTTTGTGAAAACAGAGATAAACATGAACTGGAGTTGGACTTTAAGAGATTCTGGGAAGAGTTCCGATCGTCCAGCTCAGAAAAGGTTTCTTCTTATTGTGACATATTGTTGATTATTAATTACGATTGTGAGTCCTAATGATTTGCAAATCTTCCATGCAGGAGAAAGAAGCGGCTTTAAACATGGCTGTAGATGTTTTCTGTAGATTAATGAAGCAGCAAGCTAATATAGCTCAATTAGTTACTGTGTATGCACACGATTCTTTCCTTGCCTAAATGACTTACTCAACCTTATCTTTTTCTCATAGCCCACCATATTTGTGTGAATTGTTCTTTGTAGGTCAGGATTCTTATTCTTCATGTACTTGAGGTATTAGATTTTTGCATGATTCCATACCATACAAACAGGATATCAGATCATTTTCGAATCTCTTCTTTTTTTTTTTTTTTCTTTTTTTTGGTAGTAATCATTCCATCAGTATTTTGTACATACCCTCGGCTATGGGTCACTTGGTGGTACTATACCCATAAATAGCTTGTTTTCTATGTTTACAAACAAATCTGAATTCAGACATCTGAATAATAGAATATACATATATATTCTGATAGATTAGTTTACACTACAGGCAAAGCTATATTATTAATCTTCAAATACTTGGAACTTCTGATCCAATCATATGAATGGGGCATTGTTGGGAAAATGGTTGTGGAGGTTTGGGGAGGAAGAGGATACTTTGTGGAGACTAGTGATTGGTAGTAAATTTAGGGTCTCTCAGAGTGGGTGGGATAGCAATCCAGTGTTATCTTCATACGGAATTAGCTTGTGAAAAGGAATATCGAAGCTTCAAATGAGATTAGAGAGTGGGTGGGATAGCAATCCAGTGTTATCTTCATATGGAATTAGCTTGTGAAAAGGAATATTGAAGCTTCAAATGAGATTCAATAAGGGAATCCAGTTTAAAGCTGGGAGGGGTGATAGGATTCGCTTTTGGGAAGATCCTTGGTGTGGGGAGGATTCTCTCCAGGATGCATTCCTAGTGCTATATCACATTTCCAATCTAAAAGGGGCCAAGGTTCAGGATTGTATTGATAGAAGGGAAGCTTATGTATTGTGGAACTTTGGGTTCAGAAGAGACATCAATGATTGGGAGATGGACAGTCTTGCTTCTTTTCTGGCTTGGGTTGGGAGGTCCCTATGAAGACGTTGATGGCGGATAGGAGGGTGTGGAGATGGGATCCCAAAGGAAACTTCACTATTAGATCATTCTTCTCTCAGTTCGGTTTGAGTGGTCAAAGGTGTTTTCCAGCTTCCCTAGATTGGGGGGTCCCCATTCCTTCCAAAGTGAGATTTATGTGTGTGGACAGCAATGTTAGATAAGATTTTGACAGTGGATCATTTGAACAATAGGGGAATGATGATTCCGAACAGATGTTGCTTGTGCAAGTCTAAGGCTGAATTTGTGGATCACTTGCTTATCCATTGTCTCTTCACTCTCGAAGTGTGGCAGGTCTTCTTCATTTTTGGCATTTCTTTCGTGGTTCCTGAACATGTTATGGGTTCCAAGGAAGTTCGCTGGAAGTTTTCAAGGGGAGAGGAAGAATTCTTTGGCGGATTCTCCCGTTCGCCATTATGTGGGCCGTATGACAGGAGAGAAATACTTGCATATTTGAAGGGAAGGAAGAGGACGTGCCTAGGGTGGTGCCGAAAGTCAAAGCTTTGTTATATTTTTGGACATCCTCAAAGTTTTGAGTTTATAGGGTGTTTTTTTTACTCTTTTGTGTTTAGATGGGATGAATTGTTAGGAGATTCCTTATCAACTTGAGTTGGTTTTGTCCCTTTTGGTCTTTGTTTGTTCTTGTGAGGTTCTATCCTTTCTTTTAATATACTTCTTACTTATCACAAAAAAAAAATATCATACCCTACATTTGCCGATCCAACCACAATCATGAAAGATACTACTCTTGCGATTGCAGCAAATGTTTGCTGTTTGAATGTGTCGACGCATATGTAATGATGCACATGCAATTCAAATTGCATGATATATTCATTTTATAGCCATGTCCAATACATCAATATCTACTATAAGTTTTTTTTATCATGAAATATTTCTTGCCATACCCATTCAGCTGCATGTCATATGGAGCAAGGTGGCCATCTCTCTCTCTCTCTCAAGGCTTTATGATAATCTTGGAATCTTCCTATTCTCAATGCGAGAATCTTGACAGATAGGTTGGAACATGAGGTTGTCGCCTTTCACCAATACAAGTCCAATAAACACCTAAAGAAGAAAGAACATCTTTTCCTATTGTAGACAAGTTCAGATTTAAAAAAAAAATGTAGGTAAGTCCTAATTATGAGATAAACCTGGTAGAATTTGATAATATCAGGACCCTCAACTCAAATTTAGACATGCCATAGTCATCCATTTCATGGAGCGATAAATTGCATCTCATTTAACTTTGACTTTGTGCTCAATGTCATGTATGTTTTTCAACAATTTTTTCTTGGTTGGTTTTAGTTTTGGACAGTTGGGAGTTGCAAACCACCCAGCTAACTGGACTTAGGTCTTCACAAATCATAATTAGGACTTCTTCTCCCATCCCCTACAAGCTGAATGCACATTTTTTCGTTTCAACCCTAGTAAATCTATACCTGGAGTATCTAAGCTTAAGAAATTCTAATTTCTAGTTCTTATTATGTTTGGTTAAATCTTAGGTTTGTATCGGAACTATTGTTTTCTTGCCCTTAATATTTTCGTAAAGACTTCTATGTTGTTTATCACGTTATTTATTGGCTAGCCTATCAAGCCTTTATGATGCAGATGCTAGGGCTGCAACTCGGGCGGGTTGGGTCGGGTTAGGGACCAACCCAGCCCAACCCAATCTTCAAGGTTCCTAAACCAAGCTTGAACCCAACCCGAGGTCGGGCCTGAGAATCCCAGCCAGAGCCCAACCCGATCGGGTTGGTCGGGTTGATCAGGTTGGTCCCCATGATGCACGCTCCCTGACGATAGTAGGATTTCAAGAGGAATCAAAACTGGTATCTCTTAAAAAACTACCGGTTATAGAAAAACACAATTTTTGCACAATTAATGATGAGATTAGGATTTCAAGAGGAATTAAGAGAAAATTGAAAGAGAGATGTGCTTAAAAATAAAACTCAGAATCTCACAGCAAACTGCATTGCGGAGAAGTCAGAGCTTCGATGTAAAGATTAGGGTTTTAGGATTTATGAATCAGAGAAAAAATAAGTATTTTAGGGATTAGGGTTTCGGAGAAAACAATCAAATCCATTGATAGGATCAGAGAGAAGTTATCCAGTTTAACCCGCTGAGAGTTTTTTAAGAGCCCGAACCATATTTGAAATCAATGTTCGAAGTATCAGCCGATCCCAGTCTGAATCGGACGATCCAGATCAGTCTCGGTGGCCCCCAAGACGGAAAACCACGGTGTGTACCGGATCACGCTAGATCGGGCGATCTGGATCGGCTAGATCGCCCGATCCAGCCGAGTTGACCGAGTCGACTCGCCGAGTTGAACCAGTAAAAACGGGTTATAAAAGCCGCGATTTTTTTCTTTTTTCTTCATATTTCTCCCCTTCTCTTCCCCATTTTCTCTCAAACCCTATTTCACTCACTTTAAACCCCAAAATCACTCTTAAACATATAGATCTAAGTAGATTTTTGAAGAACTCGAGTTGTAGTTGAAGAAAGGAAATATTTACCGTTTTTTTTGGTGGGTTTTGTTCTCTAAAAACCCATTTGAAACCCTCTTTTTACTAAAATCTGCAAGTTGGTTTGCTTAACGTTGATGGCTACTACAACTACCTCATCACCTTCATAGACAACGCCGTCGATGATGGCTTCATCAAGCCTTCTCAATGTCACATAATCGTCTTTGCTCCAAATGCGAAAGAACTTGTTTAGAAACTTGAGGTGGATTTTTCAGTTCTGATTTCCTAATGAGTTCTTCAAATTCAAAAAATAGTAAAGAACATCCGTAGGAGAAACGATATATCGGTTGACTTTAGTCTCTTTATCTTTTTTATGATTTTTAAAAAAAAAACCGTCTTGGGATCACATCAGATTTTTTTATATCTTTTTATGATTTTTTATCATTTTTCCACATTTTTTTCGCATTTTTTTATTATTTTTAATGATTTTTTTTTTCGGGATCACGTCGGATCGGTCCGATCTGACCAATCCAACTGATTCGGATTGGAATCGGAGCCCATCGATCTGACGGCCAATCCCGAGATTTCGAACCTTGCTTGAGAATTTGCAAATCCATGAGGCATCGTGCTTCATCTGGCGTTGAGGGGAACCCTTGAGATAAATTGTTATCGAAATGGTGGAAGTTTCAGAGATAAAGGTGTCGTGCTCCATTTGCATAGCGAAAGGGTCTGGTGTCGTTCTTCATCTGCATATCAAAATGGTGTGCAAAGACGGGAGAGGGGAGAGAGAGATTGGAGGAGGGAGACAGGAGAGAAAGTGAAACATGAGAAATTGAGAAAATGAGAGGGAGAGACAGGAGGGGGAGGGAAATAGGGATTTGGGAAAAAAATGAGACAGATCGGGCTCGGGTTGCATGAGACCTCAGCCCGAGCTTGAGCCCCAATAGATGCTGGTACAACATGGTGCACCAAGACTTGGTACACCACTGATACACCGTATATTTCTTCCCATAGGAGAGGATGTGTTTTCTATTTTGCGTCTTTTAGTTAATATTGGGTAGGTTGAGGAATTAGGAAGTCTTTATTTAATAGGTTTCTATTTTGTTTAGTTAACAATTAGTAGGCTAGAGTTGGAAAGTTCCCATTGGTTCCTTAATTTCTTAAAATTAGTCAAGGAAAGTTTACTGTCTCTTTCTTAAGAAAATTTGTAGTTGTTTGGAATTTGAAAGTTTCTAGTTAGTTCTTAGTTGAATTTGGATTAAGAAACTTGTGTTGACTTTGAGTCACTTTAGGAGTTGTTAAAGGTCTATGTAAGGGGTTTTTGAATAGTGACGTAATGGTGATTTGTGTTCATGTTATTCAGTTTAATAAAAGTACTATTTAGGAGAGTTTTCTACAAAGGCTGGTCTACTGGGGGGACATTCAACCTATTCTTGAGTTTCTTTGTATGCTTTAAATCATCTTATAATAAGCTTATTGTTGTTGTTCCACTTCCAATAAGCAGCAATAAACTTTTGTTTTGCTACACCCAAGGAAATAAATTTCGGTTTCGAGGTTTATTTCGACCAGCCCGGAAATGGAAATATTTCGTGGAAATATTTCGACCAGTGTGGAAATAATACATTTTCGTGGAAATGATGGAAATAATGCGAAAATGATGGAAATATTATAGAAATGTTTGTGGAAAGTATGGGAAATGATAAAAACAAGCCTAAAAACACTCATAAACTATCAAACCATAATATACAACCATATGTAGTGTGGAAATGAATAACCATAGCGGTCTATAATGGATTGGTCTTCTATATATATATATATATGGAAAGGGGTTAAATGATCAAATATGGGATTTGTGGTGCTCAAATGGGACATTTCCTACCTTCGATTGAAATGTTTCTATTGATGTCGAAACATTTCGACCAAAATAATACATATTTACACCGTCAATTGACCGAAATTTACTGTTAACACGAAATATTTCGACATGTATGGAAACATTTCGTGTATGGATTCTTTCCTGTCGGTAACCTAGAAAATGGAAATATTTCGCGAAATATTTCGTTAATTTCTGGAAATTTATTTCCTTGTACACCATTTAAGAGACTCGGGCAGGCTGTCCTACATTATTTTAGGCCTAGCGTGGTTGCATCATTATATAAGGGCCTGTTGCCCCAGCATCAGCATGTTAGGCCCATAACCATTTAAACCGGTTTGTGTAACAGGCATTGTAAATTAGCCCAAGTCTGTGGCTGCAGGCTTGAAATTGTTGCCCAATCGCAGCACAATATATGCCAGGTATAAATCCTGTTGACTGCCTTAGGCTGATGGCGAATAAGGGCAGGTCTTAAAGTTTGTTAACCGTCTTAGGTGGACGACGGACAAACTAACTACACTATTGATTAGAGATTCTGGTACTCTGTTCATGATCTTGGAAATATGTTTTTAATGTCTAGTAGCCATGATCAACTATCAATGCATATGGATTTTGATGATCTTGTTTTATGGAATATAGTCTTCATGTCATATAATGCATGCCAAAAAAGGGGGACTGATTGCTAATCTAATACACGTAGGAATATGATGTTTCAGGAGACTAACTTCAACCATTGTTGTCTTAATGGCTTCTTGTGTCATATACTTCTTACTGCACTCAAATCAATTTAACCAACTCCTAAACTGTTGACAACTTACAGGTTAGTCGAAGCACACATATTCTCGTTTGTTGTGGGAAGAGCATTTGTAACTGACATTGAGAAGTTGAAAATCACTAGCAAGACAAGATCATTGGACGTTGTGAAGATCCTAAATTTTTTTTCCGAAGTTACAAAGGTATGTTTTAGACTATATTACATGATATGGGTACTAGTGTCAGAGTTGGACATGGGTGCAGAGTGTCTGACATGCAGTAAGTTTTTTATATTATAATGAGGATAATAATGTGGATATTTTGATTGGATATCTTATGATTTGTTTCATATGCTTATAGACAAGAGAATAAATATATGTCATGTTGTAATTGTTGCATAGAAAACTTAAATTGTAAGAGATAGAACTCAGCCTATAGCAAATGTTAATTAGTATCTTGCATTTAAGGAAAGAAAAATGAAAATAGAATTTGGAAGTGTCAAACCAGAATCTGTATTGTGTTGGGCTCTGACAGGTGTCTGACGTGAGTACTGCGCCCATTTAGAAGAACTCATGCAAAATAGATTTTGATGCTCTTATCTGGATATATGTAGTTTCCTTGCAGATGGAGTACTGTTTAAACTAACTACTGTGCATACTTTTGTGCAGGATGGCATCAGTCATGGTTCGAATTTGTTATATGCTGTGGAAGTTCTTGTATCTGGGGTATGTATCTGTAAGATTTTTAACTTGAATAAGATAATTATACTCTGCCCATCATAGTTCATTTCTGATTTTCTTTCTCATGTATTCATTATTTCAATATTCACTCCGTAGTTTTGAAACATTGGTGTTTTCTCCTTGTGAAAATGAGAACCACTCCATTTGACAGTTGCGAGAGTGTCCCACTGGTATATAACTTGGGCTATGTTTCTAAATATTTCAAAGTGGGTGCGTTAAATCTATCCAAATTTTCAATGTTTAATCTAAACAAGATTCCGGTGCTGGAACTCGTGCTGTTCTCATGCTTTATCAGGTAAAATAGGTCCATCTTCAAGTCAATTGATTGGAGGGGTTTAATGTGTTTTTAACCCAAAGGATCCTAACCATAGGTTGCCTATCCACAAAATGTGTTCTGGACTTAGTTTCAGAGGCTAGATTTTTCAACATTCAAAGTCGGTGGTCTTAATCGTTCTTTATCTTGTTTGCATCCATAATTTGTAATGTAGATCCATACATTGTTCAATGTAATGTAGAAACAATTGAAAAAGTAATAGACTAATAGGCTCAAGTAACTAAGAAAAGTTGCAGTCACAACTGCATATCTGCTGCATTTTGTATTTGGTTCAGTACATGTGGTGAATTACGAAAAAAAAATGTGGTGCTTACTTTGATAACCCATAACCCCAACATGCGCACACACATACATAATACATTGTGTTGACTCCTTCCACTATCCAAATTCTGAAAATATCATTTGTTGTGCACAGCCAATCGATAAGCAATCTCTCCTGGATTCTGGGATCCTAAGTTGTCTCATTCATATTCTCAATGCCCTTTTGAGCCCTGATGGGACCAAACAAAGGCAATTGGCAGCCAACTCAGAAGAATCAATTCTAGTTGAAAAAGGTCACAATGGCAATGCAGGACAAGCCCGCTGGCTTGAGGTAGATTTCTTTTTATAATTTCATGCAATTTAAATGTAGGTTATGTGTTTTAATAAACTTAGCTTTTGATGAATATTTAATTTTGCCTTTTTATGGAAATTCTTATAGCAGAACATTTACTTCTGATATATTCTGTTTATTTGGTCATTGTACCGATGGCTTCTGAACACTAGTGAATGGGAAGATTGAGGAATTGTAGAATTAATCAGGTTTTCCAGTTTCCTTTTATAGTTGTACCATCGAGTAACAGTGTTCTGTTTCCTCTAGGGGTGCAATGATAAAAGATTGAAATTTTGTTCACTTCTTTGTACTTCAATTGGGAAATGAAGTCCATAGGAATTTGACAAGCTTATCAGAGAAATAGACTTTTTTAGGTTTTTCTGTGTAGTGTGCAAAGTCCTAAATCATTATTTTCTTATGTAATGTGAAAGTAAGTTCTATAAAGCTTTTAAAGTAATTTTCAACCCTAAATTTTGAACATCTGATGGGCCTTCAATATTGTGACTATTGTCTAGAAATATGGCCTTAGCCATGCCTGAGGATGGTCTCTATAGCAATCTACATGGAGATTAATTATACAAGGAAAGAAAGAAGAAGAAGTCCGCCTCAGCCTTAGATCTCGCAACCATAGTCTGTTTCTTGTTCCTCTAGGTTACAAGGTTTCCACCCATGAAAGTGCAAAACCAGAGGTTGACCAGTGATCATATACCAAACCTGCCCAATTAGCATCTGCATATTTCTCTATTCTCAAGTGTCCATGCCCGGAGAACAATAAATCTCTTTTTAGAGCCAACTTTAGGTAACAAAGGATCCTGAAAGCAACTCTAAGGTGAGGGTGCATGCGTTTACCAACTAAACAATCCACAACATATGTAATGTATGGACGGGTGAGAGACAAATATATCAATTTCCCTACTTGCTTTTGGGATTGCCTTGCACTACTCAGGTGCTCCCCATCTAGTCCATTGAAGCCATGGTTTTGTTCAATAGGGGTATTTGCTAGCCGGGCCCCAAGTTTCCTTGTTTCTTGGATAAGGTCTAACAGATACTTCTGGTGGCAAATAAATATTCCCTTATGAGATTGGGCTACCTTGATTCTCATATTTACAACCACTTTACCCTAAAAGCTTAAGCTATTAGGAGGTGTAACAATGTATATCAAAGGTTCTACAGGTCCAACAGTGGTGGAGGGCTGGCCACACAACCAAACAACACCCTCCCTCAGCATTCTGTCGAGTACGTTCATAGCTATGATTCCTAAGAAGCAAGGGGCAAAGGACATTACAGATTTCAGGCCGATTAGTTTGGTGGGGAGTGTGTACAAGATTATAACGAAAATGCTTGCTTCAAGGATTCAAGTGGTTTTGTCGTCGGTTATAGCATCGAACCAAGGGCTTTTGTTAGAGGACGTTAGATCTTGGATGGGATTCTTATTGCCAACGAGTGTGTTGATTCCAGAATGAAGAAGGGGGAACCAGGAGTTATTTGTAAGATCGACATGGAAAAGGCTTATGATCACGTGGACTGGAAATTCCTCGACTTCATGTTATTGCGGATGGGCTTTGGAGAAAGGTGGAGGTCGTGGATTTGGAAATGCATATCGTGTTGGAGTTTATGTAATACACCCATGTGGGTGTCTCAAGTGGGCTGCGTCCCACTTCCCACGTGGGGTTCTTTTTGGGTTTTCACTGTTCACGTGAATAGTGTCGTGTGAATAGTGCTACTCTTTTGTAGGGGTTCTCCCCATCGTATATATATATATACTGTGTGTGAGAGAGAATGAATTAACAATTCATTCTCTCCTCTTCCCACAACTTCTCTCTCTAACCCTAATCTCCTTCTCCACCTTCCGCCGTCCATTACACTTTTTCCTCTTCTCTCTACGACCTTCATCTATTGGTTACAACATTATTTACAACATGGTATCAAAGCATGGTAGCTCTAGGGCATGTCTCTTTGTCCTCTAGAGACTCCATCCCAATCTAAGACGGTTATGTGAGCATCTGGAGCCGAGGAGAACTTTTGAGGAAATCCCAGAGATCATTCCTGTGCTATTAGGGGATTAATCCTGAGGCAAAACACCATAGGCTCTTATTTCCTGGTTAGTTTTTCTCCCTCAACCATATCAGAGATCCATTTTGTCTTCTGGCTCGCATCTTTGAACAAGATTTTAACGGTGGACCACTTGATAGCTAGAAAGGTCATTATCATTGATTATTGCACTATGTGCAAACATAGTGGGGAATCCGTCAATCACCTCCTCCTCCATTGCGAGCTAACTAGAGCAGTGTGGACATTTTTTCTAGTGGAGTTTGGGATAGCCTGGATCTTTCCGAGATCATTGATGCATCTCATTACCAGTTGGATCACATTAGCTTTGTCCACTAGAGGTCGCATTCTATGGCGCTTGCTCCCTTTTGCTATTTGTTGGGCTTATGGAAGGACCGCAACCTTAGGACCTTTGAAGGGAAGGAAGAAACAGTGGCAAATATCATCATCAACATCAAGGGATTATTGTTTTTATGGTCGAAAGTGTTCCTTGAGTGTCGGGGCTTGATGTTTGAGGATTTTGTCTTCCGATGGGACTCTATCTGTCAGAGAGACATAGCTTAGACTGGCTATTAGTTTTTTGTTTTTTTGCTCTCTGTTTTCGGTTTTTGCCTCGAGATGGTCATCTCGACCTCTCAAGCTTTCTTGTACCCTTGTTTTCCCCTTCTATAATATTACACTTACCAAAAAAAAAAAAAATTGTCTTCTCAAGCTTCTCCAGCATTTTTTCGGCCAATAAGTTTTTTGAGGATTTTTGGGTTTTTGATTTTCTTGAGATCCGCACCACGGTAGGGTTTTCTACCCTAGCCACCCTCTCCAGTATTCACCCAGGGACTGTCAGAAAGTTACCTCGCATTTTTCCGTCCGTCGGATCATCAATTTCCAAAAATCGGCCCGATTTTCAAAGATTTGGATTTTGGTTTTTTGTGAGATTCGCGCAACAGTAGGCCCCTCTGACCTCTTCTACTGCTCGTTGAACAGTTCGAAACTTGGTTCGACGAATTCTGATCGTTGGAACCCTAGTTTCTAAAATCACCCGGATCCCCCGACTATTTTTTGGGTTTTGATTTTCTTCCAAAATCAGACCTTTCTGGGCCCTCCTGTCCTAGGTGCACCACTCATTGGGCCTTTAGGTATCCTCTAGACCTCGCTTCGGTTTTCTCGGAGCTTTCGATACACTACATGCTATTGTTGGTGGTCATGTTCTGATGAGTTCCCCCGAGGCCACATCTGGGATTTCTGGCTCTTCCTCTGAGGATCGTCCTGTGACTCATGGCTCTCATAGAGATCACAACCCTTAGCTCTGCATCACCACTGTGAAGCTCGATGGCACCAACTTCCTGGAATGGAAGACTTCCGCACTCATGTACATTGGGGGCCATGGCTACAGTATTTGGCCGGTGCTACGAAAGATCCATATCCAAAGGAAAAATCTCACCGGATTTGGGTCATGGAGAACTGACTGTTATGTCCTAGCTTCTTCAGTCGATGCAAACCTAGATCAGCAAAGGGTTTATGTTCCTACCAACAGCCAAAGATGTTTGGGATGCCGTATCTCAAACATACTCCCAGGTGGGCAATTTCGTCAAGCTCTATGAACTAGAGCAAAAGATATCTTGTCTTCGTCAGGGGGAGATGAAGCTTGGTACATATTATGCTTCCCTTCGAAGCAAATTGGAGGAGATCGATCACTACCAGAGTTACTCCCCCAAGTGCGCATATGACATCAAGTCTTTCAAGGTGATGGTTGAACGTTCCCGGATCTTCCAGTTTCTCTCTGGCCTTTATTCGTGCTTTGAGGGAGCTCGTGTTCAGATCCTTGGCAGGGATCCTGCTCCCACCTCTCTGGCACAGGTCTATGATTACATTCAGGGGGAGGACAGCTGCCGTTCTGCCATGCAACTCTGTAGTGGGAGTGATACTCAGGACCGCTCTGCCTTGGCTGCTACCTATCAGAAGGGCCAGACATCCAGTCCAAAGGAGTTTGGGGACTGACCCAGACCCAAGTGTGATCACTACGGTCTCATGGGCCATATCCAGGTCACTTGCTGGAAGCTCCATGGACGTCCCCCAAGACAGGCCCTGACTTCCCGTCAACGTCAATTAGCAAAACAGGGACCTCACTCAGCGCACTCAGTCACTTAGGACACCGCACCACCAGTGTCTACCTCCTCTGGGGACATGGACTCGTTATCTCCTGCAGATCTTGAGTGACTTCGCCGCATGATGGCCCAACTCAATGGCCAGGCCTGCACTTCAACGTCTGCATTTGCTCACACAGGTACTAGGAGGATCATTGATTCAGGGGCTTCCGCTCACATGACTGGTATGTCCGTTTTCTCTAGTTATGGTATTTTCTCTGGTCGTGACAAAGTTCGGATAGTTGATGATACCTATTCCTCTATCTCTGGAGAAGGGAATGTTCATGCCACACTAGCTCTCTCTTTGTCTTCTGTTTTGCATGTTCCGCAATTCATCGCTAATTTACTATCCGTCAGTAGTCTTACCAAAAATCTTAACTGCAGTATAACTTTTTTTCCTTCTCACTATGTGTTTCAAGATCTGGAGTCAAGGCGGACGATTGGCAGTGGACATGAGGACCCTGGATTCTTTGGTTTCTTCATCTGCACACCAGTCCAGCATCAGTAGTAGTATTAGAGTCAATAAAGACCAGTTAATGCTTTGCATAACCGGGTAGGTCATGTACCTGTGTCAGTCTTAAAGCATGTCTTTCTGCTTTCTTTTCTGTTTCTGCAGTTCCCTTTCGTTGTGAAACATGTGAACTTGCCAAACATTGTCATTCTGTTTTTCCCATTAGTGAGAATAAAAGTACTACTCTTTTTTCTTTGTGTATTCTGATGTATGGGCCCCTGCACCTGTGACTTTTTTGTTTGGATATCGGTACTTTGTTACCTTTGTAGATGATTTTAGTGGTTGTACCTTATGCTAATGAAAGATGCCGTATTTCTCCATTTTCCAAGAGTTCCATAAGATGGTTACCACTCAGTTCCATACTACTCTTAAGATTCTTCACTTTAACAATGGGGGGGGGCATACCTCGATGGGGGTCTTAAAACCTACTTTGCATCTCATGCATTATTCATCAGACCTCGTGCCCTTCCACACCTCAACAGAATGGGAGTGCTGAGAGAAAAAACCGTCACCTTCTTGAAGTTGAGCGTGCTCTCCAATTAAGCATGCAGGTTCCTAAACACTATTGGTCTGAGTCTGTCTTGCTGTTTACCTCATCAATCTTATGTCCTCTCGGGTTCTCGGATTTCAAACTCTTCTATCTCTTTTGGTTCCTGACCGCCTGGCTTTCGTTGTTCCGCCAAAGGTCTTTGGGTGTGTTTGTTATGTCCATATTCATCATTCTTCGAGGGACAAGTTAGATCCGCGGGCCTTGAAGTGCATCTTCTTGGGGTACCCCTCTAATAAAAAATGGTACAAATGTTATCATCCTGCTACCTGTCATCGCTTCATCTCTATGGATGTCACCTTCGCTGAGTCCATCCCCTTCTTTGGTTAGCAAACCTCTCTTCAGGAGGAGCATGATGTTGCAGAAGAGAGTGTCCCCAGTCCTCTGCCTGTCTCTATTCCTGTGCCGGGACCTCAGTCTAGTGACAATGACACTTCCACTACTGCAGTTGATGTGCGCGTATATGTCAGAATCAAGAAGAAAGGACAAGCCACTGTCCTTGCACCTACATCTGCAAGTCTCCCTTCGGATCCAGTTCCAGGTATGCCACATGCATCTCCTACTTCTAATGATCATATGAGCACTGATATTGACCTCCCTACTGCACTTCGGAAGGGTGTACGTACTTGTACGGAACACCCTATCTCACATTTTGTCTCGTATCGGTCTCTGTCTCCGTCATATCAGAATTTTGTCAGTATTGCATCCTCTGTTTCTTTGCCTTCCAATGTTGCAGACGCACTTAGTCACCCAAAGTGGAAAGAAGCTATGATGGATGACATGCAGGCTCTTGAGAAGAATAAAACATGGGAACTTGTTATGAAACATAAAAATGAATTGGAAAATAGCCTGAAAACTGAATCTAGGGTACCATGGTTGAGCAATGTGGCTAAGAAAGTCTTATTAAGTTACTAATAGGACTCCATGATATGAAACTTTTTTTGAAGTTTAGCAGTTAACGTGGTTGCTTATAGCGCAATATTGACTATTGTAAATGGGTAATGCAAAAATGCAAAAGTATCTTTGGGGTTTTTCCCCTTTTACTTTATATATGCATCTATACTTATACAAAGGAAATAAAAAAAGTAAAAAGAAAAAGAAGGGTAATGTGGGAAGCTTTGATCCTGCAGGTAGAGGGAAGTATAGTGCATCTTATGAAAGCATTGGCGACCCATCCTTCAGCTGCACAGAGTTTGATTGAGGATGATTCACTACAGTTACTGTTTCAGATGGTTGCAACTGGGTCTCTGACTGTTTTTTCTCAATTCAAGGAAGGCTTTGTTCCGTTGCACACCATTCAGCTTCACAGACATGCCATGCAGGTAGATGCATAATTACATCTATGCTCAGCTATTTATGCAGCGAGAAAGAGTCAAATAAAGAATTCCAAGGCAGTTTCACATTCCTAATATTTCAAGTTATTTTTCATTTTATTTTGGTTATCATTCAGATACTTGGTCTTCTTTTGGTCAATGACAATGGAAGCACGGCAAAATATATACGCAGACATCATCTGGTATGTCATTTCATTTGTTTTCTGACTTTTTCTAAACACACTTCCTTTCTTAGATTTTAGTACTATATGCATCTTTTTTTTTTATTGAACTTTACCTATTGTTACATCTTACTTAACAAAAGGAAAACAAAGAAGGAATTTGACAATTCTGGGAATGCACTCTAGTCTATATTAATCTGTCCTTTCATCTTATCATGCGATCCTAAGCTGCAATCATAATCTAGATGAATTTGTCCTTTGCTCTTATCATTCAATCCTAAGCTGCAATCATATGAAATGAACATTTTTGTCTGCTTATCTTTAGTAACTTATTTTAGTTTGCATGTGTGTCCATGTTTTTGGTTCAATAGTTCTCTATATCAATCTTTATTGGTGCAACTGTTACCCTGCCATGCATGTAATGTTGCATGCATTTAGACTGCAATTGGTGTTATTAGTTTAGTCATAGCCTAGATGTCTTCCAGGATCCCCATCCTCATGGTTCATGATATGTGAGAGGCAATCATAGAAAATCAAATTCTCATCTTTTTTATCTTTTTGTGGTTTGCATGCAAAATGAAGTTCCAAGGTCATTTTCTCTTTTGCAGTATTACTTTTGATTGCATCTTTTGCTACAGAGAAAGCAGATCCAGTACCTGTCTGGGCATAGGTGAAGGTAGAAGTGGAGGCTTGCCCATTGAGCTGGGCCATCATACGAGGAAGTCGCTCAAGATCACTGGGAGAAAAAGATTCCGTATCCCCAATGGTAGGAGGTGTTGAGGGTGCAGTGTCCTGAGCCACAGAAAGTGCTGCAGGAGGTCCTTGTCTCGCTGAAGATTGCTGACGTGGATTTGGGCTCAAACCTGGTGGACGCCCATGTAGCTCCCAACAAGTGTCTTTCACATGACCTAAATGGCTGGAGCGATCACACTTGGGACGTCGTCTGTCGTCACCGGTCTTCTTCTGGAAGGATTTCTGACCCTTCTGAGACATAGAGGTAAGGGCCGATCGATCTTGAGTGTCACTTCCACTGCGTAGCTGCATGGCAGTGCGACGACTATCCTCCCCCTGAATGTAGGCATAGACCTGTGCCAATGAAGTAGGGGTGGAGATCTGCCAAGTATTTGAACACGGGCAGCCTCGAAGCTAGGATGAAGGCCAGAAAGGAACTAGAAGATCCGGGAGTGCTGAACCATAGCACAGAAAAGTTGAATTGCAGTATTAGGGTTAGGTTAGATGTTTCAAAGTATAGGAGGAGAAGAGAAAGATGGAAGATGAAAGGGTGTCATTGTGCTTAGGTCACAATGACTCCATAAATCTTATAGATATAAATAAGGAATAGACAAAGACAAGTATACCCCTCACACCAAGGGGTATTTACATAAATCCCAATACGTATAAAATACGCATCTGATAACACTCCCCCTCAAGTTGGTGCATAGATATCTCGCATGCCCAACTTGCATAAACATCTGTGAAGCTGCCAACTGGGAACGCCTTAGTGAAGAGATCCGCTACTTGCTCATCGGTCTTCACAAAGGGAGTGCAGACTTCTCCAGATAATCTTCTCTCTTATGAAGTGACGATCCACTTCAATGTGCTTGGCCTGATCATGCTATACCGGGTTATGAGCAATACTGATAGCAGCTTTATTGTCGCAATACAAGCTCATCGACCCCAAGACTGGAAAACCAAGCTCAGCAACCAACATCTTCAACCAGAGCATCTCGCGCAAGCCATGGGCCATTACCTTGAATTATGCTTCTGCACTGGATCTGGCAACAACAGGTTGCTTCTTGCTCCTCCAAGTAACTAAATTGCCCTCAACAAAGGTGCAATAACCTGAAGTAGATCAACTATCATCCTTGGCACTTGCCTAGTCTGCATCAGTATATGACTCAACTCTCATGTGGTCATTCTTCTGGAATAGAAGGCCTCTGCCAGGGGTATACTTGAGATATCTCAGAATCAGTGGATCTCCCTAGGAGAGTGCATGTATTGGCTGATAACGCTGACCGCATAGGCAATGTCTGGTCGAGTCAGAGAGAAATAGATCAATCTCCCAACTAGTCGCTGAAAGCCCCCCACATCCTGTAAGGGCTCACTGTTCGAGTCAGCCAATTGGTGATTCTGCTCTATGGGAGTCTCAACTGGCTTAGCTCCCAGCTTGCCTGAGTCCTGCAATAGGTCTAGGACGTACTTCCGTTGTGAGATGAAGATCCCTTGACTGGATCTTGCAACCTCTATGCTGAGAAAGTACTTGAGGGGCCCTAGATCCTTAGTCTCAAATTCCCCTTTCAGATGATTCTTGAGCTTGGACACCTCTTCTGCATCATTCCCTGTCAGAATGATGTCATCCACATAAACGATGAGAGCAGTAGTGCTCTTCCCTAGATGCTTCACAAATAGGGTGTGATCGGCTTGGCTTGAGTATACCCCAGCTTTTTTATTGTTAGAGTGAACTGCTCGAACCAAGCTCTGGGAGACTGCTTGAGCCCATAGAGGGCTTTTCTCAGTCGACATACCTTGCTGCCATCCCCTGGGGGGCTGAATCTTGGCGGAGGTACCATATAGACTTCATGTAGATCACCATGAAGGAAAGCATTCTTTACATCCAGCTGATGCAAAGGCCATGCTTGGTTTGATGCTAATGACAACAACACCCTGATAGAGTTCATCTTTGCCATAGGTGCAAAGGTCTCCACGTAGTCAATCCCGTAGGTCTGAGTATACCCCTTGGCTACCAATCTAGCCTTGTACTTCTCAACTGACCCATTTGCCTGGTACTTTACTGTGAATACCCATCTGCACTCAACTGGCTTCTTGCCTCTTGGCAAATCAACAAGCTCCCATGTCTTATTCTTGTCTAAGGCACGCATCTCTTCAACCATAGCAGTTTTCCATCTGGGATGTGCCAATCCTTCTGCCACAGAAGTGGGAATAGAAAGTGTCCACATAAGAAATGAACGCCTTGTAGGAAGGAGACAAGGCACTGTAGCAGACAAAGTTGCTCAAGGGATGTTGAGTACAACTACGTGTGCCCTTCCGTAAAGCAATGGGAAGATCAAGAGCACACACATCAGTGGAAGAAGGAATGACAGGAACAGAGGTGGAAGATAGGTTACCTGGATCCGAGGATGGAATTACTGGTACTGGATCAGCAATGGCCTTCCCTCTTCTGCGATAGACCTGAAGCTCCCCTTATGCTCCAAGAGCACTATCAGATACCATAGTAGGCTGAGTAGGTTGCTCAACAACCAACGGGAATGGAGGAGATATAGATACAGTAGGAAGAGGACAAAGATCAGACGACCGCTCTTCACTACAACGCTCCCCCTGAAGAGAGGGAGGGGAGAAAAAAAATGTCTCATCGCGAAAGGTGACATCCATGGAAACAAACTTCTTGCCCGTCGAGGGGTGATAACACTTGTACCCCTTGTGAGAAGAAGAGTAACCAAGGAAGACACATTTAAGCACTTTAGGATCTAGCTTGTTACGGTGTGGACCCAGAATGTGAACAAAGCAGACACACCCAAAGATGCGAGGTGTGATAGGGAATAAAGACGAGTTAGGGACAAGAATCTGAACCGGAGACTTGAAGTTGAGCGCTCGTGAAGGCATCCGGTTAGTCAGGTAAGCAGTGGTCAAAACATCATCGGACCAATAAGAGCTGGGAACATGGGCGCCGATCAAAAGAGATCGAGCGACCTCTGTCAGATGACACATTTTTCGTTCAGCTACACCATTCTGCTGAGGTGTGTAGCTGCAAGAATTCTGATGGCAAATCCCATGATCAAAAAAATACTATTTGAGACCTCCAAACATGTACTCTCCACCTTGGTCAGATCGAACGACCTTGATGGAGGTACCATACTGTGTGTGAATCATCTTATGAAAACCCTTGAAGATGGAATGGACTTCATCTTTGGTTTTCATGAGATAGACCCAAGTACACCGTGTATGGTCATCATCAAAAGAAACAAAGTAGCGGAAGCCAAAAAATAGAGGTAACAGGGGAATGACCCCACACATTAGAATGTACAATATCAAAAGAACTTGAGCTTTTATTACCTCTGGATGGATAAGTGGATCTACAATGTTTGGAGTGCTCACATGTCTCACAGTGTAACTCAGAAAAAGAAACAGAACTAAACAAAGCAGGAAATAAGTGTTTCAAGTACTGAAAAGAGACATGCCCCAGACGGGCATGCCAACATAGAACAGAAGATAAACTACTACTAAGACTACTATGAGACTGAAGTGCTGTGGGCTCAGAGATACGTCCATCCAGAAGATAGAGTCTATCGGCTTCACGTCCAGTGCCAATCGTCCTCCTCGTTTCCAGGTCCTGAAAGACACATGAGGAATGAGAAAAGGTCACACTGCAGTTTAGCTGACGGGTAAGGGAACTCACAGACAATAGGTTAGAAGTAAAAGTAGGAACATGCAAAACAGATGATAAGGGTAAATGAGGGGAAGGAAGGATATTCCCTTTCCCAGAGATAGAAGATAAGGTACCATCTGTAGTTTTAACCGTATCTCTACCAGAACAAATAGTGTACGTGTAAAAAAGAGAAGACATACCCGTCATGTGTTCCGAAGCCCCTGAATCAATGATGCAAGGGGAACTAGAAGAGGATATGGACACCTGATGGGCAGGTCTAATGTTACCTGACTGGGTAAAGGAGGTCAAAGGTGAGGCAGAAGGACCATCCAGCTGACTCAGCAAGCGTCGGAGAACAACAATCTCAGCAGTAGAAATACCAGCTGGAGCTCCCAAAGGGCTAGGCTGGGAATCCTGAAGAGGCACAGAAGCATCCAACCGAGCAGTATGAGCTCCAGAGGAGGGTGGCTGGCTAGGACGACCATGAAGTTTCCAACACCGATCTCGCATGTCCCAGCTTACCACAATAATCACACTTGGGCCGTTCCCTCGTAGAAGACTTCCCTGAAGTTGGGCCAGTAGGAACATAAGACACAGTCGTAGAAGAGGGCTGAGAAGCACGACCCCTCTGAGACTGCTGCTGCTAGAAGGTAGGAGGAGCAGAAGAACTGGCAAGCGCTGATCGCTCGGAAACTGGATGCTCATCCTGGAGGGAACTCCGGCGACTCTCCTCGCTCTGAAAATACGCATACACCTCGCTGAGAGAGGGAAGATCCATCATGCTGCTCAAGATCTGAACATGAACAAGCTCATAGGATGGATGGAGTCCAGCAAGGAAATCAAAAATACGACCCTTCTCCACATACCGCTGATAGGGAGCTATCTCTCCTCAAATGAAGAGGCTGATAGGAATAGTAATGATCGAGCTCCTGCCACATGGTGCGAAGACCGGTATAGTACTGAGAAAGAGATTTCTCCCCCTGTCTAAAGTGAGAGATACTCTGTCGCAACTGAAAAGCCCTGCCAGTGTTCTGCTGTTCGGAGAAGGTCTTCCGTGTAGTCTCCCAAACCTCGCGAGCTGTGCGCATGAATAAGAAACTATGGCTGATGTCCGGCTCCATAGAGTTGAGCAGCCATGACATAACAGTGAGATCATCTGTCTCCCACTGACGATACAAAGGATCAGTCCTGGGAGGCTCAACTGTATCCCCCGTAGTATGACCAAGTTTTCCACGGCCCCCAATGAATAGCCGTGCAGCCTGAGCCCAGCGAAGGTAGTTCTTGCCATCTAACTTCACTGAGGTGATCTGTAAACTAGGGTTCTCATACGCCAAGTGATGCACCATAGACACTACCAGTGGAGGGAGTTTTCATGCTCACTTCAGACATGGAAGGAGAAGCCGAGGAAGGCGGAGTAACCACAGGAGGTGGAGGATCTGCCATGATGAGCCAAGTCGATGGAGTGCCGATAAAAAATCACAGGGGGAGCAAGACTAAGGCTAGATCAGCGATAATGCAGCACCACGATGTAGCAAACAACCACGAAAGTGCCCAAAAAACATCCGTTGAAGTCCTGGGAATACCGTAACCCCAAAGATACCCACAAAGAGGCTTCGAATACCCAAAAAAGAAGTAACCAAAGGGAAATAAGACCCGAAGAGAGCCGGTGACCAAGACAAAAGCCCAAACGAACCTCACACAAGCCTTAAAGAAGGACTAAGGGCATGGCACAGCAGGATAGGGATGGATAGGTGCATGCTAATAACACTAGAAGGTATTAAGGAGAGGTTTGGGATCAATTTTGGGAGGAACAAGTCCCAACCGATAGTCTAATCAGACTAAAATAGGTACCGACGGTAACAGTAGGGGAGAAGAAAGCTCCCACAGCCCTCAAATCTGCATGGAATCTCTAGAATGAGATATCCACATGTAGATGAGATTGGGGGGGATCAAATCGAAGCAACAAATCCCCCAAGAAAGGCAGTTAGAACCACCAAATCAAGGCTGGTTCAAAAAAACGAGTTTTATATTTTTCAAGGACGAACAACAAAAACACCCACTAAAATAACTCAAAAAAATTCCCAAAAATCACTAAAAAGAACAGAAAAATGAGCTCTACCTAGTGGTGAAGATTCAGGTTGGGAGGAGGAACCTGTCCGTATAGTTGACGTCAGCAACCGTACGGCTTGGATGACGTCATCACCCTCTCTGGTTCTCCTGAGAATTTTCTTCACAAATCCCTCTTGCAAGCTCTGATACCAAGTTGAATTGCAGTATTAGGGTTAGGTTAGATGTTTCAAAGTATAGGAGGAGAAGAGAAAGATGGAAGATGAAAGGATGTCATTGTGCTTAGCTTATATATATCAAAAAGGAATGGACAAAGACAAGTATACCCCTCACACCAAGGGGTATTTACATAAATCCCAATACGTATAAAATACGCATTTGATAATAGGAAAGACTTCACATCCGCAGCACAAATCGGAGTGTAGTCATGATAATGATCTATCTCTTCCCATTTGCTTCGGAGAGAAGCATAATAGGTACCAAGCTTGAGCTCCCCCTGTCGGAGACAAGCAATCTCTTGCTTTAATTCATAGAGCTTCGCAAAGTTGCCAACCTGTGAATAGGTTTTGGTAATAGAATCCCAGACTTCCTTCGCTGTAGGAAGGAACATGAACCCCTTGTTGATCTGGGGTTGCATCGAATGGAGAAGCCAAGACATCACCGTAAGGTTTTCCATAACCCATTTCCGATGGGATTTGTCTGTTGCGGCAGGCTGGACTGTCTTTCCTGTGAGGTACTCACTGTAGCCACGTCCCCCGATGTACATGAGCGCAGATGTCTTCCACTCAAGATAGTTGGTCCCATCAAACTTGACCGTAGTGATGCATAATTGGGAGTTGTGGTCTCCATGAGAACCATGAGATGGAGTGCTATCCTCAACTGATGAAACCTCTGATGAACTCATCGCAGCGGAAGGCCTGGAAATAACCGATTGACGAACAGAAGGTCTGCAAAACCTAAACCAAGGTTCGGAGGGTTCTTAGTAGCACTTTGGGAGGTGCGGCTAGGGTAGAAGTGCCCTGGAAACCTTAGTTTACAAAAAAGAAGAAAACCCAAAACGGCAAAACCCGGATCCGAGCCAAACAACCAGGCGATTTTTCAAATCGGAGATTCGACAGTCAAAAATCCCAAACCAAGATCTGTATATCCCAGATAATCCACAGGGAAGTGCGGTTAGGGTAGAAAGCCCAAGCAACGCGTGAATCTCGAGGCAGAAAAAATCCAAAATCTGAGCCGGGGATCCAATTTTTCGAACTGGAGATCCAACGATCAGAAAATTCTCAAACGAGGCTCTGTAGATCCAGATAATCCACAGGGAGGTGCGGCTAAGGTAGAGAGCCCAAGCAGTGCACGAATCTCAAGGAAATAAAAAACCCAAAATTTGAGCTGGAGATCCGATGATTCAAAAATTCTAAAATAAGTTTTTGTCGAACCTTACTAGCCCTATGAGATGGGCGGTTTTGGTAGAGAGCCCAAAAAAGACACGAATCTCGAGGAAAATTAAAACCCAAAAAACCTTGATATACGTGTTCTCTGAAAAAACTGATAAAAAATCCTGAAGAACGAGGATAGAGTGGATCTCTGACGACTGATAGCAGGCAATACACCAGGAATGATAGATCTCTGGTTCCTTTGCTTCATAAATGACTCAAGAACTTCGCAGGACCCTCTGCGATTTGCTCAAAACTTGCCAGGACTTCGGATGCCTACATATAAGATCTTCGTGGAAACTCTAGTGGACAATGATTTAGGCTCTAGAGTAACCATGCTCTGATACTATGTTGTTTGAGGTTGTCACTAATATGCTAAAGATTGAGAGAGAGAATGGAGGTTAGGGAGAAAAGAAGAGATTAGAGTTTGAGAGAGAATGGGGAGATTGAAGTGAATATCCAATCTCCCATAAGTAATATTTATAAGTAGGGGAAACCCTTTCTATAAGTAAAGGAGACCCCCACTTAACCCACTAATATGAAATAAAGAGATTATGGGTTAAGTGGATGGGTCCATCACTTAACCCATAAACGATAGAGAATAAACCCCACGTGGGGTAGTGGAACACAACCCACGAAGAACACCCCCATGTGCGTGTACATAGAATCCAACAGGGCCAACACAACACGTGTGCGGGAACACACGATCCGCTAACACTCCCGCACAGCGGGAATACCCTCCGTTGGAGACTTGAATTCGCGACCTCCCAAGCCTTAAGGCTCTGATACCATGTGAAAGAACTATTTACCCCAAAAGATCGACTTGTTGGGGAAAGGCGAAACAACTATGTTTACCAACAGGTCGTCGGGCCAACACAACATGTGCGCGGGAACACACCATCTGCCAACTCGCCCCCTCAGTGGGAATACACTCCGTTGGAGACTTGAACCCACGACCTCTTAGGCCTTAAGGCTTTGGTACCATGTTAAACAACCACTTTATTAAGCTTTTAGAGGGAGGCGTAATTATGTATATCAAAGGGTCCACGGGTCTAAGAGAGGCGGAGCACTGGCCACACAAACATACAACACACTCTAACAACACGCCACCTTAGCACTTTGCCGAGACTCGAACCTGCGACTTACTAGGACATCCTGCTCTGATACCATGTTGACAACCAACACATGCGTGGGAACACACCATCCGCTAACACTCCCCCTCAGCGGGAATACACTCTGCTGGAGACTTGAACCCACGACCTCCCAGGCCTTAAGGCTCTGATACCATGTGAAAGAACCATTTACCCCAAAAGATCAACCTGTTGGGGAAAAGCAAAACAACTATGTATACCACCTGGTCGTCGGGCCAACGCAACATGTGTGCGGGAACGCACCATCCGCTGACAATGCCTCTAGTCTGTGGTTTTGGGATTCTTATTAAGAGTTTCGCTGGTTCTTACTTAAGGATTACTTTTGGTTGGTGAATCTAGTATTTGGTTTCCACCTTTAGTCAAAATCTTAATATGAAGAGATTAATCAACTGGTTGGTATTTTTAATCTTCTAAGAAGGCAAAAACACTCCTGCAAAAACAGGCTAGTAGGATGATTTGCATGTGGACAAGCATGCTACTTTTCAATTGACTCTCTTTGTGGCACTTTAATTAGTAAGAGAGTTGAGGGTTCTTTGAGTAACGATTTTTGGGGAAAACTATTTCTCATTGAATAGAAGTTTGTGTGGACCATTGTCCTTTGCCTAGATCTTGACTACTTATCATCTTTTTTGTCAGGGGTTCTAGTTCGCGAAAGCTGGTAGAATTTAGAGCCAATCAAGGAAGCTTGTGCATCCATTTTCATGTGGCTTGGGTGTTCATTCCCTGACATTTTTGGCTTGAAGTGGAATTTTGGGCAGTGGAAGGTTGATTTATTGGAGGGATGGTTTGGTGGCATTAGAATGTGTTTTGTTCTTAGGAGCGTGATAGTGTTTTTACATTACTTAAGTGATCAGTTAAGTTGAATTCTCTTTGGAACTACCAGTTCTTGAAATTAGTACTCCAGATGCTCTTTGCAATCTAACATACACATAATTTAGATTAGGGAGGAATTCACTGGCTAGAATCTTTCTCTTGATTGAATGAAACTCAGAATTCAGACCTAAGAGAAACAAGGGAACCTGGAACCGATTCTATACTTTTATATCAATTGTGAGAGGTTGATACATTTGCAACTCTTCCCACATGCCTCAAAGATTGTTATAGTACTCAATAAGAGATTTGTCACCTTGTTTCATACTAAACATTCTCTCGAACAATTGATAAATTCTAGACACATTCCCATCGTGTGAATACAGTTCCTTTAATGGATCCCAAACCTGTTTAGTAGTGTCCAAGAATATCACCTTCATCATGTAGATGGACTGCTCCATACTATTCCATAGCCAAGTCATCATTAGAAAATTCACTTCACCAATCACCATACCCACTATCACCTTCAAATGGAGGATCATCAGTGTTACACTTCAGTTTCCCTTCGCACACAAAAAACCTTTAATCAATTGCGACCATCACATATAATTTGTACCATTTAATTTAATAGAGGTACTATGGGTTCCAACCGCATCTACGTAGCCAAATAAGGATTTTAAATCTTTAAAAATAACCATCAAAACTAAACAACTCAATTACGTCGAAGATGAATTTATCCAACACGAATGTCACACTTAACCATGCGGACGTATCAAATCACCACTTCTGAGGCTGTAATATCAAAAACCAGCAAAATAAACCTTCACTCTAGGAATTCTGACATCAAGATATAGCAACAAATCACCACTTTAGGGGTTGTGGCACCATAATCCAACAACACCACCTTACGCCAGGGGCAGCCTTAAAACACAAACCTTAGCTTCGGCAACCCTAGTTGCCTCAAGCCTTAGATAAAATCCTAGTCTGCGCATGGTTTAAAATTTCGGAATGTTTCGTAAGAAAACTGAGACATTCCGATACAATCCAAAAAAAATAAAAAAAATATCATTTCATGATTTTGGAAATATTTTGAAATGTTTCGTAATGTTTCGGAAATTTCATTTTTTCAATGTTTCGCGAACGTTTCGTTTCATTTCGGAGTTTGTCTCGGTTTTTCGCTTGACCGAGATATTCCTCCGAAACGAAATTTTAAACCTTGAGTCTGCGACACCCGTAGAAGTAAAATACCCTAGGCTGAATCATCTCAACTTGATATTCCAAAAGAGAAAAAGGAAAAATAAGAAAGAAAGAAAAAACATGAAAAGTTACGATATTGTTCGCGTATCAGAGTTGCTTTGATACCATGAAAAGTTAAAGAAGATTGAGAAGACAAGAAGAAGAGAAAATAGAGAGAGTTGAACTTAGCAAGTTTGGCCTCCTCGTCTACACTTGAATGCTTAATTGCAGTTAGTTTTGTTGTGAAGAGTTTTGGCTTTGCATCTGTTTCTCATGAAGAATATAATCTTCTACACTAGTAGATTCAGTTTCTATTTGCTGGCCGATCCACTTCTATTGCCACTTTGGCTAATTGAAGTACTTTTATATGTCTTCTTACTCAACAGTCCTCTTCATGGGTCGTTGACTCAGGAGCCTCTGAACATATGTCTGGTATGTCATCTAGTTCCTCTAGTTTTCATTATTCAAATTCTAATGTTATTCTTACTGATAGGGCTATATGTAAAGTTTTTAATAGAGGAGATGTTCACTCTACATCATCTCTTCCATTGTCATCTTTTCTTTACAATCCTAATTTTCCTTGTTATCTTATGTTTGTTAGCAAATTAACTAAGTCTCTTTAGTGTTCAATAATAGTTTCCCGTTCAACTTTTGTTATCTTGATAAGGATCCTGGAACTAGTGCTATTGCCCTTCATTCGAGTATGTCTCCAATGGCATTGTCGTTTGGGTCATCCATCTCTTCCGAAGTTGAGATAGTTAATTCCTAAGTTGTCCTATGTCACTATTAGAGAATGAGGCTTGCCAGTTGGGCAAACATCACATAGTTTCTTTTCCTAGTCATGTTGATGGTCGTAAGTCCAGTCCTTTGGATGTAGTTCGTAACTTCATACGGACATTTGGGGTCCTACTCGAATTAAGAGTGTCTGGTTTTTCTAATTTTGCTATCCTTGGTAATGATTTTTCCAAATTGACGTGACTATTTTTAATGAAAGATCATTTTGAGTTATTTTCTGTTTTCCAAACCTTTCACAAGGAAATTGATGTTATATTTGATAAACCTATTCGCATACTTAGATCTGATAATGCGCTTGAATAAATGAAAAATGAATTGCAAATTTTTCGTACAAAAAATGAGAATATTCATTAAATCTCTTGTGCTCATACGTCCCAACAAAATGGTGTGGCCGAACGCAAACATCAACACTTGTTAGGTCCTTGATGGCAAATATAAATGTTTCAAAACCTACTAGGGGGATGCTGTACTTACTACTTGTTACCCGATTAACTAAATGCATTGTGTATTTTGGAAGGTTAGTCTTTGTTTTCTACCTTGTTTCCTAATGTTTCTCCATCTGGTCTACCTCCACATGTCTTTGGTTGTGTGTCGTTTGTTTGTATGTTGGGTCCTGGTGATAATAAATTGCCTCCTCGTGCTATGAAGTGTGTTTTTTTGGGTTACTCGTACTCAAAAAGATTATCCCTATTACTATACATCACCGCGTCGTTATCATGTTAGTGTTGTTGTTACATTCCTTGAGGGTACGTCATTCTTTTCACCTAATGGTTGGTCTATGGATGGTAATTTATTTGTTGATCCTCATGGGAGGACTCTATTTCTCCTCCAATTCTTTACCTGTTGCTAATGATGCGCTTCCTGCACCTACACGACCCTTACAAGTTTATAAATGAATGGTCAAATCTACACCAACTATTGTTGCATTGTCTACTCCTCAATTATATACTTCGCCTAAGGATCTTTCTACCGATTTACCCGTTGTTTTGCTATTTATGAGCTAAAACAATCTCCACGGGCTTGGTTTGATAAGTTAGTGCAATTATGTTACATTATGGCTGTTGGAATATATAATAGTTTTAGTATTAGTGTAAGCCTGTGAGGACCTTTAGTCCCACATCGGATAATTATGTAATTTCTCTCTTTGTCCTTTCTTATATAAAGGGACCCTAGTCATGTAATCTATTATCTTATTCCAATATATTCTGTTTTCTAACATGGTATCAGAGCCTAATATCTGATCCTCTCATCGCCTTTCTTAAAAGAAGTCGCTCTTCTAGCGGATGATTGCCCACTGGACGTCTACCGGGCCAAAATCTTGTTGTCAGTTTGAGGTGAGAAAGATCTCTCTTCTTCCTCCGCCTTTTTCTCCCCGTTGCTGCTCCATTGACACAATGGAGATAGTTTATGGAGTAAAAATGACTATGGAGACATTGCCCCGGCCACCAAGAGCCATTGCCGCCGTCGTGTTGCTGCTCCATCCATCACTGATCGTTGTTTTGTGGAGCGAGCGATTATGTGTGTATTGTTGTACTGCTGCTGGTTGTATTGGACCCATATTCTTCTTCTTCTTGTGGTTATTGTGATGCTGCTGCTAAGTTTCCTTGTGTTGTTGCATTATTTTGAGGGGTTGTTGCTGCACTTGTTTGTTTGCTGTAATCATCTTGTTTTGGTGTTGTTTGAAGTTGTTCTCTGCGGCTGCACACCAAGTGTTTGATGTGTGCTCCCTTAGTGTGTAGTGTTGTCTCTTGGAAGAGCCACATGGTGTAGTACATTTTGTCTTCGTTATGTGTTCTCTTCCAATCGTAGTTTCTCTTTTGAGTTATTTGTCTTGAGTTTTCTTGCTTTGTCTCTGTGTTGATTCATCTCACGCACCAAGTGTTTGATCATTTGCCTCACCAAAACCCAAGTCTTGTTTGTTGGCCCAACATGCTCACTTCTTTTTGTATAAGTGTAGTAAGTTGTTGCCCATCTTTATCCCAAACCCTTTGGTGTATACCCCTAAGAGCTTTAGTCCGATCTATGTGACATTGTTGTGTTCGGATTGTGTAGTGCTGAGGCTTTGTTGTGCTCTAGTACCATAGATACTAAAGGCTGCCCTAGTATTGTGTAATGCTAGAGACATTGTGTTGTTGGCGTTCTAGTAGAACGTTCCTAGTTCGCAGTCGTGATATGTTCCTAGATTGTGGTTGAAGTTCTTACGATGTTGTATGTGTTGGTTTGGGGGTAGTTTGTGATTCGTGTTTCGTGGCTGGAGCTTCTACCTTCTCTACAATCAGCAAACATTGGATGTCAAGACGTTCTTTGGGCAATCTCATGGAGATCATCTCCATGAGATTGAGGGAGGTTGTTGAAGATATTGAAGATGTTAAGAATGTTAGTAATACATTACGGTGGTGTGATGTACCTTATAGTATATGTAACAAGTACAGCTTGAGGGGGAGTGTTGGAATATATAATAGTGTTAGTATTAGCGTTGGGACCTTTAGTCCCACATCGGACAATTATGTAATTTCTCTCTTTGTCCCTTCTTATATAAAGGGACCCTAGTCATGTAATCTATTATCTTATTCCAATATTTTATTTTCCAACAATGGCTTTCAGTGATCTTATTCTGATCACTCAATGTTTCTTCATTGTACAATTTCTAGGGTTATTATTCTGGTAGTGTATGTGGATATTATTATCACATGGAGTGACAGTAATAGGATTGTTGACCTGAAATCTCACTTTAACTAGCATTTTCAAATCTAAGAACTTGGCTCTCTTTGATATTTTCATGGCATTGAGGTGGTGAGATCCAAGGAGGGTGTTAGTCTCTCACAGAGGAAGTATGTCACAAACTTGTTAGAGGAGACAAGAATGTTGGGATCTAAGCCAGTTGATACACCTATCAATTCTATTCTCAAGCTTGATGGTGAACATGGGGATTGTATAGTGAGGCAAGTTGGAAAGCTGATTTATCTCATAGTGACTCATCTAGATATTACGTTTGCAGTTGGGGTTGTGAATCAATGTATGCATGCTATGCACCAACTACACTGGGATGTTGGGTATCATATTTCGAGGTACTTAAAGGGTGCACCGGGTAAAAGCTTGTTATATTGATCATCCACGTACTCGAGTATTACGGATTTTTCTGATGTAGATTGGGCTAGAAATCTTTCTGATAAAAGGTCCATTTTTAGATATTGTACATTTTTGGGTGGGAACTTGGTGACATGGAGTAAAAAGTAGAATGTGGTTGCTAGATCCAGTGTAGAGGCGGAGTACAGGGCTATGGCTCATATTGAATGTGAGATGATGTGGGTAAAATCCCTTCTTCAAGAGATGGGTTTTAAGATTCCTACTCCTATGTAGATGCATTGCGATATTCAGGCTGCTATTTTTATTGCTGGTAACCCAGTGTTTGATGAGAGAACTAAACACATAGAAGTTGATTGCCACTTTGTCGGGGACATGGTTCTGAGTAAGACGGTTGTTACTCTGTATATTAAATCAGCTAATCAACATGGTGATGTGTATACTAAGGCATTAGGCTGGAGTCCGTTTGAGTTAACAAGCTGGGCATTCATATGCTCTAGCTTGAGGGGGAGTGTTATCATCCTTTTCTATTATGTTATGTACTTAAGCAATATATATACATAGATGAGGAGGTTGAACTAGCCAAGTTTGGCTCACGCTATTTTCTCTTCTCTTCTTCTTCTTCTCTCTACCTCTCCATATAACTTTAAAAGTAGTAGAGTAGAAAAGATTTGGAGCTTTCCGCCATTGGAACTTCGTTGAGCTACTTAAGCGCATCATTAGGCAGATTCTAAAGGTAAAACGGTCTTCAAAAGGGCCATTTTGACGAAGCAAAGTAACTTTACCTGTTGGGCCTTTGCTTTCAAGGAGTTCAAGTGCTTGAGGTTTGTGAAGCTTTGTCGGGATTCGCAGTCAGTGGTGGGTTTTGACTTTTTAAGGAAACTAAAAGTAGGGTTCTCGGTTGGAAAAATCCTTATAAAGTGTTAAGAAGGTTACTTTGTGTCTGATTGACATTAAGGATTCTATTGAGATAGAAATGAGGCCTCTCGTGAGAGGCTTGAAATGATTTTGTCTTGGTGGTTTATTTGGCATACAAGAAGCTGCCGGCCCATGGAGATTTAACATTTTGTTAGATCTTATGTTATGAATTAAAAATGGACATGATGTGGGAGCATTCAACTACAATGGTCCTTCACTACACTGCATTGATGCCCAATCAAGCAAGTGGAACCCACGAAGATTTATTAGGATTTTATAATTAGATTTTGTTTCCAATTAGGATTTTGGGATTGATTGCAATAGTAGCTTTGTATTAGGAGTTTCTTATTTTAGTTTGATTAGAATTAGGAAAGTTCAATTAGGAGTTTTATAAATAGGATGTAATCCTTTGATTTTAAGCAATGAGTAATGTATTAGTATGAATGAACACTGACTATGCTTTTGTGCATGATTTCCCCGTGATGGGTTTGACGTGAGCCCAAGGGAGCGATTTCCACCATTAATCCTTCTCTCTCTCTCTCTCTCTCTCTCATTTTCCCAGAAATTGCAGAACGAGCAATCATCCTACGTCGGGACAGTTTGTTCACATATGCCTTTACAAATGTGAATGCTACGGCTGACTCTTCTCTCTCTCTCTCTCTCTCTCTCTCTCTCATTTTCCCTGAAATCGCAGAACGAGCAATCATCCTACGTCGGGACAGTTTGTTCACATATGCCTTTACAAATGTGAATGCTACGGCTGACTCTTTTGGCAAAGGAGTTGGTTGAGTTTCCTTTACATTGGGAACTCCCTAATTGTGCTTTTATTTTTTCCATTTTTCATTGATAAAATGTGTTTGGTTAAAAAAAAAGTGTGATATCATGATTAGCTTGTTTACCAAAGAGCTGCCTTATATTAAATGAAGGATTGGATTTATGTACAGAAAGTTAATTGTTGTTGTATTCTTCGATTTTATCTCCATTCTGAGAAGTAGTTGTTCTTTACTTCTTGCCTCTTTTTTGCCTTTTCTGTTATATAAGGCATTTTTTCTTCTTGGTTAGCGGTTAGAAATTGCCATCATAGTTTGTTAGTGTTTTTTTTCTCTTGGCAGAAGTTGGAATATATTGTCATCACTGGGAGGTTGAGGATGAAGTTCTTACTTCGAATGGCTTTCTCCTTAGGAAGCTGTCTTTGAGAATTGCCAAAAATATACTTCTTCCTAATTGAATTTATGTGCTTAAAAATTTCTAGCCATTTCTTAGAGAATTCTTATGTTATAATCTGGTTAATATTTCGAATCTTTTTATGTTAAGAGCTGTATACATCATCCAATGCTGTATAATTCGTTCCATATTTTAAATTCCAAATTTTGTTCTCAATTATTATTTTGGTTTCTGTGTTTGGATTATAGCTTCAAACTTGGCTTGCTACCTTCTTTTCATCCAATATGTCTTACCTGGTGATATACTGCTCATATGTTCAGATAAAAGTTCTTTTAATGGCTGTAAAGGATTTCAATCCTGAGAGTGGTGACTCTGCATACACTATGGGCATCGTGGACTTGCTACTTGAATGTGTGGAATTGTCATATAGACCTGGTAAGTGTCCATTTATTTTCTATCCTGCACTTGTATAATAATAAATTATTACCAACTTTCTCTTGCTCATGTTTAACAGAATAAAATGTATCATAATTTCACATCCTTCAGTGTTTATTTATTTATTTATTTATTTTTTTGATGGAAGTTTCTAATTTAGTGTTGCACTAGTTCTAGTTGTCTGAATTATAGTTATGGCTTTACAAAAGGCTTTGGATTACCACTAATTTAGCAACAATTCATTGTGATTTGTAGAGGCTGGTGGTACCAGGCTCCGGGAGGATATACATAACGCTCATGGCTATCAGTTTCTTGTTCAGTTTGCATTGATATTGTCCACCTTGCAGAAAAATCAGGGGCTTCAATCTGGCCATTCTGAGGAAAATTCTGCTTCAGATGTTTCCCATACATCTTATAATGTAGGAAGACAGGATTTTGCGGGCATAGGAGAGGACACCTCATCGCCAGATCTTTCTCCATCACTGTCCAGGTTGCTTGATGTTCTTGTTAATCTTGCACAAACAGGTCTGACCGAGCCTACTGGGTCAGTTGGAGGCAAAGGGTCAAAATCTACTCATGGCAAGAGCAGTGGCCATGGCAGAAGTCGTACATCATCTTCTGATAGGCTTGGCGATGAAATTTGGGAGAAAGGCAATGCTAAAGTTAAAGATCTTGAAGCAATTCAGATGTTACAGGATATTTTTCTTAAGGCAGACAGCATAGAACTGCAGGCAGAAGTATTACATAGAATGTTTAAGATATTCTCAAGTCATCTTGAGAACTACAAGTTGTGCCAACAGTTGCGAACAGTGCCTCTTTTCATCCTAAATATGGCAGGGTTTCCTCCATCATTGCAGGAAATAATCTTGAAAATTCTGGAATATGCTGTAACTGTTGTGAATTGCATTCCTGAACAAGAATTGCTTTCACTTTGCTGCTTATTGCAGCAACCAATAACATCCGAATTAAAGCACGCCATTCTTTCCTTCTTTGTAAAACTCTTATCCTTCGATCAGCAGTATAAGAAAGTTCTGCGAGAAGTTGGTGTTCTGGAAGTTCTGTTAGATGACCTGAAGCAGCACAAGTTTCTGTATGGCTCAGATCAAAATAATCAAAGCCCTGGTCAAGTGGAGAGGAAGTCTAGTTCAAGCGGCTTCAAGAAACACATGGACACTAAAGATGCTATTATTTCTTCTCCCAGGATTCTGGAATCTGGTTCTGGAAAGTTTCCTCTGTTTGAAATTGAGGGTACAGTTGCTGTTGCATGGGATTGTATGGTCTCCTTATTAAAGAAAGCAGATGCCAATCAATCATCATTCCGATTGTCTAATGGTGTAACCATTATTCTCCCATTTTTGGTATCTGATATTCACCGTTTAGGGGTACTCCGGATATTATCTTGTTTGATTATTGAAGATGTTACACAGGTTGGTGAGCGTTAATATTGTTTTTCTGCTAAACTGCTTGATAAGGTAAAACTTTTAGAGAGATAAGATTACTTCCAAGGAACTTCCTTCTGCTCACCTGTAGTCCTTCAAATCTAGTTTTATAGAACTGATAGACTTGAATTCAACTTTCTCAAGTAAATGCTGTCATACTTAAACAGTTATCGGACACATAGACATAGATACATGCACGTGTTTGGGGGTGGTGGTTCGTGGCATTATTTGGAGCCAAGTGCGACTCCCAATTGACCCCATGAATATTTCTCCCTCTCCTGAACCCAATGATTCCTAGCCGTTGGATTCCTCATGGGTCTGTACCCAATGCTGTCACCGTGGGCTTATTGAGTAAACATGCAAATTCAACGGCTCGGTAACATTGATCAGGCTGATATTGGGGTGTAGGCTCACCAAGGAAAGGGCCAAACATTCATGGTTCAGCATGCTCAAATGTTTGCTACGTGCACCATCAGTCCACAATCCACACTACACGTGTAGGAACTCTACCTATGCACCACACACATTCTACCTGTCTGTAGGTATAAATGTTTTTAGTATATCAGTTTCTGCCACCGGATGATTGGATTTTAATTTGTACCAGGCTCATCCAGAGGAATTAGGCGCACTGATTGAAGTTCTAAAAAGTGGGGTGGTTTCAACTGTTTCGGGATCTCAGCACAGGCTTCGAAGTGATGCAAAATGCGACACTTTGGGTGCCTTATGGCGCATCCTGGGAGTTAATAATTCAGCTCAAAGGGTCTTTGGAGATGCCACAGGATTTTCCCTTTTATTAACTACACTCCATAGTTTCCAGAGTGATGAAGGACATGCAGATGGTCAACCTTTACTGGCTCACATGAAAGTTTTTAAATTTTTATTGCGTGTTGTGACGGCTGGAGTGTATGGTAATGCTGTGAACCGAACAAGGCTGCATACAATCATATCATCCCAGACCTTTTATGATCTTCTGTGTGAGTCTGGTTTGCTTTGTGTGGATTGTGAAAGGCAAGTCATCCAATTGTTGCTGGAACTTGCACTTGAAATAGTGCTTCCACCATCCCGTGTGTTGTTAGCAAAGAGTGGTCCAGCATCTGATATGATTGATGCTGGGTCCACTAACTTTCTTTTAAGTACTGAATCAGGTACTTTTAGTCCTGAAAAGGAACGTGTATATAATGCTGGTGCTGTAGGGGTGCTGATCCGCTCTTTGTTACTCTTTACGCCAAAGGTGCAGTCAGAAGTACTGAACTTCATTAAAAAGCTTGCTCATGCTGGCCCCTTCAATCAGGAAAACCTGACTTCTATAGGTGCGTGATAGAGCACCTTGTGATTCTTTTTTTCATTTTCCTTTAATTGTAAATAATTCTCTTATTATTTGCTATTTGCTTGTAATTTAGGTTGTGTGGGACTTCTACTGGAGACAATTCACCCATTCCTTTTGGGGTCATCACCATTACTTAACCATGCATTGCAAATTGTGGAAGTGCTTGGGGCATACAGGTAGCTACTGTGGCCAACGTATCAGAATTACCGACTTCTGTGCTTGATTTATTTATTTGATTGTTACGCAATTATTCTGGTGACAGGTTGTCATCATCGGAGCTCCGAGTGCTTGTTAGATATATTCTGCAAATGAGACTGATGAATTCGGGTCATATTCTTGTTGATATGATGGAGAGATTAATCCACATGGAAGATTCGCCTGCAGAGAATGTTTCTCTGGCACCATTTGTAGAGATGGACATGAGCAAGGTTGGGCATGCTTCTGTTCAAGTATCTTTAGGTGAAAGGTCATGGCCTCCTGCTGCTGGTTATTCATTCATCTGTTGGTTCCAGTATCGGAATTTCCTGAAAACTCACAGAAAAGAACTAGAACAGACTTCCAAGGCAGGCCCTTCTAAAAGGCGGAGTACCTTTAGTGGACAGCAGCCCGGTGGGCATGTTCTCCGGATCTTTTCAGTTGGTGCAGTGGATGATGGCAATACATCCTATGCAGAACTTTACCTTCAGGATGATGGTGTTATAACTCTTGCAACCAGCAGCTCCTACTCCCTATCTTTTTCTGGGTTAGAACTGGAGGAAGGAAGGTGGCATCACCTTGCGATTGTTCACAGCAAACCGAATGCTCTGGCTGGACTATTCCAAGCTAGTGTAGCATACCTATATGTTAATGGAAAGCTGTGGCACACTGGAAAGCTAGGATATTCGCCCTCTCCGGTTGGAAAATCATTGCAGGTAACCATAGGGACATCGGTTACTCAAGCGAAAGTTAGTGAATTAACCTGGAGACTTCGCTGCTGCTATCTTTTTGAAGAGGTGCTCACATCAGGTAGTATTTGCTTCATGTACATTCTCGGTAGAGGATACAGAGGGCTCTTCCAAGATACAGATCTTTTCCGATTTGTTCCTAACCAGGCCTGTGGTGGGGGTAGTATGGCCATCTTAGATTCATTGGATGCGGAATTACCTTTGGCATCTAATATGCAGAGACTTGACAGTGCTGGCAAACAAGGGAACCCTAAGGCGGATGGCAGTGGGATTGTATGGGATTTGGAGAGACTCGGAAGCCTCTCATTACAGCTCTCTGAGAAGAAGCTCATATTTGCATTTGATGGGACATCCTCAGAAGCTTTTCAAGCATCTGGGACTTTATCTATGCTTAATCTAGTTGATCCAACATCGGCTGCTGCTTCACCTATTGGAGGTGAGTAACTACATCTTCAACTTCTTTTTCTGACCTTGTTTTGAGATTTTGGTTTTTACCCAAGAAGACAAGGCGGTTTTTTTAACCTCAGCTCCTGTTCTTTGATTTGCAGGCATACCACGCTTTGGTCGTCTTCATGGGGATATTTATATCTGCAGGCAATGTGTGATTGGGGATAGCATCCGCATGGTTGGTAGTATGGCTGTTGTCCTGGCTCTCATTGAAGCTGCTGAAACTAGGGATATGCTGCACATGGCCCTGGCATTACTTGCTTGTGCACTTCATCAGAATCCTCAGAATGTGCACGATTTGCAAGCCTACAGAGGATACCATTTGCTGGCTCTCTTCCTGCATAGTAGAATGTCTTTGTTCGACATGCAATGTCTTGAGATCTTTTTTCAGATTGCTGCATGTGAAGCTTCATTTTCTGAACCACAAAAGTTGCAAAAAACTCAAACCATAGCTTCTCCTGTAGTTGCCGTTCCTGAAGCCAGCTATGAGGATCTGACTTTGGCAAAGTTTCCTGATGAGCTTTCCTCAGTTGGATCTCATGGAGATATGGATGATTTTTCTGTGCAAAAAGATTCATTTAGTCATATTTCAGAGCTCGAAAATACTGATATGCCAGTAGAAACGTCAAACTGTTTTGTTCTGTCAAATGCTGATATGGTTGAGCATGTCCTGTTGGATTGGACCTTGTGGGTGATGGCCCCTGTTTCAATTCAAATTGCACTACTTGGATTTCTTGAGCGTTTGGTATCTATGCATTGGTACAGGTATCATAACCTTACAGTCCTACGCCGAATCAACCTCGTGCAACACTTACTAGTAACTCTGCAAAGGGGTGATGTGGAAGTTCCTGTTTTAGAGAAGCTGGTAGTGTTGCTTGGGGTCATTTTAGAGTATGGATTTTTGGATTCTGAACTGGAACAAGTGGTCAGATTTGTGATTATGACATTTGATCCACCTGAACGAACACCACGCCATCAAATTACTCGAGAGTCGATGGGGAAGCATGTTATTGTAAGGAATATGTTACTGGAAATGCTTATTGACTTACAAGTGACCATAAGTTCAGAAGAGTTGATTGAGCGATGGCATAAGTTTGTTTCATCCAAGTTGATACCATATTTTCTGGACGAAGCTGTTCATCCTACCAGTATGAGATGGATCATGACTCTTCTTGGTGTTTGTCTTACTTCTTCTCCTACATTTTCACTTAAATTTCGAAGTGGTGGAGGCTATCAAGGTTTGACACGTGTGCTTCCAAGCTTCTATGATTCTCCAGAAATATACTACACCCTCTTTTGTCTAATCTTTGGCAAGCCTGTTTATCCAAGACTACCAGAAGTTCGCATGTTAGACTTCCATGCCCTTATGCCAAGCAATGGAAATTATGGAGAGTTGAAGTTTGTTGAGCTGTTGGAATCTGTGATTGCTATGGCAAAATCTACATTTGATAGTTTGAGCATGCAGTCAATGCTTGCCCACCAAACTGGTAACATTTCGCAGGTCAGTGCTAGCCTTGCGGCTGAGCTTGTAGAAGGAACAACAGATATGGCAGGAGAACTTCAGGGTGAAGCTCTAGTGCATAAGACATATGCGGCTCGTTTGATGGGTGGGGAGGCAGCAGCTCCTGCTGTTGCAACTTCAGTCCTCAGATTCATGGTTGACCTAGCGAAAATGTGCCCAGCTTTCTCTGCTTTATGCAGCAGACATTCAGAATTTCTCTTGAACTGTGTAGACTTGTATTTTTCTTGTGTAAGGTGTGTCCTTATATTCCTTTCAGTTGATATATTGCATGGTTTTCATCTAAATTTCTTTGGACCATGAATGCATGGTTAAATAGTGTATCTGAAATTTTGAACTGACATCTGAAGTCTCACATCGAATCAGTTACAGTTGTTTGTTTATCTGAAGAAATTGTTGTGCATTGCAGAGCTGCTTGTGCGGTAAAGATGGCAAAGAACCTTTCAATAAGAACAGAAGTTAATAACTTAAACGATTCTGATGATACCCACAGTTCTAAGCATACATTCTCCAGCTTGCCCCAAGAACAGGAGCAATGTACCAAGACTTCCACAAGTGTTCAAAGCTTTCCTCAGGGGCAGGTGAGTACAAGTTCTGATGATATGCTTGGCTGTCAAAATTATTTGATGGTTGATAATGCAGAGGAAAAAGGCATAGTGGCTGAGAAGGTATCAAGTAATCCAATCATGGGAGAAGATGGCCAAGCTGTTTGGAGTTTTGATGGTGAAAGCATTGACCAGATGTCCATGGTCACTTCCAGCACTAATGAATTTAATTTTCATAATGTTAATGGGACACCAGATGCCATTCATTTAACAGAGTCAGTCAGTTTTACATCCTTAACCGTGCCCGATTCCCCCATTTTATCCAAGAAATATAATTCTAGAGTTCCACTCACACCGTCTTCACCAACGGTGATTGCATTGACATCTTGGCTTGGCAGCACAGGCAATAGTGAAGTGAAAGCTCAGTTAATTGCTACTTCATCCATGGGATCTTCTGTGTCTATGAATGAAGTTGATACATCTCGAGATTTAAAGTCCAGCTCTCAAGGATCATATGCTGCAAATACGTTTTTTGCCGTTAATCCAAAGCTTTTACTTGAAATGGATGATTCTGGTTATGGTGGTGGTCCATGTTCTGCAGGAGCTACTGCTGTTTTAGATTTCATGGCAGAAGTTCTTGCTGATATTGTGTCAGAGCAGATGAAAGCGTCACACATAGAGAGCATATTGGAAACTGTTCCTTTGTACGTGGATGTGGAGTCTTTGTTAGTTTTCCAGGGTCTGTGCCTCAGTAGATTGATGAACTTCCTTGAAAGGCGTCTCTTGCGTGATGATGAGGAAGATGAGAAAAAGCTAGATAAGAGTCGCTGGTCTGTAAACTTGGATACATTGTGCTCGGTAATTGTGGATCGTGTATATATGGGTGCTTTTCCTAAGCCTGGTGCTGTACTTGGGGTTCTGGAATTTTTTTTATCCATGTTACAATTGGCTAACAAAGATGGCCGAATTGAAGAAGCAGCTCCTACCGGTAAAGGTCTTCTATCTATAAAGAGTGGAAGCAGGCAACTTGATCCATATATATATGCACTTCTTAAAAATACAAATCGCATGATAATGTACTGTTTTCTGCCATCATTCTTAGTCACCATTGGGGAGGATGATCTTCTTTCATGCCTAGGCTTGCAAATGGAACGTAAGAAGAGTTTATCTTCAAACTCTTCACCGGAGGAGTTGGGGATTGATATCTGCACTGTCTTGCAGTTGTTAGTAGCTCACAAAAGAATTATTTTTTGTCCCAGCAATTTTGATACTGATCTAAATTGTTGTCTTTCTATAAATTTAATCTCTCTTCTCCATGATCAAAGACGAACTGCAAAGAACATGGCAGTGGATGTACTTAGGTATTTGCTGGTGCATCGCCGGGCTGCATTAGAGGAATTGCTTGTCTCTAAACCAAACCAAGGTCAACATTTGGATGTTCTACATGGTGGTTTTGACAAACTATTGACGGGAAGTTCATCTGAATTCTTTGAATGGCTTCAGAGTTCTGAACAGATGATCAATAAAGTGTTGGAGCAGTGTGCTGCTATTATGTGGGTGCAATATATTGCTGGATCAGCAAAGTTTCCTGGGGTGAGGATAAAGGTTATGGAGGGTCGTCGTAAGAGAGAAGTGTCAAAAAGATCTCAGAACACTTCAAAACTAGACCTAAGACACTGGGAGCAGATGAATGAGCGTAGATATGCACTTGAATTATTTCGTGATGCAATGTCTACTGAACTCAGAGTTATTCGTCAAGATAAATATGGATGGGTTCTCCATGCTGAGAGTGAGTGGCAAACCCATCTCCAACAACTTGTTCATGAGCGAGGAATATTCCCAATGCAGAAGTCCACTATTGAAGAGTCAGAATGGCAGTTGTGTCCCATTGAAGGACCATATAGAATGCGCAAAAAGCTTGAGCGTTGTAAATCAAAAATTGATACAATTCAGAATGCTCTCAACAAAGGGTTTGAATTGGAGAAAGCTGAGCTGGCTAAAGGAAAAAATGAGAATGGTCTAGATGCTTCTGAAACTTATTCTTGTTCATTTTTTCATCTTTTATCTGATGGTGCCAAACAGAAGTGCTTTGATGGTGGTGAGTATGACGAGTCCTTTTTCAAGGAAACAAATGATGTTAAAGAAGGGGCCACAACCTCTGCTAGGAGTGGGTGGAATGATGACCGGGCTAGCAGCATAAATGAAGCAAGTCTTCATTCTGCTCTTGAATTCGGTGTAAAGTCAAGTGCAGTTTCTGTCCCAATAACAGATAGCATGCACACAAAATCTGATCTAGGTTCTCCAAGGCAATCTTCTGCGAAAATTGATGAAATGAAGGTGACAGCGGATAAATTAGATAAGGAAATGCATGATAATGGGGATTATCTAATTAGACCTTATCTGGAACCTTCTGAAAAAATTAGATTTAAATACAATTGTGAGCGTGTTGTAGGTCTTGACAAGCATGATGGCATATTTCTCATAGGAGAGCTTTGTTTATATGTTATTGAGAATTTCTACATCGATGAATCTGGATGCATATATGAAAAGGAATGTGAAGATGAACTCTCTGTAATTGATATGGCCTTGGGTGTGAAGAAAGATGTCACTGGCGGTACAGATTACCAGTCAAAATCACCTTCTTCATGCAATGTGGCGGTTAAGGCATTGGTTGGGGGAAGGGCTTGGGCTTACAATGGTGGTGCATGGGGAAAGGAGAAAGTGTGTACTATTGGTAATCTTCCTCATTCATGGCATATGTGGAAGCTTGATAGCGTTCATGAGATTTTGAAACGTGATTACCAGCTGCGTCCAGTTGCTGTTGAGATATTTAGTATGGATGGATGTAACGATCTTCTGGTTTTCCACAAAAAAGAGAGAGAGGAAGTGTTCAAAAATTTGGTTGCCATGAATCTCCCAAGGAACAGCATGTATGCATCAATAATCTACTCGTTCTTAGTTCCATTTTTTTCCTTTTACTATTTTGTTCTTTTCTTAATGTTGTTTGTCTTTTGCAATGCTAGACTTTTATACAAGTTTTGCCATAATATAGGCTGCACAAATTTTTAAGTTTGGCTCCATATAGATATGGATGTGCTTATATGACTTGCTTAACCTTGTTTTGATGCCATTCTTGATACCTTCTATTTAAATTTCTGAGATGTCTCACAAGAAAACTAAGTGCTCCATAATTCATAAAAATGTATATTATACTCACCTTGCAATAGAGGGCTTTAGGGTTTTACTACATATTTAAGTTGCTTGTAAATCTCAGGGTTACCTTAGTCCAGCTCCTGTCTATAGTGATGCCATATCTTCCTTTAGAGACAATGTACCATGTCTTCATTAGTTCATTTTTTTCCGTGTTTGCTCCGGGAAAAAGATAAAGCTTCAGAGACACATTTTTTGTGGCACTTGGGCAGCGTGATGTTTAACTTTGGACAACTGATTACCTAGAAACTTTAGAGACTGCATGGTTTTCAAGCTGGGATTTTCTCCCGTTGCTTTCTAGGTATGCGTTTGCCAACTTTGCATGTTTAACTTGGTCCCTGCTATCTCATTGGGGATCGGGAATGTTTTCTGTCAGTTTTAGGTTAAGTGACACTTGCCTGAATGAAACTTCCTTCTAAAACCAACTACTTCTAGTCTTCTAGATACCAGTTGTGATATTTCACGTTGCCTCAATTACAATCTCAGAATTTCTCTATGCTTTTCGGTTTTTAGATAAGTGGTCTCATTATGATTATAGCATCTCTAAATATCACACTCAACTCTTGTAATGATTGCATGTTATGGAGATGGAATTATGGAAACAAAAGAGTTTCTGCAATGGATTGAAGCCAGTTAGTGCAAATTGAGATGGCAGGGGGAAGGAGATGGTTGCTTTGGATTGAGAAAATGGATTAAGTGTAGTTGGTGGAGTGTTGAGGGGTTTCAAATGGACAACAGACTAGTTGGCATCTTGGTGATTTCTTCACAGTTGTAGGGAAAGAAGAAAAGACACTAGCTCAAGTACTGGGGTGGTTCTAGTCTATGGAGTTTGAGGCATGGTATAAAGTTGTCCCATACCAAGAAATTAATATAAGTAATAAAAACCTTGTTTTTTTATGGTATATGTATCTTTTATATCACGTGTAAAAGGTAAACATCATATTTTTACTTTAATTAAGGATTATAAATAATTTAGTGTAATATATATTTGTATATCAAAATGTATATTTTTTTCCCAATGTCTCGTCCTGTTTCAGTCGAGATGTCTCATTCCATCGACTTATCGAGACGTTGAACGAAACTTGAGATTTTAAACCTAGGTTCAAAATATCAGCTATATTGGTCAGTGCGGACCCACATATTATAGGTATTGAGGGGTATTGATACGATATATCGGAAGAATATATATATTCCCTCTTATAGAATTGACCTCTAACAAAACGAAATGTTTCAGCTAATTGCCTTGATATGCTATCAGCCGTATCAACTGAGAATGGTAAACTCAATGGAAATGAGTGGAAACTCACTCCACATTCTTCTTCCCATTTCGCATTCCAATAGACTTCAACTTAAAAAAAACCTTAGTCCCCTTGGGTTAGGTTGTTGAAAACTACTTCTATTGGATCATGGGTGGATTGTTGCATTTCAGGCCTTCTTTTTAACTAAAGGTAAGGCCCATTTGTTTTGCAATTGGATTTGTTTCCTACATAGACTAGGCTCTAATTCACTAGAGGATCATAGATGAATGATTGATCTATTAGATCTATGGATAATAATGCATTTTATCCTAAATTTCTTGTTTTTCTTAAAGGGTTACTTTTGACAAAACAAAAGAAAAATTAAATATACCTTTTTGGATATTAACTTTGAAACATGTTAGATGCCTGAATTTTAAAATATATGTTATAGATCCATGGCAGATGTACAAATCTCATGAATTTTTCTTTTAATCAAAATTGATTATTATAAAATTATTTGAAATATATTTTAAAAACTATTATTATTGCTCTTAAAATCCATAACAGTTTCAGAGCTGTGGAGGATGTACCAGTTCCATGCTAGTTTTTAAGATTTTTGGGTTTTTATATTTTAATCATAATTTTTAATATTTTAAAACTATAGGTCATTTTATTAAAATTATAAAAATAACAAAAGAAATAGAATATTGTAGGAACATTATAGATCCAAATCTGTGTGGATTTGTATCATGTTTAACTTGCAATATTGATTATATAATATATCTAAATTAATTTTTAATAATTCAATTTTTAATCAATATTTCTTTTTAATCCACATAGATATTGTACCAAACCCATGCCAAATACTTAGCTCAAATTTGCATTGCCATGCATGTACATGCATTTATGTAGGTTCAATGCCTATTTTTATATGGCATTCTGAATTTTAGACTTCGCTATGTACATTACTCTGTATACAAAACTATTTGTAGTGTTTTTTTTTATGTTAACTCAAATGTTATTTAGAGTGGTGTTACAACGTTAGAGTACACTTTCATGCTTGTTTTAGCATTTTTTCAATGTTATTAGAAGTTTTCATGTGTGTATCCATGAATTTTCATAAATTTCCAGGCTTCCTGCGTTTTAAACCATATTGAAGTGTATTATGATGTAATTTTTAATATAAATGGATTTTAAAATGTGGTTGTGGGGAGTTGAAACCCAAGAACTTAAGTTAACATTTATCCCACGTTTTTAAATCTCCTCTTGTTAACCTTGTCAAGCTTTTGTACAAGGATATACAGGGCCGAGCGATGCCCTGTTATCTGTAATTTTGTTGTTTGCTTTAATAACATCTTAGTGCTGTAATGCTGTTCAATTCAAAACAATAAATATATATATTAGGTTGTAATATACTAATATTCTATTTTGGTAAGGTCAGGTAGGGGTCCGCCTAACCCCATTCTATTCATGAAATGAAAAAGAAACTTGTTGAGTCGCTTGTTTCAATGTTATCACCATGTAAATGGGAACTGTTATTATCTCTGTCTCTAACTTTGGTTGAAGTTTTGATGCATATCATTATGAATAATTTCCTACTATTAATCTTTGCTTTTCATTTGCTTCTGATAAGTCCTGGAAAATTTAACATAAGATTATAATAAATTGAGAACATACATTCATGCAACAGGTTAGACACAACTATTTCAGGATCAACAAAACAAGAGAGCAACGAGGGTAGCCGTTTTTTCAAGATTATGGCTAAGTCCTTCTCCAAGAGGTGGCAAAATGGAGAAATTAGCAATTTCCAGTACCTTATGCATCTCAATACTCTGGCAGGACGCGGATATAGTGATCTCACCCAATATCCAGTATTTCCGTGGATTCTTGCGGACTATGATAGTGAAACTCTGGACTTAGAGGATCCCAACACGTTTCGTAAGCTCAACAAACCAATGGGATGCCAAACTTTGGACGGCGAGGAGGAATTCAAGAGAAGGTTGGCTATAATTCTTATCCACCATGTCTTCTTTTCGTTTAAATTGATTTCTTTTCTATTTTTCAATTCTCAGGCCAAGATTTTTTGGCATTTAATTTGATTTGTTCTTCTGCTTCTCATTTGACCGGCATGATCTTTGATAAATTACCCTTTCACTGGGATCTATGTGACTTCCTGATTTTTCTTTTTTCTATCTCAGATATGAGAGCTGGGATGATCCAGATGTTCCTAAATTTCACTATGGTTCACATTATTCTAGTGCGGGAATTGTACTCTTCTATCTACTACGCCTGCCACCATTCAGTACAGAGAACCAGAAGCTACAAGGGGGCCAGTTTGACCATGCCGATCGCCTTTTCAACAGTGTGAGAGACACGTGGTTAAGTGCAGCTGGAAAGGGTAATACATCAGATGTGAAAGAACTGATTCCAGAATTTTTCTACCTCCCAGAGTTCCTGGAAAACCGGTTTAATCTTGACTTGGGAGAGAAACAATCAGGAGAGAAGGTTACTCTAAGCCATATTAATCCCTAAATGTTTTTTTTTCTCCTGATTAATCTTTGTTCTTTAATGTACTTTTTTTAATTTATTTGCTTATTAATTATGTTATTTCACTAGGAATAATATGTGGGTGTTTTTCCAGGTTGGTGGTGTTGTGTTGCCCCCTTGGGCCAAAGGTAGCGTCAGAGAGTTCATCAGGAAGCACCGCGAAGCATTGGAATCAGACTATGTTTCAGAAAATATGCATCATTGGATAGACCTCATCTTTGGGTATAAACAGAGAGGGAAGGTTGGTTATAGTATTCTAAATCTTTTGCTTTCAATATCTAATTAGAAACAACTGAGTCATCCTTGATATGGAAAAGTCCAGAGTAACACCACCCTTCTTTAGTAGTCTCAACTTCTTAGGTAACACCAATTGGACATCTACCAAAGGCATACCAGTACACCTAGCGCACCTGACAAGGGTGCGACCACCATTCCATGGGACCTACCGACGCGATCTCTTTAACTGAAACAAATTCAACCAAATGAATTAGCTTAACTATCCATACTACCAATGTTTTCATGGACCATTCAGTATATTTTTTGACCATCTGAAAGAATGCAATAGATCATTTGGTTAGGATAATCCATCCGCCTCAGTTTTCGACCTAGGAGATCTCTTAGTCAGGACCTGTAAATTGGTGGGCCCTTCCCCTGCATATGCACCAAATGTAAAGGTATGCTTATGACAGACTGTCCTTATGGTCTACCTGGTGAGTATGTAAGAGTTTCCTTTTTGATCTTTTTCCTCATCTTCTTCATGTGTAGGCTAGTAATTTTCATTTGAGTTTGCTGTTTCTTATGGCAGCTGGTTAAGTTAGTTTCTTTCGATCATTCTGCTTACAATTTTAAATCATAATTCACAGGCAGCTGAAGAAGCTGTAAATGTTTTCTATCATTACACATACGAAGGGAGCGTTGACATAGACTCTGTTACAGACCCTTCTATGAAGGCTTCCATTCTAGCGCAGATTAACCACTTTGGGCAGACGCCCAAGCAGCTATTCTTAAAACCCCATGTGAAGCGGCGGTCTGACAGAAAGCTTCCCCCTCATCCACTCCGGCACTGCAACCATCTGGTCCCGCATGAAATCCGCATGACTTCATCTTCAATTACTCAGATTGTCACTTCCCATGATAAGATCCTTGTAGGTGGGACGAATTACTTGCTTAAGCCCAGAACATACAACAAATATGTCATTTGGGGGTTCCCAGATCGTAGCTTGAGATTTATGAGCTATGATCAAGACAAACTTCTCTCTACACACGAGAATCTTCATGGGGGCAACCAGATTCAGTGTGTCGGAGTCAGCCATGACGGTCAGATCCTGGTTACTGGGGCTGACGATGGTATAGTCTCTGTCTGGCGAATCGATAAGGACGGACCCCGGAACCTGCGATGTCTACATTTGGAGCGGGCCCTCTGCGCTCACACAGCCAAGATCACATGCCTCCATGTCAGCCAGCCTTACATGCTGATTGTGAGTGGGTCCGACGATTGCACCGTCATTTTATGGGATCTCAGCAGCTTGGTCTTTGTGAAGCAGCTTCCTAAATTCCCAGCACCGGTTTCAGCAATCTATGTGAACGATCTGACAGGAGAAATTATGACAGCAGCAGGAATTGTGCTTGCTATCTGGAGCATCAATGGTGACTGCCTTGCAGTGGTCAACACTTCCCAACTTCCTTCCGACTTCATTCTCTCACTCACAAGTGCAACATTTTCGGATTGGCTGGACACAAACTGGTATGTAACAGGCCATAAAAGTGGAGCTATCAAGGTGTGGCACATGGCACATTGTTCTGATGAGGCGAGTGTCCACAATAAGTCAACCACTAATGGAATGGGAGGATTGGGGCTAAGTGGTAAGGCACCGGAATATAGGTTGGTCCTTCACAAGATACTCAAGTCCCATAAGCATCCAGTTACTGCTCTTCATCTTACGAGTGACCTCAAGCAATTGTTGAGTGGGGATTCTGGTGGGCATCTGCTCTCCTGGACTCTGCCAGATGAGAACATGAGAGCTTCATTTAAGCAGGGGTGATAAATGGCCATTGATGAAACCCAGTTTAATTTCTCTTCTCCGGTTGGGGCAGTTTATTGATTGTTTAACCACCCCCTGCATGGTTTTGGTTGGTCCTCGTCAGTTGTATTTATACAGGGAAAGGAAAAGCAATAGGGCAAGCCTGACCTGGAAAATGAGATGAGCAGGATGACAACGAAAAAAAAAAGCGTCCCATAAGCTGCTGATACATGTTGAAACTAGACTAGCACAGGACACCACATGGACGTGATTTGATTTTGCTTGAAGATTGTCCTTATGATTGAAGACTAAGATGATAGGGCGTGCTTTGGTGAGTATGATTGGTCAGCGGTTTGGGGAGGGAGTTTCTGATCTATGCTGACACAGCAGTCCATCAATTTTGATGTTGTAAATAGGTGGGTGACTAACTTGTGTAGTAAAATTTGTGTAGTGGAAGAGTGTTTGCCAGGAGTGCTGCTTCGGGTGAAAAAACAATCCGGCGAGTTGATGCAATGGACGGTGACGGACGAGTGATTTCGTTTTTGTTTAATTCTTTTTGTATGGGTACAGTTGGGCACCTGTTTATCCTAATTTTGCAGTGTAATGCTCAACTCTCTCTCTCTCTCTCTCTCCCCATCCACCCTCTCTTTGTGTGCAAGAGCGCCTTACTGTGTAATTGTGGTACATTCACGACATGAATGAAGGTGGAGCCCAGCATTACTCCCCAACAACCAAATTCCTTTATTTACTGCATGAATACCAAACCGTTTCTTTTAGAAGAGAAGATCTAGAGTACGTGATTGAAGACTAACAACTGTCTATGTTCACAATGTTGACAAGTGGCATACTTTTGAGTTGATGGACCTATGATATATTGATGGGTCCCACTTTATATCAACGGAAAAATGTTGGCCGGCCACAGGTCCTGATGTTGTGCTCACTATATCTACATACATCCTTGCATAGATAGTAAGGATATATGCTTGCTTCCCCTTTTTATATACTAGTGGGTGGCTCGCGTGCCCATGACACTCTCCGACAAAGCGTTGGACAAAATCGGGTGGGAGATAATCTCAGCCATTGATATGAAGCATAGTGGATCTCAGCCACTCTATTGAAGCCAGATAATATGAGGGGTACAAGACAACCGCTGTCACTTGTTATATAGACTAGTAAATGGCCCGTGCCTACATTCTCCAAAATTGTTTGCAAAAGTTGGGTGCCTTCGGCACTCAAACGGTATAACAGATTGGGGGCGTTACCATATTTCCGTTATAATGGCTGTTATAACAGATTGTAACGCACGGGCAAAAATGGGGAAATAATGGAAAATAACAACACTAAAATTTGAACGTCAAATTTTTAATCTGTTGGGGGCAGAGGCCTAATGAGTGGGAGTGACCGAATAAATGAGGAGGATTGAGTGGCTGAAATCTAACCCTCTGTATTAGATGGATGGATTTGATTTCAGGTCTAACGAGTGGGAGTGACCGAATAAATGAGGGGATTGAGTAACTGTAATCTGACTGTCCATGGATGGATTTGATCTCAACCATTCTTTTATCTCCTAAAGCAGGATAAGATAAGAGATAAAGACAACTTCCCTGAAGCAGAACTACTTTGCTTATGCGTTTTCTCACGTATCATGCGCATCCACTTCAGTTTCCATGAACAAGGCAGTAATGGCTGTGGCACTCCAACACTGCTACTGCCAATCCTCACCAACCTTTAACCACTCGACCTTTCTGAAAACCCAGAAAAGTACCTCTGTCCAGATCTCCCAACTTTTTTTTTCTCAAACACCCATTGAAATCCCATCTCTCAAAGAGATATGCAAGCAAGGGAACCTCAAGGAAGCTTTTATCTCATTCAACAACTTCCTCACCAATCAAAACCCACCTCAATTTCCTCCAGATGAAGCTTATTCATCCATTCTAGAGCTTTGTGCCAGCAAAAAAGCATTAGCACAAGGTCAGCAAATCCATGCACATATCCTCACATCCAATTTAACCTCTGATTCAGTGTTTTTGAGCACCAAGCTTGTGTTTATGTATGGGAAGTGTGGCTCTCTATTAGATGCTCAGAAATTGTTTGATGAAATGCCCCATAGAACGATTTTCACTTGGAATGCGATGATTGGTGCATATATTTCAAATGGGGAACCTTCCAGAGCGCTTGAATTGTATCGGGAAATGCGAGTATTGGATATACCTGTGGACCCTTGCACTTTTCCTTCTGTACTGAAAGCCTGTGGTGGGCTAAAAGATCTTGATTCTGGGTCTGAGATTCATGGTCTAGCAATCAAATGCGGGTTTGTTTCAGTTGTATTTGTTGTCAATTCACTAGTGGCAATGTATGCCAAGTGCGATGATTTCAATCGGGCAACACAATTATTTGACAGAATGACTGAAAGACGGGATGTTGTGTCTTGGAATTCCATTATTTCGGCATATTCAGCCAATGGGCAGTCTCTTGAGGCCTTGAGGCTTTTACGAGAAATGCAGAAGGCTGGTGTTGCCATGAACTCCTACACCGTTGTGGGTGCTCTTCAAGCTTGTGAAGAACCATCCCTGTCAAAATTGGGTATGGAAATCCATGCAGCTCTTTTGAAATTCGGTCGTCAACTCGATGTTTATGAAGCCAATGCTTTGGTTGTTATGTACGCAAGATGTGGTAAACTGCGTGAAGCAATACGGGTGTTTTACGAGATGGAAGAGAAGGATAATGTATCTTGGAATTCGATCCTTTCAGGTTTCGTGCAAAATGGGCTTTATGTGGAAGCTATTGGCTTTTTCTTTGAAATGCTGGAAGCGGGTCATCAACCTGACCAAGTTTCAGTTATAAGTATTGTTTCCGCATCAGGTCGGTTGGGGAATCTGTTGAATGGGATGGAGGTCCATGCTTATGCAATAAAACATGGATTAGATTCTAATTTGCAGGTTGGAAACACACTTATAGATATGTATGCAAAGTGCTGTTTTGTAAATTATATGGACCAAGTTTTTGATAGGATGCCCAATAAAGACTTCATATCCTGGACAACGGTCATTGCTGGCAATGCTCAGAATCATTGTTATTTGCAGGCCTTGGAATTGTTTAGGGAAGTACAGACGGAAGGGATGAAGGTGGATGCAATGATGATTGGGAGCATGCTCCTTGCTTGTAGTGGCTTGAGGTGCATTTCTTATGTCAAACAAATTCATAATTATATTATGAGACAAGGGTTATTTGATCTTGTGCTGGAAAACACAATGGTGGACGTATATGGAGAGTGTGGGAAGATCGACTATGCATCTCGAATGTTTGAAGGGATAGAGAGTAAAGACGTCGTGTCTTGGACAAGCATGATATCTTGTTACATCCATAACGGGTTCGCAAATGAGGCCCTTGAACTTTTCTACAAAATGGTAGAGGCCGGTATCGAACCTGACTTTGTAGCATTAGTAAGCATACTCTCGGCTTCTGCGAGTTTATCTGCCTTGAAGAAAGGAAAAGAGATTCATGGATTCCTCATTAGGAATGGCTTCACCTTGGATGGATCTATTGCAAGTTCTCTTGTGGATATGTATGCACGTTGTGGGTTGGTAGATAACTCGTACAAGATATTTGATCAGATTGGGCGTAAAGACTTGGTTTTATGGACTAGTATGATCAATGCGAGTGGGATGCATGGTCAGGGCAAGGAAGCCATCAATACTTTTAGAAGGATGATAAATACAGGTCTGATACCTGATCACATAACCTTCTTGGCGCTTCTTTATGCATGTAGTCATTCAGGATTGATTGAGGATGGGAGAAGATATCTCGAAATTATGAAAAGCGAATATCAGTTGGAGCCATGGCCGGAACACTATGCATGCGTAGTTGATCTTCTTGGCCGTGCCAATCGCTTGGACGAGGCATACAGTTTTGTGAAGAACATGCCAATCGAACCAACAACTGCAGTATGGTGTGCTCTCCTTGGGGCTTGCCGGGTTCACTCTGATCATGAACTAGGAGAATTTGCAGCTAGGAAGCTTCTTGAGTTGGATCCCCAAAATCCAGGAAATTATGTGCTTGTATCAAATGTGTTTGCTTCCACAGAAAGATGGAAAGATGTGGATGAAGTGAGAATGAGGATGAAGGCAAGGGGATTGAAGAAGAATCCTGCATGTAGTTGGATTGAGGTTGGGAATAAGGTGCATACTTTCATGGTAAGGGACAGGTCTCATCCACAATCAGAAGAGATTTATTCAAAATTGACTCAGGTTACAGAAAGATTGGAAAGGGAAGGGGGTTATGTGGCTGAAACAAAGTATGTTTTGCATAATATGCAGGAAGAAGAGAAGGTGAAGATGCTTTATGGGCATAGTGAGAGGCTTGCCATTGCATTTGGTCTGATTGGGACCCCTGCAGGTACACCCATTCGAATCACAAAAAACCTTAGGGTGTGTGGTGATTGTCATGTCTTCACCAAGATTGTCTCAAAGCTTTTTGAACGAGAAATTGTTGTGAGGGATGCCAACAGGTTCCATCATTTCGTGGGCGGGACCTGTTCTTGCGGAGATTTCTGGTGATTAATGAAACCGTATCTAAATATTTGAAACTGGGAGCTGCGAGATCATATTGACGATCTGCCTGGGAGCTCCTTTCATATCTGAATATCTAAATATTTCATGGCAACGCTATGAAAGGAGCTGCGAGATCATATTGACGATCTGCCTGGGAACCATGCCACAGCATTTTTTAAATTAACATGCTAGAATTGAGGGAGAGCTCATGAGGAAGAAGCTACAATCCCAACCTCGAAGAAGAGAGATATTGAGGTGTTGTTTTCAGCCATTGGGATTCAAGTTCAAGTCCCAATCTGCAATACCACAGAGCTCTTGAACATGGGTTCGAGGCTTTGAGCAGCTACCGACGACATTTTTTTTATACGAGTCAATAGGAAGAAAGTTGAGAAATTATTGGGATTGTCAGTAGAATTTAAAATTAGTACTGAATATACGTAAGCAACTGCCATAGAAGTGGCAATAAGAGAAATTAAGGTTAGCCTTAGTTTTCAGAAATTTTCTGATGAACCTCTATTAAGAGAAATATGTAAGCTTTGCTAGTCTTTACAATCATACTGGGGCAACATTGGACACCATTGTCACAACTTTTTATGCCCATTTTACTGTTATAAAAGCGTGATACCTCATTCTTTAGTTCATTTACCTTCATATGGCTTGTTTTAAAAATTTCCTGTGCTCGTTAGATCACCAAATATGTAACTTGATTGTAAAATTCTAAGTGCATCTCCAATCGAGGGGCTCTATCTTCATATTGATGAAAAAGATGCAAAATCCAACTCCAATCGGGCTCTATCTCTGGCTTCAAATTCAAAGACAGGGTCTCTATCTCTATTATTGGCTTCAAATATAGAGCCCTCTACTTTTTGTCTTCAAATATAGAGAGACTTACTTTTTGACCTTTTGAATTTCAATTTTATTTTTTTCGTGTCTTTTTATAGAACTTTGATACATCTTGTATCCTTTTGAAAAACATCAACTTTTTATTAACAAATTTTAAATATATTTTGTATTCTTTTGAAAAACTTTTAAATATTTCTTATGTCATACTTTAAAAGATGTTTTTTTGAAGCCAGGACTGGAGTTCAACACTTTATGGAGGGTGTCTCTATCTTCGAATTCGAAGAAGATGCTTTTTGAACCAAAATTTGAAGACCTTAGTTGAGATGCTCTAAGATATAAATGGCTCTACGGCCATGTTTCCTGTTTTTAGTTTGTAGGCAAATGTTTGCAGGCAACATGTTTGTAGTGGCAAATGAAAGAAGGTTGCTTGGGCAACATTTTTCAAAAATACGGATGGAGAGAGAGAGAGGGGGTGTGCAGTGGTGGTGGTGGCATGGCGATGTTGCGATGGGTGAGTGGTGGGGTTTTGTGGTGGCGGTGGAAGAAGAAGCTTTTCTTTCTTTCTATTTTTCAATTCCATCTTTTTTTTTTTGTTTAGGTGGATATGTTTAACACTTTTCAAGGGTATTTTTGGTATTACGAAAGAGTGACTACAAGTGGATACGATGAACACAAAAGGTGGGTTCAAATATCCGTTCCTATAGAAAAATAGTAGAAGATCAAAAAAAAAAAAGGCCAAAAATTTACTATGAGAAATAGAAAAAAGATATAATCAATATTAAAAATTGTATATTCAAATAATCAAATTGGGACATGAGAAAAAAATATATGATTGAAAAATAGAAGAAAGCTGAAAAATGAAAAGAAATTTTAGAACAAAATAGAATAGGAGAGGAGATTGATTTTAAAGAAATTGCATGGGTGTCATTGGTTCAATTGCCTGGGTTGACAAATATACATTGGTGTTTTCTCAATTCACCATGTCAATGTATACCAAGGACAAAAAATTGGTTGTCCCCTAGGGCCTGCAAAGTCTGAAATCCCCTTCCCAAAATGTGTAACAAGTACTCTAAGGCCTTAACCCAACCCATGTTAAGCCCTTGGTTAGTTGGTTAAGGGTGGTTAACAAGGGGTACGTGTCAGACATTTTGAGAGGGAAACCATGGTTTTAAAAACGGCCGTTTAAACGGTTTTAACAGCCGTTTAAACGGTAACGCTCCAAGCCCGTTTCCGTTAAAACTGTTTAAACACGTTTTATCGGTTTTGAAAAAAACGGCCGTTTTTTTTGTTTTAACTGCCGTTAAAATCGTTTAAATGGCCGTTTAATTATGAAAATTTTGTGAAAAAAAAGGCCGTTAAATCCATTTAATTCCGTTAAAATCCGTTTAATTTCTGTTAAAATCCATTAAATTTTTTATTTTTTTTAAAATTTTCAAATTTCAAAATTTGAATTTCAGCGCCATTTTTTCCGTTAAATTCCATTTTTTCCCTTTTTTTCCATTTTTGCCGCTGGCCGTTTCAATCCGTTTAAACGGTAACGCCCCCAGTCCATTTAACCGTTAAAACGGCCTCCTTTAAACCTTGGAGGGAACTTCAAATTTTGTCGTCCGTCCCGGCCAGTGAATGTTTTCTCCTTGTTAATCACCCTAAACCAACTAATCAAAGGCTAAACATGGGTTAGGTTAAGGACTTGGGGTACGTGTAATTAAGACCCAACCCATTTAAGGGGACATACGGTTCACTAGGTCACCAGTTCAATTAAAACACTTCTTGGGGTTGAGGGGGGGGGAGTAAAACTTATGTCACAACGGGTTGTGACCGAAGAACCCACAATACAAGCCACATGGCACATTATTAGCGGGCACTGACCGTAAGGATGTTTAGCAAGCCCCTCGGTAGACCTGCAAACCAAAAATCAGCCTGTTAAGTGATTTCTAAGCGTTGGAAAGTTATTTTCTTGGGTTAGTGATTTCAACATTAGGAATTTGAGCGTTATTTGGGTGCAAAGACTCAAAGGTTCTAAATCACTGATCAGGATGATTTTGGTTTGCAGGTCCACCGAGGGGACTGGCCAAACATCCATACGGTCAGCGCCCTGTAATGGTGTGCCACGTGGCTCGTATTGTGGGTTCTTCGGTCACAACCCGTTGTGACATAAGTTTTACTCCGGCTGGGGGGGTAAACCTTCCGTCTCTCTCATCCTTCACGTGCCACTGTGCCACTGTATTATTCTACCTCATGGTTAACCCAAGATGATCAAGAAGAAAGATTTGGATTCGTGGGGTAACCTCTAGAGGAAAATTTATATTTTGTAATCCGATGCTTTTTTGCTAAGCTTGCCTTGTCAGCCTTTGCAAAAACATAAATTTTCAAGATAAAATACCTTCCAACTGTCCTTGTGATTCAGTTAAGAATGTTTGGCCCATCCTTCTCTGTACTGGTAGGGCCTACATACCAAAAATCAGCCTGATTAGTGATTTCAAACCTTTGGATCTTTGTATCCCAAATAATGGTCTCAAATTTCACCGTTAAAAATCAACCCATGAAAACTCCAATCAAACGCTTAGAAATCATTAATCGGTCCGGTGCTTACGTTCTCGGGTTGTGCTGAGAAAAAACTTCTATCCCAGCGTTCTTACCGATGCTTCTGTCACAAAACAAATCACATGCTACGTGGTACACTCTCAGTGGATGCTTACCGTATGGATGTTTTGCCGTTACTCGGTGGACCTCTAAACCAAAAATCAGCCTCATTAGTAATTTTTTTTTTTTTTTTTTTTTGTAATCTCCTCATTAGTAATTTCTAAGCGATTCGATTGAAGTTATTTTTATGGGTTGATTTTAACGGTAAGAGTGTGCCACGTGGCTTATATTGTGGTCCGTCAGCAAAGTTCTACTCCAAAAGGGAGTAAAACTTGCTGACCACCGACCATCCACAGAGTTCTCGGCACGTACCCGGAGTGTCTTTTGCTTTTATATTAATCAATTAAAAAATAAATCTTAAAAAATACTCACCTGGGTACGTTGCAAAAAACATTTTGTACGTGTCGAGAACTCCACGGAGACCATCGGTGGTCAGGCAAGTATTACTCCGAAAGGACATCCTGCACAAACTTTTGGGCCACCGACCCCCACCTTCTTTGTCCTTATAAAATCATTTAGTCGACCATCACTATCAATGCTGTCCTGTTTGGATAAGCTTGCCTTGTCAACTTTTGAGAAAAGTACCAAAATACCCTCAATTTTCGAGTAAAACTTCTGTCAAGCGTTGTTACAGATGCTTCTGTCACAACGCACAATACGAGACCCGTGGAACTCTCTTAGTGTACGCTAACCGTAGGGATGTTTGGCCACTCCCTCGGTGGACCTCTAAACCAAAAATCAGCCTGATTAGGGATTTCTAACCGATTCTATTGTAGTTATTTTCCTGGGTTGATTTTAACAGTAGGAATTTGAGCATTATTGAGCGTTATTTGGGTTTCAAAGATTCAAAGATTTTAAATCACTAATCAGGCTGAATTTTGGTTTGTAGGTCCATCGAGTGACTAGCCAAACATCCATACGGTAATAGTCCACAAAGATTGTGCCACGTGGCTCATATTTTGCGTTGTGACAGAAGTTTCTGTTACCAACGCTGTGACAGAATGTTACTCAATGTAATTTGTATATAAAAGAAGGGTAATATGGAGATTGCAGATCTCCAATCCCACACATTTGACTCCATGGGGTGTCTTTTTTTTTTTTGGTAAACTCCATGGGGTGTCTTTATATATCTGTTCATTACCGACCCTGAAATTTCTCACCTTGCATTGTAACGGCTGAAGTTCTGATCGAGAGAAAATGCTTGCTGTGTTCGACAAATCCGTGGCGAAAAGCCCAGAAGGCCTGCAAAGCCCTCATTCGGATTCGGTTTCTGCATTGAAAGATGGATTTTTGGTCCAACATTTCTCCTCTCTTCATCCGGGTTCCGTCACCATTAACCTTGGTGTTGCAGGTTCCATGTCGTACTCTTCCGATAAACAGAACCCTTTCCTTCCAAGGTACAACAAGCCCAGATCTACAATTTCAATTTTTTCTTTTGAAATTTTGAATTACTTCCCTAAATATGTATATCTTGTCTAGATAATTTCTGGGGTTTGTTTGGGTTTTCTTTTTCTTCTGTGAAAATAGGTTCTTTGTAGGACCCAAAACAATCAAGTTGGAAATCTAAATTCAAACTTTTTAACGTTCTTTTCTTGGATAAATAATAAGAAATCCCATGTGAAGAAATTAAAAAAAAAATCTGCTTGTTTGTTCGGATGATCAAGGCTCTACAATGAGAGAAACCCAATGATTTAAATCTCGTTATGATCTTGTTTGATCAATGTTCTTCTATCACAAAATCAAGTCTAATTTATCAGAGACTATCTCTTTTATTAAAACAAGTCCATTTCTACCCAAATGACTTGTGGGTCTGGTTTAATTTCTTGTGTGATCAATGTTCACCTTTAATGTAATTTATCCAGCAAAAAAAATTTGGTAAAAATATTTGGTGGGATTCTTTAATTTCCACCCAGATCTGAGAAATATGAATCTTGCACCACCCAGATTCAATTGTTTAATTGTTCCAAGGCGAAATCAAATTCCAAAATTTCTTTTATTTTTTTTTTTCTTTGTTTTTGCATACCTGTGATGTGTACAGTTACTAATATTTCTCTGCTTCAACAATTTTGATGGAACCCATTTCTTCTTCTGTGCAAGATTATTTGCTGTTGTGGACGACATATTCTGCTTGTTCCAAGGTCACATTGAGAACATTGCTCTCTTGAAACAACAATACGGTTTAAGTAAGGCTGCAAACGAAGTTATCATCGTTATAGAAGCTTACCGGACTCTCAGAGACAGAGGGCCCTATCCTGCAGACCAGGTCGTGAGAGATCTCCATGGAAAATTTGCTTTTATTCTCTACGACAGCTCTTCGAAAACCACCTTCACTGCTGCTGTGAGTAAATCCTTGAACCAATAATGTTGTTATTCGGTTCATAAATTAGAATGTTAGTTGACATTGGGGTTAATTTTCCTCTGTTACAATTCAGGATGCTGATGGGAGTGTTCCCTTCTTCTGGGGAACCGATTCTGAAGGTCATCTCGTTTTCGCGGATGATGCAGAGGTTGTTAAGAAGGGTTGTGGGAAATCTTTCGCACCATTTCCGAAAGGTATGATTTTTCAAATAATTACATCTGTTTTACATTAAGTTCTGATGCAAATCAAAGATGTTTATTTTATCGTTAATTGGTCTTATTTTTGCTATTCCATGCTCAGGGTGTTTCTTCACGACCTCTGGTGGTTTGCGGAGTTTTGAACACCCTCTGAATGAAATGAAGGCAATGCCGAGGGTTGACAGTTCAGGTCAGGTGTGCGGTGCAACTTACAAGGTTGATGCTGAATCTAAGAAGGAAGCTGGCATGCCCAGAGTAGGGAGCGCCGCAAACTGGTCCGCACACTACTGATCTCATCTCCTCATCCATCCTCGATCAGAGATTTCTAATAATTTGACATTGTCAGTATTCATCCATCCTTTTCCCATGTTCCTATCTGGATGACCATTTTGCTTTTTTTAATGGGCAACAGGCTCTATACATTGTTAATGTTGACATACTATTCTATGAAGTATTGTAGGACATGGAACAATCTTATTTCTGCGAATACGAGTTGTTGCTTTTAGGTCTATCGCTGCTTGGAGTATTGAAATGCACTCTGCCTGTTCTTGCCTATCAGCATAAATTGGAAGTATTCTTCCTCTTTTTAAACTGAGTTTACATTTAATCTGGGTATTTGGGAAACTGTATGTTTGTTGTATACGAGTATTGAGCATGTGAACTGTATTTAGGGTCTTGAAGATAGGGAACTTAGATTTCCCCTGTAAAGTTTAGGGTTTGTTTGGATGCAAGATTTCCTTTCACTACCCCTGTATAAGGGTCAACTATTAAATGGTATGAGGGCAATCCATCTTTTACAGAAATTGAAGTTGAATTAGAGAAACAGCATATAACAAAAATAATGGGTTCTGCCAGTTGTAACCAAACAGATCTTAGAGGCAGATCCCAAGTTGGGATCATAGCATCCCTTGGCACAGTTCATGCCCTTGTTAGGAGATGGAAAAGTTCTCATTGCGAACTTGCATAATTGCACAATTAAATCTGGTGGCAAATGCTCCCAGCAAACTGAGGTGCAATGCATTTTTGTGAAAATATGTGTTTTTTTTCAGATGATAACTGCTTCTATAACAGTAGGAACATTTATTACCAAAACGAAGGGAAAATTACAATTTGGTTTTTCTCCTTTTTCTGTAACTAGTAGAGTAAGGGCAACAAAACCATCCTCACATTACTGAAATCCAAACCAATATCTAAAACATTTGTGGCCAGGGGGGCCACAATTTGAGTCTACAACAAATCTGATATGCTATAATGCAGTACGAATAGAAGAGGAAAAGGGAAAATTTACCATACTTCCCCTACTCTTATCTGAATTTACAGCAAAAGAAACTATAGCTTTAGTCCTTCGCGTCTGCAATGCCTCCTGGTGTTATCTGAAAAATGTGCTCTGGGTCAAGGGAAACTCATCAATATCAAGTTTTCAGCTACCTTGGAAAGATATAATTCATGTAGGCTGAGCAATTAGATTTCATTTAATTAGTGGGTTTGGGGTCATTGCTGTATGCAGATGTATATGGTTTAAAAAAACTAGTGCATATCTGCACTAGAGAACCCTTTGATAATGATCGGACATTGTTCCAACGGGGTCACAATAAAAGGATTGTCGTGACCCATATGGTCTACAATGGGCCATGATCAAAGGATTATTTATGATTTAAGGAATGGTTTTTGATAATGCATGATGCGGTGTGAGGATATAGCTTCGGCCTCGGGAAGATTAGGGGCGTCGAACACCTTGCAGACGCGTTGTTCACCTTTGCCTTTTCTAAACATCAACCTAACTGTAGCAGCGTGGGCCAGCACATGCCCTCCTGCTGGTTTCTTTGGATCCGATATGAACATGCCACCACCCGGATCCGCAATAACTGCAACCATCCGAAGCATACAAAATGGTTGAGGTACCTCTAAATTGATCTGCGTACAAGAGAGTAAAAAATGGTTCAGGTTGTCAAATGTTACCTTGGTTGGTCATGTAGACTGCAACGTTGAACTCCTCGGCTATCTTTATTAGACGGGAGAGCATCTGCGCGAGCTTTTGCTGCACAATTGTGTGCGAGTCAGCACAGCCATGGTCACGGTGTCATGAAGTCGGCATCAAACATTTTAATAATACATTAAAGATTAACGAGTCTACGACTTTTATTGAGCTAACCTGGCGCTCTGCAAGCTCGCCTCGTCCCGTGAAATCCACGCGAAAGAGAGCAATGATCGAGTCAACGATCTGGAATTATCGAAGGGTTAAAAATGAATGGTGTCTTTAACCAAGCGTCAATACTTGAAATCTTATTAGGATAATAACATAGATAGTGACTTACCAGAAGTCTGTAAGGTTCTTCGGACATTTTGGCAGCCAGACCTAGTAGCAGGTTGTATTGATGCTCGTACGTGTAAGCACGGGCGTAGATAATCTTTCAATATTCAAAACCAACAAACATCAATCACTCTACATCTATCTTTTGTCATGTGTGTATGAGCGCGCGTATGACTTGTGATGCATTTAAAATAACAGGGGAACATGATCATGTTTTTAACTATCACAATAAAAGAACAGACGGGACGGCAAAAGAGTCTCGTTGTGCTATATCTTTGATCATAAGGTGAAGAGATCTTCCTCGGCGCTGATATTTAGCTAAGAGATCTCAGATGGTCCACCAATCAACTGGTCCTGATCCCTTATTTTATTTCTTTAATAATAAGAAACTAGAAAACAAGGTAAAGTGATGCCTTACATTGTCGAGAACGGCTCCTGGGTCCAGGCCAAACCTTTCAGCAATTGGTACAATACGATCTGGTCGACTGTAAGTTGTAGGGTTAAGAAGAAAACGCACACAAACTTGGTGGAGTAGAGTTTTGAGCTGAATTGGATAGAGGTATGTGTCCAGTCAGGGACCACCAATACAGCAGGTGGGAGACATGATTAGACACGAGAATATTTAAAACATGTAAGACCTGCCATGTATAGATGGGTTCATTGATTGACACGCATACCTAGTTACCTGCATAGAAATCCGACTATAAAAAAATTTCCATGGAGGGGACATTTATAATTTAAGAAGTTTTCTTTTATTTTTTTGATAAGGCAGGTATCCCCACACACATTGGTGATGGGACTAGTCCTACAGTTGTGCCCCTCTTACCCAAGCCTTCCGGTACACACAACACCGTTTACGCAAGGGGCGCAGTCTCGAACGCACGACCTTGGGGAGCATACCCAAGTGTCTTACCACTGAACCATTCCCTAGGAAGTGATATTGCTAGGGGCGTGGTGTTTTAAATAAACAGGAGAATGCTTCGGTGTAGCTTAAAACGGGCCCGACAATATCACTGCCCATTTCATCTTGTTCTTTAGAAAAAACATACCTACTACGGCGTGTATTAGAAGTGGGGACACTAGAAAAAAAAGGATACAAAGTTCCTTCAGTGTCGATGTAAGCCACTTTCCCGTTCCCTCCGTGCAGGCTGGTGGGAAGCTGTAAATTTGAGAAATCAGATTATGCGTAAGGTTGCCAATGCATCGGATTGGGGTTGATCTAGACCCAATCCATATCCGATCATGGTTCTTAGATCCAGACCTGATTCGATAAGCTATTAGAATTTATTGAATCGGGGGACCTAACATTAAGTCAATCTAATCAATAAAACTGTTAAATTTGATTAGGACGACTTGATTAAGAGCTGAAACCAACTGCTACTAATATTATTCCAGCTCAGCCAGACGAACTTGCAATGGCTGCACGTTACGGAACTGCCACCTCCACATAGGAGATGGTGGTTATATGGATGGATGAGCCCATCCTTGATACAAATTTTCTCATCATGGGCTTCATGAACAAGCTTTTGGATGGGCTAAAGAGTTCTTGATGAGAAATGCTCAGATTGAATGGCTAGAGATCACCAATCAGGCTGCTCTTTTATGTGTAGGTCCACCAAAGAAGGGGACCAAACATTCATGGTGATAGTATTAGTGCGCTAGAAATAGTGCCACGTGACATTTTGCTGGAAGGATGTTTATCAAACTTTTGAAACAGACTTCGGCAACAAAGATTTCTTCTCTAGTGAGAATTCACACCAAAAATCAGCCTGATTGATAATTTCTAACCGTCGGAATTATGATTCTTTTTGTCATGATCTTCATGAACAGGCCTATGGATGAGTTCCAAGCCCATGAAGATCTAACCGCTAGAAATCCTTAATCGGGCTGATTTCTGTTTCATGGGTCAATGGACCTGAAAGAGTGCCAGGTGGCATTTTGGGGAGGGGTCCTATCAAACTTTGTATAGGACCCAGTATACTAGCTAGACTCGGAAGGAGTACATAATCACTCCCTACTACCGTTGAATTTTACAATCTAGCCTCGAGATCCTCAGCCGTGGATCACATCATCTCCGTCTTAACTTAAGATGCCGAAGATCTCAATCTACGGCACTATTTATAAACAGCACTATTTATAGTCACAAGGCATGACGGTTTTTAATAGCTCCGGTACGTAATCACGTATTACCGTTAACAAAGGCAAAAGGTTGCATTGTGCGGACGTTAACACGAGTTAGCCGAGAAAGAACCTGTGTAGTGACGCATAGAGTATGCGCGAGCTGAGTTTTCCCGGATCTGACACATGTCCACGATCAGACGGTTTAGTATACAAATACTACAAGTCGTAACACTTGGCGGGAAAATAAAATAAAAATCAATGTTTCTTACCGGAATTCCCCAAAAGCTTCTGTAATGGAGAGAGTTTCGATCCCACCTTCACAAATTCAAACACGTTAACATAAGATCACTGTACGCCGCCAACAATAAAAACAAAAAAATTAAATTAATATATATAGAGCTTGCAAAATTACCGCCTAAGAGTTCATCTAGGGCCTGGCTTCCCGTTGTGACTCGAATCACCGACTTTCGCTGTACACAAAACCACTCTCTGATGTCAGATGAACGAATCACAAAAATCTTCTAACTAACAGGTGCCAACCAAAGCAGTTTATTACTGAGGATCGGAAATGCGCCAGCGTTTATTGCACTTTGCAGTCGCAAGGCGACTGAAAAGGTTTTCTGAGTAAAACTTGTGTCACAAGATGTTGTGACTGAACACGGTCACAGCACTCAATATGAGCCACGTGGTATACTATTAGAGGACGATGACTGTATGGATGTTTGGGCAGCTCCTCGGTGGACCGGTACACAAAAAATCAGCTTGATTAGTGATTTCTAACTGATTCTATTGAAGTTATTTTCACGGGTTGATTTTAACAGTAGGAATTTGAGCATTATTGAGCGTTTTTTGGGTGCAAAAATCCAAAGGTTTTAATTACTAATCAGGCTGATTTTTTGTTTCTAGGTCCACCGAGGGACTGGTCAAACATCCATACGGTCAAAGACCTCTGATCGTGTGCCACGTGTCTCGTATTGAGTGCTGTGACCGTGTTCAGTCACAACATCTTGTGACACAAGTTTTACTCAGGTTTTCTTGCTAAACAGGGTCCAGATTCCAGACGAGCGGAGTCGTCAGAATCATATGGCCATCTAACAAAAAGCGCGCCACGGAAAATGAAAATTAAAGATCAGATCTGATACAACGGACTGGCTCCCACACACAGATGTCAGGTTCTCCGGTATATGAACGAATCACAACAACCTTCATTAACATGCGCCAACTAAAACAATTTTACTGATGCGCCGATGTGTCCACAAATGCGCCAACGTTGATTGCAGTCGCAAAGCGACTGAAAATGTTTTTCGCTAGTCCAGATTCCAGACGAGCGGAGTCGTCAGAATCATGGCCATCTAACAAAAAGCGCGCCACGGAAAAGAAAATGAAAGATCAGATCTGATCCAACGGCTAATATTGACTGGCTCCAGTTTTGGCCAACGTGCATTTTAGTATTTTCAATTTAAAAAACTACAGGAAGTTTGATCTTACTTTGAGCAGAACCTCGCTTCCAGTTATGTAACCGTAATTCTGAAAAAAAAATGATACAGAAAGGCCGATATATTACAAATGAAAATAGTCGCAAATTAATACTTAGTTTTTGAAAGATCGGAGCTCTAACCACTATCTTTTCCGCCGCTTCACAGATCTTATCGACCTTCGTCTCGGATAAACCCTTTATACCAGTTAAGTTCTGTAAAACAGAGAGAAACGTGTCAAAAGCGCGCGAAAATGTCACAGAACTTTGGATTCAAACTCAGAAGTCACGTTACCTTCTTCGTGTGCATCATCAGGCCATTGCAGGTGTAGATCCCTGCATCTTGAAGCTTCTTAATGTCGCCAGCGTTGATTCCCAGAGCTATTACTGCAAAAGATGCAGAAAGTTATAAACAAAACGATAGAATGAGGGAAAATCAGTTGAGACTCTGTTTCGTCGATTAAATTAAATAAAATATCTAGAAGGTCTAAACGAATCTGACTAAAGTTCTAGACAATAGACATACATATCAAATGGAGAACAGCCTAAGATCTACCGACCGATGTATTTAAACTTTTAAAGTGGACTTCTACGTCTCGATTAGCGAAAATTAAGGGGCAATTTGAAAAAATGTGAGATCCAGTCCCGATTCTCATCTATTGGTGACTGGAGCGAGGCCAGGAGCTGAAGAACTTAGTTTATCAATGAAAACGAAGTGAAATCCAGTTGAATTTCGATGAAAATACATGAAAACGAAATGAAAATAGTAGAAATTGGATTCTACCTTATAAAAGTAAAATCGAACTGATAATAAAGAGATCGAGTTCCGATTTTCATCTTATATATGAATGAATCGAGACGAGGAATAGAAGATCTTTCTTTATCGATGAAAACGAAGTAAAATCCACTTGAACTTCGATGAAAAGTGAAAACACACTAAAAAATGAAAGCTAACAGAAATGGAAAACATGAGATTGGTAAGTGAAATCGAGGTGAAAACTTACGTTTATCTATCGCTTCAAACAAATCTTCTTCGTCTTCAATATCTTCTCTTTCAACGAGCTGCATCTGGCTCTGTTCTTCGGATCTAAGCTCCATCAGACAAAGAAATTCAAGAGATAATTAGGTTATTGTTGCTCTCTAATACGCCATTTTCAAATCGAAAGAAAACAGAGTACTCACTTGAGATCGATCATTTTCGCTTTACTCGGAGATATAGGAGAGCGCGCTTTCGTTTCGCGAGGCTTCAAAGTTTTAAAACTGAGTTCTGATTTTGTTCACGAATCACGACTGGTATTTATAGAGGCGGGATCGACAGAGTTTATTAGTTTGAGTTTGGTGGTCTTTGAGTTACGTTTATTCTCTTGGCGCCAACCGCACCGTAACTAAGACCCGCTCCGAGATTAGGGCTGTCAATGGATCAGGTTCGGATTGGTTCGGTCATGATTCAGACTCATGCGATCTTATCGTTCTAAAGTAGGGGTGTCAATTTTACCCGTTTAACCATAACCGAATCAAACCGGAACCGAAACACCGGTTCTCGTTCCACATTTTTGGGAATCGATTAAAAAGGAACTAGAACCGAATCGAAAATAATGGTTCCGGTTCCGGGTAGTCTAATATGAACCAAAACCGATAAGAACCGGAACCAAACAAATAGAACCGGTACCAATGGATAAATATAGTGTAAAAATTCTCATATTCTCAAGATTTGCCCAATTATACTCGGAACCAGAACCGAAACCGATAGAAATACATAATCGGTTCCGGTTCCAGATCCATCACTTTGAAACCAGAATCAACCCGTTGACACCCCTAAGTTTGGTACACCCTAAACCTATCTTTGATCAGCCACTCCGATCTTAATTCTCAACTCTTCAGCCTTTGCTGAAGATGAATGATTCAGTACACCCTGAACTCTAAGCCGCTCAAATAGTGTTGAGACGCACTAGTACTCTTAGACTACTAGGTCAAGTTTCTATGTGAAAGACCTAAACTGAGTAAGAGATCAAATTTTTGGCTTTGATCTAGAAAAGAAAAACTCACAAGATATTTATGAGAACTAAATATTTTTTGCTCTTCGAATGAACACTCTTGATAAATAAAACTTTATTCTCTGTATTCTAAAGTGTAGAAGTATATTTTGTAAGGCTAGAGAGGAGTTATATTTATAGAATTCGTAGCCCAATCTATTTAGAAAGTGGGTTGAGTGGAGACTAGAATTTCGAATATGAAAAAGACTCAATCCGTATGAAGTCCAATCGATTGTATTCTGGGTCCAATTGATTATACTTTGAGTCCAATCGATTGATCTCGTATGGATGGGTTTTCCTTCGTAAATCCAATTGATTGTACATAGTCTAATCGATCGGACTTAAATAAGTTTCTGTCCTGTAAGCTCTAATCAATTTCACAGAGGTCTCCAATCGATTGGGCTTCAAATAAGTTCTATCTCGTAGAGTCCAATCGATTTCATAGAGGTCTCCAATCGATTGAGTCAATCGATTGAGTCCAATCGATCGGACTTTCCCAGTGGTCAATAAAATTGACTTAGACTCGGGTCTGTCCATTAATTAGGTTTGACCATTATATTTTGTTCATTTTAAACCTATTCTTATGGTCACTAAGTCACTTACTTTCATAATCGAGCGTACACAATCTATAATCGACAAATGAGCAGTCACTCAGATAACTCCTGTCGTCAACCGTCTGATCTTTGTTATCTTTGTCTTCTAGTCTTCACGTAGTTGGTCAAGTATGCGCACCACGACATCTTCGCACTACACTGGTGCTCGTAGATAAGGTTACATGAATGTTTTATGTCACACGAAATCTTTGCAAAACTAGAATATAGAAATATTCTTTACACCCCCCAAGTCTTTTTTGAAATCTGACATACCCCCCATACTTTGAAAAAGCTGACTTACTCCCATATGACTCGATCCACCGTTTATGACCGTCTTTGACCTCAGTTAACTAACAAAATATTTTTTAAAAGACTACATTACCCCTTTCTTCAACCTTCAATCACAACATGAGTTTTTGCCAAAACCCTACCCAAAATCAAATGGTTATGGTGGACTCTGGGGAGCAATTTTATAATCATTAGGAACTTCCATCTCCCACTGACTACTACCAACTCCCTTAATCCCTCTGTCACCGGATTCCCCGAAAACACATTGATTGACTTGCTGTTGTGTACTTACCCGTCATGTACCCAAAATGGATAGGCAACACCAATGACAATTTGTCTTGGTGAGATGAGACGTGTAGACACTGTGCGTTACGGACACCTTTGATGTTGGCTATGGACTGTTTGTCAAAGGATCATCGATGACGACCACATTACCGGGTAGAGTTGCTGACTGGTCTTTGGTATTGTTAGAGTGGGCAACCAAAATTGCACTCGGTATCTTTCCACCTATATTGTCGTGAGATATAACTGGTGATGGGTCTTCATATCAACATGATAACTATGATGTGGAGATGGGTCACATTCTCCATCTCAACACGATGTAAGCTCTGTGTGGTATTTATAGTGCACCGATGCAGTGGAGAGAGAATAAAATCACAAAAAGGAAAAGCAACCCTCCCTACATTTTTCCTTCTCATAGCGCTTCCATGGAACGTGGCAAATAGATTAATACTTCGGGCTTTGTACGGTATTTCAAAAAGGGTCGGAGTCCAGGGACCCCCATTTTTGACCCCCACTTTGGCGTACCCACGTAGAAGATGAATCAATGGCTGGTTTTTGGTGAGAATGATCTCCTCACCATATAACCCTACAAAAAATCAGCTCATTCTGAAATTTTTAACTCCCGTCAAATGTGGTCTTCAAGTTACATGGTAAAAATTGACAGTTCATAATTCTTCAACTTCTAAACCAGCCTATGAATTTCAGAATGATTTGAATTTTCGAGAGGATGATCCCCTCGCCATAGAGCTCATCCTCGCCAAAAATCACCCATTGATTCATCTTCTATGTGGGTATGCCAAAGTGGGGGTTCCTAGAGTCCGATCCTTTAAAAAATGGCCATGTAACCATTTTTCGGAGTCATCTAAGACTGGAGTTCTGTGGCTGATTGACCGCCACAACCATTTGATTTGGAGTAGGGTTTTGGACAAAAGCCCTACTATTGTAATCGAGTTTGAAGAAAGGGGTAATATATTTTATAAAATATTTTGTTAGTTAACATGGGTCTAAGACAGTCAAAAACGGTGGACTGGGTCATAGGGGGGTAAGTCAGCTTTTTCAAAGTGTGTGGGGGGTGGGGTATGCCAAAAATTCCATCTTTTTTTGATGGATGGGTGTGATGAGTGAAAAAGGAGGGAGGGGTTTACTGAGTGAAATGATGGGTGCCAGTATCCAGTAAAATAAAACTAGTTTTCTTTATTTGGGAAAAGGTCGGGCTCAGTAACCGCCCTAAAATGACAGGCTCCCATTAGAGGACACAATATGAGCCACGTGACACACTCTTAGAGGACTTTGACCGTATGGATGTTTGGACAATCCCTAGTTGGACCTAAAAATAAAAATCAGCATGATAGTAATTTCTAAGCGTTGGATCTTTGTACCTCAAATTCCCATAGTTTAGATCAACCCATGAAAATAAGTCCAATCCAACGCCTATAAATCACTAATCAGGCTGATTTTTTGGTTTGTAGGTCCACTTGGGGATTGGCCAAACATCCATACAGTCAGAGTCCTCTAAGAGTACGCCACGTGGCTCATAGTGTGTCCTGTAACGGGAGCCTGTCATTTTAGGGCGGTAACCAGAGCCTGAGCCTTTGGAATAAAGGAAGGTTGCAAGAATTAGCCGTTTGAAGTCGGTCAACATCTAATCTTTTGAGATGTTCACTTTTATTCCTACAATGAGCCCAAACCACTCGTAAGTAAAAAAGCAAGAATTCCTACAAGAGACTTTTTTAGCAGTACTATTTTACCGGAGATTGGGAACTATAAGCTTTTTCAAAAAAATAAAAAAAAAGATCGTGATGTAACAGTTTGAGCTAGCACCATTTTTATAACTCACCAGCTGCCATCTGACAATACTGACCGCATGGATGTTTAGCCCACCCCTGGGTCCATATTGATACAAAAAACCAGCTTGTTTGATGATTTGTAGCCTTTGGTTAAGTACTAAAAAAAAGATTGAATCTAACGGCTAGAATCACGCCTTAACAACTACTAAAATATAATGGCTAGATGGTGATTTGTGGTATGTGTATATCTACCAAGGGGTGGGTTAAACATCCATGCGGTCTGTGTGGGCCCAGATGGCGTCGGTGAGTTACAAAAAATGGTGCTAGCCAAAACTTATTACATCGCGACCCTTCAAAAAAATGTAACACGGTATACCTCACGTTTTTTGGTTTTGTTACTCAGCGCTGCCATCTGGGCCCAATGACGGCATAGATGTTTATTAGTCCACCCATTGGCCATTATGCTCACCAAAAATTACCCTGATTGGTAATTTCTAACAATTAGATTTAAGTACTTTTTAAAGCGTGATTATAGCCGTTGATTCAAACTAGTTTTTGAGTACTAAAACAACGGCGAAAAGGCATTAAAACAAGCGGATTTTTGGTGTGAGTGTCTCAATAGGATTGGGATAAATATCCATGCGGTTAGTGAGCCCAGATGGCAGCGGTGAGTAACAAAAATCGTGCTCCTGCGCGCCAAAAAAACGTGAGGTATATACCTTGTTACATCACGACCTTTAAAAAATTTCAAAGAAAAAATAGAGAAGTTTAAAATTGGGAAAAAATTTAGAAAATACCACTGGTTTATCTCTTCCTAAAAAGAAACTTTAAAAGTAAAAGACTATTTTGTCCTCTAAGTAATTTGGTAATTAATTCAAAATTATATAAATACTTACGTAGATAAATGAAAAAGTAGAGGTTATAGTTGGAAAGAACTCCACGCTTCGCTTTATGTACAGTACAGAATCTACATATATACAGATAGATACGTTATTTGTATTTTCTTTTATATACACCTAGGGTTTACCCTTTCCCAAACTTTGAAGCGCGGTTTTCTTTTATCTTCTTCTCCCGCTCTGTAAGTCGTTCGTCTTTCTTTTCATCCATCTCTCTGTATCGTCTGTTGTTTTTTCCTGTTCCTCTCTGAAACCCTAATCAAAATCATCGTTTTTTAGTGTCTCTCTCTCTCTTTCTTACTCTCTTTCTGAGTCGTGGATTTTTCCTTCTGAAACCCTAACCAAAACCCTTATTTATAGTCAGAATTCAAAATTTCCCTCTCATGAATCTGTTTATTACAGATTTTATCTCAAATCTTTTATTGATTCCGGTGATTTTAGGGTTTCTTTTGATTCGTTTGCCCTAATGCAAGTTTCTGAACCTCTCGTCGATGGCGAGCAGTCGAATGAAGATGGAGAGGCGGATAAAACTTCTGAGGATGGATCAGAGGGACACATTCTGGACGAAGAGCCAGTTCATGACGTATCAGGGAAAACATGGGAGCTTTCTCTCTTGGATAGTTCGGAGGATTCGATTAAGGGGCTATACGTGTACAGGAACGTCTTCAATTTGATTCCTCGATCTGTTGGAGGATTTGGGAGCTTGAAGACTCTGAAGTTCTTTGCAAACGAGATAAATTTGTTTCCTTCGGAGACTGGGAATTTGGTTGAGCTGGAATGCTTGCAGGTGAAGATATCTTCGCCGGGGCTGTCAGGTCTGCCTTTGCAGAAGTTGAAAGCTTTGAAGGAGCTAGAGCTGTGTAAGGTGCCTCCACGGCCCTCGGCGTTTACAATATTGAGCGAGATCACCAACCTCAAGTGCTTGACGAAACTTTCTGTTTGTCACTTCACCATCAGGTAATTAATTTTTATGCTTTGTTAGTTAGGGTCAGTTCGGATTTACTGTTTTTAGGCCGATTTAACATGCAAGAAATATCTTTTTCTGGTTCAAGGTAATCCGAGTTGGATCATAGTGTTTCTGGTAAATTTTAATTTTCCTTTACACATTGTAACAAAGGAGCCGCGAGCACAAAATAGTAGGACATAAGAATGCCAGAGAAAAGAAGTAGAGTTAAGAATTTGAGATTTTATGTATGTGTTAGACATAAAATGTATCAAGGTTATAAACATTTACGTAAACAACCAGTTTCTATAAGAGGTGTGGAAGGACCAGTAATTCGAGTAGGATAGGACTAGGGACATTTTTGCACCTTTTGTAAAAAAATAAGGCTGAAGCATCTTTATCTTATCTTATGATTCACTTAGAGAAAAAGGTTTTGGGATTTCCAGATTTTCTCCTTCCTACGGATAACGATGGACTATTACTGTGGCTTGAAATGTTTTCTGTCAATTGAAGGCTCATTTTCCGCTTTTCCTATAGCTTTAGAATGTGAAACGATTCTACTTATAGGGGCAACACACAAATTTCTATTAGTCCGATCTTTTAGATAAATTACTGATGACATTAATAAATTACTGATTTTATTAGTAGTGTTGTTTTATAATTCTAATTTTTTTTTGATAAGGGAAACTGTGGTGAAGTTATTCGATTTGGTGGTTCACTGATGCCATAATCGAACTGAGTGAAACTGGCACTTTCAATTTGAAATCATCTTTTTTCTGAAAGCTGGGTCTTTGAGTCTTCTAATTCTAGTAATTATGTAATGTTATCTGGTAATGAATGAGCCTGAGTTGATTTTTGAACTTTTTTCTAATTAACTTTAGAAGTTGCCCATGCACAAGTGGACTTGGTTCAAGGCAACTGAACAACTTGATTCATTAGGATATGGGAATTAACTTTGCATATTCTTGGAAGATTAAATGAGTCGACACACACTCTATCTAGTCATTGTCATCCTTTAATTTTATTCAGTTACTGCCCTTTTGATTTTCTAAATTACTCAGTTACTGCCGTTTTGATTTTTTTAGTTACTTTCTTTTAACAAGAGAAAGAGGTCTTAGAAACTGATTCAGCTATTAATTGACTCTCTTCTTGACTTTATGAAGTCTAAGTAGGATCCTGGTTCATTATTTGATGGAATCATAGTTCAACCTGCTGATGCTTAACTGTTAATTGGTTTGATGATTTAACTATTCCAGGAGAGCTGCTGAAATCTTTGAGAAATGTATAACTTATTTAACTCGACTTTTTAGAAGTTTTTTCCTGCTTTATATGGTTATGAGAGAGTGTAGGTGTTGGAAACTCTGACATTAATGCACGTATTTTTTCTGCAGATACCTTCCTCCAGAAATTGGTTGCCTTAATAAACTGGAGGATCTAGATCTTTCATTCAATAAGCTCAAGAGTTTGCCTAATGAGATTACTGCTTTGATTGCCCTGAAATCATTGAAAGTTGCTAATAATAAATTGGTGGAACTACCTTCGGGTTTGTCCTCTCTACAAAGGCTTGAAAGTTTGGACCTTTCAAATAATAGGTTGACATCACTGGGGTCTCTCAACCTTGCGCCTATGCAAACCCTTCAGAAATTAAATCTTCAGGTATTCAGCACAAAACCGAAGCTGATCAGTCTGGTACTTTGAATTAGTGCTTTTTTGGTTAATTTTTTCAATTTCCAAAATTTACCATGCATTTGTTGTTTCTAGTTGTTCAGAGATCATGTTATTTGCTTTTTATCATAATTGTTTCATGTTTCCAAAAGCATTATATTTTTCTGCTTGCATGTAATTTATAGAGTTCATGCAATGTTAGTGCTGTACACCTTTAATCAGACTATTTATCGATATTGCATCTGATTTATTTTGCTGTTTCCCAAAATTTGGTGTTATGCCAATGTATTTTGCACCTCTGGGTGACTTTCCGCAGAAGGATAGTTATTCTTAACTTCATTCATTTAAATCTTATATACTTTTTGTGTACAATGTTTGAATGCTCTGAACCTAACATGTTTATTGGTGCCCTTAATTCTTCACTATTGTTTAAGTACAATAAGCTTCTCAATTGTTGTCAAATTCCTTCATGGATATGCTGCAACTTGGAAGGAAATGGCAAAGGCACATCCAATGATGCATTCATCAGCTCTTTAGTCAAAGTGGATGTATTTGATGCGGTCGTTCAGAAGTTTGATGGTAGTCATTCTTGTAATGGTGAGGCACATAGAGCCATTTACTGAGTTAATATTGGATACTGGTTTATGTTTATGATTATGTGAATGGTTTTGGAACTGACTTCTGATAAGTATGAATTGACATCAGGTTCTCATGCTACCTCATTGAGCCTGTTGTCTGAGGCCTCATCGAGCAGTAGATGTTCTGCGGCACGGAGGATGAGAAAGGGGTGGAAGCGACGTGATTATTTGCAACAGAGAGCTCGTCAAGAGCGTTTGAACAGCATTAGGAAGTGGAGAGGTGATGATCACCACCAGATAGTGACTATGAAGGTTGATGCACAATGCAAAGCATGCAAGCTACCTGCTGTTGGCTCTGAATCTTTTTGTGAATCAAGTTCTCTTGCAGAGGGTGCATCAGACATTGTAAAAGATCTCGATGACAATGATGGACAGGCACTTGCTAGTGAAGATGATCCACAGAATTTGTGTAATCATTGTGAGGATGAAAAACTTATTTTTGATTCTGCTGGGATAAGTAAAGAGTGCGATGATGAATGTGGTGGAGAGCCTAAGCCATCTTCGGCCAGTTCCTTGGATAGGATTGATGAGCAGGATGAGGACTCATCTTCAGACGTATCTATAAATACTTTAAAGTCAAAAAGACACTCTGATAGGGATCTTGATAATCCCAAACCGAGCAAGTCACGGAGGCCAGTTGACAATCACTCAAGTTTATCACACAGATATAGCACTGAATCATTCTGCAGCATTAATGACCGTTTACCAGATGGCTTTTATGATGCGGGACGTGATCGACCTTTCATGCCACTGCAGAGTTATGAGCAGAGTCTTTGTCTTGACTCACGCGAAGTAATCCTTGTGGACAGGTTAGTATTGATATCAAGGTTCAGACTATCATTCCCTCTTGGAATGTCTTGGCCAAGACATCTTGCGGGGGTGACCCGAATGATACATTGGGGATTTGTCTTTGCTTTGTTTCAGTTTGTCTTGGATTGTCTGACCATTGTCTCGGTCGAGATGTCTGTTTCTTACATCCGACTGAGGCGTCCCTCCCTCAAGAGTGAGACTTTAAACCATGATTTATATTACACATACATCTATATAGGAATGGCATAATCTAAATTCCAGGTTAGAACATTAGTAGCATTTTTCTTATGACTTGCTAGTGCACTATGGTGGTTTTGACTTTGAGATATGTGGCGATTTGATTTCTGAATTACTTTCTTTTCATCAGAGAAAGGGACGAGGAATTGCATGTGATCATATTGTCTGCTCAGGCATTGGTGTCCCCTTTGAAGCAGCAAAGTAGTTTGGTTGAAGAAAGAAAACTGTTGGCTGTTGATAACTTGCAGAGAGCATCATTGCTTGCTCTATTTGTTTCGAATTGGTTTGGAGGCAGTGATAGAAGTAATCTTATTGCAAAGACACGAAAAGCAGTGGCTGGTTCAAATTATCAGAAGCCTTTTGTTTGTACTTGCCCAACTGGAAACAATGAGGATGGTAGAACATACTCCAAACAGATTTTGAGCACTGCAGAAAATTTTAACTTCAATGATCTATGTGAGAAGTCTCTGCGGATTATTAAGCAGGCAAACAATTCTAATGTTGTCCCAATCGGGACTCTGCGGTGGGGTGTGTGTAGACACAGAGCAGTGCTCATGAAGGTGATTCTTCTTCTGCGATTTTATTTCAAATTACAGTTCTTGGTACATTTGTATGCTATTTATTCCCAACTTACACTATTATGTTACTTAGTATAAAGAAAACGAAGAAGAAAGTCAATGTGCTGATGACTCTTTAAATGTTGTAGTATCTATGTGATCGGGTGGATCCTCCAATTCCTTGTGAGCTTGTGAGGGGCTATCTAGACTTCTTGCCACATGCCTGGAACACCATTCTTGTCAGGAGGGACAATTCATGGGTGCGCATGGTTGTTGATGCATGTTGTCCCACTGATATAAGAGAAGAGACAGATCCAGAGGTTTTTTGCAGGTCAACCTTTTTCTTTTCCCTTATTGGGCATTTGGAGATGAATAAGTTCTTTCATGTATGTTGATATCGTGTTGCTCTAAACATGGAAGGTTCCAACTTGAAGAGCCTCCAGAAATTGGGTTGATACATGATGCATTTATTCCTACATAAACTATATATAACTATGCCCCGCTTTCTATAATCTATTCTAGTGTTCCCAGAGTAAGATATAACAAAATATTATCCGAGTTAAAGCTTTACAAGGTTGGTGCTGGTGAGCTCCACTCTTTGTGCTGTGAAACACACAACTGATATTCACCAGCTATGTCCATGTTCAGGTCATCTTGTTAGTTATTAATTAAGTTCATAGTTTATTGACTTATCAAAAAAAAATTTCACAGTTTATTCATGTAATCAGTGTCATACTCCAATTTGTAAATTGTGATTCTGTTGGAGAGGCATCGTCAACAACTGTCAACACTGTTATTAGAAAAAAACATTGTAATTTGTTTTTGATTTTCGGAATTATCTATATATTGTAGTTTTAGTTTGTATTTACTTTCTGGATAACTCTTTCAGAAACTGGTACTCGTACAACACGACTGAGAGCTTTCAATGTTGCTTATAATTATTAGCATGCCGGTATCTTTTGTTTCCAGATCTTCTCATCTGACATGTCATCTCTGTGTCACGCCTCGCATTTATCTGTCTAAGATTGAATGCTTGTGATACTTATCTGATGGGTAAGCTTCTTGTTTTTAGATATGTTCCGTTGAGTCGGATTCATGTTCCTGTGACAGCTGAGAATATTGCGAGCCCAGGTTGCTCATTTCCTTCTCTATCATTATGTGATGAAATTGAAAAAGCAGCATCAAGTTCCCTCATCCGGTGCAAGTTTGGATCTGTTGAAGCAGTGGCAAAGGTGGGATTTTTTCTTAAGGTCTAGAGTTTCAACTAAGCTATTTTGGGAGCATTTATTTCTGGTTGTTCCATTCATTTTGAGCCATCATAATTTATGAGTAGGACTGTCAATGGACCGGGACTCCTCGATAACCCGATCCGATCTGATGACATCAGGTCTGGATCTAGGAATCATGATCCGATAAGTTATTGGATTGGTTCTGGACCTAAGAACCATCAGGTCTGGATCATCCCTGATCTGATCTGAACCTGATCCATTAACAGTCCCCTTCATGAGGTCAGTTTCTTAGTGTATTAGAATTTAGAAGCCATTAACATCAGTTTTTTAGGGATAAATTAACATCAGTGGCGGAATATGGATATTTTTACTTATTTATTGATCAATCTGCTCTGCTGAGATGCTGTAATCCTGTAACGCTTTTGATTACCAATGCAACAGTTATTGTTATATTTCTCATTTTATTTTTTATTGGTTCATTATTTCTGATCATGTTTACTCAATTGGACTATTTGGAAGTTAGGTTTTTCGTTTAACTCATTTATTCTCTACCCTGACTGAGCTGTTGTTGCCTGATGCAGGTCCGTACTTTAAAAATATATGGGGCTTCGGTTGAGGAAGCTAAGAATTTTGAGTATACTTGTTTAGGGGAAGTAAGAATATTAGGCACTTTGAAGAAACACTCCTGCATTGTAGAAATTTATGGGCATCAGATCTCTTCTAAGTGGGTTCCTCCAGTAGATGGAAATAAAGAGCATCGCTTGTTACAATCTGCAATTGTAATGGAGTACATAGAAGGAGGTTCTTTAAAGGTAATTTAACTTTTCAGATGTTGAGTTCTCTTGCTTCTTCCACTCAACTTTTCATTTATCCCTTAGCATTCCTTCTGCCTGTTAACAGAATTATGTAGAGAAGCTATCAAAAAGTGGTGAGAAGCATGTCCAAGTGGAGTTGGCATTGTTCCTTGCTAGGGACGTTGCCTGTGCATTGGCGGAGTTGCACTCTAGGCACATTATTCATCGCGATGTAAAAAGTGAAAACATTTTGATTGATTTGGATAGCAAAAGAGTTGATGGCACTCCGATTGTCAAGCTTTGTGATTTTGACAGAGCAGTTCCTCTTCGATCTTTCTCACACACATGCTGTATTTCTCATCTTGGAATACCTCCACCTGATGTTTGTGTTGGGACGCCACGTTGGATGGCTCCCGAGGTGCTGCAGGCAATGCACAGACGGAACATTTATGGGCTGGTATGTTGATTTGTAAGTTAGGTTGTCAATTTTTCTCAAACAAATGATTGGCATTTTAAATATTTAATGTTATCGCACATACGTGTTAGAGACTCTTTTGAACATCACACTCCAGAATGTTTACCAATATATATTCTCAGCATTATTTTATTGATATTCAGTTGTTTACGCTTTTTCTATATTTCTACATGAATGGAATTATATTATGAAGATGATGGAGCTTAGGGAATGATAACCTATCTGTATAGGAAAATGGTTTATAGAATATACTTGTGTTTCTTTGGTGGTAAGAATAACTACATCAGATCATGCTAACTTTCATTTACCATCCTTCCTTATATTAGCTGTTTAGCCTTGTCTGGGATGCTTCAACCCTCAGTTAACCATGGAACTCATATCAGAGTTTGAGTATTACTGTATCATTAGTGCTACTGGTCATACACCTGACTATCCATGCCCCCACGACTCAACGAATGGTACTGGATTTTTGGTTGCAACAAACATGGCTGTGAAGCTTGCAAGTGGTGCTTTTTGTTTCTTGCGTAAACATATCTTGCTTGTTATTACCCTGAACCCATGTTTTCAGTGCTAGTTGCTAAAACCATGGGGAACTGATGCATATCTATGCTTTCCTGCAACCTATGAGATGATTTGTCAATCATGTGGTCAGTTTGGGATGATTATTTGAGTTAATCCCATTTAGACTTTTCATTTGCATTTTTTCATGACATGTTTTCTATTATCTTGTTGTTGACACATTTTTTTGTACAAAGGAACACTGGTCATGGAATAACTGGAAGGGTTGAAAGTTGCAAATAGCCTTTGAAATTGTGTTACAGTGGGATTTATGCTCATGTGAAACCATGATTTAGGTTTTTTTGCTCAATTAAGCACCCGAACATTTTCATAATACAGACAGAAAATACCTACACTTTGCTGACTTGGTGGCCTGTGCCTAATGAGGGCATTTGTTGCAACTTCCAAGGCAATGAGACCATTGTTTAAATCAATCCTTCTAGTTCTCCCTTGATGCATTTGCTTGCATCCTGTCTTGAGCTGCACCGTGAAGCCTCCACACATCTCCAATGCCTAATTTTTTTTATTGATTGAAAAGTTTAGGAGTGAATAAGTACAATGCGGTGAGTGCAGGCACTGACAATTATTAGCCTATCAAATGTGTGTTTAGATATAGTTTCTGGTTCTCTGACATGGCACACAAGCTCTGGGTATACTCATTTAAAGTCAGAGATTCTTAACTAGAACATTGGATCTGTCTCGTGTTTATGTCTATTTTCAGTGTACTTGGAAGTTAAGTCAGAGGTGTGTTAGGATCTTAGTTGCCAAATTCGTGAATTATTCACGTATTATTGATTTTTGGGGTATTTCTGTATCATACGATCGAACTATTGAAAGATTCGGAATAAATCACGAATTTTAGTGGTCGCATGTTCAATTCGCAGCTAATTCGGTTGGGCAATAAAAGCACTTGTTTTGTTCGGGTACTAAAATCACTTAAAGGAGTAGGTATGTTCATATTGTTTACTTTAAAATCACTTAAAGGAGTATTTATCTAAAGAAGAAAAAAAAGCACTTAAAAGAAGAGCACTAATAATTTCGGACCAATCGGCATTCCATAGCATTACATTGAGGAGTTCCTTGTCTTTGAGACTTCTAACATTGTGAGTTCCAGGTCTAGTGCCTGAATTTGTGGCATTGGGTCAATTGGAAGTGCTCCATTAGATTTGAGATTGATTTTTGTATCTGGTATACTGAGTCCCTGTCTGCCTTCACCTAAACTTCTTGCACTTTTTTGTTGATTTACTTTGCAACTCATCCATGCATCTATTTCAATATATAAAATTTAGTACAGGAAGAATTTTGCAGAACCTTATGTTTTGTTGGTTCCTTTGGACCCAATGGATTTAGATATATCAATCCAAGTTCAGATTGATATGCTGTTGTGTCTAGTTTTTCTATCTTATGGTGCTTCAGTGTAATATTGGGCACAAACGCCTTTCTTAACATAAACAGCCATTGACTTTTGTTTTATATTCTTGCATTTTTTAAGTATTTCATGCATATTCTGAGGGTCATGTGCTGATGTGAGTTTCGCCGATTTTTACTGTGTTACCTTTGTATGAGGAAGCACCATGCTACCAAAAATTCCTACTTGTTTTTTCTGGGGAGATTTTTTTATTTATGTGGACAATTGCTGTTTTCAAAATATAGGAAAAGACCCATATTACATGGAAGTGTAAAATTCATTTGTTAGTCTTTTTTCTTGTCATTTTTCTCATGCCTGTTTTGTCTTCTATTTATTGGTTTGAGTTGAAGATGAAATGCCAAGTGGTAACCTAGCTTTAGGAATGACAAGATTCTTTTATTGGTCATAGTAATATTTTTGTTTTCAATTTCAATTTGTAATCAAATCATTTGTACAAAAATAATACTTCGTTTTATCACCCTTATATTAGTAATTTATTATTAAAGTCATTCTTTCCTTATCAAAAAATTAAAGTCTTTCTTTCCCTTTTCTCTTGAATCTGAGCTGAAATCAAATACATACTAATGGTTTTTTTTTTTTTTTTTAAGTGGGCCGTGAAGGTCCCATCCGTGCATTCAAGGTTTGCCACTTGCCCATGTGTGGTAAACATGCGGGGCTCTCTTTGTGGGTCCCTTTTACTGATTTATCCACTTTTCTGCCTATAGTGCAGTGTCACTTTTCTTTTCTAAAATATATCAAATTTCTGCTGAACCTGGGTTTGGGGTACTATTCTTCTAGGTGGGAGAAAGAACCCTATCAAAATAGGCCCAAAGGTACTGTAAAAATGTCCATCCCGTATTTTGCTACTATGGAAGCAACTGTATATCTATGTCGAATACAATGAAGTGCATCATTATTTATCTAGTAATTTTATATTCAATGATCAAGGGTTTGAGCCATAATGCTCTGGCTCTTCTCCTTGGAGATTTAGGATTTTCTTTTTGCCTTTATCTGATTGGACTTTTTCAGGTTATTTGGGTTTTTAACTTTTCTTTTGTGATTGTAGGAAGTGGATATTTGGTCGTATGGGTGCTTACTTCTGGAATTGCTTACGCTGCAAGTCCCTTATGCAGGCTTGTCAGACTCAGAAATCCACGACCTACTTCAGGTATGATTGATTTTGGACTCTTTTTTTTAATATTTTAGATAAAAACTTTCTTAATAAACAGAAAAAGGAAGATTAAAGTATAGCATATAAATGAATCAAACCGGAGTGGCCCACTCTCTATTAGCTTGGGCAACTTGCACGGTAAGCAATGAGTACTTGTTCCCTAGTTTATCAGAACTATTCGATATGTAAGAATATTCCCTAACGAACCAAAGCAGTGATGCAAAATGGACTTACAATGGTCACATAAAATCCCCAGTCTGCCTCCTTGAACTTTTGAAAAACGATAGTTTGTTTTTACTTGGATTTATAAGTATAGCTTGAGATCCATGCACTTGAAAGAAAAAGCTGTGATGCCAGTATCCGAGAAAATCTAAACCACCCCCGTCAATTGTAGAAAACGAGAAAAGATATTTGTGATGTGTTCTGAGGAGATGCAATTTGGGTCTGAAGATAAAGGACATTATCATCTTTGTTTTTTTTTTTTCGATAAGGACACATTATCATCTTTGTTGACACAGATGGGTCAGCGGCCAAGACTCACAGATGAACTGGAGACTTTGACATCTTCAAAGGAGCCTGCAATGGCTAGATCATGCACAGAAGCACAGGGAACTCGAGCCGAAGCAGAGACTTTGAGATTCCTGGTTGACTTGTTCCACCAGTGTACTCAGGGGAATCCCTCCGACCGTCCCACAGCAAGACACCTCTACGACATGTTGCATGCTCGAGCCATCTCTTGTTCCCATTTAACGAGCTAGGAACTACAGGACGTTGGCCTTTACCTGCAATCTTTCCCTGTTATTCTGATCTCATCCAAATTTTGTAGCTTCTAATGCCTAGGCTGTTTTAATATTTTATAGCTCCAAGCCTCTGTTGAATCAAGATTCAGGATTTAGGTTGTCCTTAATACACTTGTTAGGATTAGTTTCCTCACTGAATTATGTCATCTGTAGATACTGTGCAGGAGTTAGTGTATTATCATGTTATTTATCTCTAATACGAACATGAAGAAAATGTCTGCGATTCTTCTACTTGTGTTTTGTGCTATTCTTTGCAAGTTTTTATCTTGAACAATCAACAAGTGAGAAACTGTTGGAACCATAGTAACCTAATTGTGGACCGGATTAATGTTGAATGGAGCACCCAAATATTTTTTTACAACAGAAACTTACTTGCATTGATTGGAATACAGTGACGGGGTTCCGCAATGTAGATTTTGAAAGGTCTCGTGTCTGTTTTGGAACCATGACTAGAGCAATTTGTCATGTGGATCGTAAGTTGAAGCATGCGGACATATTTGCAATGTAACTCACCCAAAAACAAATAAAGGAGAATTTGAATCCGATTATCCTTTGCTTCAAGAAATTTGGACCAGGGAGGGTTTTCACCAAAGTTTCCAAAGCTTTTTTGTGTTTTGATATTGGTTTTTAGCCCTCGAGTGAGAGAATAATGCCCTCCCTGTAAAGAATTTGCAGAGATTAACACGGAACTTAATATCTTTTGGTGACAGACAGTGGGAGCATCATGTGTGTGGGAGCTTGAGCTATGAGAGCAAAGTTATAGGTAAAGAGGTGGTTCTTGTTCCCTCGCATTTGCGAAAATAATGAGATTCACAACAAGGGGCAGGGGACTCGCCTGTTTGCACCATCTTTTCACTTGTATTCTCCGCCGAAATCCATGGTGGGCGTTAGGTTTCATTGAAATCCATCATTGAAATCCACGGCCGAGAGCATGAGGGAACAATAACCACCTGTTTACGAGTAAACGTTCTATTTCTTTGTTTCTTTCTTTATTATTTATTTTTTTTACAGTGGTTTGGGGTTTTCTTACCACATGGAGGGTTGAAATGGCCAATCCAAAATGTCCTATTGATAGACCACCCATTGGATTGTTACATGGTCAACATCATGCCTATACACCTAGCATGTATTATATCCCCTACGAATTGCTGCCATTGGTTTTCTTTGGTTTTTTAAATGGTAAAGGGCAAAAGAAACAGTCCTCTTTTCTGTTCATATGACTGCGTGCTAATGGGTTGCAACTTGCCATGTGGGGGGTGGGGAGATGCTTAAGCAGCAAAACCAGTGGCCACATGGAAAGAAAATCCCAACACTCTTGAGAAGAATTCTGGATTATAGCTGTAGAAAACCTGCCCACCACATTTTTGTTTTCAGGCAACAAAAGATTTGTAGTTGGGGATATTGCATGAAATGGAGTGGGTCAGAACTGTGACTAGACCCAATTCATAGATGTTCTTATTGGATATGGATCCACGAGATAGGATACACTTTAACGGGTAGACTGTATTTGGCCCGATTGGGATCCGAATACTAGAGGCCCTACATAGCAAAAATTACCTGATAGATGATTTAGGGCGTTAGACTTTAATCATTTTGATCAAGTGATTTCTGACCATTGAATTTGGCATTTTTCAGGGTACTCTAATCTGAAATCATCAATTATGCTCGTGATTTGATAGAAGGCTCGTGATCGAGAGGGAGAGAAAGAGAGAGAGACGAAATGTCAATGATAACGATGGTTCTGATGGTATGGGGATAATGATAACGGATAGGCATGCGTCCAAATCTCTGTTCTTTCTGTTGATTTGATAGAAGGCATGGCAAAATGAAAAGTAAGCGACACCCTTTCTGAGATACGCTATTTAATGGGTTCAGCTGCATTCTCTGCTCTCTTTCTTCTGGTTTTGTGTGAGGCCATGTATCATCCCAAGAGAAAAGGTGTCTCTCTCTCTCTCTCACAGTAATATATAGGTAGGACTAGGACCACCCTACTATACTACCCTTCGAGTAAAACTTCATACATACTTCTTACACCACTGCCACACAAATGTAGCCTAAATACCAGGAGTCCAGGACCACTCCCTTCTGAAATTTCTGTCTCTCTCTCTCTCCCTCTCTCTGCATATAGGATGAAGCACTGACATCTCCTTCAATGGTGGGTGATGTATGCACTGCAAAAACTTTGTTTTACCTTAAAGGGGTGGTTGGAACGTGACTTAAAAGACTGTATTGTAGTTATGGTGGGAGTTGTGAAAAAAAAGGGAAGTGATCCCCTGTTAGAAAACTAAGTTTTTCTTCTTCTTGACAAGTGATCACAACAAAGAATCAAAACCCCTCTATCTGCATTGCACATGCCAGCTAACTGGTAGATATAACAAAATTCCAGATCTCAGTGTCATATGAAAACATCAGACACAAAGGCCAAGCTAAATAAATTCTTGATTACGACAGATTTTAAAGTTTCCATCGGCGATAGCTATGTTTGCCCATTTGTACATGAACCCATTTTGCAAAATTTAGAGGAGTTGAAGGTTAATCCTGCCTGGGTCAGGGTGGGATTTTGGCTCTTCGGGCCGGGTTCCAAGCCCAGAGCCCGACCCAAGGTCTGTAGGGGTGCCGGCCGGGCCAAATCGGCCCAAGTGATTTTTCTTTTTCAATTCAAAAAATATAAGGGTTGTGCTGGTTGGACCAAATCGGGGCTGAACAGGCCTGGGCCGGGCTAATTGGGCTGGGCCGTGGACCAGGTCGGGCCTCAGTCTGGACACCACGACGGGCCGGGCCTGTCCACGGGCGAAAATGCTAGGATGCTAGGCCGGGCCTGTCCACGGGCGAACAGCTATCTAGAGCCTAACTAGTAAGGGACCACGCCCTACAAAAATATAGTCTAAGGTTGGTTTAAGGCATGGTTTAAAAAATGGCCGTTATAAAGAAAGATGGATTTTCTAGCTATTGATCGGAGTACCACAAATAATGCATGAATCCCACGGCTAAAAATCAATCCATAAAAAAGATTCAAATCCATGACTAGAAAATCACCAATTAAGTTGATTTTGAATATGGAAGTACACTTAAGGATGGCCCAAAAATCCATATAGTCAGTGCTCTCAAAGAGTATGCCACTTGGCACATAAAGATAATTTTGTACAAATATTTTTTCGAGGAACCTCCGCTTAGGGAGGGAAACTTTATTGGTGTTGAAAAAGGGTTTACACCTAGATAGAGGGACGTAAAAACCTTACCCCTCAAGATGCTAAAAAAGAACGTGAAATATAAGTAAAAGAGCAACACAATACCAGAAAAATCAGAATTAGGCTCTAATGTAAGGCATACACAACTTGTCCAGCCGAAGAAACCCAACAAGTAACCCATTGTCTATAAATTCCACATATGATCTAGCAAGTAACTTAACCGGGCCATGTGCTCCGCTGTTGCAATCAACTCTTCGCAGATATGCATGATAAAGTACTCAAATTTTTTCAAGATGTTCATGACTTTCCACCACCAAGATTTAAGATGCCAAGGTATGAGAGTAGGTTTAGTGATCCAAGACACCACAAGCTTCGAGTCAGACTACATACTAACTCTATAGATGACAATCTTCTTACAACTTAAGCCCATCTAGAATGACCCTCAACTCGGCTAAATTGTTGGTTCTCTCTCCATAGAATAAATGGAAATCTATGACAAGGTTACAGTTATGATCTCAGATAACATCGCCACCACTCACAAAATTTTGGTTAGAAGATGAGCCATCCACATTCAAGGCAACTTCACCAAAATTTAGCTTCTTCTAATATATGATCGTAGCTCTTTAAAATGAAAATTTAAATTCTATCAATTGAAGCTTCTCAATAATACGGTTGAGGTGATAATCATTTGGCTTCATCGACTAGATGGAGGAATTGATGTCCCTAAGCTAACACCAAACTTTCCTTCTAATAAAATAGATATTACTGTGCTTTCCCTCATACTTGCGTTTGTTCATCTCCAACCAAATCTCTCAAAGAATCACCATGGGTGCGCTAATGTAAAGAATACCTACTTGAGAGTGACGAGAAGTAATAATGCACCGGTCATTTGTGCAAGATGGCATCAATCCCTACACAATTGCGCATATTCACCTCAAAGACGTGCTCAAAAGGATCCTAGACGACTCTAGCAAACTCGCTATCCATGAGCATGTGTAATATTCTCAGTGTTAATTAGGAGACGAGCAACAATGACAACAAGAGGCCATAGTGACATAACTCTTTTAAAGCACAGAGTCTACTGGAATGACGCCTTGGACTAGTTTCCACACAAATCAGATCTTCACCTCTTACTAGACTAAAATATAAAATAATATAGAAAAGGTCAAACTCGGTTAGTTCTTTGCTTGTCACTGATTTCATTTTCTATGATTTGATGAGTAGTTTTATTCAATGTTAAAAAGAGGCCGTTTTAACAGTATAATAGATGGGGGTGTTACCGTTAAAATGAGTTGTAACGGACAGGAGTAAAAATGGAAAAAAAAAGAAAAAAGAAAAAACAGAATTTAACGGAAAACATGACGCTGAAATTCAAAATTTGGATTTCGAATTTTCAAAAACGAAAAAACAGAAAAACTGATCATTTTTTTCCACAATATTTCTTCAGAAAATAAAGGCCATCCTTTTCTAAGCGTCAAAACGGTTCTTAACGTAATGGGCTAGGGGCGCTACCGTTTTTACGACCGTTAAAACCATAAAACGATGTGATTTTAAACCATGGTTTTATTTTTGTAAGTTAGAGGAGGCAAGCCTATTTTTCTTAATCTATTTTTTTAATCAATTTAGGGAAATTTTAGTCGCACCCCTTGAATTGTGAGGGCAACCCAAACTAAACATTATTCGGACATTTTTTTTCTGTAATCCATTTGACAATTATATTGACTAATATTAGATGTGATATTTTAGAGTAGAAATTTGATGATAGCATGCAATATGAGCCATGTGGCACACTCTTAGAGGACTCTGGCTGTATAGATGTTTTTCCAAACCTGAGGTGGACCTACAAACTAAAAATCAGCCTGATTAGTGATTTCAAACCTTTGGATATTTGTACCACGGTTTTAAAAACGGCTGTTAAAACCCCCCAAGCTCGTTTCCGTTAAAACCGTTTAAACACGTTTTATCAGTTTTGAATAAAACGGCCGTTAAAATCGTTTAAACAGCCGTTTAATTCTGAAAAATTTTGTGAAGAAAAAACGGCTGTTAAATCCGTTAAAATCCATTTAATTTCTGTTAAAATCCGTTAAATTCTATTTTTTTTTTTTTCAATTTTCAAATTTCAAAATTTGAATCTCAGCACCATTTTTCCATTTTTTTCCTTTAAAATTGATTAAAATCATTAAAACTGTTAAAATCCGTTAAAACCGGTTTAATTCCGTTAAATTTAATTTTTTTCCATTTTTGCCCCTGGCCGTTTCAATCCGTTTTAACAGCCATTTAAACGGTAACGCCCCCAGTCCATTTAACCGTTAAAACGGCCTCCTTTAAACTCAAATTTCCACGGTTAAAATCAACCCATGAAAATAACTCAAATTCAACGCCTAGAAATCATTAATCAGGCTGATTTTTGGTTTGTAGATCCACCTAGGGATTGGTCAATCATCCATACGGCCAGAGTCCTCTAAGAGTGTGACACATGTGTCCTTGAACGCTTGCATGAAGTTGCACGAGGCGATCTCAAGTCTAACTTGTGGAAGGTATTTTCATAAATTAAGCAAATTGAAGTACAATTAGAGGAGGATCCATTTATTAGCCAGGGAAAGCAAATAAAGAACCCTTTTTTTAATTGGTGGGGCCATAACAATCATGGTCAATGGAAAAGGGAGCGGATTCCTGGTGGGGGCGCACCCCAAAAAGAGAGAGCTCTCAGAAACTTGGCTGAACGACAACGGTTGGTGATCGCCCACAATGAGTTACGTGGCATTTTTTTAGACGACACTGGCTGTATGGATGTTTGGCCAATCCTTTGTTGACCTACAAACCAAAAATCAACCTGACTAGTGATATCTAAGCGTCGGATTGGAACCATTTTCATGGATTGATTTTTACCATGGGAATTTGAGCATTGTCGACCATTATTTGGGGTACAAGATCAAAGGGTTTGAAGTCACTAATCAGGCTGATTTTTGGTTTGTAGCTCCACCTGTGGATTGGTCAAACATCCATAAGGTTAGTATCCTCTAAAATATGCCATGTGGCTTATATTGTAGGAGGTCAGTGACCGTCGCTGTTAGCCAAGTTTAACTCGTTTTAGAGAGAGATTTCTCTTTTAGGGGTGTGCCCCACCAAGAGTCCGCACAGGAAATTGGGTGTGCGAATATGCTCTCCCATGGAAAATGACGTTTCAAGTGATTTTTTTAACTTCTTTTATAATATCTTTATTTATAATCTATTTAATTTTAATGGTACGCGTGGCACCTGAGGAGCTGGCCTATGCAGAGAAATTGGCCCATTTTTTACACCCATTTTCACGTACCCATGTAGAAGATGAATCAATGGCTGATTTTTGGTGATGATGATCTCTATGGTGAGGAGATAATCCTCACAAAAATTCAAATCATTCCGATATTCCTAGACTGGTTTAGAAGTTGAAGAATTATAGACTGTCAATTTTTACTGTGTAATTTGAAAACCATATTTGATGGGGTTAGAAATTTCAGAATGGATCGATTTTTTGTTGGGGTGATCTATATCCAAAAATCAGCCATTGATTCATCTCCTACGTGGCTATGCGAAAATGGGTATAAGAAATGGGGGTCCCCCGAGCCTGACCCTTTTTTTTATTTATTATTATTATAATTTTGGTTGCAAATGGTTGCATACTTTTAAAGTGTGCAAATACGATCACAAAGTAACATGTAACCACCAATAACCCTGGTTAAGGAGGGAGGTGGGTTAACGTTATGTGTCGCCTTCTGGCCACATTTACATACTACAGAGTATGCAACTATTTACAGACTAGATTTTCCGGCCCTAATGCTTTTCAGACTTAAAGAGAGAAAATTATTAACACATTCAACGTTATATTATAATTTTTCTTTACTAAAATTTAAAGATAATAAGAATAAAATTTTAAGACGTTTTTTTTTTTAATAATAGAATTTTCTACTATATTTTATGAATTTTAAAGAAATCTGTGTAAAATGTTGACGAAGAAGTCCCTCTAATTGCCATTGCCACCTGGATGGTTCTTTGTCTAGACAATGGATGGTTCTTGGGATTCACACCCATACAAAAGAAGGTTTTTTCCGGCGGCTCTAAACCACAAGCAAAGAACAAACGTGAACTTGTTCGTCTCCTCGGGCCGATCTTAAGTCTACCTAGGGGTGTCAACAGGTTGGTTCCGGTTTGGTTCCTAAGTGACTAGAACCGGAATAATCGGTTCTGGTTCCTTAACGGTTCCAGTTCTCAAAGTGATGGATCCGGAATCGGAACCGATTATGTATTTACGTTGGTTCCGGTTCTAGGTATATTGGGCCAAATCTTGAGAATATGAGAATATTTACATTATATTTATTTATTGGTATTGATTCTTATCGGTTCGGTTCCGATTCTGATCGGTTTCGGTTCCATATTAGGCTACCCAGAACCAAAACCGTTATTGGCGGTTCGGTTCCGATTTTGGTTACTTTTTAATCAGTTCCCAAAAATGTGGAACCGGAACCGGTATTTTCGATTCCAGTTAAACGGGTAAAATTGACACCCCTAGGTCTACCGAGGGATGGGCCAAACATCCATATGGTCCGTGGTCTATAAGAATGTGCTACTTGACATTAAAGTGGCACTAATTATTTGGTGGCAAAATTCAATATTAACAAAAAACTAAAAGTTAATTAGAGGTCCTCATACATACCCCGTTACGGGGAGTTATGCGTTAAATAGTAATGCTCAAATTCCACGATTAACCCATGAAACCGACTCCAGTTGAATATCTAGAAAGCACTAATCAAGCTGATTTTTTTTTGCATGTAGGTCCACTTAGGGATGGACCAAACGGTCCGTGGTCTCTAATTGTTTGCTACCTGTAAGGTGCACATGCATCGCACATGGCGTCCCCCTTGTCGGAATAAAAGAAAAAAGTCACCAAATTATTGTACGTAGTATATCTTGTATCTACTTAGTCGTGGGAATGTTTGGCCGGCCTTCATACCATCTTACTGTAACAAGAAAAGGTTGGATGTGTGGGTAGGCTAGGAGTCCACAAATCTGTGTAAAATGTTGATGAAGAAGTCCCTCGAATTGCCATTGCCACGTGGCAAACTGACCCACGAATGTTTAGCCCACACCTCAGTGGACCTACACACTAAAAATCAGCGAGATCGGTGATTTCTAAGTTTGGATTTGAGCATTTTTCATCATGGGCTTCACGAACAGGCCTATAAATTGATTCCAAGCCCATGATAAAAAGTACTCAAATCCATTGGCTAGAAATCCTCAATCTCTCGCTGATTTTTGGTGTCTAGATCTAGATGCACCAAGGTGTAACCCAAACATTCATGAGCCCGAAAGAGTGCCATGTGGCAATTTGATGGACTTCGGTATCATAGATTTTTCTCAACAATAAATCATGATGCACGGGTCCTGTCTTGCAACGAGGACAATAACCACGAGAACAAAACACGGCTTTGTACAAATGGCATCAAAACTCTTTCATGTGATGGACCACAGTTTGAGCCACGTGTCACGTTTTTATATACCACTGACCGTATGAATGTTTGGTTCATTCCTAAGTGGATCTACCCATAAAAAAAATCAATTTGATCAGTGATTTCTAACCGTTGGATTGGAGTCTTTTCATGATGGGTTTATTTCTTACCGTGGGAATGAAGCATTATTTTGGGCATGGTTTTAAAATCGGCCGTTTAAATGGTTTTAACGACTGTTTTAATGGTAACGCCCCAAGCCTGTTACATTAAAAACTGTTATGACGTTTTTAATTTAACGGCCATCTAGAATTTTGTGAAAAAACGGCCTAAATCCGGTTATTTTTCTGTTAAATTCCGTTTTTTTTTCGTTTTTGAAATTTTAATTTCAAATTTCAAAATTTGAATTTCAGTGCATTTTTTTCCATTAAATTCCGTTTTTTACTATTTTTACCCCTGCCTGTTTTTTTTCCGTTTTAACACCCCCAGTCTGTTATACCGTTTTTTTTTTTTTTTTTAAATGGTCTCCTTTAAGCCTTGATTTTGGGTACTCAGAAATGTAGGTCCACCCAGGGATCGGCCACACATCCGTGCTATCAGTAGTCTCTAAAATGTGACACGTGGCTCAAACTGTACGTCCATCACAAGATTTATTCACAAAAACTCACACAAATGAGCTTCCATAAAAAGCAACGGGTAGTCCAAATGCGTTGATATCCTCAAAATTAGAATCCAATAATTGCACGCCGTTCTGCTACAAAAGGAAAATAAAAGCCAATTTGTAATTTTGTACGGTCCCTACACTCCCTACTCCTATACATCGTTGGCCCACCCTACCCCCCACCCCCCCCTGCAATGCCGCCCTTTCAACCCCCTCCTACGATCCTACTATATTTTACAACTAAGCCTACACCTACTAGGTTTCTAGCTCTACTGTTCTCTCTCTGCACAGTCCACGTTCTTCTATACTGACCCATCTCTCTCGCGTTAACATCTGTCTTATATCTCCCTCTATAAAATCTCCCCAACTGGCCTTTCTCATCTGCCGTGTCAACCATCAACTCTTCTCCTAGCTAGGGTTTCTCTCTTTCTCTTGCAACCATCTTCTTCTTTCTCTCTTTTTTTTATGGGAGTTGTTGGTCCCCCTCAACCCTAATTTCATTTTATTTTGTTTATGTTCCACCACTCTCTCTTTTGAATTGTGGGGTTGCACCTTCTTTTTTAATTGCCTATGTTCGGAAGCTGCAGCTTAGCTTTTTTAATCTCAGTTTTGCCCTTTTTAATCAAGTTGCAGCATTGTCCTCTTCTTCTCTTTTCTTACCCATTTTTGCATTCTTATTTTCTCTCATTATTTCTTCTTTTAGTGGATGAGTTGCACCCTAGTTTTTTTTCTTCTTCTTCTAGTTTTAGAAACATACTTTCTCATACCTAGTAAAGCTTTCCATCCTTTCTTCTTCTTCTTCTCCGTTTTGAACCAGAGGGTTTTTACAGAAAGGAAAAACCCAGAAAAAAAAATATTTTTCATTTTTTATCACTTCATCTCGAAGAGAAGTTGACCTAAACTTTTATAACAGAGCCTCCAAGGGAATAAGTGAAGCTGCCAGCATGATCTAGCTTTGGATGGCAAAAAGGAAAAAAAAAATGTATAAAATAAAAACACCAACCTCGGCTAGGTCATGCTCTGACAGCCTCACTCCTTACCTTTTTGGGGTACCATAGATTCTCACTACTCTCCTTCAAATCTGTAGAAAAAAGTGAAGATAAAAGAAGAGAAACCCACTGTAAGTATATTCCTTCCTATGTGTTCTTCATGTGCCAACATCTCACTAATTGTTTTCTTTATTGCCCATGTTCATGTTACAGGAACCATGTTTGCTTTTGCATCTACAGCATGGAAGTAGGGTTTTAGTGGATGTGATTTAAAGATGAGCTTTGCTTGTACGAAGGGAACCAACACAATCGAGCCTAAATCAATCTTTCTCAATACTTTATGGCTCTGTACCATGCTTGGGTGTCAAGGGATCAATCTCTCCACACTTTTCATCTGGTTTTTGTTTTCCTGTTTTTAATCATCAAGATCAATGAAAAAAAAAAGAGGAAATTCGTTATTCCAGTCTACAGAAATTGGGTCGTGGTGGTTGGGTGTCGCTTCAAAAAATTTCTCAGTTGTGTAGACTTAGGGATGCCCTAGTTTAGGGTACCCGGTACCCCATGGATAAATTGGACGATATATCTTATTAGTGGTGGAGGGGAAGGGCCACATGTGATGCACCTTATATTAAATCAAGTGGAGATACTGTTTTTAAGTTATTCTGTTTATCAAAAAAAATAAAAAATTGCTCTTTCAAAGGTTATGCAAAATGTCTAATATAGCCTCACATGTAGAAATAGAAGTAGCATAGAATGCTGGAGATGGAGGGGGGTTAGTTGGAAAAAGTCAGAAAGGAAGCGGGTCGTCACAAATATAAAACAAGCGAGTTGCATTGCAGTCACTTACTACAGTTTTCGGGCTGCACTTGCTTGCGTCCATTTTCTTTGCAAAGGCTTGGCAGCAACTTGCACGCTTGCTAAATCACTTGTAATCCCTAAACCGTGGCAAGTGAGTGCATTGCATCTGATTTGCATTGAACCAGACGACTGAGTTTAGGTGGGGCAACATTAATCTAGCTACCAAACACGCCTTCAGTTTATGTTCACTACATTGGTAGTTATTAGTAAGTAGGGGCCATGAATCGCCACCTTTACATGGGGGGGTGGGGGCCCACATGGCTTGTGAGGGGATACTACCAACAAAAATACTGTGGGCGTAAGACACTGGTGTGGAAAAGGAAATTCTTGTTTTAATAGAAGTTTTAATTTACTTCTTCCAGAGCTGGGCCAGCTGGCAGGAATGTCCCTCACACTAAATTATAACCAAATATCAGGTAAGAACCAGTCCCAATTAAGTCCATATGATAATTTCTAGTTCTTGGTACCTAGTACTAATTGGAACTGGAACTTGAACCGCAAAATTGGTAAGAATAATTTTATTTATTTGTTTTTTATGTTTTCTTTACATCATATAATTACTTAATACTCAAATGGGAGAACCAGAATTATCGATCCCGAAACTGGACCCACTTTTTTGGTTCTGAAACTGTAACAAATTAATCTGTTGTGCATATAGGATCTGGTTCTGGATACATTGGTACCCGAACATGAATCAACTTGTTAATTGGCACCGGTCCCTAACTAAAATGTTCTTACTAGGGCTCTCACTATATCGGATTTGGATTGGATCTGGGTAGATTCAGACCGGATCCAATAGCTTATCGAGACCCATGTTTCTAGATCTATCATGATTCTATCCAACAGTTAGGGCTGTCAATGGATATACTATTCGGATTCAATACAAGCATATCGAATCTGAATCCAAAAAAAAAAATCTGATATCCGAGATATCCATTGGATATTCTAAATCAATATATGAATTCGAATCCGATTAGCTTATAAATCGGATATATATAAAAATTATTATATTTACATTATAATAAATATATATGTAAAATAATTATAATTATTATATTTATATATAATAAATATTATTTAATATGATAAATATAATAAAATATATTATATAAAATAAATATAATTACTAAATATTAAATATAGTTATTAAATAAAATATTTGATCGGATATTATCGAATCAAATACATCAAATATCTGTATCCAAAAACTATTCGAATATTAGAAAGATATCCGAACATTAGCCTGGCAAAATTTTTGATCCTGTGATCCTGCCACATATAGTTAAGTGCCACCTGTCCTGGGGTTAAGGTGCCCCATTAATTGTAGTTGCGCTTACTCCACTGTGTTAAGGGTACCTAGTACCTTAACCTCAGGACAGGTGGCACTTAACTATAAGTTGCAGGATCACTGGATCGAAAAGTTTCTCGCCTGCACACGTATCACCCATGTTACTAATGCGGTAACCACGGGTTGGTAGTACAAGAATATATCGACATGACCCCTATTTTTAGGGAGGATAAACAATGGACCCAACATTAGTCCAGGTAAGGGATGAAAAACTGAGAATTTTTTTGAAGCAGGGAAGCAGTTGCCAATCACATTGCGCCATAATCTGCTGTTCGAAAAGCATTTCTAGGTTTTTTTTTGGAAGCATTAGCGGACTGCTTCAAAAATTTTCTCTGAAAAACTTGCAAACCCACCATTGTACCCTGCAATCTTTTAATCTAGTTGATGATTATCATAATCTCGTGGACAAACTGCTCACCATTGGATATAGGTTGGATATAAAATTTGAAAGGGACCATTAGAATGTCATAATGATTAGATGGTGTTACTGTTACGACTATTACAACGGATCAATTAACTGTCATTTTTGTTTTCACGCATTTTCAATTATAGGGGTAAATAATGGTAGGGCTGTCAATGGACCGGGTTCGAGTTGAGTCAGATTAGTACTGATGTGGACCTATCTGATAAGAAAATATGCCGATCCAAATTCGATAAGAAATTGGATCATATAATCATGATCTGGACCCCATCCAATAGTAGATAGTTCTCAAGACCCACTTAAAAGAGTTGCTCAGTGTCCTTTTTTATTTTTTGGTCTGCTTGGTCAACTTCTCAATTTTTAACTAAGTTACCAGGGTTTAGTCAACCCTCAAATAGTAGAGTTTAGTCAACCCTTGTGGGATGGGAAGTCAACAATAATTACTAATACTAATATGTATTTTTTTCCTTTAAAAATCAATATTCGACTTAAGTAGCTAACCGACTTTTATTTTTTAATTATGTTTCCTTTCATATAAATCTATTGAAGGATTCACAAGAGATCATATGGTTCGAAGTCTCGGGGTCGGAGGCTGGATATGTGGGGTGGTGTCGATCCTAATCTGAATCGGTCTGATAGAAAAACCATCTCTCGGGCCATCTCGCTCGAGCGACTACGTGAAGTTTCTTCAGTAAACATTGCATCTCAGGCAAGATAATGGTAACACACATTATAACAGCCACTATAACATTAAGTATGTTATAAAGTTTTAATGCATTCTTTAGCTCGTAACGGCCTTGGAGGGTTACAGTTATAACGTCCATTATAATGTTTCGTAAACCATGGTTTGATATCAAACGTGAGTCTCTGATTTCAAATCTAAAATAAGAGGTATAATTGTATACGATCAAGTGCTTAAAATGGTCTTTTATAATAAATTGAACAATTGAAGTCTAGTTTCATTATGATTAACACAAATTGTCACCCCCTTGCCCCAGGGCCCAAGGCTCGACCCACTATCCATGGGTCAACCAATCTACGATCCATGGGTCAACCCACAACCCAGAATCAATTAATGCATGAGGGTAAAATAATTAATAACTTTTACAAAAATGTTCATTAAGGTCCAAATATCAGATCCAATCAATAAATTATGATTAAGTTTATCATCTAAGTCAAGGTTTAAAGGAGGCCGTTTTAACGGTTAAACGGAGTGGGGGCGTTACCGTTTAAATTGTTTAAACGGATTGAAACAGTCAGGGGCAAAAATGGAAAAAAATGGATTTTAACGGAAAAAGTGGCGATGAAATTCAAATTTTGAAATTTGAAAAAATAAAAGAAAAAGTTTTTAACGGATTTAAACGGAAATTAAACGGATTTTAACGGAATTAAACGGTTTTAACGGCCATTTTTTTCACAAAATTTTTCAAAATTAAACGGCTGTTTAAAAGATTTTAACGGCCGTTAAAACCAAAAAACGGCCGTTTTTTTCAAAACCGATAAAACGGGTTTAAACGGAAATGGGCTTGGGGTGTTACCGTTTAAACGGCTGTTTTTAAAACCATGATCTAAGTCAATTAAAGTCAACTTTCAGTTAAAGCGTCTTAATTCACAAAAACTCTGAAATCAAGTAACCTAACTTTTCACAAAAATTAACTCGACCTATGTTCATTGAAAAATTCATACCTTTCTCATTTTAAATAAAAAAAAGCTAATTCATAATCTCACAAAACTTGACTAAATGTACTTTAATTTGAAATACACCCAGATTACAGAACTCTATCCCTTTACAGAAGACACTTAGTTCAAACTAGATAGGAATCGTGAAAATAGTTAAAAAAAATTAACATCCTATTGTCAAAATTGATCAGAAAGTCATCAAAATGTCATTTATTGTCAAAGGTTTATGAAATTATCATTATATTCTTATTAAATATGTTAATATTTAATAAAATATGTTAATATTTTATAACGGCCATTATAAAAGGTCACATCAGTCACATCTGAAGTACAAAAAATGGTCAAAATATTTATATTTTTTCAAAAAATCTCGATGATAGTAAAATCAGTTTGTTTAAAAAAATAAATGCTAGCTGTTATTTTTTTTACAATGGCTGTTTAACGCTACGCCAATTTTTCGATTTCGGCATTATTTTCAAAAATAACACAACGGGGTTGGGCAGTACCGTTATAATGACCGTCATTTTTGTTATATGGGATTTTTAAACCTTGTTTGAATTTACGGAAAATTTCTAAGAAGAAAACAAACTTTAATCTATTTACAAAAACAAAAATAAATTTCTGACATTCCCAAAAAAATCAACTAAATGCCCTTTGAAAGAGCGTTTCTCCCTAACAGATATAAAAGGTGAAAAGACTAATTGTTTCTCAGGACAAAAGCTGAAAAGGCTGAGACAGACGCCCTTTAGCTCGTAGAGGAGTAAAACTTATGTCCCGATACGAGCAATAGGGCACACTCTTATCGGACGATCGATGATCGTATGGATGTTTGGCTAATCACTAAGTGGACCTACATACCAAAAAAGAAACATGATTAGTGATTTATAAGCATTGGATTGAAGTTATTTTCATGGGTTGATTTTAATTGTAAGAATTTGAGCATTATTTGAGTGCAAAGATCCAAAGGTTGTAAATTACTAATCAGGCTGATTTTTGGACTGCAGGTCCATCAAGGGACTGATCAAACATCCATTTGGTCAGCGTCCACTAGAGTGTGCCACGTGGCTTATATTGGGACAAAAGTTTTACTTTTCTATGGGAAACACCCTTTTAAAGGGCGTCTGTACAATCGCCCTTTTCAGCTTTTTCCTACTTTTTAGGGAGAAACGCCCTGAAATTACTGAATTTTATTTTTATTTTTGTACATAGATTAAAGTTTTTTTTTTCTTTTTAGAAAATTTCCGTTGAATTTATTCAAGATACAAGAGGTTTTGGTGCTAATGATTCGATTCTTTGGTTGAGGTTCTATTCAGTGTAACAGACTAGTGGGTATAGAGCTTTTTGTGAATTATTAAATTGAAGAGTAGATCATCAAAAGCTACTCCATTTGAAATCTCGCAGGGTACCAAATATGAACACGTAGCCAAGCAGAGTGGACATGAGGATCACGTAATATAATTACTTAAATATGGGCTCCTCTTTGTCTCTAGCTATTAAGCAGTTGTGTTGGGTACCCATCTGTTGTAACCCATGTTTCGGACACAAAAAACATACATTTAAACAAAATTATTTTCTTAAAAATTGATAATTGGTACAAGGTTAAACAACCATTTACCCCAAAAGATCGACCTGTTAGGTAAAGGCAAAACAACTATATTTATCAACGGGTCGTTACACCAACACAACACGTGCGCAGTAGCAAACCATCTGCTAATACATTCCATCAACGACGTACACTCTGCTGGAGACTTGAACCTGTAACTTCTCAGGCTTTAAGGCTCTGATACTATGTTAAACAATTATTTACCCCAAAAGATCGACCTGTTGGAGAAAGGCGAAACAACTATGTATACCAAGAGGTCGTCGGGCCAATACAACACGTGCGTGGGAACACGCCACCCGCTAACAATGGAGAAAATACATACAACAGATGTATAAGGTAATGTTTAAAAAGGGCCATTATAATATGGCATAACGGATTGGGGCATTACAGTTTTTGTCTATTAAACGGGAATTTCAAATTTTCAGTAAAATTTATAATAGAAAAATAACAGAAATAATGACGTTTTTTTTTAAGATTTTTCATAAAGTAATGGTCGTTATTTTCATTATAATGGCCAATAACATAATCCGGGAGGTCTATTTCCGTTATAACGGCCGTTATTTTCGAACCATGGAATAATGTAGTACATTACGTGGCAATTGAAATGTCATCATATTCGTACAAGAGAGTGACCAGATATGGTTCCAAGACCTACTGAGTCCTCCCTCACTTGGCCACCATCTATTCAGGAATCAATGATGGTGATTAACACTAAAATTTGGTGTAATCATCGAACGGATTAGTGCTCATCATCATCTACTAATTCCATTCCGCTTTTTTCGAATTAAAAAAACAAAAAGGGATAAAGAAAAAGAAGTTTCTTTGAACAAATATTCCATTTGGCTTTTTTAGAGCACCAAATACAATCTAATTAAAAAGGTTATGCAAAGCTAATCACGGTTTCACAGGAAGATCTTCTCTTTTATATTTTTGATACTATGCTACGGGTGTCACTCTACTTATCCTGATTCCATCTATAAAACCCTACTAAAGGGATCAAATTAATTAATTTATTTAAAGAAATATATCATGATCTTTATTGCCTCAATCAGATGGATTACTTTACAGAGTCTGATCTTCCAAATGTTACCTAATCCATGGCAATGTCTTTTAATGGCTACTTTTTTTTTTTTTTTTTTGTGTAACTGCCACCTGTCAGATGCAGAGTTGTAAGCATTCGACAAATGGCAACCCATGTTATGATCACTGAACAAAGAAAATATTCTTATATGGATATGAAGTCAATATGCATATAGGGGTGTCAATTTGTATCTGACTAACTGATATCGATTGGAACCGGTCCCATTTATTCCGTTCCGAGAAGGGCTATTTAAGAACCGGATCCAAAAAAGACTCAAAATTAATGGGATATGGAACCGAAGTATGTAATAGGTTCTGGTTTTTGGTACACTAGTATCTAGACCTAATTGAGCTGAAATTTATAGGCATTGGCACCGGAGCCAGGATTTTGTTCAGGGGGAAGGTGTCGCGCGGGGCGGGTTGCATTTCCGGTTGACATATATAGTAATGATAAAGAACCAAATATTTATTATTGTGGTTCCGGATCCAAATATTTATTAGGAACCTGAACCGATTGGAATTGGAACAGGTTCGAACCGAACCGATCGACCCATTACACCCCTAAATACACATCACATAACCAAGATGAGAGAGAGAGAGAGAGAGAGGGGTTAAGATGCTTTTTTTCCTTTTTGTGTGAACCTTATGCAGCAAAGAAGCCATGCAAAATGGTCCCCCCATTATCCCTCGTGTTCACATTCTTTTTTGGTTCAGAGTTTGGAGGTTGATGCTTACGTTTAGATAGAGAGAGATGCATAGGGGGTGTCAATGGGTCGATTCCTGTTTGGGTACAAGTGTACCCAGAACCGAACCGATTATATATGTACGACAGTTCCGACTCCCCTTTATTCCAGTTTCGATACCAAAACAAGTGCTTCTAGAACCAGAACCAATAAAGATCCGGTTCTCCTAACGGGTATCGGAAATACCCATTAGTTGTGTAAAAAATAATTTTCACATTAAAGTCTAGGGAAAAAAATACTTGACATCTTTAACGTTACAATTTCGATCCTGATTAAGAACCAGAGCCCATCATACAATACGTTTCAGGTTCTGGTCTCTCAGAATAAAGATAATTGGGCCCGGTTCTTGCAATCGTATCGGTTAATCAGGTACCCATTGACACCTATAGAGAGAGATGAAAGGGTCCCCACCTTAAGATATTAAAAACTCTTGGTAAATATAGAAACCATGGCTAACCTGTCTGCATGGTGGTGGCGTGGGCGTGACAATATTCAATTAGCCTCACTTGGGGACCACATTATTATTATTTTTTTTTAAAGCTTTTCAGTACTCCCTAATAATAACAAAATCACTCACGACTGATACAAATGTGATAACAAGTCCCCTTTCATCTCTCTCTCTCTCTCTCTCTCTCTCTCTCTCTCTTCACCATCTATTTATACCCCTCCCATCCCCTTCTCTTCCTTATAGTCACCCCTCCCTCCCTCCTTGAAGAAGAAGAAGAAACGTCCAGATGGTTCTATCGATCTGCATTCTCCTATCGTGCACCACTTGCAGTTGAAGCTGCCAGCATGATCTAAACTTTTCTCCATGAAGGGAAGATCAGATCATGCGGCAGTTTCACCTGTTGATGGGAGCACGAGAAACCCTAATCCCCATCTCAACTTCAGAATACTACATGCCCATTCGGATTTTCCTTGAAAAAACCTAGTGAAGGTTTGTGATCTTCTTTGTTTTTGATTTTGGGCCTTCTGGGTATCCATGATTTGTATGCTTCTGTGCTTGTTTTGAGTGTTTGTGGTGGTGTTGTTCCCTTTTTTTTTTGCTGTCCAAGTTACGCGGAGAATATTAAGAGCGGTGATGAGATATTGTTAGGGTTTCCAGTGACAGAATTTCTCTGTCTCAACGTGGTTGGTGCTTTTGAGATCCCCCCTCTATCCTTGGGGGACGAGCCTTGATATTCGTTCTTGCTTTACTGTTCAGTCTAATTTCTATTGCCTATGTAGTATGTACTGCTCCTTTTCCCCCCCTCTCTCTTTTTCTCTCGTTTTGTATATGTTGCTTTACTGTTCATTCTTCTTTTCCTTGCTAATCTATTTTTTTAATTTTTTATCTACGGTCCAAAGAATATTCTAGATTTTGTTTTCTAAGAAGTAGATGTTATCATCAATCTTAATAAACCTTCAAGTTCATCAAAATTGAGATTTTAAATCAATTTTTTTTTGAGACTGTGCTTTGAATAATAAAATCTCATGGCATCTTTGATTTGTTCATCATCTTCTTCTTCTTCTTCGTCTTCCGCTTATTAGCCATCAAAGTTTTCCTGAAAAGAGAAGGAGAACACCTGCATGAAGAAAAGCGAATCTTAGTAGACTGTAACAAAGAAAGAACAGAAATGATTTGTCCTGTATACAGATGAGAGATTTTGCAGATTTGGTTGAGAATGAGACATCTTTTCTTCTTGTTTTTGAACTTCTGTATGTGTTAGCTAGGGACATAAAAGCATATGAAATAAAGCTTTCAAGATTGAGGTGAGGCCTTATCAAAACAAGCTTTAAAGTTATGATTTCCTCATCATTTTGTTCTTCTTCTTCTTCCTGCAAATTTCAGGACATATTTGATTTGTTCATCATCATCATCTTCTTCTTCTTGCGCTTGTTATGGAGTCATTTTCCTGAAAAGAGAAGGAGAACAAGTGCAAGAAGTAAAGCGAATCTAAGCAGACTATAAGAAAGAAACAACAAAAATAACTTGTCCTACATACAGATACGAGAGATTTTGCAGATTTGGTTGAGAAGGATACATCTTTTGTTCTTGTTTTTAAACTTGTATATTGCCAAACCCATTACCCACTTGTGATTTCGAGACCATTTGGATATATGCTTGTGCGTGTGCGTGTGTGTCACGCTTGTGTGTGTGTGTGTGTGTGTGTGTGTTTATCTGTTTTGTTTATAATGACAATCTGTAGTTCTTATGTTGTTGAGAAAACGTGGAATATGTGATGTTGAGTCAAATTTCTACACCATGGATGTAACTGTAAGCCCTAATTTCTGCAGCCTTTGACCTCTCTCTCTCTCCATATATATACAAAGTGTGCGTGCGTGTTTGATTCTCTTTAGCTTGGTTGGTGGAGTTTGGCACACTTTGGTGGGGGAAGCTCCATTGAGTGGAGTTTACATAGCTTTCTGATTTGTTGAGTACCCCAGGTATCAAAAATGTCACTGATTTGATTCTCTCACCCTTTCTAAGGGGTCTCGTTTGTCCTGGTTCATTAATGAAGGACACATGGGTGTGAAGACTCATTTCTAGGGTTTGTCACATGCAATTTATGGAATATTACCATGAAGTGCAAAAACCCTAAAAGCCGTTTTTCTTGACCTTAGCATTAAGATGGTGGTAGTTGTCTTACAGGTGGTGGGGTTAAGGCCATTGAGAGGGCCTGTGAATGGAACAAATTCTGTTTCATGCTATCCCTTGCCCTTCTTCTTCCTTGTGGTGGATAAGTTGGGTTCCAACTTGTGAGTTGTGACCTCATCTTCTGGCCTTATTCATTGAGTTAGATCAATATCTTTATTCATTGGCTCGAACATCTCGGTTCATTGATTTCCATACGCGCGGCTTCATCATCTTCTAGTAATTGACTCGTTCTTGATAGATCTTATTCTTCTGCTAGCTAGTGTTTCTACTTTGCAAATCAAAAGTATTCGTTCATATCGAATTTGGTCATTCGTTTCAGATTATGCGATCTTTCACTAATATTGGTTAAAATGAATGTAACGATGGAATAAGGAGCATGTTAGTAATGTGGTTGGGCTACTCCAAACACATACAATAATCTTATAAGGCAATCATTGATCATTCAATAGCATTAAATCTTAATGTCCCATGCCACTACGAAGTCAATGATTGGAATGTGATCTTGGATAGTATTCCACGCGGTGAGCGCGCACACACACACACACACACACACACAAATCCATTTGTAACAGACCTTGAGTTTACATAAATCATGGATTAGTTTGTTTGTCAAATGAAGAAACTCCTCTGCATTCCTTCAATTTAAACAAACTAATAAAAATAAACAAATTTGATTAGGTGTAATAATTCAAGTTTTTGTCAGAGGTTAGGTTCATCCTAGATGAGGGGAGTCATGATGATGATGAAATAGGATTCATGTTGCCGATCCCTGATAGTTGGGATAAGGCGATGAGGACGACGACGACGATGATGATGAGGATGATGGTAGATATGAATGAAAGAAATACTCTCACAATAAGATGCAAACAAAGTACATTAAGGCCTTGCTTGGTAGAACTACAAATTAATTTTTTTGCACCACGGCATTTGTGTGTCCTTGGTGGCTGCAAACAGCTGCAAACAATAGGCAAATGACTATCTCATCCCCCTTGGTCTCACCCAACAGCTCTCCCCTCCCTAACCATACGAATATTTTCCCAACAAATGTCTGTAATTGTAAACATTTGATTATCTGTAACTGTAATTTTCCTGCAACTACATACAGGATACCAAATAGGGCCTAAAAAGAGAGGAAGAAAATAATTATCTCAAGAGAGTTTGATTGCTCGGTAAATCTTCTCTCCCCACAACTTCGAAAGTGAGTACAAATCTACTTGGCCTGTTAAACTTCTCATGGTACCAGTTCCTTCTTACAATTCTCTATGCCTTGGTCACTTCTTCAGCTTCTGCAATCTGCATACACATGGCTAAATCCTAAGTCACTACTAAACTCACAAATACATCTTGAGTGTTTTTTAATGTTCCAAAGAAATTCCAAAAATTAGATCATACAAAACCTTCCAACACTTAGAACCGTAGATATCTGCTTAGTTTGATGTGCAAATTACTTGATGTGTCTATGTGCGCCCCCACCCCCTCCAAAAATATGCACACCAAAAGTCAATCTGATTGGTTATCTCTAGCCATTGGATTTAGCACTTTTTATGGAGTAATTTCTAGTCGTTGCATGCAAGCATTTTTCTGGGTACCAAAAACCCAACCGCTAGAAATCATTAATCAAGCTGGTTTTTTGGTATGTAGAACCACCAAAGGGTGGGCCAATCATACATTTGGTCGGTAGGCCCAAAAATGTGTGGTACATATAGCATTTTGGGAGGGGCATATATTGGCACAGTAATTTTGTGGGCCGACTAACCCATGATGTTTGGTCCACCTCTTGGTGGAACACAACAAAAATCAGCCTAGTTAGTGATTTCTAGCTGTGTGATCCGTGCACTTTTTCATCATGGCCTTGGAACCCATCCATAGGGGCCTGTTCATGAAGCTCGTGAATATGACCAATCAGGCCGAGGTGTAGGGGCCAAATATTCGTGGGGTCAGTTGGCCCAAAAGAGTGCGAAGTGCCATTTGAGGGAACTCTTAGAACGGCCCACTGACCCCATAATTGTTTGGCCCACCCTTTGGTAGACCTACAGGACAAAAATCAGCCTGATTGGTGATTTCCAGCCATTGAATTTGAGAATTTTTTTTCATGGCTTCAAGAACAGGTCCATGAATGGATTCCAAGCCCATGATGAAAAATGCTCAAATCCAACAACTAGATAATCACCAATCAGGCCGATTTTTAGTATGTAAGTCGACCAAGGGGTGAGATGAACAATCATGGGTCAGTGCCCTTGAGAGTGTGCCATGTGGCATTTTGGGAGGTTTCTGTACAGAACTCTCTATCAAAGTTTTTTTGAGAATCAAAAGGTGGACCAAGCCTTAAGTTATGTGGAACTTGTCCGAAACATATTCCAAACCAGACCGAACAAAACTGTATGAACTCTAACTAAGCTGTCTAAGTAAACTTGACCAATGGAAAATTGACACCACCATGCACCATGACAGCGTCCCTCTTCTTAGTCTTCTTCATGTCTACGTGGTATCAGAGTCTTGGAGGCTCTTGCATCCTTCATCCCATTGAAGGTTTTAAGGGAGTTTTTAGGATTCCTGTGAGCAGTCACAGGGTTATTCACTTGTGTCTTCGGGTTGGGTCCTGTTAGGCCCAGTCTGAACTATAGACCACTTACCCAAGCCCGACATTAACTTTGGGTTGGGCTCAGAATTACCAGTCCAAGCCCACCCTGATTGAACTATAGACCACTTTCTCCCCTTAACAAAGGTAAAGGTAGAGTGATTAAAATCAATTTCTTTTATTAGGTTGCGTCTGGGAGTGCGGTTTAAAAGCAAGAAGTTGACTTATAGCGGTTTCGTGACGTTTGGCTAGAGCGGTTTCAGTTTGATGCCGCATCTCTTGGTTACAGAATGCAGAGGGGTTCGTGACACAGTTGGACGTAGAGAACCCACATGTACCCCACCTGAAGATATTTTTTTTAGCTATTATTTTCTTTTCTTTTGGTTGCCTTCCTTATCAGAGCAGTTTTCTCCTCTCTGTATGTACATTATATGCTGTAAGAGGGGGAGGTTTTTTGGATGAAATGAAGAACATTGCCGTTGCTGCCGCAGCCGCCGGCTGCCATCCGACCAACCCCCTTTGGTTCGACCGTCATTCTGAAGTGCAAGTGTCGGTTTGTTCTATTAACTCTTTAACTCATTTCTCTTCTAACAGAGGTGAAAGAAGAACTCCCATTCATGGGCTTAAAGAATTAAAAAACGGGCCATAATTCTTCAACCTAGTTTGTGGACATAACCCAAGTACAATACATATGTAAGTTCCAGCCTATTACTTGAGACTTATTCCATTTCTTGAAAGCCCAAACCACAAGCCCATAGGCTTGGTCCCATGCCCTTTCAACCCCCTAAGACAAGATTGTTTAACTATAAAATCTAGGCCCGTTGATCTTTATAAAGAAGCCTATTTAGTCCCCAAACCCAGCCTGTTTAGCCCATAAAGTACTCATTCAATTCCTATATCCAGCCCATTAAACTTATTAACCGAAACTCTTTTAGCCCATAAGTCATGCCCATGACCCATTAATCTAGATCCATTTAGCCTATAATACCATGCCCAATTTATCCTTATCTACCTAGACCCTTTTAACATTTGAAAAAAAAAAAAAAAACACATTCACCCTCAAGCTCAGGCCCATTCACAATTACATTCACAATCAACGACATGATTTAGATGACGTATCCGACGGTTGGGACCAAAAGTATGTATCAAAGTTTCGAATTTCCATAAAAAACTTTAACTAGAATGCATTCCTTGACTGGTAGATGAACATGAATGATTATTTTGACTACTACCATATGTCTCAAGAACTTGAAGTATACAGTTTGCCAAGATGAAACTCAAAGCTCCCCTCAAAACTTAATAACAACCCCCTGAAATTTGAAAGTAATTAGTAATACCCCCTTATACTTTCAAACTTTTGGATGACCCTCCTTGACCTAGGTTAATCATCATTTGACTAATGTTAAAACAAGAAAAAAGACCATAATATTGCATGTACAACACTAACGACTAACGACGTGTGATTCAAGTCCATTTGAACTTAAGTCAACCATTGTTAAACTAGGTGAAGGGGAGTAATCCTAAAGTTTGAAAATATAAGGAGGTATAACTAATTACTTTCAAATTTCAGGGGGGTTTAACTTTTGGGAGTAGAAAGTCCATCGGTAAAGATATGGTTGGCTGATCTTGGTAGATACAAATTGAAATGGCACTATGTATAACTCAATAATAGAGAAAATGGAAGTGGATCTAGATGTGTTTTGCACTAAGTTTAGGATTGCCTTCTAAAGTAAATTGTGGGCCCGACTGATAACGTGTTAAGATTGACATCTGATGGCTCCAAACGACTGGATTATCACAATAATCAAATGTTTGTACTCCATTTAAGGAACCTTATCCACCATACGATGGAATCTATTGGATGGATATCTCTTAGATGGGACCCTTTCTTGAGTCTTGGTTTTTACGTGTCTGCTTCGTGGGTGTCTAGACTTTGGCGCTTTTCTTTTCAACCTTTTATTACTACTAAGTAGGTGTGCTTGATTTTTAACAATGTCCCATTGAAGTGATTTCTAAGCGTTGGATTAGAGTCGTTCTCATGGGTTGATTTCAACCGTGGGAATTTGATGTACAAGGATCCAAAGGTTTGAAATCACTAATCAGGCTGATTTTTGGTTTGTAGGCCCATCTAGGGATTGGTCAAACATCCATATGGTCAGCATTGTGGGGGATAAAATCTGTTGACACGTGGACATATGCGATTGTGCCACGTGTCACATGATTCGACTGACACGTGGTTAGCCGGAAACATGGAATTGCGAAAACTATTACTGGGGACCTCGGGTACCTCGGACTCCTCGGATCCATGACAAATTGACCTCGGGTACCTCGGACTCCTCGGATCCATGACAAATTGACCTCGGGTACCTCGGACTCCTCGGATCCATGACAAATTGACCTCGGGTACCTCGGACTCCTCGGATCCATGACAAATTGACCTCGGGGTCTCGGATACCTCGGATTAGTCGGATCTCACCAATAAGTTGACCTCGGGTACCTCGGATTGCTCGGGTACGTCGGACTCCTCGGATCCCTTGACGAATTGACCTCGGGTACCTCGGGTCCATGAATTATGACCTCGGGTCCTCGGGTACTAATGGCTGATTTTGGCACTTGATCTTATTTACCTTATTCGGGATCCTCGGAAGTCTCGGATATGATATTCGGTAACCTCGGAAACCTCGGAATTACTTTTAGACTTGAAGAATTATTATCGAAAGACACATGGTGAGTTCTTACTGGCCCATATAAAATATCTGCATAAATATCTAGTTTTGAACACTATAAATAGTAGCATTTGCTACAGTATAGGGAGGGCGATTTTGGAGATTGAAGCTTGATTATAACTTTTATTCAGAAGACTGACTTAAGCATCGGAGGCTCATTTGGTGGAATTCCACCACATTGAGTTATTTGCAGGATCACTCGGCGGTCTCGGAACCTCACTTCGGACTCCTCGGAATCTGATCTCGGACACCTCGGACTCCTCGGAATCTGATCTCGGACACCTCGGACTCCTCGGAATCTGACCTCGGATACCTCGGACTCTGACCTCGGATCTGTCCCGGGACCTCGGATCCAGCAGCACAAAGGACATCAAGCCTGTGGAAAAAGCGCGTATTTTGGGGTGTGTGGATTTATTCCCTACATCTTTTGGCGCCGTCTGTGGGAAACTCGAAGAAGACTTACGCGCTCTCCAGAGCTTGATTAATTTAGACGGATTCAGAATGCCTCCGCGAAGATTACCTGGGGCTTCTAAGGAAAAGGAAGTGGATGAGGACGTCAGGGCTCAGCCAGAGAATAGTGAGGCTGACGTCCCAGCTCAGACGGGTTTAGAGAGAATAGCCCAGATGCTAATGGCAGAAATGGCTGCCATGCGAGAAGACATGAAGGAGATCAGAAAAGAGAATGAAGCATTAAAATTACAAGCCTCGGAAGGCTATCAGAGAGACTCAAGCAAAACTTATCACGAAGAAGAAGCTGGAAAGAAAGAATTAGAGATCAGCTCTAACAGGAGAGAATCACATGCACCCGGTCGTGAACCGGCAGAAAAGATGGAAACGCAGCCCAACCCTGATCGCTTAGTCACTATGGAGAAAGTAACTGAGATGATCAGGAAAGACAGAGAGAGAAGGCCAGAAGTGGGACAAAAATCGGCAGCTGGAGCATCCAGGGAAGCCCTAAGGATGTTGAGATCTTCGCCATTTTCTGAAGGGATCTTAAGATCGGAGATCCCAAAAAGATTTGTACAGCCAAAATTTGAAATGTTCGACGGATCATCAGATCCAGTAGAACACATGCTACATTATAAACAACTCATGGTGCTCTGGGAGTCACCAATCTATGATGGATTAAGATGTCGACTTTTTCCTGCAAGTCTTAAAGGCCCGGCCCTAACTTGGTTTCACAACCTTGGTCCCGACTCCATACAAATCTTCGAAGATTTGGAAGATGCATTCGTACGGCACTATTATCACCAGAGAAAGCAGATGCTAAATGTAACTTCTTTGCTAAGTGTTCGACAGACAGAAAATGAATCTCTACGAGATTATCTGACTCGATTCAAGAAGGAGGTTACATTAGTAGACCAGATGGACGAGAAAACTGCCGCATATGCGCTGCAGATCGGGGTTCTCGCAGGAAGTAGAGCTCACGAAACTCTGGTGATACGAAATTTCTCCCAACTAGAAGATGCTTATCTAGTTATCGAGGAACACATTCGGGTGGACGAATCAATTCGGGCCAGGAATGAGGCCCAGAAGAGTCAAGTACAAGAAGTGAAGACTTCAGCTGGGAGAAGTAGTGAGAAGCGAGGAGAAAAGAGAAGCAGTACCGAATCTGCAAGAAAGGAACCAGAAGAGAAGAAGAAGCAATTCCAGAATAGGGAATATACTCCCCTGACAGCATCTCTATCTGTAATTTTGGAGAGCATCAGGGGAAGACCCTTTTACAGACCCCCCAGAAGAACATATGAAGATCGCCCAGAGAGACCATATTGTGCGTATCACAAGGCAAGGGACCATGCAACTGATCGATGCTATGCTTTGCAGGGATTTATCCAAGATCTAGTTGATAGAGGAAAAATACCGCAATTCGTGGTCCAGACAGGGGTCAGAGAAGAGGTTGTCGAAGAACAACCAAAGAAAGCTCCATCGGATGGAGAAGGCCCACCAAAAACTATCATTCACGTGATATATGGTGGACCGTCAGAAACCAACAGTGCTCATCGGGATAAAGTCCGGCGAACCATGAGCATGCAAGAAGTAATGGAAGTCTCAACCGAACCTAGACCAGTTGAGGGTTCATTGATAAAGGGGGTCGACCCCAGCAGGGCAGTTTGGTTTTCTGATAAAGACCTGGAGAAGGTTTCAGCACCACACAATGATGCCTTGGTAATTTCCTTAGCAGTTGGAAATTTTTCGGTTAAAAGAATCCTCATCGATTGCGGAAGTTCAGTGGAGATTTTGTTCAAATCCGCATTCGATAATATGGGCATTAGCTTATCCGCTCTAGAACCTTCAAGAGCAGCGATATACGAATTTAATGGAGCTGCCTCAGAACCTTTGGGAGAAATTGTCTTACCTGTGACAGCAGGACCAATCACAGTAATGACAAGATTCTTGGTAGTAGATGCCAGATCTTCGTATAACATCATCTTGGGCAGACGATGGACGCATAGCATGAAAGCGGTACCATCTACTTACTATCAGACAATCAGATTCCCTACTTCTCAGGGACTGTTTGAAATACGCGGAGATCAGAGTGCAGCTCAAAAATGCCAAACAGCCATGACAAAGGGACTGTCAAACCCTAGAGAAAACTCTGAGGAAATTGGAACGTCTGACAAATAGCAATTACAGGCGATTTCGCTCCAGGGTGAGAGTGAGAAAAGAACAAGAACCATTGAGGAAATAGAGCCAGTAGAGCTCGGGCAGGAAGGAGAAAGGAAAATCACGTATGTGGGCGCTGACTTGAGTCAAGACGAAAGAGGATTAATAGTGAAATTCTTGAAAGAAAATACTGACGTATTTGCCTGGTCAATGAAGGATATGCCAGGGATTGATCCAAGCATTGTAAGTCACCAACTGAACATAAAGCATGGGGCGGAATCAGTAAAGCAGAGATTAAGGCGCATCTCCCCAAAGGTGGCCCAGGCAGTTTCTGAAGAAGTCAATCGACTTTTTGAAGCCGGAATTATTGAAGAAATACAATGCCCAGAATGGATTGCCAACATAGTAGCAGTCCCAAAGAAGAATGGGAAGGTTCGAGTCTGCATCGACTTCACTGATTTGAATAAAGTCTGCCCTAAAGACAGTTACATCATGCCCCGGATAGACGAATTAATTGACAGGACAGCCGGATTTGAACTTCTGTCATTTATGGATGGTTATTCAGGGTACAATCAGATTTTGATGTACGAATCGGATAAAGAAAAAACCGCATTTTATACAGACCGAGGCACATTCTGCTTCAAACGGATGCCCTTTGGCCTAAAAAATGCGGGTGCTACGTACCAACGGCTGGTAGAGAATATGTTCAGGGACAAACTCGGAAAAACAATGGAGGTCTATATCGATGACATGCTAGTAAAAAGCAAGATTCGAGAAGATCACTTAAGGGATTTAGAATCAACCTTTCAAGTATTGAGAAAGTATAAAATGAAGCTAAATCCCGAGAAGTGCACGTTTGGAGTATCATCAGGCAAGTTCCTTGGACACCTTGTCACCAGAAGAGGTATAGAGGCCAATCCCGATCAAATCCGAGCTTTGCAAGAAATGCCATCTCCATGCAGCAAGAAACAAGTTCAGAAGTTAACCGGAATGATTGCAGCCTTGAATCGATTCATCTCTAAGTCATCGGATCGATGTCAACCTTTATTCCAGTTACTGAAAAAGCACGCCAAATTCGAATGGAAAGATGAATGTGAGCAAGCTTTTCAAAATTTGAAAGAATATCTCGGACAGCCTCCCATCTTATCAAAACCAGAAGCAGAAGAACCTTTGTTACTATATCTCTCAGTCTCGGAATTTGCAATAAGTTCTGTACTAATCCGAGACAGAGACGGGGCAGAAAGGCCGGTTTACTTTCTCAGTAAAACACTATTGGATGCCGAAACTCGCTACAGCAGGATTGAAAAAGCAGGATTGGCTCTAATGTTTTCGGCTCAGAGGTTAAGACCTTATTTCCAAGCTCACCCAATAATTGTTATCACAAACCTCCCTCTCAAGAACATCCTGACGAAGTTTGAAAAGTCTGGTCGCATGGAAAAATGGGCAGTAGCTTTGGGTCAGTACGATATCACTTACAGACCTAGAACAGCCGAGAAGGGACAGACTGTCGCCGATTTTCTGGCAGATTTTCCGATAGAAGATCCATTTTGGGAAGAAGAACCAGAACCCATTATAACTGAAGAAGAATCAGAAGGACCTTTAGATATATGGGATAAAAAGAGCGGATGGAGGCTCTTCGTCGATGGGTCAGCCAGCAGCACAGGAGCAGGAATAGGTGCCATTTTGGTTACACCTGATAACACAAGACTGGAACTAGCAATAAGACTTGGTTTTCTGGCCTCGAACAATGAAGCAGAATATGAAGCACTTCTGGCAGGATTAAGAATGGCAGAGAATCTAGAGATACAAGAACTGAAAGTCTTCAGCGACTCGCAGCTAGTTGTAAATCAGGTAAACGGAGAATTTACGGCAAAAAATGAACAGATGGCTAAATACTTGGAGGTAGCTTTACTGGCTATGAGAAAATTCAAAAATGCAAAGTTGTTTCATATAAACAGGGGAGAGAATCGTCATGCAGACGCCTTGGCCTATGTAGCAGCGATGCTAGGAGAAACCGAGAGAAGATCTATCTCAATAGAGTTTTTAGCCATCCCGAGCATTTCATTTGTGGAAGAATGTTCTCAGACAGAAGAAGATGACACCTGGATGACACCAATCATAAGATTTATAAGAGATGGAATCCGAGATCCAGACAAGAAAGTGGCCAGACGAATTGAAGAAAGGGCCAAGCGATATAGTTTACTTGGGGGCGAGCTATACCGAAAATCAGCAGGGGGACCATGGTTGAAATGTGTTACCCCTTCAGAAGCTCAACAGATCATGGCAGAAATTCATGAAGGAGAATGTGGAAATCATTCAGGAGGAAGATCTTTAGCCCATAAAGCTTGGACTCAAGGATACTATTGGCCTTACATGCAAGAGGATGCAAAGAAATATGCAAAGAAGTGCGAAAAATGCCAGAAACACGCACGAACAATCCATGCTCCTGCTGGAGAATTACACTCAGTAGCTAGCCCATGGCCGTTTGCACTATGGGGTCTTGACGTAGTTGGACCTCTTCCTATGGCCCCAGGAAAGAAACAATACATGTTAGTTGCTACCGATTATTTCACAAAATGGGTAGAGGCAGTGGCTTTACAACAAGTTCGAGAAGAAGAAGTGGAAAAATTCTTGTGGGAGAAGATCGTCACCAGGTTTGGCCTCCCTTATGCTTTTATCTCAGATAATGGGGCACAGTTTCGAGGTAGTAAAATCGCCTATTTCTGCGAAAAATTCGGTATAAAACAATTGTTCTCCGCTCCCATGTACCCCCAAGGTAATGGACAGGCTGAAGCAACCAATAAGGTGATTTTAGAAAACTTGAAGAAGAGACTCGAGAAAGCCAAAGGGAAATGGGCAGAATTACTAGATGGTGTTTTATGGGCTTATCGGACTACACCAAGAAGGTCAACTGGAGATTCGCCATTTGCCCTAGCATTTGGGATGGAGGCAGTAATACCAGCAGAAATGGTAGTAGCAACAACTCGTCACAAAGCGGTAGAAGAAGGTTCTGGATTCGAAACTCAGGTTTTCGATGTTGATATGGCAGAAGAACGAAGAGAGCAAGCTCGAGTCCGAATAGAAGATTATCATCGAAAACTAAGAAAATGGTATCAAAAGAAAGTCAAAGAAAGGAATTTCCAAGAAGGAGACCTAGTACTGAGAAAAGTATTCCAGAATACAAGAGAAGTAAATGCAGGAAAACTAGCAACCAATTGGGAAGGACCGTATTTGATTCAGAAGGTTGGTCAAGCCGGAAGCTATCACCTGGAAACTATGGAGGGAAAGTACATAGAAAAACCCTGGAATGTAATGAATTTGAAGAAATTTTATCAATGAGATATTAGTTACGACCAGATTGTAAAGAGATTGTGTATCAGTAAAGATGGGATACTTCTTGAAATTTGTCAGATTGAAGTTCCTGATCCACTTCTGAAATGGAGTCGGATCCGGATTTGAAGTTCCTGGTCCACTTCAGAAATGGAGTTGGATCCGGATTTGAAGTACTGATTCACTTCAGAAATGGAGTTGGATTCAGATTGAAGTTCCTGATCCACTTCTGAAATGGAGTCGGATCTGGATTTGAAGTTCCTGTTCCACTTCAGAAATGGAGTCGGATCCGGATATGAAGTACTGATCCACTTCAGAAATGGAGTCGGATTCAGATTTGAAGTTCCTGGTCCACTTCAGAAATGGAGTCGGATCCGGATTTGAAGTACTGATCCACTTCAGAAATGGAGTCGGATTCAGATTTGAAGTTCCTGGTCCACTTCAGAAATGGAGTCGGATCCGGATTTGAAGTTCTCGGTCCACTTCAGAAATGGAGTCGGATCCGGATTTGAAGTTCCCGGTCCACTTCAGAAATGGAGTCGGATCCGGATTTGAAGTTCTCGGTCCACTTCAGAAATGGAGTCGGATCCGGATTTGAAGTTCCCGGTCCACTCCAGAAATGGAGTCGGATCCGGATTTGAAGTTCTCGGTCCACTTCTGAAATGAAGTCGGATCCCGATTTGAAGTTCTCGTTTCACTTCAGAAATGGAGTCTGATTTGAAGTTCCGTCTAGAAGTGAAGTCGGATTCGGATTGATTCTTGGTCAAAGTTGCGTTTGAAGTTACAAATACGAGCATTATAATTATTAAATGATAAGTCGGATTCAATTTTATCATGCGAAAATGAAATGGCAAATGAAGCATTGTAACGATTATATTTGAAGTTAACAAGAAAGAAGAAAATTCCTAGGGGAAAAAGGTCGAAACCTCCCCAATGTATCTTAATTACATATCAAAAAATAAAAATAAAAGAGAAGTTCATTTATTCTCGGAGTCGGGTAATTCTCCCTCCTCAGGATTCTTCTCGGCCTCCGTTTCATCCTCGTCGGGGAGATCATACTTGTCTACTATTTCTTGTAGACGATCTCGCTCGGCACGAAGGCGATCGACCCTTTTATTAACAGGGGCAAGAAGTTCTTGAACCTCATTCTGGTATTTAGCCGCGAGAGCAGCATCCAGAGCCTCCTTTTCCGCTTCGAATTTGGCCTCCTTCTCGGCCATCATCTTCTCCAGAGCCCGACGCGCCGACTCCGATTCTGCCAAAGCCTGACGAAGACGGGTAGCTTCATTCTCGGATGTCTTTGGCAGCAGCTTGAGCTTTCCCCGCCTCGTCCTTAGCTTTGGAGACTTGACCTTGCAAGGTCCGATTCCGGGCTTGGGTGGCGTGTAGATCATTCTCGGACGCTTTGAGCTTGTTGTTGAGCTTAGCCACCAGCGAATGTACCGAGTTGATACTCTGCAACCAACGAAATTACAAACATGTTATACAGAGGATGGGCGAAACAAATGTATATGTAAAAATATTTTTGAACTTACGGAGAAGGTTGAAGTGTAGTATGAGCCGAGAAGAGATTCCTCATTTTGCCGATTATAATGATCGATATCAGCAGGGAGTCGGATCTGCTCCACAATGGCAGAAGCCACCGATGCATTCTTTACGGCGCTATCGCCGAGAACAACAGATTTACCCGACTTCAGGACTGGTCGGGGCCGGAAGACATCCGAAGGTTTGGAAACAGGACCTTTATGCTGGTGGACCTGTTCGTGACGTCCCTCCTTCTGAGCAACTTTCCCAGGCTCATGCTGGGATCCGGAAGGCTGGCTTTGGGATTTTTCAGCTTCTTGGGGCAGAGACGCCGACTCAGGAACATCTGCACCCGGAAGAATAATAATGGGAGGTGCAGAGTTCAGAGGTGCCTCATCACGAGTCGGGGCGTTTTGGCTGGATTGACCAGCTTCCCTACTTTTTGTAGCCGGCTTCTTGGTGACTCGGGGCAAACCCTGCCCAGAACTCTTCCTTTTCTGACGAATGGGAGAGTCGGCTCCGACATCCGCTTGAAGTCGTCCCATGTCTTGGAATCCGGTTCGGTATGATCTGCCGAGAGACTGTGCGATTTCAAGAAAAGGGTCAAAAGATGAAGATGAAGATGAAGAGCTGGATCCAGAAGAGAGAGTGACCGAACTCGAATCGGATGAGATTGGAATATAATAAGAAATTGGATCAACGTCTACTACCTCGGACTCCGTGGCTTCAGAGTCGGCTCGAACTGGGGTATCCGAAGATGAGACCTGAGGTTTTAACCTCTTAGCCTTTTTCTTCGATTGACGAGGTTGGGCTGGATCGGTGGAGAATCCGAGAGGAAGTTTTCGAAGAAATTCTTCCTCAGGAATTGTTTGGCTCAACTCCTCGGACGTCGGATCAACACAAAGCCGAGAATATCCGAGAGTATTGAGACCGACTAGACGTTGATAGATAATAGAAGGAAGTCGGCGCAGATCGAAGCACAGGGGAAGCGTATCCTCGGGGAAGGCAAAAGAACTATCCGTATTCACATCTGCAAAACATTGTGAAAGAGATTAGAGACTTGTTGAAAGAAAAAGAATGATTTATTTTTGAAAAAATACCCGGGTACCTTCAAAATTAAAACTTTTATACAGGAGACCTGGGGCGTCATCCTCGGATCCTCTCTCCCAATCCCCTGATAAGAACACAGGGTAGCATTGCCACGATTTATCGCAATCCTGGATCCTCTCTAGGATTGGGAGTCTTCGGGTCCGGGTTGCCAAGAAGTAGAAAGTTATATCTGAATTCTCCCCCCGCTCCTTGGGAACCTTTTTTAGGAAATGTTGTCGGCGAACATCCTCAAGGGAAGGACCTCGGCCCCATATGTCCCTAATACGTTCAAACGAACGTACCATACGCCAAAAATTGGCATTCACCTGACCCGGAGCAACTTTGTAGAAATTTAGTAGCTCTCGGGCGAAGGGAGTAAGCGGAAGTGGAATACCCGAGAGCAGTTGTCCGACTGTTAAACATGTTACATTCGGATTCGGCAGCGAATGATGGGAATAGAGAAGGGAGTTGGGCACATGCTCAAGTTCAATTGACTCGGGTATATGGTATTTTGCTCGGATCTCATCTAGGTCTGGACGAGGCCAAGTTTGGGGATCAGCGTGTTTTAAAACGGATTTTAATGATTCTTTTGGCATTTTTTTAGGAGACTGATGACATGGAATTTACTAAAAGAAGCTTACCTACGAGAGCCGAGAGCTCCAAGAAGTGTTAGACAATGAGCCGAGAGGGCCGAGGATTGAAGCCGAGAGGGCCGAGTAAGGTATCCGATGGTGCCGAGGTATGTGAAGAATAGGGAGCCGAGAGAGACGAGAGCAACCTATTTATACCCTTCAGTGTAATGATTACACTGACAAAATAGTGTGTACGGACCAATGGCAGATTGACACGTGGCAAGCATTAAATGCTGCGCAGAGGAGCCGAAGAGACGCAGAAAATACCACGCGTCACGTTCTTGGTGGTGACACGTGTCATGACACGTGCGGTGCACACGTGTGTGGGACACGTGTCATCTCCAAGAGGGGCGATTGTGGGGGATAAAATCTGTTGACACGTGGACATATGCGATTGTGCCACGTGTCACATGATTCGACTGACACGTGGTTAGCCGGAAACATGGAATTGCGAAAACTATTACTGGGGACCTCGGGTACCTCGGACTCCTCGGATCCATGACAAATTGACCTCGGGTACCTCGGACTCCTCGGATCCATGACAAATTGACCTCGGGTACCTCGGACTCCTCGGATCCATGACAAATTGACCTCGGGGTCTCGGATACCTCGGATTAGTCGGATCTCACCAATAAGTTGACCTCGGGTACCTCGGATTGCTCGGGTACGTCGGACTCCTCGGATCCCTTGACGAATTGACCTCGGGTACCTCGGGTCCATGAATTATGACCTCGGGTCCTCGGGTACTAATGGCTGATTTTGGCACTTGATCTTATTTACCTTATTCGGGATCCTCGGAAGTCTCGGATATGATATTCGGTAACCTCGGAAACCTCGGAATTACTTTTAGACTTGAAGAATTATTATCGAAAGACACATGGTGAGTTCTTACTGGCCCATATAAAATATCTGCATAAATATCTAGTTTTGAACACTATAAATAGTAGCATTTGCTACAGTATAGGGAGGGCGATTTTGGAGATTGAAGCTTGATTATAACTTTTATTCAGAAGACTGACTTAAGCATCGGAGGCTCATTTGGTGGAATTCCACCACATTGAGTTATTTGCAGGATCACTCGGCGGTCTCGGAACCTCACTTCGGACTCCTCGGAATCTGATCTCGGACACCTCGGACTCCTCGGAATCTGATCTCGGACACCTCGGACTCCTCGGAATCTGACCTCGGATACCTCGGACTCTGACCTCGGATCTGTCCCGGGACCTCGGATCCAGCAGCACAAAGGACATCAAGCCTGTGGAAAAAGCGCGTATTTTGGGGTGTGTGGATTTATTCCCTACAAGCATCCTATAAAAGTGTGCCACGTGGGTATCGTGGGCGATCAGCAAAGTTTTACTCCCAAGGAGTGTAGAGAGCCTGTTGGAGTTACCATCCAATGGCTCCCTACCCTATTATAGTTTTCACTACTTTACTCCAAAAACGGCCAGTCATCATATTTGGAGTTCTGTTGGAGCCTGTTGGAGTTACCATCCAATGGCTCCCCATCTCCTGTTGGATTTGATCATTCCGGAGGTACCATAATTTCCACATGAGCGAACAAATATAAGCAAGTAATTCACACTGCCAGTCATCATATTTGGAGTTCTGTTGGAATAGGACAACCAACTACCATTGACCCACGGGGATAGGTCGAGGTTTCTGCTTTTGAGAGAAATGGACGATGCAAACCACACTTTGGCACTGTCCGGACAATATTGGAAAAGGGCATGTATATTGTCTCTTCATCATGGCCCCATCTAGGACACATAGGAAGGATGTCTTTATCCGGGAATGGAATTTAAAAAGTCCTGAGTTCGAATCTCCCTGGGGCCACTCTAGCGAGTAGACTTGGCACGTGCCCCGTGGGGCTTAGTCGGGTGCTCTAAGAGGCCGGATACCGTATGGATGTTAGGGATGGACCTAACATCTATACGGTCAGTGGTCTCTAAGAGTATGTCACGTGGCTCATACGGTGGTCCATCATCAAGGATTTAATCTTGCTGTACAACATGTATGTCAAATTGGACTACAACTTTGATGACAGTTGTCCGACGGACTACAATATGAACCAAGTGGCATAGTCATAGAGATCGCTACCTATGGATGTTTGGCCCAACCCTAAGTGGCTGGGAACTTCAAAATTTGAAGTCTCCCCCTCCCAAAAATGCTACATGGAGCACCCTTGAAGGCCCATTGACCTTTTGGATGTTTGTTCCAACTCTTGTGCACCTATTCATACCAAAAATCATCTTGACAGATGATTTCTAACAGTTATATTTTAGCATAAACAAAAAAATCAAGCGACCAGAAATCACACTATTAAAATACTATATCCAACTGATAGAAATCACCAATTAAATTGGCTTTTGATGTGTAGATCCATCAAGAGGTAGACCAAACATCCATAAGGTCGGGGCGCCCCTAAGAGTGCTCTGCGTGGCATATTGTAGGGGGACTTTGAACTTTGAAGTCTCCAGGGACATCAGGGACATCAAATACTGGGGTTCTGGAGGAGACCTACAAACCAAAAATTAGCCTGATTAGTGATATGATGGATTGCAGTCGTTTTCATGAGTTGATTTTAAGGAATTGGGAAGGGGTACAAAGATCCAAAGGTTTGAAATCACTAATCAGGCTAATTTTTGGGATGTACATCCACCTAGGGATGGGCTGAAACATCCATACGGTCCAGTGGTCTTAAAAAGTCTGCGGCGTAGTTCATACTGTGGCCGTCAGTCGTCGAATAGTTAACAAGTGTACTACCTAAAACCAAGCATAACTGTATAACGGACTAGGGGTGTTACCATTTTTTTCCGTTGCAACGGCCGTTAGTACGAATTGTAACACTCAGAGGCAAAAGTGGGAAAATAATGGAAAAAATGGTGTAGGAATTCAAATTTTGAAATTTCAAATTTGAAATTGTGAAAAATGGAAAATAACGGAAAAACTGGAAAATAAGGGCCTTTTTTCAGAAAACTTTCCAGAAAATAATGGTTGTTATTTTCGTTATAACGGCCGTTTTTTAAAACATGCCTAAAACATCTCGTGCCCAAAAAAATTAGCCAGACATATGAGGTCACTCTTAGTGGGTCCCCACATCCACACATAGGCGCCATGTTTGCTGTGTTGGTGGTAGACGGTCCTTGGGCTCTAGCCTATGGCTACGCTAAACTAACCTTCCTTAATTAGGGAGGCTGATGAATTTCCTCTTTAGTTCTCTCTCTCTCTCTCCCCATGAATGCCCGTTGGACTCTGACCTTCATGAATCCTCCATGAAACCCCAAAAGCCAATCTTCGATCACCCAACCATTCTCCTCTTAGAAAAATGCAAAACCCTAAACACTCTGAAGCAAATCCACGCCCATATGATCACAACAGGCCTCATCCTTCACACCTTCCCTCTCAGTCGAATCCTTCTCTTATCCTCCACCCTTGCCATAACCTACGCACTCTCCATCTTCAACCAAATCCCTCATCCATCCATCTTCCTCTTCAACACTCTTATCTCTTCTTTCGCCAACAACAACCATACCCACATAGCCTTCTCCCTCTACTCTCAAATCCTTACCCACAAAACACTCAAACCCAACAACTTCACATACCCATCTCTCTTCAAGGCTTGTGGGTCCCACCCATGGCTCGATCATGGTCGAGCCCTCCACGCCCATGTCTTGAAATTCCTCGAACCACCCACCTATGACCACTTTGTTTTAGCCTCATTGCTCAACTTCTACTCAAAATCTGGCAAATTAGCCCTCTCTAGATATCTCTTCAATCAAGTCTCCAAACCAGATTTAGCCACGTGGAACTCTATCTTAGCTGCTTATGCTAGGAGCACTACCACTAGTTGTGTTAGTGCCACTAGTAAGGATACTAGTTTGTCAATTGAAGTCCTGTTTCTATTCAATGAGTTGCAATTCTCTTTCATAAGGCCTAATGAGGTTACAATTGTGGCTTTAGTTGGTGCTTGTGCTGATTTGGGAGCTCTTAGTCAAGGGACATGGGCTCATGCTTATATATTGAGGAACAATCTTAGTTTAAATCACTTCGTGGGTACCGCTCTGATTGATATGTACGCGAAATGTGGATGTCTTGATTTAGCGGATCAAGTATTCGATCAATTGCACCAAAAGGACACATTATGTTACAATGCGATGATAAGAGGGTTCGCAATTCACGGTCAGGGTCATCAAGCACTCAATCTTTTCAATAGGATGAGACACGAGGGGGTGTCGCTGGACGACGTAACTCTAGTAGTTGTAATGTGTGCGTGCGCACACGTTGGGTTGGTTGAGGAGGGTCGTAAGTGTTTTCACTCTATGAAGGAGGTATATGGGATCGAGCCGAAACTAGAGCATTATGGATGCCTGGTGGACCTTTTGGGTCGAGCTGGACGACTCGAGGAGGCTAAGGAAACGATTCAGACCATGCCCATGAAGCCGAATGCAGTGTTGTGGAGGTCTTTACTTGGGGCATCTAGGATCCATGGTAATTTGGAACTAGGGGAGCTAGCACTCAAACTTTTGATACAATTAGAGCCAGAGACAAGTGGGAATTATGTGCTGTTATCAAACATGTATGCAAGCATCAACAGATGGGATGATGTGAGGAGGGTAAGGAAAGTGATGAAAGATCAGGGTGTTAATAAACGACCAGGATGTAGCTTGATGGAGATTGGTGGGGCCATACATGAGTTTATAATGGGAGACAAAACACACCCACATTCAAAAGAGATTTATAAGAAGCTTGAGGAGATAAATAGGAAGCTAAACACATATGGTCATAGGCCAAGCACAAAAGAAGTGTTGTTTGATATAGAAGAGGAGGAGAAGGAAGGTGCTCTGTCCTACCACAGTGAAAGGCTTGCAATTGCTTTTGCTCTTATTGCTTCTAAAGCAAGTGACCTTATCAGAATTATAAAGAACCTTCGTGTATGTGGCGATTGCCATGCAAGTACTAAGCTTATTTCTAAGATATATGAGAGGGAAATAATTGTGAGAGATGGAAATCGGTTCCATCGTTTTAGAGATGGGACATGCTCTTGTTTGGATTATTGGTAATAAAATGCTTATTTTACAGTATTGTATACTTGAGGTTGAAAACTTAATTGGTTTTATTAGGGTTAAATGACCTATAACTCAAGGTAGTGTGTTTTAAAACTCCGGGACCTATGTTAACCCTATTGGAGACAAAAAAATCCTATGGGAACGGGTGCCTTTAATTTACAGTTATGTGGGGTGTAGGTAGAGAGAAATGAGAGAGTATTTAGAGACAAGGAAAACTCTTAGCAGGAGACTTTCATTAGCAGTTCGGCAATCTTATTAAGTTGGGGTAGTAGGTTTCATGAGTTGAGACTCAAGAGGGATTCATTTTGGCGATATAGTATTTAGGATGGATACTCGTGGAACTAGTGGTGAAACTCATGGAAAATCTTTATGTTTAAGCATATGTAGCTAGAATCTGTTAGCTATTTTCACAATTTACTGTGAAACTCGTGGAAAATCTTTATGTTTCTTATTGAAAGATCATGGCACAATGTATAGTTTTAAATTGAGTAGACCAAACAAGAAGATGATTGCTAAACTACCCGACAATTAGTATCATAAATAAGTAGGCTAAGCAGCACCCAATTATATTATTGAAGGTGCCGGCTTGCTAAGTTGGTAAAATTTGCGAGTGTTTATTCTATAGACCTGGATTCAAAATCCACTTTTGAGTTTCTGATCTTGACAGATGCACTTCTGTGTAATAATTTGACCAAGGGTTGTTAGCGGATAGTTTGTTACCGTGCACATATTGTGTTGGCCCAACGACCTGTTGGTATACATAATTATTTCGCTTTAAGACTTGGAAGGTCGCGGATTCAAATCTCCAGCGGAGTGTATTCTCACTGAGGGGGCGTGTTAGTAGATAGTTTGTTCCTGCACACATGTTGTGTTGGCCCGACGACTTGTTGGTATACATAATTTTTTCGCCTTTCCCTAATAGGTCGATCTTTTTTTTGGGTTAATGGTTGTTTAATAAGGATGATCCTATTACAAGAATAGCTTCTAGTACGCCTGTCACGCGAGGTTTTTGAATCCATCGGTGAGATACACACAAAATATGTGCAGACATTTGGCAAAAATGCGATATGCGAAAAGTTTGGGTATTATTCGGATTTGTGGTTCGAAAATTTATTCAAAAAGTAAAATAAAAATAAAAGTAATGATTTTTACATTTAAAACTAACTTTTTTTCTTAATTTAGTAAAGTTTGGCTTTACGATACGTTTGTTTTTTTTTTTTTATCAAAATGCTACCCCATGGATAACCAGACAAAAAAAGTACACGATTGAGGCTAATGAACATTGGATTTACCTTGCGGTCAATGGTGGAGCTAGGATTTTGTTTAGGGGGACAAGACAGCAAGCGACTATCAAAGTGGGGTAGGGGCAGGGGCAGGGGCGAGAAAAGCTTTGATGTTGGCATTTTTTTTATCTAGGCATCCAAGCACCACTTAAATACACCATGTGGCATTCTTAAAGACTAATGACAGTATGGATGTTTGGCCCATGGCCAAAATCTGCATGATTGGTAATTTATAGCTATTGGATCCTAGTACCTCAAAATAATGCGATATAAACCACCAATCTGGATGAATTTTGATCTGTTGGTCCACATAGGTATGGCCCAAACATAATGGGCTGTTCTTTGATCCTGACTTCGGTATCAAATTTTTGATGCCGAAGTCCCTCAATTTGCCACGTAGTAGACTCTTTGGGGCCCACTGACTCCATAAATATTTGGCCCAATCTTTGTGGACCCACACACCAAAAATCAGCGTGATTGGTGATTTCTAGCCGTAGGATTTGAGCACTTTTCATCATGGGCTTATGAACAGGCCTATAAGTTGGTTCCAAGCCCATGATGAAAAAGTACTCAAATCCAATGGCTAGGAATCACTAATCATACTGATTTTTGGTGTGTGGGGACAAGATGTGGGCCAAAATAGTCATGGAGTCAGTGGGCCCCAAAAAGTCTACTACGTGGCAAATTGAGGGACTTCGGCATCAAAATTTTGATACCGAAGTCGGTATCATAGATTTTTCCAAACATAATGCAGTGTTTGGTATCTAAGACTATGCCACGTGGCATTTTTAGGTGTATGCCCAGACGCTTGGATAAAAAATGTCAGGATCAAAAAATTTCTTCAACAAGGGCAGGTAGAGTAAACCTTCGCTCACACTATGCAGTGAGCGAAGCTGATCACAGCACACAATATGAGCCACGTGGCACACTCTTAGTGGGCACTGACCGTATGGATGTTTGGCCAGTCCCTCGGTGGACCTCCAACACAAAAATCAGCCTAATTAGTGATTTATTACCTTTGGATCTTTGCACCCAAATAACGGTCAATAATGCTCAAATTCCTACGGTTAAAATCGACCCATGAAAATAACTTCAATCCAACACTGAGAAATCACCGATTAGGTTTATTTTCGGTTGTAGGTCCACCCAGTGATTGATCAAACATCCATACGGTCAATGCCCACTAAGAATATACCACGTGGCTCGTATTGTGTGCTGTGATCGGCTTTGCTCACTGCGTAGTGTGAGAGAAGGTTTACTCGGGTCGGTAGAGGCAGGCGTCCAAGACTTCCAAGATTTTAAGAGGGAAGGTCATGGAGTAAAACTTCCATCACAATGGCATTGCAAATCACACAAAACACAGCCAATGAGTTCTTGGCACGTACACCTAAAAAGCAAAAGCTCATGGGTACGTTGCAAAGCACTTGTGTACGTGCCGAGAACTCATTGGCTGTGTTTTGTGTGATTTACAATTTCGTGTAGTGGAAGTTTTACTCAAGGTCATGCGAGATTTGAGAAATGGTAATCATTCTCCCTTAACCGGGTGTTTTTGGAAGGGATGTAACAAGGTAGACCTGATGTCAAAGTTGTCTGGTATAGCGATTTGTGTTACTCACCCATATGGGCCCACTGGGCGCAAATTCATACTAAAAATCAGCTTGTTTGATTATTTTTAGCCATTGGATCTTGTACCCAAAAAATTGTTGAATCCAATGGCTAAAATAACACCTTAAAAATACTAAATCCAATGGCCAAAGATTACCTATAGGGTGATTTTACATCTATGGGTTCAGTGGGCCCAGCCGGAAGAAGCGAGTAACAAAAATCGCTATACTCCTATCTTGTTATACATCTTTATCCTTTCTAGAAAAGGGTGGGCTCGGGGGACATTCATTTTTGACTCCCATTTTGGCGCACCCACATAGAAGATGAATCAATGGCTGATTTTTGGTGAGATGACTCTACGGAGAGGTGATCATCCTCACAAAAATTCAAATCATCCTGATATTCATAGATTGGTTTAGAAGCTGAAGAATTATGGACCGTCGATTTTTACCGTGTAACTTGAAAACTACATTTGATGGGGTTAGAAATTTCAGAATGGGCTGATTTTTTGTTGGGGTGATCTATATGGTGAGGAGATCATCCCCATAAAAAATCAGCCATTGATTAATCTTCTACGTGGGTACGCCAAAATGGGTGTTCCTAAGCCCGACCCTTCAGATTTTTTATTTTTATTTTTATCAATTCTTGAATATGAGGCCACCTTGGCTCCTGTCCACGATGCGACAACTGCAAAGGACAATATAATTGTTGCCTCATAGACGGTGGATCTTTTGAATCTAATGGTCAAGAACCTCAGCCATATACTTTTTGTCCGGTTATCCGCGTAGTGGCACAACTCTACGAACAATGTCTCTGACCAAGGAAACTCAAACGGGTTTTGCATATGAGATTTGTATTTAACGGCCCTTACTTTTGATAGGTCAATACAAGCCTAGATAAGTAATGGAAATTTTGTGGCATGTTTCAATGTATGGATATTGCAGGGGAAAAATGCTCACATCCCTCGAAATGCGCATCACTTCCAAGTGCTGCTGACTAGTAATGGAAATCGGTGACTAGACTCACGTTTAACACTGACATGTCCAAGAAGTAGTGCCGAGGTATCACTGACGCCTCCATTAGCTGATGCTGATGTCTCCGAGTGATCTCCTACAAGAACTCCCTCTAGTGGACTCCTACCAGTAGAGCCTCCAATATTTAAGTCAGTCCACAGAATCTTAAGGCACAAAGTATGGGTTATTACGCATACATGTTTTCATCTCAAATGTTTCTATTTATAAGCCTCCAAACTTGCTAACGCGTCGCCTACTGACGAGTTGCTCGACCTCTGCTTTACATTTCCCCTCTGATGCATGCCATCTTCTGATAGGATAACTTGTTTCTCCATTGATAAGGTCACCTGTAGCCTGACATCTTCTACTGACATGGTTAACTGTCGAGACCGTCGACTGACTTTATCCCTTGACAAGGTTAACTGCCAACTACTCCTTGATGTTCTCTACTGACACGATCAACCACTGCCTGCCGACTGACTATCTCCACTGACTTCATGATTGATCGTCAACTACTACCTGACATTGTCAACTGACATAGACTACTGTCGCAAAGTCCTTCTTGCCGACTACGTTGAGTCCAACGATCAGTTTGCCTCCTTGACTTCTTTTCGACTGAAGAATGAACATCTCAGTGTCTACTAAGTCCCTCTGCTTGGCCTCCTCATGTATGTAGCCGAGCTCTCAGTGGATCCATCAGAGTCGAGGGATCGGCCTTCATGCTGTATGGATGATTCAATTTTAACCGTGGGAATTTTAGCATTATTGACCATTAATTGAGGTACAAAAACCCAAAGGTTTGAAATCACTAATCAAGCTGATTTTTGGTTTGTAGGTCCACTTAGGGATTGGAAAAACAACCGGTAAGAGTTCAATAAGAGTGTGCCAAGTGGCTCATATTGTGCCCTGTCATCAGCCTCATTAAAGTTTTACTCTTTTCAATTTTTTTATGTTCTAAAATACCCAGTTGCCCAAGTGGATCTTTGGATCAAGGTTTAAAAAACGTCCATTATAACCGAAAATAACTGCCGTTATAACGGATTCCCTACCCTGTTACGTTATGGACCGTTAAAACACTCAGAAAATAATTATTTTTTTGTAATAACGAAAATAACGACCATTATTTTTTGAAAAATTTTGTGAAAAAAAAATGGCTGTTATTTTCGTTTTTTCCGTTATATTCCATTTTTTCCATTTTTGAAATTCAAATTTTAAAATTCAAAATTTGAATTTCAACACCATTTTTCCGTTATTTTGTATTTTTGCCCCTAAGTGTTTTTTCGTCGTAACGGCCCTTATAATGGAAAAAGGTAACGCCACCAGTTCGTTATACCGTTAAAACGGTCCCCTTTAAACCTTGCTTTGGATGACATGACCATCCATCTGGATGCTCTGCTTTCTTCCCAATGATTGTCCTTTCTTTGTTTTTTGAGAAATGTTTGTCCGACACTTGCTTGCAATCCGATTGGAGTAAAACTTCCATCATAATGGGATTGCAAATCACACAACACAGCCAATGAGTTCCCTGCACGTACGCCTAAAGAGCAAAAGCACATGGGTACGTTGCAAAAGCACTTGTGCACGTGCAGAGAGCTCATTGGCTGTGTTTCGTGTGATTTACAATTTCGTGTGATGGAAGTTTTACTCATCCGATTGATTGAGTAAAACTTCTCTCACAATGGGATTGCAAATCACACAAAACACAGCCAATGAGTTCTCGGCACACATGGGTACGTTGCAAAGCACTTGTGCACGATGCCGAGAACTCATTAGCTGTGTTTTGTGTGATTTACAATTTCGTGTGATAGAAGTTTTACTCCGATCGTGACAGAAGTTTTACTAGTGTGACGACAGACATCTTTCATCCGTCTGACAGGGCGGCAGGCATGTGATATTTGTATGGACTGACCACTTCGGCCTCACCACACGTACCCAGGTGAGTACTCGAGTGCTTTTTGCCAAAACGCTCACATGTGTAGCGGGTGGTGAGGCCCCCTATCATCTCCTTCGATGACAGGTGTCATCCTGTCATCGAAGTTTTATTCCTCAAGAGTAAACCAAGTAAACCTTCACAGCCCACAATACGAGCCACGTGGCACTCTTAGAGAGCACTGACCGTATGGATGTTTGGCCAGTCCGTCGGTGGACCTACGAACCAAAAACCAGCCTTATTAGTGATTTACAACCTTTAGATCTTTGCACCCAAATAATGCTCAAAATAACTTCTTAGAAATCACTGATCAGGTTTATTTTTGGTTTGTAGGTCCACCAAGTAATTGGCCAAACATTCATACTGTCAGCGTCTACTAAGAATGTGCCACGTGGCTCGCACTGTGGGCTGTGATGACAGGTACGAGCGAAGGTTTACTCCACTCTTAAGGATCATTGACCGTTGGATGTGGGTCTTTTCCATGTGTTGATTTTTAACTGTACGATTTGATTCTATCATTATTTGAATTACTTAGATCCAACAGTTAGGAATCACCAATATTTTGAGCATTCTTTGACCAATGAGGAAATGACACCACCATGCATCATGATAACGTATGTGATCCTCGGACCATGTGAACATTAATTTTTAATAATGGAGGTACGTCAGGTGCATTATTTAATTAATTTTTATTTTATTTTATTCAAACATCTACTTTAATGATGGACCATATTATGCTTTCGAAAAAAAAAAAAAAAAAATCTGGACCATATTATGAGCCATGGGGCACACTATTAGAGACCACTGACCGTATGGCCTCTAGATGGACCTACGTAACAAAATCCATCAGGATTAGTATTTTCTATCCATGGATTAGAGTGTTTTTCATGGTTTATGTATAAATGTGGATTTCGAGCATTATTTTGCGAACTCAGATCCAAAGGTTAGAAATCACTAATCATGCTGATTGTATGTCTACCTAGGGATGTTTCAAACATCCATACGGTTAGTAGCCACTAATAGAGTGAGACATGGCTCACATTGTAGTCCATCATCAACTTTAATGATGTACATCCACCACCAATTTTTTTCTAGGTGAACACAAAATGGGCATGACTAAATTACCTTAACGACTAAAGAAAAAAAAAAGCATTTCAAGAAGGAAATGGACAAAAAGTCCGCCGTCACAAACACTGCTCATTCCTTATAATGTAGTAGAGATCAAGGTTTAAAGGGGACCGTCATAACAGTATAACGGACCCGGGGCGTTACCGTTTTTTCCGTTATAACGAAAAAAAACGGTCAGGGCAAAAATGGAAAAAAACTGGAAAATAACGGAAATAACAGAAAAAATGGCACTGAAATTCAAAATTTGAATTTTAAAATTTCAAAAAAAGGAAAATAATGGGAAAAAAATGAAAATAAAATAACAGCCGGATTTTTTTTTCACAAAAATTTCCAGAAAATAACGATCGTTATTTTCGTTATAACGAAAAAATAACGGCCGTTATTTTCTGGGCGTTTTAACGGTCCATAACGTAACGGGGTAGGTCCGAATCCGTTATAACGGCCGTTTTTTAAACCTTGGTATAGATGCTATGTATACGTAAGCCAAACCATGAAGACTGTCAAACTTTGAAGAGTGTTTCATAGTTAGTAAATTCCGAAATTATTCATGATTTGTTCAAATTATTTGAAAAAAAAAAAAAAAATAGAACCGAACTGAACCGAACAACGACCTATTCAAAACGTTTGCAAAAATACATGCATTTTTTAACATGATCAAATTATTCATGAATAATTCATAAACTTTTTCCGAATTATTTCCGGATTATTCAGTTTTGAACACGAGAAATCATTTTATAAGACAAAAAGTTTTCAATATTTTCTTTTTATTTTTAGAATTATGTTTCTTGAATATTTGGAGACATTTTTAGATGAAAAATCCAAATTGTACTCGATCATTTCTCATACCGTATTTTTGTCGCTCTCCTAATGGCTAACATGGAGGGTTTTGGGGTACTCAGATCAAACGGTTAGGAATCATCAACCAGGCTGATTTTTGGTTATAGGTGACAAAATAGTCTCTAACAGACGGCCATGAGCGTTCCTCATCAATACGTCCGTCATCAATGATTTATTGGTCTCCACGTGGCTCATACCGACGTCCGTGATTAAAAATGGACAGTCCTCGACAATACGAAGGCACTGAGCTCAGCATCGATAAAAAGAAGAAGAACAAGTGGGGTTAAGCAAGTTGGGTTAGCGTGGTACATTGAATCTGGACTTGAAAAAGGCCAATGTTAGTAAATGGGGCCCACATTGATTCTAAAGAAAAGAAATTGATATCTTTGCCTTCACAACACACTGTCCTTTGTATCTTTGAATTCAAATAAGGAAGATTCAAGGCAAGAGTCCAAGCCTGCATCTTTTATTCTTTTTACACAATTAACATTAAAAAATGGGAAAACAATACAACAATGTCCAGGTTCATCCCCCTAAATCTCTCCCACGTTTTACCCTTTAAACCCCTATAAACATCCCTCGTAAAAACTGCTCCCTTCAAGCTACAACCAGTCGAAACCCAAAGCTCGGTTTCCAGCTTTAATGGCGTCTATGACGGCTCTCTTTGCCAAATCACCTAACCAATCTCACCCATTCCCTAAAATTCACAAAACCCAGTTCAGTACTAATCTCAAATTTTCGATTTCTCTTCCTTCCCTGAAGCAACAGAGGAAGAGTCATCAACGGCTTCGGATCTCTTGTGGTTTGATCGAACCAGATGGTGGGAAGCTTGTTGAGCTCGTTGTCAAGGAGTCTCGAAGGGATGAGAAGAAAAAGGAAGCGTTGTCGATTCCGAGAGTGAAACTTTCCAGGATCGATCTTCAATGGGTTCATGTTCTCAGCGAGGGGTGGGCATCTCCACTTCGTGGGTTCATGAGAGAATCCGAGTTCCTCCAAACTCTTCATTTTAATTCGCTCCGGCTAGATGACGGTTCCTTCGTCAACATGTCGGTGCCGATTGTTCTGGCCATCGACGATGCACAGAAGCAGCGGATCGGTGAGTCGGACAAAGTCGCTCTTGTCGATTCGGGCGATAAACCGGTTGCAATTTTGAGCAAGTAAGGAACTTTTATCTTTTTTCCTTCTGTAATCTTGAATCTTTCTATCACTATTATGATATTTTGACTGTAAATGCATTTTGGGACTTAGAAATTTGAATCGTTATTACTTTCTGGTTTTTTTTTTCTCATATAAAAAAATTAATTTTATTGAGTAATCGATTCATTTATGTGAGTTTGTTCATTTTGTTTGATTATATTGGGTTTATTGAATAAGATATTACTATTATGGGCTCAGTTGAAACTTTTACCCTGAAAATGGAAATTTATGATATAAGAGCTTGAAAAGGATTAGCAGAAAGAATGTGATACTAATCCAGAACTCAGTGAGATACACATACCTGGTTTCAAATCATAGTTAGCCATTCACCGAATTATTCACGAATTTTACAAATTATTTGGCTGTCCATTTCAAAGTTGCAGATTAATTCACGATTTCTCGGACTCGGGCAAATAATTCGCGAATTATTTCATATATGATCTAAGAATTGTTGTATAAGACCCCCAAAAGAAATATCAATTTTGTTGGGTTTTTTATTTATTTATTATTTGCCGAATTTTGGAACGAATTTTTGAATGACGATGCTGAATTATACTCGAGAACTTTTCTCAATACGATATTTTTGCCATACTAATGCTTCAGATACTATCTTTAACATGGAAGGTGGAGCAGATGGTTTTTAAATGACTGACAGCCATTAGCTGGTTTTTTCCTCTAAATTTTAATTATTTTTAATATTTATGTTCGTATGATGATGTTTAATTGACGTTTTCAATAATTTATCACATCGTACAGTTCAAATTGGGAAAAAAAAAATAATTTTACAAAATGTTACAACCCCCGTCATAAGTTTTATTAATGGTTGTTACATCGCTGCTGTGATCTTCGTTACAATGGTGAATAACTAGGAAGGAAAACTTGTGGAGTCCATAGAACAGCCTTGCGACTGTTACAATCCATAGAACAGCCTATATAACAAAGACAGGCACATGTCTTGGTGTTGAACAGGCTACATCAGCACTCAACACATTTTTAGTTAATTAGACGTGTTAGAAGATATTATTATGTAAGTATCAAATTCATAAAAGCATAAAATATGATAATGGTAAACAGATATACACTGAAAAAATATTATTTTACACAAGTAAGAGTAGAAAAGAAGAGAAGAAGATAATTTATGATGTGTCAAGTGTCGATGTGTTTATGATATGTGTCTGATAAGCTTTTGCGACATACTGGTTCAAAACATAGAAAGAAACGAAAAAGAAGGAAAAAAAAGTGTCCAAGATGTCATTTTCTTTTAAATTGACTTCCTTGTTAGATAGACCTAGCTTCTTTTGATTAATTCAATGATGGAAAGTGATTTATTAGTTGATATGGTAAAGAGGGTATAAAATCTTGAACATATAACAGCCTCTGTTTTCTAAAATTTGATTGAATATGAGAGAGAGTATCAGTGTATTGAATATTGCAGAGTAGAAATTCCACTGGGTATTCTATTGGGTTAGTTTAATTTTCTGCTATGGTTTGAAGTTGACTCTGAGACAATATTTCATTCTTTTCTGTTCTTAATTAATTTATTTCTTGGTAAAACCTTTTATAATCCCATTATGAAGATCCCATTGGTGCACCCAATTACACTCTTTTATGGGAATTAAAGTACTGTGATCTTGGATTTTATATGTCATGTCGTGCTCCTTTCTTATATCACTCTGAAATTAATGTGAAGTTCTCCAATTACTGATTACCTCTTCTCAGACACCCGTACAATTTTCTAATTAAGAACTCCCACGGTCTGTTTGGCTTGTGAAACATTAAATATTTTATTGAGAAGTTGTATTAGATTAATAAATTATGTCTTGGTACTCTTTTTTTTGGCACCATCTCTTGCTATATTGACATTTAAATAAAAAGACTGTGATGTGTCTAATGAAACTTTATTTTATATGGTAGTGAGGTTCATAAGGCAGCACAATTTCGATTCTTGCAAATTAATCTCGAAGGATGGAAAGTTTGCTAAATAGTGATTGCCACAGTAATTGGAGCAGAACATAACCACAATTTACTGTTGGGAAGACTTAACAGTCACTGTCATGGATTAACTTCATTAAGCTTTTCCCCAACTCGAGGAAATCTACTTCACAACGACTCCCTAGTTTCCCCAAGTTTCAGTGTTTGTCTGTCATCTTCTTATTGTAAAATCAAATCTCCTCCATCTCATTTGCTCCATCGGATACATTTAAGTTTACATTTATGAGGTTCATCCCTTGTTAGAAAGAAAAGAGTCATGATGCTATATTCTCCTGCATGTAAACAATAGTCCACTAGCTCAAGTGATGAATTTTTATTAAGTGTTTGCTGAGGGTACACTTCACCAACCATGGTTTTTATATACTAGATCTTTGATTAGATCATTTCTGATCAATCTATTATATGACAACGTGCCAATTAATGCTCACAATTCCTTGATTTTTCCTGTGATTATCTTAGGATTGAAATCTACAAGCACAATAAAGAAGAACGGATAGCTAGAACTTGGGGGACCACTGCTCCTGGACTGCCATATGTTGATGAAGCTATAACAAGTGCAGGAAACTGGCTCATCGGTGGTGACTTGGAGGTCATAGAACCAATCAAGTACCGCGATGGTCTTGATCGGTTCCGTCTGTCCCCTGCAGAACTTCGTGAAGAATTTACGAGACGCAATGCTGATGCCGTGTTCGCCTTCCAGCTGAGGAATCCAGTACACAACGGCCACGCTTTGCTCATGACCGACACCCGTCGACGGCTTCTGGATATGGGCTATAAGAACCCTATCCTGTTGCTTCACCCGTTGGGCGGCTACACAAAGGCGGATGATGTACCACTTAGTTGGAGAATGAAGCAACACGAGAAGGTCTTTATACTCTTTTGTGTTTTGACCCATCTCTACTATTTGATATCAAGCTGCCCCTAAGCCAACAATTAGTTAGGGTTAATAATGAATGGTGTTTCTACAGGTACTTGAAGATGGTGTGCTTGACCCAGAGACAACTGTGGTTTCTATCTTCCCATCTCCCATGCATTATGCAGGCCCAACTGAGGTGCAGTGGCATGCAAAGGCCAGGATCAATGCAGGGGCTGACTTTTACATTGTGGGCCGGGACCCAGCTGGTATGAGCCACCCCGTAGAGAAGAGGGACCTATATGATGCTGATCATGGGAAGAAGGTACTCAGCATGGCTCCAGGTCTCGAGCGGCTAAACATCCTTCCATTCAGGGTATGCCAACATTCCATGTTCATACTCTCTATCTTCGACTTTTTCATTTAAATTTACATAAAACACTAGTATTCACAATTCGGGTATGCGTACAGGTAGCTGCCTACGACAAGACTCAGAGCAAAATGGCTTTCTTTGATCCATCAAGGCCTCAGGATTTCATCTTCATATCAGGCACTAAGGTAGTCCATCTATACTTGGTGAAGAGCTACCAATATTTCCCTTTTATAAGGGAAGAATTGGATACCAGCATACCATTAAGTATATTTGTAAAATATGAAATGTAGCAAAATACTTGCTAAATGAGATGTCTGCATTCATTGTACAGATGCGAACACTTGCGAAGAACAGAGAAAATCCACCTGATGGCTTCATGTGTCCCGGTGGGTGGAAGGTTTTGGTCGAATACTACGACAGTTTGGTTCCTTCCGAGAATGGGAAAGTCCCTGAAGCTGTTCCAGCTTAGAATCACTTAGCAGTGTGAAGAACCTGTGTATCTGTTTGGGAGAAACATTAAACTTATCTCCTTTGTGTTGTTGATTCAAAGATGTAATCATGGTAATCTCTGCTCAGCTCCCTAATAAAGCATTCAAGGCACTGATGCAGAGACAAGTATAATTAGGCTTGCATTGCTCTGTAAATAACTTGCCATCCATTGCGCCTTGAAGTCGCACCACTTAGGCACACTGTATTATATTGCTATTATTGTGCTTTTATAAAGGACATAGGTTGTGGCATGCTTTCAGATTGTTGTGGTCAATAGGCACTAGCTGCATATTTTTTTTTGCATCAGTGCACTAGAAAGGCGCAAACATCGCCTATAATTTCTGCCAATGTTTACAAGGGACTGTTATAATGGCGTAATGGTTAGCTGGCATTACCATTATGGTTGTTATGACGGGTCAAATAACGGTCAATATTTATTTATTTTTAATTCATTTTCAGCTACAAATTATTATTTTGACTTGACTTTTTTTTTCCTGGAATGATGATTTCTGTTATGTATGAAATGACCTCAGAACGGTGGCGGTGCCATATTGTGCTGTTTCTAATTGCACTCGATGATGGGATCCAAACAGGGGAGCTTGGCTACAGCATAACATCACTCGTCCAGACAGACCTTAAGTATTGTTGGTAAGTTGAGCTTCAGCCTTCAGACCTTCAGTTTTGCTCTCTTAGGGTAGGAGGGCGTGAAGTTATAGGCAATAGCACCCTCTAATACATTGAAATAAGGAGTATCCTGCAAAAAACTTGAATGGCAACCTTGTTGGCAGGAAATTAAATTTGGAGATGGTACTATTGTCACACAAACATATGAATCAAACATAAAATTACAACTTGATGGGTATAGCTGCTCTGCCTTAAAAATAAGAAAGATATGGAAATCTGTATTTTGAGATTCTGAGCAATAAAGTAATCTTGCCTCCAATCCTTCAGGATTTAGGACGACCTGTGATGTATTGATGAAGACAGAACTGACGCATACATCGATCCGTCAGATGATACAAGATGGTGCTCTTGTAAATGACACAAGCATGATGGAGACTGACATCTCGTGTCATGTGCACCATGTATGTAATATCATCCATTAGATGATATGGCATCCTAGTAACCTATAAACAAGTTTTAGATTAATAAAACTAGAGAAGAATAAAATAATAAATCAATAAATAAAATAGATAAAAATAACTTACCTTATCCAGAGTAAACAAATCTAACTCCTACTGGTACATAGATGTAAAGCGGGTAGGCTCGTCAAAGTAAACTCTATTATTTTTTAACCATCTCAATGCTATGGTATAAATATACTTTTTTTGATTTAAGTGACGGCCTCCCAATCAATAAATATTTGTGTGCCCATGCCTTTAATTAAAAAAAAAGATATATGTTTAAAAAATTAATTATAAAATAAATTATTGAATAATTTGAACAAAATTTTACCTTTAGAAGAATAATACATCCCGCAAGGCAATTAAATTTTTTTAGGACAAAAGTGATCAAATGTTTGTACAAATATGCGAGAACAACAGCCCCCAAGCGTATTGTCTTGCTTTCTCAAAATCCTCAAACAAAAGAAATAGAGATGCGTGGACTCTGTAGCCTAAAAGATCACAAAAAAGACTGTTTCAACACATTACTAATACAAAAAAACATGTGTATAACATTCGATCTACAACAAAAGAAAATATATTATTAATTTTTAAAATTTAATGATAAATTTTTTCAAAATAAATTATAACATTTACCTATTTTCAAGTCCATTCAGAAGGTAAAACTGCAAAATTATCGCGTAACCAGCCTAACTTTATGTAATCACATCTATCTTCAACATATAGAGGGTAAACTCCCAATTAGCCTTGAATGACAATAGTGTACTTCTTAGGAGTATCAGTTATAATCACAGGCAGACCTGTGATGTTTAACCCAAGAATATTTAAAGTGTCCTCTAATGTAATCGTCATCTCTCCAAATGTAAAGTGACATGTGTTTGTCTTGGGTCAAAAGCACTCAGCAATGGCATAACACAAAAATCGATCAAAATAAAACCATTAAATATGTTGAAACGCTCCAAATCCAACTGTGATTACTAACACACGCTGATCACTCAAGAGTTGAAAGTCATTTTGCCATCTACCATGATGTCTAATCCGCTTAGTTGGATAATCATCGTATATTAATTCACTATGTTAAATACTTTTTTTTATCAAATTATATAATAATGAAAATAATTCATGAATTATTAAAAATTACTAACTAGTCCCTGGAAAATATCATTCGTTGTATGACCTAATCGATCGGTAATTATATCATCTGTAGCAGGACCACCAGGAAATGGACGCTCATTTTGGTAGTAGGCCATCTTCAATGGAGTAGCGAAAGATCTAAGGAGATTTTTACTACAAAGAGAGTAAGGACGGCGAGTAAGATGGATAGGGACGGAGGCATGAAAAGTTAAAAAGAGTGACGAGGATGTTGTATTGAGAGCAAAACGGGTTGTGGGGGGCTTTATATAGGTAGATTGTGCGCCATTTCAAAGGGCATTGATGTCATTTGTGAGCCCTTTCAAATGGCGCAGATTCCATTTGTGAGCCCTTGGAAGGGCTACTCTGTTTTGTTGGTTTTATCTTGAATATCTCCAATTCAATGTTGTGAGTGCCTCCGCATCTACACAAAAATCATTGCTTGCTAGATGACACAATGATAACATATGCAAGTTCACAGAACAAGATGAGTCAAAGTCCTTAAGTAGCCCCAACAAAAATGCCTGATAACGATCAGATGGTGAGGTGTGGTGGAAACTTGGATTTCAGTATCCCTAATAATGATCCAACTAGATGGCCAAAAATCAACCCATGAAAAGTTCAAATCCAACGGCTAAAAATCATCAATCGGGAAGATTTTCATCTTATGTCCACCTAGGATGGGCCAAACATATATACAGTCAGTGGTCTCCAAGAGCGTGCCACGTGGAACAGGCAAGAAACTTTGGTTTTAATGTTGTTATACTAAAAGGGTAAAATGGTAAATGTCTCATAGCTAGGGAGATATAGGTAAAGAGATAGATCTCCATATTTGGAGATGAGTGCTTTTAGCTAATCTCCAAATATGGCTAAGCAGTTGGGGACACTGCTGGTGGGCCTTTTTCTTTCATGCTTTTTTACTTTATTTTGAAATGGCTAACTAATAACTCTAGGGCCTAGCTCAACCCTTGCCCTACCCTCACTTATAAGGGTGAGGCCCTAGCCCTACTCCCAAGGGCCAGAGCTGGGTTAGGGTAGGGCCAGGGCCTATAAAAAGAGTATTAAAAAATATAAAAAATTTAAGTAAAAAAATAGATGCCTGAATAATGTACTTGTCTTAATAACGAGTTTCCTAGGTTTAATCTATATAGATTTCTCTATGGATAATCATAGTTTTTTCCGTTACAGGGCTGAACTGTTAAAGTTTGAAAATGAAACTTTTTAATCTTTTTAAAAACATCGATAAAATAAAGGGAATTTTTGACATACTCCCCCTCCCCCCCCATTTGAAAAAGCTGACCATACCCACCTATGACTTGGTCCATTGTCATTTGACCAGTGTTGACCCGAGTTGACTACCAAATTTTGTATTAAAGGACGAAAGTGCCCTTGTCTTCAACTTTAGAACAAGGGTTTCAAATCAAACATGAAAATAGGAGATTATAAATAGAAATTAAAACTCATGTTGGTAAACTTGAAATCTTTTTTTTATTATTTTTTGATGAATTAAGCAAATATTAAGAAGAAAAAATCTAAAAAATAAATAGATAAAACTCATGATGGAATATTTTAAAATTGAGAGAACCCATCTTTCCAAAATCTACGTCTCAAAAGCTTAAAACATAAATTACTTTGTCTTGTTTTTCATTTATGTTAATGAAAATTTTAAAACTAGAATTTTATGCTGTTCTGCTTTTTTTTTTTTTAAACCTTGGGATTTAAATACTGTCGGAGTGGTGGCCGGCTGGCCATGAGACTCCGGTGGGTTGGTTGCCAGTGATGGGCGGCCAACCTATTGGAATCTCAAGGCTGGCCGTCCATCACAGGCATTTGATTTGTGGTATGGGTTTTTGCCAAAACCCTTGTTCTAAGGTTGAAGGCAAGGGCATTTTTGCCATTTAATAAATAAAATTGGTAGTCACTTGGGTCAACACTTGTCAAATGATAGTGGACCGAATCATAGGGGGGTATGGCCCAATATATAAATTAGAAGTTTTGGAATGGGATGATTTTTGGTGAGGATGGTCTCTATGGTGAGGAGATCATCCTCAACAAAATTCAAATCATTCTGATATTCCTAAACCGGTTTACAAGTTGAAAGAATTATGGACCGTCTATTTTTATTGTTAACTTGAAAACCACATTTGACAATGTTAGAAATTTCAGAATGGGCTGATTTTTTATAGGGGTGATCTATATGGTGAGGAGATCATCCTCACCAAAAATCAGCTATTGATTCATCTCCATCTGGGTACGCCAAAATTGTTGTCAAAATTGTTGTATGAAAATGTTGTCCCCCGATCCTGACCCTATATATATATATATGAGTCATAGGGGACAACATTTTCAAACAACATTTTTTGCAACAATTTTTGTGTACCCACATGGAAGATGAATCAAAGCTGATTTTTGGTGAGGAGATCCTCCTCACCATATAGATCACTCCTACAAAAAATCATCACATTCTAAAATTTCTAACCCCATCAAATGTGGTTTTCAAGTTAACGATAAATATATATATATATACACACACACTAGACAAAAGTCATTTTGGAACAACTTATAACCATTCTTAAATTTTTCAAAATAGATATGATTTTGGGCCGGCAGGTAACATGGAACTTAAGTGTCCAAACGTGACCTTGGAACAGCCCATATTTTTATTAAAAAAAAAATAACCTAATTTAGTTTTGAATATACCACGCACCTGGTGTGCATTGTTTTATGTAATATAATAAATAAAAAAACAAATAAAATTAAATGATTTGCTAAGGGCGGGGCCCCCTTGAGTGTGACCTTGGCCGGGCCCTTATTTAGAAGGGCCTTACATATTTGGGCCTGGCTGGCCCTAAGGGCTTGAAATTTATAAAAAAAAAAGAAAAATTACCTTCAGGGCTGCAAGTTTAAACTTCTGGCCCAAAAAAGGAATGAGATCTTATAGCCCAAATAATGGTCAATAATGTTAAACTGCCCACGGTTAAAATCAACCCATGAAAATGACTCCAATCCAACACTTAGAAATCACTAATCAAGCTGATCTATGGTTGGTAGGTCCACCTATGAATTTGCCAAACATCCATACGGTCCTCCAAAAATGTACCACGTGGCTCATATTGTGGTCAGCAGAGTTTTCCTTGTAAATTATCAGTGCTCCTATTGGTAACTGAAAGGTCACCCGAACAGATTTAATTGGATGCTTAGAGCATGGTTTAAATAACTGCCGTTATAACATGGATTCAGACCTCCCCCATTATGTTATGAAACGTTAAAATGCTGAAAAATAACAGCCGTTATTTTCTGTTATAACGGTCGTTATTTTCTGGAAATTTTCGTGAAAAAAAACGGCCGTTACTTTCCATTTTTTGTTAATTTCCAAAAATTGAATTTCAGTTAGTTATTTCCATAATTTTCCGTTATTTTCTGTTTTTGCCTCTGAGCATTATAATTAGTTATAACGGCCATTATAACGGAAAAACGGTAACGCCCTAGTCCGTTATACCGTTACAATGGCCCCTTTTAAACCTTGGCTTAGAGTTCCTTGTAAACCAATTCAAAGAACCCAAGAAAACCTTGATGTGCATCCCATATTGCCACGTGCCCACATTCTTACGGGTCCATTTATTGAGCTGGACCTGCACACCAAAAATCAGATTGAGTGGTGATTTATAGCCATGGGGGGTACATGCATTTTCATCGGATGATTTCTGGCTGTTGGATTACAGCATTTTTTACGGTCCTGGTTTTTGGTGTGTAGGTCCCACTTGCATTTTTGGAGATGGACATCGAAGTTTTCTCAACCAGCATCCTCTTTGGTTGCTCATATGCAGTCATTTACCCTCCTCTCCCTCTCTCTCGATCGTGTGGTGCATGACTGATTGAAGAAGACCAGAGAGATTCAATCTATTAGTAGGTGGGAGTATCATATCCTCTGCAACTCAGCCTCTGCCTCCCGAGATCTTTTGTAGGTACCCACTTTGGTTTTCCTTGAGGTGAGAATTCATGGGCATGGCCGTTTATTCTGTTTCGGGGCATTCATAATCAATTATGAGTGTACAAAATTACAACTTGATGGGATAGTTGCTCAGCCTTCAAAAAAATGGAAATCTGTAGTTTGAGATTCTGAGCAATATAGATTTGGGATCACAGACTAGACTACGTCTTTGTGAGACCCTTTTGAAGGATTGATTGGTGATCTTGTTTGGCAGCAATAATACTAGAATGGGTTTTGTGATTGAGCTCTGTAGAGTTATCAGCTTGTATTTGCGTTGTACTCCCCACCCCATGTGGCTGAATTGATATTTCTCATCTTTGACCCAGTATATATCAAGAGAAATGGCTGATGCGCCTCTTGTTGGATTGTTGATGAACCATGCGTCAGTTTGGGAATTAGACATGGAATTGGAATTGAAATTGAAATTGAAAATTCAGATTCTTGCATAGGAATTTTCTGTGTTTAGTTGTATTGGGGGAACTCCCATTGAAATCCATTTAGCTGTTTGAATACCTAACAAAATTGAAATTTCTTGCCTAACATGGGATCCTCATGGAGATGAGCCGAGGGCTGATTTTTGGTAGGATGATCTCCTCACCATGGAGATCATTCTCACAAAAATCAGACTATTTTGAGCTTGATGAGTCTTGCATAAACATCTAACATAAGGAGCTAAGTCCCTCATTTTACATGGAGTTGTATCAAAATTGTTAATAATTTTTTTTTTATTGTTCCATCAGCCCTTTGTCTGATTTTCTCTCCACCATGAGGATCACATGGAAGCCAATTTTTCCTTTTTAAAGAGCCCATTCCAGCATGTAAATAATTAAACTTCATCTACATCCCGCAGAGAAGTCTAGTTTCTCAAACAGGGGGTTTTGAGACAAGAAATGAGCTTTTGCCATTTTCCTACTTCAGTGACCCTAACGGAGCACTCTGCTGGCCTGGAAATCTCGAGAGCAAGCAGGTTTGAAGAAGTGATTAAAATTATGGACTACTCTGCTTTGCTGGTTTTATCCTGAATATCTCCAATTCAATGTTGGGAGTGCCTCCTCACCTACACAAAACACAAAAATCATTTCTTACTAGATGGCACAATGATAACAGATGCAAGTTCACCGAACAAGATGAGTCAAAGTCCTTAAGTAGCCCAAACAAAAACGTCTGATCACGATCAGATGGTGAGGTGTGGAGCACTACCACTTGGTTAAGGTGGAAATCTGCTGCTATGGCCCCAATACATGAACATTCTCTGATCACAATCAGACAGCAATGATGGGCATGTGTACTTATTATGCAATATAGACTTGATCACTTCATTGGTTAATCTGATTTGCAAATAGTTTGGACTTAGCATAAATGATCACATATTATCGTATGTTTAATAACTAGTTAGCAATACTTAAAATATTGCTTCATGTATAATTTATTTGAAGTTGTAGCTTGGTTTCTGAAATGCATCTTTTGTTCACCGTGGTGGTTGCATATGGCCGATTCCTATGTTGAGAGATACATTATTTTCTTCTTTTTTCCAACTGCTGAGAGACGTTATTTTCAGGTTGACGATTGCAAAGCATCAATACTTTTGAGATCCTTTTGTGCATGCTCTCTTATTGTTTTTTTTTTCTTTTTTACCTAATATCTTTATAAGCATAATTGAGGACATGGATACGGCATGTGTAGAAAGTTTACATGGTCTACAACTTACCGAGCTTGTGTTTCTTCCTTCTCTACAAGAAGAAACTCCGGATGATGACATGGCATTCTAGCTGGGATGATTTGGTTATTTGCATCAATGTCATGGCTTCTGCTATCTATTGTTGGACTTGTCAGAAAATACCACAAGAATGTTCATACAGTGTGTTTCAGATGGCTAAAATAATTTATCATGATTACAGTGAAAACTGTAGTAGTTAGGTTATGGGTTTGTGGTATCTTTCAATCTTCTTTGTAGGAATTCTAATCAAGTAACTTACCTACTTGCTGAAGAGGGTGTCCTCAGACTGGCTCTAGTTCTGATTCTAATCAAGTTCCCCTTCTGGTTTGAGATTCTTTCATTTTTTTTAATAATTCCTATTATTTTTATTTCTTCTAGTAGATTTTCATTGTTGAGGAAATAGAGCATGGGAAAACTTGATTACAGCTAAGAACCATTGTAGCACTAAGACCAATATAAAGGTTATCCCACAAGTTTAAGATTCTCATTGTTGAGGAAGTAAAGCATGGAAAAACTTGATTACTGGTAAGAACTATGGCAGCACTTAAGACCAATATATATTATATAGGTTGTCCCACAGGTTTAGAAAGCTATTCTTTGAAGTTAGCATAACAATGTTGATAGTATAAAAGCTTCTTACGTAGGAAATCAGTTCTAGAAGTTCTACATGTATGGGGTTTTGAAACTTACATGTATAAGTTCTAGAAACAGGAACAACAGTTACCCCATCCAGTTTTGGACAATACATCTTTATTATGAAAGTGATTTAGGCTGGAGCAGGATCACTACCCAGACTGGTACCTTGCTGCTTGTGGTTGATTGGAGCGCATGAATAACTAAGGCAGCATTGAGAAGTCAAGTAAACAATGATAGAGCTCCCTTCAGTAAACAGGATAAATAGAAGTCCTATAGCATACAATGAGTGGTTTGCTATGTTACCCAGATTTGGCAAGGATACAGGACTGGTTCAATGTGGATACAGCATTTACACTTAAAATGAAAGTATTCAATACGGATACGACACCCATTTTGAAGTATCCCAGTATTATAGGTGGTTTGAACATGACATCCTTACTGAATTTCTGATCTCATGGAAAGCTCCTTGTATCCTGACAAAGATAAAGCTGTTAATTTGCAAACAATGAGTTGTTATGAGTATTTTACACATAGAGACGGTAAGCATAATACTTAGTGAAAGAGAATCACAATATACACGAAATAACTTCAATAAAAACTAGAATATAGTTGTCAGAGCATACAATTCTTGAATCTTTATTTTATAAGAGTGTCTGCTGTAGTGTAACCATTGTGAGTGGAAGTAGCTGCAAACTTATTTTTTCTTGTCCTATTCTGCATCTTTTTTGGCATAGAGTAAGGCACATGTACAGAGTTTCCACCATTCTTAGTTGCATCAATTTCTCCAATTCTGCCTTCTATTCTTGTAAGTTACTATGAAGAGATGATCAATACGAAAATAGTAAATGACGTCTACTAAGGAAGTGGGATTGGTCAAGCATGACCAGTGACATCTTGACTAAACTCTCCAAAATGTGAGACAATGATCACGAGTCCATATTCTAGTTCTAGGGAAAACGAGGAATGAGCTACAAAAAGGAACTCTAGCTTTCTATCTATAAGGAATTCAGGTTCAACAGATTTAAGAACTTTAATTTAGTATTAATAAACCACAATAAAGAGAATGCAGAGACCACTCAAACAATCCAATCAAAGAAATCATCCCTGAGATTATGTTTGTAATCACCTTCGTAGATCTTCAATCAAGCAAATCTTCCTCCTCGTAATTTTCGAAGAAGAAATGTTCTAACTTCAAAGAAGATGCATCCACAAGTATGTAAAAATAAACAAATATATTATTATCACTTTTATTATTTTGATAGGTTGTGGGGCTTCTTTGTTATGTTGCTTTTACCTTTTTCTCTATGTTTTTCTTTTTTGGATTTCGGATATTATGTTGTTTTTGTGACTTAGCTCAAATATCTGGTTCTTGGGTATTGTTTGGATCATACTGAGATTAATGGAATAAACCCATCTAAATTCCCTCTTCTGTTTACTCAACTAATCTTGATTTGTGTTTTTTCCCCAGATTTTCCCCGTTTTTCTAGATGGATTCTTATTGAATCTACTATATTTTGGACAATTAGAGGAGATACCCACCTAGATTTTATCAATTTTTTTCCTAATTGCATGTTTTTTTTAATCTCATTTCCCCCTTTTTTCTTCACCTAGTTTTTCTGGATTTTTATTGTTCTGCTCTTTTTGTTATGCAGAACCAACTACGGGGTCCTGTAAGGCATCCTGAATCTCTCTACTCACATGCAAATCCCAGTGGAAACTATGAAGGTTAGATCCCATGTGCATCTATAGTGGTTATTATAGTATTTGTGTTGATTGGCAAGGGTTTCTTCTAGTCTTAATAAAGGAATGACTTATTTCTTTTGACAAATTTTTGTAAGATTTGAAGTTTAGATGTTTTTATAATTTTGAATATTTGGTTAGTGCCACACCCCCTATACAGAGAGGTCATGTGGCATAAAGTAAGATTGCGACAACATACTCATCACCTCTGTTGCTGACACATTTGAGTTTATCCATTTGTATGTACACATCCTATTAACCAGCCATTGGAAGATTCTCAAAATATTGAAACTTGATGTTTCATTAGTCCTCTTTCCATCTAGCAGGTAAGCTGAGATCGAACTGAGGACTCGAAGGTTCCGATGGAGAGCACCATCCATTTGAGCAATGGGATCGAGTCCCTGGTTTATACATCCTTGTAAATTCATAACATTACCTCTAATGGGTATGCTAGTATACATGATCTCCTCAAACCTGATAACTATACGTAACAATTCTACTATTCTCTTTTAACACAAAATGCAGGCTCGTCTTATCTTGTATTTGTGTATTTGTAGAATTATGTTTGTGATGATCTATTAGTTTTCTTCAGTTGAAACTTTGAACTCAATATGTAGGCTTCCTGTTACATTATGGTGTGCTTAATAAGATTCATGTTTGGATATCTATTTATTTTTCTCCACTTGAAAAATTTTCACAATAAATTTTGTGATTGGTATGATCTAAAATCCTTGTCTTGGAGTCGTAAAAGAAATCTATAAATGGAGTTGCTGTACACAATGAACATGCAGGAGATAAGGGGCCATCTTTCGATTGGTCCCACCAGAACACAAAGTTCCCTTCAAGTTCAACACAATAATAAACTTTAGGGTATTTTAGTAATACCCCCCTGAAATTTGAAAGTAATCTGTAATTCCCCCTTACACTTTCAAACTTTAGGATTACCCCCCTTGACCTAGTTTAACAGTGGTTGACTTCAGTTAAAACGGACTTGACTCACACGCTGTTAGCATTGTACTTGCAATATCATGGTCCTTTCGTAAGTGCATTAACAGCCACATGATGCATGTCACATTTTAATGTTAGTCAAATGATAGTTAAGCTAGGTCAAGGGGGTAATCCTAAAGTATAAGGGGGTATTACAAATTACTTTCAAATTTCAGGGGGGTGTTACTAAAATACCCTAAACTTTAAGCAAACAGAACTTGCAAACTCTTACACAGGAACTTACAGATGCTGAACATGAAAACACCTTCACAATCTAATTGTTAAAAGAGTGAACGGAGAAGTATTCCTTCAATTAGGACTTGAAGCTCTAGTGCCTTTCACATGCTGTCAAAGGTTTAGAAATCGGCATGCACTTGACAATGAAGCCAATGGGCCAAGACATGGCTGCTATTCCAATACATACACCCCATTTCCTCAAATCCAACCTCACGGTGTCAGCGAACTTGTTCAGGACTTCCACCATCACCACCTGAAGAACGACTGTTATAGCCACGATTCCTAAAAACAAAGGGTTCCTATGTATCCCCTTAAATACATTCTTCTTCTCCAGTTTCCTTGCATTGAACTCGTTGAAGATCTGGCAGAGAACGAAGGTATTGAAGATGAGGGTGTCCTTAACCTTCTCATTCACTCGAAAGATAGAACTGCCCTTAAACTGCAAGGTTAGCAAGACAACTATTTGATATAGCGCCTGAGCAATGAGGTTCCTCCACATGACTTTGGTAATTAGCGGCTCTGTCCGACCCACAGGGGGCTTCTTCATGAGCTCGTCAGTGGGTCTCTCAGTGGCCAAAGCCAAGGCCCCTAGTGAGTCCATGATCATGTTTACCCACAACAGTTGGACTGTTGTCAGTGGGACTTCGCCAGAAGAGACTGCTGCAATGAAGTTGATCACGACGGCTGTGATATTCACTGTGAGTTGGAACTGAATGAATTTCTGGATGTTGTTGTAAACACACCTTCCCCACCTCAAAACTGTAACTACGGATGTGAATTTATCATCCAAGATGATGATGTCAGAGCTCTCCTTTGCCACTTCGGTTCCTTGAATTCCCATGGAGAGCCCAATGTCAGCTTCTTTTAGTGCTGGGGCATCGTTCGTGCCGTCTCCAGTGACCGCAACCACATGGCCTTTTTGTTTCAAGCATTTTACCATCAGAAGCTTATCAAGAGGGGAGGACCTTGCCATCACACGGATTCTATCGACCCTCTCTATCCTCTCATCTGGTGAGTAGTTTCTGAACTCTTCACCTTCAACCACTGCTCCGCTACTGGATTCCTGGTCCGGCATGAGTATTCCACATTCGATGGCTATAGCTCTTGCAGTGAAAATATTGTCTCCAGTTATCATCTTGATGTTAACTCCAGCAGCTCTGCAAGCTTCCACAGCCTCTTTAACCCCTGGCCTACATGGGTCCTTCAAACCCACTAGCCCTAACAATGTGAGGTCATTCTCATCAAGCTTTTGGTGGCCCTTTCCCTCATCCTCTCCATCTTCTACCTCCTTTTCAATTTGTTTGTGAGCAAAAGCAATGCACCGGAGACTGTTAGCTGCCATGGTTTGAATGATTTGCTCAAACATGTTCCTTTCATCTCTGTCCATGAATTTCTTTGTCCCTCTACTATCATAATAATTTGAACACATTGCCATTACCATTTCTGCAGCTCCTTTCCAATGTGCGTGGATAGTCTTCTCACCATTTTTCCTCATCAAAACCCCACTTCGTTTCTTCTCCGAATTGAAGGTTTCAACATGTAGAATGGTACAACTTTGCTTCAAATCTTCCATGTCCATGCCTAACTTCAGCATGGCCCACGATATAATGGCTTTCTCAGTTGGGCTGCCGGAGAACTCAGGCTCGGCTTTGGAAGTGGGTTTATAAACACTACCTGTTGTATTAAGCCCAACTCCTTGTTGGAGTAATTTAATGACATTTTGGGCTGTTGTGGGGGTGGAATCATCAGTCATGGCCACTTCACCGAGCCAAAATTCTGTCACCTTCATCTGGTTTAAGGTGAGGGTGCCCGTTTTGTCTGTGCAGATGGTGGTGGCCGAGCCCATGGTCTCACAGGCTGAGAGTTTCCGAACCATGGCCTGATCTTTCATCATTCTCTTCATTGAACAAGCAAGACTGAGAGTCACGGCCAGTGGCAAACCTTCTGGAATTGCTACCACCACTATGGTGATTGCTGCAGTAATAACACCAACCACTGCCTTCATCACATCATTGATCTTGGTCTTTTTTCCATTGAACTCCCGATTTCCATTTTCATCTGTTGTGTGCCCTGTGAAGTAACGCACCAATAACACCACGAGAACAAGGAATGCGACTCCCAAACCAACCATTCCTATGTAAGAGGTCAGCTTGTTAAGCCGAGCTTGTAACGGGGTCTGCTCGTCTGAATCTCGGCTTATTGAGCTCATCACCTTGCCCCACATTGTGTTCATGCCCACAGATGTGACAAGCATGCGGGCATACCCATCTGCCACCTTGGTTCCAGAGAGTAGAAATGGATTCTGGTTACTATCAACATCCACGTGCTCACTCTCTCCCGTCATGCTCGACTCATCCGTTTGCAAGGAATGTCCATATAGGAACAATCCATCTGCTGGGATGTGATCTCCAATCTTTAGACACACGACATCACCCACCACGACATCAAAGATTGAGATCATTTGCCGTCTCCTGTCCCTCACGACATCAACCTGGATGTTGTTGCTGATAGTTGCTAGCTTCTCGAACTGCCTTGACTGCCGGAAGTTAGTGATTCCGGTAACAGCAACAACTAGGATGACAGCAAGAAATATACTTCCCCCATCATACCACCCTTCTTTCAGGCCATTCTCCTTAATCTCAAACCCAAGAGAAAAGATAGCACATCCCAAAAGGATGATAATAGTGCTATCTTTGAAAGCTTCCAAAACAAAGCGGAAGAATCCTTTTGGGGGCGGCTTCGGGTATGTATTCGAACCATAAGCATGGCGCCGGCTACTAATATCTTCTGCATTGCCACGAATTCCATTCTCCTTGTGGGTTTCAAGAGACTTGGCGATTTCTTCGACTCCTCCCAACTGATGAAGAAGGTCCAATTTCTTATCCTTTACTATATCAGTGAGCTTTTCATGGTCAATATTGATAGCGGTGTAGGACGGAGAGCGTAACATGTTGGTTCTTCCTCTCCACTATAAACTGTTTGGCGCAAGGGGAGGCTAGAAAATAACTAATGGCTGTGAAAGCCAGACGCTATCTTGTAGTCGGGAATATGGCAGCAGAGTTACTGTAATGTTTCTGCATGAAGTGGGTTATCATCAGAAAAGTTGAAAGAGATCGAAAAAAAAGAAAAGAAAAGTCAGTATGAAAAGTTCTTTTGAGAAGTTGCTAGTGAGCTTCCTGTGTCACATCGTGCTACTGCTACTATCAAAGCTTATTTTAGGATTCTGGCCAATAATGCGAAAGATTTATACGGGCATCTCGCCCGAGATGACATGAGGGTTCTTCATGAACATTGCATCTCCGGCGAACGAAACGACCCCATTTCGGGATCATCTCGATACCCACTGATTCGGATCCGGATTGCCCAATCCAGAACGGGATTGGCCGAGACTTCGAACCATGACCGACAGATCCACCTTGTTTGGACAAGTGTTTTTTAGGACTCGAGGTCAACCCATGGATTTTTTTAATGTAGAGTTGGACCCAATGGGGTGCTGCCATCTGTACATGCCAAGTAAGAATATTCCAGTTTTCGAACGAGTGGTAAATGAATCCAATAGCAGTGCTCCTATGTAGTTGGATTTTAATTGGATGCTTAGAGCTCCTTGTAAGCCACAATGCATAGCCTCCTTGATAGAAGCGTTCTCATTGGATCATCGGCCCTCTTAGAATAATGGGAATTGATTTTTCGAGTGAACTTTTTTTCCATTTTCCAGCCAAGTCAATATAGGTCAACATTCTCAGCATTTGACAAAAATACCCCTCTAATCATGTCCTAAACATGTGAAAAATGTTGTCCGGAATTAGTAAAAAAGCTCAGATTCCCTATATATAAATAATATTACTCTTGTCAATTCACGTGTTTCGTTCCCTGACTAAACATCCACGAGGTGAGTGGGCCCAGATGGCAGCGGTGAGTAACAAAAAGGGTCGTGATGTAATAAGGTATACCTGAGATCTTTTCGAAATGCGGATGCGGCATTTTTGGTAGTCACCGCTGCCATCTGGGCCCACTGACCGCATGGATGTTTAGTGCCCTTTAGTATATAATCATACCCAAAATCGGCTTGTTTGATAATATTTAGCTGTTGGTTTTTGTACTAAATAGTTTGTTGCATTCAACGGCTATAAAAACGTCTTAAAAAGTGTTAAAATCTAATGGTTATAGATTACCAATCAGAGTGATTTTTCGTGTGTATATCTACCAAGGGGTGGGATAAACATCCATGCCGTCAGTGGGCCTCGATGACAGTTGTGAGTAACAAAAATTGAGCTTCCACATTTTAAAAAGTTTGAGGCATACCTTGTTACATCTTTTTCCTAACAAAAATTGGTGCATTAAGGCCCATTGATCGCGACACTTCGCCAAAAGCGTGAGCTACAGCTTGTTACGTCCAATATAAAGTTTGATCGGACCTCTCCCCAGAGTGCTATTCGGGCTCGGTAACCCCACTAATGTTTGGCTCACCCCTACACTGAAAATCGACCTTTGAGATTTTTCTTCTCATGGGCGTTATGAACATGGCTATGGATGAATTCCAACCCCATGATAGAAAAATGTAAAATCCAACAGATAAAAACAATCAATCCAACTAATTTATGGTGTGTTGAGCAGTCCATTCATGGGTCAGTGGGTCTCAAAAATGTCCCACATGGCATTTTGGGAGGGGTCCTATCAAACTTGTATCTAGAGAAATTTGAAGGTCCCCTCCCAAAATATTTGACAGGCACCCTTTGTTAACCACCCTTAATCAACTAACCAAGGGGTTAACGTGGGTTGGGTTTAGACCTTGAAGTATGTGCCAGGCATTTTGGCAGGGGACACCAGCGAATTTTTTCCTGGGATCCTTCAAACTTTGAAGGTCCCCTCCCAAAATGTTTGACGGGTACTTTTTATTAACCACCCTTAACCAACTAACCAAGGGTTAACGTGGGTTGAGTTTAGACCTTGACGTACGTGTGAGACATTTTGGCACGGGACCATCAAAGTTTGTAGGATCCCGGACCAGCGATTGGAGAAAAAATTCGCTGTATCTATAGAAGCAAGACTACCGATGGTAGCACCCTGTTGACTTAAGCAAGACTCACTCAGTGGGCCCTTAAGGGTGCTCCACGTGGCATTTTTGGCAGGGCAGACTTCAAATTTTGAAACTCCTAGGACAGCAAATATATTCTGGAAGATTACACGTTTCACGCTAAATCCAAATGAGTCGGGGTCCACCAGAAGTAAAGAGTAAAACCAAGGTTTTAAGGAGGCCGTTTTAACGGTTAAACGGACTGGGGGCGTTACCATTTAAACCGTTTAAACGGTCGTTAAAATTGATTGGAACGGTCAGGGGCAAAAATGGTGAAAAAAGGAAAAAATGGATTTTAACGGGTTTTAACAGAAAAAAATGGAAAAAATGGCACTGAAATTCAAATTTTAAAATTTGAAAATTAAAAAAATTGAAATTTAACGGATTTTAACGGAAATTAAACAGATTTAATGGCCATTTTTTCACAAAATTTTTCAGAATTAAATGGCTGTTTAAACGATTTTAACTGCGTTTAAACGATTTTAACGGCCGTTTTTTTCAAAACTGATAAAACGTGTTTAAACGGTTTTTACGGAAACGGGCTTGGGGCGTTACCGTTTAAACGGCCGTCTTTAAAACCACGAGTAAAACTTCTATCACACGAAATTGTAAATCACAAGCCAATGAGTTCTTGGCACGTACACAAGTGCTTTTGCAACGTACCCATGTGCTTTTGATTTTTAGGTGTACGTGCCGAGAACTCATTGGCTGTGATTTGTGTGATTTGCAATCCCATTGTGACACAAGTTTTACTCGTACCTCGGTACGTGTGTGGTGAGACCTCCGTACAAATTCCACGTGCCGAGATCTGCTGCTTCGATGATAGGGCCCGGTCATCAGTGCTCTCTCACGTCATGGTGGTGACGTTTGCCTTTCACAAAAAGTTTGACCTTTTCAATCATTAATCTTAGGGGATGTTTGGTTGCGGCAATGAGTCTATTCTATATAAATTGTTCACCCCAAAAAATGCTTATTCATTGTTTGGCTTTGAGCATTTTATGGGGATATGGAATATAATCGGGCGGGCGTGACACGCCATTCAAAGTTATGTGATGTTCTGTTGTTTATTCTTATTCAATAAATACATGTAGTTGCAAGCCAAGGAATAATAAAATCAACAACTAATCCTCAGATTTCACATTATACAAAGACTGACCAGGCAACGATGGAAATGAGAGAGGAGACCTTATGGTCCTCTCCTCAGTTCTCACAATTTGTTGATCTCACCATAATGACGTCATATCCAAGGTTTAAAGGAGGCCTTTTTAACGATATAACGGACTTTGGACGTTACCATTAAAATGGATTGTAATGGCCAAGGGCAAAATGGGAAAAAAATTAAATTTTTTTTTTATTGTAATGGAAAAAAATGGGGCTGAAATTTAAAATTCAAAATTCGAAATTGAAAATTTAAAAAATGAGAAAACGGATTTTAAAGGATTTAACGACCAATTTTTTTCCACATAATTTTTTAGAATTTAACAGCAGTTAAAACTATTTTAACGGCCGTTAACTAACAATTGAATGCTTAAAAATCACTAACCAGGCTGCTTTTTTGCATGTAGGTCCACCTCGGGATGGAACAAACATACATTTGGTCAGTGTTTTCTAAAAGTGTGCCGGCCACTTATTCCAAAAAACGCACAAAATCCATGGTTAAAACAAAACCATGAAAAAGACTATAATCCAATGGATAGATCGAAATTACTAATCAAGATGAATTTTGGTATGTAGGTCCACTTAGAAATGGGTCAAACATCTATATGGCTAGTGATCTCTAAAAATGGGCCACGTGCAAGGTGTATGTGTATCGTTTATTTAATATTGGGTGTGAATTACGAAATAGTGGATTTTAGGAGATATGGAATATGGGCATCTGGGTGTTTTCGGAACATGAACAACAAAAAGTGGCATCAAACTCTTGAAGTGATTTCTAGGCTATAAAATACAAGTTCAAATTCCCAAAACTCAGTTGATTAGTGATTTCTAAAAATACTGCTCAAATTGTACCAAAGATCAGCCTCATTAGTGATTTATATAGGCTATAACATACCGCTCAAATTCCCACATTCATGAAAATAAGTCCAATTCAACGCCTATAAATCACTATTGAGGCCGATTTTCGGTTTGTAGGTCCACATAAAGATTGGCCAAACATCCATACGTTCAGAGTCCTCTAAGAGTGTGCCACGTGGTTCATATTGTGTCATGTAACGGGAGCCTGTCATTTTAGGATGGTAACTGGAGCCCGACCCTTTTAAATATATATATTTTCACACAAAACAACATGGACGGCCCAATATATAAATTAGAATTTTTAGAATGGGATGATTTTTGGTGAGGATGGTCTCTATGATAAGGAGATCACCCTCACAAAAACTTAAATCATTCTGATATTGATAGCATGGTTTACAAGTTGAGGAATTATGGAACATCTATTTTTTACCTTTAACTTGAAACCTACATTTGATGGGGTTAGAAATTTCAGAATGGGATGAATTTTTGTAGGGGTGATCTATATGGTGAGAAGATCATCCTCACCAAAAATCAGCCATTGATTTATCTTCCATTTGGGTACATCAAAATTGTGTATCCATTGAGCCTGACCATATATATATATATCTATATAGAAAAGATTAGAAAGATATAGATAAAGGGGTGATTAAGACAATGTACCTGTGTTTAGCTGATGAAATTCTCGACTATGAATCGACGAGACTTCTACGTTGTCGTGTTTGTGGACAAAGGCCAGAAAATAAGTAATGGCTGTGAAAGCCAAACGCTCTCTCGTACTAAGGAAGAGGGTTATTTGATAAAGCGAAGAGCGAAGAAAGAAAGAAAGAAAGAAAGGAGCAATTTCTTTAGAGATATTAAGAGAAATCAGCTGGTGAACAGTTGAAACATACGAAGAGAGGAGCGGTTGAGAAGGAGATTACTACAATTTCCTTCTTATAATAACTTAAAATCAAGCATAGTTAGCCGACGTCAAAAGAAAAAAGTCTATCATAGTCGTTGAGAAGTTGCTACTGAACTTCAGCTTCCCTGTATATGACAGGATAAAACTTTGATGACCGGGCCCTATCATCGAAGAAGATGACAGGGCAGCAGATCTCCGTACGTGGATTTGTACGGACTGACCACCTAGACCTCCGGTAAATGCTGGCTGATGTAAAAAAAGATGACATCATCTTGTGACATAATTAAGTTTTGGGTCGTGATGTGACAAGGTGTACCCGAGATCTTTTCAATTGCGGAAGCGGCATTTTTTGTAGTCACCGCCAAGGTTTAAAGGAGGCCGTTTTAACGGTTCAACGGACCGGGGCGTTACCGTTAAAACGGATTGAAATGGTCAGGGGCAAAAATGAAAAAAAAATGGAATTAAACGCATTTTAACGGAAAAGTGGCGCTGAAATTCAAATTTTAAAATTTGAAAAAAAAAAAAAAAAAACGGAATTTAACAGATTTAAACGGATTTTAACGGAATTAAACGGTTTTAACGGACGTTTTTTTTACAAAATTTTTCAAAATTAAACGGCTGTTTAAACGATTTTAACGGCCATTAAAACAAAAAAAAACAGCCATTTTTTTCAAAACCGATAAAACGTGTTTAAACGGTTTTAACGGAAACGGGCTTGGGGAGTTACCGTTTAAACGGCCATTTTTAAAACCATGGTCACCGCTGCCTTCTGGGCCACTGACCGCATGGATGTTTAGCTCACCTCTTAATAGACAGTCATACCAAAAATCAGCTTGTTTCATGCTTTTTAGCCGTTGGTTTTAGTTCAAAATTAATGGTTGCATTTAACGGCTATAAGAATGCCTTAAAAAGTGCTAAAATCTAATGGTTATAGAATACCAATCAGGGTGATTTTTGGTTTGTATATCCACTAAGGGTGGGATAAAACATCCATGTGGTCTAGATGACAGCGGTAACTAATTCACCAAAAAGGTGCTTCAACATTTGAAACAGTGTCAGGCATACCTCGTAAAATCTTTTTCATTTTTACTCTAGAAAGTGTTTTTTTTTACGATATCTATCAATCTGTCTATCTATACTATTATAAAGCAACAACCGGTGGTGCCACGGCCACCCACCCATGTGACACAATTAAAGGTTGTTCTACTTTCAAAAGGTAAAACACCCATGTGACACAATTAAAGGTCGTTCTACTTTCAAAAGGTAAAACCTTCCCTCATTCCCTCCTCACCAGAAAAAACCTGAGTTAAAGTACGCCCTATAAAGTTTTGGATGTCCAGCACGTCCACAATTCTCATCAATGACGATGAGGGACAAAAGTGTAAGCCCCGTGGCACACATTTAGGGATTATTGACCACGTGAATGTTTGCACCATCCCTAGGTGGACCTATATAAGCTTGTTTAGTGATTTCAAACCTTTTGAGCTGAATACCCATATAATCTTCCAAATCTACTATTGAAAATCAACCCGTGGAAATGACTCTAATCATATCTTTAAAAATCATTAATAGGCTGATTTTTTGTATGTAAATCCATCTAGGGATGGATCAAATATCGGTGAGTGATCTTCATGAGTGTGCTACGTGTAAGGTGCTGACATGTTCCCCTAGTACTATTATAAAGCAAGAACTTGAGTTGGGCGATTACAATGGCTTCAAATAATATTCTAATAATTTAGAAAGTACCCTTATGCATTCTCTTTAAAATTCATTACTTTGAAAAGGTTTTTTGGATTTTTATGTATTTTAAGAGGGCTTTTAGTCTTTTAGTTTCCAAAGGCATACATCACCTTTGTTTTTCCATTAAGGGTCTGTTTGGTACGTGAGAAAAAGAGTTCCAACGGCGAATATTTAGCCAAGGGAATATTATCTCGGCTAAATATTTGCTCATATCTATATTTAACAATGTTTGGTACATGTATGAGCTAGCTCACTTTAGCTTACTTCATTTTCTTTCAATTTGAGTGGGTCCCACATATCAAAGTAAGTCAAAAATAGGTTGGGCGAGTGCGGGAACCACATATTATGTCAAAGGATAAAAGAAAATTTATTTTTATCTTTTTTATATATTAAAAAACTAATTTTTATTGAAAATAGTGATTTTCCGGCGAGAAAATAAAATTTTCTCACCAAGACATAATTGGCGTGAAAATATTTACACAGGGGGGGAGGTGATCAAATATTTTCCCGACACGGAGGGCAAATATGTGGACCCGGCTAAATATTCGCTGAGGGCAAGTGGCTGCCTAACGCACCCGGGCGAATATTAGCGCGCACAAATATTTTATTTTTCCGCCCCAGTGCGTTACCAAACAGACCCTAAATGTGAAAAAAAAACACAAAAAACTCAATACTGTTTAAAAAATAAAAAAAGTACTACACAAATGACAAATCGAATAGATGTTTGGTCATTTTCTTAGGTTAACTTACGTACAAAAATCAGCCTGATTAATGATTTCGAACCTTTGGATTTGGGAACCCCAAATAATGCTCAAAATCCACGAATAAAAATCAACTCCTAAAAATGACTCCAATTGAATGTTTAGAAATCATTAATCGGGGCTGATTTTTTGCATGTAGGTCTACTTAGGAATGGGCCAACCATCCATATGGTCAGTGATCTCTAAGAGTGTTGCCACATGTAAGGTGCATGTGCATCACACGTGGCGTTCCCCTAATTTGTATATAAAATCCATTTCCAGAAAAGCTAATTATTAAGATCAACCACACAGTTGGCGAGCTAGTGCCAAATATTAGTATTCGTCTTAAGTTTTTTAGAATTTTTGCCTCTTCGTTTCCTTTTAAAATGAGGACAGAGCTATCCATGGTTGCTTTTTAAAAAGTTTTTTTTTTTTTAATCAAAATCCTTAATCCAGGTTTATGTGGTGCGGGATCATTGGGCGGACGATCGCCACTTCTAAATATTTTATGCTTACTTATATTGCATGTTGTTATGGCTTGACCTCAAGTCCATCTTATTAATATCACTTTATTTTATTTTTGTCCCCAGACTCTCAATGCCCTCAATTCATTTTTTTTTTTATATATATCAGTAGAGTAAATGGGGTGCTGCCATCTGTACATGTCAGGTGAGAATATTCCAATTTTTGGAAGAGTGCGGTAAATTAATCCAATAGCAGTGCTCCTATCCGACGTTTAAAAGGGGCCATTATAACAGTATAACGGCTGTTATAACAAATAGTAACACACGGGTAATAATGGAAATAACAAAAGATCGGCACTAAAATTCAAATTTTGAATTTTCAATCTAAATTCTAGCGGAAAATAATAGAATAATAACGAAAATAATTGTCTTTTTTTATTATAAAATAATGGCTTTTATTTTCTGAGCATTAAAACAGTTCATAACATAAGGGGGCAGGTTCGAATCCTAATGACGTCCGTTATTTTCTTTACAATGGCCTTTTTTAAACCATACTCTTACTTTATTAACAGAAAAGTCCCCCGAACGGATTTGCATTCTTAAAGCTCCTTGTAAGCCAGAACTTTCACTGTCGAAGAAGCCGAGGCACATGCCATAAATAATGTGCCACGTGGCTCGTATTGTGTGTTGTGATCGGCTTCGGTCACAACATCTTGTGACAGAAGTTTTACTCTTATGTTTTATCTATTTCCACCAACATGTGACAGAAATACCCCTCTAACAATTCCTTTCTAGGGGTATTTCTGTCAAACATGTGAAAAATGTTGTACGGAATTGGTAGACAGTCAGATTCCCTGTAATACTCTCTTGTCCAATCACGTGCGTTTCGTTCCGTGGCTACACATCCACGCGGTCATTGGGCCCAGATGGCAGCGTGATTAACAAAAATAGTAAAACTTGCATGACCGTCGGTCACAGTATATACCACGTGGCACATTCTTGGAGGACTCTGACCGTATGGTTAACAATCGACAGTCATGACAAGTCAGGGTAACGCCCCCAGTCCGTTATACCGTTAAAACGGTCCCGTTTAAACCTTGCTCCCAACAACAACAAAAAAAAAAAAAAGAGAGAATTAAAGGATCGGGCTCCCCGGGACAAGAAGTTCAATAATGCTCTCGGACATGGATTTTGATAATTCAACCATGGTTGTGCTTTGGCAAAACTAAATGCCAGCTCAACACATCTGCCGAAAGAAATCACCGTTGGATTATCAGAATCCACACATGAGAACATTAGTGAATTTATTAAGAGTTCGTCTAGAGCTACACCCATTTCTTACATCCAGTTCTTACACCCGGTGATGGGGCTCACATGGAGATCATGTTGGACAATCCAACCACACTCTGAGTTTATAATAGTTACCCTCGCAAAAATTAGGACATTTTGTGATGATGATCAACGGGGAAAGGAAAACTCAATGAATGGATGGATTATCCATCATGATCTCCATGTGGACCCCACCACTGGATGTAAGAAATGGGTGTAGCCCTAGACGGACTCATTTATTAGTTAGTTCACTTTTGTTGGTCCATGGACCCGACCTGAAAGAAAAAGATACACAATTTTTGTTACTCACCACTGTCATTTGGGCCCACTGACAGCGTGGAAGTTTAGCTCAGACCTTGGTGACTATAAACACCAAAAATCACTCTGACCAATAATCTTTGACCATTAGATTTGAGTAGTTTCTAAAGCATGAGTATACCTTGTTACATCGCGACCCAAAAAAAACCCCCTTAAAAAAGTATATTCTTTAAATTTAAAGAGAAATTTTCTCTAAATCGTGTTGAACACTAATTGGCCCCCTTTCAAAAAAGCCTTTCTTCAAATTTTGGGAGTTGATTTAAAATTTTCACTTTTACCAAAAAGACATAAAAAGAATCTATATATCAAATCAGCTCAGTTGTCTCCCCTCTTATAGGCTTCATACATAGATGGTTGAGATCTTATCCGCAATTGGACGGCGGATCTCAGCCACTCACACCCAATTTGGGTAAATACTTTGTCAAGGAGTGCCGTGGACATGGGCCACCCACTAGTTTAAAACAGGTTAGGGTTATTTTGAAATTTTCAAAGAAAATAAACAGTATTTAACAAAAGTTGATGGAAAGAAAATAACAAATATAAGATATGGAGGGGGGCCTTTATAATCTCTCTCCATTTTATATTTGATGTCAAGAGTAGAGATATAGAGGGGTTTTTTAAATTTGATGTTAGATTTAGAAACCAGTTGGAATCGGATTTTGCAAAAACTCCTTTAAATTTAAAGATATAGAGACCTGGAGATATTCTTACATCGCATCCAATACAAAGTTTGATAGGGCCTCTCCCCAATTCGGGTTCAGTAGGGTGGGGACCAGAGGGACAACCATTTTTGACAACTATTTTTGACAACCATTTGGCGGACCCACATAGGGGATGAATTAATGGCTTATTTTTTGTGAGAATGATCTCTATGGTGAGGAGATCATCCTCACAAAAATTCAAATCATTCCAATATTCGTAGACTGGTTTAGAAGTTGAGGGTCTATTTTTTCCGTGTAACTCGAAAACCACATTGATAGGGTTAGAAATTTCAGAATGGGGTGATTTTTTGTTGGGGTGATCTATATGGTGAGGAGATCTTCTATATGGGTCCGCCAAAATGGTTGTCAAACGTAATTGTCAAAAATGGTTGTCTCCCGATCCTGACCTACATATTAATGTTTGGTCCACCCCTTAGTGGACTCAAGAGTCGAGACACACCGACCAAGGTTTAAAGGAGGCCGTTTTAACGGTTAAACGAACTGGGGGTGTTACCGTTTAAATGGCCGTTAAAACGGATTGAAAAGGTCGGGCAAAAATGGAAAAAAAACGGAATTAAACGGATTTTAACTATTTTAACGATTTTAACGGAAAAAGTGGCGCTGAAATTCAAATTTTGAAATTTGAAAATTAAAAAAAAAATAGAATTTAAAGGAAATTAAACGGTTTTAACAGCCGTTTTTTTCACAAAATTTTTCAAAATTAAACGGCTATTTAAAGGATTTTAACGGCCGTTAAAACCAAAAAACGGCCATTTTTTTCAAAACCGATAAAACAGGTTTAAATGGAAACGGGCTTGGGGCGTCACCGTTTAAACGGCTGTTTTTAAAACCATGACACCGACATTCTGGCTCTTTAGCCTTTATAGCCATTGGAAAATCTGGCTTTATTTGCCACATGGTTTTTTTGGAAGGGTCCTATCAAACTTGGAGTAAACCGTCAATGACACCTGGAGTCCGCGATGACGCTGACTGAAGCCCAAATGAGCCACATGTCAAATTCTTAAGAGGACACCAACCTTATGGATGTTTAGCCAATCACGAGGTGGAACTATAAACCAAAAATCAGCCTGATTAGTGATTTCAAACCTTTGGATCTTTGTACGCAACTAATGCTCAAATGCTTACTGTTAAAATCGACCCATGAAAATAACTTCAATCCAATTCTTAGATATCACTGATCAGGTTTATTTTTTGTTTGTAGGTCAACCTAGTGATTGGCCAAACATCCATACAGTTAGTGTCCTCTTAAGAATGTGTCACGTGGCTCATATTGGCTGCAGTCAGCGGCATTGCTGACTGCAGGTGTCAGCTAAGGTGTACTCCGGAGTATAGGACCCAGACCCGTTCCAATACAAGCAAGAGTGAGTACCTATTGGTAGCACCTAGTTGTGGGTCCAGAGTAAAACTTCTATCACAGCGTTCTGACATATGCTTCTGTAACAATGCAAAACACAGGCCACATGGCACACTCTTAATGGACGCTGACTGCATGCATGTTTGGCCAGTCAATCGGTGAACCAATAAACCAAAAATCAGCCTGGTTAGTTGTCCCCCTCAACTTGTTATGGTCTTCGTAAGGTGGTACGTCCATCATGTATGTGCGTCATTGGAGCATACTCTACTTACTGTTAATTAATAGACTAAAACGCACTTGTTAATTGTATAAACTAAAATAAAGTGCTTTTCAATTGGAGTAGGTGGCTTGCAAGGAGCCCAAGGAGAGTATGCTCCTGGATACGATGCCTCACCATGGTTTACTCCATAGTGAGTTCATCACCATGGGATCACCAACCGAAACAGTGGTGGCACCAAGTGGAGCACACTTTAGGGTCCACTAACCTTATAGATGTTTCGTCCACCAAGATCTACACATCAAAAGTTGGTTTAATTGGGGATTTCTATACATTAGGTAGTCTACCAAGAAGTGGAACGAACATGGAAGAGGTCAGTGGGCCCGTAACGGTGCTCCACTCGCAAAAGTCACCACCAAACGAAGAACAAAAACTTGGGTTAGCCGAATTTATTTTATTTTGCATAGATTTTTCCGTGGGGTACCAATTTTCTCCTTCTTTTATTACAATATCTGGGGTAATGAGTAAGGACTTGAATATTATAGGTACGTCCATTTGTTTTTCTATAAAGTCTTTATAGAAAACGATAAGGACTTTACAGAGGACACTGAACCTATAGATGTAGGTCCATTTGTTTTCTATAAAGTCTTTATAGAAAACGATAAAGTCCTGACTTCTCCTCCATAAAGTATTTCTTGCGGTGCAAGCCAAGGAATACTAAAACAATGGACGACCCATCCCTCAAATTCCACATTCTAAAATGACTTACTAGGAAATGATGGAAATGGATTAGATCTTCGGAAATTTTGTACTACCCCCTAAAAAGTTGGTGATATTTGCACTACCCCAGTATTATCACTTTGTAACGTTTCCTCCATTGACCTCTGTTTTGTCTTCGTTGATTCGAACAGACTTAGACGGAGTGTTAACTTTCTGCGACTTGAACTGTTTTGCTTTTACCTTTACGTTCTATCTCCTCTGTTGCTCTGATCTGACACTGTATCCTCTGACGACATCTTTGTCTTGTCTTTTTATAGTCTGCAATTTTTATTTCTCCCTTCGCGTAGCACAATATAAACCGTTTATTTGAATAAGCCAATTCAACCACCGATAGAGTTGAAAAAATTTAGTCTGCATATAATTGCAGGCTCAAAAGTTTTTACAACATTTGGATATTGACACACTTAAGTCATTCAAATGACTCTTTTAGGTTCGTTTCTCTTGTTTGAGTATAGCTTTATATATTAGATACTAAACCCATCAATAAGGAGAACCAATCAAGCTATCTTTTTGACTCTCATTCTTTGATTAATATCTCTTAAATCCAGAGATTTAAAATTTGAGAGAATTTTATTTGAACAAATCTAGTTCATATTTTGTGAAGGCTCTAATTGTTTGAAAGACTACAAAGTGTGTTGATTCATGCAATTATCTTCTTCCTAGAAGAAGATTATCTGTGATAGAGTGTCTTTGTAGTGAATTCTTCTCCGAGGGTTCACAATTTTATCGAATTCATCGAAAGATAAGTATTTCTAAGAACAAACATTTTAGATTGAATTTAATATTATCAAACCATTGTGAAATCCTTGAGAAATTATTTTATCTAAAATACTACGGGCATAGTTTGACTCTCTAGGTGGATCGAGAAGTGATTCTCGTATATAACGAGTTGGGGTTTGTAAATTCATAAGAAGCATGTTTCTCTAAAAGTCTATTAGCCTAGACTGACTCTTTAGGTGAGCGAGAATCGATTCTCATTAGATTGAGATTAAGTATTATCTTAATTGATTGATTATTTATTTCGATTGGATGTTGTAATGCATGAGTGAAAAAATATAATACTACTCATGTTAAGTATTAGACATTGGACGTAGGTGCGGAGTCACCGAACTACTATAAATTTGTGTCTAATGTGATGTGATTGTTTGCATATCTTTGCTCTGTAGATAATTCAGATTTTAGTTGATTGATCTTTTTTCATTTAATGTGATCATTAAATTTAAATCTATATATAATCCGTAGATAAATTATAAATTGTCTTATTCAACACTCCATCCTTTATGATATATCGTAGTAGTTAAAAGGGAATTTTAAAACTCCCACTTCGTTGGAATGATCAAATAGGAAAGATTCTCATAGAAGTCATACTAGAGGAATACACATTAGGCAGTAATCAAGATAATGGATGAAAGAATAAGGCTTTTGGTTGAATAATGAGACTTTAACGCATGAAACAAAGAATCAAATGAAGATGGATGTTAATAACGAACATCTTCATCATCGTTTGAAAACATAAAAAAAAAAAAAAATTACATGGGTGCTAGAGAACTTACGGTCTCTAAGCAATTTCAAATGGGGTTCTGTAACCCAATATACGTGACAGTTGTTGATGAGATTTTGAATGTCTATCTACATGTATTGTACTCAAGTTGATGATTTTTAATGATTAATTATTGTATGCACTTGTTTTAAATTGACTTGTTCTTTCCAATCTAAGTGATTGGGAAGAGGGGGTGGCTCTTAGGTTACGTGTGATGAGGTAAAAAAAGGGTTACTAGTAAGTTATCAAGCTTATGGATATGTCCAGTAGTCTGAATGTTCTAGTGATCTATAAAACTATGATGTCACATTGAATCTTTAATTTGATTTCTAGTTTGCATTTTAGATATCAGTGGCTGTAAACTTTTTCTTTTATTTCTGATGATGGAACACTGATCACAAGTTGAGATATCATTTGGGGTTGCGACAGCGACTGCAATTAAAATTGGTGCGACAGCGACTGCACAATGAATATGGTGTAGGATGAGTGTCAAAACTTGAAAATTGCAGAACAAACAACTTTAATTGGTGTAGCTGTCCCGATTAACTGAGTTTTAGGTTCTTGCAAAAGGCTATTGTTCGGGATTTGGACTGATTTTTGCAAGACTTGGGGCCATTATCCTTTTGGATATCACTTTACATATATTGCATGTACCAATAATTCTTAGGGGTGTCTGGGGATCCAAAAACGTTGCCTCATGCAATGCATGATCAAAAGGGCATCTTGCAAAACAAGGGCCACCATCTATACACATGGAGGTGGGGCCCATGATTTGATGGGAATATTCTAGAATCCCCACCTCATGTAATATACGTTGTCCATGTTTTGCGTGACACTTGGTCAAGCGTTGTGTGAGACAAATTTTTCCAATGTCAGATTGGTTGTGGAGCTTGGGAATGTGGGAAAACTTTTTGATTTACAAACTTGCTCAATGTGTAGATGTTGTTTAGTAGAACTTTGTAGACGGACATTTGTCATCAACGTTGATGACAGACAGCAGTATAAGCCAAGTGATTGGAGATTTCTATGGGATCGACAAAGAAAACTAAAAATTCGCCATTTACCTGAACAAAGTTTGCCTCCGTGAGACCATTGCGTATCTGATCGCCTAAAATAAATTTAATACCAAAAATATGAATTTAATATGATTTTCTCACAAGAGAATATGTGAAATCAAATAGTGGAAAATTGAAAATGCATATTTTCCAGGGTGCAGTCAAACAACGATTGAAAAATTTTCTCTGTGCATTTTCTTGGAAAAAATTTCAAGGGAAAAGAGGATTTTTTACAAGAAAAGTTTTTGTGCAATCAAAGAAGGGTTGTAACTAGTGTTATCTATCCCTAGAAAATATTTGCTGTCCCTTGAGACCTTCAAAATTTGAAGGTCCCCCTCCCAAAATGTCTGCTACGTACGCCGAGTCCTAAACCCAACCCACATTAAACACTTGGTTAGTTGGTTAAGTGTGGTTAACAAAGGGTATGTGTCAAACATTTTGGGAGGGGACCTTCAAAGTTCCGGGGACAACGGATGTTTTCCCTTATTTATATTACTTTAGACAAAACTTGGGTTGGGGCACGATGGCATCATGGGATTCACAAGACGTTCACCTACCTATCAACGCAATGTGGTGGGTGAAAAATTGTACTCCATGAGAAGAAAAAAATTTGATACTAGCTTTTTTTATCCAAGTATCCATGCCGCATCTATAAACGCCACATGGAATACCCTTAGAGATCTATGACCATATATAAATGTTTGAAACTTCCCTAGGTGGACCCACAGATCAAAAATCAGCCGGATTGGTGGTTTCTAACTGTTGGATTTGAATCATTTTACAAGTTTAATTTTAACCCTGGGATTTGAGAATTATTTTGGGGTATTGAGATCCAACGCCTAGGAAACACCAATCAGGCTGATTTTGGGTTGCACGGCGACTTAAGGATGTTTTAAACATCTGTATGATCACAAATCTCTAAGAGTGTGCCACATGGCATTTTATGGTGTGACTTGTGTAAAAAAACCAAGATTAAGGGGGTGTTTGGATTGTCATTTTTCAAAAAATATTTATTTAAAAAAAATGACTTTTCTAGAAATATATTTTTGAAAATGTGTTTTTCTTAATTTTTCTTAAAAAGGTCGTTTGGATCATCATTAATAGAAAATGTATTTATCTTCTATTAGTTGGACCACCAATATAACGTCTCTAATTTATTTTTTTTGTAAGGGGACTTCTACCAAAAACTATTTCTTTGTTTATTATGTTCATTGAGCAAACAAAATTTTAAAAAGTCTTTTTTTACTAGAAAAACATATTTCAGTTATTTTTTTTTTATAAGAAGACTTTTTGACTTAAGAAATATATTTTATGAAATAAATACTTTTTAAAAAATGGTCATCCAAACAATCTATTATTTTGGAAAAAACCTTTTGTGGAAAAAAAAAAGACTTTTCAAGTCTAAAAATGACGATTCAAACACACCCTAAATTTTTTTCTCCTTCTCCGCCACACTCAACGTTTTGCTTTCATCATTATTAAAGAGCAGACCTTTGATGATGGACCTCTGTCATCAATGTTGATGATGGACTACGGTGTGAGCCACATTGCACACACTATTAGAAGCCACTGACGGTATAGATGTTTGGACCATACCTAGGTATGTACATAAAAAATCGGAACTATTAGTGACTTTTAAACTTTGGATCTGAGTACCACAAGCAATGCTTGAAATCTATGGTTAAAAATAAATCATGAAAAAGATTCTAATCCAACAGTTAGAAATTACTAATCCCGGTGAATTGTGGTATGTAGCAAGGTTTAAAAGGGGCCGTTATAACGGTATTACGGATTGGAGGCGTTATTGGTTTTTCCGTTAGAGAACACTGACTGAATGGATATTTGGCCCATTCCTCCCTAGGTGGATCTACAAAGACGAAGAAATCATAACCGACCCCATTCACTAACTAGAAAGGATCCGAAACCGAATGAACCCTAAACGTGTCACACTACTTTCATATGATCCATTTTAGATTTGGATCCTATTTTAAGAATCTAAATCAAGGTTTAAAAACACAGCCTTTATAACGAAAATAACGGCCGTTATAACAGATTTGGACCTACCCTGTTATGTTATGGACTGTTAAAACGCCCAAAAAAAAACGGCCGTTATAAAGAAAATAATGACCGTTATTTTCTGGAAAATTTTGCGGAAAAACAATGGCCTTTATTTTCGTTTTTTTCCATTATTTTTCGTTATTTTCTGTTATATTCCATTTTTTCCGTTATTTTCTATTTTTGAAATTTTGAAATTCAAATTTTAAAATTCAAAATTTGAATTTCAGCGTCATTTTTTTTCTTATTTTCAGTTATTTCTGTTATATTTCGTTATTTTCCTTTTTTTTCCATTATTGCCCCCAAGCGTTTTTTCATTATAACGGCGGTTATACCGTTATAACGGTCCCCTTTAAACCTTGATCTAAATTGCATCCACGATTCGGAACCCAATAGTATCGGGTCTGACCCGCTCCACTTAATGCCCTAATATTTCATATGAAGGTGAGGGGCTGAGTCGCGTAGCTCAATCTCTGAGTAAAACTTATAGCACAAGAAATGTAAATCACACAATCACAAGCCAATGAGTTCTCGGCACGTACACAAGTGCTTTTCACAACGTACCATGTGCTTTCTTTTAGGTATACGTGCCGAGAACTCATTGGCTGTGATTGTGTGATTTGCAATCCGATTGTGACAGAAGTTTTACTCATCCAACAGTATCACTGGCGGTGTTCAGTCCCAAAAGAAAGAACATTTCGACTGGGAGCTCTCCTTTCCCTTTAATCAGGGAACGAACTCAACGACATTTGGGTTTTGAGGTAAGAATTGTGTCCGATATAAATATATATTCGATGGATGATCGTTGTAATAGTTCTGGGTTTCATAGTTTTTGTTTCGATATGAGTTTGTTTGATCTGTCGATTTACTCAAATATTCCTTATTCTCTCCAATCTCAGTGCTTTGGATGCCCATATCTTCTTAGAATAATTAATGGGTATCTGGGGTGATCACTGTAATATTGGATGAAGGTATGGAGGCTCCTTAGTTCTTCCATCCTAAGTCCCAGACCAGACTAAACTGATTCAAAGAGGAAATGTTGAATGATTAATTTGAGCTGTGTTTGTTTTATGTATGATGGGGGATTTGCTTCTGCTCAAACTACAGATTGATAGAAACTTGGTTTAGGAAGATTTTCAATGTGAGTGTGAGGGACTAGTTGCTGGTCTTAATGCGTTAAATCACTTGAGTTGAGAAATTTCGGTGAAGGACCCCACTTGTTGATTAACGTTTGTACTGCGAAATTGAAGAACCGATTCTGTTCAATCTTGATGAACAGAAAATTTTACTTTGAGGCTATGTGACACCACTTCTGCTTTAAATGTTACTGGGGATGTTTCAGAATTTTGAAGTCCTGAGATTCTTAAACCTCTGAGGTGTGATTGCAATTTGTTTCTGTTGTTCTCTTTGATTTTGTTGGTATTTGTTGATTATTATTGCTTTGCCATGGAGCGTGATATTATAGGGTATCATTAATTACCCATGCTCTATTTGCTTCTTGTAGCTGCCAATCTTATTCACTAGGCTTTGGGAGGTTGTCTGAAAAAAAAAAAAAAAAATTTGATCACTCACTTTCATATCAAACCAGGGATTCGAGGTTCCAACAGCGACCAGCCAACATCCAATTGAGCTTTGGGATTAAGCCCCTGATTGGTACAGACTCTGGAACTTAAAAAGTTACTTCTGATGGGTGTGGTAGTATAAATGATCCAGTTGCAGTGGGGTCATCCTTTGGAAAAATCTGGTACAGTTCAAAATTTTCTTCTTTTGACTGAAGAGCTTCACTATTTAGAGTTGCATTAAGATTTATGGCTCTGATGATCTAATGATCTCCCATTTGAAGATCTTCAATCTTGGAACAGAAGAAGGGGGTTTTCTCCTAATCTTACAGTTGCATTTAGTTAAGTCATGTTTTGGATGATCTTATTCTCATTCATTTGATTACTCTCTCCTTTGGACACAATGTTTGGTTTTCCTTACTAATACTGTGGTATATATGTTAGTGTTTGGGTTGATCTGAACTCCCATCTTATGATCCACCTATATGCAGCATACTTACAGCAACATGAGCGCCACGGTGGATTCCATTGGCTTGCACATATGCCACATGTACTATTTTGTTTGTGGACCATATTTATGGTTTTTTAACTGGGTACTTCAGACTTCTCATCATGTTTAAAAACCAAACAAAACCTATCAAATTTCTCTTCAAGTTTTAAACAAAAACACAATCCAAGTGAAACCAAGAACTTTAGTAATTTATCAGAGCAGAAGCTAAGCCCTTACAAAATCTAATGATACATGTATAATTGATATATTAAAGAATTAATATAAAAATGAGGATGATTTGATAATCACTTCAAGAGCTCTATTGCTTGAGAAGACTGAGAAGTGGTTTATCAGAAACAGGTATGCACTTGACAATGCAACCAATCGGCCAAGATACTGCTGCAATTCCGATACATGCACCCCATTGTCCCCAATTTAACCTCTCTGTATTTGCAAACCTCCTTAGAAATTCCACCATCACCACCTGAAGAACAACGGTGATCCCCACAATCCCCAGAAACAACCTGTTCTTATGTATTCCCTTAAACACATTCTTCTTCTCCAGCTTCCTGGCATTGAACTCATTAAATACTTGACAGAGAACGAAAGTATTGAAGATTAGGGTATCCTTAACCTTGTCATTCACACTGAAGATAACATCACCCTTGAACTGTAGGGTCAAGAGGACTGCTATTTGATATAAAGCCTGAGCAATAAGGTTCCTCCACATGATGTTGGTTATAAGTGGTTCAGTCCGCCCCACCGGTGGCTTCTCCATGAGCTCCTCAGTGGGCCGCTCAGTGGCCAGAGCTAGAGCCCCCAAAGTGTCCATTATCAGGTTCACCCATAACAATTGAACTGCTGTTAGTGGGACTTTGCCAGCAGAAGCTGCTGCAATGAAGTTGATCACGAGAGCCGCTACATTCACAGTGAGCTGGAATTGGATGAATTTCTGGATGTTAGAATAAACACACCTCCCCCACCTCAAGACTGTGGCCACGGAAGCAAAGTTATCATCCAAGATGATGATATCTGAGCTCTCCTTTGCAACTTCGGTGCCTTGGATCCCCATTGAAAGACCGATGTCGGCCTCTTTTAGGGCTGGTGCATCATTTGTGCCGTCTCCTGTTACGGCAACCACATGTCCTTTCTGTTTCAAGCATTGTACCATCAAAAGCTTGTCAAGGGGGGAGGACCTGGCCATCACGCAGATTTTATCAACCTTTTCCATCCTTTCCTCCGGCGTATAGTTTCTAAATTCTAATCCTTCCACCACTGCTCCATTGTTCAAGTCTTGATTGGGCTTGAGTATCCCGCATTCCAGGGCAATTGCTCTAGCAGTGAAAACATTGTCTCCAGTGATCATTTTGATTTTCACTCCAGCGTTTCTGCAAGCTTCCACAGCTGTTTTTACCCCCGGTCGACATGGGTCTTTCAAACCCAGTAGCCCCAATAGAGTGAAACCATCTTCTTTTAGCTTTTGGCGGGCATTTCCATCAGCGCATTCTAACTCTTCATTGGGGATTTTCCCATAAGCAAAAGCAATGCATCGGAGGCTGTTAGCTGCCATACCTTGAATTATTTGCTCGAATCTCATCCTTTCATCTTCGCCCATGACTTTGGTGGTCCCAGTACTCTCATAGTAACTTGAGCACATTGCTAGTATCATCTCCGCAGCTCCTTTCCAATGTACATGGATTGTCTTCTCATCCTTCTTCCTCATTGAAACCCCACTTCGCTTCTTCTGGGAATTGAAGACTTCAACATGGAGAATGGTACAGCCACACTTCAATTCCTCCATATTCATCCCCAACTCCAACACGGCCCAAGAAAGAATGGCTTTCTCAGTCGGGCTCCCAGAGAACTCAGGCATTGTTTTTGAAGTGGGTATGTAAACGCTGCCTGTTGTGTTCAGACCAACTCCTTGGTGGAGCAATTCAAGAACATTTGGAGCAATTCTAGAGACAACATCATCTGTCATGGCTTCTTGGCCAAGCCAAAACTTAGTCACCTGCATCTGGTTTAACGTTAGAGTGCCCGTTTTGTCTGTGCAGATGGTGGTGGCCGAACCCATTGTCTCGCAAGCTGAGAGTTTCCGAACCATGGCCTGATCAGCCATCATTCTCTTCATCGAGTAAGCAAGCGTGAGCATGACAGCCAATGGCAACCCTTCTGGGATGGCCACTACCACAATAGTAATTGCATCAGCAAGAATACGCACCAGAGCATTCATCACATCGTTGAACTTTGTTTTGCTTCCTTGGAATTCCTGATTTCCATGCTCATCTTCTGTGTTCCCCGTAAAGTAACGGACCGATAACACTACAAGAACAAGGAATGCAACTGCTAAACCAACTTTACCTATATATGAAGTCAATTTGTCGAGTCGATCTTGTAATGGTGTTCGCTCATTAGAATCATGATTTATCGAGCTCATCATCTCACCCCATGTCGTGTTCATGCCAACTGATGTTATTAGCATGCGGGCATAGCCATCCACCACCTTGGCTCCAGAGAACAGGAAGGGATTCCTGGTGCCGTCAACGTCTACATGTTCGCACTCCCCAGTCATACTAGACTCATCCACTTGTAATGAATGACCGTCTAAGAACAGCCCATCAGCCGGAATCTGATCTCCAATCTTTAGACATACAATTTCTCCCACCACGATATCAAAGATGGAGATCTGTTGCCGCCGTCCATATCTCACCACATCAACCTGAATGTTGTTGCTGACATTTGACAGTTTATCGAACTGTCTCGATTGCCTGAAGTTGCTCACTGCAGAGACAGTGATAACTACAAAGACTGCAATAAATATACTCCCACCCTCGTACCATCCTTCTCTCAACCCATGCTCCTTAATGCCAAACCCAAGAGAGAGGGCGGCACATGCTAGAAGTATGATAATGGTAGTATCCTTGAATGCTACCAACACAAAATGGAAGAACCCTTTTGCAGGCGGTTTATGATATGTGTTAGAACCAAACGCATTGCGTCGGCGATCGATATCTCTACCATCATTGCAGATCCCATTCTCCACGTCGATTTGAAGGATCAATGCAATTTCTTTGACTCCTCCAAACCGACGCAGACATTCCAAATTCTTCTGTTTAACAATTTCTGTGAGGTTTTTCTGGTCAATATTAGAGAAACTTACCAGATCGTTAGTACCATTGTTGTCACTGGTGTTGGGTTGAATATGGAGAGCAGTGTAGGACGGAGCACGTAAGATTCCAGAGAAAAACTGGTTCTTCCTCTTTGCAACAATCTCTTTAGCAAGAGAGGCAAGAACTCTGGAGGAGTAAATGGCTATGAACGCGAAACGCCATTTTTTATGATATTTGCCAAGGGAAGGTACGTCAAGGAGGACCGCATCACAGTCGAACTGTGTATGGGTGCTGCTGGACATAATTTCTGGGAAGTAAAAATATGCCAAGGCTAGAAAAGAGAAGAATGTGTGCTCACTATGATGCTCAAAGATGGTCTGAGCGAGTCGGATCGCTTGTTTACAATGGCGCGGTTCCAGACCCTTTTATAACTCTTAACAAAGTTGTGCATTGTTGAACAAGTAAAGAGAAAATACGGTGTAGGTTGCTTTGACAATGAAGTTCCAAAAAACGCAAAACCTTCTTATAAAAATTAAAAATTTGGGTCAATCAACTTGTCATTTTGTATTTTTCCCTGATGTGTGGATGATAGAACTGATATGGGGGAGCTGTGAAATTAAGGTTGCTTTGACAATGAAGTTCCAAAAAACGCAAAACCTTCTTATAAAAATTAAAAAATTGGGTCAATCAACTTGTCATTTTGTATTTTTCCCTGATGTGTGGATGATAGAACTGATATGGGGGAGCTGTGAAATTAACATCGAATTCTTATACTCGGCGAACATGCTTGACTTGTTAATTAACATCGAATTCTCTCTAGCCAAGAAATTTCCCTTCTTTTTTTTTTATTTTTCTTTTCAAGAAAACTTCTGCTTCACTCCCAAGTTTTGGGAGAAAGTATTATGGTCGGTTTACAATGACTGTCTCTTTCTTTCTTTTATTCTTTTTTAGTTCTTTTGGTAAGCCGGGTCGTTCTTGAATGGAGTCAATGGACCAATGTGAAAAGGTTTTTTAGAATGCTTGGGAAAGGGGTTTTCTTGCCATCTAGAGTGCTGCCGTTGCAAATCGAGATTCGAGACCTTGCATCTAATAGACGACCCCTCTGGATGTCCAAACGAACAGGTGCTGAGGTTTTTTTTAACTTTTTAGGTAACCATCACCTTTGTCCAAAGGCTTTTTTCGATGTTTAAAGATTGGTTGGGCTTACGATCCTTACTTCCTGCAATGTTTTGGAAACCAACCCAATCAATGAACTGAAGAAGTGGCTAGGCATGCACTAGTTCACTAGTTACACCACTTTGTCAATCTCTACAAACAGAAGTAGTTTTGTGTTACAATAACAGTAAACTGAATATTAAACAGAGAAAGCAAAGAATTAAGGAAAAATTAACTGAGGGGCTATAAGTTTGCAATTACGGCCCCTGACAGACAAATGGGAGTTTATTCGGCTCAAAGGGGGTGCCTTTTTGGAACATTGACCCGGCCCCATTACACTTTGAAAGGCTCATTCTTCCCGTCTTTACCCTTTGTAGCATGTACCATAGGTTCAGGCGTAGCAGGGGTAGCTTCAATGATAGCTTCTGCTTTATTTATTTATTAAAAAAATGAGAAAACAGAGAGATCAACTCCTCGTCTCCATTCTTTGTTGGTCAGAGAAAACAAAAGAAAGCATTGAAGGAGATAGGGAAGGAGATCATTGTATCAGCTTTAAGTACACATAAGAGGTTCATCAACAAAAACCAAGTGAGCTATAGGTAGATGGATATGTAAAGAAGCTTGGGGGTCTTATCTGTTGCAACTGCCAGCTGGGTTCAAAAGAGAAGAGAACACAGTGATATATGGGGAGAAGACAAATGAAGATACAAGGTCCAAGCGAGTCAACAAGGCTTCGAGTTTAAGGGACCAAGGCATTCAAGATAAACACAATAAGTAGATTAAAGATGGGATGGCAAGCTCAGATTCAAAGAAGGTTGTGCATTGTAGGTCCTTCAGCTGACATTCTAACATTCAGCATAAGTGGAAGCCACAAATAATCTACATTTTCTCTATGTCAATGTGAATATGAGAGGATGTATAGATTCTGAGGACAAGTGGGTATATATTCAAGAAAGTTGCCTCGAATACCACTTGTCCTCGGAACAAACAAACGAATAAAAAATAGAAATAAGCACCAAGGCGAAAAACCCGACTCTTAACTCCGAGAGAAAAAAGATTCGAAATTCTCCATTTCATCATCAGTTTGACAGGGCCCACGTCTTCTTTTGGGACTAAAAGCCCACAGTACGAGCCACGTGGCACACTCTTAGTGGACGCTGACCATATGGATGTTTGGCCAGTACCTCGGTGGACTTGTAAACCAAAAATCAGCCTGATTATTTTCATGGGTTGATTTTAACCGTAGGAATTTGAGCGTTATTTGGGTGCAAAGATCCAAAGGTTGTAAGTTGTAACCAGAGACACAGCTGTTGAACTAGATTGACCCGGTGCAGTCACCACACCACGTCGATGAACGGCCCGGTTTTGGAAATTAGAACAAAACTTTGCAAATTCGGGTCTGCATTGGATCGTGTTTCGGATTTAACCCGCTTCATTTCATGCCCTAATCATAATTCATAACCAGCGAAAGACTTCTAGAATCGCTAGTTGAGGGGCAGAGCTGCGTAGCTCGAGCAAACAGTGGCGCTGCCTTGGCAAGATTTGGTCCCAAAAGAAAAACAAACATTTCTAGCGGGAGCTCTCCTTCTCCTTATAACAGAGAACGAACTTAACAACATTGGGGTTTTTGAGGTAAGCATCGATCCGATATACTATTATAGATAGATATTGGGTGGATGATCGATGTAATAGTAATGGGTTTCTTTTTTTTTTTGGATTGGAGTTTGTTTGGTCTATCGATTTAATCAAATATGGAGGGGATTTGCTTATGCTCAAACCACAGATCGATAGAAACCTTTTTTTCCCCTTTTGGATGAGTAAGATTGATAGAAACTTGGTTTAGGAAGGTTGTCTATGTGATTGTGAGGAATTAGTTGCTTGTCTGCATGCGTAAAATCACTAGGGTTGAGAAAATTTTGTTAAAGTGCCCCACTTGTTTGCTGACTGTTTGTACTGCAAAATTGAGAAATCAATTCTGTTCTATCTACATGTACATAAAATTCTACTTTTGACTTACAAAAGGGAATCTGTTTATTGTGTTCTGTGTTGGTTGGGCTTTAATTTAATTATAAATTACTCTTAATTAGGCATATGGCACAGCTTTTGCTTTAAATGTTACCTGGGGAAGTTTCAAAGTTTCACAGTCTTGAGACTCTTGAACCTCTATGGAATGATTGCAGTTTTTGTTGGCATTTGCTAATTATTATTGCTTTGCTATGGAGTAGAGTGTCCATTGATGATCCATGTGAGTTTACCCACTTCTTGTACCTGTCCATCTTATTCACTAGGCTTTGGAAGATTGTCTGAAACTCATAAATTAACAACCCATTTTCATATCAAACAAGTGACCGCGGGGTTCCAACAAGGAGAAAGCAACATCCAGTTGAGCTTTGGGGTTGAGCCCTTGACTGGTACATACTTTGATACTTACAAAGCTATCTCTGATAGGTGTGCTAGTATAAATGATCCGGTTTCTGTGATTGTCCTTTTGTATAATATCTGGTACAATTCAATTTTTCTGGTTCAGTTGAAGAGCTTCAATTTCTAGAGTCGCAGTAAGATTTATGTCTGTGATGATCTCATTTTCCTCCAATTGAAGGTCTTCAATCTCTGAACAGAAGAAGGGGTTTCTCCTATCTTACAGTGGCTTTTGGTCAAGTTTCATGTTTTGGAAGATCTTTAATCTTATGCATTTGAAAATTCGCTTTTTTGAACTGAAATGTGTGGGTTTCCCTTACATTTACTATGGTACTAATATTAGTAGTGTTTGGACTGATCTGAGCTCCCATCTTAAGACACACCCAAAATATCTATTAATAGAAATAAGAATTAGACGTGGCATACTTGCAGCATCGTGGGTGCTTAAATGATGGATTCCACTGGCTTGCACATATGCCACATGTGTACTATGTTGTTTATGAACTATATATATATATATATATATATATATATATAGAGAGAGAGAGAGAGAGAGAGAGAGAGAGAGAGAGAGGAGCATATGGGCTCAACAATCTACATAAAACACGTTATACATAAACATAACAAAATAAACTAAGAGAGAGGTTTGTGGGAGCAAGCAAATCAAACATACCCAACTTGGTATATAGAGTAAAAAAAAAGAACTCCTAGGCAAGGCCTTTGTAAGAACATCCCCCAATTGATTCGCTGATTTGATGTAAGGAGCATAGTCACAAAAATATTTGATTTTTCAAATTCACAAATCAATCGCCAATTTTGCCCATTAATCGGTTGAGACCCATTTTTTTATTTATTCCCCTTCTGATTTTTTTCGATTTTATCATTTTGGAGTTTTGATTTTGAATGATAAATTGTGCTTATGAGTTATGACATTATTGTGGAATTATAGATGTGCTTTTCATCATCTAAATGTGTTTTGTTAAAAACAACAATTCTAACTTGAAATATGCCATGATATATTTTTTATAAGTTTGTTGATTTTTCTCAATTTTTACCGAAGTTATATAAGTTTTCTTGACTTGACCCCTAGCCGATTTATTGCCGAATCCCGACTTTGTGACTATGGTAAGAAGTGGCAATCCGCTTCTTCAACACCATATCAAGGACAAAATGACAATCAACCTCAATGTGCTTTGTTCGCTCATAGATATAGGAAAATGAATCGCAAAACCTCATCTCCTTAAGTAGAGACTGAACCCATAACATCTCACATGTAGTGTGAGTCATAGCCCGGTATTTTGCTTCGGCACTAGAGCGAACGACAACATTCTGCTTCTTACTATGCCAGGTGACAAAATTACCATCAACAAATGTACAATAACCTAAAGTAGACCGACGATCAATATGACTGCAAGTCCAATCAACATTAGAGAAACCAGTAATAGCTAAAGTCCGTGATGGTCGATACAATAACCCCTTTCTTGGTGACCCTTTCAGATATCACAAAATCTAGAAAATTGCATCCCAATGTGGCTACCGTGGTGCATGCATAAACTAACAAACTACATCAATAACAAATATGATGTCTGGATGAGTAACAGTAAGATAAATCAGTTTCCCAACTTACTGACGGTAACAACCAATCATCATCATAAATCTCTCCTTGTGTAGCATCAAGCTTAACAGTGAGATCGATAGGAGTATCAACAAGCGTGTAGCATAGTGCCTGTTTCAAATAAGAGGTCCAACACATACTTGCACTGAAAAAGGTTAATACCGGTCTTGGAACAAGCAACCTCGATACCAAGAAAGTAGCGGAGGAGACCCAAATCCTTAATATGAAACTGCTTAGACAAATGGGCCTTCAAGTCTGAAATACCACTTGAGTCACTTATGATAGTGATGTCATCCACTTACACAATTAGAAAAATAATACAGACGGAAGACCGTTTGATAAAAATCGAATGATCGTCTGGTATAAACCAAGCATTTAGTATTTTATTAAAGCAATCAATCAAAACCAAAGCTACACAAAGAAAGCCCTTACAAAATTTAATGAAAGGCATATATGCCTAAGAAAAAGAAAGACATATGATTCATAGAGAAATAAAGATGAGGGTTATTTGATCGTCACTTCAAGAGCTCTATCTCTTGAGAAGACTGAGAAGCGGTTTATCAGAAACCGGTATGCACTTGACAACCCAACCAATCGGCCAAGATATTGCTGCAATTCCAATGCATACACCCCATTGCCCCCAATTCAACCGTTCCGTATCCGCAAACCTTTTCAGAAATTCCACCATCACCACTTGAAGAACGATGGTGATCCCCACAATCCCCATAAACAACTTGTTCTTATGTATTCCCTTGAACACATTCTTCTTCTCCAACTTCCTTGCGTTGAATTCATTAAATACTTGGCAGAGAACGAAAGTATTGAAGATCAGGGTGTCCCTAACCTTCTCATTCACACTGAAGATATCATCACCCTTAAACTGTAGGGTCAAGAGGACTGTTATCTGATATATAGCCTGAGCAAGAAGGTTCCTCCACATGATGTTGGTTATAAGCGGTTCAGTACGCCCCACCGGTCGCTTCTCCATGAGCTCCTCAGTGGGACGCTCAGTGGCCAAAGCTAGAGCTCCCAAAGTGTCCATGATCAGGTTCACCCACAACAATTGAACTGCTGTTAGTGGGACTTTGCCATCAGAAGCTGCTGCAATGAAGTTGGTCACAAGAGCGGCTACGTTCACGGTGAGCTGGAATTGAATGAATTTCTGGATGTTAGTATAAACACACCTCCCCCACTTCAAAACTGTGGCTACAGAAGCAAAGTTATCATCTAAGATGACAATATCTGAGCTCTCCTTTGCCACTTCAGTGCCTTGGATCCCCATCGAAAGACCAATGTCGGCCTCTTTTAGTGCCGGTGCATCATTTGTGCCATCTCCTGTCACCGCAACCACATGGCCTTTTTGTTTCAAGCATTGTACCATCAAAAGCTTGTCAAGGGGGGATGACCTGGCCATCACGTAGATTTTATCAACCTTTTCCATCCTCTCTTCCAGCGTATAGTTTCTGAATTCTACTCCTTCCACCATTGCTCCATTGTTCAAGTCCAGATTGGGCCCAAGTATCCCACATTCCAGGGCGATTGCTCTTGCAGTGAAAACATTGTCTCCAGTGATCATTTTGATGTTCACTCCAGCATTTCTGCAAGCTTCTACGGCTGTTTTCACCCCCGGCCGACATGGGTCCTTTAAACCCACTAGCCCCAATAGAGTGAAACTGTCTTCCTTTAGCTTTTGGTGGGCATTTCCATCATCAATGTATTCTAACTCTTCATATGGGATTTTTCCATGAGCAAAAGCAATGCATCGTAGGCTGTTAGTTGCCATACCTTCAATTATTTGCTCGAATCTCATCCTTTCAGCTTCACCCATGGCTTTGGTGGCTCCTGTACTCTCATAGTAACTTGAGCACATTGCTAGTATCATCTCCGCAGCTCCTTTCCAATGTACATGGATTGTCTTCTCATCCTTCTTCCTCATTGAAACCCCACTTCGCTTCTTCTGGGAATTGAAGACTTCAACATGGAGAATGGTACAGCCACACTTCAATTCCTCCATATTCATCCCCAACTCCAACACGGCCCAAGAAAGAATGGCTTTCTCAGTCGGGCTCCCAGAGAACTCAGGCATTGTTTTTGAAGTGGGTATGTAAACGCTGCCTGTTGTGTTAAGACCAACTCCTTGGTGGAGCAATTCAAGAACATTTGGAGCAATTCTAGAGACAACATCATCTGTCATGGCTTCTTGGCCAAGCCAAAACTTAGTCACCTTCATTTGGTTTAACGTTAGAGTGCCCGTTTTGTCTGTGCAGATGGTGGTGGCCGAACCCATTGTCTCGCAAGCTGAGAGTTTCCGAACCATAGCCTGATCAGCCATCATTCTCTTCATCGAGTAAGCAAGGGTGAGCATGACTGCCAATGGCAAACCTTCTGGGATCGCCACCACCACTATAGTAATTGCATCAGCAACAATACGCACCAGAGCATTCATCACATCATTGAACTTTGTTTTGCTGCCATTGAATTCCCGATTTCCATTCTCATCTTCGGTGTTCCCTGTGAAGTAACGTACCAACAACACGACAAGAACAAGGAATGCTACTACCAAACCAACTTTCCCTATGTATGAGGTCAGTTGGTTGAGCCGATTTTGTAAGGGTGTTTGCTCATTAGAATTATGATTTATTGAGCTCATCATCTCACCCCATGTTGTGTTCATGCCAACGGATGTGACAAGCATGCGGGCATAGCCGTCAACCACTTTGGCACCAGAGAACAGGAAGGGATTCCTGCTGCCATCAACTTCCACATGTTCACACTCCCCTGTCATACTGGACTCATCCACTTGTAATGAATGGCCATCTAAGAACAACCCGTCGGCTGGAATCTGATCTCCAATCTTTAGACATCCAATTTCTCCCACGACGATGTCAAAGATGGAGATCTGTTGCTGCCGTCCGTTTCTTACAACGTTAACCTGGATGTTGTTGCTGACGCTCCACAGTTTATCGAACTGTCTCGATTGCCTGAAGTTGCTCACTGCAGAGACAGCGACAACTAGAATGACAGCAATAAATATGCTCCCACCCTCATACCACCCTTCTTTCAATCCATGCTCCTTAATGCCAAACCCAAGAGAGAGGGCGGCACAGGCTAGAAGTATGATAATGGTAGTATCTTTGGATGCTTCAAACACAAAATGCATGAACCCTTTTGCAGGTGGCCTATGATACGTGTTCGATCCAAACACATCGCGTCGACGACTGATATCTTCACTATCACCACAGATTCCATTCTCCACGTCAGTATGAAGGGCCGCTGCAACTTCTCCAGTCCCTCCAAACTGATGTAAACGTTCCAAATTCTTTTCTTTCACAATTTCAGTGAGATTTTTCTGGTCAACATTAGATAAACTTATCTGATGGCTGGTACCATTGTCTATGATATCGAGAGCTGTGAAAGATCGATTGCGTAAGATACCAGTGAAAAACTGGTTCCTCTTCTTAGCAACGGAGGCAAGAACTCTGGAGGAGTAAATGGCTAGCAAAGCGAAACGCCATTTTTTGTGAGGTTTGCTAAGGGAACCCACGTTAAGGAAGAGCACACTACAGTCAAACTGTGTATGGGTGCTCTTGGACATAATTTATGGGCAGGGATAGTAAGCCAAAGGCCACAAAAACTTGTGTATCGCTTGAAACTTGAAAGCTAAATATGTTTTGAAAGAGTTGGCGCGGTTTGAACCTTATATAGTGCACTGGCGAGGACGCGAGGTAGTTAAAGAGAAAGTGCGCCATGGAGCTTTCTTCGGGGAGCATTTCTGCCATAATTTCTGTGTCCTTGTGTAGATGGTAATACTGCCCATTGTATGGTTTCTTAATTTTGGGTCCACCTATATGTTGACGCGTAGTCATCAAGTAGCATCATTTCAACTTGAAAGGAAAGTTTTGTTGATGTTTTTTTTTTTTTTTTTCCATGAAGAAAAAGGATTGTTGAGGGAAGAATTTTAGAGAGAAATCTAGTGGCCCTACGAAGTGCATTTTTTGGACCCATTAACCGCATGGATGTTTAGCTCACCATTTGGTGGATATACACATAAAAAATCAGGCTCATTGGTTATCTCTAGCTGTTAAATTTAGCATTGTTTTAAGAGTGATTTTAGCCGTTTGATTCCAGCATGTTTTTGGGTACTGCATCGAATGCATAGAAATCGCCAATCAAGCTGATTTTTGGTGTGTATATCCACCGACGGTGAGGGAACCCCTGACCCACCCATAATATGAGCCACGTGGTACATTCTTAGAGGATGCTGACCGTATGGATGTTTGGCCAATCCCAATGTGGACCTACAAACCAAAAAGAGCCTGATTAGTGATTTCAAACCTTTGGATCTTTGTACCAAAATATTGGTAAATAATGCTCAAATTCCTACCGTTAAAATCAACGAATGAAAATGACTTCAACTAACGCTTAGAAATCATTGATCAGGTTAATTTTGGGTTTATAGGTCCACCTAGGGATTAACCAAACACTAACACGGTCAGTGTCTTTTAAGAAATTGCCTTGTGGCTTGCGGTCAATACGAGTGGGACCGTGGATTCAACAGATCCGCGTGGCAGTAACTTTCAATGAATTAAAAAATTCATATCCCGGTCACTACGAATCCAACTAGAGCTAGGGTCCTCAACCGATATATTTCCAAAGGAATATGAGAATATAGGAATCTGAAAAAAAATTCGATAGAGAGAGAGAGAGAGAGTGCCGCCCTGCCCTTGAGTTCTCAGCTGCTGATCCTTTAAATTTTCCATTTTCGGTGGGGGAGAGTGTTGTTTTAGTGTAAGTGGTTTTAGAGAGAACGTTGTCTCGTTTGTTACGAGTCTGTGTTTGCTGTCCTGGAGGCCGGAACATTATTTTGGCCCACAGATCAATGCATGTTTAGTTGACCTCTTGGTGGGCCTATACACCAAATGAAAATGGGGAAAATCTAGTATGCAAATGGTTGCATACTATAGAGTTAAATGTGGCAAGAACGCGACATGTAACAATTAGACCCCCTTTTAATTAGGGCTGTCAACGGATACTATTCGGATAGAATATATGAATATCCGAATCCGAAAAAAATATTCGATATCCGACGGATATCAATATTCAAATTCAAATTCAAATCCGATTAACTTATTGGATATCAGATAGGATCCGATCTGAAAATTGGATATATATATATATATATATATATATATATCATGGTTTTAAAAACGGCTGTTTAAACTGTTTAAACGGTAACGCCCCAAGCCCATTTCCGTTTAAACCCGTTTTATCGGTTTTGAAAAAAACGGCTGTTGAAATCGTTTAAACCGCCGTTAAAATCGTTTAAACAGCTGTTTAATTTTGAAAAATTTTGTGAAAAAAACGGCCATTAAAACCGTTTAATTCCGTTAAAATCCGTTTAATTTCCGTTAAAATCCGTTAAATTCTATTTTTTTTTTTAATTTTCAAATTTCAAAATTTGAATTTCAGCGCCACTTTTTCCGTTTTTTTCTGTTAAAATCAGTTAAAACTGTTAAAATCTGTTAAAATCCGTTTAATTCCGTTATTTCCCATTTTTTTTCCATTTTTACCCCTGACCGTTTCAATCCGTTTTAACGGTAACGTCCCCAGTCCGTTTAACCGTTAAAACAGCCTCCTTTAAACCTTGATATATATAATACATTATTGTATTTACATAATAATAAATATATGATAACTATTCTATATAATAAATATAATTTATAAATATTAAATATAATTATTAATTAATATATCGGATCGAATATTATCGAATAAAATACATTAATATCGGAATCTGTATTCGAAAACTATTTGAATATTAAAAATATATCCGAATTCGATATCCGAAATTTTTGGATAATATCCGCTTTTTCGAATACGAATTCGAATCGAATTCGAATTTTTGACTATCCATTGACAACCCTGCTTTTAACCTGCAACCTCTCTCCTTAATCAGGGTTAATAGGGATTGGTTGTTACGTATCACTTTTTGACTGTATTTGCATATTCTGAAAGTATTGAACCATTTCCATACTAGATTTTTTCAGGAAAATGCTATTCCTCAGATAAATATGTGCGGTTTGAGGCCATTGACCATAGTTCCACAGTTCAGGAGGCAACAACTGCGTGGATCTCTTGAATCAAACGGTTAATGACTTCAACCGCACATATTTTTGTCTGGTTAAATCATTTTAAATTTTAATTGGTGATTGTTAACAGTTGTATTTCAGCATTTTAATGAGATGATTTAGGGTCGTTGGATTTTGAGTTTTTTTTGGTTGCTAAGATTAACTGCTAGAGATCGCTAGTCACGTTGATTTTTGGTGTATTGAGTCCACCAAAAATTAGGTTAGTATGATCAAAAGAGAGTTCTATTTGGCTTTTTGAGAGCAACTCAACGGAGATCTCTATTTTGGAGCACAAAAATATTATTATTTATTATAAAGTGCTTTTATAGCACCTACTGTGTGAACTCCAACCACTCTCCAATTTTATCTCTAAAAACACTTTTCCTTTTAAAAGTACAGGACACAACTGGTATTAAAAAATAAACTAACATAGGAAAAAGGTTAAAACAGAGATTTTAACCTATGAAGAGTAATACAAACCCCATTTACAGACCCATGGGGGGTCTCCAGATTTGGAGACTCAAAATGGGTCTCTAGAATAGAGACCCTTTTTAGAGTACGGTTGGAGGAAGCCAACTCTCCATTTTGGAGAAATAGAGCACGGTTGGAGATGCTCTGAGAGTGGGGAATCTGAAGGCTCTAGTGGAGTGTCTATGCTCTAAATCAAAATTTGCAAAGATGCTCAACTTGCATCAATTTAAAAACTCGGTCTCTTTAAGTTTAGGATCAGGATCAGGGGAACACAAATTTTGACACAAAATTTCACACAAAAAATTGACTAGGCCAATATATAAATTAGAAGTTTTGGAATAGGATGATTTTTGGTGAGGATGGTCTCTATGGTGAGGAGATCACCCTCACAAAATTCAAATCATGGTCTGTTTACAAGTTGAAGAATTATAGACCGTCTATTTTTTACCATTAAATTGAAACTCATATCTGGTGGGGTTAGAAATTTCAGAATGGGCTGATTTTTGTAGGGGTGATCTATATGGTGAGGAGATCATCCTCACCCAAAATCAGCCATTGATTAATCTTCCATGTGGGTACACCAAAATTGGTGTGAAATTTTGTGTCCCCTGATCATGACCCTTAAGTTCATGGTCTTAATGAAAACATTCCACGATGCTCAACTTGAATCGGTTTATAATTCCCTCCAAAGATGCTCAACTTAAATCAGTGTAGTACCTCATGTCACGATGGTACTACCTGACTGGATCCACGACGGGCTGTTCTTTGATGCAGACTTCTGTATCAAAATTTTGATGCAGAAGTCCCTCAAATTGCAATGTAGTAGACTTGTTCGGGCCCACATGCCCCCTTGACCGCTCGGCCCACACTACGATTGACCTACACACTAAAAATCAGCGTGATTAGTGATTTCTAGCCGTAGGATTTGAGCACTTTTTCATCATAGGCTTTATGAACCGGCCTATGAATTGATTCCAAGCCCATGATGGAAAAGTGCTCAAATCCAATGGCTATGAACGCTAATCACACTGTTTTTTGGTATGTGGGTTCATCAAGGTATGGGTCAAACATTCAGGGGACCCGTGGGCCCAAAAGAGTACTATGTGGCAAATTGAGGGACTTCTGCATCAAAATTTTGATACAGAAGTCTGTATCATAGATTTTTCTGTCCATGATTACGAGTGGAACTTTGCTGACAGACCACAATATGAGCCAGGTCACATATTCTTAGAGATTTCTGACCCTATGCCAGGGCCGTCTTGAACCCTTTGTATAATAGAAAAATCTTTATTTAACAATTCTTTATAATAAAAAATTACAAAAAGAATTTAGATGCAGAACCCTCGTGGCCCATACATCATTTTTTAGGCCCAATGACTGCATGGGTGTTCAGCCCACATATTGGTGCATAAATGCATGAAAAATCAGCTTGATTGATGATTTCTAGCCATTGGATTTACTACCCAAAAAATATGCTTGAATCCAACGGCTAGAATCAATCCTAAAAAGTACTAAAATCTATGGCTAGCGATAACAAATCAGGTTGATTTTTGGTTTGTATATCCAACAAGGGCCATGTAACAGTGGGCCTAAAAAAATGTGCTATACAGGGCCTGAGCTTGTAGTGGGACCTGGCTTTGGGGCCTTCTCTCACCAATAGGCCTTAGGTGATGGCCTTAATGGCCTTAAGGTAGAGACGGCCTGCCTTATGGATGTCTGGTCCAACCTAAGGTGGACCTACAGACCAAAACTTAGCCTGATTAATGATTTATAAGCGTTGGACTAGAGTTGTTTCATGAGTTGAATTTTAACCATGGAATTTTGAGAATTATTGACCATTTTTATGGATTCAAAGATCCAAAGGTTTGAAATCACTAATCAAGGAATAATATGTGGGCTCCACACTCGCTTAACCCATATTTGACTTACTTTAATATGTGGGACCCACACAAATTGAAAGAAAATGAAGTAAGGTAGTCACTACACGTACCAAACGTTGTTAAATATTGATATGCTCAAATATTTAACCAAGATAATATTTGTCTTAGCTAAAGATTCGCCATTTTCATTTGTTAGTATAAAGTATAAACACACCTCCTTGACTGATTTTTTAAGACTTCAAGTCAACATGAGCAGGGCGGAGACCACAGTCGAGTCCGTCGAAGAATGTGTCTTTGAGTAGATCTGTGGCGGAAGGTCTTGCCCTCGGCTGAGCAAGGTACGTCTCGATGAAATTTTACTTTGAATTTCAAGAGGAAATCTCGTCATATAGGTCTGGTACACTGCTCTGCTTTTGCTTTAAATGTTCGCTGGGGAAGTTTCAAATCTTCGGAGTTTCTCGAGTTACTTTGTTGATTATTGGAAGAAAAATGGGCATATTACAAGAGGTGGTTGGGCTTTTCACCCAAGATTTATTTGAGAAGATCTGATTCTTATCACATCCGTTGATGACCCATGTAAGCTATCCATTTCTTGTACCTATCCATCGTAATTCCCTAAGCCAAGGTTTAAAGGAGGCCGTTTTAACGGTTAAATGGACTGGGGGCGTTACCGTTTAAACCGTTAAAACGGCCAGGGGCAAAAATGGAAAAAAAGAACGAATTTTAACGGGTTTTAACGGAAAAAATGGTGCTGAAATTTAAATTTTGAAATTTGAATTTAAAAAAAAAAAAAAGGAATTTAACAGAAATTAAACGGATTTAACGGTTGTTTTTTTTACAAAATTTTCAGAATTAAATGGCTGTTTAAACGATTTTAACGGCCGTTTTTTTCAAAACCGATAAAACGTGTTAATAGGTTTTAACGGAAACGGGCTTAGGGCGTTACCGTTTAAACGGCCGTTAAAACCATTTAAACGGCCATTTTTAAAACCATGGGTTTACCTACCACAAATTATATTTTCTTTTTTGAATAACTTAAAATCATAAGATATTTCCGTTTTTGGCGCCAAGCCGAAAAATCATAAGAGGTTTGCGGATACAGAGGTGTTGAATTTGGAGCAATGGGGTGCATGTATTGGAATCGCGGCACTATCTTGGCCAATTGGTTGGGTTGTCAAGTGGATACCAGTTTCTAATAAACCGCTTCTCAGTTTTCTCAAGCCATAGAGATCTTGAGAAAGCCGGCCAGTGGAATCCACCGTTGATGGTTCACATGTTGCTGCAAGTATACGGCATCAATGGCTATTTCTCTTAATAGAATATTCAGGTAGGCAACGGGGTGGGGTGGGAGCCCAGACAGCAGAAAAACCTAATGTTAGAAACCCACCCAAGGTGTAGAATTTTAAAATGAAGAGAATAAAGATGATCCAAAACATGAAACTTTAGTAAGGTAGAGAAAAACCCACTTCTTTTCAAAGATTGAACGAAGATTAATCTCATTGCACATACAATCTCACTCACAGAAACTCAATTAAAGAGGTGACATTGCAAGTTTCAAAGTATGTACCAATTAGGGTCTCAATCTCAATCCCAAAGCTCAATTGAGCGTTGGTTGTTCCCCATTGACACCTTGACGTCCCTGGTTTGAGAAATGGATGGTCAGTTTTTTTATTTTTCAATAATCTTTCAAAGCTTAGGGAATTAAGATGGATAGGTACAAACAGTTTAAACCATGGTTTTAAAAACGGCCATTTAAACAGTTTTAATGGCCGTTTAAACGGTAACGCCCCAAGCCCGTTTCCGTTAATACCGTTTAAACATGTTTTATCGGTTTTGCAAAAAGCGGCCGTTAAAATCATTTGAACAGCAGTTTAATTCTGAAAAAATTTGTGAAAAAAACAGCCGATAAATCCGTTTAATTCTGTTAAAATCCGTTTAATTTCCGTTAAAATCCGTTAAATTCTGTTTTTTTTTTTTGTTTAAATTTTCAAATTTCAAATTTCAAACTTCAAAATTTGAATTTCAGCGCCATTTTTTCCATTTTTTTCCGTTAAAATCTATTAAAATCGTTAAAACTGTTAAATTCTATTTTTGCCCCTGCCCGTTTTAACGGCCGTTTAAAGGGTTTTAATGGCCGTTTAAACGGTAACGCCCCCAGTCCGTTTAACCGTTAAAACGGCCTCCTTTAAACCTTGCTAGAAACTACATTCCACTTTCGTTAGTACCTCAGGGTTTAGCGGTAGGGTTTTTTTTACGGGTGGGGTGCATTAAAGTGCACCACGTGGCATACTCATTGGAGCCCATTGAACCAAAAATTATTGGTCCACTCCTTGATGGACCTACAGTGACAATCAGCTTGATTGGTGATCTCTAGCCATTATTGGATCAGTCAGGCTGATTTTTTGGTGGGTAGGTCCATCAAGGGGTGGGCCAACATACATGGGTCAGTGGACCTGAAAGAATATGCCACATGGCATATTGTCTGTGACTCTATAGCCCCACAGGAAGAAAGATCTCCCAGGCCAAATTTGTTTCGACTGTATCTCCTTCTCCACTGATTGAAGACTTCATCTTCAAGTCAACATGAGCAGGACCGAGACCGTCGACGCTGCTACTATTTTCATCATCGATCGAGCCCGTCGAAGAACGGGTCTTTGATGAGTAGATCTGTGGAGGAAGTTGGTGCCCTTGGCTGAGCCAAGGCACCTCGGCTGGGTCCTTCACCTTTCATGATCTGAGGCCTCACCCCAGAAGTCATCTTCTTGTATATCTTTCCTATGTTCTCACACTCACTGTAGGGTATTTCCATCGTCACAATCTCCAGCATACACAACCCAAATGTGTATATCTCCACCATCTCTGTGTAATTATTGTGTTAAATCAGTTGAGTTGAGAAAAACCAAGTATATCTCCCCACTTGTCGATGAATGTTTGTACTGTAAAATCGGAAAACCAAGTCTGTTCTAAGTTCTAACTCCACGGACACAAAATTTTCCTTTGATTTTCAAGTGGAAATCTGGTTTATTGAATTTCAAGTGAAGGCTTGCACATATTACATTGTGTAGGATTCAAATAAAAACTGTCAAATTTCTGTTCAAGTTTAAAGCGAAAAAATACACAAGTTCAACTAATCAAAAGGAAGACTTTGCACGACCATCACCACCTGAAAATGAAGATGATATAATCACCACTTCATGGGTTGAGAAAACTGAGAAGCGGTTTATCAGAAACCGGTATGCACTTGACAACCCAATCAATCGGCCAAGATACTGCTGCAAGTCCAATACATGCACCCCATTGCCCCCAATTCAACCTCTCCGTATCCGCAAATCTCTTTAGAAATTCCACCATCACCACCTGAAAAACGACAGTGATCCCCACAATCCTCATAAACAACTTGTTCTTATGTATTCCCTTGAATACATTCTTCTTCTCTAGCTTCTTACATTGAATTCATTAAATACTTGACACAGGATGAAAGTATTGAAGATCAAGGTGTCCTTAACCTTCTCATTCAGACCGAAAATAACCTCAGCCTTGAACTGTAAGGTCAAGAGGACTGCTATTTGATATAGAGCCTGAGCGATAAGGTTCCTACACATGATGTTTGTTATAAGAGGCTCAATCCAACCCACCGGCGTCTTCTCCATAAGCTCCTTGGTTGGCCCCTCAGTAGCCAAAGCTAGAGCCCCCAAAGTATCTGTGATCAGGTTTACCCATAACAATTGGACGGCTGTTATTGGGACTTCTCGAGCAGAAGCTGCCACAATGAAATTGCTTACGAGAGCAACAATGTTGACGGTGAGGTGGAACTGGATGAATTTCTGGATGTTGTTATAAACACATCTCCTCCACCACAAACTTGGGTCCATAGAAGCAAAGTTATCATCCAAGATGATGATATCCGAGCTCTCCTTTGCAACTTCATTGCCTTGGATCTCCATTGAAAGACCGATGTCGGCCTCTTTTAAAGCCGGTGCATCATTTGTGCCGTCTCTTGTTACCGCAACTACATGATCTTTCTGTTTCATGCATTGGACCCTCAAAAACTTCTCAAGGGGGGAGGACCTGGCTATCACGCAGATTTCTTTTCTGAATTCTACTCCTTCTGCCACTGCTCTTGCGGTTATAGAGACATCATCATCTACCATGGCTTCTTGACTTCGCGCAAGAGTGCCTGTTTTATCTGTGTATATGGTGGTGGTGGAACCCATTGTCTCGCAAGTTGAGAATTTCTGAACCATCGCCTGATCTGTCATCATTCTCTTCATCGAGTAAGCAAGGATGACCCTGACAGCTAGCGGCAAACCTTTTGAGATAGTAATTGCAGCAGCAATAATATGAACTAGAGTTTTCATCACATCATTGAACTTTGTCTTGCAGCCATTGAATTCCCGATTTCCATTCTCATCTTTGGTGTTCCCTGTGAAGTAACGCACCAACAACACTACAAGAACAAGGAATGTGAATACCAAACCAACTTTCCCTGTGTATGAAGTCAGTTTGTCGAGTCTATCTTGTAAGGGTGTTCGCTCATTAGAATTATGATTTCTTGAGCTCATCATTTCACCCCATGTCGTGTTCATGCCAACGGATGTGACGAGAAACGAATTCCTGCTGCCATCAACTTGTAATGAATGGCTATCTAAGAACAGCCCGTCTGCTGGAATTTGATCTCCAATCTTTAGACATACCATATCTCCCACCACGATGTCAAAGATGGAGATATGTTGCCGCCGTCCGTCTCTCACAACTTCAACCTGGATGTTGTCTTTGACGCTTGACAGTTCATCTAACTGCCTCGATTGCCTGAAGTTACTCGAAGCAGAGACGGCAACAACTAGAAAGACAGCAATAAATATACTCCCACCCTCATACCACCCATCTTTCAACCCATGCTCCTTAATGCCAAACCCAAGAGACAGGACGGCACAGGCCAGAAGTATGATAATGGTAGTATCTTTGAATGCTTCCAACACAGATTGCAAAAACCCTTTTCCAGGCGGCTTATGATACATGTTCGAGCCAAATGCATCATGTCGACGACCGATATCTTCTCCATCACCAGAGACTCCATTCTCCACGTCGGTTTGAAGGTCGGCTGCAACTTTTACAATTTCAGAAAGGCTTTGCTGGTCGATCTGATCGTTAACACCATTGTTGTCACCGGTCTGAATATCGAGATTGGTGTAAGATGGAGTGTGAAAGATTCCAGTGAAACACTGGTTCTTCCTCGTAGCACCAATCTCTTTGGCAAGAGAGACGAAAACTCTGGAGGAGTAAATGACTACGCAAGCGATACGCCATTTTTCGTGTGGTTTGCTCCGGGAACGCACGTTGAGAAACCCCCCACATTTGAGCTGTACATCGTTGCAGCTGGACATAATTTCGGGGAATAAGTAATTGTCACCGGTGTAGAGTTGAATATCGACGTACAGCCGTGTAAGATGGTGTATGTAAGATAAGATTCCGGTGAAAAACTGGTTCTTCCTCTTAGCCACTATCTCTTTAGCAAGAGAGACGAGAATTCTAAAGGAGTAAATGGCTGCGGAAGCGAAACGCCATTTTCATTGAGGTTTGCTACATCCGAATTGTGCACGAGACTTTTTGAGACATGGACATAATTTTCAAGGAGACTTCTTGCTTTTATATAATGCCGTGGCCCGTGTAGCTTTCTAGGATATCGCTTCATTGTTAATCCCCCCCACAAACGCAAACGGAAAAATTTTAGATGTAAAGCAGTTTGGATGTAGTCGATGCAGAGGGGTCTCGTGGCCCTACATGGCTCTCTTTTTGGACCCACTAACTGAATGGATGTTTAGCCCACCCCTTAGTGGATATACATACCTATCATCAATCTGATTAGTTTTCTCTAGCCATAGATTTTAGTAACTTTTTATGATAGATTATAGCCATTGGATTGAAGCATGCTTTATTCATATAATTTAGGTACTTAATCCAATGGTTAGAAATTATCAATCAAGCTGATTTTGGGTATGTATATCCATGAAGGAGTGGACTAAACATTCATGCACTTAGTGGGCCCCAAAAATTGAGCTACGTAGGGCCACGAGAGCTCTCCGCATCAACTGCATCCAAATTCCTCTGCATCTAAATTTTTTCATTAGCGGCATTTCCGTCAACTCACAACCAACTGCATCCAAATTCCTCTGCATCTAAATTTTTTCCTTAGCGGCATTTCCGTCAACTCACAACCTTTCTGAATTGTGGTTTTTTTGTGTAAGGGTTTCTAATGTCGGCGAAGGACGTCCCTTGTTTCCTAATTGGGTGAACCATCGAATTAGAACTCCAGGAAAGTTCTCCCTCACTTCCCTGGCGAGATCATTTGGCGGCGGTCAGGTCTACTTTATTCTAACACAACGGAAGTCTGCAACCGTTTATAGACCTTTTTGTTTTGGGCCAACACACACGCACACACTTTTAAAAAGCTGACGTACCCCCTATGACTTGGTCCAAGGTCAGTTGACCAATGTTGACCCGAGTTGACCACAATATTTTACGTTAAAAGATAGAAAAACCCTTGTCTTCAACCATGGAACAAGGGTTTGGTTCAAAACCAAACCCCCAAATCAAATGGACGTGGTGGATGGCAAGCCAAGTGATACTAATGGGTTAGTTGTCCATCACCGGAGACCAACCCACCGGAGTCTCATGCCGGTCATACACTACTCCGGCGAAAATAAAAAAAGCCATTGGTTTCCGGAGTTTCACTTTTTTTTTTTCTTTTCTGAAACACAAACTTTAAAAAATAAAAAAAAAACTTCTAGGGCTGAAGTGGCATTGTAATACAAATATTAAGCTTTGAATCTTTTTTTGGTATCTCAACTAGCATTGGGGATTCTCACTCCATATATTGATTGGATATTTTGAACAATAATAGTTAGGAGATCATCTATTTTCAAGCTAAAATTGGATGGGAAATACAAGCTCGAGTCTATAGTCAGACAACCCAATAGCTTTTTAAATTTTTGTCGGAGTGGTGGATGACTGGCATGAGACTCCGGTCATTTGATTTAGCTTGCCATCCAGCACAGCCATTTGATTTGGGGGTTTGGTTTTGGTCCAAACCCTTGTTCCAAGGTTGAAGACAAGGGTATTTATGTCTTTTATTATAAAATATGCTGGTCAACTCGAGTCAACATTGGTCAACTGGCCTTTGACCAAGTCATAGGGGGGTATGTCAGTTTTTTCAAAGTGTGGGGGGTATGTCAAAGTTCAAAGATAACATGGGGGGGTGGGGGGTATGTCAAAAATTCCCTTTTTTTTTTTTTCTGTGTGAACACCGTTTAGTAGACTGTAAACGTATGCATACTCAAACTTGTGTCACAAGATGTTGTGATGGAACACGGTCACAGCACTCAATACGAGACACGTGGCACACGATCAGAGGTCTTTGACCGTATGGATGTTTGACCAGTCCCTCGATGGACTTACAAACCAAAAATCAGCCTGATTAGTAATTTAAATCCTTTGGATTTTTGCACCCAAATAACGCTCAATACTGTTCAAATTCCTACCGTTAAAATCAACCCATGAAAATAAGTTCAATAGAATCAGTTAGAAATCACTAATCAAGCTGATTTTTTATGTACCGATCCACCGAGTGACTGCCCAAACATCCATACAGTCATCGTCCTCTAATAGTATACCACGTGGCTCATATTGAGTGCTGTGACCGTGTTCAGTCACGACATCTTGTGACACAAGTTTTACTCCTAGATTATACATGATTTTTGACCGAAAGAAAGCGGCACCAGATCCTAGACAGCAGGGCGAAGGACAGATACTAAGAAGCGGATTACAACTCAACTCCAGGAAAGTTCTCCCTCAGGTCCACTTTGTTACGAGTAAAACTTGCCTGACCACCTGTGGTGTGGTATCCTGCCAGACCACACACAAGCTGTTTGCCGTGTGGATTTTGCACGGTAGAAAGTCACAAGCCACTTGCCGCGTGGATTTTGTACGGTAGCAAGTCACATCGGGCAAGAGCTACAAACTCATCCTCTCCTCCTCTGGTTAACCTACTCGGGTTTGGTGAGCGAAAATGAAAAAAGTGCGAAAAATAAAAGTAAAAAAAAGTAAAACAACATAAAGAAGACACGTGGCAGTTTCTTAGAAGACACTGACTTTATATGTTTGACCCAAGGTTTAAAGGCCGTTATAACGAAAATAACGGCCGTTAAACGGATTCGGAACTACCCCGTTACGTTATGGACCGTTAAAACGCCCAGAAAATAACGGCCGTTATAACGAAAATAATGGCTGTTATTTTCCGTTATAATGAAAATAACGACCATTATTTTCTGGAAAATGTTGTGAAAAAAAAAGGCCGTTATTTTCGTTTTTCCCGTTGTATTCTGTTTTTTCCATTTCTGAAAATTTGAAATTCAAATTTTAAAATTCAAAATTTGAATTTCAGTGCCATTTTTTCCGTTATTTTCCCGTTTTTGCCCCTGAGCATTTTTTTTCGTTATAACGGAAAAATGGTAACGCCTCCAGTCCATTATACCGTTATAACGGTCCCCTTTTAACCTTGGTTTGACCCATGGTTTTAAAAACGGCCGTTTAAACGGAAACACCCCAAGCCGATTTCTGTTAAAACCGTTTAAACACGTTTTAACGTATTTGAATTTAACGGCCATTTTTTTGTTTTAACGACCGTTAAAATCGTTTAAACAGCCGTTAAATTCTGAAATTTTTTGTGAAAAAAATGTCTGTTAAATTCTCTGTTTTTTTTAATTTTCAAATTTCAAAATTTGAATTTCAGCGCCATTTTTCCATTTTTTCCGTTAAAATCGTTAAAACCTGTTAAAATCTGTTTAATTCCTTTAAATTCCGATTTTTGCCCCCGGCCGTTTCAATCCGTTTTAACGGCCGTTTAAACGGTGATGCCCCCAGTCCGTTTAACCGTTAAAATGGCCTCCTTTAAACTTTAGGTAAAACCAAGGTTTAAAGGAGGCCGTTTTAACGCGTTATACTGGGGGGCATTACCGTTAAAACGGATTGTAACAGCCAAGGCCAACAAAAGAAAAAAAATGGAATTTAACAGAAAAAACGGAAAGAATGGCATTGAAAGTCAAATTTTGAAATTTGAAATTGAAAATTTCAAAAAATGAAAAAATGGATTTTAACGGCCATTTTTTTTCCACAAAAATTTCCAGAATTTAATGGCTGTTAAAACGATTTTAACGGCGGTTAAAATTAAAAAAAAAAATGGCCATTAAATTCAAAGTGTCAAAACGGATTTTAATGATTTTACGCATGGTTTTATAAACACCCGTTTAAATGGTTTAAACGGTAACGCCCCAAGCCCGTTTTCGTTAAAACCATTTAAACACGTTTTATCGGTTTTGAAAAACGGCCGTTTTTTTTTTGTTTTAACGGCCGTTAAAATCGTTTAAACAGCAGTTTAATTCTGAAAATTTTGTGAAAAAATGGCTGTTAAATCCGTTAAATTCAAAAATTTTTTTTTAATTTTCAAAATTCAAAATTTGAATTTCAGTGCCATTTTTTCCATTTTTTCCATTAAAATCCGATAAAATCGTTAAAACCCGTTAAAATCCGTTTAATTCCGTTAAATTCTATTTTTTCTCATTTTTTTTCCATTTTTGTCCCTGGCTGTTTCAATCCGTTTAAACGGTTTAAACGGTAACGCCCCAGTCCGTTTAACCGTTAAAACGGCCTCCTTTAAACCTTGATTTTACGGTAACGGGCTTGGGGCGTTACCCTTTAAACGGCTGTTTTTAAAACCATGCTTTGACCCTAGCTAGTAAATTCTTGTATTATACACGTTTAATACACGAATTTTTTTTTTTGAAGGAACATTTAATATTACCGTATAAAAAAAAATCAGAAAAAATCACGAATTTTTAGATTATACGAATAAAACATGTATTATTCATGTTTAATACATGGATTGCGTGTTTTTTAAACACGTTAAATGGCCGCATAAAATGAAAAAATAGATAAAATCCAGGCTTTTTAGGGCTAAACAAATATAAATTTCAACAATGACCGAATTTTTGACTACATGTTTTTATCCCAAAATCGAATTAAACTCGAACTTTTCTCGTTTCGAATCTTCACCGAATTGCTAACTGGTACGTTAAAAACTGTTAAAACCCGTTTTGACGTTTAGAAATTAATGGCCTTTTTTTGTTTTGACGGCTGTTAAAAATTTTGTGAAAAAAAGGTCATTATTTCCGTTAAATTCCATTTTTTTCGTTTTTCAAAATTTCTAATTTTAAAAATCAGCACCATTTTTCCATTTTTTTTCGGTTGAATTCGTTAAAATTTGTTTTTTTTTTTTTCATTTTTGCCCATCCGCTACAATCCGTTTTAACGGTAACGGCCCCAGTCTATATACCGTTAAAACAGTCTCCTTTAAACCTTGGTTTTGCCAATCCTTAGGCGGAGTAAAACTTCGGTCACAACGGACAATACGAGCCATGTGGCACACTTTTTGTAGACGCTGACCGTATGGATGTTTGGCCAATCAGTCGGTGGACCTACAAACCAGAAATAAACCTGATCAGTGATTTCTAAGCATTGGATTCAAGTTATTTTCATGGGTTGATTTTTACCGTATGAATTTTGAGCATTATTTGGGTGCAAAGATCCATAGGTTGTAAAAGGTAACCGATATACTTTACCTTTTTTTTTTTTATATTTTTAGGAGAAAAAAGGAAATTACTCTTTTGCTCTCACCAAACCTTAGCAGGTTTACCAGAGGAGGAGAGGATGAGTTTATGGCTCGTGCGGATGGGACTTGCTACCGTAAGTAAGCCACGAGGCAAGCACCTTGCCTATGGTTTGGGAGATACCACACCACAGCTGGTCAGGCAAGTTTTACGACTGACAAATCTAGTCTGCACTGTTTCGCAAACATTGTCAGTACTGTTGGATGTCCCTTGAAAAATGTATTATTTCAAGGTTTAAAAAAAATATTTATAAATTTAAAACATTGGTTTTCAATGAGCATTCAATGGTGGATACAATGTTTGCTTATCGGTACCTCTATTTTTTCACTTTCTCTAAGCGAGCACTTGACATTTTTTCCGGTACCCTATTTTCTCTTTTTTGAGCGAGCCCCCGGTAGCCCTTTCCTCAGGTCGCCCCTCCCATGACTGGAACCCATGATGTGGGATTGGCTCTGATACAAAATTTTAAGACCCGAACCAATACACCAAAAGTAACTAGGTGATAGAGGTGCGGAGAGTTTAATTCTTAACCTTTAGAATCGTAATAAAAGTCATGCAAGGCAAGACCACAAGCTGAAGCTTCGTTGAAGACAAACTGATGCAGACACTCCTGTCACCGCTGGGCCGAATTAGAATGGTGAGTAATTAGCCTAGTGACCTAGTTTGACCACGGGAGGTTATGGAGGTTGGCAGGCGATCAGGTAGCTCAGATCGTAAACATTAAGAAAAGGTACCTAGTTGACTCAGATCCAACTTGAATCAGGATCAGAAGATTGAGGTCATATTGGATCTGATCGGGTAGCACATATTCGACACTTTGCTTATTGAAGGATCGATCGATCGAGAGAAGAAGATCTGACCAAGCAAGCCACCAAGGATGGAATGGCTGAACCACAGTGAAATAGCCCAGGAGGGTTACCGACCTGAGGTGGTTTGGCCAAGGTGGTGGATTGATTTATCTAGGAATTGAAGGAGAATGATTTGGTAGAGGTGGTATGTCTGAGAGGGGCAAAGGCTAACTTCCACTTCGTCAATTTTTTCCCAACAGAGACATTAACAATATAGACCAAGAAGACTATCGTATGCATAGAAAAACTCATGGCGGCCTACTGAACCCTAGTATGAGGCCCATGAGTCTCTCAAAACGGAACCGAAAAGCCCACTCAAATCTGGGGTATTCCCGATTTAACCGGAACCGAACCGGAACCAGAACCGAAAACACCGGTTCTGATACCACATTTTTGGGAACCGATTAAAAAGAACCGGAACCGGAACCAGAACCGAACTGGAAACTAATGGTTACGGTTCCGGTACTCTAATATGGAACCGAACCGATAAGAACCGGAACCAATATATAAATATAGTGTAAAAATTCTCATATTACCAAGATTGGACCCGTTATACTCGAAACCGGAACCGGAACTGACAAAAACTACATAATCGGTTCCGGTTCTGGTACCATCACTTTGAGAACCGGAACTGATAAGTACCCGAACCGATAAGAACCGGAACCGTTTGTTCCGGTTCTGGTCACCTTAGGAACCGAACCGGAACCGACCCGTTGACACCCCTAGGTATTACATCTATGGACATGTGTCCAACATAAAGGGCATGTAAGATGTTTTTCCCTATCCCAGCCCCCAACCCAGCTCATCCACCCGGCCTGACCAAACTCATGCTTAGCCTGCCTCGGCCTAGCCCGACGGGCCAAATTGCCACCCCTACGGTACCCCTAAAACTATCCTAATCAAACTTAAACTCAACCCTGATTAACTTGGGATTTGCATGGTGGATCCCACCCCTTTGCACGTGGGTCGAACGTGCGTATATACGAAACCATAGATCGTTCCTTTTGAGTTCTTCTATGTCATAGGATTTTGGAGAAAACGTTTGATGTCCCCGGTGACTTCATAATTTGAAATCTCCCCCTCCCAAAAATGTCATTTCGAGCTTAGTTTAGGCCCTGTGGACCTTCTGGCTGTTTGGACCATGGTTTAAAATAACGACATGTAAATGGTTTTAACGGCTGTTAAAATGGTAACACCCCAAGCCCGTTGCGTTAAAAACCGTTTTGACGCTAAGAAAATTACAGTCATTTTTTTTTCGTTTTAGCGGCCGTTGTTATTTCCGTTAAATTCAGTTCAAATCTGTTATTCTTCGTTTTTGAAATTCAAATTTTGAATTTTGAATTTCAGCACCATTTTTTCCTGTTAAATTTATTAAAATCAGTTAAATTCTATTTTTTTTGTTTTTATTTCTTATTTTTGCCTCCGTTCGTTACAATTCATTTTAACGGTAATGCCCCCAGTCCGTTATACTGTTAAAATGGCCTCTTTTAAACCTTGGTTTGGACCACCTCATGGTGGACCTACATACGAAAGATCAGCTTGATCGGTGATTTATGACGGTTATATTTTTCCGTCCAATACAAAGGCTCAAATTCAATGGTCAAAAACCAAGTAATTAAAATGCTAAATTTTACGGCTATAAATCACTAATTACACAGACTTTTTATCTTTAGATTTATCAAGAGGTGGACCAAATATCCAAGGCCCTAAAAAGTACTCCACGTGATGTTTTGGAGGGGGGCTTCAAGCATCAAACACGGGCTCTAGGATTCTTTATCAAAAGTTTGACACACAAGTCCCTCAAATTGCCACACAGCAATTTCCTAACCGAATCAGCAAAGTTGCTGACGGACCACAATATGAGTCACCTGGCACATTCTTAGAGATTTCTGACAGTATGGTTGTTTGGCCCCTCCCAAAAATTAGCCTGATTAGAGATTTCTAAGTGTTGGATTGAGTCGTTTTAATGGGTTGATTTTTTTTTTTTTGACAAGTGCAGAGTAGTATTAAGAGAAGGGAGATCGAGAAGATCTCAAAGAGTACAATAAGATAAAGAAAATAAATCGAAACAACACCTGATCAAAATGAAATACCATATCGCTGAAAAAAATGCCTCTCATCTCAAGTGAGATGGTACCCCAATGAAATAAGAGAGCCTTGGTGTTCAAAATGACTTCGGAAATAGAGCTCTCCTTCCCTTCAAAGGTTCTCTTATTCCTTTCTACCCAAATACCCCAAATGATTGCGAGGGGCGTCATCTTCCATAATAGCTTACCTCTGGCGGACATAGGGATCTGAGACCAACTCTGTACCATTTTCCCTATTGATGCCAAAAAGACCCAAAAGATACTCAAATGAGATAAGAAGAGCAACCATACCTGTCTAGCAAACTAGCAGTGTACAAGAAGATTGTTAGTACTCTCCCTATTAGCCTTGCACATGATGCAAAAGTTCACCAATATCCATTTTCTAATGATCAAATTCTGTACAGTAAGAATCTTGTTCAGAAAGGCTACCCAAGCAAAGAGGGGTATTTTTAGGGGGGCTTTGGATTTCTAGATTTTCATGCATGCAGGGAGAGTATGGAGATGGCGATACTAATGAAGAGGCTAGAACCACGTAAAATGACCGAACCGAGAAATTAACCGACTTGGAGTGGGTCCAAAGCAGGTGGTCCTCTTCAGACTTGGAGACACGGTAAAATTTCAAACAATCAATCAACAGGCCAATTTGTACTTTTTTCCCACTCAAAAGGATTTCTTCTAAGATCCAAGTATCGATCTGCTCTCACGGAAGAACTAATCCAAAATAGGTCAACTGTTTGCCCTTTGCGCTGGGAAAGAACGAAAGCCCGAGGAAAAACCTCCTTCAAACAAAAATCCCCTACCCAAGTATCTTCCAAAACCTAATCCTGGAGCCATTGCCTAAAACTAGTCTATATCCCTCCAACACTCTATCCCCAACCTTGAGAATCCCTCTCCACACACCGAAGTCGTACGTCATTCTAGTTGATTTCGACACCCAACCCCCCACCTCTTCTCCATAAATGTCCACAATCACTCTTCGCCACAAACTGTCCATCTCCTTACCAAATCACCAAGTCCATTTACCCAATAACGCCAAATTCATAACGCCAATCTTTCTAAAACCAAGACCTCCTTTCTTGGGTAAACAAACTTGGGCCCAGCTCACCAGATGATATCGAAAAGAGTCCCCAGCATCGTTCTACATAAAGTTTTTCATAAACCTTTCAAGCCTCTTCTTGATATTCACTGGGATCGAAAACAATGAGAGGAAGTACAATGGTAAACTGAACATGGTGCTTTTGATAAGGACCATTTTACCCCCTTTAGAGAGGTACCTCCCATTCCAACTATCCAACCTTCGCCGCACCCTTTCCACTACTGGATCCCAAATCGATTTCGCCCTATACGGCACCCCCAAAGGGAGCCCGAGATAGGTAAAGGGAAGAAGACCTATAGAACAACCCAAAATCCTAGCCAACTCCTCGATATTATCTAGTTTTCCGATGCTCATAATTTTGCTTTATATGAAATTGATTTTAAGACCTCTGCAAACTTCAAAGCAGTACAACAAGCTATTCAGGAAGGTGACATGTTCTGTCGACCCTGATAGAAACACAAGGGTGTCATTGGCAAATTGCAAGTGAGAAATAGACACCCCCTAACCCCAGCTTGAAAACCCGACATCATTTCCTAAAGGTTCTATCACCATGATGAAAAGAAAAGGCAACAGTGCTTAAGACCCCTCGTGCTCTTGAAATAACCTGAAGGAGATCCGTTGACTAACACCGAGAAGTAGGGAGATCTTTTTTTTTTTTTGCTGAGAAACAGGGAAATCTAATACACTTTCTCATCCACTCTCGCCACTTACTCCCAAAACCCATTCTCCCAATAAAATAATCTAGGAAGTCCCAGCATGTATGATCATAGGCCTTTTCTATATCTATCTTACAGCCCACACCTAACGCCTCAAGACAAATCCTAGAATTAATACATTCGCTTGCAATCAACACTCCATCTAGAATTTGTCTGTCTTTCACGAACGCTCCTTGTTCACCTGAAATGATCTCCCCCATCATCATTTTCAGCCTGGAAACTAAAACTTTAGCCACAATCTTGTAATCACTCCCAAGAAGGCTGATGGGTCTGAAATTTGAGATATCCTCTGCCCATTGGATTTTCGAAATCAGGGTGATGAAAGTTTGATTACAACCAAAATCCAAAAAGTTCATCGAATAAAGATCTTCAAAAACTTTCATTAGATCTGATTTGATGATATCCCAACAAACTTAAAAAATTGCTAAAGCGACGCGTTGACTGCAACCAATATAAGCCACATGACACATTCTTAAGAGAATACTTATCAACACTCCACCAATCTCTCTGGATTCTCAACAACCAAATATCTGTTATCAACAAACAGATAAACATTAAAAGAGTTTTTATTGTGTTGGACACTTACACCTGTAACCAATCCCATTTTATATGGGATTTAGCTCATTGTAAACAACGACTAGGTATGTGCATAATACTATTTAATGGAATGAAACTCTCACCAAAGAGTACGGTGAGTATTCAACCAAAATACCTTGAACTTACATGGTATCAGAGCCATAATAGACTCACGTCATCCATCTTCTTCTTCTTCTTCTTCTTCTTTTTCTCTCAATGCTCCCCCAACTAATTCCAGCATCTCCAGTGCAACTACATCTGCCTCAACAACCATCATTCCCCCTACTTCTCATATAACCAGCATCAGCCATCTAATCTCCATCAAACTTGCCCGCCAAAACTACCTTCTTTGGTGTACTCAATTTATTCCTCTCCTCAAGGGTTACGATCTTGAAGGCTATGTGAATGGCTCCCTCCCCTGCCCACATGAAACCATCTCTTCCACCAATGGAAATCTTACCTCAAACCCAGCTTACATTGCTTGGAACAAACAGGACCAAATCTTGTTATGATGGATTCTTTCTTCTCTTTCCGAATCGGTTTTGGCTCAAGTTATTGGTCTCTCCACCTCTCAATTAGTGTGGTAAGCACTTGACCGCAAGTTTGCATCTAAATCTTGTGCTCACACCAACACACTTCATCGCGAACTCCAAACTCTATGCAAAGGTGCTCTATCCATAGTCGACTATCTTCATCATGCCAAGTCTTTGTCTGATAATCTGGCTGCATCTGGATAGATTGTTGATGACTCAAATCTGCAAAAACTCATCCTTGGTGGTCTTCCTTATGAATATGAACCCATCAACATCACACTCACAGCTACTGTTGATGATACCTTGATGGAAGACTTTTAGGCTCATTTGCTGGCCTTTGAACATCGACTAGATCGAAACACTTCTAGCAATGAATCCAGCCCTCTCTCCGCCAATATGGCCATGCGCACTCGCGATCGTCATTCAAACCATCCCACTTATTCCCCACGACTTCAGTAGCCCCATGCCTATCGTGGTCATGGTCGTGGTCGAAACCTCCGTGGTCGAGGACGATCAATCCAATCATATAACGGTTACCGTTCCCACCAGCCTACTCAACGTGGTTGTCAAGTCTGTGGTTTGAACAACCACACTGCGGTATCCTGCTGGCATCGCTTTGACCACTCCTATCAGAGTGAATCAACCTCCAATCATGTGTCTCTTCTTGCAACTCTAATGTCTATGTCTGATCAATATTGGTATCTGGACTCATGGGCAATGATATTCGCTCAAAAGTGCTTATTTTAAGTCATTATCCTTATAGCAATGTCGCATTCTCTTACGTAAAACTTGTCTTTTCGTCGACTTTTCCACGAGACCCTATTGCGTGATTCCAGAGGACTAGCGGGCCAACGATCAACCATATAAGACTTCTATCAAAGCTTAAAGAGCCAGCAAGCTAGGATAAAACGATAAAAGACATGTACGGGCAAAGCTAGAGATCGTAGAGCCGGAACAAGGACTAAGGGAGAGAAGAATAGCTGGAGACCAAGAGAAGGACTTTGGTGTTAAAGGCCACACCAATTGACATCAAAGGATAAGTTTGACTTATTGGTGGAGCGGACGAGAGAGAATAAAGAAGATCAGGGTTCAAGACCCTTTAAGGCTTTTATTTTTGTACTTTTTCTTTTACTTCTCTTCTATTTCTCACTCTATTTATTTTGGCCCATGACCTAAGCCCGTGACCCAAGCCCATACCCATGACCCATGACCCATGACCCATGCCCATGCCCATGCCCATTAGCAATTAAAAGAGAGAATCGGTCTCGCTTGACCGATTCTTCTCTCCCCCATCTCTCTCTTCCCTAACTAACCTATTCCCAACCGTTGGATCTCTTTAGATCCAACGGTCTCCCTTTGAACAACAAATTCAAATTTCTTCTTTTGGTTCCCTCCCCTTCATTTCTCTTCCCTTCTCTATCCTCTACCACCAACAGCCTCCATCAACGTATCACATCCTTCCCTTCGCCTTCTCCGGCGAAAAGCACCACCACCATCCTCCATTGATTCCGACGAGAAGCTCGCCGAAATTGTTCAAGAGCACACCGTCCCCTTCTCCTTTCTTCTTCTCTTTCTTCTTTCTTCTTTTTTTTCTTCTTCTTCTTCTTCTTCTTCTTCTTCTTGCATTACCTGGAAAACCCACCTGCAACTCCGGCCGACCAAGGAGTTGCAGGCCGTTATCACCTGTCCGCAGCCACCCTGCTCCTCATCTTATTCCAGGTAGGTTTTCCTCTTCCTTCCCTTCTTCTTCTTCTTCTTCTTCTTCTTCTTCTTCTTCTTCTTCTTCTTCTTCTTCTTCTTCTTCGTTTCCTTCACCGGAGTTGCAACTTCGGTCATCTCTACAAGTCTTCCACCACCGTTCAACCTCATCACCTATACCTGCAACTAGCAAGGTCAATTCTCCACATCACCATGGTGCAATCTTACCTCTCCTAATAGCCACGTGTTGCACAGCAACACCGTCATCAACAGCTCCAGCCGGTGCTCCTTCTCGTTTGGATCGTGATCTCGCCAAGATCTCCACCTTGTTGTCCACCAACGACCAGCACGTCTTCTCCTCTCCAGCAAAGTTCTCTTTCTTAGGCCGTTACTCACCTGCAACTCTGGTGATCTTCATTATCGCCGGAGTTACCAGTAGCGTTTTTCCCCCACCAACATCTTCTCCTCACGGGTCTGACCTGCTACTGTTGGACGGTGAGTTGTTTCTCTACAGGCATTGCTCTTGGACAGCAACACAATCACCTCCTTCCTCCATCTGCAAACCATGATACCTCCACCGTTGCACACCTGCAACACTGCTCCCACCTTCTTCCTCTTGGCGGCAACACCATGTGCAACTTCAGGAGACCTCATGACTTGTAGCCATCTTCCTCCAAGAAAAGCACCACCATCGTTCTCCCTTTCCGGGCACCAACTGCGCCTCCAGCCACCATCTTCCTTGTCCTTTCTCATAGTCAGCACCACCTGTTGTGCCTAACTCCAAAGCAGCACTTGCAAGTGCTCTTCTCCAACATTCCACATCAATGCTGCCTTCTCTTTTGCTACCCATCTAGCAAGTTGCAGTCCCTTCTACATTGCTGCTCTACCACAGCCACAGTGCTTGTTTCTCTCAACAACGGGCATCACACTCCAACAGCACCACCAAGCAACGGCCAGCCATCTTACCTTATACTTCCATCATCATCATTAACCGTTGTGGTGTGCAGCATCACCATTGGCCCTCTCCTAGATCTGGAACGTGCTACCAGTTGCACACCTGCAACTATTAGAACGGCCAGCCACTCTTCCATACCAAGTTGTTTCACCAGTGCACCATGTGCAATACCACGACGGGCAACAACTCCGGTGACTTTTCAGGTACTGAACTGACCCTCGAACAGCCACTCCTCCTTGGCTCTCCCGGGTAAGTTTCAAAGTAAGTAATCTCTTCTCTCTCGACCCATCTTCCATCTCATTTTCTCTCTCAATACCTACTTTCTCTCTTTAAGCCTTGTTTCCCTTACTTTCTCTCTCTACTTTCTATTTTCTCCTTGTTTCTCTCTCTAAGTTTAATTGTCTCTCTAGATTAATTTCCTTTTTAATTGATTCACTTTTGTAAGCACTTGATTAATTAATGAATTGAAATTCCTTTATTCATAGTATTTTCATCTTATTTATTTTGAATTTAGTGTATGAATCTCGAACTATTAAAAATTAGATTTTAATATCGATTTCCACCATTTTCACCTCTCCATTGTTTTAAGTAATTTTTTTGTTATTTGTTCTTTATTTGCCCTAACCCTGAGTGCGGACGATACCCGACATGAGCCACTGTGCAAATCTGCATTTTTGCAGATTAAGTGAACCAAATTGGAGAAATTACAAATATTGTTGAGATCTAGGGTTTCCGTAACCAATGATGCTGAAAAACCCTAATTTCAGGCAACAAATCATCTCACATCGAACATGGAGAATCTCAATCTTTGATCTGAGTACCATGGGCCCAACTCCATCAAAATAGGTAATGGTCACAACCTTCCCATTGCCCACTCAGGTACATCCTCCATTCATACCCCGTCTAAAACCTTTATCTTAAGAAAATATTTATCATGTTCCCTCCATCACTCAAAACTTACTTTCTATTTCTCAATTCACAAAAGACAATGATGTTTACTTTGAATTTCACCCTCATTTTTTTGTTATAAAGGATCGCTTGACGGGGATGGAGGTGCTGCGCGGCCCGCGTAAGGATGGTTTCTAATACTTGGAACGATCTATTAGCCCAAAGAATGTTCAGTCTTTTGCTCTTCTTGGTGTCGAAACATTCATGGATACTTAGCATCATCGCCTTGGCCATCCAATGATGCGTACTGTCCGTCACGTCTTGTCTAAAAATAAATTGCCTCTATCAACCTCCAAGTCCAGTTTTTGTCCAATGTTTCCATTAGGCAAGAGTCATAGTCTTCCATTTGTTTCAAGCCGCACTATTTATAATAAACCTTTGGAGCTAATTTTTTATGATATTTAGGGGCCTTCTCCTGAAATTTCCACAAATGGCAAGCGATATTATATTCATTTCGTTGATGCATTTAGTCGCTACACATGGATTTTTCCACTTGCTCATAAATCAGATGCCCTTCAAGTTTTTATATCATTCAAATCAAAGGTGGAAAATTTTCTTAGTTGCAAAATCAAGAGCATTCAAACCAATGGCGGTGCTGAGTACAAATCCTTTTACCCCTTTCTAAATACCCATGGTATTACGCATCGTTTATCGTGTCTTTATAGCCATGAACAAAATGGTTCAGCCGAGAGAAAGCATAGACATATAGTTGAAACTGGGTTAACAATTATGTCCACTGCTTCTCTTCCTACTACATATTGGGATGATGCGCTTACCACCACCGTCTACTTCATCAATCGCTTTCCTTCTCCATTACATCATCATAAATCACCATGGGAATTACTATTTCATAAGTCTCCAGACTATACATTCAAGGTTTTTGGTTGTGAGTGTTTCCATCACTTAAGGCCTTATAATGCGAACAAGTTGGTAAGTCGTTCTCTTCCGTGTGTCTTTTTGGGCTATAGTGAATCCCATCGAGGATACCGGTGCTTACACGTCCCCACTGCGCGCATCTACATCTCACACAATGTAATCTTTAATGAAAGTAAGTTCCCTTTTTCTACACCAAGTACTTCTTCTTCAACCCCTCCTACTTCACAATCTAGTATATTGGACCACCACCAGTTACCACGGCCCTCCTAATATCTCCACCCACAATTCAATTCCTAACACCCAACCCTATAGCCCCACAAAGCCCTCAACCACCCTTAACAACTCAAACTTACTCCCCCTCAGCCATAGTACAACAACCTTTGGCCGACCCTACTCCACCATTTGAATTATCTTTACCACCCCTACCTATCTCTCATCTGGACACTACCCTTCCGTCCCAAGCATCACCTATGGCTTCCTCTAACCACCCTATGGTTACTAGATCGAAGGTGGGCATCTTCAAACCCAAGGCGTTCACGGCCACAAAGCATCCTATCTCAAATTTTCAGAATGCTATTGAGCCAACTTGTTTCACTCAGGCTCACAAAGATGAAAAATGGCGAAAAGCCATGAGAGAGAAATAAATGCATTACTACATACTGGCACTTGGACACTGGTTCCTCCAAAATTCAATCAAAATATAGTGGGTTGCTAATGGGTGTTTCGCATCAAAAGACACCCAGATGGATCCCTTGATAGTTATCGTGCCCGTCTTGTGGCAAAGGGTTTTCATCAACAACATGGACTGGATTATGGTGAGACATTTAGCCCGGTTGTAAAACCAAGCACCATTAGATTGGTTCTTGCAATCGCGGTTTCAAAAAATTGGGCTATTCGTCAATTGGATGTGCAAAATGCTTTTTTACATGGAACTTTGGCTGAGGAAGTGTTCATGGCCCAACCACCTAGTTTTGTCAACAAAGATCTACCTCATCATGTTTGTAGACTTCACAAATCTATTTATGGGCTCCAGCAGGCCCCGAGGGCCTGGTATCATCGATTAAGTCTCTATCTGTGTCATATTGGCTTCATTATATCTAAGGCTAACACCTCACTATTTATCTTGCGTAGCTCTCATGATGTTGTCTATTTTCTTGTTTACTTCGACGACATAATCATTACAGGTTCAAGCATTGCCACAGTTCAAACCACCATTTCAAAGCTACTATCAGAATTTTTTATGAAAGATTTGGGTCAACTAAGCTACTTCTTGGGTGTTGATATAAAAAATAAATAAAATATTTTGTGACTAAAGAGGACTGAGATTTCTACTCAAGGATCTTCTTCTCTTAATAGATTGAGAGAGATCGGTGGTATTTAATTTATAGAAAAAAGGGAATACTGAATACAATGTTTCTGTTTTACAAGATATACACAGTTAGAGGAAAAGTAGCATTAGCTTGAGACTCGTCAACTGACTATGAGCTGGCATTCATATTCAGTTGAGTTTGTTTCTCTCGTAGTCTTCAACGCTCAGTGGTTGTAGCCAGATCTGTTGGAGAGATCTTAGGATCAGCAACTTTAATCTCATGTAGATGTGGAAGGGAATCGGCTACCTCATCCTGTTGGGTTGACTGTACATTAATATCCTCCCTCAAACTGGACTGGAGAGAAAACCACAGACCGAGTTTGACACATAAGCCTTGAAAGACCACACGAGACAATGGCTTGGTAAAGATATCTGCAAGTTGCTGTTGAGAAGTGACAAAACGAGTCACAAGAGATCCAAGACCAACCTTTTCACGAACAAAATGATAGTCGATTTCAATGTGTTTTGTTCGAGCATGGAAGACTGGGTTAACGGTCATATGAAGTGCACTAATGTTATCACAAAACAAAGTGATAGGGCGAAGGAGCGGGACACCAATATCCCGAAGAATAAAAGTAAGCCAGGTAAGCTCCGCTGTGGTAGAAGCCATAGCTCGATATTCAGCCTCTGTACTAGAGCGAGCAACTGTGGGTTGCTTCTTAGCACTCCAAGATATACAATTGGAACCGAGGAAGGTGCAGTAACCGGTAGTGGAACGCCGAGTATGAGAACAGCCAGCCCAGTCGGCATCGGAAAACCCATAAAGATCAAGGGAACTATGAGCAAGTATGCGAAGGCCATAATCCAATGTGCCACGGACATAGCGAAGAATACGCTTGACTGCTTGAAAGTGGCCCATTGTGGGTGCTTGCATGTATTGACAGACTGTGTTGACCGAGAAGGAGAGATCAGGACGGGTCATGGTGAGGTATTGAAGGGCCCCAACCAAACTGCGATAGTGTGAGGGATCAGGGAATGGATCATCATGAGGGAGTGTCTTGGGATGGGCTACCATAGGAGTGGCAATAAGTTTACATGCGTCCATTCCAGAGCAGATGAGGAGATCTCGAGCATACTTTATTTGAGATAAAAAGAGACCTCGTGCGGATGTCTGAACTTCAATGCCAAGGAAGAAGTGAAGTTGACCGAGGTATTTCATACTAAATTCTCGGCTTAGCACTGCAATGAAAGAATCAATTGTAGCAGAGTTATCGCCAGTAAGTACAGTGTCATCAACATATAAGAGCAAGATGATAATGCTATCTGTGGAGTAGCGAATAAACAAAGAGGAGTCAGTAGTGCTGCAGATGAAGCCAGAAGTGAGCAGGAAGGTGCTGAACCTATCAAACCATGCGCGAGGGGCTTGTTTAAGGCCATAGAGAGCACGTTTGAGGCTACACACATAAGATGGGTGATGCTCATTAATAAAACCTGGTGGTTGTTCCATAAAGACTTGCTCATGGAGGAAGCCATGCAGAAATGCGTTCTTGACATCGAGTTGGCGAATGGACCATCGCTTGACAGTAGCAACAGTGAGAATAAGTCGAATAGTGCCTGGTTTGATCACAGGACTAAAGGTTTCTAAGAAATCAAGTCCTTCTTGTTGATTAAAACCTTTAGCAACTAACCGAGACTTTAATTGTTCAAGAGAACCATTAGCATGAACTTTGGTCTTGAAGACCCACTTGCAACCAACAACATTCATCGAAGAGCAACGAGGGACGAGATCCCAAGTGTCATTAGCATTGAGAGCATCTATCTCATCCACCATTGCAGCATGCCACCCAGGATGATGGAGAGCAGTTTTCACTGATCTTGGCTCAGTGGGTATGTCGGTCTGAATTGTAGCCGCAAGGATGTACTTGGGGTTGGGTTTCACAACTCCAAGTTTACCTCGAGTGACCATGGGATGAGACCGTTGAGGAGACAACTCGTGTGTAGCAGATGAATGGTCTGTTGAATCTTGTGCAGTAGAACATTGGGCAGCCAAATCACTTGTAACCGAGGAATGGACAACCAAATCATGTGTATCAGGAGCATCTGGGATAAGAGGCATGGATGAATCATGTCCAATTGAGTAGTGGTCAACTGGGGCATCAACTGAGTCGAGTAAATCAGGAGCTGGAAAGTGGGCAGCCAAATCATGTGTATCAGGAGCATCTAGAACACTGGTTTCATAGAGGCCGAGCCAAACGGAGTATCTGCAAAAGAGCTTGAAGGCGCTAGAGCAGGAACATGTGCTGAAGCCGAGGCTGACGTTGTATGAACACATGAAGAGGATGGAGTGATCGTCTCAGCTGGAGAAAAGGAGAAGTCAGGCATAAATGATTGCAGCTTTGAAGCACTGTCAATACTAGGATAGTCGATCCATTCGGCAAAGGTGGATAGCTCCCCATCGGCCTGTGGTAATGTAAACAAATCAGTGTTTTGTTTAAAAGGAAATAAAGTCTCGTTGAACACCACATACCGAGAGATATAAACTCGTCCCGTGGGGGGGAAGAGACATCGATAGCCCTTGTGTTTGTCGCTGTAACCAAGAAACACACATGGAAGAGAACGGGGTTCAAACTTATTAGTCGTATAATTCCGTAGATAAGGAAAACAACGACTCCCAAATACCTGTAAAGTAGAATATGCTGGTGCCTTGTTTGTCAATTTTTTAAGAGGAGTTGTCATCCCAAGTTGTAGAGTAGGTAACCGATTAATTAGATATGTTGCTGTACCAAAGGCTTCAACCCAAAATCGTTTAGGAACAGAGGCATGGACGATCATTGCTAGACCCAATTCAATGATGTGGCGGTGTTTACGTTCAGCAACCCCATTTTGCTCGGGAGTTCCAGGACATGAGACTTGATGAGCAATGCCGTTAGTTGAAAGATAGTCCAAAAATTTATACTTGAAAACTCTCCACCACCATCAGATTGAAAATTTGAATTGGTTTACCAAATTGTTTTTCCACAAGTTTATGAAAAATAGAAAAACATCAAAAAAATTAAGATTTTCGTTTCAAGGGATATATCCAACTATATCTGCAAAAGTCATCCACAAACAAAGCATAGTATTTAAATCCTTGGACGGAAGAAACTGGGGCTGGTCCCCAAAGATCACAATGTATCTTTTCTAAGGGTGCAATGGTTACAGTATTTGAAGCAAAAAAAGGAAGCTTAGTGCTTTTGCTCATTTGACAACTATCGCAAATCTCAAAATATTTTCCTTTATTCATACTAATAAAACCACCATTATGGAGATGTTGCACGATACGAGCCTGTGGATGTCCAAGTCGTTGATGCCAAATATTTGCTGTTGTGGATTTGAAACGATGTGAGAAATTAGCCTCTTGAACTCCTTGGCTATCTAAGGCATATAGTCCATCATGTTTCATTCCCGATGCGAGTACCCTGTGTGTCATCTGATCCTTTATAACAAACCGATCCTTATCAAACTCAAAATAACAAGGATAATCTGATGTTAATTGAGAGACAGAGAGTAAACTTTTTTTAATACTAGAAACTAAAAGAACATTCTTTAATGGGATAGAAGCATCACCATTAGAGATGTGTCCCTCACCAATGTGTGATATTCTTAGTAGATCACCATTACCAACCATGACAGAATCTGTTCCTTTGTATGGATTCAAGTTAAACAGCTTACCAGGATTGTCTGTTATGTGGGCAGTTGCTCCAGTGTCAGGAAACCACTCAGCATTTGAGGGATCAGAAAGATGCATTGCAACGAGAGCTTGGGGAATATCTTCTGACTGATAAGTGTGGTCGAACCGCTGCCAACACTTTAAAGCATTATGGCCCCGTTTACCACAGATTTGACAAACTGGGAGATCTGTGGGAGATCGGTGCTGGGATATTCCTTGGCTTTGGCCTTGCTCTTGTGATGATTTTGGAGAAGATTGCATCCTTTGGCCTGTTTGTGGAAAACCCTTCCCCTTTGAAGTGAAGTAGTTTCCACCCCTTTTGTTGTTGAATGATTTAAAACCATTGGTATTCCTTTGTCCATAGAAAGCTAAGGAGTGGGTGACGGGGTCACTTTGGTGTCCCTTATTACGGAGTTCGTGACTTTGCAATAAGGGAATCACATCAGCATAGGTTGGAACCGGTGGCTTAAGCATTGTGGTTGTAAAGGATTCATAGTTTGAACCAAGGCCATTTAGTAGCCAAAAGACTTTACTTTGATCGGCCACAGGCTTGCCAATAGCATTCAAGTCATCACAAATAGATTTAAAATCACGTAAATAATTGGAAAGGGTGGACGTACCCTTTTTGAGAAATTGCATCTTGGATAGTAACTCGAACTCACGAGCTTGAGAATTCTGAGCAAAGGCAGCAGCAAGTGCTTGCCAAACATCAACGGAATTGTCGAGGCCTACAACAAGGCCAAGTACCTCTTCGGAGAGAGAACATGTGATCCAAGCTTTGACAAGTCTGTTTGTCCGAATCCATGACGTAAAGTCTGGATTTTTCACTCGTTCCTTGCCATCATCCGAGTCGATTTCAGTTTCTGGTTTTTTCGCTAAACCAAAGATGAAATCACTCACCTCTTGACTCTCAATTAAGGAGAGAATCTGAGTTTTCCAAAGGAGGTAGTTCCGTTGGGTGAGTTTGAGCGAGACGAAGTTCGCAACATTGAGTGATGCCGGATATGGGTATTTCACTGATGAAGAAGATGAAGATGAAGAGAGTGCCATTGATCGATGGGAGTGATCCAACGAAGGCTCTGATACCATATAAAAAATAAATAAAATATTTTGTGACTAAAGAGGACTGAGATTTCTACTCAAGGATCTTCTTCTCTTAATAGATTGAGAGAGATCGGTGGTATTTAATTTATAGAAAAAAGGGAATACTGAATACAATGTTTCTGTTTTACAAGATATATACAGTTAGAGGAAAAGTAGCATTAGCTTGAGACTCGTCAACTGACTATGAGCTGGCATTCATATTCAGTTGAGTTTGTTTCTCTCGTAGTCTTCAACGCTCAGTGGTTGTAGCCAGATCTGTTGGAGAGATCTTAGGATCAGCAACTTTAATCTCATGTAGATGTGGAAGGGAATCGGCTACCTCATCCTGTTGGGTTGACTGTACATTAATAGTTGAAGCCTTCAAAAACAATGATGGTTTATTTCTATGCCAACGGAAATTTACAGTGGACTTACTAACAAGGTCCAAAATGGATGCTGCCAAACCTTCTTCAAGTCCGATATCTTCAAGTTTTAAAATATCAAAATTTGATGGAGCACCGTTTCAAGACCCAACTTTGTATCGTAGCACTGTTGGAGCACTCCAATACCTCTCTCTGACTTGGCCTGATATTGCTTTTCCAATCAACAAAGTATGCCAATTTATGCAGAGTTCCACTGACACTCACTGGGCTGCCGTAAAGAGGATTTTACGCTATCTAAAATGTACACTTACTCATGGCATTTGGATTCGACGCTCTCTATCATTCTATCTTCATGCTTTCTCGGATGCTGACTGGGCCGGATGTCCAGATGATAGACAATCTACGAGTGGAACTTGCACATTCTTTGGGCCGAATATTATCTCTTGGAGTTCAAAAAAGCAAGCTACCTTATCCTGCTCTAGCACCGAATTTGAATAGCGGGGTATTGCCTTGGCCACAACCGAAATTTCTTGGCTTCAATCTCTTTTACAAGAACTTGATATTTACCTACCTTCTCCTCCGACACTACGGTGTGACAATTTAGGCGCAACATATCTCACTGTGTATCCAGTATTTCATACACGCACAAAACATGTGGAAATTGATTTTCATTTTGTGCGCGAGAAGGTTGCTCGTAAGGATCTCACAGTTCGCTTCATTTCTTCCAAAGATCAAATTGCAGATGTCCTTACCAAGAGTTTGAGTACACCTAGGTTTCAGCTACTTCGTTCCAAACTGACCATAATTGATGGACCGATCAGTTTGCGGGGGCGTATCAACACTCCACCAATCTCTCCGGGTTCTCAACAACCTGATATCTGTTATCAACAAACAGATAAACATTAAAAGAGTTTTTATTGTGTTGGACACTTACACCTGTAACAAATCCCATGTTATATGAAACAACGACTAGGTATGTACATAATACTATTTAATAGAGAGAAACTCTCACCAAAGAGTACGGTAAGTATTCAACCAAAATACCTTGAACTTACAATACTAACCGTTTGGATGATTGTCCATTCACTAGGTGGACCTACAAACCAAAAATAAACTTGATCGCTGATTTCTCAGCATTGGATTGAAGTTATTTTCATGGGTTGACTTTAACCATAGGAATTTTAACATTATTGAGCATTATTTGGGTACGAAAGATCCAAAGGTTTTAAATCATTAATCAGGCTGATTTTTGGTTTGTAGGTCCATCTAGTGATTGGCCAAACATCCATACGGTCAATGTCCTCTTAAGAATGTGCCACATGGCTCATATCGCTGACTGCAGGTGTCATCGAAGGTTTACTCGGGCCAAACATCCATACTGTCAGTTGTCTTAAGAATGTATTCTGGTCCATCAGGAACCGTCAATCACATTGTCTTCAATATAATCAGGCTGATTTTTGGTTTGTAGGTCCATCTAGTGATTGGCCAAACATCCATACGGTCAATGTCCTCTTAAGAATGTGCCATGTGGCTCATATCGCTGACTGCATGTGTCATCGAAGGTTTACTTGGGCCAAACATCCATACTGTCAGTTGTCTTAAGAATGTATTCTAGTCCATCAGGAACCGTCAATCACATTGTCTTCAATATAATCAGGCTGATTTTTGGTTTGTAGGTCCATCTAGTGATTGGCCAAACATCCATACGGTCAATGTCCTCTTAAGAATGTTCCACGTGGCTCATATCGCTGACTGCATGTGTCATCGAAGGTTTACTCGGGCCAAACATCCACGCTGTCAGTTGTCTTAAGAATGTGCCACGTGGCTCACATTCTGGTCCATGAGGACCCGTCAATCACATTGTCTTCAATATGTGCTACAAGCATTTTCGAGAGATTTCTTTACCAAATTTTGATACAGAATTCTGTGTCATAAGACTTTACACGGAAATATCTATGATACCTACTTCGGTATCAAAAATTTTATGCCGAAGTCCCTCTGCCACGTAGTAGACTCTTTCGGGCCCATTGACTCCATGAATATTTGGCCCACATCTTGGTGGACCCACACACCAAAAATCAGTGTGATTAGTGATTTCTACCCATTGAATTTGAGCACTTTTTGATCATGGGCTTGGAACCACTTCATAGGCATGTTCATAAAGCCCATGATGAAAAGTACTCAAATCCTACGGCTAGAAATCACCAATCACGCTGATTTTTGGTGTGTGGGTCCACCAAGATGTGGGCCAAATATTCATGGAGTCAGTGGGCCCGAAAGAGTCTACCACGTGGCAAATTGAGGGACTTCGGCATCAAAATTTGATACCGAAGTCGGTATCAAAGAACAGCCCCTTTTACACACACTCTACACCTGCCAATCAGATTGAAGTTATACACCTGGCAATCAGATTGAAGTTCTTCTACTTTGATCAGGTAGAAAATTAGCGCATCGTATCTAGAGCATGCACAAATCATACCTTCGTTGATTCGCACTATCTTTTGGTTCGGTCCCAAAAGAAGAACAAACATTTCGAATGGGAGCTCTCTTCTCATTTTAACAGGGAACGAACTCAACAACATCTGGGTTTTTGAGGTAAGAATCGATTCGATTTAAATGTAATATTCGATTGATGATCGAATCAAAAGTTCTGGGTTTCATGGTTATTGTTTAATCTGTCGATTAACCCAAACTTGGAGGGTTCCTTTGACGGGACTCTCTCTACCTTATAATCTAGCTTGTAACAAGCATTATTTTTTGGAATCTCAGAGCTTTGGATTCCCATATCTTCTTGGAATAATTAATGGGTATTCTTGTGGATGCTCCTTAGCTCTTCCCTCTTAAGGTCTCTGCAAGTACTACCAGTAGGGTGAAATCAACGACAGAATGCATGATGAGTGAGGTAGTTGATTGATTATCTTCTGATCAAATTAGTTTAGGGAGATTTTTCAATGTGATTGTGAGGGACTAGTAGCTGGTCTGAATGTGTTAAATCACATGAGTTGAGAAATTTTTGTCAAGTGCCCACTTGATGAAGTTTTGTACTGTGAAATTGAAAAACTGATTCTGTTCTATCTTCATGTGCATAAAAATTTACTTTTGAGTTATAAATCGAAATCTTGTTGGTTGGGCTCTTATTCTAATCGCATGGCACTGCTTTTGATTTAAACATTACTTGGGGAAGTACAAAATTTTCACAGTACTGAGATTCTTGAACTTCTATGGAGTGATTGCAATTTTTTTCTCTATTGTTTTCTTGAATTTTTGTTGGCATTTGTTGATTATTATTGCTTTGCCATGGAGTGTGACATTACAGAATGTCCATTGATGACCAATGTGAGTCTATTCACTTGTTCTACCTGCTCATCTTATTCAATAGGCTTTGGAAGATTTTCTGAAAAAACTGACAACCCATTTTCATATCAAACCAGGAACCTCAAGGTTCCAACGAGGAGAAACCAACATCCAGTTGAGCTTTGGGATTAAGCCCCTGATTGGTACATATTTGAAAATTTAAAAAGTTACCTCTGATGAGTGTGGTAGTATAAATGACCCAGTTGCTGTGATTGTCCTTTGTACTATATCTTATACAATTCAATTATTCTAGTTCAGTTGAAGAGCTTCACTTTCTGGAGTTGCAGTGAGTAAGATTTATGTCTATGATGTTTTCTGAATGTCTGTGTTTCCATTGCTAATACTGTGGTACTAATATTAGTGGTGTTTGGGCTGATCTGAGCTCCTATCTTATAACCCACCTAAAAAGTCTTTTAATATAAATGAGCCATTGACGTGGGATACTTGCAGCAAAACGATGGATTCCACTGCTTGCACATATGCCAGATATGTATTATATTGGTTACTGAGCATACTTATGGTTTTTAAAATGGGTATTTTATATTTCTCATTGGTTTAATGCTACTGTTAGCTTTAAGCAAACAAAAGCTGTCGGAGCAAACAAATACTGTCAAAGTTCTCTTCAAGTTTAAAACTAAAACACACAATCCAAGTTAAACCAAGCACTTGAGTATTTTATTGAAGTTATCAGTCAAAAGAAAAACTAAACAAAGAAATCTACGCCACGAAAAAAAGACATGCATAATTGATATAGAAATGAAAATGCGGATAATATGGTAGTTACTTCAAAAGCTCTTTCGGTTGAGAAGACTAAGAAGCGGTTTATCAGAAACTGGTATGCATTTGACAACCCAACCAATTGGCCAAGATATTGCTGCAATACTGATGCATGCACTCCATTGCCCCCAATTCAATCTCTCTGTATCTGCAAACCTCTTCAGAAATTCCACCATCACCACCTGAAGAATGACAGTGACTCCCACAACCCCTAGAAACAACCTGTTCTTATGTATTCCCTTGAACACATTCTTCATCTCCAGCTTCCTTGCATTGAATTCATTAAATACTTGGCAGAGAACGAAAGTATTGAAGATCAGCGTGTCCTTAACCTTCTCATTCACACTGAAGATAGCATCACCCTTGAACTGTAGGGTCAAGAGGACTGCTATTTGATATAAAGCCTGAGCAATAAGGTTCCTCCACATGATGTTGGTTATAAGTGGTTCAGTCCTCCCCACTGGTGGCTTCTCCATGAGCTCCTCAGTGGGCCGCTCAGTGGCCAAAGCTAGAGCTCCCAAAGTGTCCATGATCAAGTTCACCCACAACAATTGAACTGCTGTTAGTGGGACTTTTCCAGCGGAAGCTGCTGCAATGAAGTTGATCACGAGAGCTGCTACGTTCACCGTGAGCTGGAATTGAATGAATTTCTGGATGTTAGTATAAACACACCTACCCCACCTCAAAACAGTCACTACAGAAGCAAAGTTATCATCTAAGATGACTATATCTGAGCTCTCCTTTGCCACTTCAGTGCCTTGGATCCCCATTGAAAGACCAATGTCAGCCTCTTTTAGTGCTGGTGCATCATTTGTGCCATCTCCTGTCACTGCAACAGCATGGCCTTTCTGTTTCAAACATTGTACCATCAAAAGCTTGTCAAGGGGAGAGGACCTGGCCATCACACATATTTTATCAATCTTTTCCATCCTCTCCTCTGCCATATAGTTTCTGAATTCTACTCCTTCCACCACTGCTCCACTATTCAAGTCCTGATTGGGCTTGAGTATCCCGCATTCGAGAGCTATTGCTGTTGCAGTGAAAACATTATCTCCTGTGATCATTTTGATGCTTACTCCAGCATTTCTGCAAGTTTCCACAGCTTCTTTCACCCACTAGCCCCAATAGAGTGAAACCATCTTCCTTAAGCTTTTGGTGGGCATTTCCATTATCAACGTATTCCAGCTCTTCTTTTGGGATTTTTCTATAGGCAAAAGCAATGCAACGGAGGCTGTTAGCTGCCATACCTTGAATTATTTGCTCCAATCTCATCCTTTCACCTTCACCTATGGTTTTGGTGGCCCCAATGCTCTCATAGTAACTTGAACACATTGCTAATATCATCTCCGCGGCTCCTTTCCAATGCACATGGATTGTCTTCTCATCCTTCTTCCTTATTGAAACCCCACTTTGCTTCTTCTGGGAATTGAAGGCTTCAACATGGAGAATGGTACAACTACGTTTCAATTCTTCCATATTCATCCCCAACTCCAACACGGCCCAAGAAAGAATGGCTTTCTCAGTTGGGCTACCGGAAAATTCAGGTACTGTTTCTGAAGTGGATCTGTAAATGCTACCTGTTGTGTTCAGACCAACTCCTTGGTGTAGCAATTCAAGAACATTTGGGGCAATTCTAAAGACAGCATCATCTGTCATGGCTTCTTGGCCAAGCCAAAACTTGGTCACCTTCATCTGGTTTAACGTGAGAGTGCCTGTTTTATCTGTGCAGATGGTGGTGGCAGAACCCATTGTTTCGCAAGCTGAGAGTTTCCGAACCATTGCCTGATCAGCCATCATTCTCTTCATCGAGTAAGCAAGCGTGAGCATGACAGCTAATGGCAAACCTTCTGGGATTGCCACCACCACAATCGCAATTGCATCAGCAACAATACGCACCAAAACGTTCATCACATCATTGAGCTTTGTTTTGCTGCCATTGAATTCTCGAATTCCTTTGTCATCTCTGGTGTTCCCTGTGAAGTAACGCACCAGCAACACTACAAGAACAAGGAATGCAACTGCCAAACCAACTTTGCCTATGTATGAGGTCAGTTTATCAAGCCGATTTTGTAATGGTGTTTGCTCAATAGAATCATGATTTATTGAGCTCATCATCTCACCCCATGTTGTGTTCATGCCAACAGATGTGACAAGCATACGAGCATAGCCGTCCACCACCTTTGCACCAGAGAACAAGAATGTATTCCTACTGCTGTCAACTTCTACATGTTCGCACTCCCCTGTCATGCTAGACTCATCCACTTGTAAAGAATGGCCGTCTAAGAACAACCCGTCTGCTGGAATCTGATCACCAATCTTTAGACATACAATTTCTCCCACCACAATGTCAAAGATGGAGATCTGTTGCCGCCGTCCATCTCGCACAACTTCAACCTGGATGTTGTTGCTGACGCTTGACAGTTTATCAAACTGTCTCGATTGCCTGAAGTTACTACCACCCTCATACCACCCTTCTTTCAGCCCATTCTCCTTCATGCCAAACCCAAGAGAGAGGGCGGCACAGGCCAAAAGTATGATAATGGTAGTATCTTTGAATGCTTCCAACACAAAATGGATGAACCCTTTTGCAGGGGTCTTATGATATGAGTTCGAACCGAACGCATCGCGTCGGCGTCCGATTTCTTTACAATCACCAGAGATTCCATTCTCTACATCGGTTTGAAGGGCAGCTGCAATTTCTTCAATCCCCCCTAACCAACGTAGACGTTCCACATTCTTGTCTTTCACAATTTCAGTGAGATTTTTCTGGTCGACGTTAGAAAAACTTACTCGATCTCTAGTACCATTGTTGTCACCAGTATTGAGTTGAATATCGAGAGCGGTATAAGACGGAGTGCGTAAGAGTCCGGTGAAAAACTGGTTCTTCCTCTTAGCAATGATCTGTATAGCAAGAGAGGCAAGAACTCTGGAGGAGTAAATGGCTGAGAAAGCGAAACGCCATTTGTTATGAGAGCTGGACATAATTGTGGGAAGGAATAGATAGCAAAAAGTCAGAAGAGAAAAAGAGAAGAAAGTATGACACCTTGCTTTGGCTTAAAGTTGTGGTTTGCGTTCTTTTAAATAGACAAATTGATGCCTTTATGGGATTAATTACAGAGAAAGTTCAGATTAGCTTCCCAGTTGAACCGGTGAACCATCGAATTAGAATTTCTCCCAACTCAAGGAAAGTTTTCCTCAATTTCCAAGTTAGGTAAAGGAGGAGAGCTGCTCTATGATACAGAAGTGTACCGCTAGCCACTCAGTTTGAGGAATTTTTCATTATGGGCTTTATGAACTGACCTATGAGTTGATTTCAAGCCCATGATGAAAAGTACTCAAATCCAATGTATAGAAATCACCAAATGATGCTGAATTATGGTGTATAGGTCCACCAAGATGTTGGCCAAACACTCATGCCCGAATGAGTGTGCCACGTCAATTTGAGGGACTTCTGCATCAAAATTTTGATGCAGAGTTATGGATCATAGATTATTCCAAAGTATTCTTTAGTGCATTTGCGTTGTAAAGTAGTAAAAATTTTCTTGGGTCAGTTGCAATGAAACTTGGTGGAAATTTCTCCTTTAGATCGCATAGAACATCTTTTTGGCAAGCAAACAGGTCGGGGTTGCTGGGAAACTGCATAAGCGCGTGAAAACGGTTTTTTAAGGGAGGAGTCCGCCCCGATAGGAAATGGGGTATGCGAATTTGCGCTCCCTGTTTAACTGTAAACTCGCAACCCCATCGCCAATGTACAAAATTGGCATACTCTGATTCCAAAATTTTCCTTTAAAATGCCGAACACTTGACACGTGTGGAGGGATAACTATCATGGGCCTCTCATATTCCAAATTGCTATGTCACTTTTTTAGGCCTGTTGCATATAAGCAGGAAAAAGAAGTAACAAAGCTGTAGCGCATTTTTTAAAGGGCAGCATGGCTGACCCAGGTCGTTAGGTCTCCACCACTGGTGACACGTGTTGGCCACAGATTGGATGGCATCACCTCACAGTAGGGATGCCACTATGAGGTGACATCATCACCCGCGAAAACTGCTATAATGAGTGCCATGTGTCAAGCCCTAGCCCTGATTGGGTCTGGAGTCTGGACATTTTCACCTCAATTTTGATAATGTAAATAGTAATGAAGTATAAAAGAGTGATAAATTTGTTTACAATATTACTCATGAAATCAACAAATTTTTACATTATTTTAACCAGGGGAACACCACGTGCACCTTACACATGGTAGCACCTTACACGTGGCACACTCGTAGAGATCATTGACTGTATCGATGTTGGGCCCATCCCTCATAGAGCTATATGCAAAAACATCAGCCTGATTAGTGGTTTTTAAGGATTTGATTGGAGTCGTTTTTATAGGTTGATTTTTAACCACAGATTCAAGAATTATTTGGGGGTACTCAGATCCAAAGGTTTGAAATCACTAATCAGACTGATATTTGGTATATAGGTCCACCTAGGGATGGGACAAACATCCATAAGGTTAGTGGCCTCTAAATGTGTGCCACGTGTCTATACTATTGTCCTTCATCATTGATGAGGGGCGTGGGCGTGCCGGACATCCTGAACTGTAAAGGGGCATTTAATTAGGGATGGCTGATTTCTAAAATGGCATAGGAAGTAATTATTTAGTCCGAAAATGTTGTTTTGTTTTTGTATTACTTTTGTGTGGGCGTGTGTTTTGTGAGCTTCCCCCAACTTCTCGCTTTATAATAGTAATAGATGTTGTGAATCTGATAATATTTCTATTGATCAACACACACACATATATATAGCCATTAATCGGGATGTTACAAAGTAAATGCCGAACCGTTACAAAGTAAATGTCGCTAGTATAACTGACGCCACATAAGCGGTGGTCAGCCATCTGTTACAACCGTTACGTTTACAACACTCCCCCTTGGATTGTCGCCACTTTATGGAAACTGCCTCGTTAAAACCTTGTCAGAAAATTCCTGTGGGATAAAACCTGATCGAAGGAAAAAGAGTACAGTGTATCGGCAAATCAAGGTGGTGGTAATGGAGGCGCTTAATACTGCCTCATTAAAACCTTGCCTAAAAAAACCCTGTGGAAAAAAATTTAACCAAAGGAAAAAGAGTACAGTGCGCAAAGGTCCTTCTAGATATGATCATCTTCTTTCATTGATGCTCCTCCTGATTTGAGCATGTCAACTGAAAAAGTCTTGAGTTGATGCATATCGATGCTGAAAACCAAATTTCTTGAATGTTGACATTGGTAGCGTCTTGATGAATAGATTTGCAAGATTATTACTGGAATGCATCTGTTGGATGTCAATGTTGCTGCTCTATTAGAACGTGTGAGTGTAAAAGAACTTTGGTGAAATATACTTGGTTATTTCACCATTTATATACCTACTTTCATCTGCATGATACAAGCAGTATTATTCATATTGAAGTGCTTCAGGACATTTTAGTGTAAGTGGATTGATGAATAAGGATCTCACTTGGGAGATGTTCGATTTGCAAGTCAAAATAAAATTATATTTTTCTAAGATCTTTATGTATGTATACGAAGATTTTGTGAGCTCTTCAAGAGTCCCTACAATACAATGTTGATGACAAATCTAGTTTCTGATTTCTTAATCAAAATGCATAAGTATATCGGATTGTTTAATCCATAAAGGGATTGTAGTAGTTTGATTGCATACAAGCTATTGTGTAACATTCTATATAAATATGTTTGTAACTATGTCCATAAAATGCATGTCGAGTCCTTTTGAGACTGCTAGACTATTGACAAATTGAAATATAATCGAATTCATCACAAGATAATGAGTTTCTTCATAATCGATACTAGGTCTCTCCAAGAAACAGTGTGTTACGAGTTGCCTTATATCTGATGATCTCATCTTTTAAATGAACATCATACTTATTTCTATAAGTTTTACAGCTTCAGGTGTTAGGATTACAGGTCTCTTTATGCTTCAGGTGTTAGGACTACAGGTCTCTTTACAGCTTCAGGTGTTAGGACTACAGGTCTCTTTACAACTTTGAGTGTTATGACTATAGGTCTTTTTACAACTTCAGGTATTGGGACTACATATCCCTTTTACAGCTTCGGGTGTTAGGACTACGGATCATTTTACAACTTCGGGTTTTAGGACTACAGGTCCTTTTTATAGTTTTAAGTGTTACTAGCGAATCTAATTTTATCTAGATTGCTTCTTTCTACTTTGGCCAATCATTTCTATATTAACATTTTTTTATAGTGTGTGGTTTATAATCCTCATCATTCTTTATGATGGTAAAAGTTACTAACAAATACATTGTCGACAATAATTTTGTCGTGATCCCACTTTGCTCTAGTACAGACATAATCTATTGAGATCTTCATTTACAGGTACCTGTCCCTCTTCAGGGGTTGTCTGTTCGGAGATGGTCAATCAAACTGTTAGTTTTTGTTTTTTTGCCTATTTATAAGTGTGACCTCTTTAAGAGCGCCGACTATTATTGGAATCATCTTTCTCTTATTCTATAGGTGTAGCCTCTTCAGGAGCGTCGACTTATGCTAGAGTCATATAGATTTTTTCATGTATCCTCAGCGTCCCGAGAATCACATCTTTTGCACTCTCTACCTTGTAAGAGTTACATCTTTTTTATTTTCCATTTTTTAGGAGTTTATCTTTTGCACCAACGGATAGATCGCGCTTCAAGTGTACCATTGATTCATTCACTGCTATGTTAACGGATTGTCTTTTAGGGACATCAATCCTTACTAGAACATTCAAAATAAGTTAACGCCATTCTACCAAGGCTTTCCTCCCCCTAACGGTGGGAAGTTTAATTCATAAAAGCGACAATCCGCAAATCCACTGGCATTTGAATCTTTGAAAAAAAATCTAAAACTTCTATGCAAGTCTTATCCACCTTCAGGGTAAAGTGGTCATTGTAATTCATTTCAACATCCACATACCATGTAACTTTATTATACAATTACTCAATTTGTGGCCACTTTTATAATAATGATCTCATGTCATCTTGTTTTGTGAGAATGTTATATTACTACCATTATTCAATTAACATTACAGAACGTTGTTGGCGCTTTTTCTAGCACGGAGACTTATAAAATCTCAGAAAAATGAGTCTAATCACCCAAGTCAATTTCGAGTAAAAAATGGTGACACTTCATGAGATAATAAGAGAATAAGTTCACTAGTTCAGAACTCAAAATAACTCTTCCGGGTCATGGTGTTTGAGTGAACATGAACCCAATATGTATTATGCTAAAAAACTTTACTATCCAAGTTTTGATAAGCAATGACAAATGATGAATAATTTTCACACCTTTTAAGCATTTCTTTTATGTTCTCTTAGATAGAATAAATCTAAAGAAAAGCTTAAGGCGTTAACCCCATAGTAGGCTCAATAAGAAAAAAAATGTTTTGGAATCAACACAATCCAAGGCTAACGATATTCTAGTCATGTCTTCTGGTAAATACAGATTATTTAAGAAGTCTAGTAATGAAATAAAGCACAATTAGGATGATAATATAGAAGCATAAAATAGTTATATTAAACCCATGTCCTCATGATTGTAATGAATTATCAACCATTTGAGCTTGGGGTCAAGCTCACATTTTTGACAAAAATTTATGCTTGCCTAATATTTTCTAACCTTTTAGACATTTTCCATTGATGAGCAGCAATACAATTTTTCTAAAGAGTAATGGTGACCAATACAGTTTAATGTATTTGTCCAACAAATTTTCATTGCATTCTAAGCCCTCAAGCACTGTAACACAACGAATATGGCTAACAACCAACAGGTGACCCAATCTAGGAGCAGTTTCTAAAATATATTAATCTAGGAGCTAGTAATAAACTCATCAACATATTATGTAATTTATGAGCAGAGCACAAAATAAAAACCACATAATGCTAAGAACTTGCGAAGATATCAAATTTCTGTTTATAGGTTGCAATGCAATTGCCACCCAACCAATTAAAGGACATTTTCATCAAATTTGTGCAATACGTGCGTCCCACCTTTTCAGCCATTAAATTTGACATTTTTTTTTATATCAATATTTCTATACCCAAACTGCTCAAGGAATTGGTTCACCGGTTCAACGGCTAGGTCAACCCACCACATGGCACCACTTTGAGGCTCACTGACCCATGAATGTTTTTGCCTACGCCTTGGTGTACCACTACGGGTCACCGGTTCAACCCTGTCCAGGTCAGTAAAATTTGGACTGTTTTTCTTCAAAATGTTGGGTCAAGAATCAAGATCAACCCATCCCGATTTTGTTACCGGTTTTTTCTTTTTTTTGGGTCAACTCTTAATTTCTTGTATTTGTTAACTTTCTTTTGGGAATCCTTGAGAATCTTATGGATACTCACAAGGGTGGAGACGTGTATATGTGGGCCCTTGTGGTGCATGCCCAAATAACAATACAATTTCTACATTTATATGCAACAAAAATACCTTTTGTATTGTAGATATCTCATAATATGCATCATATCATAGATTCCATTGTGGGTTACTCTCAAATGTCATTAATAACTATACATACAAACATGCTGTCATACTGAAAATAGACAAATCCATTCGAATCCTGATCTCTCCTAATGCTTTTTTTTTTGTCCTGTTGTGAATGAAGCGTCCAAAACTACATAGTGACAGTGAAGACGGACGTGGTAAAAAAAATATGGATTTAAATCTTTTTTTTTTTTTTTTTGTGAGAAACAATCAGATAAATACCTATTCAAGCTTTCCTTTCGCTTCTTTGGAACTTTCAGAGATGCGTAATCAGAATCTTTCTAAAAAAATGTTGATCCACATTCACCTCTGTCCACGCCTATTATCGATTCCCAACGTCTAATGGAAGCCAATAAAAAATAGAGCAAATTCGTGCTGATAACGTGTTATGAATCTGATAATATTTTCGTTGATCGACATACATATATATATAGCCCTTGATCGGGACGTTACAAAGTAAATGTCGATAGTGTAACTGACGCCACATAAGTGGCGGTCAGCCATCGGTTACAACTGTTACGTTTACAACAATAGATTCGTTTTCCCTTATTCAAAGAACACGGGCATCATGTGTTGACCCTCTTTGATCGCTAAAGGGATCATGTGTCATTTCATAAAGAAATTTCATTTAATAACCCTCCAACTTTCATTTAATAACGATTTTAGCCCCTAAATCTTACTTGAACACGTTCAAAACAACTAGCCCATCAACCTATAGTAGATCGCAAAGATCTTCGTCTTTGTACAAACACCCAAATCTCATATGGCACTCTTTGGGCCCACTAATCCACGGATGTTTGGCCCACCCTTGGTGGACTTACATACCAAAATCAGCGTGATTCATGATTTCTAGCCATTGGATTCAAGCATTTTTCATAAATGGTCTCCAGTTGTTGGATTTGCTTATGTACCAATCCATCAAAATGTTAGGTGGCACACTCTTAGGGCCCACTAATCTATGCATATTTGGCCGACCCCTGTGTTTACATACCCAAAATCAGCGTCACGGATTATTTCTAGCCATTGGATTCAAGCATTTTTCTTGAATGACTTTTCAAATGGCCCAATCTGGTTAGTGGGGGGAGGGAATAAGGGTGGCTCAAAGTTGGGTTAGTGGAAAAATTATATTTTCCTTAGGAAAACACAACTGTCTATTGTAAGATAGCCAGTATAAATCTGTATAATTTTCCTAACGAGCCACTTAAATCTGGATAATTTTTCCTACTAAGCCCGGAATGCATTTCCCATCCAGATAGGTGAGAATTCATTTCCACCTGAAAATACACTTTTATTTTCTCACATGATTGAAATATGTTCTCAGTTGCAATCAATCAGCCATTTATGGCATTTCCCAGATATATTTTCTCGAAAAAAATTTCCATGCAAGCAAACACAGCCTATCAAAAAATATTTTTTCATGTATTTATACCAACCCACCAAAATGTTATGGCGGCATTACTGTTTTTTCCGTTATAGCAGCGGTTATAACGAAATGTAACGCTCAGAGGCAAAAAGAGAAAATAATGAGGAAATAAATTTAAATTTCAAAAATAAAAAATAAGAGAAATAACAGACATTTTTTAACAAAATTTTCCAGAATATAATAGTCGTTATTTTCGTTATAACACAAAATAACGGCCTTTATTTTTTAAGGGTTTTAGCAGTACATAACGTAACAGGGGAGGTTCGAATTCTCTTATAACGACCGTTTTCTAAACCATGATTTAGCCTACCCTTGGTCTACGTACCCAAATCAACCTAACTGGTGACATCTAGCCATTGGATTCAAGTATTTTTCATGAATGATTTCTAGCTATTGGATTTGTATCTGTACCAAATCACCAAATATTACGTGGCACATTCTATGGGCCCACTGATTTATAGATGCTGGGCGTGATTTCCAATTATTCAGGAGTGATTTCTAGCCGTTGGACTCAAGCACTTTTAGGTACTCACCCCCAACAAATAGAAATCACCGGTGTGTATGTCCAACAAAGAGTATGCCAAACATCCATGGTCAGTGGGCGAAGTAATATGCCACGTGGCATTTTTAGAGTGGTTAGATCTCAAACTTTGATGTCCACCTAGACATCAAAGAATAATTTTCTCGATATCCTTTTCACCTTCCCATACACACTACTTTTCAAAATTCAGACCATCCATTTCAAAAATGTACTATTAGTGAGATACATGGTACAATTCGCCAGCTAGTACAAAATAAGTCAAAAGCATAGGTTGGATTCTAAGGGAATGGAAGCATAGGGGTAGTGCAAATATAAAAGTTTCCAACGGGTAGTGCAAAAGGGTCCGGCTCAGGGGACCTCCATTTTTCTGATACCTCTTGGTGTTCGTGCTCGGCTGTGGATTTCAAGAATCCAACTGTGGTTGTCTGGCATTACTTTTGGGGGCGTTGATAACTACAGTTGGATTCTTGAAATCCACGTCTGAGCGGGCAAACACTGAGGGGTCAGAAAAAGGGGGTCTCAGAGCCTGAGCCACAGTAAAGGGTCGGGCTGTGGGGACCCTTATTTTTCTGACCCATCTTGGTATTTGTGTGCTTGGCCATGAATTTCAAGAATCCAACAGCGGTTGTCAGCGCCGAGCTGGCATCACTTTTGGGGGCGCTGACAACCACCATTGGATTCGTGAAATCCACGGCCAAGCGCGCGAAAACCAGAGAGGGGTCAGAAAAGGGGGGTCCTCAAAACCTGAGCCATTGTAAAGGGTCGGGCTGAGGGGACCCCATTTTTCTGACCCCTCTTAATGATCGTGTGCTCAGCCGTGGATTTCAAGAATCCAACGGTAGTTGTCAACGCCGAGCTGACATCGCTTTTGGGGGGATCTGGCAACCACTGTTGGATTCTTGAAATCCACAGCCGAGTGTGTGAACACCAAGAGGGGTCAGAAAAAGGGGGTCCTCTGAGCCTGAGCTATTGTACAGGGTCAGACTTAGGGTACCCCCATTTTTCTGACCACTCTTGGTGTTCGTGTGCTCGGCCGTGGATTTCAAGAATCCAATGGTGGTTGTCAGCACAGAGCTGGCATCGGCTTTTTCACTTTTGGGGGGCGTTGGTAACCACCGTTGGATTCTTGAAATCCACAGCCGAGTGTGCGAACTCCGAGAGGGGTCAGAAAAAGGGGGTCCTCAGAGCCTGAGCCATTGTAAAGGGTCAGACTTAGGGGACACCCATTTTTCTGACCACTCTTGGTGTTTGTGTGCTCGGCTGTGGATTTCAAGAATCCAACGGTGGTTGTCAACGCAGAGCTGGCATCGCTTTTTTCACTTTTGGGGGGTGCTGGCAACCCCCGTTGAATTCTTAAAATCCACAGCCGAGTGTGCGAACATCGAGAGGGGTCAGAAAAAGGGGGTCCTCAGAGCCTGAGCCATGGTAAAGGGTCGGGCTTAGGGGACCCCCATTTTTCTGACCCCTCTTGGTGTCCGTGTGCTCGGCCGTGGATTTCAAGAATCCAACAGTGGTTGTCAACGTCAAGCTGGCATCACTTTTGGGGGCGCTGACAGCCTCCATTGGATTCGTGAAATCCACAGTAGAGTGCATGAACACCGAGAGGGGTTAGAAAAAGGAGGTCTTCGGAGCCTCAGCCATTGTAAAAGAAGTCGGGATCAGGGACAGAACTTGGCACATAGTACCTGAACAGACATGTCGTGGATTGGCTTAGAATTCGATGTCGATTAATTGGGTGACCGCTTTACATAATAGGCTGTGGTTGAGTACACTGGTGATCATATGGTGGTCCATGTGGTTCCCAACTGGTAGCACATTTTGATTGGTGTTGAACATCTCGGGCTACTATTATTTTAAGGCCCGTTTTATAAATGGGCTGGAGCAGTCTTAATGTTATATAAAATTACTTTAGGCCCAGTCTAAAATTAATAGCCTGCCCCATTATATATGTTAATGGGCCGGGTTTGGAGATGAAATATTAGAAGTTTAATGGTCATGCCAGGATTGGGCTTGTGTCGGGCTGGGCCAAGCTAGACCCAGTCCAAATCACACCCATTAACACCCCTTCTAATCATGCAGATTTTTGGTTTGTAGGTCCGACCAAGGAGTAGGCCAAACATTCAAGGGTTACCGAGTGTACCACGTGATGTATTTTTAGTGCAACCCACAATGCCACAACGAGAGCTCGACCCGCATCTTCACTTGGCGGGCCATGCCGTCCTAACTTTGCACAGGCCCATATAGAATTTGAGACACCAATTCCACATACAACAGTTGCTTATCTATCTATTATCTATACTAAAGCTCGAACCTGCTGAGGTGGCGCTCTTTTCAGCTTTTCTATATTTTCTAAAAATACCCTCCACAATAAGGTTATCTCCATCTACAATATCTCATTATCCTACATCCTCTCAAACTCTCCAACTTTCATGTAAAATATTTTTTATTTAATTAATTATAATTATTCATACATTTTTCATTCTCTGCAACTCCTCAACTTACTCTTCATTTATTTCCCATAAAATCTCTTCATAACTCCAATTAGAATCTTCTTTATTTAAACAGTTCCTCTTCCGAAACATCTTATTTGATTAGACATTGCCTCTTCCAAAACCTCCTACGTATTTCCTAAATCTCTTCCTCTCCCCTTATCTCTAATATCTATTAGTTTCTAAATAGAACTATTTCTCTCCACGCCTCCTCTCTCCTAAAATATATCTCTATTGATTTTTATCAGGAATTTAATTTAAACATTTTAGTTATTGAAAGTTCTTCTTTTGTGACTGATCTAGATTTATTTTTTTTGTTTTTTATATTTTACTTTGTGATTAGACGATAGTTTGCCAGATGGTTGTGACTATATCAATTGTTCTCAAGTTCATCTCTATTGTTGAAGACGATTTTGCATAGCTCTAGGTTTATACTCATCTGCTCAAATCAGAATCAATTCAATGATCATACAAGTTCTCAAGTTCATCTCCATAGTTGAAAACAATTTTTTCATGGCTCTAGGTTTTTGTTGGGTTTATTTCGACTCATCAATAGTGACCGTCTATTCTGTTGGTCACTTTTGGATTGGAAAAATATGACATATATTTCAGTCAATGTCAATCATAATATTTTAAATCAGGTATAGTTTTTCATTAATGCCATTTTTTCTATTGGGTTTAATTTTTCTTCTACAGACATTTTTTTTTTCATTTTTTACTAACCCAATAATAACCATATTTATGTTTTTATTTGGATTTTTTTTTGGCATGTAAAACCATGTTGTTTGGTTAATTTTTTTTGTTTTGTCTCTAATTTTATTTTTTTTTGTTCATTTTTTTAGTTCATTAATAGGTTTCAATGATCGACGAACCAATATTACACCTTTTAAAATTTATCCATTAGGCTCATATCTAATTGCAAAAAATTACTCTGTTATTTGGAGCACCTAGAAAACAAAATTATGTGTCAGTAATTATTTGGAAGGAAATTAGGCTATCATAATGGGAATGATTATTAAGAAAATTAGACTATAATAATGAGAATAATTATTCGGTATCCAATGCTAAGAATTTATATTTTCAAAAATGACTCTTACTTTCCAAAAATGACTATCCATGCAAAACAGTTTTATTTTTCCTCGACAAAGTTGTTTCTTCAATATTTCTAAAATCTCTCTAAATATCTCCATCTAAAATCTCTCAATTATCCTACAACCTCTCAAACTCCTAAACTTTCATGTAAAATATTTTTTATTTAATTAATTATAATTATCCATACCTTTCTTCCTTTTCCGCAACTCTTAAAATTACTCTCATTTATTTCTCATAACCTATCTCTACAACTCCAATTGGAATCTTCTTTATTTAAACATTTCCTCTTCCGAAACGTCTTCTCTAATTAAACATTCCATCTTCTAAAATCTCATACTTATTTCTAAATCTCTCACTCCCCCCTTCTCTCTAATATCTATTAGTTTCTCTCCACGTCTCCTCTCTCTCCTAAAATGTATCTCTATTGATTTTTATCAAAAATTTAATTTAAACATTTTAGTTATTGAAAGTTCTTCTTTTGTGACTAATACAGGTTTTTTTATTTTTTTTTATATTTTACTTTGTGATTAGACGATAGTTTGCGAGATCGTTGTGACTATATCAACTGTTCTCAAGTTCATCTCCAGGGTTGAAGATGATTTTTCATGGCTCTATGTTTTTACTTATCTGCTCAAATCGAAATAGATTAAATGATCATACGGGTTCTTAAGTTCATCTCCATGGTTGAAAATGATTTTTTCATGGCTCTAGATCTTTACTCATCTGCTCAAATCGGAATCGATTCAATGATCATATAGGTTTGCTACCAAATGCGGGGATAACCTATAATGACGTGCTTTATATGAGAGAAGGAAGTGAAGTATAGTATGGGGTCTTAGACATTAATTTACATCTCAACTCATAAAGTTTGAACGTCTATTCGTTGGTCACTTTTGGATTGAAAAAACATGACATATATTTCAGTCAATGTCAATCATAATATTTTAAATTAGATATTTTTTTCCATTCATTCCATTTTTTTCTATTGGGATTATTTCTTCTCTACACATTTTTTTTGTTTATTGTTATTAGCCCAACAATAACCATATTTATGTTTTTGTTTGGTTATTTACTTAGATTTTTGTTTTTGCCATGTAAAACCATGTTGTTTGGTTCATTTTTTTGTTTTGTCTCCTTCAATTTTAAATTTTTTTATTCATTTTTTTTATTTCATTAATAGATTTCCATGATCAACAGACCAATATTACACCTTTTAAAAATTATCCACTATGCTCATATATAATGGCTAAAAATTATTTTGTTATTTTGCGAACCTGAAAACAAAATTATGTGTCAATAATTATTTTGAAGGAAATTAAGCTATCATAATGAGAATGACTATTAAGGAAATTAGACTATAAGAATGTGAATAATTATTCAGTATCGAATGTTAAGAATTTATATTTCTAAAAACGTCTCTTTTTTTTCAAAAATGATTATCCATGCAAAATATTTAATTTTTTTGTTCTTCATCGACAAAATTATTTCTTCAATATCTCTAAAATCTCTCTAAATACCTTCATTTATTCCTATTCTTTACACTTATTACCTTTTATAAATTAGCCACAAAAAAGATACTTTTTTTATAACCACTATTTACTTGGATGGATGATGGCTTATTTTATTTGAAAGAGATTTTGAGTTGAACATAAATAGTTTAACTCGGTTTAATTTTTGGAGGATTAGTGGAACACATTAATTGATATTCTATATATATTGAAAGGGATCCATATAGCTTGATTTGCAGAAGATATCATCGGTTATGGTTCTGATTATTCACAATGGACGGCCATGTTGATGATTCAAAGAAGGACAGTAAATTTGACAGATGACACTAAGTATAGTTTATTGGAATTTTTACTAATAAATCTCTTTTCTCTTTTGAACATAAAAGATTGAATCTTTCGTTATGCAGTTGTGTTTTTTCTTTCAATAGCTTGGACACGATATTAAGGAACTTACTCTCTTCTAAAAGAAGGATTTATTTATCAATGGTAATCTCTCAATATTTAGGAACATAAAAATTTTCTTTTAGATTACCGAAAAAACCAATTTTCTTTTAAGGGTCCCTTCTTTTAATGCTAAAAAGGACTTATCTTTTAATATGTTTTTAACTATGCCCGTGCTGAGCACGGGCTACTGATTCCTAGTGTTATTAAGGGGTGTGCTAAACCTCCATGCGGTCAGTGGGTCTAGATCGCAGCGGGGACTACCAAAATTGCCGCTTCCGCAAATGAAAAGATCTCAGGCATACCTTGTTATCTATACTAAAACTCGACACTGCTGAGGTGGCGCTCTCCCAATCTTTGTTCGAACATTTTTTTTTTTTAAAATACCCTGACAAATCGTCTCTCCATCATTTCTAGACTTTTCAAAAAATACCCTTAGCATCTTTTAAAATTTACAAGGAATCCCATCGTCTCTCCAACTCCACAAACGTCTCTTCCTCTCCGACCTCCCTCTCCCTCTCAAATTCTCAAACCTCTCTACATCTCTCCCTCTCCCTCTCTCTTATTCCCAACCATCGTCAAGGATCCATTATGTTTCTTCTCAACCCGTTCTCTCTCAATTCCCAACATTCTCTCTATTTTAATTCTACCACCACATTTTCATTTAATTAGTTTTTTTTCTATCACTATCTGATGTTTTTGTACTGTAATCCAGATTGAGGGAGATAGGAAGATTCTGAGCAATTGGGATATTTTTTAGTCACATTCTAGGTGAATAAAATCAGGTAATTTGTTAGAAATTGAAAAGATAATTTTTTTTTAATATTCTCTCCATTTCTTTACCAAATTCTTCCAGGAAAAATAAAGGCGGAGAGAGCGTAGATGTCGTAGACAACCAGTGTCATCTCTACCATGTAGGCATCTCATCACTACACTATTGTTTTCTTTCAATTTCCTCAAAATCTAAACAAACAAAAACTCTTATTTGTTCTCTCTTAGAACCTTAGATATTCATTTACACGGAATCGAGGGCATCGAAGTCTAGAAAGAAGTTGTTAGCTGAGAAGAAGTCCATCGTAGATAAGAGACCATTCATTGATAAAGGCTCTGAAAGGAGGAGAAAACCCTAAAGGAGGGATATGCTTATGCTGATAAGTAGAAGACAAATAAGAAATTGAAGCCAACTACGATCACATCGACGGATATTTACGCTCTCCCGTTATTCCTCCTTCATTTTCTTTTTTATTTTCATAAAATTTTGATATGATTTGTCCATCTATCCTACTTTTAGTGGGTCGTGATTGCCTAAGCCGTTTGCAGCATTGCGACTCCGGTCAAGGTAAGTGTTTTTCGTAAGCCTAGCTGAAGGCCATAAGAACTCTCGAAGAAAAAAAATTGTGTAATATCAAACACATATCTCTGTTTTAGTTTTCCTTTGCTTTAAGGTCGATAGTGCAAGAAAAATAATTATGAGTCTCCCAGATTCTATTTTTTTCTTTTTCTTTTTTTGCTATTGGAATTTCTTTCAGAATCAATATTCAGTTGTTGATATCCGGAGCAATGTGGGATATTTTAAGTAAATCTAAGCGAAAAAGTGGTGGAGTTATTGTGAATTTGCACAAATTTCAATACGTTTTGTAGGTGAATTGTTTGATCCATTTTTTCGTGTTATTGAGGCTGCGTTTGTATTTTTACAAATGTGCGCGCATTGGCGCTGTTGTGCGCAACTCAGCCAAAAAATGTGTGTTTGTTTGCAACAATGTGTGCGACTCACAATGTACACCAGGGCCCTCAATGTGTGCCAATGCGCGTGTTGCAACACTCACCCCCCTTAAGAATCGGAACATGCACGAAATTGCGTGTTACAACACGCGCCGTTGTACCATAAGGCATACTTATGGTGCATTGCACGGTGCATCACACTATATTTAAAAAATAATTTTTACTATATTGTATATATTATATATAATATATTATAATATTATAATATTATATGTGATTATCATATAATGATATAATATTATTAATAATATTATTATATTAATTTTATAATATTATTAATTCATATTATATCATATTAATATAATACATTATTATTAATAATATATTATAATAATATTATTATAATATTAATATTATATAATTCATTATAATAATATCATTATATTATTAATATATATTAATATTAATAATATTGATATTATAATAATATTATGTAATAATATAATATAATATAATATAATAAAATAATATTATATATGATCATATTATTATAATTCTATATGTATATCTAGAAACAAAATGTCTAAACCGAGTCTACCTGGCAGTCCAAAAACGTCAATATACATTTTATATAATGTAGTGCGATACACTGAATCGGACGTAACATGCACCGTTATTTGCGCAAACAAACACACATAATTTGTTTCGCGCGCGATTTATTGAATCTTTCCAAATGCCTAACATTCGAAGTTGCGCGCGTTGAATGTGCGTGGGTTCTGCGCACCTCCTGAAACACGCGTGATAAAAAAAAATGCATCCTTAAGTTTTTAGACTTTTCTCCATCGTCTTATACTATTTTGATATTTGTGAACTTCATTAAAATTTCCAAAGTTATTAGGAACTTCACACAATTTATAGAAAATTTCAAAACAGGGACTTTCAAACAACAATCCCGTGTAAAATATTTTTTGAGAACATGGAAGGTGAATGGTGCGTTGTGCATTTGATCAAGCAAGCAATCAAGCATTCCCTTTACATAATACATTGAAAATATAACATAAGGGATCCGAAGGTGTTGGCTGTCCAGTTATTGAAGAAATAAAAACCTATCTTTATGTCCGACGTTATCAATATTAAATTTTGAGTTGTTGAATCTGCTTTTGAGTTGTTTGAGAAAATGTCTGAGAGAAATGTTGCTTCTTGGAACATGATTATAACAACTTGGGCTAAATCCGGAAGTATTGATAAAGGCAATGGATTTTTGATGAGATGCCAGAGAGAGATATGATTTATTGGACAACCTTACATACTCTTTCAGCCCCACTACCATGAATATTGATTTGCCGATCACTTGATGGACATACAAACTAAACGATTAGATAGATTGGTGCTCAAGCAATTCATTTTGAAAATTGAAAATATATCATGGCTTCTTTGTAAATTCTAGATCTGTGTGGGTTTCCTTGGATCCTAATCTCAAATCTAAGCTTTCATGATAGATCTTTGGTTCTACAATTTATGCCTTTCTTGGTTCCATTTATTACCCCAATCTGTAATTAATATCCTTTCTTGAGTTTTATGCTCAATCAAGTTGCTAAGATTAAGGGTTTTGTTCGATTCAGAAGAAGAGAGTACTTCATTTCTCAGCTACTATTCCTACTGGTGTAGATGTTTTGAATTTTTATTTTTTAATTCGTATATCATTACTTGTGTTTTTTCTACTACAAAGCTCCAAGGTTCAGAAGGTTTTTTTTCTTTTTTATTTTCAATTGGATCTCTATAAATTTCCATGAGCTTGTTATGCACTACATCTACTATGCTGAATTTGAAGGTTTTCAGATATCAACATTAATTTTGATTCTATATCAGGTTCTCAGATATCCTGTTCTCTGGTGCTAATACAAGAGAATCATGTAGGGATTTTTGCTAGGGCCTGTTGATGGAGTTATTGATATTCGCTTAAAAGTGCGTATTTTCCACTGTTATCTTCTAAGCGTTTTCACACTCTCCTACGATAAAATGCTCTATTTATCTACTTTTCTACGTAAGAGTCTCTTTTGTTGCGTAGAACACACTTTTCTGGACGAAATGGTATATTTGCATGCATTAAACACATTTTCGGAAGTCTAGACATTGAGTCGTTCTAATAAAGTCTCATTACGCGCTTCTTCTACCACAGGAAACCCCGATGGGACAATTCTCGAGACTTGTGAGCCCACATCGATCAGGAAAGCCCATTATCAAAGCTTAAAGAGCCCACATACTATGACTAGAAGATATGGGCCAAATATGGGCTGAATAAGAGGACCAAAAAGCTGGTCCAAAGAACGAAGAGAGCAGGAGAGCCAATGACCAAGAGACGGACCAAAGCGTTTAAAGCCACATGAGTCAGCAAAAAAATGATAGTCTACTCTACTAGAGAAGTGTGAGGATGGTCACAGTGAAGACTAGGGCTCCAGACCCTCTGCCAATACTTTTATCTCCATTTTCTGATATTTTCTCTCCCATCTCTCCTTATTCTCTCTCTCTTCATCTCTCGGTCCTCGAATCTACTGACTTAACCCCAGAACTCTTGTCCATTGGCTCTGTCTCATCTCCCTTAGCTTTCTGACAATTGGATCTTCAATCGGACCGTTGGATCTTCCACCGGACCGTTGGATCTCTCTAGATCTGTCGATCTACCAATCTGGGTCCCAATCAAGTCACCATCCATCCGATCGCCATCAGATTGTCTGTCACATCATCTTGTAAGACGATGGACATCATCAATCCATGTGGGCCAGTAGCCGGGCCCATCATCATTGACCCGCTGTCCGATCATTTAGTGGACCCCGTGAATTTCAAAATAATTTCAATTAAATTTTAAAAAATTGGGGGTCCACTAGATGGGGAAATTCCCCAAAGAAAAGTAGAGTTTTACTTATAAAAAAAAAATAAAAAAAATAAAAAAAATAAAAAAAGAAAATTTTTTTTTCTTATTTTTTATTTTGAAAAATACCCTATTTCCATTAAAGGAAATAGGGAGCTTTAAAAGGAGAAGGAGAGGGGTTCGTTCTAACCCTAATCCCCCTCTAATCCCTCTCCCATCTTTTGATTTCTTTGCCCCAAAACCTCTTGCACCTTTTTCCCTTCTTTTTTGGCCGTTTTCCTTTTCTTCTCCACCTTCTTCTTCATCTTCTTCACCACGTCATTGCCGGAGTTGCAGGCTACAACTCTGGCCAATCAAGAGCTCCACCACCACCGCTTCTTGCTATTTTTGAGCAGCTTCTCCACTACTGCAACTGCTCCATGTCCCCTCTTACTCCATCAGCAGGTACGCCTCCCTCTATAGCGACCTGCAACTTCGGTAGTTGCAGGTTTGGCCTTCAGCCTCCCCCTCCATTAACGCCGCCGCCTGGAACCTGCTGCCCACCTGTGCCTCCTGCATCGTCTCCTCTCAATGTATCCCCCCCATTCCCTTCTCCAGCTCCACTTTCCACAACTCCTCCACTGCCGTTCCCTCCATTGAAGAGAAAAGAAAAATTAAAAAAAAAAAAATCCACACCGTTTTCCTCTCTCTCACCGCCCCATACTCCAGCCGTCCTCACCCACGTTCAGCAAGATCGACCAAGAGATCTCACCCTCCATCGTGAAGCACTCACCACTTGCTAGCAGACTGTCGGCCCGTGGAGTCCAACCATCATCTTCACGCCTGCACGCTGCAACACCAGCGTGCACACCCTCCTTGCTCGCATCCCTCCTCCAAGCTTGCAACAGCCGGTTGCAGGCTGTGTGCCACCATCTTCCCCGGTATTCCTTGCCGCTGCAACCAACGAACTCCACTAGCCATCCTCAGTTCCAATCTTTCCTCTCATCTTCTCTATAAAAAAAAAAAAAAAAGAAAAAAAAAAGAGAAAGAAAAGAGGAAAGAAGTAGAAGAAGAGGAGAGGAGAGTAAGATCTCTACTGCCCCTACCTGGTTCTCCATGGACTGCATCAACAAACCTTCATCCTAGGAAGGTTTGCTACCCCCCTCTTTCACCAAAACAACATCTTCTTACCGCTGCCATCTCCAACGAGTGAACCAGCAAGCCTCACCACATTGTATGTGCACACCATCCTCTACCATGTAAAATTCCTTCACGCTGATGGTGCGCGCATCTCCAAGAACTAACAACAGCAACCATGGCATCACCACTTAAGATCCACACCATTTCGGGCTACAACACTATCTTCTCTTTCTTGCCATTGCATGGCTAATTGGCTGGTCCGTCACGGGTAAGTGGTTGAGTCCCAAAGTTTTCTCTCTCTATTCTCTCTCTAGGACTTTCTCTTTACTTTCTCTTAGTTTCAATCTCTCTCTAGTTAATTTTTATTGCTTTTTAGTAATTAGATTTTATTTTATTTTATTCAAGAAATGTAAGGCTTATTTCAATTAATAAAAGAATTTCTTTTAAGAGCAATTTGTTATGGTTGATTTTTCTGTATGCTTCTATTAGTTAATAAATTCTCTAAAAAAAAAATTGATTGTTTTAATGCTTGAACCCATCATTCTCACCCTCCATCATTTCTTTTTAGCAATTTCTATGGAAAAATTTGTTATTTCATGCCTTGAATTGGGCTAATCTGACTAATCCCGAGTGCGGATCGACATCCAACACGAATCCCTATACAAAGTTCATGTTTTTGCAGGATAAAAACTCGGATAAGTTACAAATGTGTTGAGATTAGGATTTCCTTAACCAACGACGCGGAAAAAAACCTAGTTTCAGTTATCATATCTAAAAGTTGAGAGATTAACTTCAACACTAATGTTAAGTTGCTATCAAGTTGATATGAGAAGCTCCTGTACTGGTTTTCTAAGAAAGCACTGGGTTCTTTTGCTAATTTTGGAAGCACTCTGCTATTGTTGGAAATTATAGTTGTTTTTCTGAATTGCTTCCGGATGTTGCTATAAGAATTTCTTTCATGTCATTGTATCTGTGACAAATCCAAAGAGTGCTTTGGATAAACAGAACCTCACCCACTTGATTTTCTTCGGAGAAACCCAAATGATCACCACTTGAGTTTTATAGTTTTATAATTTAGCCCTTAAATACACTCGAGTATCAATCACATTGCCGCATGTTTAGAATGTGTGATCATATCAGTCAGATTTACAAAGGTACTAGCATTCAACGTTTTAGTAAAAAATCATTTTAAGATTATGAGTTGCACCTACACAATTTGAAATAATATATAATTTTACATTTTATAAGGCTTAAATAAAATAAAATTTCCATGCCAATAAGCTTTTTTTTTTTTTTTTTCTAAATTTATAAATTTATAAATTTTTCCTCTTTTAATCCTGCCCGTGCTAGCATGGGCTATTAATTCCTAGTTTGATAATATTTAGTCTAACTCTTTAGTAAGAAACTCAATATGGTTGTTTAATAAAGACATGGGTGTTTCCTTTTACCTTCCATATTCAATAATTCAAAGCCCTGAAGTGATTATTAACACAAGTGGCAATGCAAATAGATGCCCAACATGGTTTTGTATAGTGCATAACTACCAAACTGACCCTCTGATTTGCCTTTTTCTCAAGTTAAACCATGGTACATTTCCCATACACATTGTCAAATCTTTGATGTCAAACCACTTGCAATATTCACATCTTTCTTCAAATAATATTTTCTTTAGTTAGGTAAATTGGTGTCAAAATGCGCGATGTCACGGTCACGTTGATAGTGTTCAGATGGAAAATTTTCACCTTATGTTTAATGATTTAAATGATGTAAACATAGGTAAAATTTGCTTGAAATGTTATATGGAGTGACGAGATCATCCGCACCCAAAATCAGCCCTAGGGGCACTCCCATGTGGGTCCCATAGCAACCCTCGTGTGAGTCAAACCACCGGTGACCCTGTAACATGTAACCCTTTAATTCCTACCATTTAGGAGTGAAGAAATTGCAAACTAAAACACACAATCCAACGTAAACAAAGTATTTAATGCTTTATTAAAGCTATCAGTCAAAAGAAATGCCAAACAAAGAAAGCCCTTGTGGATAACCCAACCAATCGTCAAATCACGAGCACTTTGGCTTGAGAAGCCTGAAAAGCGCTTTATTAGAAACTGGAATGCACTTGACAGCCTAACCAATCGGCCAAGATATTGCCGCAATTCCGATGCAGGCACTCCAATGCCCCCAATTCAACCTCTCCTATCCGCAAACCTCTTCAGACATTCCACCATCACCACCTGAAGAACGATGGTGATTCCCACAACCCTTAGAAACGACCTGCTCTTATGTATTCCCTTGAACACATTCTTCTTCTTCAGCTCCCTTGCATTGAATTCATTAAATACTTGGCAGATAACAAAAGTATTAAAGATCAGGGTGTCCTTAACCTTCTCATTCACACCCAAGATAGCATCACCCTTGAATTGTAGGGTCAAGAGGACTACTATCTAATATATAGCCTGGGCAATAAGGTTTCTCCACATGATGTTGGTTATAAACGGTTCAGTCCGCTCTACAGATGGCTTCTCCATATGCTCTTCAGTGGGTCACTCATTGGCTAGAGCTAGAGTTCCCAAAATGTCCATGATCAGGTGCACCCATACTTTGTGTATGAACTATTGATTGATAGAACTGTCATAGATATGATGTAATGATTAAATCTTATTGGGCTTTCATAAGCTCAATGTTCAACCGATAATATTTTTTAGATTATTTGGAGATAAAAGGAACGATGGACTAAAAGATGGTATACCAAAGAATATTGAAGCGTTCATTGAAGACACATAGTTTTACTTTGAATCTTAACTTTATTAGTCTACTTTGAATCCTAATTGATTTAGTACTTTTATTTTATTATTTGTATTTTAATAAAATATACAATTTGACCCACATGTAGTGTCTCTGTCATAAATCAAATTATGTTCTTTTTCAATAAAACTCGATAGGGCCAGTTGAGAGTGAAAATTTGTTAAAATAAAATAGTAAATGTTATTTTTAGGCAAAGTACATTCACAAAAGATGCTTAAAATGATTTTTTAATCGTAGAGAATTAATAAAATAATTTTTTATTGAAATTATATTTTTTGAAAAATTTTACGCCAATCACTAAAATTCTGAAAAAGATAATTCAAAAAGGCCTATCAAATAGAAGTTTTAGCCAAAATATCTATACAAAATATTTTTATTTTGATCTATTATAAATTATTGTCATTTTTAAAAATTATTTCAGAGTATTTTATTTATTTTATTTTTATCACACCTTAGATCATGGGTAAACGGGTCATTTTCAGGCGTTCGGGTCCGATCCGGGTGCCCGGATCCGGGGCATGATAGTAGCAAATATTTTTAACTTCACAATATACCACAAACCCTAATATTCTGAAAATACCTCTATTTTTGTTATTTTGGTTTCTTTAAAAGATGGAACATCTTTCAAGGACCTAAATTTTTCAACATAAAATTTCTCCAAATCTCTCGGGCGTGGATTCCAAGAATCCAACGATGGTTTTGCTTAGGCAAAAGTAAATGTTAGATCCGTCATTGGATTCTGGGGATCCACAAACAAGATTTTTGATAAAAATTTATGTCCAAAAATTTGGGTCCGCGGATCCCAGCCCTTAAATTATTCCCTCAACTGGGTTCTTTTTTCTTTTGGTTTGCAAAGACATACATCACCCTCTATTTGCCCATTAAATGCATCTTCCAAAAAAAACTTCCTCAAACGTCAGACACCACTATTTAAAAAAACATACCATGTAGATCGAGAATACTGACATATGGATGTTTGATCCATCTCTAGGTGGACTTATATGAAAGTTCTCGGTTAATGGTATTTAAGGACCTAGAGGGGGGTGACTATGTCATATTCAAATAATTTTTAATTAAAAATTAAGCAACATATTCAAATCTTTTCGGTCAATGATCTGGAATCTATCGCATGTAATTTCTAAGTAGAAGCAAATAGATTGGTCTAATTAGATTTAATTTAAATATATCAAAGATATATTTTTCACAAATCTGTTTAGTCAATAATACAATAATAAAATCAATCAAGCAATAGGCACACAATTTTTACTAGAAAAACCCAACTAGAAAAAACATTAGGACCACGTCTAGTCAAAATCACAACACTAATATAATACAGACTATTATCCACGCACTTCAACCTTCAAGGTAGGCACACGATGATCCTCTGTTGGTGTCGGGTAGCTGGGAGTACAATAAATGGACAGAGGGGTACCCGATTACTGGTGTATTGCGCACGCACTTCAACCTTCAAGGTAGGATCCTCCCTGTGTGTGTTTTATTTCCCTGCTTATAACTTTTACTGACACTCTCTGTATTCTTGTAGCTCCACCCAAGAGGACGTTGATATACCCGAAGGGTATAAAGAAAACATGAAAGCGCGGTTCTCCAAAACAGTTCTAAAAGAGTATCGCATTAAGGATCTGTCCAGTGAATTGTCGTCTGCTCCAAGTTTAAAGGCAGCTGAGAAGTCAGACTATCTGAGAACTCTAGACCTGACAAGTGACATCCCGTCATTGGTCGTTGGTCTGCCCACAATCTCTTCTAGTAGAAGACCTATTGTCACCAATCCTATCAGCTTGAGAAGTCCAGATGTTTCCCTTGTAAGGAAGAATTCTCGTTTAGTTGTCCTGGCTGCGACCACGGAACAATATCCTTTTGTTGAGTACTTTTGGCATCCCAACGGTCGCCGAGAACCTCTAAACAATTTTGCTCGTGAACTATAATGGACAGAACTGTAAGGATTATATCCATATTCTAGTTTGGCATAAATTCCATTTGACATAAAACATATTGTAACCGTTTCTACAAGTGAAAGTATGGCTGCTTTGAGAATGTCGTGGTACGCATCCCTTATTGACTACGTGAAGACTCAGAAGATTGACGAATGAGTCATTTGAGGCACTGCATGAATCAGACGGTTAATGAATGAGTCATCTGAAGAACTGTTATTTGTCAGTTAAAGATCGTGTCCACTCGCATAGGAATGTAGTGAGCTAGTGTTCATAGAAATATTATTTTAAGATAAAATATACAAAAATTTTAAAAAAAATATGAAATTAAATCAATTTTTAGAAAACAATACTTATTTTCAAAAATTATAAAAACGAATACGCATAGCCATTTGAATTGGCTTTAACCTTTTCAAAATTTAATCCCGAAAATACCCTTTTAGAATCCATTTCGATTGGCGTCAGATTATGTCTGGCGCCAATTCAAATGGAGTCAGATCATGTCTGGTGCCAATTGAAATGGCGATAGACTTGATCTAACGCCAATTCAAATGGAGTCAGATCCTGTCTTGCGCCATTTCAGTTGGCGCCAAATTAGATCTATCACCAATTCAAATGGCTACTGGACCGTTGTGCACATTACGTTCCACTCTTTTGCCTACTCGACCGTTGCACACAAACCTATTGCACTCTCTTCTCTTTTTATATGCATAGGCCCATTTTGGCTCATCAGACATCTCTCTCATATATATCTCAATCTCTCTCTTGATTTAATCAATTTGTCTTTATCTAATCCTCTCTTGATCTATACTTTCCAACATACTTGCATATTTGATTTGAATTTGAAATGGCGGCAAAAGTCATTATATGCAAATATGGAGGTCAAATAGACGTGGATACATACGTCGGTGGAGACAGTCAGGTATTATTCATGCCATTGGAGATCACAATGACTGAATTATTAGAACAAATCACTATTGATTATGGAATTCAACAAAATTTTATTTTAAGGTCAGTTTTTACTATTGGTTCTGAAAATCATTTAGTCGATATTTTTAACAACTCATCTTTACAATATCTATCTGAATTTAATGTAAATTCTCTAAATATAACTATTTTTATGTGTAGTACACATATACCATCACAACAATCGGATTATGGTTATAAAGGATTTCAAAGGGAGCCTAGCTCATCGAATCAATTTCGAACCACGCGTTGACTATAATCCAATTGTTGATGATGAAAATGAAGATGATATCATGATCTTGTACCAGTTGATGATGAGGATATAGATGATCTGCATGTCGATACTTCATCATCGACTGATAATGATAATGATAAGCTTGCTATATATATATATGTTAGAAAAGTTTATCGTAAAGTAATTGAATTTAGACAATCATTGTTAAATTTGGCAATTAAAAAATTTAGAATAAAATGTGTTAAATAATAAAGAAAAAATCATTGCCATGTGTGATGTTTCAGATTGTCCATAGCATATATATGCTAAAAAACTTGCCAATGGTGAACTTTTTTCAATTTGAACTTTATTAGAATAGTCACACATACGTGGGTAGAATGAATGTTGAGAATCATCCTCAAGCAAGTAGTAATTGGATTAAGAATATAATTAAAGCTCGTTTAACGGATAACCAATATTATAGTCCGATAGAGATAATAAATGACATAAAACGCTATGATCATGTAAATGTCTCGTACAACAAAGCTTGGAATGCTAGTGAGAAAGCACTATGAGAATTACACAGTTGTGAAATAGAGGCTTGTAAGAACTTAGACCATTACTCAATTTGACAAAAGAGGAGATGAAGGAATATTTTTAGGACACTCCACAAATAGTAGAGTTTATCGTGTCCTTGACCAAAGAACTAGAACGGTCATGGGATCAATCAATGTGGATACGATGATTTTACACCTTTACAAGATGACGAGAATGAAGAAATCAGTCAAGGAGTTGAAAACATTCAACTGACTCCTGTTACCAGTGATTCTCATGCGGATAAATCTCTTCTTTGTGGGTTAAGAAAAATCATCTAGAGATGTAAAAAGAAATGTTTAAAATAGAAGACAAGTTGAAAATGTTGTCAATTTCATTTGCTACACCTCTCAGATTGAGCCCAAAAATATAATAAAAGCTTTAACCGATGAAAATTGGATAAATGCCATGTAGGATGAATTGAGCCAATTCACTAGTAATGATGTGTGGTATCTGGTACCTAGATTAGTGGATGAATTGAGCCAATTCACTTGTAATAAGGACACCAACGTGATAGGTACCAAATGGATTTACAAAATTAAGTCTTATGAAAATGGAATAGTTGTCAGAAATAAGGCTAGGCTAGTGGCTCAAGGATATACACAGATTGAGGGAATAGATTTTGATGAAACCTTCACACCTATTGCTAGATTAGAATCTATAAGAATCTTACTAACTGTAGCATGCCATCTTAAATTCAAATCATATCAGATGGATGTTAAGAGTGCATTTTCAAATGACATTCTTCAAGAGGAAGTGTATGTGGAACAACCAAAAGGGTTTAAAGATCCTTATCTCCCACATAATGTATATCAGCTGAAAAAGGCCCTCTTCGGTTTGAAACAAGCTCCTAGATCGTTTCGAATCCTACTGAGAGGTCTACTAGAGATAAAAAATTGTTGAAGAAATCACAAGAGCTTGGCATGAGAGGCTAACTACTTTTCTCGTAAGTCAAGTATTCACTAAAGGAGAAGTAGACATGACTTTTAAATTATTAAGAGAGTTTATACGATTGCTCAAATCTATGTTGATGATATTGTTTTTAGATCCACATCAGAAAAACATGTTCATATATTTGCTGAACAAATGAAAAATGAATTTGAGAATTAAGTTACTTTTTAGGTCTATAAGTTAAACAGATGAAAGATGGGATTTGTATCTCACAATCTAAATATAGTAGAGACCTGGTTAAAAAGTTTAATTTGGAATCATCCAAACATAATCGTACTCCCATGAGTACTACTACTAAGCTGAGTAAAGATATTAAGGGAATTTGGATCTGAGGACCCCAAATATTGCTCAAAATCTATGGTTAAAAAACAGTCCATGAAAATAATGAGCCATGTAAAACCTCAAAATTTTTCATCAATTAATATATCATATGTAATATATAGTATAATTTAGGCCCTAAATTTTTTTACTTAACTATTAAGTATATGGGCCCAACTTAAGGCCCAAACGCTTCCACCAAATTAACATTAGATATTTTATTTTGTTAAAGAAAATCCTAATCCTACCACCACTGAATAAGTCATCTCATTCACCATCTTTCATTTTCCAACTAAAATACCTATTCACCTTTCTAGCTAAGTGTGAAACCCCTAAAATCCCAACATTGGATTGATTCCCTTAGAGACAATGAGCATTAGGATTTGACCCTTAGGTAATCGGGAACGATAAATTCAATAAAATTTTATAACTTTCAACTAAAATAAAGATGTAATTCAATTATAAAATTTGTAATTAATTTTAATTATAAATTATGTAGAGAATTTGTGTTGACTACTCGACCCTGGGAGAGTGTTGTACTTTGAGTTCATCGTTAGGGCAGTTTGGTCAGACCCTACCAACTAGTGTATGCACGAGTGACACAAATAATACATTTATAGTATAAAGTTTAACAAGAAATAGAGACAAAAATGTCATTTTTGACAGATCTATTGGGAATTTAGTCGAATGGAGGCCATCACAAGCTTTGCCTCATTAAATTTCACTAAGAAGCCTAGTATTACGATCTTTGCCTATGCATGGATTGTGTGGGTCCAAGAAACGTATATTAACGGAAGGCCTGGCGGACACATTTTGATATGATGCCGCCACACTTTATCATTGCCTTTACTAAGTTGGGGTTCAAGGCAACTTATTATGGGATGGCACGCGGTTTCATAGCCACCCTATTTATGACATCATCAGGGTGAGGTCATTTATATGACATCATCACCATAATTTAAAATCACACGTGTGTGTGTGTGTGTGTGTGTATATTAGGTTAAATGGAAAAAACCTAAGAATTCATTACTGATTTCTAACCTTAATTTGGATATGAGTAACCCGAATAATGCTCAAAATATATGATTAAAAAATAATCCATGAAAACGACTCTAATCGAATGCTTAAAAATCATTTATCAAGCTGATTTTTTGCATGTGGGTCAGCCTAGGGATGGGCCATGTAAAACCACAAAAAGTTTCATCAATTAATATATCATATATAATATGTAGTATAATTTAGGCCCTAAACAATTTTACTTAACTATTAAGTATATGGGCCAAACTTAAGGTCCAAACCCTCCAACCTAATTAACATTAAATATATTATTTTGCTAAAGAAAATCCTAATCTTACCACCACCAAATAAGTCATCTCATTCCCCATCTTTCCTTTTACGACTAAAATACCTATTCACCTTTATGACTAAGCCTTTTGTCCTTTTTCTACAAGAAAAATAATCAAACCTAACCTATATAAGTAGAGAACTCTCTCAAATCTCTACTATCATCAATTGGACAATTTTTTCTCAAGATAATTGAATCTCTTCTCTTTTTTTGAATTTGTCTTTTCTATAATCGTCTCTCTCCTTTTAGTTTGTCATTTTCTTTATTCATCTTTCTTTCATTACTTTTTACTATATTTTATTCATCTCTCTTGTGAGAACTTAAGTATGTTATTCCAATTTTGTTTTGGTTTATTATTAAATGTGTAAATTTTTATTGTGTTATATAAGCATGGTTGTACTCATCCTTTGATTAAATTATTTATTTTGTTTATATTCAACAACAAAACTCTCATTTATCTTTTCACTTTTCTTCTTTATTGTATTCTTATCTCTTTTAAAAAGTAAATTCTATTGATTTTTTTAAATCAAACCTCATAATTCCATAATCGTACATCTACCTATGTTTTATTTTTATTTCTTTTTCTTTATTATATTAAAATTTTTTTAACAATTATTTTCTTTATTATTTTTATTTTAGAAAACCACCCCCATTATTGGCCCATACCTTCTTCTTTCTCAGAACTCTTTTATTTATTATCTTTTCGTTCTCCCTCATCATATTTTGTTATTCACTTTCCATTTTCTATTATTAAGATATTATTTGTACTTGTGTAATAACATATCCATTAATTCTTTTATTATTATAATTTTTAAAATTCTAATAAGACTTTATTAAGTTTATTCAAGATCCTATTAAGATTATTGAAACCAAATATTTTTTCTTAAAATTTTATACTAGTTTTGTTAATGAATGTACCAAAAAGGTATACTTAATAATAGTGTATCTTTGAGTGCATAAGTACAACTCATAACCTAACCTAAAAGTTCATTTTTTGTCATTAGTGTCACACCCTGCAACTTGTATACCAGAATATCCCTATCTATGCATGAATCCTGAGGTGCAAATTAGGAACAAATCACAATACATTACGAGAAACACAAAAGTCTCATAAATATCAGATCAATATAAAAGCTAACTCAATTAAATAATGTCTGAAAAAATGGGTCTAACTAAATCAAATGCGAAAATAACAAAATTAGGTTTAAACAATAACCCCAAAATAATAGCTCGTGAACCTTCCATGATGCCACTAAGAAAAATAACTAAACTGCTAAGCTAAAGCTCCTAATTACTACTACTCAATCACTCTAAGTCCTCACCAGATCTATCAACCACGTCTTGCAAAACGATATAGTATACAATGGTGAGTACTCAGAATCGCAAGCTAGACACTCACTAACCATGTACACGTGATATACTCTTGTGTGTCCACAGTGTTAATCAACAATTAATATGACCAGTCACAGTTTATAGTAATGTCTCTGGACAATTTTATAATCAAATGTATAAGTGTCCACACATTCATCTCATTCTGTAGCCAAACTAATCTTGCGTACAGATATAAGAAAACATACTCATCTTGATACATGATGCACTACTAATATATTAATGTTAATTAATCCGACGTATCGGAGTTAAGTCAATGAATCCGACATCGCGGATGGTATAGACAATAAATCCGACATACGTATAGTCACGTAATCATTGATGATTAGGGTTTTGCACTCATATAAAATTTTATAAATGTGTGGACAACCTATATTAAAAACTTATGAATAAATCATTTTTTTTAAATTGTACATTAGAGAACTAGTTCTCCCTCTTAACAACAATCTCTTTGGCAATAGAGATGAGAACTTAGGATGAGTAAATGAGTCAGAAAGTAATACACCATTTTTAGCGATGTTTGCTTAGGGAATGCTTGTTGAGAAACGCACCATATTCCAGCTGTACATCAGTGCTTTTGGACATAATTTCTAAGAAGTAAATGTACAAAGTAATCCAATGGAAGAAAAGAGAAGAATGTGTGCTCTCTGTCAACCTATATTATATATCAAGGGAACTTTTATTTGCACCCCACAAATTGTGAAAGCACCAGTAAAACTTTGTTGACCATGACTGCCCATAGTAGGAGCCACGTGGCACACTTTTAGAGGATGTTGACCATATGGATGTTCGGCTAATCCCTAGATGGGCCTACAAACCAAAAGTCAGCCTGATCAGTGATTTCTAAGCATTGGATTGGAGTCATTTTTATGAGTTGATTTTAACCGTAGTAATTTGAGCATTATTGACCATTGTTGGGGTACAAGGATCCACAGGTTTGAAATCACCAATCAGGCTGATTTTTGGCTTGTTGGCCCATCTAGAGATTGGCCAAACATCAATATGGTCAGGGTCCTCTAAAAGTGTGCCATGTGGTTCATATTGTGGGTAGTCATCGGAGTCGGTCAGCTAAGTTTTACTCGGGTACGTGCTTTCACATTTTGTAGGGTGCAAATAAATTTTCCCATATATCAATGGGATGCCAAAGATCTTCTATTGGTCGCTTGCTTACAATGGAGGGTTCGAGTCCTTTTATAACTTCTTGAGAAAACCTTTGTTGTCGCATTGCTACAGCAAAGGAGAGATCGCAATATCCAAGACCGCGAATAGAGGTGGGGTCCACAGCACTTTGGAACATTTTATTTTTATAAGGATTTTTTTGCTTTACCCCCTTACTTTATTGATGCAATTTGCATCTCACCCTTTGACCATGGTCAACGTCATTGACCATAGAGGGTCTTCGGATGGACAACCCAATATTTGTTAAATGACTATAATGACCTTGGGTGAGACGCAAATATTTTAAAAACATTGGGTGAGATGCAAATTGCATCAATAAAGTAAGGGGGACAAGCAAAAGAATAAATTCAGTTTTTTTTTTTTTTTTTGGCGGATTGTGAGCTCAACCTTTTTTTGAGGATTTTGAACTTAAAAAGGAAGGAAAAAGATGTAACAAGGTATGCTTGAAACTTTTTTAAATGTGGAAGCACGATTTTGTTACTCACCACTATCATCTGGGCCCACTGACCGCATGGATGTTTATCCCACCCCTTGGTCTTTATACACACCAAAAATCACCCTGATTGGTAATCTACAATTAGATTTTAGCACTTTTTAAGGCGTTCTTAGAGCCGTTGAAATCAACCATTTCTTTTAGTACTAAAACCAGCGGCTAAAAATCATCGAACAAGCTGATTTTTGGTATGAATGTCTACTAAGGGGTGGGCTAAACATCCATGCGGTCAGTGGGCCCAGATGGCAGCGGTGACTACCAAAAATGCCGCTTCCACATTTTAAAAGATCTTAGGTATACCTTGTTACATCACGACCCTAAAAGGAATACACCTTCACAGGTTGTTAAGCACGCTAATGTCCCTCGTCAATGATGGGGACCACAATATGAGCCTCGTGGCACATTCTTAGAGGTCACTAACGTACGATGTTGGGCCCATCTCTAGGTGGAGCGACATACCAAATATCAGCCTGATTAGTGATTTCAAACCATTGGATCTGTGTACCCCAAATATTGTTCAAATTCTACGGATAAAATCAACCAAGGAAAACAACTCTAATCCAATGCTTAAAAAGTAACAATCAGATTAATTTTTTGTTTGTAGGTCCACCTACGATTGGGCCAAAAGTAAATGAAGAAATGTTTTGAGCTCACAATCCTCTAAAGAAAAAAAAAAAAAAACATCATAAAAAAAAATAAAGATCTTTTGCTTGTCCCCCTTACTTTATTGATGCAATTTCATCGATCCGCAGACTGTCTATAGTCAACGACTTTGACCATGGTTAAAGGGTGAGACAAAAATATTTTGCAAACATTGGGTGAGATGCAAATTGCATCAATAAAGTAAGGGGGTAAAGCAAAAAGGCCCTTTTTATAAACATGTGCGTCCCTCGTCTAATATTGCGACTTCAGCTTTTACGGATGCCATACCATGACTCATTATGATTCTATTCTATTTACCAGTAAGTCCCTTCGAACTGTTTAAGGGCATTTCGGTCACAAGCCTCGTCGTTCAATCGAACAGTGCCAGTGCCTTGGTTCGGTCCCAAAAGAACAAACATTTCGAATGGGAGCTGCTCTTCTCGATTGTTTTAACAGGGAACGAACTCAACAACATCTGGGTTTTTGAGGTAAGAATTGATTTGATTTATATATAATATTCGATGGACGATCGAATCAAAAGTTCTGGGGTTTCATGGTTATTGTTTGATCTGTCGATTAACTCAAATATGGAGGGTTCCTTTGACGGCTCTCTCTCTACCTTATAATCTAGCTTGTAACAAGCATTATTTTATTGATTTAGCTTCTCCCGAGAAATGGTAAACTGGATCAAAGCATGTATCAACGGGCCTTGGATTGCCCCATCAACTGCAGACCGTCAGATTTCTTCAAGGCGAGTTGTGGACTCAGGCAAGGATGCCCACTGTCCCCTACTTGTTCATTCTTATCGCAGATTCTATCAGCAAGTATCTGAACCAGGGTATAAGCCTAGGCCAATCAACAGGTGTGAAACTCGCCCCAAATGTTCAAGCAATTAACCACGGACAGTACGCGGATGACATCATTCTCATGGGGGAAGCGAGCGAGTCTGAGGCTAGGTTCTTTAGGCTATAAACCTTTTCTGTGAAGCGGTCAAAATCAATAAGAATGAGCAAGGCAAGGTTTTATCAAAAAGTACTACCAGTTATAGTTCTTTACTGTAGGGTGAAATCAAAGATTAAATGAAAGAATGTGTGCTGGATTGATGTTGATGATTGGTTATATTGTTTTGTCGAAGTCGAGGTCGCCTTAGTTGCTAACTATGGTTGGGGGTTTATCTTCTGACCAAATTACAGAACGGATAGAAAGTTATTATAGGGAGATTTTTCAATGTGATTATGAATGTGTTAAATCGCACGAGTTGAGAAATTTTTGGTGAAGTGCCCCACTTTTTTATGAAGGTTTGTACTGTGACATTGAAAAACTGATCCTGTTCTATCTTCATTTGCATAAAATTCTACTTTTGAGTTACAAATGGGAATCTTGTCTATACTGTTGTGTTGGACTTGGTTGGGCTCTAATTCACAGTACTTAGATTCTTGAACCTCTATGGAGTGATTGCAATTCGTTTCTGTTATTTTCTTGAATTTTGTTCGCATTCGATGATTATTATTGCTTTGCCCTGGACTGTGACATTACAGAGTGTCCATTGATGACCAATGTAAATCTATTCACTTGTTTTACCTGCCCATCTTATTCACTAGGCTTTGGAAGATTTTCTGAAAATCAAAAACTGACAACCCATTTTCATATCAAACCTGGGACCTCGAGGTTCCAGTTGACCTTTGGGATTGAGCCCCTGACTGGTACCAATGTGAGTCTATTCACTTGTTGTACCTGGTCATCTTATTCATTAGGCTTTAGAAGATTGTCTGATAATAAAAAACTGACTACCCAATTTCATATCAAACCAGGGTTCTTAAGATTCCAACAGGGAGAAACCAACATCCAGTTGAGCTTTGGGATTAAGCCCCTGATTGGTACATATTTGAAACTTACAAAGTTACCTCTGATGAGTGTGGTAATGACTAGTATAAATTCAATTATTCTTGTTCAGTTGAAGAGCTTCACTTTCTGGAGTTGCAGTGAGTAAGATTTATGTCTATGATGTTCTGATTATCCTCCAATTGAAAGTCTTCAATCTTTAAACAGAAGAAGGGAGTTTCTTCCTACCTATAGTTGCATTTTGTCAAGTTTCATGTTTTGAATGATCTTTCATCTCATGCATTTGAAAGTTCTCTATTTTGAACTGAATGTGTGGGTTTCCGTTACTAATACTGTGGTACTAATATTGGTGGTGTCTGGGCTGATCTGAACTCTTATCTTATTATCCACCTAAAAAGTCTTAATAGAAATAAGCCATTGACATGGCATACTTGCAAGTTGCAGCAACATGGGCTTGAAAAGTGGATTCCACTGGCTTGCACATATGCCACATATGTACTATGTTATTTATGTTATTTTGTTTAATGCCACTGTTAGCTTTAAGCAAGCAAAAAATGTCAAATTTCTCTTGAAGTGTAAAACTAAAACACACAAACCAAGTTAAACCAAGCACTGCAGTATTGTATTAAAGCTATCAGTAAAACAAAAGCTAAACAAAGAAAGCCCTTACAAAATCTAATGAAAGACATATATGCCACGAACATAGGACATGCATAATTGATATAGAAATGAAAATGCAGATAATATGGTCGTTACTTCAAAAGCTCTTTCGGTTGAGAAGACTTAGAAGCGGTTTATCAGAAACTGGTATGCACTTGACAACCCAACCAATCGGCCAAGATATTGCTGCAATACTGATGCAGGCACCCCATTGCCCCCAATTCAACCTCTCTGTATCCGCAAACCTCTTCAGAAATTCCACCATCACCACCTGAAGAATGACGGTGACTCCCACAACCCCTAGAAACAACCTGTTCTTATGTATTCCCTTGAACACATTCTTCATCTCCAGCTTCCTTGCATTGAATTCGTTAAATACTTGGCAGAGAACGAAAGTATTGAAGATCAGCGTGTCCTTAACCTTCTCATTCACACTGAAGATAGCATCACCCTTGAACTGTAGGGTCAAGAGGACTGCTATTTGATATAAAGCCTGAGCAATAAGGTTCCTCCACATGATGTTGGTTATAAGTGGTTCAGTCCGCCCCACTGGTGGCTTTTCCATGAGCTCCTCAGTGGGCCGCTCAGTGGCCAAAGCTAGAGCTCCCAAAGTGTCCATGATCAAGTTCACCCACAACAATTGAACTGCTGTTAGTGGGACTTTTCCAGCAGAAGCTGCTGCAATGAAGTTGATCACGAGAGCTGCTACGTTCACGGTGAGTTGGAATTGAATGAATTTCTGGATGTTAGTATAAACACACCTACCCCACCTCAAAACAGTAACTACAGAAGCAAAGTTATCATCTAAGATGACGATATCTGAGCTCTCCTTTGCCACTTCAGTGCCTTGGATCCCCATCGAAAGACCGATGTCGGCCTCTTTTAGTGCCGGTGCGTCATTTGTGCCGTCTCCCGTCACTGCAACAACATGGCCTTTCTGTTTCAAACATTGTACCATCAAAAGCTTGTCAAGGGGGGAGGACCTGGCCATCACGCAGATTTCGTCAACCTTTTCCATCCTCTCCTCCGGCGTATAGTTTCTGAATTCTACTCCTTCCACCACTGCTCCATCGTTCAAGTCCTGATTGGACCTGAGTATCCCACATTCAAGGGCTATTGCTCTTGCGGTGTAAACATTGTCTCCAGTAATCATTTTGATGCTCACTCCAGCATTTCTGCAAGCTTGCACTGCTGTTTTCACCCCCGGCCGACATGGGTCCTTCAAACCCACTAGACCCAATAGAGTCAAACCATCTTCCTTTAGATTTTGGTGGGCATTTCCATCATCAATGTATTCCAACTCTTCTTTTGGGATTTTTCCATAGGCAAAAGCAATGCAACGGAGGCTGTTAGCTGCCATACCTTGAATTATTTGCTCGAGTCTCATCCTTTCACCTTCACCTATGGCTTTGGTGGCCCCAATGCTCTCATAGTAACTTGAACACATTGCTAATATCATCTCCGCGGCTCCTTTCCAATGCACATGGATTGTCTTCTCATCCTTCATCCTCATTGAAACCCCACTTCTCTTCTTCTGGGAATTGAAGGCTTCAACATGGAGAATGGTACAACTACGCTTTAATTCTTCCATATTCATCCCCAACTCCAACACGGCCCAAGAAAGAATGGATTTCTCAGTCGGGCTACCAGAAAATTCAGGCACCGTTTCTGAAGTGGATCTGTAAATGCTGCCTGTTGTGTTCAGACCAACTCCTTGGTGTAGTAATTCAAGAACATTTGGGGCAATTCTAGAGACAGTATCATCTGTCATGGCTTCTTGGCCAAGCCAAAACTTGGTCACCTTCATCTGGTTTAACGTGAGAGTGCCTGTTTTATCTGTGCAGATGGTGGTGGCAGAACCCATTGTTTCACAAGCTGAAAGTTTCCGAACCATTGCCTGATCAGCCATCATTCTCTTCATCGAGTAAGCAAGTGTAAGCATGACAGCTAATGGCAAACCTTCTGGGATCGCCACCACCACAATAGTAATTGCATCAGCAACAATACGCACCAGAACGTTCATCACATCATTGAGCTTTGTTTTGCTGCCATTGAATTCTCGAATTCCTTTCTCATCTCTGGTGTTCCCTGTGAAATAACGCACCAACAACACTACAAGAACAAGGAATGCAACTGCCAAACCAACTTTGCCTATGTGTGAGGTTAGTTTATCAAGCCGATTTTGTAATGGTGTTTGCTCATTAGAATCATGATTTATTGAGCTCATCATCTCACCCCATGTTGTGTTCATGCCAACAGATGTGACAAGCATACGAGCATAGCCGTCCACCACCTTTGCACCAGAGAACAGGAATGGATTCCTACTGCCGTCAGCTTCTACATTTTCGCACTCCCCTGTCATGCTAGACTCATCCACTTGTAAAGAATGGCCGTCTAAGAACAACCCGTCTGCTGGAATCTGATCACCAATCTTTAGACATACAATTTCTCCCACCACGATGTCAAAGATGGAGATCTGTTGCCGCCGTCCATCTCTCACAACTTCAACCTGGATGTTGTTGCTGACGCTTGACAGTTTATCAAACTGTCTCGATTGCCTGAAGTTACTGCAAGCAGAGACGGAGACAACAAGGAAGACAGCAATAAATATACTCCCACCCTCATACCACCCTTGTTTCAACCCATTCTCCTTCATGCCAAACCCAAGAGAGAGGGCGGCACAGGCCAAAAGTATGATAATGGTAGTATCTTTGAATGCTTCCAACACAAAATGGATGAACCCTTTTGCAGGGGGCTTATGATACGAGTTCAAACCGAACGCATCGCGTCGGCGTCCGATTTCTTTACAATCACCAGAGATTCCATTCTCTACATCGGTTTGAAGGGCTGCTGCAATTTCTTCAATCCCCCCTAACCAACGTAGACGTTCCACATTCTTGTCTTTTACAATTTCAGTGAGATTTTTCTGGTCGACGTTAGGAAAACTTACTTGATCTCTAGTACCATTGTTGTCACCAGTATTGAGTTGAATATCGAGAGCGGTATAAGACGGAGTGCGTAAGAGTCCGGTGAAAACCTGGTTCTTCCTCTTAGCAATGATCTGTTTAGCAAGAGAGACGAGAACTCTGGAGGAGTAAATGGCTGCGAAAGCGAAACGCCATTTTTTATGAGGTTTGCTAAGGGAACGCACGTTAAGGAGGAACGCACTACAGTGTTCATGAGAGCTGGACATGATTGCGAGAAGTAATAGTAAGCAAAAGGCCACGGAAGAGGAAAAGAGAAGAAAGTATGAGCCCCGCCCTGTCAACTTATATTTCAAATGGAAGTCAAGAGTGTTTGTAAAAGACCTCTTGCTTTTCGACAGTGGCGTGGCTTTATTTAAATAGACAAAGTGGTGCCTTTATGGGCTCAATGAAGAGAAAGTTCAGTGTAGCTTCCTAGATACCGCGTACGATCTTAGTCTAATTTTATTCCTTGTTAAGCCCCCACACTGCTGATATAAATGAGGCCTTCATAGGGGTATTTCCGTCAACTAACATAATCTTTCGGGAATTTGGTTGAAGGGTTGCGAAGACGTCTCTTGTTTCCTAATTAAGTGAACCACATCCAAGTAGAATTTCTTCCAAGGAAAGTTCTCCCTTAATTACAAAGTAGGAGAGCTGTTCTATGATACATAACTCTTACCAAAATGTTGATGCAGAAGGCCCTCAAGTTTCCACGTGTCACACTCTTTGGGACACGCTGACTACTTGAATGCATGGCCCACTTCTTGATAGACCTATAGAACAAAGATCAGCGTGATTAGTGATCTAGCCACTCAATTTGATCACTTTTTCATTATGGGTTTTATGAACAGACCTATGGCGGGTTGATTTCACCAAATGATGCTGAGTTTTGGTGTATAGGTCGACCAAGATGTTGGTCAGTGAGCCCGAATGAGTGTGCCACATGTCAATACGACGGACTTCTGCATCAAAATTTTGATACAGAGTTATGTATCATAGATCATTCCAAAGTAGGAAGGCGGTTTAGGATTCTGTAGTGCATTTACGCAGGTTTTATTCGGATGAAGATGGTTGGAATCCCATGGAAAGTTGCAATGAAACTTCGTAGAAAGTTCCTTGTTAATTTCTTGGTAGGTACACAGAACATTTGTAAGGAAGTTCCGTCCACTTTCATGCATGTTGCTTCTATAAGAAATATTCTTTTTGGTAACAAGCAGGTGGTAGTAGGTCAAGAGTCAAGAGTCGTCGGAGACCTGTGACTTGTGTTAATTGAAAAGTTGGAAGTCGCGGATTTCTTGTGAATGGACTAATGGGAGTTACTGAATTAAGTGCATAAGCGCGTGAAAGCAGTTTCTGAATCCACGTCGAGGTATAAATTCACGCAAGCTGGTATCATCTCCTTCAAAGAAAAGAGAAGGCAAGTTTTACGATGCTGACTACGAATAATGTGGTCGCAGTAATCAAGGATTGGGGCGTTACCGTTTTTCCCGTTATAATGGATTGTAACAGACGGGCAAAAATGTGAAGCCCTGACCACTCGCGATATAACCCACGTGGCAATTTCTTATAGGACACTGACCCTATAGATGTTTGGCCAATCCCTAGGTGGACCTACAAACCCAAAATCAACCTTATCAGTGATTTCTACGCGTTAGTTGAAGTCATTTTCATGTGTTGATTTTAACCGTAGGAATTTGAGCATTATTTATAAAGTTTGAATCAGGCTGATTTTTGGTCTGTACGTCCTCTTAGGGATTGGCCAAAAACCCATATGGTCAGCGTCCTCTGCGAGTGTACCACGTGGCTCATATTATGGGTGTAGTGGTCAGGGCTTCCCTGACCGTTGGAGGTCAGGCAAGTTTTACTCTCTCTCTCTCTCTCTCTCTCTCTCTCTCTCTTTTCAAATTTCTGAACTATCCATTTCAAAGATGTACTAATAGTAAGGTACAACTCAACAATGCTACATGTTGTTGTATAATTTGCGAACAAGTACAACTAAAGTCAAAAGCACACGTTGGGTAAGCGAAGTATTATATATGGGTAATTTCAGTGGCACCCCACAAAATGCGAGGGCACCCGGAAGCCTTGTTATTTTTATTACGATTTAGGACATTTTCTTTTGAATATTTTGTACGCACCCTCTCTTTCACGTTTCTGCCTTCTCCTTTTGCTGCAACATATTGAGACTCAAGCTCTTGTGCCGGCGAAGGACTTGCTCCCTTGAAAATAATAAGACGATGGTGTCCATCATCAAAGTTGATGATGGACCCACAGTGTGAACCACGTGACTATATGGTGATGATGGACCCACAGTGAGAGCTATGTGACCATATGGATGTTTGACACTTACCTAGATAGACTTGCATGACAAAAAATACGCATGATTAGAGATTTCTAACCTTTGAATCTGACTAACCAAAATAATGCTAGAAATCCACGGTTGAAAATAAGCCATGAAAAGAACTCTATTCGATCCAATGGATGTAAATTGCTAATTAGGATGCATTGTGGTATCTAGGTCCAACTAAGGATGGGCAAAACATCTATACGATCAGTGGTCTCTAAGAGTGTGACATGTAGCTCATAATATGGTCCATTTGAAGATAGTTAATTATGTTACCTGTAATACCTCATTATTAAAATAGTAATGATCACATGGTTCAAGAGCCATGGAACGAGGAATTGACCCACCAATTTGAAAAAAGTAAATGAGCTAAACCTTCCTATTCCTGGGTGGAATAGGCCACTCTTATCATGGCTCTTCTCTGACTCCATAGTCCAGGCCATCATGAACATTCCCCTAAGCCCACATCTTCTTCAAGATAGGATCTATTGGATGCCTCATCCCAAAGCTCAATTCTCCGCAAAATCAGCCTATCAAGCGCTGACTGCTCCTGCCTCTAATTCAACGGTGAACTAGCACCCTTCATCCATTTGGAAGAGGATTTGGAAATTGCACCTGCCTTTTCGTATTCAGTTCTTTATTTGGAAGCTCCTCAAAGGTATTCTTCCTACCAGAGCAAAAATCCACAATCGAATACAGCAGATACCAGCTCAACGCCCTCAATGTGCCAAGCCTCAAGAGACCATACATCATGCCATTTTCAATTGCCCTATTAGCGCTCGTCTCTGGTGTGCGTCTCCATTATCTCTTCATTGTGAACATTGGACAGCAGATGAATGTAAAATTTAAGCTGGTTTCTTCGTCAATTAAATCAACCGGCAAATTCCCCCAAAGAGGATATATTTCAACTACATTATATTCGTATCCTCATATGGTAAATCTGGACTATGCGGAACAAAGATGTCCATCATGAATAGCCAGACCACCCGGTCAAAGTTTTAAGATCTATACCTGCTTTCATTGAAATATTTGACACGTCTCACACCCTCCCTCCAGTGACAAAGGATAACATTACTGGGGAATCTCCCCCGATCGGAATAATTAAAATTAATACTGATGGCGCTTGGGAAAAATCTACGGGCAAGACTAGGTTGGGATTTGTGATCAGGGATACTGATAACAATTGTATTATGGCAGGAGGAGACATCACTAGATCCTTCTCAGCAAAAGAAGTAGAAATTCGTGCCATGAGACCGGGTCTGGAAAATGCAGTCAAACTCCACTTGGAGGATTTTGTGGTGGAGTCAGATGCTCAGGAGATTGTTCAGGCTCTTCAGAAAGGATCTACATCGATGGGATGGTCTTCATCAGCTCTTTTGGCAGACATTTTGTTATTTGTAATCAGTGTAAAACAATTTCATTTTGTTTTACTCCGCATGACGGTAAAGGGTCGCTCATATGATAGCCTCTAAGGCTAAAACTCTCGTCTCACCCAAAATTTGGGAAACCTCTTTTCCCGAATGGTTGACTCTTGTGTTGAGGGAAGATACCTCCAGGGGTGTCCCTTAGTTGTTTGATCTGTTTGTTTCTTCATGAAAGAGCTTAATTACAACAACAAAAAAAAAAAGAGCCATCGATGTTATCATGTTGCATAGTGGTGCCGTTTTGTCATTGGCCAAATAATATAATACTCAAAATCCATGGTAAAAAACAAACCATGAAAAAGACTCTAATCCAACGAATAGAAATAACTAATTAGGATGCTGCCATAGCCTTTGGGAAGTGCATAATTCCCTGGCGAGTTAGATCAAGATGGGAAGCAGCGATTAAATTGACCACCCATTGCTTCATCACAACTACTTGGAGAGAAGCTAACTTCTCCACGGACGTACTCGCAAATCATGGAGCTCATTTAGTCGAAGAATCTTTTGAGTTTTTTGTAGAGCAACCTCCTTTCCTTTTCATAATGGAGGATCCTCATGCTACTTACTATAGATTTGATTGACTCTTTTGTCTCCGCCTTGGGCTTGGGGTCTCTTTCCTATGAGGTGCCAACCTAGTTGGGATGTCGCAGGTTAGGGTGCCTTGCCTTTGTGCACTTTGTACAGTTTTTTCTTCAATATACTATCACTTAGCAAAAAAAAATTAGGATGCATTTTTGTTTGTCGGTCCACTAGGCGAAACATCTATATGGCCATTGATCTAAGAGTATGCCATGTGTAAGGTGCAAGAGCATCGAACATGGCACATGGCGGTCCCCTAGTGTTCCCTTAGAAAGATGAGTTTATTTTAGTCATACTCTCTCTCTTAGGGGCCGTTTGGCAAAACACAAAAAAGTAACTTATTGACTTTTATAAGCAAAAGTGAAAAAAATTAGTTTGGATGTGTTTCATATTTTAACTTTTGAAAAGTTAAAAACTAACTTATAACTGAAGTTAAATTTTTTGCTTTTTACTTATAAGAGAAGTTACTTCTCAAAAATTAGAAGGCCTCTCGACACTTTTAATTTCAATGACGACTTTTTGGAGGTAATTAAAAAATCAACTAGTAACTTCTACTACAAGTAGAAGTGCTTTTACTTCTTGTTCCCAAACGCTCCTTAGGGATTGGTCAAACATAGTAGTCAAAGATAGCCAGCATGTGTGGAGGGGGGGATAAAGAATGAAAGTATGTGGGTAGTGCAAATTAATGTAAAATATTTCTAAGGAGGATATTGCAAAAGTACCCTTAATTTGTTAATAAAGGAAATGATTTCATCATTTTAACTAATAAATTAAAGCCTGTGTCTACTTTGACAGAAGTTACCGTAAAATCTCAATTACTAGTGTCATAATTCTCAAATGGCGATCCTTCTTTCTTTTTCTTTTTTCAGTAAACAAGGTCATCTTGGACCAAGTGTTGACCCGTGTAATGTCTTGAACACCAAACCGATCTATGAACCGAAGAAGTGGCTAGACACTGGATCACTAGTTAAACCACTTGGTCAACCACAACAAGCCACAATGTCGGAAGTAAATTCACTTAAAATCTATTTATCTATACTAAAGCTAACGCATGAACCAACGTTCTCTCTCATCCTAATGGCTTTCTTTCCATCTTTTTTTTGCTTTTCCCACGAAAACCCTTGAAACTTTCATGCATTTTACTAATAAAAAATAATGGTATTTTAGACTTTGCAAACTTTCAATTAATTGAATTAAATCTCTGCACCCTATTTCTCTCCAATAAATTAGGAAAATCAAAATATTATATATTCTCTTTCCCTCTCTCCATGTCCTTCCCTTACCCAATCAATTTACATTCTACAACCTATTAGTTTCCTAACATAATTAAAGTTCAACTCCTAAATTCTCTCCATTTTTCAAAACGTTTTAACATTACTGTGGGTACCCTATTTTTCGAGAAGCTAAGACAATGCTACGTGTCACTTAATGATGTATGTTCTCTGAGAAGGGCCAGTTGACCTCCATGGGTCACGATCATCTCGGCCCAGAGTCCGATAAACATGTCTCCTTATCGGAGGATCCGACAGCCAGCCGACTCAAGGATGTGCTTTGCCAGAACGATGGTCGACACGGTCCGACTGAAGGATGGGCTTTGTCGGTACGACCGTCCGTCCCTATCAGGACAACCGCCGACAGTGTCTGACTGAAGGATGTGCTTCGCCAGAACGATGGCCGACAGCGCCCAACTGAAGGATGAACTTTGTCGGTACGACCGTCCATCTCTGTCAGGGCGACTGCCGACAGCGTCGAATGAAGGGTATGCCTTGTCGGAACGACTGCCGACAGCATCCGACCAAAGGATGGACTTTGTCGGAGCGACAGGTATAGCCGTCCGTCCCTATCAGGACAACTGTCGACGCCGTCCGACTAAAGGATTGGCATTATTAGAACAGAACAGGAGAAGCCGTTCGTCCTTGATTGGAACCCCCGACCAAAGGATGTTCCTCGTCGGTACACCTAACGGGGCCGTCTAGCTAGGAGAAAAGGCTTGTTGCCCAAAATTGATAGATATTGGACTTAAACGATCGGAACGTCATCTCGCAAAGCGCTTGGGGGAAACATTCTCTCAGACCAAGAAACATAACAGAAAACCGTTATCAAGAAATAATGGTTACAGGCTCCTCGACAACGACGCACTCCTTGTTGAGGGCCCTATAAAAAAAAAAGAGAATCTAGCGAAGAAGAGGATAATAAAAAATACGAGGGAAAGAGAGAGACAGGCATCAAGAACTAGTTCAACAGTATCTGGATCCACATTGACTTGAGCATTGGAGTGTAATTTCCAGGTACCCCGGCGACCGGAGTAGCGACAGACTAATCCAGGTAGGAAATGACATCAGTCGGCCCCATCCTCTCAGGATCATCGGAAGCAAGGCCGACCTCACCGGGCAGTTCATCCACAATTCATCAATCTGACTCCTCGGGGATCGTGCGGGAAGTGTCGACCAGATTTTTTCTCCACATCTTCTAGCGCCGTCCATGGGATTAACACATAACTCTAGACCACAAGAGAATCAGAATGGTGAATACACGACGAACAGAGCTGAACGGCAGGGAAGTCGGTCCCATCAGAGACGTCTAGGATACCATCTCAGAGGGGAGAATGGCACGGGAAGAACAGATTGACCAGCAAGAACTGGTCACAAGGTTACAAGAAGAGAATAGAAGGCTGAGGAGGCGTCTAGAGAAGCAGCCGTCTGACAATGATCGGGTGTCCATTAATATGGCATTCAGACATACCGGACTCGAAAGGTCACAAGGGCATAGTCATAGCAACCAGGGGACAGCATCAGGAGAGTCCAACCGAGCACATAGGAACACCCACGAGACGATCTAAATAGGGAATTGACCCACGGATTCAAAGGCAGCCCTAGGATCAAAATTGCTGAGGAAAGAACCGTCTGGGTAGGAGCGGAGTAATAAGGGCAAACAAGGTGAGGAACTGGCCAACGGAACGCTCAAGAAGGTAACAACGCAGCCTGCTGAAGAAACGACGTCACATCTAGTGACCCACGAGCAATAGCAGGGCTCGTGGCAGGTCTCCTCGGTAAGAAGGAGACGCTCGTGGACCGCATGACGGCAATCACAAGCCGAATGCCAAGGGACTCTCCGTTCGTTGAGAACGTCCAACAATACTGGGCACCCTCGTCTTTCTCCTATCTGAAGTATCCGACGTTCACAGGGGTGTCGGACCCAGTGAATCACGTTCTTCGATTCCAGAAGGCAATGACAATGTGAGAGTTTGACAACCATTTGATGTGTCGGATATTCCCATCCACGCTGAGCGAGGAGGCTCTTATCAGGTTCAACCGACTGCCCCCCAAGTCGGTACATGATTTTTTAGGTTTGAGCTCACTATTTATTTTCCAGTATTCCTGTAACAGGTTCCATCGAAAAGACGTCGACGTTCTGTTCGACGTACGAAAAAATCAGAAAGAAACTGTGCGGGATTTCACTAAGCAGTTCCAGAACGTCATGATCATAGTGGAGGACTATGACGATAAACATGCTGTCACGGCCTACAAGAAAGTCCTGCCGGTGGAATCTGAGCTCTACCGGTCCCTCACAAAGAACCGCCCATCGGACCTCGACGCCTTGTTTACAAAGGCCGAGAAGTACGCCAGGCTAGAAGACGACACCTTACGCCACACCAAGAAGGCCAATACCATCCTAGGGGTTGAAAAGCCTCCACAGAAAGAAGAAAAGAGAAAAGAGGAAGTTCGAAGGTCGGGTAGCAATAAGCCGTCAGGCATGGGACGAACACACTTATACACCTCTGACCATCCCCTTAGAAGAGGCCTTCGAACTGATCAAGGACTTGGTGCAATGGCCTCGGCCCATGAACCCCAAGACGACAATAACACGGGACATGAACAAATACTGCGCCTTCCACATGGACCACGGGCATGAGACGAATAAGTGTTATCCCCTCAAGAACCACATAGAAGACCTGATCGGCGAAGGCCATCTAGGCCAGTACGTTCGTCAAGTAGAAGATGTCGCGAAATGAGCGAATAATGGTCTGAAAGAGGGAGCCAACAAAGCAGCGATGCCGGCAATGATCATCGATGTAATACACGGGGGCCCAAGCCGGATGACACACTGAGAGCTTGAAAGACAAGATCGCATCAGCTCTCGGCAGGTTGAACACCTCTGAGAGGTACTAAACGTGACACAAGGACCAAGGTTCTCCAAGACTACCGAGGGTGCCCCAGAGGGCGATCACCTTCTCAAAAATGGATCTAGATGGGGTGGATTTGCCTCATTCAGACGCACTGCTATTAACACTTTCCATAGGAACTTTGACATCAAGTGCATCCTCATCGATCCGGGGAGTTCGGTGGAGATCTTGTTCGCCGACGCCTATAGAAGGATGAATTTCTCGGAGGTCACATTGGAATCGGCAGAGGCACCATTGATTGGCTTCAGTGGATAAAAGGTATATGCCCTGGGGAAGATGACGCTGCCAGTAAGGGCAGGACCGACAGTGCGGATGGTAGATTTCTTGGTCGTGGACACTCCATCGCCATATAACGGAGGATGGCTCCACGGGATGAAGGCCGTTCCATCGACCTACCATCAACTGATCCGGTTCCCACTGAACAAGGGACTGTAGAGATTTGCGGAGATCAAACCTTGTCAAAAAAGTACTACACAACGGCTGTCAAGCCAAAAAAGGCGACTGAACCTGGAACTAATCCCTAGAGCAGCAAGCCACCCGCCAATAGTACGTAGCAACTACAGCATTCGACCTCTAATTTAAGTAGTAAGATGGATCAGGAAAGGCCGACAGTTGAGCCGACAGTGGAAGTCAATCTCAGAACCATTAAAGATCCGAAAATAACTTATGTCGGGTCAACTTTTGACGAACAAGAAAAGTAGAGCTAACAGACCTCTTAAAAATCTATCGGGATGTATTCACCTGGTCGCTTGAAGACATGCCGGGGATACACTCGAATATTTTTTGCCATAAATTGAATGTGAATCACGAGTACACTCCGATCAGGCAACGGCCAATGGTCGTGTCGGCAAAGAAACAGACGGTCGTAAGAGACGAAATTGACAAACTACTGAAAGCAGGCTTCATCTGGGAGGTCACGAACCTCGAATGGCTCACCAACGTGGTCGCAGTTCCCAAGAAGACAGAGAAGATACAGGTCTGCATAGACTTTACAAACCTGAACAAAGCCTGCCCAAAAGATTCGTACCCACTACCGCGGATCGACCAGTTAGTGGATGCGACATCAGGCTATGAAATCCTGTCCTTCATGGACGGATACTCCGAGTACAATTAGATTCCTCTCTTTGAGTCCGATCAGGAAAAAACAATCTTCACCACGGATCATGGAGTGTTCTGCTACAAAGTAATGTCATTCGGACTCAAGAACGCAAGAGCCACCTATCAGAGACTAGTCAACCGGATGTTTCACGACACGATCGGGGAATCAATGGAAGTCTACATCGATGACATGATGGTCAAGAGCCGATAGAGGGTTGGCCATCTGACAGATCTAGGAAGAACACTCGACCGACTCCGAAAATACAACATGAAGCTGAACCCCTGCTAATGCGTATTTGGAGTCACATCCGGGAAGTTGTTAGGTTACTTAATCACCAAGCAAGGAATAGAGGCCAACCCTGAACAGATTAGAGCCCTCACAGAAATGAAACCACCGCAGAACCGAAAGGAAGTCCAGAAGCTGGCCGGAAGGATAGCAGCGCTGAGTTGATTCATTGTCCGGTTGTCAGATAGGTGTCAGCCACTATTCAAGCTACTACGAAGGCAAGGGCAATTCCAGTGGACTGGCAAATGCGATGAAGCCTTCGGAAAACTGAAAGAATACCTCACCGAGCCACCCATACTCTCGAATCCAGAAACAGGGGAACCTCTCGGCCTCTACCTAGCAGCAACGAAGCAATCTATTAGTGTTGTACTATTCCGAGAGCAAGGCAAAGAAGAGAAATCGGTCTTCTTCACAAGTAAAACCCTTGTTGGAGCCGAACTCAGGTACACATTAATAGAAAATGCCGCCCTTGCACTAATTTTTGCATCCAGGAGATTGAAGTCATACTTCGACGAGAGGACTATTACGGTCTATACCGAGTTCCCGCTCAAATCCTTCCTTGGAAAGATTGACCTGTTTGGCCAAATGACTAAATGGGCCATTCATTTGGCACAACATGACATCAAGTTCAGCCCCAGAATCTTCGAGAAAGGTCATGTCCTCGCAGGTTTCTTAGCCGATTTCCCAGTAAGCGACATCAAAGAATTTGGAGAGGAAGACGCGGACATCCTCCATCTATCTAAAGCCCTGACAGCATTCCGACAAGAGACAGGTTGGAGGCTGTTCACGGACGGCTCAGCCAACGAAGACGGATCAGGAATCGGGATCGTGCTGGTAACACCGAAAAATACCAGAATTGAGAGGGCCGTGAAGCTCGGTTTCAAAGCATCCAACAATGAAGAAGAATACGAAGCTGTCATTTCAGGGATCACCACTGCCTTGGACCTCGGAGTCACTGACCTGACCGTCTACTCGGACTCACAGCTCATCGTTTCCCCGTACGACAAAACCTACCAAGTAAGGGACGAGAGAATGACAGCTTACCTATCTATAGTAAAGGAACTGACGAAACTCTTCACCCAGCTAAAGCTGTACTAACTCTCTAGACAGGAGAACCGGCACTTGAATTCGTTAGCATACCTAGCAACAATGCTAGGTGAGACAGAATCGAGACTCATTTCAGTAGGTTTCCAAGAGTACCCCAGCATACAGAAGCCAAACGAGATGCACATAGCACCCGTTAGCACCAGGGGCGAGTCGAGCTAGATGGACGACATTGGCAACTACCTTCGGCACGGGACCCTCCCGGAATAAAAAATAGATACACGGCGGGTTCAAGGCATCTCAAAAAGATATACCTTGTTACACGGAGAGTTATACCGGAAGTCGACATCCGGACCACTCTTGAGATGCATGACCCCAGCACAATCACAGACCGTGTTGGAGGAGATGCACGCCGGCGAGTGCGGCAACCACTTGGGGGCGAGGAGTTTGGCACACAAAGCAATCACGTAAGGGTATTTTTGGCCGTACATGCAAAAGGACGCCAAAATCCTCGTCCGCAAGTACCCGATCTGCCAGAGGCACGCGTCACTGATCAGAGTGCCTGCAAAAGAGTTACACCCGGTGTACAACGCTTGGCCATTCACCAAATGGGAATTGGACATAGTCGGGCTCCTCCCGAGAGCACCGAAAAATATTCGCTTTTTGCTAGTGGCCACTGACTACTTCACCAAATGGATCGAAGCCATTGAGCTCCCTCAAGTCCACGCCTCAAAGGTCTGAAGATTTCTCTGGGAGAATATCATATGCCGTTTCGGTGTACCCTAGGAAATTGTGACAGATAACGGCACACAATTCGACGCCACCGAGATTTGAGACTTTTGTCAGACACTCAGGATAAAGGAAAGCGTATCGACTCCAAGGTATCCATAAAGCAACGGACTGGCGGAAGCAACCAACAGGGTTATACTCGACACGCTGAAGAAGCGATTGGAAAAGGCCAAAGGAAAGTGGGTCGAAGAACTGTACGGCGTACTATGGGCCTACCGCACTATCCCAAGGCGGTCAACATGGGAATCCCCTTTCTCACTAGCTTACGGGACGGAGGCCGTAATCTCGACAAAAGCCATGGCACCAACCTCCCAAACATTAGCTATAGAGTCGGGACAGAACGAGGGCATACTAGCTTGCGACATAGACCTCCTCGAGGAGCGGAGAGAGCAGGCTATGGTTTGAATAGCCGACTACCAACAGAGAATCAAGTGGGCGTTTGACCAAAGGGTAAAGCACATGATCTTCAAGCCAGGGGACATCATCCTCAGAAAAGTGTTTGAAAACACGAGGGAGGCCAACAGTGGCAAGCTCGGTTCCAATTGGGAAGGACCATATGTAATCGACAAGCTGGGACAACATGGATCATATTTCCTAAAGGCATCAGACGGCACTGTAATCGAAAGGCCCTGGAACGCCTTTAATCTGAAGATCTTTTATCAATAAAGGTTCTATCCAAGTTCTATATGATCTAGTTCCTATCTATGTTCTAAAACTCGGAACTCGGACTCGGCTCGGAAGTCCATTGGACCGAGTCACCTCGATGACTCGGGAGTCGACTCGGCGAGTCATTAAATTGATTATTATTTATTTAAATATATAAAAATAATATTATTAAGAAAAACTTTGAAAATAGGAAACAACTACAAAAAAACATTTAGAAAATCAGAAAAAAAAAGAGCTTTGACTGGACTCGGCCTTTAAACGAGTGACTCGACTGAATTATGAGTCAACTCGGATGATTTTTCGAGTCAACTCGCTAAACTATGCAAATCCGAGTTTGTATGCCGAGTCGACTCAAAAAACGATCGAGTCGAGTCGACTCAGCCGAGTCCCGAGTCAACTCGGCGAGTTTTAAAACATAAGTTCCTATCCACTTTTCACGCCGGCTAAAAAGAAAAGCACCTTACTCCAAAGAAAGAAGAAGTCTCACAAGTGGGCCAAGGGTAGAACAGGACCTCGACACGTACAGTTGGCATTCATCAAGGGCAGGCCTTGACCGTCTTGATGTATGAGAACTGTACCCCTCCAAAGGAGGAAGAAGTCCCGCAAGTGGGCTGAGGCACCCAGTCCTTCTCGGCTAAAAAGTCAAGGGTAGAACGGGACCTCGACACGTACAGTTGGTATTCATCAAGAGTAAGCCTTGACCGCCTTGATGCATGAGAACTGTACCCCTCTCCAAAGGAGGAAGAAGTCCCATAAGTGGGCCGAGGCACCCAGTCCTTCTCGGCTAAAATGCCAAGGACAGAACAGGACCTTGATACGTGCGGTTGGCATCCATCAAGAGCAGGCCTCGATCGTCTTGATGCATGAGAACTGTACCCCTCTCCAAAAGAGGAAAGAAGTCCCATGAATGGGCCGAGGCACCTAATGCTTATCAGTAGAAAAGCCAAGCGTAGAACGGGGCCTCGACAGTTCGGAGGTATGACTCGTTAGAAAGCCAGGGCATCTCAACCCTCTAAGCCGAAGAGTTAAAGGAATGACATCAATGGGGCAGACGGCTGGGCCAAGAGAACAAATCCCACAAAAAGATAAAGGAAACATAAGATTATTACGGAGGAATCAGCAATAAAAAGAAAATGTTCAAAGATTTATATATATAAAAAGGAGCCATACGACATCTACATAAAAAAAAAGAAAAAAAATAATATTACAAGTCATTCAACGGTCACAATGATGTCGGACGATTGTTCGACACCACCCCCGGTGACCTCGGGGTCTCTCGGGCCATCCCCGCCTAGAGCCGACTACTCCCCCTTCGGCTCATCCCCAACAACCGCTGACTCCTCCTCTTCCAAATCGGTCTGGGCATCAGCAACACCCCTCTCGTACTAAAATTGCTGAAGACGAAGGGACTCGATGCGGACCAGCTCCAAAGTCTCCTTCATCTTATCCAGGGCCTCCTCGGTGGCCGCCCTCTTCGTCTTAGAGGCCTCTAGAGCCGAACGGATGTCCGCGGACTTCCTTTCGGCAACTAGACAAGCCTCTTGAGCCTTGGCAAGGTCCTCCTTCTTGGCCTGGAGTTGGAGGTTTAGCACCTCGAGGTTCTAGGAGGCATTGGCCAGTTGTGAGGCTGCCTGGTCCGCCCTCTCCCTTTGGCAGAGAACCTCGGCATCCTGTTGGTCGCGCTGGTTGAGGAGGAAGCCAACAAAGTCCTTCAGGCCAAGGTATGCATTGATGCCTTGTGAACAACGAAAACTCGTCAGGAGCAAGAAAAACTAAGAAAAAGAGAGAAAGAATGAGGAAGGGAGTTACCTCGGCAAAAGATTTGCTCAGGTCATCATCAGCCTGAGTCAGCTCCGTGATGTCTACATAACGTTGCCGATCTCTCGGCAATGAGAGCTTGTCCACCAGCCCCATGACCACTTGGGGTCAAAGAAGGAATGGCCATCGGTGATAGGATGGCCGAGAGGGGTGTGGAAGGCGGTGATGGAGAACGGAGCATCTGACGTCTGCTCCGGGGGGACGGCTTCGAAGTGCCGGTTAAAAGGATCCGGCACCTCGTCTAGGTCCACCCTTATGGACGGTTTGGACGGAGGGGTAGCTGCGAAAGTTGGGGGAATGGGGAGAGCCTGCCTTGAATCTGGGGGAACCTGAGCCCTTGACCCCCCGGCAACGGTGGCAAGAGGATCGAAGGCCATGATGGGACCAGACTCTTGGTGCTTCCTCTTCCGCGTCACGGCAGCCTTCTTCTTCCCACGGTCCTCCATGACGGGACCAGCGCAGGTTAATGGGACTGTTGGGATGGCTGCAAAATGGGTGCCGACAGCTTCAATTTGGTGGTCAGGATCACCCCTGCCCTCACGGCCACCTTACGGCTATTGCGGGTACTCAGTCGGACTTCTCCGAACAAAAAATGGTAGGTAAGCGGGACGGTTGCGACGAACCTCAGGACCTTGTCGACAATGACTTGGGAGTGCGTGCCTGGGGTTTGCACGTTATCTACATAGAAGAAAAGGACAAGGTTAGTAGACTGACGGAACACTTTGAAAGAAAGACAACAAGGCAGGGGTAAACCTAGATGGAACCAATCGGTGGACCTGAATCAGCCTAACCGGTGCCATCCCATGACCCTGAGACAACCAGGGCCTTGTCGGGCCATCCCTTGTGAGAATCTGAAAGGTCTTCGATCATCCGGAAGGGGTCTAACCTAGCCGACATGCTATAAACGTGGTCGGAATAAGGGGTGCGCTTCAATGAATAAGCATAGTCCATCTCCAGCAGGCTAATGGAGTAGTCCCCAAGGGCACAAATGGAGTCAATCCTGGAGATTATCCTCTAAGTGTTGGGGTGCATATGGCCGGGAGCTTTGTTGTAAAAGATCAACAGTGGCCTAGCCAGAGGGAACAATGGAAATGACATCCCTCCCTCCAACTGCTCCTCACAAATACTGATCTCCCCGTCGGGGAGAGGTTCTCCAAGAAAATGGCCCTTCCAAACGAAGACACGACGAGAGATGTTGTAGCGCTGGTACAAGCCCTCACACCCATCGTCCATTGGGGTAGCCTCACTAAAAGCAAAGGGACGGGACGATGAGGCAGCATCACCAGTCAGGACCCTGGCAGGGTCCATATTGGCAGCACGACCGTAAGAGTCGGCTTCAGGGACTTCGGAGAAGAAGCCCTCTTTGAGAACAGCGTTCTCTACTACCTCGGCTTCCTCTAAGGAAAAAAACCTCAGAGGAACGGGACATATAGGTCTGGACGAAAGAGAAATAAGAAGAGAAAGGAAAAAATGATAATAGAAGAACCTTTTTCGAAATGGTCAACGGTATCCCAGCCGAGGATACTCACGAACGCAGTGCCGACAGGGTCTTTGTTGTAAAAAAGGGGAGAGAGAAGAAAAGAGAGTAGAAATCGTCTTCGATGAGTCAGCGCTTGTAAAAAATAAAAAATAACTAAGGTCGGGGGTATTTATACTAACAATGCCTGGCGTTATCACCAGGGCATCCTAGCATTAGCAGAACCCGTAATAAATGTGAAATCATTACATATTCCCTTCGGACGGTACGTTTTGCATGCCTGAACGGTCCGACGGTTGGTTTCTTTGACAACTGGACCAATGACGTGTCAACTGTCCGAGAAAGGGGGCAATGTGGGTACCCTATTTTCTGAGAAGCTAAGACAATGTCACGTGTCACTTAATGAGGTACGTTCTCCGGGAAGGGGCCAGTTGACCTCCATGGGTCACAAACCATCTCGGCCCAGAGTCCGATAAACATGTCTCCTTATCGGAGGATCGGACAGCCAGCCGACTCAAGGATGTGCTTTGCCAGAACGACAGCCGACACCGTCTGACTGAAAGATGGGCTTTGTCAGTACAACCGTCCATCCCTATCAGGACAATCGCCAACAGTGTCCGACTGAAGGATGTGCTTCGCCAGAACGATGGCCGACAGCCCCCGACTGAAGGATGGACTTTGTCGGTATGACCGTCCATCTCTGTCAGGACGACTGCAGACAGCGTCCGACCAAAGGATGGACTTTGTCAGAGGGACAAGTATAGCCGTCCGTCCCTATCAGGACAACTGCCGACATCGTCCGACTAAAGGATTGGCCTTGTCGGAACAGAACAGGAGAAGCCATTCGTCCTTGATTGGAACCCCCGACGAGACCATCCAACCAAAGGATGTTCCTCGTCGGTACACCTGATGGGGCTGTCTAGCTAGGAGAAAAGGCTTGTTGCCCAAAATTGACAGATATTGGACCTAAACGATCGGAACGTCCTCTAGCAAAGCACTTGGGAGAAACATTCCCCTCAGACCAAGAAACATAACAGAAAACCATTATCAAGAAATAATGGTTACAGGCTCCTCAACAACGACGCACTCCTTGTTGAGGGCCCTGTAAAAAGAAAGAGAATCTAGTGAAGAAGAGGATAATAAAAAATACGAGGGAAAGAGAGAGACAGGCATCAAGAACTAGTTCAATAGTATCTGGATCCACACTGACTTGAGCGTCAGAGTGTAATTTGCAGGTACCCCAGCGACCGGAGTAGCGACAGACTAATCCAGGCAGGAAAGGACATCAGTCGGCCCCATCCTCTCGGGATCATCGGAAGCAAGGCCGACCTCACCGGGCAGTTCATCCACAATTCATCAATCCGACTCCTCGGGGATCGTGCGGGAAGTGTCGACCCGAATTTTCCCCCACAATAACCATGTTAAATTTCCTTATCTTCTCTTTCCTTTCCCGTCTCTTCTTCTCCCTAATAGAGACGTTTCAGGCAAAAAAAATGCCTATTTGCCTATAAACTCAGTATTCCCCTATCAAGGCTTCTTCCTTGTTGTTGCTTGCTATTTCTACAATGGAGCTCAGCCGAAGGGTTCTGATAATGGTAATAGTAATGTCGTTCATGCGATTACAGGTCCGATTTTAAAATTTCTATTGTTTAATTAAAATTTTCCACTTTTGTGTTAGTGTTTCTTGGTTATTTACATCTACATGCATTCTTTTTTACATTTGTGTTTATTTTTATCTTCTCCCCAAAGGCAAGTTACTAATAATGGAAACACTAATTCGACTCCAATCAATGCCTTCCCTGTCTTGAGGAAACATTCTTTCTTTCCATTCTGCCTTAGCTCTTAGAACCCAAATGACGTTGGAAAATTGTGCGAGGCTTCCATTGTATTTATACGGGTAAAAGTGGGGAGGGTTTTTAGTTGTGAAATTATCCAAAACGATCTTTTGCGTCACCAATGTTATGAGATGTAAGTGACGTCTTAGGGTCATTGGTTTGATCATTATCTATGATGAAGGGGAGATCTGGACCACTGAAATGGAGATCACTAGATCAGAATTCTACTACTTGCAAGTTTAATTTGGTCGGTTAATTAGGGTCAGGATTAGTGTCAGGGTAATCTTTTTTATCTGTTCTTTTCTCATTTTGTTTGGGTGAGTATCAATCTGGTATTTTCATGTGGCTCAGTAGAGGAAAAGTGTGGATAAAAAAATACAATTTTCTGAGGATGATTGTTTGGTACATGGAAGCATAAAATTTTACTTGATTTTTACCGATGTGTAAGCTTTGTTGTGGACCCACAATCTGATAACTGAAGACATTGATCGGAAGGTCGAGAAAATTAGTTTGTTGTGACTTTTGGGTTATAGCTCATCAAAGAGACCTCATTTTTTTCCACATCTTGGATTGAAACATTTACCAAAATGCAAATAGTTAATATTATGAATACACGTGATAGTTCAATTTTATCAACGGACCTAGAAAAGTGTCACGGTATTTTAGTGTTCGACATGTCTCAAAGCTCTTTTCAAGGAAGAGCTTCATCTAATCAACTGATGTCTTTTTGGTGAACCATCCCATGAAGATCTCAACGTGTGGGTCTGTAGCGTCCATCAGCTCCTACTAAGCACCTACCCTCTTTAGCTCTAGCCTATCAACGCTGTATTTATGCCGATCCAATTCCTTATTGTAGATATTTGATGATGGACCACAGTTTGAGCCACGTGGCACACTCTTAGAGACCACTAACTGTATGTGTTTGGCCATCCCTAATCAGCCTAATTAAAGAATTCTAACCTTTGGATATGAGTACCCCAACTCTAAATCCGATGGTTAAAAATAGATCACGAAAAGGACTCTTAAGTTAGAAATTACTAATGGGACTTATTTTTTGTACCAAAGTCCACCTAGGGATGGCCAAACATCCATACCGGCAGTGGTCTCTTAGAGTGTTACACGTGACTCATATTACAGTCTGTCATCAAAGATTTAGTACTCATGCAATACATCAATCGACTGATACAATTGCCAACCCTACAATATCACGCTTAGCACACTCTTCGTTTCCGCTGATTAGATGTTGTTTGACCCACCATTGGTAATTTCTACCCGTTTGATTATGATTTCTAGCCGATGATTCAATAAAATTTTGTTACTTGGAATCAGTTGATATAAATCACCATTCAGGCTAGCTAATTCTTGGTGTGTATGTCCAGCAAGGGGTGGACCAAATGTTCATGAATTTGTGGGCTCAAATAAGTAATTCATGCGGCATTTTTTTAAGCGGTGGATATCAGACTATGTTGTCAATTTTGACATGAAAGTTTTCTAAGAAAAACTTAGACTTCACTTAATGTGGAATAAACATTCAAAACGGGTTTTCCCCCTAAAATCTCATTACCATTAATGTAATTATAAAGACTTTTTAGTAATAAACATAGGCTACACACCTCTACGTACTTAAAATCACGCTACGTACCACTTAATGTTATTTAAAGTTTTTCTAAAGGGTTTTAAAAATTTTAGACATAATTTTCAATTAATACAATTAAATATTAAGAAAATTTCATAAATTGTTTATATTAACGGTTTATATCTAAATATTGATAATAGTATACACGATAGTCTTGATTGGTTAATATATACACTAATGTTGAATTCAACTTTCCTTTTCTATAGTAATTTTTTTACTTTTCTATAATATTTCTTTTACTTGTTTCTTCTTAATCATTTTATTTTATTTTATATTTTTTTATTTATTATAGAATACCCGTGCTTAGCACAAGCACAAACACTAGTTAAAATTGATGAAAGGAGATGTTTTTACTGTTGGGTTAAATAATGCCCCTACCTAAGGGCGCGGTAAGGGTCCGTAGGTGTGAGGTTGATCGCCGTTAGAGTTAAAGGCTCACTGGATCGAATCGCGGAATGGGCCCGCGAGTGCGATGTCGATCGTCATTGAGAGTCACATGATCAAATTGTGGAGCTAGCCCCGCAGGGTGTGACGTCGATCGTGGTATAAAGGCTAAAGTTTGCCCTCTCCTGACAAGATATCTTTTCAGGAGGAATGACGGCTTAAGGCCTAGTAAAGACCATAACAAATGGTATCAGAGCCAAAGTCATGGGATCAAGTCACGGGAAGCCCATTACTGAGGGGGGGATTGTTGGGTTAAATAATGCCACTCCCTAAAGGCGTGATACGAGTCTGTAGGTGCGAGGTCGATCGCCATTAGAGTTAAAGGCTCACGGGATCGAATCGCGGAATGGGCCCACGGGTGCGATGTCGATCGTTGTTGGGAGTCATTGGATCGAATCGTGGAGCCCCACAGGGTGTGACGTCGATCGTAGTATAAAGGCTAAAGTTTGCCCTCTCCTGACAATATATCTTTTCGGGAGGAATGGCAGCTTGAGGCCTAGTAAAGATCATAACAATTAAGCCCATGGGTGAAAGAAAGATTGGTTCACTCATTGATGAGCAAAATAATATTCCTGGGTAAGTTGGCTCCAAGAGAGTATCACGTGGCATTTCTTGGAGTAAGATCAAAGTTTACTCCTACCTAGTATAGGAGCAAATTTTTTTTTGAAAACTAAGACACATAGTCCAATTAGTTTATAGAAAATAAATAGAAGTACATGCATTCACAGAATTTGTAATGATGTCAAGCAACGACAAAGAAATAAGAATAAGAAAAAAGAGATTATGGTTTTTCTAATTTTTTAAATTAATGTAAACAGAATTTGAAATAAAAGAAGGAAGCTGACTTATCAATAACTGAGGCTTACGTTATACGCAACGCCCTAAAGACATAATTCGCCCTTATTCCGGTGCATGTACAGTCCTAAGATTCAACGGTCTCTAACTCAAAAGAAGAAAGGCAGCAGTCCAATCCTAAAGTTGTAGCAAACTTGAAGATACAAGAGAGAGAGAGAGAGAGAGAGAGAGAGAGAGAGAGGTATGTTTAAGTTGGAGGTTGATCTGGGGGTCATCTTTGAGTTTACTATGTTTTGAAGTGAGTGAAAAATTTACAAGTGAGGAAGTGTATATAAAGAAGGATTAATTTGTGCTTGTTCTGAACAACACCACTTGGTTTATGGACGTGGATACCGCGCACCTATAAAACAACTTCCAAAAATTAAACTTTTACATAAAAAGAATAGGGCGGCCTTGCATGTACACACTTCCACTCGCACACTCCACACCATGCAACATGGCGCACATGCGTGTGCACATCCTAAATTTTTGCATGGTTGTGCCCACATATATATGTCACAAAATTGGGAGACCCAAGTGCTCCAACCTATAAGTCAAATCATTCATTCCCTATATATATTCACATCCAAACTTGTTTCCAAACAATGTAGGACTAAAAACTTTACAAAAGCCATCAATTTGATTTAATTTTCCGTTCAAACTATTTTATTTAAAAAAGCAAATGAAACAGCAATCAAAGAACCATGGTTCAAGACCTCTAAGGTTCAAAAACAAAGGATATTGTTAATTTCCAACTTTATAACAACATTATTGATATAGTAAAGGATTAATAAACGAAAACGAGGATGGTTTGATCGTCACCTCAAGATCTCTTTCGCTTTAGAAGACTGAGAAGTGGTTTATTAGAAACTGGTATGCACTTGACAACCCAACCGATCGGCCAAGATATTGCCGCAGTTCCAATACATGCACCCCATTGCCCCCAACTCAACCTCTCTGTATCTGCAAACCTCTTTAGAAATTCCACCATCACCACTTGAAGAATGATGGTGATCCCCACAATCCCTAGAAACAATCTATTCTTTAGTATTCCCTTGAACACATTCTTTTTTTCCAGCTTCCGTGAATTGAATTCATTAAATACTTGACAGAGAACAAAAGTATTGAAGATCAGGGTATCCTTAACCTTCTCATTCACACCAAAGATAGCATCACCCTTGAACTGAAAGGTTAAGAGGACCGTTATCTGATATAGAGCCTGAGCAAGAAGGTTCCTCCACATGATGTTGGTTATAAGTGGTTCAGTCCGCCCTACTGGTGGCTTCTCCATGAGCTCCTCAGTGGGCCGCTCAGTCGCTAGCGCTAGAGCTCCCAAAGTGTCCATGATCAAGTTCACCCACAACAATTGAACTGCTGTCAGTGGGACTTTGCCAGCAGAAGCTGCTGCAATGAAGTTGATAACAAGAGCGGCTACGTTCACCGTTAACTGGAATTGGATGAACTTTTGGATGTTAGTATAAACACACCTCCCCCACCTCAAAACTGTGACCACAGAAGCAAAGTTATCATCCAAGATGACGATATCCGAGCTCTCCTTTGCCACTTCAGTGCCTTGGATTCCCATGGAAAGACCGACGTCGGCCTCTTTTAAAGCTGGTGCATCATTTGTGCCATCTCCTGTTACTGCAACCACATGACCTTTCTGTTTCAAACATTTTACCATCAAAAGCTTGTCAAAGGGAGAAGATCTGGCCATCACGCAGATTTTATCAATCTTTTCCATCCTCTCCTCCGGCATATAATTTCTGAATTCTACTCCTTCTACCACTACTCCACTGTTCAAGTCATGATTAGGCCCAAGTATCCCGCATTCGAGAGCTATTGCTCTTGCGGTGAAAACATTGTCTCCAGTAATCATTTTGATGTGCACTCCAGCGTTTCTACAAGCGTCCACAGCTGCCTTCACCCCTGGCCGACATGGGTCCTTTAAACCCACTAGCCCCAATAGAGTCAAACCGTCTTCCTTTAGCTTTTGGTGGGCATTACCGTCATTAACAATGATTTGTCCATAGGCAAAAGCAATGCACCGGAGGCTAGTAGCTGCCATACCTTGAATTATTTGCTCGAATCTCATCTTTTCACCTTCACCTATCGCTTTGGTGTCCCCAGCGCTCTCATAGTAACTTGAACACATTGCTAATATCATCTCCGCGGCTCCTTTCCAATGCACATGGATTGTCTTCTCATTCTTCTTCCTCATTGAAACCCCACTTCGCTTTTTTTGGGAATTGAAAGCCTCAACATGGAGAATGGTACAACTAAGCTTCAATTCATCCATATTCATCCCCAACTCCAATACAGCCCAAGAAAGAATGGCTTTCTCAGTCGGGCTACCAAAGAATTCAGGTACTATTTCTGAAGTGGATCTATAAACGCTACCTGTTGTGTTCAGACCAACTCCTTGGTGTAGCAATTCAAGAACACTGGGGGAAATTCTCGAGACAGCATCATCTGTCATGTCTTCTTGGCCAAGCCAAAAGTTGGTTACCTGTTGGATATTTTGTTTAGTAAATATTTTATGTTATTAAAAACTAGGGGAACGCCCACTTGCGATGCACGTGCACCTTACACGTGGCACATTCTTAGAGATCACTAACCATATCGATGTTTGGCCCATCCCTAGGTGGACCTACATCCAAAAAAATTGGCCTGATTAGTGATTTTTTTGAATTTGATTGGAGTCATTTTCATGGGTTGTTGATTTTTAACCATAAATTTCAAGCATTGTTTGGGGTACTCAGATCCAAAGGTTCGAAATCACTAATCAACCTGGTATTTGGTATATAGATCTACCTAGGGATGAGACAAACATCCGTACAATCAGTGGTCTCTAAGAGTGTGCCATGTGGCTTATACTACGATCCCTTATCATCATTGATGAGCGATGTCGGAGTCTTGGACAACCTGAACTGTGAAGGGCTTACTCCAACCAGGTTTTGTCTTTAGAATAAAGAGGCATTTAATAAGGGAAGGTTTTGCTTTAAAGTAGAGAGGCCTTTAATTGTCACAGACATGGGTGACAACTCCAGCTCTCGCTTTATAATAGTATAGAATCTATAGATATCCTTTTGTGATCTATAAATACACAATTCGTAAGAACTGGGTTTTTGATTGTTAAAAGAGTTCTAGTGGGACTTAGGTGGCGTTTGGTAAATTAAGTTATCAGATGTAAAAGCTTAAAATGCTAAGGTCTAATAGCTTAATGACTTATGTCTGAATTAGATTGTTTGGTAAAGTCTTAAGTCTTAAAATAAGTCAAGGGCATTGTGGATATTTTAAAATATTTATTAGGACACATTTAGAAGTTTTAAAAAGAGAATGCTTTGAGAAAAATGGCATTATTGATATTAAAAAAGAATCAAAGAATCTTTTTTAAGGATTCATTCACTTACCGCAATAAGTGAAGGGAGGGTCGCTTTTTGCTTTTCACTGAATCTCAATGATTTTGGTGCTAAGTGCTAAGAATAAGTTGTTTAAAAGTGCCACTTATTCACCAAAATCATTGAATCTCAGCCCATTCAGACTTAAGTTCTGGGAACAAGTTTTACCAAACGCTACCTTAGTCAATAAAACCCAACGTATTGTGCGACTTTTGGGTTTAGGTGTCCATGTGAACTCAATTGCCTGGGTTTGTTGGTAGTCTCTTATCAGTTGATGTAGCTCTCCACTCCCACGCATCCCTTGATGGGAGAAGTGAGGAGTTGCTTAATTAAATATAAGGGACGTCACACCTCTTGGCTTATACAGTAAGACTACCAGTGTTTTAAAAATTGGACCAGACTGACAGTTCGACTAATTTCAACAGGAAATTTTATAAATATTGGTTCAGTTCATTTAGAACCTGTAAAATGGATAAAACCAATGGTTTTTTCAAGTTTCATGATTCAACCATCAAATTTAATTATCCAGAACCGCCATTTTGTTTTAACCGATTAACAACAAGTTTGAAAATTTAATGTTTGAATAGGAAGAAAATAATGAGTTTCCAAAACAGGCAGGATTCTTAAAAAATCAACCCCATTAATTGCAGATTCCCATATACGACATCTTAAGGAATTCTTTCCAAAAACTATTATATATATATATATATATATATATATATATATATATATATATATATATATATATATATATATATATATATAAGATTTATTTATCTGGGAACAACAAAAATAAGATTTTTTTTTGCAACCAAATTTCCAAAAACACTTTTTTTTTTTTTTTGCATCACCGTCATATTTATTATTTTTCTTGCTTCTGAAAGTTTAGAAGAGAAGAACACTAATGTGTAACTAGGAGTGTAAATCCGACCCTCTTGTAAGGGGACCCGGCCCTACCCTACCTTTTGAAAGCCCTAAAAAGAGGGATTTTTTTTATAAGTTTCAAGCCCTTAGCCGGGACCAGATATGTAATGCCCTTCTAAATAAGCGCCGGGCCAGGGTCACACCCAAGGGGGCCCGGCCCTACCCGGCCCTTAGCAAATCATCTGTGTTTTATTTATTTTAAATTTATATTCCATAAAACAATGCACTTGTCGTTCAATTGTTAATGAGAGTTCAAAGTTAGGGAATCTAACCCTTTTTTGAAAAACAAAACATACAAAAGAACTGGGGAAAATTGGTTGGCATGGTCTCTGATTTCCTTAGGTACATGTGTCATGACGTTATTGGCGTTGAATACTACAATTATCTTTAAAAAGATACAATTTTGAGTAATTTTCAAATGATTGAGCAATTCTAAAATTATGAACGGCCCAAATTGTTCCTATTTTAAAAATTTTAAGAATTGTTCAAAAACGTGTCAAAATGACTTTTTTCTAGTGTAAATTTATAATATATCATTTATTTTATCGGAGTTTTTAAAAAGACTAAAAGGTTTCATTTGCAAACCTAAACTGTTCACCCTTCTAATAAAAAAATTATGATTATTCATAGAAAAATCTACATAGATTAAACCGAAAAAAAATGTTATCAAACCAAGTACATTATTCAAGCATCCACTTTTTTTATTTAAAATGTTTATATTTTTTAATACTTTTCTTCTAGGCCCTGGCCCTACCCTGACCTGACCCTAGCCCTTGAGGGTAGGGCTATGACCTAGCTAGTTCAGGCCCTCTGAGGGCTAGGGCCTCATGCCCTTATAAGCAAGGTTGGGCTAGGCCCTACCATGGCCCGGCCCTTTAACAGTCTTATGTGTAACCTAGTTCTATCTAGTGTTTTTAAACTCAGCCAGCCCGGCGGGTTGACCCGGTGAACCGGTCATAAAACTGGGTTGGGTCAACCCCGACCCAGTAATTTGTTAAAAACCGTCCATTTTGAAGTAACCCGCTGAACCCGTCTGGTTGAACCAGTGACCCAGCTGACCCGTCCCGGGTTTTTGCTAAAACCCAGCTAACCCGACTATGGAAAAAACTAGAAAAGTAAAAAGGGTCGGGCTCCGATGACAAATATAAAATGATAGGTAAAATGACAGGACACAATATAAGCCAGATGACACACTGTTACATAACTTTGACCGTACGGATGTTTGTCCTATCCCATAGTGGACCTACAAACCAAAAATCAGCCTGATCAGTGATTTATAAGTGTTGCATCTTTGTACCTCAAATACTGGTCAAATTCCCACAGTTGAGATCAGCCCATGAAAATAAATCCAATCCCAAGCCTATAAATCACTAATCAGGCTGAGTTTTCGTTTGTAGGTCCACCATGGGATAGGACAAACATCCATACGGTCAGAGTCCTGTAATAATGTGACACGTGGCTTATATCATTTCCCTGTCATTTTATCTGTCAATGGAGCCGACCCAAGTAAAAAACATTATTTTTCTATTTTTCTAATCTTTCAAAAAAATCATATTTTGTAAGGGCTAGGATCAATGGCTGATTTTTTGTGAGGATGAACTCCTCACCAAATATATTACCCATACATATATCCGTCACGGGTTGACCCAGCAGTTGACCCGGTCCCTCGACCGGGTCGTTGACCGGTCCGGGTATGAAAACATTGGTCTATCATTCCTAATATCTACTCCATACATCTTACTATTTAAACTATACAAATCGGTCTAACAGAATCGAACCATGGTCCAACGGCGGTCTGACCAATTTATAAAGATTTCGGTTTGGTCATCGGTTGGGTTTTTAAAACATTGAGTAAGATAAGACTCCCAGCGTTTACAAAAGTCAAAAGAGGTGAAGACTCCTCCAAATACTCGTAAAATTATTCCTACAAAGATATATTCTTCGAGAGGTATGTTTTATATATTTAATTTTAAATCTAAATTGTTTTATCATAATTAATTGTTGGGCAAGATCTAGAAAAATTCAGCATTACCTTCATCTGGTTTAACGTGAGAGTGCCTGTTTTATCTGTGCAGATGGTGGTGGCGGAGCCCATAGTTTCGCAAGCTGAGAGTTTCCGAACCATCGCCTGATCAGCCATCATTCTCTTCATCGAGTAAGCAAGCGTGAGCATGACGGCCAATGGCAAACCTTCTGGAATTGCAACCACTAGAATAGTAATTGCATCAGCAAAAATAAGCACCAAAGCATTCATCACATCACTGAATTTTGTTTTTCTGCCATTGAATTCTCGATTTCCTTCCTCATTTTTTGTGGTCCCTGTGAAGTAACGCACCATCAACACTACAAGAACAAGGAATGCGACTACCAAACCAACTTTCCCTATGTATGTGGTTAGTTTATCAAGCCGATTTTGTAATGGTGTTCGCCCATTAAAATCCTGATTTATTGTGCTCATCATCTCACCCCATGTTGTGTTCATTCCAACGGATGTGACGAGCATGCGGCCATAACCGTCCACCACCTTGGCACCAGATATGAGAAACGGATTCCTTGTGCCATCAATTTCCACATGTTCAGACTCCCCTGTCATACTGGACTCGTCCACTTGTAATGAATGGCCATCTAAGAACAACCCATCAGCCGGAATCTGATCTCCAATCTTGAGACATACAATTTCTCCGACCACGATGTCAAAGATGGAAATATGTTGTCGCCGTCCGTCTCTCACAACATCAATCTGGATGTTGTTGCTGATACTGGACAGTTCATTGAACTGTCTGGATTGCCTGAAGTTACTGAAAGCAGAGACAGCGACAACCACAAAGACAGCAATAAATATACTCCCACCCTCATACCACCCTTCTTTCAACCCATTCTCCTTAATGCCGAAACCAAGAGAGAGGGCGGCACAGACCAGAAGTATGATAATGGTAGTATCTTTGAGTGCTTCCAACACAAAATGCAACAACCCTTTTGCAGGTGGCTTATGATACGTGTTCGAACCAAACGTATCACGTCGGTGACCGATATCTTTACTATCACCACTAATTCCATTCTCTACGTCGGTTTGAAGGGTCGCTGCAACTTCTTGAACCCCTCCCAACCGACGTAGACGTTCAAAATTCTTTTCTTTTACAATTTCGGAGAGTTTTTTCTGGTCTACATGAGAGACGAAACTTACCTGATTGCTACGACCGTTGTTGTCATCGATAGGGTGTTGAATGTCGAGAGCAGTGAAGGACGGAGCACGTAAGATTCCGGTGAAAATTTGATTCTCCCTCTTTGCAACAATCTCTTTTGCAAGAGAGACGAAAACATTGTAGGAGTAAATGAATCTGAAAGCGATACGCCATTTTTTTTTAGGATTGCTCAGGGAACTCACGTTGAGGAACGCACCAAATTCGAGCTGTACTTCATCGGTGTAGCTGGACATAATTTCTAGGTAGCAGTATAACTCTGTTTGCAACGGATCAGGTTTGTGTCCTTTTATAACATAGATCAGTATAATATTTGCGTGTAGCTTGAGAAAATTTTTGCTGTCGCGTTCGCAGAATTCAAGACCGAGGTTTAAGAGAGGCCGTTTTAACGGTATAACGGACTGGGGGGCTTACCGTTAAAACGGATTGTAACGGACAGGAGCAAAATGGAAAAACGAATTTTAACGGAATTTAAGAAAAAATGGCGCCGAAATTCAAAATTTCAACAAAAAAAAACACAGAATTTAACGGAAAAGTGCCATTTTTTTCCACGAAGATTTCCTGAAAATAACGGCTGTTATTTTTTAAGCGTCAAAATAGTTTTTAACATAACGGGCTTGGCGCATTCCACCGTTAAAACCGCGTTATTTTTAAACCATGTTCAAGACTACGAGTAGAGGTGGATTCCACAGCAATGTGGAATATTTTACTCTTAAAACATGTGGGTCCCTCATTTAACATGGAATTCGGAACATGATGTTTAACCCACCCCTTGGTAGATTTACATACCGAAAATCAATCTGATAGACAATTTCTAGCCATTTGATTAAGTACCCAAAAAATATGAAAAAAATTGCTTGAATCCAACGGCAAGAATTAATTTTTAAAAAGTGCTAAAATATATGGCTACAGACTGATTTTTGGTATGTATATCCACCAAGGGGTGGGCTAAACATTCAGGCAGTTAGTGGGCCCCAAAAATTGAGCTATGTAGGGCCATGAGACCCCTCTGCATTGGAATTGGAAAAAATTTAGATGCAGAGGACTTTGGATGCAGTTGATGCAGGTGGGTCTAGTGACCCTACATGGCTCATTTTTTGGTCTCATTACTCGGATTGATGTGAACCCCACCCCTTGGTGGATATGCATACTAAAAATCAGCTTGGTTGATAATTTCTAGCCATTGGATTAAGTGTCCAAAAAATATGCAAAAAACATGCTTGAATCCAACTGTTACAGTCAATCCTAAAAAGTGCTAAAATCTATGGCTAAATAAAATTAATAAGACTAATTTTTTGTATACATATCCACCAAAGGGTGGGTTAAACATCCATGAGGTTAGTGGGCCCAAAAAAATGAGCCATGTAGGGCCATGAGACCCCTTTTCATCCAATGCATCCAAAGTCCTCTGCATCTAAAATCTTTCCACTGTCGTGGGGTTAAAGCAACTACATTTAGGGCCTGTTTGGTAGTTTGGTAGGCACTACAGCGGGAAAATAAAATATTTGTGCGTGTTAATATTTGCCCAGGCGTGTTTGACACGCATATGCCCGTGCCAAATATTTACTCAAGCCCACAAATTTGTCCACCGCTGCAGGAAAATGTTTGATCACCTCCCCCTCCCCCCTTGAAATAAGCTTTGGTGGAAAAATTTTATTTTCTTGTAAGATAATCGCAATTTTCAATAAAAATAAATTTTTTAATATATAAAAAAGATAAAAATGAAACTGTTTAATTCCTGTGACCTAATATGTGGGTCCCACACTCACCTAACCCATATTTGACTTTGATATGTGAGACCCACACAGATTGAAAGAAAATGAAGTAAGCTAAATATTGATATATATGCACAAATATTTAACCAAGATAATATTCATCTGGCTAAATACTGTTGGAACTCTTTTTCTCACGTCCCAAACAGGCCCTTAATAGACTGTTACACGACAGCAAAAGTAATGCTCCCGGAACATTACTTGCTTGTCGTGTTTATTGACGATTTAGAATTCTTTCTGATTCTTTTTGTGCTTGACTCTTGAGTCTTAAGTTTGGGACAAAGTCTAATGGTGCGGCGGTCTAGGGTTCTTTGTGCATTTATGCTTGTTTTTCTTACACGTGGAAGACACGATCATCGGCCAATACTGTCCAAATGATGAGCCATCCATCATATATGTTTGAAACTAATTGTTCTAGTAATCTAATGGTTCAAGGTTGATCAATGAATTTGATGGTTAGAATCTAGTGCAACTGATGGATAGCATTTGTACATTTGGATGGTCCGGATTGATGCTTGCTTGTAAAAACCGTGGCCCAGGGCCTCTTTTATTTGTGATAGGTTACAACCGGAAAGATTTGGGAATTTTTTTTCTCTGTTGCGTTCATTTAGTGGAGAAGTATCTTTCTTTTTAATCCTTCTTTTTTTTATTCCTTTTCTTTACTCTTTCGGCAAGCATCTTGAATTGTTAAATGGACCGATAGGAAGAGGCTTTCTAGTAGGGCTGCACCTCGGGCGGATTGGGGTCAACCATAGCCCAACCCGACTTTCAACGCGCCGAGCCGGTACAGGTCGGCTCCAGTTTGGGTATCAATGTTACCAGAACCAGAACCAATTTTGTTCAAGTATGATAGTTCCGGTTTTGACACCCATGGTCGAAAGCTTCACTGTTTTATTGATTTTAATGAATTTTGTTTTTCAATGGGCTTTCAGTATTGATGTAAAACTTTGGTCACAGTCCACAATACGAGCTACATGGCACATTCTTAGTGGACACTGACCGTACGGATGTTTGGCTAATCACTACGTGGACCTACAAACCAAAAATAAACCTGATCAGTGATTTCTAAGCATTGGATTGAAGTTATTTTCATGGGTTGATTTTAACCACGTAGGTATTTGAGCATTATTGAGCGTTAATTATTTGGGTGCAAAGAGCCAAGGATGTAAATCACTAATCAGGCAGATTTTGGGTTTGCAGGTCCACCAAGGGACTGGCCTAACATCCTTACAGTCAGCGCCCCTCTAATAGTGTGCCACGTGGCTCATATTGTGGGCTGTGACCGAAGTTTTACTCTTCGGTATTATATTTGAAGGGTAATACTCACATGTACTTTGTGAAATAAGTAACCCCCACTTGACTGTTTGTCCACGTCATTGACTTGCACCGAAATGTGCCTATGAAGCTTAATAAGGAGTAAAACTTCTGTCGCAGCACAAAATACGAGCCACATGGCACATTCTTAGTGGATGCTGATGGTATTGATGTTTGGCCAGTTCCTCCGTGGACCTATAAACCAAAAATGCCTCCATGCCTAAAAACTGTCTTAACCATTCCATGGAAGAGGAATGCTTGCAAGCAACGCCTTAACAACGTCCAATATACGAGAGGCCCCAACTCAAGGGATCACATTTCCAAGTTGTTGGCGTCGTTGAATCCTAGTATTAGGTCAGTCGAGAAAAAACTGAGTGGTTGACTCGTTCGGGTGGAAAAGGGGGAAGATAGTTAAAAGTCCAGACAGATGTACCAACTTGCAAGAAGAGTTATTTAAATGCTATTTATGTCAATGGCCCTCTGAGACTTGCTAGGTTTCTTCGTCTGGACAAGATGTGTAGCATTACATCAGCATATTGAGGGGTAAGGGTTTAATCCGCGTCCCCCTTTCTAGGTGTAATCTCTTTTTCAACATCAATCAAATCAGGACGTGAGGACTACGTCTATGGAACAAATGCTAGTTGACACACTCTGTGAGTCCACTGACCCATAGTCGTGATGGGGCGGGAAGATTTTTCTTGCGCACCAAGGGATGGGCCAAACATTATTGGTCCAGAGGCTGGACAAAGATCGATCATGATGTGTCTAGGTCGTGATGGGGCAGGATGATTTTTCTTGCACACCAAGGGATGGGTCAGACATTCTAAGCCTCAAAAGGGTTTTTAACATCACAGGCTTCGGGTGTTACCGTTTTAACGGCACCTTAGAACCATTTAAACGGCGTTATTTTAAACTATGAATCATAATTTGTTTGCGAGAAAGTTTTGATCCTGATTCTCACCTGTATGTTTCATGAAATTAAGTTTCCAACTATGCTCAACTTTAATATCCATCCCCTACTCCAGGGACTAGAGGACTTACCCGATTCTCAGCCCGGCAATTTGGCCGCGGCCTACAGCCTGGCCCGATGTGGTCCACAAGCCAGGCCCGGGTCCACCCTTTTGAGGCCTGACAATGGCGTGCCAGTTGGATCATGCAAGTCACACTCAAGCACCCAACCTGATGACACCCACAATGGAATTTAAAAGTCTTAATAATGGCTGTTAGTGAAAAAATGACGACTTTATCTATTATATAACGATAAAACCCCTTAGATTGTCATCAACGAATTTAATATATATAGTATAATGGTGCTCAACCTTTTAAACCATGCATGGCCGATCCCATGAGGCATCACCATCACTTCAGTCACGTGCATCGCATGTGCTCCTAATATTTTAAATAACAAAAGAAGGATGTTAGCGGTGCAACACCTCTGTTTGCCTCATGTAATTATCTAGACATCCTTACAACTACCAATGCCAAGGAAGAGGAATACTCATTTTTATCTTTTTGCAAGTTCTGCGAATGCAACTATACAAGCATTCCTCAATAACTAAAAAAAACCAACACTAAGTTGGTAAGTTTGTGAGAGAAAGAAAGATAGTTATGTGGGGAGCTCATTACAGGCACTTATTTGAAGAAGGTGCATTTAGTGCTCCACTTGGAAGTGGGTTAATCACTAGTCCCTTGAAAAACAATTGGGCCTTACCCCCAATGAAAACACCCAATTTTAGATCAACTCAAGCTCCCTGAGTTGTTAAGATCTGTAAATAGGTAAAGTCTGTGAATGCTGATTCCATTTTTTTTTAGAAAGGTAAAAGAGTAAATTTATTAAACACTTGGAGGCTGAGAAAGCCTACCAATGCAGATCAAAGGAGAAAACAAGAAGCAAAGCACAAAACAAAAGAAATTAATTACCCCCATCCACCCAAACACCCTAACCCTTCCCAATCAGAGACGACCAACTAAACACCACATCCTCAAATATGACACCCTCCCCACTCTAAATGATGTACATCTGACCCAAAGGAAAATAAGGCCTCTAATGTCTAATATGAGGGCTTCTGGAGAAGAGCATCTTCCTTCAAAGACCCTATTGTTCTGCTCTCGCCAAATGCACCACAAGATGGCCAACGGGACAAGGGCCCATAATCTCTTGTCGAGGTCTCCAAATGCCTTAGAATGCCTAGTTAAAAGTAGATCTTTAAAGGTTAAAGGAACTGCCCAGCTGAAACCAAACTCACTATAGAACTCAGACCAGATATCGCCCAAACCATTCTACAATGTAGGAAAATATGATCACATGGGGCAATGGTCGACCAGTACCCCGATACCTCTATTCTAAAGAAAGTCAATAGTCTAAACTCTACCATGGACCACACATCAAGCTAGGAAACGAACATTGGAAGGAGCTCTATTGCCCCACTCCATGGCAACCGAGAATTCCTCTCTCACACACTTCTAATACCTCGTAGAGAGAACGCACAGAAAATTTACCTTTACTATCATGCATCCACCACCTAAAGTATTCCACTTGGTTAAGAAAGGGAGCATCCCCGCTCATAAAAGGAGATTTGCCACGCGTGACATTTCCCCATCATTAAGGTTCTGTCAGAAGTCAAAATCCCAAGCCAGTAAGGCATCACCTGCAACTTGTATCTCACTAATAGTGGCCAATTTTCTTACTAAAAATAGTGTAAAAGTCATGAAACTCAGACTCTATCCTAAACGCAGAACACTAGTTATCTTTCCGAATCTTGTTGCCTTTGCCTATCTTGAAAGTAATATAAAGAATAATTTCTTATTCTAGTTTTGGCAAAGATTCCGTGTGACAAAAATTTCTATAACTGTTCCTACGAGCACTAGTATAACTTCGAAGTTGTAGTGGTATGCATTCTTCGCAAACTACGTGAAGATTAAAAGATGAAGATCGTAAGAATCAGACGATTGACGACATGAGTCATCTGAGTAACTGCTTCTCGCCTGTTAAAGATAGTGTACGCTCGCATAAGAAGGTAAGAGACTTAGTGACCATAAGTATAGAAAATTGAAATCTAATTAATGGTTGAACTAAGTCAAATGACTAACCTTAGTCATTTCGTGAGAAGAGAAGTTAAATTATTAACTAAGGGAAGTTCAATCAATTGGACATGTATGTACAATCAAGTGGGCAAGTCTAATCGATTGGACTGTGAGAACCAATCGATTGGACTCTACGAAATAGAAACTTCCCAGAGTACAATCGATTGGAGTCTTCTCTATAATTGATTGGACCAAGTCCGATCGATTGAACTGTGAGAACCAATTGATTGGACCATATGGGATAGAATTTGATTCATATTTTGCTTAGGTTTTCTATTTAGAATCTTAACCTAGTAGTAAGATAGTATCAATGTAACTCAACACTCTTGAGCAACTATGGGGTTTAGGGTGTACTGAATCCTTCACCCTCAATAAAGGCTGTTGTATGAGAATTAAGATCAGGGTGTACTGATCGAAGGTAGGTTTAAGGTGTACCAAACTGAACAAGCGGTAAAGGCTTCGTGATTGGAAAGGACGTGCGTGGATTCGTAGCATAGAGCCAAAGGACGTGGACGCACCGATAGTGGGCATTGGCTAAGGTTGGAAGCAACATTTGCATTGGTGCTGCGTAGGTAACTTCTATAACTCAAAACTTTCAGTTAGTGATACGTTCCATCTGGACGTGGTCTCGTAGTTTTTCCTTGGCTAAGGTTTTCACGTAAAAAGATCGCATGTGTTATCAGTTGTTTGATTTCTGCACTATTGTTTGATTAACTCAAACAACACAATAATATATCACAGGGATATATTTGATCCTAGTCGATTGAGATAATTCCTTTATTATCAATCAATTATTTTATTTTGATATGCAATTTTATTTACCCCTACCAGACTAGTAAAACTGTGTAGGCTAAAATAATTTTTAATACCTAATCAACCCCCTCCCCTTCTAGGTATTCTAGGTAAAAAAAAAGGACGAACGGTTATTTTCAATTAGTATTAGAGTAGGTTCACTATTTGACGATTTTATCACCCGAGTGAGTTCCTACGTACAGTCTGCTTTTTTCTATATCTATAAAGATGCCGAAAGAAGGGTTTACTGTGAATAGTTGTAATGAGTCAGACAGTGAAGATCAAGGTGATCTTTATATTACTTCTAAAGAATTGTATAAAGAAAGCATGAGGCTGATAAAAGCAAATAAGAAATAGACTAATAGAGTTGAATTTTTTGACTTTGAAAATTCTACTTTTAAATTAGACAATAATTAATTATCTGTGCTAGTTGGTCAACTTAGGGAAGAGAAAAAATCTCTTCAAGAGAAAAACAAGTTCTTAGAATGAAAGTTCCAAACTTATACAGATTCTAGGAAGTCTTTTGAAAATGACAATGAAAAATATGAAACTATTTCTAGATAGCTTGAAGAAGAGAAAGCTAGCCTCTAAGACAAAGTTAAATTTCTTGAATCTGATTATCAGGAATATCTAGAGAAGATGAAGTCACTTGAACTTGATCTAGTTCAACTGAAAAAGGACTTGCCTTATATTTCTCAAAACACTGAGAAATTAAATAAGATTTTAAGTGTGGGACAAAGATATGGAGACAAACAGGGACTTGGATATGTTAATAATGCTAATACTTCATCGTCTTCAGGAACTAAATTTGTAAAAACCAAAGTTTCTTCCACACCACAAGTTGATCAACCTAGACCCAGACCAGTTATGCATGTGCCTATTTGTAATTACTGTAGGGGTAGAGGTCACTTGAGTAAAAATTATCTCCAAAAGAGGAAATATACCATGGTTCCTCCAAGAAAAAATCATATGGGAACCAAGGAGATCTACTCCATAAAATGACAGTCTTGCATCAAAAGTCAGATGCCTTAAGTAGAGAGATTGCAAACCTTATGAAACTCAAGAGCACCCGAACTTAAAGGGCTCAGAATAAGATGACAAATAAAAAGAGAAATTTCAATCATCCATCACCACCTAAATAAATGCCGAAGAAAAACCCACATAAAAGGTAGAAGACCATGTGGGTGAAAATGAAAGGACTGATAAATCTAGATTCCATTTGGAGTGAATTCCTTATAAGTTTAGTTGCACTTGTCCTATTGATTGAATAAATGTGATCTTTACACTCTTCTCTAGTTTAAAATTTTATATATTTTAAGAGTTGTGTGTAGTTTTGTTAGTGATTTTGTTTTCTTTATTATTTTATATTTGTTTTTAGACCTTTGCTTATTTGCATTGTTTTGAGTCCCTATATTCAAAAACAACAATCAAAAATTTAAAAATAAAAAATTATTTTGTGTCTTGTTAGGATTTTGTTTTAGAGTTGTGCATTACATAATTGCTTTTAATATGATGGGCATTGACTATAGAAAATTCTAAAACCAGGACTTGACACAAGGTAAATTGAGACTAGATCATTGTAAAAAAAATTTAAAAATTTAGAAGATTAATCTATTTTATTAATTATCAATTAATGGATGTTCATAAGTTTTAACTTGATATTCACATGCACACTGACTAACACTAGTTAGGACAAAATTTTATAGAGGTAACAAATCTATTACTTTATAAAAATTAGGAATAAACTTCTACTTTTTATGACTTCAAATTAGTTTTGTTCCTGCTTTCAGTTGATTTCAAAATTGCAATATGATCGACTGTTAGCCTCCTTGTATGATAGTTGTCCATAGAAAGAGCTACCTCAAGTGAATGTTGTAAAATTTGCATGTCTCCGATATATATAAAAAAATCTTATTACTTAATGCTGCTGAGGATATCATATCGATCGAGTGTGAAAGCTACCATACCAACCAAGTGTCAAAAGATGAGAACTTGAAAAATAAAATTTTGATAAAATAAGTGAATAAAAAATAATCATTTTGTTACAAAAGCATTATGAAATCACATTGGAAAATACACTTGTAATATAAAGAGTTTAGTGAGAACCTATTAGCTCTAATGAAGATTTCATGATTAGATACAAGATACCTCCAGATTTTGAATAGATATTTAGAATTTTACTAATATCTGTCATGTACCCTAGGAAGTAAAAAGTCAAATCACAGTACACAAAAGTGAAAGAAATTGAAGATTCAACTAAAGTGAACTAGTTTGACTGACTGACTCTGATGAATAGCCTAGATTGACTGCATTTGAACTATTAAAGATTAAACTGAGTAGTTAAGTCTAAAATCCTATGTTTGACATTTGTTAGTCCCTATCACATTGAAACTCATTATGCATTGCATTTAACTTGACTTTTTGTATATTTTGGCATACTTTAAATTTGAGATGTTTATCCGATGTGATGCGATTTTAATTCTATGAATTATAAATCTTTAAAGATGATGTAATTGTTTAAAATTTATTTGAAAAAAATATTTTGATTAATTAGATTCTCTATGGTTCTAGTTATATAATTTTATATTAATATATTAGAGATCTAAATCATTGATGTATTTTGACTATATTTCATGTTTATCTTTTAGTCCTTATACTTTTTGTCTTGCACTTGTACTTAATGGCATGTTATTTATCTGGTTTATTTCTATACCTTTGTCATTATGTGACAAAAAGTGAGAGAGAAAAATCAAAAGAGGTAAACAAGTCAATGCATAAGATAGGGGAGAGAGAAATTAAGGGGGATAAAAATCGTGTTTATTTTTCTAATTTCTCTACAATGTCTATATTCTGATGTGCAAATTTACACTCATTAAATATTTTTAATTATCTATCTTTGCCGATGATATTATACGTGGTATGTATTGTTGGTGGTTGTGTAGGAAACAGATCAAAGCAAATATCCATTATCTATTTGTTATCTCTGAGAATGTGTGAGATAATGAGTGAATCATGTAAAGGGTTAGGGTTGTAATTGAAAATAGAGTTTTTCCGTCGTTGAAAGAACGACCCTAACTTCAACACATTTGTAAATTGATCCGATTCTTAAATCCTGCAAAATTTTAGATCTGTATAGGGATTCGTGTCGGATGTCGATCCGCACTCGAGATTAGTCGGATTAGCGCAAATAAGAACATAAAATGATAGATTTTTCCATAGAAATTGATGCGAATGATGGTGGAGGTGAGAGTGGTGAATCCGGGATTTAAAATATTCTTTTTTATGAGAGATTCCTGGTGAAATTGAAATTTTCCAAATGCACAAAATATTCAAGATGAAACATAGACTAATCGAAAACTAAAATTTATTCAAAATTTATTCTATTACAATGTTATCCAATCAAATGAAAATGCTCAAATAGGGATTAATCTAGGAAATCAGTAAAACCTAAAGAGAGAAAGAAGAGAGAGAAAAAGAGTAAGAGAGAGAAAATTAGAGAGAGAAATAGTGAATTACCTTCCACCTTGACCCAATGAAAAGGGTCACAGCCAAGGGATGGGCCACGGGAGAGAGATGATCGGAGTGTAGGGTTCTGGCCGGTAATGGTGATGTGTTGGAGATGAGGCGACTCAAGAGGAACAACTACTGTGTGCTTGAGAGGGAGATCCCAAAGGAGAAGACCGGAGGAAGCTTGACGCTTGGAGATTGAAGTTTGGCCGGTGCTTCACCAAAGTTACAGATGCTCTTACTAGAGAAGGCGTGCAAAGTTGTTCTAGCAAGCGTCAGCAATGATGGAGGTGTTGAAAGCATGGCCGGTATGAGGAGATTTCTGACCGGTGTTAACTGGCGGTGGTGCAGCAGGTTCTTGCCGGAGATGAGTGTAGCATTTCATGAAGATGACAAGCTGTTGGTGCAGCAACCTAGAGACAAGCCGCCTTGCAGGTCGTCGTGAGGATGGTGGTGCTCCGAAGACCCACACCGTGGATCTGCAATGTTGTTGCAGGTTTGGCGAGTTGCAGACCTGCAACTCGACTTGTTAATGGCGGTCTTGCTGTGGGGTGATCTCAAGAGAGGAGAAGGCAGCAGGGTGTTGGAGAAGTCCAGCACCTACTATTCTGGAGTTGCAGAGGCAGGCGGAGGGGGGCGCTGACGGCCGGAGTTGCAGGCTGCAACTCCGGCGTTGAGAAAACGGTAATGACCAAAAAAAAAAAAAACGAAAACGAAAACGAAAAAGATGAGAAGAAAAAGAAAAAGAAGAAGAAGAAGAAGAAGAAGAAGAAGAAGAAGAAGAAGAAGAAGAAGAAGAATAAGAAGACGGATGCCTTACCAGACGGCCGGAGTTGCAGGCAACTCCGGCGAAGAAGAAGAAGAAGATGAAGAAAAGGAGAAAGAGAAAAGAAGAAAAAGAAGAAGAATGGGGCCAAGGGTGAATGCGGGATTGATAGGGGGAGAGAAATGAGAAGATTTGAGGGGGATTAGGGTTCGAACGAACCCTTCTCCCTCATCTTATAAAGCTCCCTATTTCCATTAATGGAAATAGGGTATTTTTTGAAAATAAAAAATAATTTTTTTTTTTTTTTTTTTTTTTAAGTAAAAACCTACTTTTCTATGGGGAATCTCCCCAATTAGTGGACCCCCCATTTAATTAAAATTATTTTTGAAATTCGCGGGGTCCACTAACTGGTCGGACAGCAGGTCGATGCTGATGGGCCCGGCTACTGGCCCACATGGACTGATGATGTCCATCGTCTCACAAGATGATGTGACAGGCATTCTGAAGGTGATCGGATGGATGGTGACTTGATTGGGACCCAGATTGGTAGATCGACGGATCTAGAGAGATCCAACGGTCCGATTGAAGATCCAACGGTCCGATGGAAGATCCAACGGTCAGAAAGCTAAGGGAGATGAGATAGAGCTGATAGGCAGGAGTTCTGGGGTTAGGTCAGTAGATTCGAGGATCGAGAGATGAAGAGAGAGAGAGAATAAGGAGAGATGAGAGAAAAAGTATCAAAAAAATGGAAAAAAGCACTGGCGGAGGGTCTGGAACCCTGGTCTTCACTGTGACCATCCTCACGCTTCTCCAGTAGAGTCGACCATCATTCTTTGCTGACTCATGTGGCTTTAAACGCTTTGGTCCGTCTCTTGGTCATTGGCTCTCCTACTCTCTTCGTTCTTTGGGCCGGCTTTTTGGTCCTCTTATTCAGCCCATATTTGGCCCATATCTTCTAGTTATAGCATGTGGGCTTGTTAAGCTTTGATAATGGGCTTTCATGATCGATTTGGGCCCACAAGTCTCGAAAATCGTCCCATCGAGGTTTCCTGCGACAGAAGAAGCGCGTAATGAGACTTTATCAGAACGGCTTAATATTTAGACTTCCGAAAATGTGTTTAATGCATGCAAATATACCATTTCGTCCAGAAAAGTGTGTTTTACGCAATGAGATAGACTCTTACGTAGAAAAGTGGATAATTAGAGCAGTTTTACGTAGGAGAGTGCGATAACGCTAACAGGATAAGTGCTTAAAATAAGCACTTTTGAGCGAATATCACAACCCCCAACCAGCATATTGCCAATCCTTGGCAATTAGTGCGAAATACATGAGCTTAAAAGGGCTCTGCACATGCTGCACACTTTTTCATATTAGCTCAGGGAAAACCCCGTTCGTCAAATCATTGAATGGATGCAAAAACAGTTACATGCTAGCGAAGAGTTGAAAAGTTTTGGCAAGACTACAGACTGATAATCATGACCCAGAATAGTCAGACTCTGCGTGTGTGTGTGCTCAACGTTCTCATCATCCGACAGTAAAGATTTCCAGATCACCTCTAAGTTTTTATGCCTCGACCTCAAATCTCACATGTTTAGCACTCAGAATAGAATCACACATATCTTCTAGTTATAGCATGTGGGCTTGTTAAGCTTTGATAATGGGCTTTCATGATCGATTTGGGCCCACAAGTCTCGAAAATCATCCCATCGGGGTTTCCTGCGACAGAAGAAGCGCGTAATGAGACTTTATCAGAACGGCTTAATATTTAGACTTCCGAAAATGTGTTTAATGCATGCAAATATACCATTTCGTCCAGAAAAGTGTGTTTTACGCAATGAGATAGACTCTTACGTAGAAAAGTGGATAATTAGAGCAGTTTTACGTAGGAGAGTGCGATAACGCTAACAGGATAAGTGCTTAAAATAAGCACTTTTGAGCGAATATCAGTAATTCATTTTGTTTATTATTTATGTGATTAATGTTTTTGTCACAAAATTCTGAAAGGAGAGAGATTGTAAAGAATAATTTCTTATTCTAGTTTTGACAAAGATTCCGTGTGACAGAAACATTCCTGTAACTGTTCCTACGAGTACTAGAATAGCTTCGAAGTTGTCATGGTACATATTCGCAGACTACATCAAGACTAAAAGATGAAGATCGCAAGAATCAGATGGTTGACGACATGAGTCATTTGAGTAATTGCGTCTTGCATGTTAAAGATCGTGTACGCTCACATAGGAAGGTAAAAGACTTAGGTTGCATTTGTTTTTACAAATGTGCGCACATTAGCGCTGTTGTGCGCAACTCAGAGCCAAAAAATATGTGTTTGCTTGCACCAATGTGCACAACTCACAATGTGCACCAGGACCCTCAATGTGCGCCAATGCGCATGTTGTAACACCCCCCTGAGAATCGAAACACACACGAAATTGCGTGTTACAACATGCGTCGTTATACAATAAGACATACTTATGGTGCATCACATTATATTTAAATAATAATTTTCATTATATTGTATATATTATATATTACATAAAATAATATATATAATATATTATAATATTATAATATTATATTAATATTATTACATTATTATAAAATACATTATAATAATATCATTATAATATTAATATAATACATTATTATTAATAATATATTATAATAATATTATATAATATTATTAGAATATTAATATAATTTATTATAATATTAATATATTAATAATATTAATATTATATAATAATATAATATAATAGATTTTTATTATATATTATATATTATAATATATATATTTTTATTATAATAATATATTATATTACTATATGATAATCATATAGTATAATATATAATAGTAAAAATCTATTATATTATATTATATAATATATAATATATTATATGTATAGCTAAATCGTATAAAAATATTCGAGTACACGTGGCAGTCTAGAAACGTATATGTATAATTTTATACAATGTAATGCAATGCACCGAATCAGATGCAACATCCACCATCATTTGTATAAACAAATGCACGTAATCAATTTTCGCGCATGATTTGTTGAGTTCGTCCAAACATCATACATTAGAATTCGCGCGCATTGAATGTGCGAAATTCAAATTGCGTACGTCCAAAAACAAGCGTGAAAAAAAAAACAAATGCAGCCTTAGTGACCATAGAAATAGAATATTAAAATCTAATTAATGGTTGAACTAAGTCAAATGATTAATCCTAGTCATTTCGTGCAAAGAGAAGTTAAATTATTGACTAAGAAGTCTAAGGGCGCGTTTGGTAGCGTGTCTTAGGCACGCATCTTGATCGATAACAAGTGTTTGGGTCACACCAAGGCACTCACCTTTGAAGACACAGTAGACTTTGAAGACGCGCGAAAGTGAACCTTTGGAGGTTCACCTCCCCCCTTGAGTTTTCAAAGATGCACCAATGTGTGCCTTGAAGGTTCACCCTACACCCCCAACGGGCTTAGCCCACCTAATGTATGGCCCACTTTACATATATCATATGTATAATCTATCAACACACCTCTATTATGTGGGACCCACATATGATCCATAAACTTCCTTTCATATGTGGGGCCCACATGATTTATTGTTCCCGTTAATATGTGGGCCCCACATATTATATCAACTCTAGTTATTATGTGTGGCCCACTCTAGTATGCTGGGCACACATGATTTATCATCCTTTGTTCTTATGTGGTGCCTCCTCTGGTTTGTAGAACCAAACGTCGATCTTGACCTTTAAAGGTATGCACCTTGAAGACGTAGACTTTCAAGACGCACGTCTACAATTGAAGACGCACTACCAAACACAGCCTAATTAATTGGACATATATGTACAATCAATTGGATTGTGAAAAGCAAACGATTGCACTCTACGGGACAGACACTTCCCAGATTACAATCGATTGGGGTCCTCTCTGCAATCGATTGGACCAAGTCCAATCGATTGGACTGAGAACCAATCGATTGGACCATACAGGACAGAACTTCGAAAGTACCCAATCGATTGCTTTTACGACCAAAAACCCATCCGTACAGTACAATCAATTAGACTAGAGTACAATTGAGTGGACCAAATGTACAATCGATTGGACATCGCAAAAAGTGTCAATTTAATATTTAGGTTTTGTGGTTCCTTATCCCCATGACTTGCACAACCTAGGGGTTTAATATTCTTATAAATAGAGCACTCTTGAGCTATACAACATATACAACAAGAGAGAAAAGAGTTAGCTTTCTATATTAAGAATAGTTCTTGTTATTGAAGAGAAAGAGCCCTAACTTTGAATACTTACCTTGTGAGGTTTTCTCTTCCGAAGATCAAAGTTGAGAGCTTAATCCATATTCTGCATAGGTTTACCATTTAGAATTTTAACCTAGTAGTCAGAGAGTACCAGTGTGACTCAATACTCTTGAGCAACTATGGGGTTCAGGGTGTACTGAATCCTTCACCCTCAGTAGAGACTGTCGTGTGAGAATTAAGATCGGGGTGTACTGATCGAATGTAGGTTTAGGGTGTTCCAAACTGAACAAGAAAAAAAGGCTTCATGATTGGAAGGGCGAGGGTGGATTCGTAGCGTGAAACTAGAGGACGTTGAAGCACCGGTAGTGGGCCTTGGCTAAGGTTGGAAGCTATATTTGCAATTGTGCTACGTAGGTAACTTCTGTAAATTAGAACTTTTCAGTTAGTGATACTTTCCGTCTGGACGTGGTCCCGTGGTTTTTCATTGGCTAAGGTTTCCACGTAAAAAGATCACATGTGTTATGACTTGTTTGATTTCCGCACTATTGTTTGATTCACTCAAACGACGCACGATAATATATCATGGAGATATATTTGATCCTAGTCAGTTGAGATAATTCCTTCATTATCAATCAACTGTTTTATTTTGGTATGCGATTTTATTTAACCCTACCAGACCAGTAAAACTGTTTAGGTTAAAACAATTTTTAATACCTAATCAACACCCCCCCCCCTCGCTTCTAGGTATTCTAGGTAAAAGAGAACGAACAGTTATTTTCAAGTAAGCCCTTCTTCAAATTTTTGTAACTCGCATGATGCCTCTCCAAACCCCACACCCATAAGGACCTCTAGGCAACCTACTAACCCAGCCCCCTACACTCTCATCATATTTCCCCACAATCCATTATGCTGAAAGCTAAATTTCCAAAGCTACTTGCCTCTCAATGCTTCACATATACTTCTAAGCTTCCTGATCCCCAACCCACCTTTCTCTCTAGGCCTAATAAATATCCACCCAACAAGACTCAACTTACCCCTTCTACTAGACTCACTCCATAAAAAGTTCCTCATAACTTTAATGATCATCTTCTCAACGCTCGTGGGCATCGCAAAAAGGTACATGCATGTAGTAAAGTAGTAAGCTAAAAGGAGTAGTCTTAATAAGGACAAAACCTATCCCCTTTGGATAAGAATTTAGATTTCCATCTAGAGAAATAGAAATTCTAGGTGCTCTAATACATGATCCCAATTTGACTTGCTCCTATAGCTAGCCTCAAGAGGTAATCTAAGGTACAAAGGGAAGGGAACCTATCCGACAACGTAAAATAGAGGCAGCGTCCCCCACCCTCTCAATACTGTCAAAATCTTAGATGAGTTGATGAGTGACCCTCTAAGGGTTGTTTGGCAACATAGTGAAAGCAATAAGTAACTTCATTTAGAAGTTATTGATTTTAAAAGTTGTTGTTTGAACGCAAGTGCATGTGTTTGGTAAAACACTAACTTATATATCAAAAAGTCAAAAAATTTAGTTTTGCATAGATTAAAAGTTATTTTTCTACACTTATATACATTTTATATACTAATAAATCATGGCTAAGGGTCATAAACCACTCGCATATGTTAAATTTTTTTAATTTTTAAATTATTAAGAGAAATATCGAGTTAAAATAATCATAATCATAAGGGGATGAATAATCCTACCCCAACGGTTTGAGTATAATTCTAAGCCTTTTATCTTCTCTTCTTCTTGTTTTTCTTCTGTCTCTAGGGTTTTCTCTCAAAAAGGGGGGTTAAGATTGTTCTATTTCACTTAGGATTTTTATAATGGGGGTTGGGCTTTGAAAACGTGTTTAAATAAGTGGCTAAAAGTTTCTAGGGTGGAGCGGATCCTATAATACCTGGGAACCCTAGAATCAACAATATTTATAATTATCCAATTTTTAACCTACAAAAGTGAGACTTGCATAGCGGTAGGTGTCAGATGTCGAATCCGCACTCGGAAGAGTTAGTACAATAATAGAACTAAAAATAACATAAATTATATACAATGGTGAAAGGTTGAGAGATAAGAAGGGCAAGTCGAGTTAAACAATATTTGTATGAGATCAAAGAACACTAATAATCAAAATCAACTGCATTAAATTTCAAACAAAGTCTTACATGAAATGAAATAACAGAAATAAATAAAGCATGTAAATTTACTCTACAAAATGATGTAAAGAGAAGGGGGTTAGAGGAAAGAAGGGCAGAGAAGGGTTTTGAGAGAGAAACATTGTATGGAGGTCTCAGAGTGGAGAGTGCTACCAATCAAGAACAAGATTGTCCGAGATAGAGATGGGATGCCCATCACTCGTGGAATCATGAGATTCGATCGGCTAGGATTTTCCAATCACGGAGAAAGATCACCCAGCCTCTCTTGATCGAAAAACCCTAGACAATCGAGTCTTACATGAAATGAAGAGAGAGAGAGAGAGAGAGGGAGAGAATGAGAGAGTTGTAGAGAGAGAATATACCTTCAAACCCTAGACGCCCTAGGGTTATCCGGTCATGAGAGAGGAAGCGAGAGAAGAAATAGAAAGTTGGAGAGAGAAAGGGATCTAAAGAGAGAAGAGAAACCCTAGAGAGAGTAAGAATGACTTTTTAGGACTTACCTTGGAGAGCGATCGGCCAATGGAGAAGGGTGTTGACCATGAAGATGATGGATGCATTGTTGGATGGCAATCCTACTGTGGATGGGGCTGTAAGGATGATGGTGAGGAGCACATGAAGAAGGTGATCGGCGGTGAGAGAGAAAAAAGAGGTGATGCCTTCTTGCAGCAAGGGATAGCCCTTGGAGGTGAATATCGCAAGGCCTACAACTCGAACAGTGGTGGAGTTGATGTACAGTTGGTACATGAAGGTTGAGAGGTGCATGCACGTGGTGGGGCTCCCCGGCGGTGCTTATGGAGCCCGTGAGATGAGCACGACTATATAGGGTTATCTGCATGTTGCAGGCATCCAAACGAAGATAGTAATGAAGGGAGGATCACCAGCGTTGCATGGAAGAGGAGGAGATCGTAGGTGCGCTTGATATTTTAAATAACAAAAGAAGGATGTTAGCGGTGCAAATCACAAAAAAGGGAGGTCACCTTCTTTATTTGATAAATCTCCATTATAGTGGTGTTTTGGTTATATGCAACACCTTTGTTTGCCTCATGTAAATTATCTTGACATCCTTACAACTACCAATGCCAATGAGGAGGTAAACTCATTTTTCTTCTTTTTGCAATTTCTGCAAATGCAACTATACAAGCATTCCTCAATAACTAAAAAGAAGGCGAATTTTGGATACCCCGTCAATAGTTCTTGTCATCCCCCACTTAAACTATGATTAAAATGACTTCTATATCCCATGTGTTTTCTCTTATCTCCCCCCCCCTCCCCCCCACCCCCACAAGATCTATAAAATACCAACTTTACCCCCTTTGTTTCTCTAATTAACCCCTTTCTATTTCTATTCATCCCCTCTAAAATTCAAACCGTTAGAGCACAGAGAGAGGAAGGGATACTATTGGAAAAGCAAGGGAGGCTATTGAAAACGCAAAGGGAGAATACCTAAACGATTCTAAGGTTGTATTTTACATCTTCTACAACTCTCGTTTGGAAACTTTTGAGTAAAGCCATCAATGGAGGAATCAATCGATGTATGTATTTGAATTCAACTTGTTTTAATCGACAAAATCATTCTAACTGCATTTCCGAAACCATTCTAACAAGAATTTCTAGTAATCTCGCCAGAATGATGCATTGGGGTTTATTTTTTCTCGTGCAGTCTCGATCATGGTCTTTGAATTGATTGATCGGACTGCTAAGTCTGGACAATCATTCACTATTCGGACTTAATAGTCTGAACAGTAATGCATTGTTCGGACTTATCGATCCAAACAACGATGAGTACCTACGGAACAAGAGGTGCCTCCACTCTCCCGCTTTCGAAGCTTTTCTCCACCAGTGCCTATTGCTACTATGTTATTATTTTATTTTGTTATTATATTTCTTAATGTACAGTAGGTAAGTTTTCTGAGTATAATTAATTTTTGTGTAGTTTTTGTTTAATTTAGGAACATATAGTGGATAACAATGCTCATGTCGACTCTATTAGCAACCCACGGTCCTTAGTAAATTTGGATTTTTAGACGAACTTTACAATTACGAAGATATGTTCTCATGTTGAATGAATTGTGTGTACTTTTATTTTTTATTTGAAATTATATCTTAATTGTAAAATACCAATGTATCTAAATTTGAATTGTAGGTCTTCAACACTCGTGAAGAACTAATTGATTGGACTAGAGATATTGGGAGAAATGTTGAGACCGTTGTGGTTATCAACAAGTCTGATTCTGGTACTGGGTTCAGGAGACCTAGAATCACATTTGCTTGCAAGAGAGGTGGAATGTATAAAGAAGTGAAAACAATGTCTGTGAAGGAGGGGCAGCCTAGAAAAATAGGAACAAAAAAGTGTTGATGTCCATTTGCATTGAAAGGTGTAAAGATGCCTTACGAGGATCAGTGGATGGTTGAAGTAGTTTGTGGTTTTCATAATCATCCAATTGCTGAAAATTTTGAAGGACATTCATTTGCTGGGAGACTAAACGATGAAGAAAAATCAATATTGGTAGATATGTCAAGCAATGGTATAAAGCCTCGAGACGTCCTAGTTATAATAAAAGGAAGAGACAAGAACAATGTGTGTACTATGAGAACGATTTACAATTGCAGCTATGAAATGAAAATTGCTAAAATAGCCGATAAAAGTCAGATTCAAGAGTTATTCAAAAATTTGACTGAATTAAAGTATTTGGAACGTCATAGAAGTAATAGTGATAATAAGATTGTTGATTTATTTGGGGCTCATCCAGATTCGATAAGGTTGTTAAAGTGTTTCCCCACTGTTCTGTTCATGGATTGTATGTACAAGACAAATAGGTACAAAATGCCACTTTTGGAAATTGTTGGACTTACGTCAACAAATAGGACTTTCTCAATTACTTTTGTTTACTTAGGCGCTGAAACAGAAGAACATTACGTTTGGTCGTTTCAATGCCTAAAGTTACTCCTCGACTCATATACGATTCCTTCAGTTATTATGACAGATAGAATTGGCGCTAATGAATGCATTGAAGAAACTATTTCTTGAGACTCGTAACTTCTTTTGTCGTTTCCACATCTCAAGAAATGTTGCAGGTAAAATAAAAAAATTATTCTCTGATGGTAATGTTTGGAAGAAATTTATTTTGAGGTGGAATGAATTGGTGTTATCCAAGACCGAAAAGGAGTACACAAAGTGACTAGTTGATTTTGAGATGGAGTTCCATGCCTATAAGGTATTGGTTGAATATGTCAAAAATAGCTGGTTGACTAATTATAAAGAGTATTCTGTAGCAGCATGGACCGATCAAATCGTCTATTTTGGAAACAACACAACAAGCAGAACAAAGAGTGCACACAGCAAGTTGAAAAAGCATCTAGGATCTTCATAAGGCAATTTTGACATGTCTTGGACAATCGTGAACCATATGTTGTTGGTGCAGCATGTGGAGATAAAAGCATCATTTGAGAGAAGCCTATCTATAGTGACGCATCAATATAAAATGAAAGAGTTTAATGATTTGAGACAATTCATTTCTAAGACTGCACTTGATTTTGTATTTAATGAGTTGAAATGAGCTGAATCTATTAGTCCAGATGACAAAGTTTCATGTGGATGTGTTATTCGCCGCACACATGAATTACCCTATGCCCACGAAATTGTTCAGTACAAGCGTGACCCATTCCATTGTCATGTATTCATCCACACTTGAAGAAATTATCAGAAAAACGTATGTAAGTCATGTTGATGATATAGATTGTTTGCCGGATATTGAGTTCTTTATGAAGAGATTCGTGGAGGCTTATCCAAGTTCAAAATTGGATCTCTTAAGAAAGCTCAAGGAAGTATCTAATCCATCATCAACATCGTTGATAGAACGAACAATAATGAAGAATACTCGTGGATGACCAAAAACTACAGCAGGAAAGAGACAATTATTAGCCGAAAATTCAACGAAACGAGATCCGTCGGGGTTTGAGTATGTCCTCATAGTGGAAAACAAGCAATCCCATGTTAAAGAACCACAAAAGAAGAAGTTGGGTATAAGCAAACCCACAGTAGTTTGCACGAAGAATACCATGGTTAACAAGTTCTTAGAGTCTCTTCCCTCACATATGGGTTCTTTCATTAACAAAATTGTAAATGTCGATGGTGATGGAAATTGTGGATATAGGGTGGTGGCCCAATTTATCTATCGGAACGAAAATAAATGGGAAACTGTTAGATGAGATTTAATGGATGAGTTGACATTATATATTGTGGATTACATAGAACTATTTGGTGGATTACAAAGATATACTGAGCTATTACAAAGTCTGAATTGCTTTTATGCAACTGCTAATGAAGCAAAATGGATGTCTATGCCTGATATGGGTTATGTTATACCTTCTCGCTATAACATTCCTGTGATTTTCTTCTCATGGCAGCAGTCTGTTACTATGTTTCCGTTGAGATCGCCACCAATGTTGGAATTCCCAGAAGAACTAGTAATCGGTTATGCTAACAAACACTTTGTAAGACTTGAGATGACTCCCGAATGCCCAATCCCAAATATTTGTACTTCTTGGAAAGTATATCGCAAACCCATTGTTGCAAAATGGAGTGCACTTTATGGAGAGAGAGTAAAGCACTACGAAGACATAATTCCTCTTCTCAATACATCACGAGAAGAACCTCCAGTGAATTTCGATAGTGATTGATACATTAATAAATGCAAAAAGTTTTTTTAGGCCTATGTGCCAACTTTTTAAGGTCTGGTTGCCAACTTTTTAAGGCCTGCGAGCCAACTTTTTTACTTTCAATAACAACTTACTTGTACAAGTCTTTTAGCAATTAGTGAACCAATTTACAAGACTGTTCAGTTTGCTAGAATAGAACAATCATAGTGTTTAGTTCTAGCAGTCTGAACAGTTATTGTAGACCTTTTTATTCTACTTGACAAGCTCGTGGATAGAGTTGGTGCTATTGTTTGATTTTTTGTATTATGGATTTCTTCTGGTTGAGAAGTGTTCGGACTTAACAATCAGAACGTATAGATAAAGCTCCAAAATAACTGTTCGGACTTAAGAGTCCGAACAGTGAAAATATAGCTCTAAATTAACTGTTCGGACTTATAATGTCAAACAATGATTTACTGGTCGGAAGGGTAAGTACGAGCAATGAAAACACATGTCATAATAGATAGGTAGTCATGGTTTAAGGTTAGTGTTGGGAGCCGAACCCTTGATAGATCTTAATTAGAACTTTCTAATCATAGTTTCAAGTCTGACCATTACTTCTCTGTTCAGTCTGTTAAGTCCGAACAGTGAAGTGTTGTTCGGACTTAACAGTCAGAACAGAAAAAAAATCTTTAAAGTGATTGTTCGGACATTATTGATTCGATCAATACTTCTACGTTCGGTTTGTTAAGTCCGAACAATGACGTGTTGTTCAGGTTTAACAGTTAGAACAGTAAAAAATAACTTTAAAGTGAGTGTTAGGACTAGTAACTCTAACCAGTGCTTCTCTATTCAGGCTCTTAAATCCGAACAATGATGTATTGTTCAGACTTAATAGTTAGAACAGTAATAAACCACTTTAAGAGTTAGAACAGTAAAATACATCGTAAGGCAGTGGAACAGTCTGAATGTGTTATGGCACACAAAAATCCTTCTGTAAGACAGTGGAACCATCTTTAAGTCAGCTAAAATTCCAAATGGTTCATTCATTACAGATAACTATTAATTAAGATCCAAATGGTTCATTCATTACAACTAAAAATCAACAATGATGTTCTCGTGGATCTACAAGTTTTAAAATTTAGAAATGCTTCTCATTGAACATAACAAAATATTGCATTCTAAATCAAAAAATTTGCAATGTCGTGCTTCTCCTTTCAAGCACGACCTCTACTCTGGCTTTGACTTCGACCCCGCCCTCAGCCTCGATTATGACTCAAACTTCGACCTCGACCTCGACTCTAACTTCGACCTCAACTCGGACTCGGATCACTACCTGAAACTAGGGTTTTTCCTCGTCGTTGGTTACGAAAACCCTAATTCCAATAAGATTTTGTATCTTTTCTGATTTTATCCTATAAAATACAAAGATTCTAGCATAGGGATTCGTGTCGGATGTCGATCCGCACTCGGGGTTAGTTTGCACAATTCGAGGACATAAAATGATGGATTTCTGCCAGAAGATGTGCGGAGGGGTGAGGATGGTGATATCGATCTTTAAAACATCCATTTTTTTTTTGTGAATTTTAGAGAAATTGAGATTAAAACATTATTTTATGATTCTTGAGAGAGAATTTTTCACAAAAATAAGAACATTAATACAAAAATAAATTGAGAAATGAACAAAAATAACTTTATTAATTAACGAAAAGTGCTTACATGAGACAAGAAATAAAACCTAACTAGAAAGCATGTGAAAGAGAGATTAAGATAGAGAGAGAAAATAAGAAGAGAGACAAAGTGGAGAGATCTAGAGAGATAGAATGTTAGAGAGAGAAAAGACTAGAGAGAAACTAGAGAGGGAAAACTAAAGTTTAGAGAGAGAGTGAGATTTACCTTGTTGGAGATTACCAATGGTGAAGGTGGATGGATCACGGGCAAAGGGATGGCTGTGAGGTGTAGAGTCATCTTGCCTCAAGTGCATGTGAATATCAACCTATCGGCAAGTGGAGGATTTTTTTTTTGAAGTGCTAGCCACGATGGTAGGGATGGTATTGTGGTGGCTAATCGGTGGTGGAGATGTAGCTTTCTTGGACAGCCAGCAAGGGGACGTTGCTGGATATGGTGGCAAGTGAGTGGAAGGGCAGCAAATGGAAGGTACGACCTCTCCTCTCCTCTTCCCTTCTTCTTCTTCTCTTTTCCTTCTTTTCTTTTATTTTCTAGTTTTGTCTTTCAATTCAAGAGAGAGGTGAAGATTTTCGGTGGACTGGAAGAGAGATTTTTTTGGGAGAGAGGCACGGCCAGATGGTGGTGGTGGAGAGGCGCGGGGAGGAGTTGCTGGATCGTGAAGTTTGCACCAGTAGGTGACGGTGTGGAGGTGGAGCAGACCTGCAACTAAAAAGTTGCAGGTCGTATGGAGATGTGGCTGTAGAGGCGGTGATGAGGTGCAGCAACGACTGGGGGTGCAAGAGAACAACAGCAGGTGCATGGAGTTATAGGCTGGAGGTGAAGATGGTTCAGGCGGTGTTGGGCGGAGGAGACAACCGGCGTTTGTAGCAGGTGGGTCGTTATGAAATGCAACGCCGGTCGGAGATGGTGGCGACTTGCTGTTGCTGGGCTGCTTGGAGGAGTCCGTGAAGGAGATCAGAGTGCAAGAGAGGAGAAGAATAGGAGGCGCTGGTTCTGCCTGCCAGAGTTGCAGACTTGCAACTCCGGCAAGAAAAGAAAAAGAAGAAGAAAATGAAAAAGAAGGAGAGAAAGAAGGGTAGAACGTGGGAGAGTTTTTGGGGAGAGAAAGGAGTAGAAAGGAGGGGGATTAGGTCAGTAGATTCGAGGACCGAGAGATGAAGAGAGAGAGAATAAGGAGAGATGAGAGAGAAAATATCAGAAAATAGAGATAAAAGTATTGGCAGAGGGTCTGGAACCCTGGTCTTCACTATGACCATCCTCACGCTTCTCCAGTAAAGTAGACTATCATTCCTTGCTGACTCATGTAGCTTTAAACGCTTTGGTCCGTCTCTTGGTCATTGGCTCTCCTACTCTCTTCGTTCTTTGGGCCGACTTTTTGGTCCTCTTATTCAGCCCATATTTGGCCCATATCTTCTAGTCATAGCATGTGGGCTCTTTAAGCTTTGATAATGGGCTTTCTGAAAGTAGGTTTTTTCCGCGTCGTTGGTTACGAAAAACCTAACTTCAACACATTTTTTTATTTATCCGAGACATTTAACCTGTAAAATGAGCAGTTTTGCATAGTGGCTCGTGTCGGATGTCGAATCCGCACTCGGGATTAGTCGGATTAGCGCGATAATGACATAAAATGACGGGAAATTTGCAGAGAATGGAACATAATTTTATTCAAATCAACTTCATTTAATCAAAATTGTCTTTTACAGCAAAAATCTGACAAATAATTAAACTAGAAAGCATTTTAATAAGAGAGGGAGGTAGAGAGAGAAAGGAAAATCTAAAGAGTCTAGAGAGAGAGAGAGAAATAGAGAGATAAAAAGAGAAAGAGAGGGAGAAACCTAGAGAGAGAAAGGGGAAGAATTAGTGAAAAAGATAGAGAGAGAAAGTTAGAGAAATGTTAAAGAAGAGAGAGAGAAAGTGGTAGAAGAAGAGAGAAACCTATTGCTCTTACCTTGGCTGTGAATGGAGGGTTGTGGTGACTTGAAGAATGCACATGGCAGTCGTTGGAAGGTGCTGAACTTTGAGTTTCAGAGGTTGCAACTTGAACAAGAAACCGTGGAGATTGGAGATAGCAAGTTGCACCATGGATCGTGCTTGAATGCACAGGCAGATCTATGGAATGTGGATCAAGGATGTGCCGTGGGGCAGCAAGGAGAATGTATATCCGTTGATTCTCGATAACACTTACCTGGTGAAGAAGAGGTACCGATGAAGATCACTAGCTGAATAGGAGGCAGCAACTATTTGTAATGGATTGAGCTGCTATGGACCACACGGTAATGGAAGAGGAATAGCACTCCGTTGCTACCCTGAGAGGATGAGAGATAGCACCAGGTGGAGATGAAGATGAGGCCGGTGTTGTGGAGCACGGGCAGTGGAGAAACGGTGGTGATGAAGGCGTCAACGGGGAGGAGAATGGAATGGACGGCCACCGTTCTTTCCCTTTTTTTTTATTTCTTTTTCTGTTTTGGTGAGAGAGGCGAGGGTGAAGTGGTAAATGGTATCTTGGGTGCCGTGGATTTGGAATGGTATAAGGTGCAGCAGGATATAGCCGCTGTAATGGAGGTTTCCGGCGAGCTTCTCGCCGTTAGAAGACGACCGGAGTTGCACCTGCAACTCCGGTGGAATTAAAAGAAAAGAAGAAGAAGGAGTCTGAGGATGAGAAGAAGAAGAAAACGACTAGGAGGAAGAAGAAGAAAACGAAGAGGCAGAAGACGGATAGGAGGAGAGGGGGGAGGACGACGTGCTGGCGGTGGAGACGACGACCGGAGTTGCTGTCTGCAACTCCGGCGAGCTAAGAAGACAAAGAAGACGCAGCAGAGAAGAAGAAGAAGAAGAAGAAGAAGAAAGAAGGAGGAAGGGAAGGGAGGAAGAGGAAGGAAGAGAAGGAAGAAGAAGAGGGGGAGGACCCTCACCAGCTTGCTGTGGTGAGGACGACGACGACCGGAGTTGCTGCCTGCAACTCCGGCGACTATGCAGAAAAATAAGAAGACGAAGAAGAAGAAGAGGAGGAGGAAGAGAAGAAGAAGAAGAAGAAGAAGAAGAAGAAAAAGAAGAAGAAGAAGAGGAGGAGGAGGAGGAAGACCTTGATGGCCGGAGTTGCTGCCTGCAACTCCGGCGAAGATGAGGAGGAAGAAGAAGAAAAAAAAAAATTAAGAAGAAGGGAAGATGGGGCCAGAAGGAGAAGAGATCTGTGCGGGATTGATAGGGGGAGAGAATGGAAGAGAAAGGGGGGGGATTAGGGTTCGAACGAACCCTTCTCCTTCCTCTTATAAAGCTCCCTATTTCCATTAATGGAAATAGGGTATTTTTTAAATAAAAAAAATATTTTTAAATTTTTTTTTTTTTTTTTTTTTAAGTAAAATGCTACTTTTCTATGGGGAATCTCCCCAATTAGTGGACCCCCCATTTAATTAAAATTATTTTTGAAATTCGCGGGGTCCACTAACTGGTCGGACAGCGGGTCGATGCTGATGGACCCGGCTACTGGGCCACATGGACTGATGATGTCCATCGTCTCACAAGATGATGTGACAGGCATTCTGAAGGCGATCGGATGGATGGTGACTTGATTGGGACCCAGATTGGTAGATCGACGGATCTAGAGAGATCCAACGGTCCGATTGAAGATCCAACGGTCAAAAAGCTAAGGGAGATGAGATAGAGCCGAAGGGTAGGAGTTCTGGGGTTAAGTCAGTAGATTCGAGGATCGAGAGATGAAGAGAGAGAGAGAATAAGAAGAAATGAGAGAAAAAGTATCAAAAAAAATGGAAAAAAGCACTGGCGGAGGGTCTGGAACCCTGGTCTTCACTGTGACATCCTCACGCTTCTCCAGTAGAGTCGACCATCATTCTTTGCTAACTCATGTGGCTTTAAACGCTTTGGTCCGTCTCTTGGTCATTGGCTCTCCTACTCTCTTCGTTCTTTGGGCCGGCTTTTTGGTCCTCTTATTCAGCCCATATTTGGCCCATATCTTCTAGTCATAGCATGTGGGCTTTTTAAGCTTTGATAATGGGCTTTCATGATCGATTTGGGCCCACAAGTCTTGAGAATCGTCCCATCGGGGTTTCCTGCGACAGAAGAAGCGCGTAATGAGACTTTATCAGAACGGCTTAATATCTAGACTTCCGAAAATGTGTTTAATGCATGCAAATATACCATTTCGTCCAGAAAAGTGTGTTTTACACAATGAGATAGACTCTTACGTAGAAAAGTGGATAATTAGAGCAGTTTTACGTAGGAGAGTGCGATAACGCTAACAGGATAAGTGCTTAAAATAAGCACTTTTGAGCGAATATCACAACCCCCAACCAGCATATTGCCAATCCTTGGCAATTAGTGCGAAATACATGAGCTTAAAAGGGCTCTGCACATGCTGCACACTTTTTCATATTAGCTCCGGGAAAACACCGTTCGTCAAATTATTGAATGGATGCAAAAACAGTTACATGCTAGCGAAGAGTTTGAAAGTTTTGGCAAGACTACAGACTGATAATCATGACCCAGAATAGTCAGACTCTGCGTGTGTGTGTGCTCAACATTCTCATCATCCGACAGTAAAGATTTCCAGATCACCTTTAAGTTTTTCTGCCTCGACCTCAAATCTCACATGTTTAGCACTCAGAAAAGAATCACACACGAAGGGTTTTCTTCTTTTCTCTCAATTTATATGTGAGGAGATGTATTTAATATAAAGAGGCAAAAGATCTCACATATGTTTTATTTGAAGGACGGACATCTTTAACAGAAGGAGATCTCATGATTGGAATACCACTTCACTCGGGAACGTCAGATCAAACTCTATAGCTTCTCTTTCTCCAATCTCCACATTTTATGATCGTGCTATCCTAGAATCAAGTAGGACTTTCCTGGGTTGTAATGAGGCTTAGGTCAGGTGTAGAAAAATAAAGGTATACAGGATTTCAAAGATCTTGAGAGGATATTGTCATTTTCTTGAATTTTTCCTGCGGCGTAACACCATTATCTGGTTCTTTTTCCTTTTTTCGTATTTTTCTTCTTGTTCTTGATATTTCTGAGACTGCTCAATTTCTTTTCAGCACTTTTTCATACTTTCTTTCCATATTTTGTTTTCAGCTTGAACCACTTTCTTTTCCTTTTGATTTTTCTTCTTTACTTTTCTTTTCACGGTACACCCACATCAGTTATTTTTTTATCCTTCTCAAAAGTAGGGTAGCTAGTAACACTTCGTAGCTGAACTGGGTTTTTGGTTAATGGGCTTACAAAGAAAAGGCTTTTATAGAAGGGTTCAAGGGGTTTCTAGTGAAGTATAATTCAGGTGAGTAAAAAGGCTGAATGGTTCAGAAAAAAAATGGCCTAAATCATTTTCTAGGGTTTGCACTATCATGTATACTGTCTTGACTGGATACAAAGAAGGTTCTGTCGTAGTAATCCAATGTTGATGTCGTTCTGAGTTCCATGATCGAAGCAAAAGATAATGAGATCTCTCAACGAATATTGCGGGCATGAAGAATAGTGAGTCATCCATTGACTCAGGATTATTGTATAACTCTCTAAAATGATTAAAGGCTCGAAAGCTCACTAGGTTAGGTCTCCACAATTATTCTCGCAGGATCTCTAGAATTTCTAAACTTAGGATGACTCTGATATTGATAGTGTACAATTGTGCCGAATATGAGTTTTTCTGAGTTTTCAAACCTGCTGTAGTCACGCTTGAATTGACTCAACGCTAACTTTAAACAAAAATTGACATCCTCAATACTGACTTAACGGAGGTTTTCAGCTAATCAAAGTCAGGGTATTTGACACATTTTTTTTTTTTGAAATTCTAGAAAACTTTTGGAGAACATCGGAAATTACCCCAAAAACAACATTTTTTTTTTTTTTTTTATCAAAATGAAGACATGAGTTTTGGTAAATACCCACCCCCAACCAAAATATAGCACCGTCCTCGGTGCTCATGACCGGGACATAAAATGATAACAAATCAGTGATGATGATGCAAAGATTCAGGAAGGATGTTACCAAGTCGGCAGAAACTCGACAGTGTGTGATACCTGATGATCGGAAGAATGAATGTACCTGCATTGCCAAAGATATAACAATAATCACAAATGCATGAGACTCATGTACTCTAGGAATACCGGAATTGCCTTTCCGAAAGCGCTAAGTTTTACGTCTTCAGCCAGACATGACGGGGGTATATCAAATACCCCCAACCAGGTTAAAACTCATGGAGACTGAGTGAATCTGCAGTCTTTCTGACACCTAAGGTGGAACGGAGACAACTATCCTATCCCTTGTCTAGGTATACCTGTGTAGAACAGGTCTTTCTCAGTGTAGATTGAGAGAAGGGCATTGAGCAAACCGACAAAAGTACGGAGTTGATCTGGGAGGGATCGAAGCTTCTCAGTAAAGATTGAGAGGGGAGTAGTAGTGGGTTCTCTGACCGTGGTTAGCAGAGCCGCCAACTCATTGAGTTTTGCGGGAATGTATCTGAATGGAGCAGACTCCTGCAGATCAGTAATACCAGAAATATTGGACTCCGAGATGAAGTCATACTCACAGTGTTCATGACACTTGGAGAAATTATCTTCAGGAGAGTCTTGAATTAGACTCTCTACGGCACACGGGTCATCGATAATATCGACGTAGGGTGACAGGTGAAAACTGTTGACTTCTTTCTCGATGTTTCCTAATGTGATAGGGATGTTCCAATCCCTACACTCAATATGTCCCTCCTCGGTGGGGATCGGTAGGTCCAGGACAGCGGGAGGCCCATTTTCGAGACATGGCTCATCAGTAGGAATGTCTGCATTCAGAGCAGAAAGAGAATTATCAGAGATAGAGATGGGACTAAGTTCCTCTGTGCTCAGTCCAGAAGTTGGTGCTGTTAAGGGCACCAAAGATTGCGACTCGGGTTCATCACTATTGTTGCACAATCCAAGGGAGGTGGGGAGGAACGGTAGATCTTTGACAGCAGGGATCCTACGATCGAGACAAAACTCGGTGTCATGATGATCAACTTCAGGGTCCAGGTTAGAAGCAGCAGTGGGAGAGTGAGAAATAGGTTGCTCTGAGGTAGGTTCAGGATGTGGTGCTTTTAAAGGCACCGAAGAAGGAAACACTGGCTCCTCAATAGTCTGGCTCGATCTAGGGGTGGGTACAACTTCAATTTCATCCTGGCAATTCTGGTACTTGGTCCAATTGTGCGACTCCTCATTATAGACAGTGGCCATATCATTCTCCTCAGGATAAGCTACTGGTGGGCTAGTGAAGTTGACTTCCTCTCTCTCATTTTCTAATTGAATTAGACGTTGCTCAAAGCTTTCCATAGATTGTTGTTGTTGGTGCTCTAGACTTTGGAAATACTGTTGTTGCTGGGCAATGTACTGAGAGAGAAGGTCCTTTAGACCGGGTGTAGTAGCCAACGGAGGTGGTTCAGCCAAGGTGAGCTGAGGTGCTAACTCTTGATTGTAGTCCGACTGGGTATGTAAGTTGTAAGGCAAAGTGGAGTCTGGGACTAGTTGCTGACTCTGAAAATCCTGAGGGGCCCACTGTTGATCAGAATAGTCATTCTGTGGATATGACGGGTACTGGGATTGCGAGTATTGCCAGTCATACTCTCCATTGGGTTGATGGAACCCGGAAGGATAATTATCCTGCGGCAGTTGCTGCGGGAGGGCAGATTGTTCCCAACCAAAGTTATGGTGACTCCTATTATCCGGATAATAAGTATTGTCATAGGAGGTCTGCATTGGAGATGGAAAGGTACAGACATCTTGCTGGATAGGAGGGTAATATCCTACAGACTGGGAATGGTACACAGGTTGCTGGACTGCGGCACGAAGGGCAGAGACTGAATTTTTAAGTTCTTGGAGTACAGAATTGTACTCCGGATCTCGGTGATTATCATACTCTGTAGAAGTGTGCGAGACTGGAGTATCATGATGATACGCAGAATTGTCATACCATTGTTGAGAGTGATCACCTCGAGTCTCACAGAAACTGTAGTAGGTCTCATACAGAGGCCGTTCATCTGCCATTAGAGGCGATGGAGGGGTGCGGTGGACTAACTCTCAGATCGAGTCAGTAAAAGGTTAGGTCAAGTCCAACCGGGCTTCTACTTGAAAAAGCAAGCCCAAGATTTGGCAAAAAGTTGCCAAAAGGAGACACTGGAGTAGTGATTCTAAATGATGCACACCAAGCACAGATAATCCTATTCTAAACAATCAGGATATATTTTAGGCATTATCTTGTTAGTTTTGGGGTTAGAGTAGATTATGACAGTGGGCGGACCACTGGTTTATCTTTTAGCCGCCGGACTAACTGTATGCACTCAGAGGTTCTCACTAAGCTACACTCTTCAGAGCGAATCCTTTAGTACTAACTCTAGTCAACAACAAGGCAATCCGAAGCCTAGACAGACGTGCGGCACAATGGCTGTCTTAAGTACGTCTCAGACTAACCGGATTGGTCAAGTGTATAAGAAGAGTGTTCCCTCGGGTTAAGCTAGGGTTGGTGCGTGTTCCTAGTCCACACGCAACTAACCGCCGAATAATCCAAGATGCCACGTCGAGCTCAGTGTACTTGAGTAGCAGGGACTTATGGGTGTGTTAGACAACAGGGACCCGCGCTCGTGGTCTTATTTCGATTGGATGTTAAGCGGGTTCGCTTTGTGTGGATTTTTCCTCGAACACCGGGCTAATTGGCTCTACTTCTTGATTCTTTTTAATTAAATGGAGCCTTGGGATCAAATCAGTTGGAATGATGAGGTGGGTGATGAAATTCCACCAGTTTCAATTTGGAGCTGGGTCTGCTCTCTTAGAGTTGATTGATTAACGGCCACGCCACGCAAGTCGAATAACATGTATGCAAAAGCAAATAGACAAGCGGCAATGATTCACCCAATATGCTCTGTATCGCACTCAAGGCGAGGATAGAGACTTACCTCCCGCGGGCCACGCCACGGGGTCTCCTCCGTGGGTTAGAGAGGGGTATCCTAATGGGCTTGGGCCCGACTCCACCTCTTTGATCTTTCGCTCTCTACCCACACTGGATCGTGTTCCTGCAGAAACAGTTAGATCGCACGGTCTAGGTATGTGGGATTCTATTTGGAAGATCCTTGCCTTTTTAGGGTTCACTGAACAAGCACTGAATTTAGGCAAGTTTTTGAATGAGTTTCCAAATTCGAGATGGGTTAAAATTTAGGAATTCCCAGATTGGAAAATACCTAGATTGGAAAGTTTCCCGAACTGTGGAGATCTTCCAAGAAAGATTTGATTGCGAGATCCCTTATAATTTTGGGAAATTTCCCAAAATTGAAATTCTGCTAGATTTGGGGCGTTTCCTTTTGCAGACTTTTCCAAATTCGGAAGATTTCTAAAGATAGAAATTCTTCTAAAGAGGAAACTTCTAAGAGGGGAAACCCTAATTAAGCAGAGTATCAAGATTTTGGAATCTTTCCAAAAATCGCAAATCCTTGATTGGTGATTTCTAAAAATCTGCAGAATATAAAACCCTAATTTTTTTGAATTTTGATTTTATTATTTTTTTTGTAATTTCCACTTAATCTAGGGTTTCTAAAAAACCCTAGAACAAGATCTAGCAGTTATTTGGAAAGCAGTAAAATTCCTAAATTATTACAAATTGCACTCGGCCTTCCGAGGCATTAAAAATAGTAATTTAAAAACTGCTAAAAATCACTAAAAACAAAAAAATAGAAAGTTTCCCGAAAAGGTCAGGCTGTCCAAATTGAGCAGCTTTTCGCTTCAGCAACTTTCCAATTCCGTCTTTACGTCCTTTTTCGCACTCCCGAACACCCGAGCGGCAGCGGCGCCATTTGAAAGTAGGTTTTTTCCGCGTCGTTGGTTACGAAAAACCTAACTTCAACACATTTTTTTATTTATCCGAGACATTTAACCTGTAAAATGAGCAGTTTTGCATAGTGGCTCGTGTCGGATGTCGAATCCGCACTCGGGATTAGTCGGATTAGCGCGATAATGACATAAAATGACGGGAAATTTGCAGAGAATGGAACATAATTTTATTCAAATCAACTTCATTTAATCAAAATTGTCTTTTACAGCAAAAATCTGACAAATAATTAAACTAGAAAGCATTTTAATAAGAGAGGGAGGTAGAGAGAGAAAGGAAAATCTAAAGAGTCTAGAGAGAGAGAGAGAAATAGAGAGATAAAAAGAGAAAGAGAGGGAGAAACCTAGAGAGAGAAAGGGGAAGAATTAGTGAAAAAGATAGAGAGAGAAAGTTAGAGAAATGTTAAAGAAGAGAGAGAGAAAGTGGTAGAAGAAGAGAGAAACCTATTGCTCTTACCTTGGCTGTGAATGGAGGGTTGTGGTGACTTGAAGAATGCACATGGCAGTCGTTGGAAGGTGCTGAACTTTGAGTTTCAGAGGTTGCAACTTGAACAAGAAACCGTGGAGATTGGAGATAGCAAGTTGCACCATGGATCGTGCTTGAATGCACAGGCAGATCTATGGAATGTGGATCAAGGATGTGCCGTGGGGCAGCAAGGAGAATGTATATCCGTTGATTCTCGATAACACTTACCTGGTGAAGAAGAGGTACCGATGAAGATCACTAGCTGAATAGGAGGCAGCAACTATTTGTAATGGATTGAGCTGCTATGGACCACACGGTAATGGAAGAGGAATAGCACTCCGTTGCTACCCTGAGAGGATGAGAGATAGCACCAGGTGGAGATGAAGATGAGGCCGGTGTTGTGGAGCACGGGCAGTGGAGAAACGGTGGTGATGAAGGCGTCAACGGGGAGGAGAATGGAATGGACGGCCACCGTTCTTTCCCTTTTTTTTTATTTCTTTTTCTGTTTTGGTGAGAGAGGCGAGGGTGAAGTGGTAAATGGTATCTTGGGTGCCGTGGATTTGGAATGGTATAAGGTGCAGCAGGATATAGCCGCTGTAATGGAGGTTTCCGGCGAGCTTCTCGCCGTTAGAAGACGACCGGAGTTGCACCTGCAACTCCGGTGGAATTAAAAGAAAAGAAGAAGAAGGAGTCTGAGGATGAGAAGAAGAAGAAAACGACTAGGAGGAAGAAGAAGAAAACGAAGAGGCAGAAGACGGATAGGAGGAGAGGGGGGAGGACGACGTGCTGGCGGTGGAGACGACGACCGGAGTTGCTGTCTGCAACTCCGGCGAGCTAAGAAGACAAAGAAGACGCAGCAGAGAAGAAGAAGAAGAAGAAGAAGAAAGAAGGAGGAAGGGAAGGGAGGAAGAGGAAGGAAGAGAAGGAAGAAGAAGAGGGGGAGGACCCTCACCAGCTTGCTGTGGTGAGGACGACGACGACCGGAGTTGCTGCCTGCAACTCCGGCGACTATGCAGAAAAATAAGAAGACGAAGAAGAAGAAGAGGAGGAGGAAGAGAAGAAGAAGAAGAAGAAGAAGAAGAAGAAAAAGAAGAAGAAGAAGAGGAGGAGGAGGAGGAAGACCTTGATGGCCGGAGTTGCTGCCTGCAACTCCGGCGAAGATGAGGAGGAAGAAGAAGAAAAAAAAAAATTAAGAAGAAGGGAAGATGGGGCCAGAAGGAGAAGAGATCTGTGCGGGATTGATAGGGGGAGAGAATGGAAGAGAAAGGGGGGGGATTAGGGTTCGAACGAACCCTTCTCCTTCCTCTTATAAAGCTCCCTATTTCCATTAATGGAAATAGGGTATTTTTTAAATAAAAAAAATATTTTTAAATTTTTTTTTTTTTTTTTTTTTTTAAGTAAAATGCTACTTTTCTATGGGGAATCTCCCCAATTAGTGGACCCCCCATTTAATTAAAATTATTTTTGAAATTCGCGGGGTCCACTAACTGGTCGGACAGCGGGTCGATGCTGATGGACCCGGCTACTGGGCCACATGGACTGATGATGTCCATCGTCTCACAAGATGATGTGACAGGCATTCTGAAGGCGATCGGATGGATGGTGACTTGATTGGGACCCAGATTGGTAGATCGACGGATCTAGAGAGATCCAACGGTCCGATTGAAGATCCAACTGTCCGATGGAAGATCCAACGGTCAAAAAGCTAAGGGAGATGAGATAGAGCCGAAGGGTAGGAGTTCTGGGGTTAAGTCAGTAGATTCGAGGATCGAGAGATGAAGAGAGAGAGAGAATAAGAAGAAATGAGAGAAAAAGTATCAAAAAAAATGGAAAAAAGCACTGGCGGAGGGTCTGGAACCCTGGTCTTCACTGTGACATCCTCACGCTTCTCCAGTAGAGTCGACCATCATTCTTTGCTGACTCATGTGGCTTTAAACGCTTTGGTCCGTCTCTTGGTCATTGGCTCTCCTACTCTCTTCGTTCTTTGGGCCGGCTTTTTGGTCCTCTTATTCAGCCCATATTTGGCCCATATCTTCTAGTCATAGCATGTGGGCTTTTTAAGCTTTGATAATGGGCTTTCATGATCGATTTGGGCCCACAAGTCTTGAGAATCGTCCCATCGGGGTTTCCTGCGACAGAAGAAGCGCGTAATGAGACTTTATCAGAACGGCTTAATATCTAGACTTCCGAAAATGTGTTTAATGCATGCAAATATACCATTTCGTCCAGAAAAGTGTGTTTTACGCAATGAGATAGACTCTTACGTAGAAAAGTGGATAATTAGAGCAGTTTTACGTAGGAGAGTGCGATAACGCTAACAGGATAAGTGCTTAAAATAAGCACTTTTGAGCGAATATCACTTTCCTGATCGATGTGGGCTCGCAAGTCTCGAGAATTGTCCCATCGGGGTTTTCTGCGACAGAAGAAGCGTGTAATGAGACTTATCAGAATGACTCAATGTCTAGACTTCCGAAAATGTGTTTAACGCATGCAAATATACCATTTTGTCCAGAAAAGTGTGTTCTACGCAACAAAAGAGACTCTTACGTAGAAAAGTAGATAAATAGAGCATTTTAACGTAGGAGAGTGTGAAAACGCTTAGAAGATAACAGTGAAAAATACGCACTTTTAAGCGAATATCACTACCTCGACCCCAACTTCGACCTCGACTCGGACTCGGATCGCTACCTTGACCTGAACTCAGATCTCCACCTCTACTCGTACCAGCTGCTGCACCTTGCGGTATTATAGGAGTACTCGCTCCTAGAATTTCATAAATCTGTTGTTCCCTCTGTAGTATAGTATCGATATCTTGATCTTTGCCCAACTCGATCGATGTCTTCAATAGTTCTCTTGCCATTTCTTGTCGTCGTCGCTGCATCACATAAACATTGTTAGACAATGAAAATCATAAATTATTTCAAAGCAATAAAGCAAAAATATTATGTAGATATTAAATTCTTACCCAATTGGAATCCCCTCCTCCTGTAACTGTAGCTGCAGACCAAACCATTGGATTGAAACCAGTTCTATTTTCAGGGTTCTGGACCCACTTGTGAGCTATCTTCTGGAACCATTCAAGGTATCCACTCACACAATTCGTAGGATTGTTAACAGGATGTCTACGAAGTTCGGATGCCAACAGGTGGTTGCGCCATTGGTTCCAATATTGGTCGAGCACCCAATATACGACATTATAACTTGAGGTGTTAGAACCTTGTTTTGCTCTTTTGGGTTTGAGTGGCTCAGAGGGGAAGGATTGGACACGGCTAAATTGTCGAAGAACCTGATCGGGATGATAAGATTCAATGACTTCAAAGCATTTTATGCAACAACTATAAAAGGTAACTTCAGGTAAGGGATAGTTTTGCCAAATATCCCTGTAAGGATCCCATACCACCTGTAATTGTTATAAACATAAATGTTATGAATTGAACCACAAAATATATTCATTTAAATGGTATATAAAATTAAAATGAATATTACATGAAAACTTACATCTTCTAGAGTCAAATCGTCTAATGACTCCCGAAAGACTTGCAATTTATTCTCTGCATCTCCAGACCATGTATGTGGGTTCCACCGCTTCACACGAGGAACATTTAATGTGTAGCTTAAATTTGGAGTGGGTCTCCCAACTATAAAGTGTTCATGGGCCCATGACTATAGAATGATAGTATACATTAAAGCAGTAAGAGAATTTAATACAAAATAGAAAATGAAATAGAACAAAAATATATTTGATAAGTATACCTATAAAATGGTAAGATACCCTGCAATTTGCTTAACTTCAGACCTTGACGCAAGTCCCAACTGGCGGTATAGATACGCAAGTGCACCTACTCCCCAAGCATATTCTTTAATCTCGTCGAGTTCCATCAACAACTGAAGATACATTACAAATACCATCGTCCCAGTCTTATCAGCAAACAAGGTACATCCTAACAAATACAACAAGTACCCTCTCACAGCACAATCAATCTTTTTTTTAGAAGCATCATGGGAAGTACCTCTCAATTCGTATCGCAACCACTCCATTCTAACTCCAACTCCCCTAGACCTGTTTAGTTCTTTTTTCACTGCAATCTTTTTAAGACAAGCAAATTGACAGCACCTATATCTGAAATTGTAATCCCCGTCACCGCTTTACCTTCAACAGGGATGCCTAGAAGCTGTCGCACGTCATCAATCGTGATAGTCATCTTGCCAAATAGGAGGTGGAATGTATTAGTCTCGGGCTGCCACCTCTCCACAAATGCTGATATAAGAGCCCGATCGATGAATCTATAGGAATTGCCCACTAAGGGGTATAACCCTGAATTCTTAACCTTCGACTTAAATTGTTCACACTCACTCTCACAATCCCATGCCTTTATCTTAAAAGTGTGTTGTTGACATCTTAGGATAGAGCGTTCTTGCAAATAGTAGAATATATTAGTTAGATATATTTCACATTCACAAAAAAAGTATTAACAATTCAATTTAACTTTTCAGTTACCTTCTTATTCCATATTTCAAAGGCTACATGTGACTTAAAACTTCTAAGAATGGATGAGTCTTCAGGACCTCCAGGAAATGATCCTTCTGTATCTCCTTCGTCTTCCGATGTTAATTCTTCGTCTTCTTCTTCTTCTTCTTCTTCTTTTTCTTCTTCTTCTTCTTCTTCTTCTTCTTCTTCTTCCTCTTCTTCTGTAGGCTGTACAGCTTCGACATCCTGATCTTCAATTGGTAGTTCTTGTAACACACGTCTTCTCCTATTGGAAGCCGTAGGAGGAACACGCTCAGCTAGTGTAGAGGTCGATGCAACATTTTTACGAGCTCTACCCATTGCTACAAGAAACATATTACGAAACACACATCAATAATCAAGAGCAAAAAAATCAATAATCAATTGAAAATCCTATGCTATCATGTAGAGACTGTACTAAACAAACAACCTTGCTGCAGATCGATAATCTAGTGAAGGGAGCTTCTGGTTAAGCTCTACAGAACCTTAACCTGATCGATAATCTAGTGAATGGCAAACTCATCTAAGTGGTGTGCTAGCAGCAATGTAGGATCACAACATTGGATGGGTATCAGGTAGGAGATTTTCGACAACAAAAATCAACCTTATCATATTAAATTCATTTATGTAAGAACAATGCTTAGCATGCAGTCATGGTCCTTGCTCCTTATTTTGGGCCATTCGATGGCATGAGGTTGTGCTCACTGAATGGATTTGAATCTATAATTCATAATCCAAATCAGAACTACAAAGTTTCTGAATTTAAACAAATGGAAAATTTCTTAAAGAAAATAAATTTTAAAACATTTACAAAAAAGAAAAATACTTTTCTCAAATCCCAAAAAAGAAAACTAAACGCTCTTTCAAAGGGCGTTTTGTCAGGCTGTCCGTCGAATCAGTCGGCGACTGACTAAAGATTGATTGATGACTGACACACATGACAGACGCCCTTTTAAAGGGCGTTTATTCCTGACAAATGGTTTTTTAAAAAACGTTTTTATGGAATAAACGCCCTTTCAAAGGGCGTCTGTCAGGCGACGACTTAAATTTCTTAAGTCACTTTCATCTATTCTCCCGCCATCTCTCCTCTCTCTCTACTTTCTATCCGGCGAACTCTCCCCTCTCTCTCCGGCGGTCTCCTCACGCGCGGCCTCCTTCCTCCGATTGAGTCCTTCAACGCGGCCTCCTCCGATAAAAACTCAGGTATGTTATTTTATTTTATTTTTTTTAGTTTTTTTTTGTGGGGCTTGGGGGACCCCTATTTTGGCGTACACAGTAAAAATCAACGGCCCATAATTCTTCAACTTCTAAACTAGTCTACGAATATTGGAATGATTTGAATTTTTGTGAGGATGATTTCCTCACCATAGAGATCATCCTCACCAAAAATCAGCCATTGATTCATCTTCTGGGTACGCCAAAATGGCTGAACACCCTTTTAAAGGGCGTCTGTCAGTGAAAAATGCCATTTTAAAGGGCGTTTTTCAGAAATAAACGCCATTTAAAATAACGTCTATCAGGTGTCAGACGGCAATCAGACCCTGACAGATGTTTTTTTAAAAGGCATTTATTTCTGAAAAATGCCCTTTTAAATGGCGTTTTTCACTGACAAACGCCCATCTAAAGGGCATTTTCTTGCGTTTTCTTCATACGGATGTGACAATTGATGAAACGCCCTTTTAAAGGGCGTTAGTTACTTTTTTTGGGATTTGAGAAAAGTTATATTTTTTTTTGTAAATTATTTAAAATTTATTTTCTTTTAAGTAATTTTCCGTTAACCAAATTGGGACTAAGAACAGAAATCTAGGGTTTGTACAAAATGCTGTCCACTTTCCACTATCAATTGAAGCCTCTGAGAATCCCAAAAAACACAATGTGGTCTAAAACATTTACCATGGGCATCAAAACAAATGAGTGAAAATACCATACTTGGACCTTAAGATCCATCTAAGTCTAAATATTCTAAATCTAAGAGAGGCAAGTACTAAAAACCCAATTTTTTTTTTGTCTTCTTACCCTAACCTCTCTTTGTTTAGTGAGTTGGGAAATTCCAGATAACCATAGAAATTACAGATATATTGCCTTTAAACACCAAATTAAGAAGTGAAAAAAAGGTATATATACTATGTATCGTGCTTTGAAATGGGTAGGAGATTACCTTCAGAACAACTTCAAATCTTCACTGAGATTAGAGTGGATGAAAATGGTTTTGGAACTTCCCTGCAAATAAACCAAGCAAAAGGGAGTAAAAAAGGCTCCCAAAACTATGATTAAGAATAGATTTGAAGGGCGCGAATTACACAGCAGAAATTGAAATCCACAGAGGAGGCAGGAGGCTTACCTAACGTTAATGGCGAACAGGGATGCAGGAGGCGCGCACACAGACAACGGTCGTTGAACGAAGGAAGTTAGGTTCACTTCATCGAGTGAGAAAGGGTAAAAGCCCTTTACTGTCGTGTTTCACTTGGGGGGTTGGGCATTACACAGTAGAAATCCACAGAGGAGGCAGGAGGCTTACCTAACGTTAATTGCGAACAGGGATGCAGGAGGCGCACACGCAGACAATGGTCGTCGAACGAAGGAAGTTAGGTTTCACTTCACCAAGTGAGAAGGGGTAAAAGTCCTTTACTGTCGTGTTTCACTTGGGGGGGGCGGGGTGATAAGAGATTTCGATGGGCCCACGGGGCAATTAGAGATTTTCAAAAGTTGGTGAGGGGAATTAAGAGAAAGGGGGGTGATAAGAACTATTGACGGGGTATCCAAAATTCGCCTAAAAAGAACCAACTCTAAGTTGGTAAGTTTGTGAGAGAAAGAAAGATACTTAAATGGAAAACTCATTACAAGCATTTATTTGAAGAAAGTGCATTTAGTACTCCACTTGGAAGTGGGTTACTAGTTCCTTGAAAAACAATTGGGCCATACCCCCAATAAAAACACCAAATTTTAGATCCAACTCAAGCTCCTTGAGTTGTTAAGATGTGTAAATAGGTAAAGTCTGTGAATGTTGTTGCCATTTGTTTTTTGAAAGGTAATAGAGTAAATTTATTGAGCATTTGGAGGTTGAGAAAGCCTACCAAGACAGATCAAAGGAGAAAACAAGAAGCAAAGCACAAAATAAACGAAACCACCCCCACCCACCCAACACTGTACCCTAACCCCTCCCTGCCAGAGACAACCAACTAAACACCACATCTTCAAATCTGAAACCCTCCTAACGTCATGCAATCTAACCAAAGGAAAATAATGCCTCTAATGTCCAATAGGAGGGCTTCTGGAGAACATCTTCTTTCAAAGAACCTACTATTACACTCTCACCAAATGCCTCACAAGATGGCCAACGGGACGAGGGCCCATAATCTCTTGCCAAGGTCTTCAAACGCCTTACAATGCCAAGCTAAAAGCAGATCTTTGAAGGTCAAAGAACGGCCCAGCTGAAACCAAATTCACTACACATAACTTTGACTAAATCGCCTAATTTTCCCACACTACAACTTGTATCTCAGTAAAGGAAATATGTGGGGCGCATCACCTGCAACTTGTATCTCACTAATAGTGGCCAATTTTCTTACTAGAAATAGTGTAAAGGTCATGGAACTCAAACTCCAGCCTAAACTTAGAACACCATTTATCTTTCCAAAATAGAATCTGGTTGCCTTTGCTTACCTTGAAAGTAACCTCTTCTTCAAATTATGTAACCCTCGCATGATGCCCTCCAAACCCCATACCCATAAGGACCTCTAGGCAACCTACTAACCCAGCCCCCCACACTCTCATCATATTATCCACAATCACATGCGCCATACATATTTCCTACAATCACATGCGCCACACATATTTCTCACACTCTCATCATGCCTCTTCACATATGCATCTAAGCTTCTTGATCCCCAATCCACCTTTTCTCTTTAGGCCTAGTAACATATCTCCACCCAACAAGACTCAACTTACCCCTGTTATTAGACTCACTCCACAAAAATTTTCTCATCACCCTAATGATCCTCTTCTCAAAGCTCACAAACATTGCAATAAGGTACATGTAGTAAACTAGTAAGCTGAAAAGAATACTCTTAATAAGGACAAACCTATCCCCTTTAGATAAGAAATTAGCTTTCCATCTAGACAAATGGAGATTCTGGGCGCTCTAATACAGGATCCCAAATTGACTTGCTCGTATAGCTTGCCTCAAGAGGTAATCTGAGGTACAAAGTATGAAGGGAACCTATCCGATGCCGTAAAATAGAGGCAGTGTCCCCCACCCTCTCAGCACCACCAATATTGTCAAAATCTCAAATGAGTTGATGAGTGATCCTATTGCTTGGAAACATATATAGTGGAAGCATTAACTAACTTCATTTAGAAGTTATTGACTTTAAAAGTTTTTTTGATAAGTCAAGGTTGTATTAAAGAAAAGGAGATCAAGGAGATCTCAAAGTACAAGACGGGAAGAAAAATAAAGTTAAAGCTAAAGTTGACACAAGATTTGTTCCATCCTAAAAACCAAATCACAAAAGAAGGTGCCTCTCATCTCTTGATAAATGATGCCCCATCTATATAAAAGTGCTTTAATGCTCAAAATGACCTCATGAAGAGTTCACTCCTTGCCGTGGAAGGTTCAGTTGCTCCTTTCTATCCACACTCCCCGTATGATTGCTAACGGCACCAGCTTCCAAAGCAACATCCCTTTTTCGACAAAGGGATATGGGGCCAACTTTCCAAGACCGCCCCTAATATTGTTTCCGGAAAGACCCAACTCACATTCATGAGAGCTAGGAAAACTAACCAAACCTGTCTGGCAAACTCACAATGTATAAGAAGGTGCTTAGTATTCTCCCTACTAGCCTTACACATAACACAAAAGTCCACTATGGTCATTTCCCAGTGATCAAGTTTTCAACAGTAAGGATCTTATTAAGAGATGCCACCCAAGCAAAAAAATGTATTTTCAAAGGTGCTCTAGACTTCCAAATTTTTGGGCAAGGGAAATGAGGAAAAGAATGTGGTGATGTAGAAGCCAAAATTTTGTAAAATGATTGTATCGAGAAATTACCTTATTTCGAATGGGTCCATACCATGTGATCCTCCTCCGAGTTAGTGACAAGATGAGGATTTAAACAATCTAGCAACAAATCAATTTGTTCTTTCTCCCACTCGAAAGGATTCCTTCTAAGATCTAAATCCCAACGTACTTCCAAGTAAGAACCATACCAAAATGATCAACCGATTGGCCTTTGCGTACCGAGAGAGAATAAATCCTAGGAAAGGTCTCCATGAGACAAAGGTCCCCTATCCAAGTGTCCTTGAAAGAAGGTGTTTTCCGCGTCGTCAATTCGGAAACCCTAACTTCAACAATATTTGTAAAATTCGATTATCTGCAAAATGTAACTTGTATAGCAGTACGTGTCGGATGTCGATCCGCACTCGGTGTGAGTTAGCACAATAAAGAATTAAAACTGACAAATAATATACAGAGATAAATGAGAATGGTGGAAGAGATGAGAAGGGCGAGTCGATTTAAAAACAACATTCATTTGAGATTCAGAACACCAAAATATCAAAAACAACTTCATTAATCATCAAAGAGTGCGTACATAAATCAAAATAACAGAAATAAAGAAAGCATGTAAGAAAGCATGTAAAGGGATGAGAGGTGAAGAGGTAAGGGAAAGAAACGTCCATTGAAATCTCAGAGCTAAGGGCGCTACCGATCAAGAAGAGGATCGTCCAAGACTTCGATGAATGCTTCAATCAAGAGAAGGGTTTTGACAGAGAAGCATCCCATGACCTTTGGAGCTAAGGGCGCTACCGATCAAGAAGAGGACCGTCCAAATTTCATGGAATGCTGCTCAATCGAGATAAGGGGTAAGGGAAAGAAACGTCCATTGAAATCTCAGAGCTAAGGGCGCTACCGATCAAGAAGAGGATCGTCCAAGACTCCAAAGAATGCTTCAATCGTGGAGAAGGGTTTTGACAGAGAAGCATCCCATGACCTTTGGAGCTAAGGGCGCTACCGATCAAGAAGAGGACCGTCCAAATTTCATGGAATGCTGCTCAATCGTGGAATCCACATCAACTCTTACCGGCCGACAAGGTAGATGTGAATTGGCTAATGTACTATAATGTGCCCTAAAAAGCTCACCTTTTCACTAGCCGAAAGGAGTCAGCCAAGTGAATAGGCGATCGGCCTGAAAAAATAGAAAGAGGATCTAGAGAGAGAAAATGGACTTAGAGAGAGAAATCTCACTCTAGAGAGAGAACACAGGATTAGGGATGTCACGTCCCTTCCATGCCGTCTAGAGAGAGAAAGTGAGAGAAACTAGGTAGAGAGAGAAACTAGGATTTTTAGAGAGAGAGAAAATGAAATGTAGAGAGAGAAACTAGGATTTTTAGAGAGAGAGGAGAAATCCTAGAGAGAGAAAGTGAGAGAACATGGAATAAGGGATGTCACGTCCCTTTCATGTCATTTAGAGAGGAGATCTAGAGAGAGAAAGTAGAAGTAGAGAGAGAAAGTGAGGAAGGAAGAAGATTACCTTGTACGCACTTACCGGAAGCATTTGGATCGGCCCGATGATCGGAGAAGGAGCCATATTGATGTAATGGCGAGCATTGTGGGTGGATCTCCGCCAAGATAGGAGTTGTTGTGCGGTGCATGAGAAACGGCCACATGGAATGCATGTGCCCGGAATTGCATGGGTGGTTCTCGTGGCAGCAAGTGATCGGGTTTGGCCAAGAGAAAGCCAAAAGTTGGTGGATCGCCATGGATGAAGTGGTTGCTACCCTGTAGAGGTAGAAAGAAGCACACAACTGGTGACATGGTGGAGATCTATTGGCACAAGATGGTGTGCATGGCAGCAAGTGAAGGTGGTCCAATAGGTGCTTGGGTTATGCATCAACGGTACTCAGAGAGGAGAAAGTGCCTTTGATTGAGGTGCTTGACGGTGGTGGTGCTAACATGTGCCTAAGAGAGGGAGATCCACGGTGGCTGGAAGGTGCAGGGCGGTTGCATGTTGGAGCAGCAGCATCATCGTGAGGAGAAAGATGTCCACGAAGATTGCTAGAAGGTTGTGCTAGAAACACCACCGGTTGAAGTTGCAACTGGGAGAAGATGGAGTTGCAGGCGAGGTGGTTTCCCGGAGCAGCAACGTTGTTGTGATCTCTGGAGGGCAATGGTGATTGGGAGACCGACATGGAAGAAGGGAGTTTCACGGTGGAGGAAAGGTCCATGTCCTGGACTTGTAGGTCCGCGGAGACACTAGCAAGGGGCGGTGCATGTATGTGCTGGCCATGAAGGAAAGCTGTGGAGCTTTCATGCTTGCTGGTGATGGGGAGGACAGCAAGGACGTGCTGGTGTGCAGTCCGGTGAAGTCAAGAGCAGGTGCAAGGGGTTACACCTTGCAACGTGGTGGCAATGGTGAGAATCACGTGCACAGTGGTGCACTGGTGGTTGCTACCCGGCTTGGAGGAGGATAAGGGGAGGCAGTCCGGCCAGCAGGTGGCTGTTGGCTGTGGAGGAAGAAGAAGAAAAAGAAGAAGAAGAAGAAGAAGAAGAAGATGGAGCATTGTGCAGGCGCTGGTGTTTCTGCAAAAATAGAGGAACCGTGAGGTGGCTGTTGTGTTGGAGAACTTTGCTCCGGCGTTAATGGTGCTCGCCGGAGTTACAGTCCAGCGGTTTGTGGAGGCGCTGCATGGAGAAGATGAAGATCGAAAACCTGCAACTCTGTGTTGTAGTGTGAAGATGATGGAGATGAAACGGCCGAGTTGATCCCTGCTAGTGTGCTGAACAGCAGCAACGCACCGTGGGTGCTGTGAGAGGAAAGGTTGCTGGTGGAAGAGAGAGTTAACGGCTTGCTGGAGTTGCAGGTTTGCAACTCTAGCAACGTGGAGAACACTAGCAGGTGAGGACGCTAGCGTTAATGGAGGTGGAAGATTCACTGGTGATTCCAAGGAAGAGGGGGCTACGGTTTCCCATGGCTTGTTGGTGCTTCATGAGAGAGGCCCGAACCAGGGTGCGTGGTGGCTGGCGTGAGGAGGAACACCGCTGCTGTTGTGGAGGCCGTAGTCTAGCAAGGAGGAGAGGACGCTTACGTCGGTTCCAGATCTGCTAGTGCACTTGCAGGTGCTGCCAAGGAGTTATTGTCCGGTTGGAGAAGGTTGCAGACCTGCCGGAGTTGCAGGTCTGCCCAAAACGGTGGTGAAGATGGATCTGTAGGTGCACCTGTAGTTGAAGAATACCAGCAGGTAGAGTGGGAGAGACGGTGGTCTTGCACACCATGGTGGACGAGCAAATGATAGGGAGGAGCTCACGGTTCTTCCTCTTTACCAATGAGAGAGATTTAACCTCAATGAGCGTGGGTTAGAGAGAGATATAGGAAAAGGAGAGAGTTGGTTTTGTCATAGAAGTAGGGGAGTTAGTTGTAGGATTAGAGGGATCCACGTGGGTCATTGAGGGGAAATGGTCATGGGAGACCATTTCTCCCTCATTCCAACTACAATAAAGCCGTGGGATTTGTTGGAGAGAGAATCGGTCAAGAATGACCTCTTCTCCCTCATGGGTATGGATGATGGGCCACACCATGGGCTGTGGGCTTGTGTTTGGGCTTTTGAAGCCTTGGCTCATTCTATGAGGCCTTGGCCTTATAAGTTAGGCTGTGGGCCTAATGTTTATAAAGGCCGTTGGATTAGAGCATGCATTGGGCCTATTCAGACAAGACCGTGGGTTTATTTAGTGGGCCCTTTTTGCCATTAGGCTTGTGGGCCACTTAGCCACTAAGATGGGATATTGAGGTTTCTAATGGGGATGGGCCAAGATTAGCCAACCGTCGGATCTGGAGAGATCCAACGGTCGGATAGATGATCTAACGGCCAGAAAGAAGATCTAATGGTGGAAAAGCTATGTGAGATGGGATGGAGCTAGAGGAGAGAGAATTAGTAGTTAGATGATGGAGATCAGAGGGTTAAGATGATCGGTCTGAGGATCGGGGCGGTCGATCTAAGGATCGGACGGGGGATATGATGATCTAATGGTAGGATGCTAAGGTCTAGAGAGATGGAGATAGAATTAGGATAGATGAGAGAGAAAATAATACAAAATAAAGACAAAAGAGCTGGCGAAGGGTCTTAAACCCTGATCTTCAATGTAATCTTCTGTCAGCTTCACTAATTACGTAAGCCGTCATTTTATGTCAGTTGGTACGGCTTTGAATCACTTTGGCCCGTCTCTTGGTCTTCAGCTTTGCCTCTCTCTTGGTTCTTTATCTGGCTCTATGATCCTCTGACTTGACCCGTACTTGGCCTGTATCTTCTAGTCATAGCCTGTTGGCTCCTTAAGCTTTGATATTAGGCTTCTATGTTTGATCGTGGGTCCACAAGTCTCGAAAATCGCCTGATCAGGTTTCCTGCGAGAGAAAAGCACGTAATGAGACTTAATCGAAACGGCTTCATATCTAGACTTCCAGAAATGCGTTTAAAGCATGCAAATATACCATTTCGTCCAGAAAAGTGTATTCTACGCAATGAAAGCGACTCTTACGTTGAAACGTAGATAAATATGGAAATTTTACGTAGACGAGTGCGATAACGCTAAAGGATAATGGCTTAAAATAAGCACTTATGAGCGAATATCAGTCCTCCCAGAACCTAATCCTAGCACTGTTACCTAGGGATAATCTGCATCCTTCTATTACCATCTCCTTTATCTTCAGAATCCATATGGAAATCTAGACGGATTAGATGCCCAACCTCCCCCTCCTCCCTGTAAATCCCTGCAATCACCCTACGCCACAAACTCTTTCTCTCCTTTTCGAATCTCCAGATCCATTTCCCCAATAACACCAAATTCATAGTACCGATCTTCCTACAATCTAGGTCACCCTCCGCTTTTGGTAAACACAGCTGAGCCCAACTACCAAATGATAAAGAAATGAATCCTACGAGTCGTGCCAAAGAAAATTCCTCATATACCTCTCTATACGCTTAGCTACCGACACTAGGATCGAAAACAATGAGAGATAATAGATTGGGAACCTAAACAGTATAATTTTAATGAGTATCGTCTTGCCCCTTTAGAAAGGCATTTTCCTTTCCAACTTGCCAGCCTAATAGATTGAGAACCTAAACAGTGTGATTTTAATGAGTATCATCTTGCCCCTTTAGAAAGGCATTTTCCTTTCCAACTTGCAAACCTCCTACGAACCCTCTCCACTAGTGGATCCTAAACCGATTTGGCCCTGTAGGGCGCCCCCAACGGGAAACCCAAGTAAGAGGATGATAATGAGCCTATAAAGCATCCCAAAATTCTAGCCTTCTCCTCAACATTGACCAACTCACCTAAGCTCATGATTTTGCTCTTGTTAAAGTTGAGCTTGTGGCCATGCAGATTTTGAAGCAGCAGAGCAAGCTATTGAAAAAGGAGACTTGTTCTGACATCCCTGGCATGAACAGCAAGGTGTCGTCAACAAATTGTAAGTGAGAAATAGACACCCCCCTCAATCATGCTTGAAAGCCGGATAATTTCTTTATTTCAACTCCTCTCGAGATCATCCTTCCCAGGGCTTTGGTGACCATGATAAATAGAAAAGGGGACAAGGGATCTTCTTGTTTAAGGCCTCTAGAACTCTCGAAGAAACTTGAAAGTGACCCATTTACTAATACTAAAAAGCGAGCTGATTTGATGCACTTTTCATCCACTCTCTCCATTTGACGCCAAACCCCATTCTCCTTAGAAGATAGTCCAGAAAAACCCAACTGGGTGTGATCGTAGGCCTTTTTCATATCTATCTTACAAACCAACCCTGACATGCTAAGATGGCGTCTGACGTCGATGCATTCATTAGCGATTAAGTCACCGTCTAGGATTTCTCTGCCTTTCACAAAGGCTCCTTGATCCCCTGAGATGATCTCCCCCATCACCTCTTTTAGCCTAGATGCTAAGACCTTGGCTACAATTTTGTAAACCAAGAAGACTGATTGGTCTAAAATCTGTGATATCCTTTGCCCCCTTAATCTTCTGGATCAACACTATGAATGTTTGATTGCTCCCATAATCCAAAAGAATCCTCGAATGGAGCTCTCCAAAGACTTGAATCAATTCTGTCTTGAAAATGTCCCAGCAACCTTGAAAAAAGGATATCGTGAACCCGTCGGGACCCAGATCTTTGTCCCTTGACATATCAAAGACCGCCCTCTTGACTTCTTCCTCGCTGAAGACTCGATCTCGACTCCTCGCTAATAGAATCGAAGGCTAAGCCATCCAAGCTGGGTCTCTCCTAGGATCTTTCCGTTTATAGATTCCTATAGAATGATACTATCTCTTTCCTGATCTCTTCTTCCTCTACCAAAATCATGTTCTTGATTTTAACATATGTGATTCATATTCTAATAAATCATTGATAAGGACTCAAAACCACTCGCATTAGTTAAATTTTTTTAGTTTTTAAATTATTAAGAGAAAGAGCAAGTTAAAATAATCATAATCATAAGGGAGTGAATAATCCTACCTCAAGGGTTACTTTTAAGTATAATTCTAAGCCTTGTATCTTCTCCTCTTCTTCATTTTCTTCCCCCTCTATGGTTTCTTTCAAAATGGTGGCTAAGATTGTTCTATTTCACTTAAGATTTTTAGAATGGGGGGTTGGGCATTGAAAAAGTATTTAAATAAGTGGCTAGGAGTTTCTAGGGTGTCTAATGGGGTTATGAGTTGCTAGAGTGGAGTAGGGTCTACTCCCCCATGCTCCAACGAGAGAAAATCTCTCTCTCTCTCTCTCTCTCTCTCTCTCTCTCTCTCTCTCTCTCTCTCTCTCTCTCTCTCTCTCTCTCCTTATAAAATTAGCAAGTTCTAGAATTCTCTAGATTGAAAAGTCAATAGTTGTTATTCTCTCCTTGATTCTTTTCTATTATTAATTCAATCAATCCATGTGTGATTTACACAAATTGAAATCCTACTAAAGTTGTAAATTGAAAAGTTCTTTTCCACTTACATGCCTCCAATAATTTTGGTTGCATGGAATCCACTATCCAAGTCAACCCCATTTCCATCTCATGCAACCATTGTTTATAAGCATAGACCTCCACTAATTCCAATGATTTCTACTAATTATAAAGTAATTAATTTATTTCAAAAATGCCACCTCGGCTCTCATTTATAATATATAATCCTAAGAACTGAATAAAAAATATATAAGTTATGTTACACACATATTGAAGTCTATTTAAGCCCCTTAATGGACTTAACCCAAGCCCAATTAGGTCCAAATAATCAAATTAAATCCATGTGTAACCAAGCATTAAAGCAAATAATTAAACTTAAGCAATTAAACACTTATATAAATAATTTATACTATTTGTGCATAATTCGGTTCCCACGATCCTATTGTCTCTGCAAGATTATGGTGATGCTTTCTTTCTACGAGCTATGGCCTGCTCCTTCCTCTTCATATTGCGTCGGAGTTTACCTGCAAAAGGTATTCTGATGCCCAAGTCAGTTCCCAGCTATTATATGGCAAGCTTAGGGTTTTTGGTTTTTGACCTCCCTCTCTTGGAGGGGAGCTTACCTTTTATACCTTTCTTTCTTGATTGTCTGCATGAGGTTAGGGATTTGATAAATAGTGCCCAATTGTCCTCTCCAATGACGGCACCCTTTTCGAAATGGGATGTCCTCATTGGATGGTGGACTCTTGCTTATTCAGATCTCCTATGGTTCCCTTTGATTTCAAGATGTGCTTAATTGTACGGGGATGGCAGATTGGATATCCTAATTCACTTTGGGGCATCTTCATAGGGGATCTCCTCCAGCTAGTACATTGGAGTTCCTTTGTTAGTCCTTATCAGTAGACATTGGGAGCTTTTGATTGGTCGGTCCTTGGCGCGAGGATCTTGGATCATAACTGAGATCGGCTCCCTTTTGGAGCTACGAATATTGTTTTTGAACTTATCCTAAGATTTTTGATTAGAGGATGGTTCTTTTTGTTTGTGAGATGCCGGACCTTGGTGATCTCAGGATATATCCTAAGATTGGATCATGATCTTTCCACGTGTCGATCTCTTATTGGCTGGTTGAATCTATTCCCAACACATACCATAAAATAAATGCACACACATAGGACCCACCCCATGTGTATAATGACTAAAATACCCCTACTTAGTAAAAATACCAAAATGCTTCTTAAGGAGGATCTAGGGTTTTACACCTAATCATACAATATGTAGGACCTGCACACAGAAAACTCTAATCCATGAACATATCCAATCCGCAAACAAGCCCATTAGTCATGCCCTATCACTAATGGATCGAATCCACAACACTGCTAACTCAAATGGAATACCTCCAATGAATAGACCGCTCCACTACAAATTGCATGCCTAATATGAAAGCCTCTATTTTGAACACTCCAAATGAATTTCATTTGCAAGTCCCTTTCCCACTTGCAAATGAAAAAGTTGGCTATCAATTGCTGGAAGAGCTCATCTTGATCGAAAATATTTTCCCTTTTGAGCTTGCTCATTCTACCAGAGTTTGGTATTTGTATGTCCCAATGGATAAAAGAAACGTATGATTTCTACTAAACCAGCTTTGCTTAGGTGAATCGCCTCCATTCTATCCTTTGATACAAAGATGGGCCCCACATCAACCTCCAAGTTTAACATACCTCTCCCTCTCTCTAATAAGCATATAATTTCAACTCCAATCCTTCCTCAATTTTATTAAGTCTTAAAGAGCAAATAGCCTATGTGCTCCTTTTAGAATTTCTCTCCATTGTTAGATGTGAAATTCCATTAATACTAATACTCTAACCATGTTCAAAGCTTTTGAGTGGTGGATCCAGTTCAAGAATTGGTGGATTCCAATTCACATACACTCGTGTAGGATCGACATTGTTTTTGTGTATCAATTTTTGGTATCAGAGCAAGTATATTCTAATATCGTTTAAATCGTTCAATATAAACCATAATTACAAATATCAGAATTTGTAGTGAGAAATTACCTTGTGATCCGTGTCATTCTAATTGCCTTGTCTTATGCACACTATTATCTATATCTCTATCGAATTAATTATTCAACCTATTAAGCAAGTTTCAGATGTGTTACGGTCCTTTGGGGATCGTAACTAAATCATCTATTAACTAGCTAATTTACTATATTTTAATTAAAATAATTCTTCTTCATTGATTGATTGCCTGATTCCTAAACCCATGGTTACATTATATAGGTTTCAAACCCTAGAAACCTTTCTTAAGATCACTTCTCGTTAAAATCGGAAACTGTTCATTGATAAGTCATTATTTTATGTATTTTTACCCTCATTTTTCTTAGTTAATTATTAGCATTATCCTATATAAATCTCAAACTTACATGAAAAATAGGATATTCTCTTTTCACCAATTGTATATTAGATTTATTTTCATAATAGTCAATTACTTTATATTAATAATCTTATTTTATTAGGTGCCCGAGCCCAAGACTAAAGCGAACATAAGTTCAAGCCCAAAAGCTTATATACAAAAGCCCAAATTTGAGCAAAAGAGTGGACTACGTTGACGGGCCAAGAAGTTGGGCCAAGAAGTGGGCCAATATAGTGGGCCAAGTTGGTGGACTAAGCATGGACAAAGGTGGTTAAGATTACAACAAAATGAACAGTCCAGATTACAAAGACATGAGGATGGCTTTCTAAAAATAAAATGATAGTTTTTGTTTTGAAATTTAAAAATGATGGAATGTTTAAGAAATAAATATCTTATCAAAAAAAAGATTCCTTTTGAAAAATAGAAGAATATTTTATTAGTTTTCAAAAGAAAGTTTTAAAATAATAAATTAGTGATTGATTCCATATTAAAAAATAAAAGAATATTTTATTGATTTTCAAAATGAAGTTTCAAAATAATAATTTTGTGAGTGATTCTATTGAGAAAGAAAAATATATTTTAGATAACTATTTCCATCTTTGAAAATATTTTTTCTAAGAAAAGAAAGTCTTAATTCACTAAAGATAAAAAGAATGTTACACATCACAACCTATAAAAGGACATTCAATGGATGATAGATGGAGTTCTTCTCTTGATTGCTCTCCGGTTGGACATATCTCTCGGCTACACATATTTCTCGGCTACAGTCTTCGATTAGCATCGGATCTCTTTTCTCTTTTTTTTTTATTTCTTTTAGTCTTTCCTTTGTTCTTCTTGTAATTTTTTCTTTTTTTTAGTTTAGTTTTAATTATAAAGTGTAATGTTTTCCGGTCATTAGAGAGATTAACAACCTCTGTTGATGACCGGTAAAAACTCGTTCTCTTAAATATAAGTTATAAATTATTATTTTTTTGTTAAATTATTTTTGGTTGATCAAGTTAATTTCACTATTCTCACCCCTCTCTGTGGTTTGACCCCGTATTTGCACTATACATAAATCGTTGATTTGGCTTTTGCAGATTTTGGTTTGATTAGACAGTAAAGTACAACGATCGAGAAAAAATATTGTCCATCAATAGGAAATTAGGTAAAAGATCGATTGCTCTAATACCAAATATTACGATATTTTGGCGACCGTAACTAAATCATCTACAAACTAGCTAATTTAGGACATGTTTCCGTGCGCTAATATTCGCCCAGGCGTGTTTGGCAGCCAGTTGCCCATGCCAAATATTTAGCGAGGCCCACAAATTTGCCCGCCGCGGTGGGAAAACATTTGATTACCTCCCCTTCAGTAAATATTTTCACACCAATTAAGCCTTTGTGGGACAATTTTATTTTCTCGCGAGAAAATCACTATTTTCAATAAAAATAAGTTTTTAATATATGAAAAAGATAAAATTGAGTTTTTTTAATCCTTTGACCTAATATATGGGTCCCACACTCGCTTAACCCATATTTGACTTACTTTAATATGTTGGACCCACACAAATTGAAAGAAAATTAAGTAAGCTAGCTAATACACGTACCAAACATTGTTAAATATTGACATGCTCAAATATTTAGCTAAGGTAATATTCGTCTGGCTAAATATTTGACATTGGAACTCTTTTTCTCACGTACCAAACACGTGCTTACTGAATTTTAACTAAAATAATTCTTTTTCATTAATTGATTGCTTGATTCTTAAACCCACAGTTATACAGGCTTTGAACTCCGAGAAACATTTCCCAATATCATTTTTCACTAAAATAGGAATCCATTCATAAAGTTTAACATTATAAGCAAAGACAACCTAACAACAAAGAACGCCACAAACTAAGGCCCTGTTTGGAGACTAAAAAATGGGGCCAGCCATGGTCAGACCAGCCCTCTGTGTTTACTGTTTAGTAATTGTGTGGGGCCCACTTTACAAACAGGAAGATAGATGCAATTCCAAACTGGCCCTAAAATATAAGTTTGTGGGTTATTTTGGCAAGGGCGCTAATTACAAGGCGCAATTGTACATGGAAATTCTAAAAAGTGGCAACTACTGTATTGGGCGAGAAAAGTTTTGATCCTCTCGGCCACAGTTAAAAATGCCACGTGACTTATTCTTGGAGATCAATGTATATTTAAACCATCACTAATTGCTGGTTTCTAACCGTTGGTTTTGAGTCTTTTTCATCAGTTCATTTTTTACCGTGGATTCGGGCATTATTTTTGGGGTACTCAGATCCAATGCCTAGAAACCACCAATCATACTGATTTTTGGTCTGCAGGTTCACCAGAGAATTTGTGAAGCAGAGAAGCGGTAATCATGAGCCAATGGTCGCGCGCCACATACACCCATGGTTACTTTTTAAAAAGTTTTTTTTAAACTAAATCTTAAAAAAAATAAGTTGATACAAACATTCGTACAGTCGTTAATTTATAAGAGTGTTCCACGTGGCGGTTTTAGATGTAGCCCTGACGCCCGGATCAAAATATTTCTCATCTTGGGCTGTGTGTCCAACGGAAAATACTTGAATACAATTTGATACAAACATCCCCAAAAGTGTGATGTGTCGGAGGCCCAATGATCTATGAATGTTTGGCCCACCCCTTGGTAAAACTACACAGCAAAAATCAGCCTGGTTGGTGATTTTCTAGTTGGATTTGAGCATTTTCCATCATGGGCTTGGAGCTCCTTCATGAGCCTAGTCTTGAAGCCCATGATAAAAATGCTCAAATCCAATGGCTAAAAGTTACCAATCAGACTGACTTTTGGTATGTAGGATCACCAAGGGATGGAGCTAACTTTCATAGGGTCAGTGAGCCCCAAAGAGTGTGACACATGGTGTTTTGGGGGACGTCTGTATCAAACTTCTGATAGACATTCGTATCGAAATCGAACTCACTGTAACACTATCATGGGCTTGCACTAGCATTAGGTATTACAAAAATAAGAGGTGGGCCCATATTAATTGACTGGGGCCACCCTATTGACAACCATAAACATAAAGTCATAAACAACTCTACAAATCATCCAAATAATAACCCCATCTGTCATGAAGAGCCCAACTAGAAAGCATGTCGGTGGGTAATTACCTAATCTCTCTTTCTAGTTTTTAAATTGCTATTTTGATCAGAGATTTTTTTAAAGAAACCTCCCCAAAGGAGAGGCAAAGTGATATAATCATTCCAACGGCTAGTTTTTTACAAAGTGGGGAGGGTGGATTACCATTAACTCTCTTTCTCACTCAAATCACAATGAAAAAGAACATGAGGGTCCATTTAGTCCACCTTTAAGCATGTATTTTTATAAACAAAATATTTTTATTTTTTGATAAAAACACCTTTAAGCATGTTGAAGAATGAAGAATACCAAAGAAAATGCAGAGCCATGATGATATTAGCATTATTAAAGGGAATGTGTTCTTAGCCCCTCAAATGCTTTCACAGCAAGAATTATTCATAAAGAGGTCCACCCCAGATGCAGACACTTCTCATACTCATCAACTCCATTCCCCACCACCATGGGAAGAAATGCATACATCAATCCGTATGGAACGCAGAGGCCAAAAACCAACCTGATTAGAAGACCCTAACCATCCAACCCATTTCTGTTTTCTGGACAATTCATACTTCTCATGACCTTTAATGAATGTTATGAATTGGATGATTAGGACCACCCGGTTGGAACGACTAGGTGGAATTGATTGAATGGTTAGTCTGAACCATTTTACATACTCACCAAGCATACAGCAAGAACAGACAGTAGACTACTATCCATATAGACAGACCGAAGTATTCGTTTTATAAGGAATACACCTTCAAATGGCTAAATAGTACATTACAGTCCAGCAAAACTAATAATACGCGACAGTGAATTTAATATTGTTCAGACAAACTAGAGTCCTCATACCACTTTTAATCTGGATTTTAGAATATTATTATATTTTTTTGAAAATATACTTTTAACATTATTAAGCATGATATATAAGCTTGAATTCATTTTTGAAGTAAAGTTTCCGAAATCTAGTTGGCGGTATTCCCATCAATACTAGAAGATGTCTAGTCAAAGACTACCTATGTCAGAAAGAAAAAGGAGTTAGCCACTAATTACTGTAATATTTCTTTTTCCCTGATTCCTTGGTATTGCTGGTTGATGACCCAATTCAGCCTTATGCTTTAAGCAATAGGTGTAACAGCTGTGTTAATCATGTATTAACATGCTGGCATCCTCACAGAATTCAAGTTCTGTACTATGTTCATAGCTCTTTGATTGTGAGCACCATTATCATGGTATGGAATTCATAGCCTCCTAGATTTCAATTTTAAGACCCCAAGTTCAATATACTTCTCTTTGGGCAGAGTCGAACCATCGTAACTGACTGTTTGAGATTGCAGGATTCGGATAATTGACATGGGCAATGAGATGGGAAACAGCAATGTATCGGGGCTGCAAGGTATGTTTAGATGATGTCAAGTTGTCAACTGTTTATTTAGCCTCAAATTCACAGAAAATAGAAGTGTTGATATGTTTTAACACAAATGGATTGATACAGAGCAAGATAAGACAGAGGTTGAAGCACCAAACAAATCTTCGGAAGCGTCAATGGAAAGCGTCAAAGCTGAGAACGAGCCAGTTTCTTCACCCAAAGGGGATGATTCTCAGGGAAAGCATACAGGCTTGGATTCTGAGGATCCATATGGAATAGGTGATCCTCATATTGAGAAACAAACATTAGATGGAAGAGGTCAGTAATTTCTTCTGCTCCAAACTGTAATTAGCATCTGATTTACATTGATCGGACATTTCATTTCAGTGCACCTAAATTGATAGAGATTTTTGAGTTTCCTGAGTCCTTGTGCTACTGGAAATCCATCTACCTACCTGTCTTTATATATATATATCCATCTATATTATTTATCTATTTGTCTATCTATCTATCATCTTAGTTTGGCTATTGTGCTACTCTAGAGCCAGATAGAACTGTGGTTCAAGCTCCCGATGGATCATCAAAAGCTCCATCGGTGTCAAATGATACAAATGACGAAGAGACCCATTCAGTTTTATCATCCGAAGATGAATGCTTTCATGAGACAGTTTCAGCTTCTGAGAAGAGCCCATCAGGAAAAAGTGATAGCCAAATTCAGAAACAGACATCGACCGTAAGAGGTTAGTATATTTCTGTTTCTTATTGTTCAGGAACCTTATTTTGATGCATCTAATAGATATGGAATTTGAATTCTTAACAAGTTTTGAACATCCTTAGGAAGTTATACTTGTCTGATTAAGTTTCACAAAGTATACCATCTATCTTATATTTTGATATAAAGAACACACAATTACATAGATAGGTACCTAAATGTAGCTTGAAACCTTTGAATTGATTAGTTTAGAATTGCAACAGAGGGAGAAGAATCGAGAAATTCACCTCTAGATACAAAATCTGCTCCCTACGATCCAGAAACTATGGCATCTGTAGATCTTAAGTCTGATCAACAAGATTCCAACAATATTCATGCTGAACCAGATGCGGGGGACGGAAGCGAACTGCAGGGAAGCAATGAGAGTGTTCTAGGATCGAGTGAACCAAGTGATTCTGAGGAAAAAGGACCAAAGTTAGAGGACGAAATATTACAGACTCTTGAAGGAAATTTTGTCCCTATTACCAATTTGGAAGTAGCAAACAATGGGGATGACACACCAAAGGAAGAAATGGAATCTCAAGAAGAGAATGTACTAGATATGAGCAACACCCATGAAAATAAAGATGAAAGTACAGATGGAGTTGCAGTAGGGAAAAAGACAACTCTGTTGAATGATGTTGAAAAGGAAGGAGATGAAGAACACAAACCTGCAGAATTGGACTTGTTTAAAAAGGATTCCAATGATTTACAACCAGAAGCTATTCCATTATCTAAATCACTAGACTCAATTCAAGTACAAGCTTCCGAATCTGAAGTCAAATGTGTAGTTCAAACTGATGACATAAAACTGATTGAGAATGGATCAGAAATTGAACAGAACAAATACAACCATAACCCAAGTCCACTTTCCGAGGAGTCAGTGGAAGAATCAAATATGGACAAGATGAATAGTACTTGTCAATCTGAATCTGTACCCATAGGCACTGATCATAAGGAAAAGAGCAAGGGAAGTGAGGTTGTTGGATCGAACAACTATGGGATGGAGAGGGATTCTCAAATTGACGACGCAAAGGTGGCGGAGAATGGATACCAAGTTGATGTCCATGACAGCGACATGAGTTCATCTTGTGAGAAAAAGGGTATGGATTTGGACAAAGAAACTGAGATGGTAGTTGAAATTTCTACTTCTTCAACTGAATCTACTATGGATACCAACTTTGAAGAAGAGAAACTTCCTACATGTTTCTTGTCTTTGTCCAATTCAACTGAGGAGAAAGTCGTGGCAGAGATGATGGAGAGAGCAGATGATCCAGATACAGAAGGAAAGCATGTCGAAGCCAGAGAAATAGTGAAACCAGTTTTGTCCCAGTTTCATCCTAATGAACCAGCAGAAATTTTGGTCCCAACGGATCCTGTTTCTCAAGACCAATCTCAAGATGCCAGACAGAACCTCACTCTAGAGGGATCTGAGATGGTAGAAAACAGGAGAAGCTCAACCTTGGAATCAAATCAAGAGAATTCCAGAGAGGTTGATGTAAGTGAGACTTCCAAATTTGATTCAGGGATATCAAATATAGAAACTTCAATGCAGCTTGAAATATTTGACATTTCCATGGATCAATCTCAGGGACAAGAACTGGCATGCGATCTAACCGACTATACAAGTGTTCATGATTCAAACATGGATTTTAGAACTCCAGAAAACAGTGAGAATTTCAAGAACCAAGAAAACTTCAGCACCAAGGTTGATGTTAGAACACAGTCCAGCTTTGATTTTGACAATCCGGTTGCAGAAACTGAAGTCCCAGCATCCCAATCCGTCGAACAAGATTCTGAGCACAACCCATTACTGCATCAGACAGTGACTGCCAAAGTTGAAAGTTCTGCATTTGCAAGTTGTGATTCTGAATCTAAAGAAAGTGTGGAGAGGTTCGCTACTGAATCTAATCCAGAAAATCTGAACATCCATGCTGAGGTTACTGAAATTTCCAGCTTCAGTTTACTCCCACTTGATGCAAGGACTGAAGAATCTGATCGAACCCCATTACTATATCAAGAAAAGACTCCAAGAGGTGATGTGTTTGAACTGAAAGGCAGTGGTTCTGAAACCTTAGCAAGCAAGATCGATGTTAGTGCGCGAAAACCAGTTGCAGAAACTGAATTTGCAACACTTAAAGCAAGTAAAGAAGAATCTGGTCAAGAGCCAATACAGTATCAGGAACAGTCGGTAGAAAAGCAAGTCCTCACATTGGAAAGAACGGATTCAGAGAAGCTGAAAACTCCACTTCTGAGCTACTCAAAGGAAGAAACATATTTTCTGGAGTCACCACAGAAACATGAGAGACCAGTTGCAAAGAAGGAAGTGGAAGACATGTGTAACTCGCCCACTAACAAAGTCATGTCTACTTCATCTCGAGGGAGAGAGAAGCGCAAACCTAAGTCTTCCTTCTTCAGTAACTGCATGTGTTGTACAGCAGTGATCCAATAAAAGCTTTCCATACTTCCTAATTTTTCATTTATTTATCTGTTTTCAACTGTTCTGTGTTGTGGGAGAGTTTTGACAAAGTGAGAGAGATTGTTGGTGGGATTGTATTCTTTTCTATCTACAGTTTTATGTGAGGTTGGTTCATATTTTGAGATTTATTTGTAACTTTTGTATTTATTGTTTGTTTGTTTAAGAGAAGTCTGTAGTAAGGTTTTGGAGGGAGATTGCATTTTAAGCAGCTTTGATGCCTGTGATTGTAATTTCTTTTACAATATTTATATAAAGCTTATATTTGAAATTTCAATGGCCACTGATTTCATAGCCCCACTGATGTCATAGAGGTGTTGCATTAACTTACCACCAAGGCCAAATTTGATGTCGCAAGATCGAAAAATACAACTATTGATTGAAACTCAAAAATTAAGGAAGAGAATTCCCTGTATACAATGTATGTTAATGTACACCTTCTTTATCAAGCATCATTGGCTTGACAAGGAGTATATGGAAAGAAAACAGAGAAGTGTCTACAGAAGCCTCAGAGATGATCAGACATGTTAGCCAGCCTCCAAGGGCCACCCCACCCGATTCAAAAGTCAATTGGGACTTTATCAAGTCTTATGTAGCAGATATGATATTTCACCTACAGGTAAAAGAAAATCAAGCAAAAAACATAAAGCAATAAGCCAACTCATGAAAGTTGTTAGGCGTCAAGTTGCACCACAATGTGCCATAATGGTGTCTGTGACTCAAAACATATAAAGGAAGCCAGAAATCTGGTAGCTGAAAATTTTGAACAAGACTTGGAAGAAGAATTTAGTGTTGGATCAGAGGAAGCAATATCTGATGCTTCCTCAAATATTGGAGATTGGGAATCACCACCAGTCTGTGACAAAGTGATTGGAGAAGACGATAGTGGGTCCACCTTTGATGGTGAGACTATCTACGATGAGAAATCAGGAAAATGATAGAATATGGGAATCATTTTTTATGATGATGAGTCTCTACTTGATGTGAAACCTGTTTATGATGTCTATATCAGTTCTTCTATCAGTGATGAAAACCTTGAGTAGTTGTTTGATTGGCCAAACCTTCATGTTCATTGGCCAAAACTTCAACTTGTGAGAGGTCAACAATATCATTAGAACCATTTTTGGCTCTCATGGTACATGTAGAACTACTTAAGTGAATAAAAAATACATTTTTTTTCTAGTCAATAGCCAACAGTCATTGTTCAATGGTCAACGAGTCAATGGTCAAAGGTAACTAGTTCAAGGGTTGGGCTTGGTCTAAACCTAATAGATTTTGGGCTAAACACTTGGGCTAAAGCTAAAGTTCTTTTGGGTTGGGCTTGTTATGGTCTAAAATATGCCTATGAGTTTGGGCTAAAGGAACTTATGGGTCTAAGGAATGGACTCAATGGGCTTCTAGTGTGGGCTCGGGCTTATGGTTGTGGTACTGGGCCTAAGTTAAATGGGTTGTAATTTTAAAGGATATTGATATGGGCTGGGGTTTAAGTATTACTTAATCCCATTAAACAAATAAAATTAAGGGAATTTTTTACATACCCCCCGTGTTATCTTTAAAATTTGACATACCCCCCCCCCCCCCCACAATTTGAAAAAGCTGACATACCCCCCTATGACTCGGTCCACGGTCATTTGACCAGTGTTGACCCGAGTTGACTGCCAAATTTTTTACTAAATGGCAAAAATGCCCTTGTCTTCAACCTTTGACACAAGGGTTTGAGAAAAAACCCAAACCCCACAAACGGCTATGGTGGACGGCCAGCCAAGGGATTCCAATGGGTTGGTCGCCCATCACCGGTGACCATCCCACTGGAGTCTCATGGTCAGCTGACCACCACTCGGGCAATAATTTAAAACCCAAGGTTAAAAAAAAAAGCATAAAATTTTCATTAACATAAATGAAAAGCAAGACAAAGCAATTTATATTTTAAGCTTTTGAGACATGGATTTTAGAAAGATGGGTTCTCTCAATTTTAAAATATTCCTTCATGAGTTTTATCTATTTTGTTTTGGGGGGGGTCTTCTCAATATTCGCTTAATTTGTCAAAAAATCTCAAGTTTACGTTAATAGGTTTTAATTTTTTATTTTTAATCTCCTCTTTTCATGTTTGATTTTGGGTTTGGGTTTTGGCCTAAACCCAAACCCTAATTCTAAAGTTGAAGAGAAGGACACTTTCGTCCTTTAGTACAAAATTTTGTAGTCAACTCGGGTCAACACTAGTCAAATGATAGTGGACCAAGTCATAGGGGGGTATGTCAGCTTTTTCAAATCGGGGGGGGGGGAGTTATGCCAAATTTTAAAGATAACATGGGGGTATGTCAAAAATTCCCTAAAAATAAAAATATGTGCTCAACGTGGAAGCCAACCAAGGAGGAAAGCTTACCAGAGAATGGTGGTGGTATGGCTGCGACGGTGAAGGGATAGTGACGGAAGGGTTGACGCACCGGGTAGGAAACGGTAAGGTGTTGGTTTCTTTTTGAAAAACCCTCATCCTCTAATGGTGGCTACAGTGACGATGACGGCAATGAAGGTGATAACGGCCACAGTTCGAGTTGGAGATTTGAACAAGATGCATGATATTTAAGCTCTAATACCAATTGATGCGGAACAATAAATGATCCGGTGAAGATCCAAGCGAAAGCACGCGATAGGAACAAAATGTTAGCATTATGTGGCCCATCCGGGGCCCATAAGAAGCCCATCATGTGATCCATTAGTTTTGGTTTCCTAAAAGGCTTGGATTCTATATTAAGAATTTCCTATGAAAAGTTTCTAATTGCACTAGGATTCTTGATGGGTTAGAATCCTAGTGTTTCTATTCTTAAGATCTTGGGTTCTCTCTCTCTATCTATAAAAGGAGCACAAGCCATTCCCATCAATGCAAGTTCTCATTGGAGTGTGCATACGAGAAGATTAGAGAAAGAAGAACCGAGTCTTCCCTCCTCCATCATCGTTCGTTGTCTTCAGCGATTTAAACGCCAAGAAAATCGGTTGTGCCAATGGAGAAAGGTACACCATTCTTCTTCTTTCTTTACATTCATTAGAAAACCTCAAAAATCGTTTAATCACGATCCTAAGTGATAACTCGATGTTTAATCGATTATTGACATCATCGAGATAAAGAATCCAACATGTAGTATCAAAGCAAGGTTCGGATTTTCATGATTTTCGGGTCTCAGCGTCTTGTTTGAAAGTTGCAAAACATGATTTTTGTCTTTTCTTTGGCCACTATTTTTCGATCGCCGGAGGGTCACCAGTCACCAGTCACCGGAGTTGCTTCCAGTCCATTGTCGGCCATGAGGTAACTCCATTTGTGTTGGTGTCCGGGCAAACAAAGGTCATAGGAGTGTTGCGCTATCGATCAAAGTTGGCCCCGTACAAATCTGGTTTACCGATTTTTGGATAGAAAAACATGCTTTTTCCACAACTTTGGTCGCCGTTTTTCGGTCACCGGATTGTCACCAGTTGTCGGGGCTACTGTTGATCCATTGTAGGCCATGAGGTGACTCCATTTGTGTTGGTGTCCCGACAAACGAAGGTTGTTGGACTATCGTTCAGAGTTGGGATGTTTTATGTTTTTGGAAAGAAGATTTTTCCAGATTTGCTTGTATGTGGAGGGGGATATTTGGGTTGTGATTTTGTGGTTTAGGGGATATGTAGTTTGGTACTCCCACCACCAAAAACTAGTATTTAAATTTATATTATATATGTCATTTTGGGCTTGTGATTGAGCATATCATGGCCCAAATCTAATGGGCCCCTCATGTACTTTTAGATCCCGTTTTGATATGGGCCAATACGTCAATATAAGCCCAAGCCCAATTCGGACTTAAATGGGCCCATTATAGGACCAAACTTGTTTTTGCCATTCCGGGCTCATTTTAAGGCCGTTTTTTACCCAGAAAAGCTCATTTTCTTCGTATTCTCGAGCCTCACGTTTTGGGATTATTATTGGTATAATTTGGATTAATTAAATCAGCATGAATGTCTTTATATTATTTTCTTTCTTATGTGTGAACGTGATTATCTGCGTATAATTGTTATGTTTAAATCATGATTGTCAACAATCATTAATTCATATCAACATACATAAGGTGGATTAGTTTGATAGCTACCAAAGTAGCCCAACTAGAATTTTTTTATGTATGTTGATTTGTATAATCGATTCTTAATACAAATACCTATGTATTAGATAAATGATGTTGAAATAGTAATTTTTGGTTAGAAAGTCATAGATTTACCCAAAGGTGAATGGATGACTAAATAATCGAAAATTGGAATAGAATAACTGATATGCATCCTTAATCCGGACTGACTTTGAATGTCCAAAGGCAACAAGCCTACCGGATTGCGAGTGACGTTATCAATAAGTTTTATTTGGTTATTGGCATACTATGCGATTGAACATTTGTATATTACGACATCGGCCTAAAGGAAGAGGTGGTGATAGTACTACTTTTTCATCATCAGAATAAATCTAAAATGAATGTTTGTAATTTGATTAGTGAGTTTTTTATCCTATTACAGTACATGTTCCTGCTTCGCTTCATGCACACGCTTCGTCTGTTCCGATCCTTGACGGATCAAACTTTTCGAATTTGAATGAACAGGTCCAGTTCACCTTAGGTGTTCTGGATCTAGACTTGGCTCTCCAGATCAAAAAGCCTGCACCACTAACTACTACAAGTACTGTAGAAGACAAAACCACAATGAAATAGTGGGAGCGATCGAACAGACTTAGCTTGATGTTTATGCACATGATTGTCACGCCCCAAACCTGGGTCTATCAGACCTGACCCGTGGTCCATAACTCAGACCCATGGTCCCGGATGTGAGGATAAGAAAAGAATTATGAGAATAATCCAATTATTTCATTAATAGGTCTCATCACTACATTATTCAAATAAAAAATGTCAATATTTATTACATCATAGCTTCTAAAGTAATACCTAATACATATTTTCTAAGAAAGCAATAAAGTAAGATATGGATCAATTCTCTGTCGACTCCGCATGTGCTACGCACCCGCTTCATTGGGCAAATCTGAAACATAATAAATAGATTGAGCTGCGAAGCCTAGTAGGTACACTCCATCACCCTTATTACCATGGGGATGAGCGACTAACCACGGATAATCAACAGAAATAATACATAATGTAAATAAAGCAATAGGATACTAATAATCAAACTGAATTTAAACATTAAAAGAAAATTCGATGAGCATGCATGACATAAACACTACGAGGCACACTTTATACAAACAGCGGGCCAAACTATCAAATACCACATTGATCCAAAGGGGTTGAGGCTTTGCACCCCAGGGCTCCGAGCCCTCCTTGCTCTTTAAGGAAAAATCCTAAGGGGTTCGGCACATAACACGGCACGAAACCCTAACCGTGTGTCCATGCAGTCTCAATCTTCTTCTTCTTCTTTTTTAATCTCATAGAATGATATATTCATAGGCAATCATAAAACAACATGACATATATTACAAAAAATATACAAATCTAAATTTTTAAAAAGATAACAAATATTTTAAAACATGCTCAAATTCTTTCTAACATAACTAATCATGCTTTTGGAAATATAACACATGTAAATTTAAGAAAAATATAAGGTTTTTAACTAATTACAAAATGTAACATTCAACATATCATATATACAATTTGTATAAAAATAGCCATGAGAATAAAATGAGGAAATAACCTACCTCTGTTCTTTAAACTAGATCTTTGTGATATGTTCGTTTCTTCTCTTCTATCTCATTTTTGTTCTATGATCTTCCACAAGTATTTTAAAATAAAAGGTTTAGAAAAAAACAAAAAGCCCTTAAGAAATAGTTTATAGTTTGGATAATTGGAGGTGAAAAGTTGTTAGAACTTTGGGGTAGCTAATGGCTTAATGAGATGGAGAACCAACACAAGAGAAGAGAGAGAGAACTAATGGCTTGATGAAAAGATGGTGTCTCCTATGGCCTTTATATAGCCTTACCAAAGGCTTAGGTTAGCAAAGAGATTTTCAAAAGTGGTAAAGTTAATTAATGATTAAAAGAGTTTCTAACTTAATAAAAAGTGAAGTTTCTAAAGTTAATAAAAAATGAGTTTCTTATATTTAAAGTGAAGTTTTTCTCCCCATAGTGTTTAACAATTTATACGTAGGAAGAAAGAAAAATATTTTCTCTTTCATAGGTGGCATTTTAAAAAATTAAGAATGCATTATTACATGTGTTATTTTATTCCTAATTTATTTTTATTTGTACATGTGGCAGCCACATAAGCAAATGAGTTTCTTAAAAAATTAAATCTAACTAGCATAGTCATCTTATTTTTAAATGTTAGGAGTAGGGTGTATGACACACACACAATCACTTAAATATACATGCACTATTCATATGTGCTTTAAAACACAAGCAATTAATTAATTAAGGCCATAAGTTATATGTATATTTTTAATTAAATAATTATAAAATTAACATAAGAATTATAATGCACATCTATGGGCCTCAAAGCAATCTTCAAGTCATGGGCCTTATTAAGCCCCTATGGGCCCCATAAGGAGATCACTAAAAAATTCAAAAATTTATTTTTTTCTAAAACTTTCCAAAAGGCAAATATAGTCTCCTATTAGTTAAATAAAGTCAAAGTAGACATAATTAAAGTCTAAAAAGTCAAGAATACCCTAATATATCAAAATGACAGAATTGTCTTTTAAGGGAGTTTTAAGGTTTTACATGACTGTGGCAAATAATATCAAGTCGTCACTTCAGGAAACTGACAATGCATCGACCTACCTAAAAAATATATGAGAGCATTTTAAAGCCGCTAATAAATCCTTAATAGGGACACTTATGTCCCAACTGACTACTATGAAGTATAACGGGGTAAGGGGTATGCAACAACATATCCTAGAAATGACTAATATCGCTGTCAGACCAAAATCATTAGGAATGAAGGTGGATGAATCCTTTATGGTGCAGTTCATTTTGAACTCACTCACTCCTCAATATGAGGCATTCCAAATCTCGTATAATACGAATAAGGATACATGGAATGTCAATGAGCTGACAAGTATGGTCATACAAGAAGATGTCAGACTTAAGCAAAGAGGGGTTCATTCTATTCATTTCATTTCTCAAGGAGCTGTTAAGAGTGGAAGAAGAAAGCTTGAAAAAGGCAAAGGACGAGCACCACAAAAAAACCTTGGGCCTGCTTATGTACCTCAGGCTCATAAGAAGGTTGGCGACGGATTGAGGTGTTTCTTCTGTAAAAAGAAGGGACATCTTCGGAAAGAATGCCCGAAGCGCAAGACATGGTTCGAAAAGAAGGGTAAGCATTTTGTTTTAGTATGTTTCAAATCATATCTTGCTGAAGTACCTTCATGTACATGGTGGATTGGCACTGGTGCTACTGTTCATGTTTCCAATTCGATGCAGGGATACCTTACAACCTAGAGCCCAAAACTAACTAAGAGATACATCTTAATGGAGAACCGCGTGAAAGCTGAAGTTATGACTGTGGGGACTTTCCTACTCATTTAGATAGTGGTTTCCATTTAGATTTACCAATACAGTTTTTGTTCCCTCTATTTCAAGAAACTTAATTTCTTTACCTAAACTTGAAATTGATGGTTATACCTTTTCTTTTGGACATGGATCTTTCAGCCTATTTAAGAATAATACACTTGTGGGTTCTGGTATTTTATGTGATAGATTATACAAATTGAATCTTGATCCTTCTTTTTCTGAAACCCTATTGACCCTGCACCCGAATAAATGTATTGGAATCAGTGGCATGATAAATGAAAATTCTTCTTTCTTGTGGCATAAACGATTGGGGCATATCTCCAGAGAAATGATAGAAAGATTAGTAAAGGATAAAGTTCTTCCAACTTTAGACTTCATTGACTTTGGTGTGTGTGTGGAATGTATTAAGAGAAAACAAACCAAACACATTAAGAAAGGTGCCACAAGAAGTAATGGGCTTCTTGAGATTATCCACACTGATATATGTGGACCCTTCTCCACTCCGTGTTTCGGTGGAGAAAAATACTTTATTACCTTTATTGATGACTTTTCCAATTATGCGTATATCTATCTACTACATGAAAAATCTCAGGCAGTGGATCCATTGAGGTATACATTACTGACGTTGAACGACAATTAGATAGAAAGGTGAAAGTCGTAAGATCTGGTAGAGATGGTGAGTATTATGGTAGATATGATGAAATGGGCAAACATCCTGGTCCATTTGCTAAACTCCTAGAATAACGTGGAATTCGTGCACAATATACGATGCCTAGTACGCCTCAACAAAATGGTGTGGCTGAGAGGCACAATCATACATTTTTGGATATGGTTAGGAGTATGATAAGTAAATCTACCTTACCCGAATCTTTGTGGGCCGAAGCCCTTAAGACCATTATATATATTCTAAATCAAGTTCCTAGTAAGTCAGTTCCTAAGACTCCTTTTGAGCTTTGGACTGGTAGGAAGCCGAGTTTAAGACACTTGCATGTCTGGGGTTGTCCAGCTGAGGCTAGAATCTATAACCCACAAGAAAATAAATTGGATCCTAAAACGGTAAGTGGATACTTCATAAGCTATCCAGAAAAGTCCAAAGGGTATAGGTTTTACTGTCCTAACCATAGCAAGAGAATTCTAAAAATTGAAAATGCCAGATTCCTAGAAAATGGCGAGACAAGTGGGAGTGATCAACCATGAAATGTGGTTATTGAAGAAGTTAGGGTGCCCATCCCTCTCTGCCAATAACTTCTGGACCAAATATTGTACCTATTATTGATCATGATCAATTCAACAACAATGAGCAACAATTGAATGAACTATCACTCCATAATGAGGTCGAAGCCAATGAACCGATAGTAGAGGCACCACAAGTCATGGCATTACGAAGATCTAAAAGAGTAAAAAGATCTGCCATTTCGAGCGATTATGTGGTGTACCTACAGGAATCTGAGTATGACATAGGGATGAAAGCAGACTCAGTTTCATTTTCACAAGCCGTAGCGAGTAATGATTCTAAAAAATGGATCGATGCCATGAAAGATGAGTTAAAATCGATGGCTCAAAATAAAGTTTAGAATCTCATCGAATTGCCTGAAGGACTGAAAAGGGTCAGATGTAAATGGGCTTTAAGACCAAACGTGACTCGGCAGGCAATATCGAACAATTTAAAGCTAGATTGGTGGCCAAAGGTTTTACTCAAAAAGAAGGCATTGACTACAAAGAGACATTATCTCATGTATCTAAGGACTCACTCAGGATCATCATGACACTAGTAGCTCATTATGATTTAGAGCTACATCAAATGGATGTGAAAACTACGTTTTTAAATGGGAGTTTAGAGGAAAAAGTCTACATGGAGCAACCAGAAGGCTTCTCAGAAAAGGGAGAGGAACACCTTATGTGCAAGCTTAAAAAATCAATATATGGACTTAAACATGCCTCACGTCAATGGTATATTAAATTCAATGATACCATTGTCTCCTTTGATTTTAAAGAAAACAACGTTGATCGATGCATATACTTGAAGGTCAGTCGGAGCAAGTTTATTTTTCTAATCTTATATGTAGATGATATTTTGCTTGCTAGCAGCGATTTAGGTCTGTTGTTCGAAACTGAGCAATTTCTCATCAAGAACTTTGAAATGAAAGATATGGGAGAAGCAGCCTTTGTGATTAGAATCGAAATCTTTCGAGACCGAGCACTAAAGATGTTAGGATTATCTCAGAAAAACTATATCGAAAGAGTTTTAGAAAGGTTTGGAATGCAAAACTATTCAGCTTCAGATGCCCCAGTTCAGAAAGGTGATAAATTCAATCTTATGCAATGTCCAAAAAATAAGTGGGAACGTGATCAGATGAAAAATATTCCATATGCTTCAGCCGTAGGAATCTTAATGTATGCACAAACTTGCATTAGACCAGACATCAGCTTTGTAGTCGGTATGCTGGGTAGATATCAAAGTAACCTAGGGATGGAACATTGGAAAGCTGCAAAGAAGGTGATGCGATATTTAAAAGGGACAAAGGATTACATGCTCACATTCAGAAGGTCGGATCACTTAGAAGTGATCGGTTACTCAGACTCGAACTATGCAGGATGCTTTGATGAGAGAAAGTCTACTTCTAGCTATGTCTTTTTATTAGCTGGTGGAGGTATCTCATGGAAAAGTATGAAACAAAGCATCACTGCTTGGTCCACTATGGAAGCTGAATCCTTGGCTTGTTTTGAGGCCACGAATTATGGATTATGGCTGCGGAACTTTATCTCAGGACTTGGAATTGTCAACTCTATTGCCAAGCCGCTGAGAATTTATTACGATAACATCGCAGCGGTCTTCTTCTCCAAGAACCACAAGTTTTCTAATGGTCTTAAGCACATTGAACATAAATATCTTGCCGTTAAGGAGGAAGTACAGAAGCAGCGAGTATCAATAGAGCACATAAGTATAAAGCTTATGATTGCGGATCCATTAACTAAGGAGTTAGCACCAAAAACTTATAAGGAACATGTTGAAATGATGGGTCTTAAAGGCTACCCATAATGTGTTATAGTTTTATGGATTGATTAATTAATTGACATGTTTGAGATCTCAATATATATGCTTTCTGTTATGTTCCTGTTTCCATAAGGTGTACACATATTTGTGAATGGATGAATGATAACGGGAACAGTCTTGACAAGACATTAATGATGAACCATTTTATAGGCATTATTATTATTTTTGTGTATATATATATAATAAATTTTCCGCTTATGACCAAAATTAAGTGAGTTACTAGTGTTGTAGTACATGGAAGGAATTACTCGAATAATGATGTACAACCGCCATGATTTCGCATTAGCAGTTTATTTAATTATGGTATCATGATGGCTAATAAAGTTGGAGGATTATGATGTTTTTTAAAAGTGTGCACACGTGTATGTCATTTTTTTTAAGGTAGGAATCTAATATGAGTCTTTTACAAAATAAAATATTTTAAATGGTGTTTTAAAATAAAGTGTCTTTTGTCGAATGGGCCAAGTGGGAGAATGTTAACATTATGTGGCCCATAAGAAGCCCATCATGCGACCCGTTGGTTTTGGTTTCCTAAGGCTTGGATTCTATATTAAGAGTTTCCTAAACCTCCACCTACACCTTCATTGAAATTAGCAAGTGGAAAGTTTCTAATTGCACTAGGATTTTTGATGGATTAGAATCCTAGTGTTTTTATTCTTAAGATCTTGGGTTCCTTCTCTCCATCTATAAAATGAGCACAAGCCATTCCCATCAATGCAGGTTCTCATTAGAGTGTACATACGAGAAGATTAAAGAGAGAAGAGAATCGAGTCTTCCCTCCTCCATCATCTTTCGTTGTCTTAAACGATTTAAACGCCAAGAAAAATCCGTTGTGCCAATGGAGAAAGGTACAACATTCTTCTTCTTTCTTTACATTTATTAGAAGACCTCGAAAATCGTGTTAATCACGATCCTAAGTAATAACTCGATATTTAATCGATTATCGACATCATCGAGATAAAGAATCCAACACAAAATCCACCGTTCAAAAACAAAAAAGACTTCACCTTGAAACTAAACTCTATTTCTTCATTCAATCTTCTTTGGCACCTTACTCAATGATAGGGTGCTTTGGTTAAGGGAGGTCATCCCGAGTTTTCATTTGTCAAAAGGTGTTACAAATTAAAATTTAAACACAACCGATACAAAAATTTCCTAAATAGAATCTGGGTTCTCAAGCCTTAAGCATGTTTAAGAGTATTTTCGATTTGTTTATGCCGTTCCTGTTCGGGTCCTTTTTCGTATCTAAGCTACATCAAAGATCATATGTAGGAGGGTCGAGAGGTTGGATGACTCTTTTGCAGGTTTGAAGTTTGACCTCAACAGCCAATCTTTTTGATAAGTATAACAACTTTATTGAAAAAGCCTAGGAGACTAAGGTCGCCTACCAAAAGCTAAAATATACAAAGTAAATGTAATACAACAATAAAAGATAACAAACCAAAACACCCACTGCCTCCCACCCTTAATATCTCTAACAACTGACCAGATCAGCCCATTTAAACACTAAATTTAATTTCTTAGAATATGCATTTTTCTTCCTCATACAACTTGATCCTTTTTCTTCCTCATACAACTTGATCCGAAAGTACACCAGTGCTTTGATCTCCACCATAAGATGATCCTCATGTAAGCTTTTACTTTCAAACACTCTTATTGCTCTCCCTCCACAGAATCCAAATGACCGCCAAAGGAGTCAATGCCCACATTCTTCTTCCTAAACAACCAAGAGCCTTTCCTTTCTATGCAGAAAATAGCTCTTTAACCATCTTAAGAACTACCCAAAGCACCCCAAACTCCCTAAAAAATCTTGTTCAAATCATCCATGCGCTGTTGCAATGTAAGAACAAATGATCCACTAATTCCCCACTATGTAAACATAGTGGATAATGATCCACAATTCTCACCCCTCTTCCAAAGAAAATCCATTGTTTGTAGTCTTCCTTGAACTGTACATCAGGATAAAAATGGTACTTTTGACGAAGTTCTATTACCCCATATATTTGTTGTCGGAACTCTTCTAATTCATCCCCCTTCCAATGCCCCTATAATAAATAATAATGTATGTAAAATGTACATTTGATGTCATGGGTCCATCGCCTAGCATCATTCCTCGAACTTAGAGTAGGAGTCTCTCCCAACTTAATCATAAGATCTGCCAATCGAGGCACCTCCCAGTCCTGCAGCTGACGCCGTTCCCAACTTGGTAAGCTATCAATAATAATCTGCATTTCACTAACAGTAGCACACTTCTTTTTCTAAAGGAAAAAGATGTAACATGGTATGCCTGAAACTGTAGCAAATGCGGAAGCAAGTACGATTTTTGTTACTGACCATTGTCATCTGGGCCCACTGACCGCATGGGTGTTTATCCCACCCCTTGGTGGATATACACACCAAAAATCAACTTGATTGGTAATATATAACCATTAGATTTTAGCATTTTTTAGAACTTTTAAGGTGTTCTTATGGCCGTTGAATGCAACCATTTTTTGAGTACTAAAACCATCGGCTAAAAATCATTAAACAAGCTGATTTTTGGTATGAATGTCTATTAAGGGGTGGGCTAAACATCCATGCAGTCGGTGGGTCCAGATGGCAGCGGTGACTACCAAAAATGCCGCTTCTGCAAATGAAATGATCTCAGGTATACCTTGTTACATCACTACCCTTTCTAAAATGAGAAAAAGATTATGAAACTCAGACTTCAAATTATTAGTCATGCACCATCTATCCTTTCAAAAAAACCTTATTCTCCCTTCCCACTTTAAAGTTTAAACATCGCCTCTCTTCAAATCTATTTAAGCCGTTCATGATACCCCTCCACAGCTAATCAAGTGGACAAAATTCTATATCGACGGTGGAAAAACCTGACGTTTGTGGAGCTCTCCCTGCCACCAGAATACTATGGTAATTCTCCTTTATTTTTGTGAAGAGCTAAAGCTATTATAGAGAGTCTCCTAGTTATTTCGTCGAAACGTTGGAGAGACCGAAAAAGTCTTTCCTATTGTGACAATTTTACTAACTCCTAAAGTCAAAAAATAGGAAAGATGTATAAACACGTACTTAGCATAAAAAGGGGAAGAAAAAGTCGAGCTCAATGATGTCATAGGCTTAGTATAAATTAATATAATGCTACCTCCATTTAAGCCATTGGATACAGGAACCAAGCTTAGACTGAGATGGTATTATATTAAGTTACAACCGGGGCCATGACATCAATTTCCAAAGATCTAAGTCTAACTACATTTAGTCAAGGTGTTCTTTGATACATATCCATCAAGGGGTGGGCTAAACATCCATGCGGTTAGTGGGCCCCAAAAATGAGCCATGTAGGGCCACGAGACCCCTTTGCATCGACTGCATCCAAAGTCCTCCATCTAAATTTTTTTCGGGGCTTATTTTCTTCTTAACCAAACCTTACGTCTAAATGCATGTATTCTTTGAGATAGCTTAACATAATTATTATTAATGGGGTCCCACCCAGTGTTTGAGAGGCCCAGTGGAAAGTTGGTCTACATGGATCCCATCACCATTCAATCAAAATCATATATTGATAAGTGATTAGATGTAACATGCCCCGTTACATGCTGTCCGTTCAAATATAGGATGATGGTGAAATCGTGTACACCATCTTTTCAATGTGCTTTTAAACAACCAAGCAAGCATTTAGCCATACCCATTCGCAGGCCTTTCTTGTGGAAAAATAAAATATTTGCATGCATAAATGTAATTTGTCTTGTGGAAAAATAAAATATTTGCATGCATAAATGTAATTTGCCACACATTTGATTGTGCAATTGGGTGCAAAAAAAAATTTCTGGGGGCCTGTTTGGTAATGCACCGCCGCAGAAAAATAAATATTTGTGCACGCGAATATTCGCCCGGGCGTGTTTGACAGCCATTTACCCCCGGTGAATATTTAGTCTGATCCACAAATTTGTCCACCGTGGCGGGAAGACATTTGATCCCCTCCCCCTGTGTAAATATTTTCATGCCAATTGAGCTTTGGTTGGAAAATTTTTATTTTCTCGTGGGAAAATCACTATTTTCAATAAAAAAGAGTTTTTAATATATAAAAGAATAAAAATAATTTTTTTTAATCCTTTGACATAATATTTGTTTCCCACACTCGCCTAACCCATTTTTGACTTACTTTGATATGTGGAGCCCACTCAAATTGAAAGAAATTGAAGTAAGCTAGATTATACACGTACCAAACCAAACGTTGTTAAATTTGATATGAACAAATATTTAGCCAAGATAATATTCGCCTGGCTAAATATTCGCCCTCGGAACTCTTTTTCTCATGTACCAAACAGGCCCTGGTGGGAAAATTTTATTTTCTCACGGGAAAATCACTTTTTCAATAAAAATGAGTATTTAATAAACAAAAAAAAATTAAAAAGTGAGACTATTTGAGTCGTCTGACGATTCTAACCTAATATATGGGTCCCACACTTTCTTGCTTGTTGAAATTTGAAAGATTTTGCTAGGTTTACATGGGGAACAAAAGGGAAAAGAAGGTGATCATCAATTTGTACAATATTTTTGATCTTTCTGATCTTTAACACAAAGCCATAGAACCAGACATCGGTTCTTTGATTTGATCACCTACAACCACAACAAGAACAATTACAATATACGATTCTAATAAGGGTTGTGCTACCGCAAGGTAGCTCATAAATAAAAGTTGTGCGATTGAGGCTATTGACCGTCGGAGTCAAGAGATCCATGGTCCACAAGGCAACAACTATTTTACTGTTTGCAATTGTTGCCTAGTGACCATAGATATTTAGAAAACAACGGTCAATGGCCTCAACCGCAAACAATATTTGCAGTATAGCATGAGGTACCGGTAGCTAGCATTTTCCTTCTAGAAATGGGAAAAACCAATGAAATCAAATTCGATTATGTTCCATCCTTTTGATTAAAATTTTGATCATACGGCCATCATCATCCTCACAAATTCCTCGTAATTGACTTGTCCATCACCATCCAAATCAGCTTCTTTAATCATTTGTTCTACCTCTTCATCGGTCAGTTTCTCGCCAAGATTGATCATTACGTTCCGCAGCTACACGCACACAAATGAGAGAATTTTATTAGTAAAACAACATTAAATTATTACAAAAGATTTTGGCATTTACAAATATAATTACAATTTTCACATCAAAATAAGTGTTTGTATGTCTTAATGTTCCTAGCCGAGATAATGCTACCGATACATGCAAGATTTCGATCGGGTGCGCGATGGCATGCTCAAATTTCCTGGTAATGTGCATATTCACCTCGTTGGCGGATATGTATCCATTTTGATCCTTGTCAAATACTCTGAAAGCTTCTTTTAGCTCCTCCTCCGCATCAACTTCCTATAAGAAAATACAAATATATTAACATGGAGCAAATTTAAACTCTCGAAGGAATATCAAGTCATGCGACTTTGGCATGCCAAACTGTTTTAATTCGGCAAGTCGCTCAACTTATGTAATTCTAACTGTGAATTATATATTGCATAGATCGCAAATGTATGGGAGCTTGTTGCACCGATACATACTCTAAATTATAAACAGATGGCCCCCATGTGCCATGTGCCATGTGTCAGTGTATCAAGATCCCACAAGTCAAGTGTTATGTGGTTCAAATATCATGTGGGCCACATATGCCAAGTGGGTTCCACAGTTCCACCTGTTACATAATCAACACACAAGATAGGCTCCACATGCTAGGTAGTCCCCCCCCCACCGCTTTTTCAGCGAAGTCCTCCAAAATGCGTGGTGTTCAAACATCAAATCAAGCAGCCTATGCGGTGCGTGTTAGATGAAGGTGTAGAAATTGATATTTTTATTAACGAAAAATTGCAGAAAAGAAAACAAACTTTAATCTATTTACAAAAAAAAAATACAATTTTTCGCGAATCCCAAAAAAGAAAACGAAACGCCCTTTAAAGGGCGTTTCGTCTGATGTCAGTCGAATCAGTCACCGACTGACTAACGAATGACTGATGGCTGACACGTCTGACAAACGGCCTTTTAAAGGGCGTTTATTCCTGAGAAATGATTTTTTTAAAAACATTTTCATGAAAAAAAAGCCCTTTCAAAGAGCGTCTGCCAAGCGACGACTTAAATTCCGCCTAAGTCTTTCTCGCTGTCACAAAAAATGCCATTTCAAATAACGTTTATCCGTTAGAACGGATCCCAACGGCCGAACGCCCTTTAAAAGGGCGTTTGTCAGTGAAAAATGCCCTTTAAAAGGGCGTTTTCTACTGACACACGCCCTTTAAAATAACATCTGTCAGTTGTCAGAGGTCTGACAGACGTTTTTTAAAAAGGCGTCTATTACTGAAAAACGTCCTTTAAAATGACGTTTTTTACTGACAAACACCCTTTTAAAGGGCGTTTTTTTTATAAACATGTGCCACGTAATGCAACGCTCTTTAAAAGGGCGTTTCATTTTCTTTTTTGGGATTTACGAAAAGTTGTATTCTTTTTTGTAAATAGATTAAAGTTTGTTTTCTTTTTAGAAATTTTCCATTTTATTAATTATGTATCTAGCTCTCACCTTCATTTTTCTTGCCATGATACTTAAGAACTCCCCGAACTCTATAGTTCCATTCCCATTTACATCAACTTCACTTATCATTTCTTGGAGTTCTTCTGTGGTTGGATTTTGATCCAATGAACGGATCACCGTCTCCAACTCTTCGATCGTAATGCAACCTTTAAAATCAATCAATTTATCAATAAGCCTCTTCTATGGTGATCAACAAAAATGTTTCACAGAAAAAAAAAAAAAAAAAAAAAGATTTGTATGTCAGAAAAGTTCTATGACATTTAAGCTCTGCATGGTGATCAGCAAAAAAAATTACAGAAAAAAGGATTTGTATAATGTCTGAAAGTGTTGATACAAAAAAATTTCTATGGCATTTTTATACAAAAATCATTTCTAGAAAACTTATTCAGGACAATCATAGAGAGCCCTACATATAAATATAACATAAAAAAGAAAGAGAGTCAAAATATGAACACTAGAGGACCTTAGAGAGAGAGAGAGAGATGGCAAGGCGGCAATCTAAGGCCCATCCACACATGGGCCTTCTCTTGCCAAAAATTATCTGAACTACTCATCAATCCAACTACCTATAATTTAAAATCCAAAAAAAAGAATTTCAAATTCAAAATTCTTCACGCAGAATCTACAGAACTCCACTGACTAATTATAATTAGAAACAAAGAGAACTTAAAGAAGGATATAGAAGAACGCACCATCTCCATCCTTGTCAAACAGACAAAAAGCTTCCTGAAACTCGGCGATCTGTTCTTCAGTCAACACATCTGCCATGCTCGGTTTGATCTTGAAGGTTGAAACCACAGAGATGCTCAAACTTGCAAAGAGAATGAATAGTAACACAGAAGGATCCTTAGAAAGCTAAGACCGACTCAACCTTCATTGGGCTTATATAGAATTCTCAAATGAGGAGACTATTCTAATTAGGGTATTTTTGCAATACCCCCTGATATTTTCAAGCTTTGAAAATACCCCCATTGACCTAGTTTAACAGTGGTTGACTCAGGTTAAAACGGATTTAAATCACCTACCTTTAGTGTTTGTATTTGCAATATTATTTTTTTTCGGAAAATTTCAAAAAGGAAAATAAATTTTAATCTATTTACAAAAACAAAAATAAATTTCTGACATTCCCAAAAAAAGTAACCAAACGCCCTTTGAAAGGGTGTTTCTCCCTGACAGGTATGAAAAGTGAAAAGACAACTGAAAAAGATGACAAACGCCCTTTTAAAGGGCATCTGTACCTGACAGACGCCCTTTAAAAGGGTGTTTGCCCATAGAGGAGTAAAACTTTTGTCCCGATACAAGCCACATGGCACATTGTTATCGGACGATGACCGTATGGATGTTTGGCAAATCACTAGGTGGATCTACACACCAAAAAAGAAACATGATTAGTGGTTTCTAATCATTGGATTTAAGTTATTTTCTTGGGTTGATTTTAATCGTAGGAATTTGAGCATTATTTGAATGCAAAGATCCAAAGGTTTTAAATTACTAATCAGGCTGATTTTTGGACTGCAGGTCCATCAATGGACTTATCAAACATCCATACGGTCAGCGTCCACTAAGAGTGTGCCACGTGGCTCGTATTGGGACAAAAGTTTTAGTCTCTATGGGAAACGCCCTTTTAAAGGGTGTTTGTCAGCCTTTTCAGCTTTTTGCTACTTGTGTTAGGGGATTTATTTCTGTTAGGGAGAAACGCCCTTTAAAATGGCTTTTAGTTACATTTTTTGGGATTGTCACAATTTTATTTTTGTTTTTGTAAATAGATTAAAGTTTTTTTTCTTTTTAGAAATTTTTCATTTTTTTTTGATAAGTCCAAAAAGATATATTAAAAGATCGAGAAGATCTCCAAAGTACAAAACGAGGAAAGGAAAAATGCAAGGAAAGCCAAAACAGACAGTTACATCAGAACTTCATCGAACCTAAACACCAAGTCATTGATATGTAGATCAATGTTTTAAGTAAGGTTTAAAGGTGGCCGTTTTAACAGTTAAACGGACTGGGGGCGTTACCGTTTAAACCATTTAAACGGCCGTTAAAACGGATTGAAACGGCCAGGGGCAAAAATGGGAAAAAATGGAATTAAACGGATTTTAACAGTTTTAACAATTTTAACGGAAAAAATGGCACTGAAATTCAAATTTTAAAATTTGAAAATTTAAAAAAAAAATTGAATTTAACAGAAATTAAACGGATTTTAACAGAATTAAATGAATTTAACGGCCATTTTTTTCACAAAATTTTTCAGAATTAAAGGTTGTTTAAACGATTTTAACGGCTGTTTTTTTCCAAACCGATAAAACATGTTTAAACGGTTTTAACGGAAACAGGCTTGAGGCCATGCACCCAACACCGCTGCAAAGGACTCTAGAAAGACCCAACCAAGTCCCACATGTGCTAGAAAATATGACCAAACCCGTCCTTTTCTAACATGAGTTAGTCAAATAAGTATTAAACAAGGTCAAGGGGGGTATTAGTAATTACTTCAAAGTTTAGGAGGAGATGTTAAAAAATAATATCCTCCTAATTAAGAACAAATAGAACAGTCAAATACACTTCAGAGAAAAAAATATAAAAAAATTGAATTTTTCTCCAAGTGGGGTCTTGTAATAAGGCTTTTGCCTCTAAAAGAAACAAAGGCTTTGAATGTAAAAGCATTCAAAGGCCAGTTAAGTCAGTCTACTTGGACCATGACCTTTTAGTTCGTCTTTTTTTGTTTTTTACGTCATGCTATCCCAAGCTAATCGCGAAAAATATGTCATGTACTGTAGGACTCAACAAATCAACGGTCCACATTACAACAATTGAAAAGGTAAAACAGTCATTTAGCTATTAATAAAATTACTGCTATGTAAACAGTAGATGTCTTAAATCTGACGGTCCACAGCTCAACTACTCGGCATTCAAAATTCAAAAAGAAGAAGGTGTGTCCCGTTTTTTCTAAGTTCAAACTTTCATGTTTCAACACAATGAGTACGCTTAATTGCTTTCAGTCAGGGCCGTCTCTACCTTAGTCCCCTTGTTGACCGTGAGAGAAGGCCCCAAAGTCAGGTCACCTACGTATCACGTTTTTTTGGGCCCACTAACCACATGGATGTTTAGCCCACCTCTTGTTAGATAGACAAACCAAAAATCAACCTGATTGGTTATCTCTAGCCATAGTTTCTTGTAATTTATAGGATTGATTCTAGCCGTTGTATTCAAACATATTTTTGGGTAATAAATCCATTGGCAAGAAATCACCAATCAAGCTGATTTTTAGTGCATTTATCCACCAATAGGTGGGCTGAACATCCAGTCACTGGGCCCAAAAAAATAATCCATGTAAGGCCACGAGAGTCCTTTGCAAGGACTGCAACGGGAGTCCTCTGCATCTAATTTTTTTTTCCATAGTTTTTTATTATCAAGAATAGTTGTTAAATAAAGATTTTTTATTATATAAAGAGTTAGAGTTCTTAATATATTAACTTATAGTAAATGACCCGTGTCCATGGCACTCTCTAACAAAAGCGTTTGTAAAAATTGGGTGCCTTCGGCACTCAAACTGTATAACGGACTGGGGGTGTTACCATTTTTTCCGTTATAACGGAATATTGTAACGCACAGGGGCAAAAATAGAAAATAATGGCGCTAAAATTCAAAATTAAATCTGTTGTGCGCGTGGGTGAAATGAGTGGGAATGACCAAATAAATGAGGGGGATTGAGTGGCTGAATATAACCGTCCACATTAGATGGATGGATTTGATCTTAACCACTCTTTATCTTATTGAAGCCGGATAAGATAAAAGATAAGACAACTTCCATGTTTTGCTATATAGATAATAAAAAGCCCTTATATAGAGTTTTCGCCTTAGGCCTCAACTTGTATCGAGACGCCCTATTCATAGTGAGAGGGAAGTTTAGGAGCATGGACTCGGTATTTTCAAAAAATTACGTGAATGCCGCTGGCTGATAATGAGATTATTTTTTTATTTTTCTTGATTTTGAAATGACCAAAAATGAGAAGGGGAGAAATTTTTTGGAGAGACGGGAATTTAGAAGCGGGGATCATGCGTCAGGTACGCCTAAATGTAGGGGCAATAATATTGTGCCAGGTTTACCCTGGTGTACCTCGCTATGTCGTTGGCCACATGATCCCCGCTTCTAAATTTCCACCGCTTCAAAAAAATTCTCTGAAAGGGGATAACGTTTAGGGTTCCATGCTAGGTGTGAGGATTAGGTGAAATCGCATGAGTATGGCTAAAATAATGCCACGTGGTACACTTTTTTCGTCCATGACCATGAATATTTGGCTAACCCCTTGATGGATCTATTCACCAAAAATCAACTTAACTGGTGATTTTTAGTCAATAGATTTGAACATTTTTTTTTTTCCATCATGGGCTTGACAAGACATTTATACACCAAAAATGAACTTAATTGATGATTTCTAGCAAATAGAATTGAACATTTTTTACCATGGGCTTTGACAAGGCCCATAAGTACATTTGTTTATCTTTTACCGTACATTTTTATAAGCTTTATGAACAGGCCCATGGGAGACTTTAAAGTCCATCATAAAAAAAAAATTTAAATAAAAAATTCTGAAATCTAACAATTAAAAATCACCGATTGGAATGGGAAAACACAAAACATAGGCCACTCATTGATACATGAGAAGGTGGGCCCACGTAATTTGACTGTGGAAGATTCCTAAAAGTCATGTATCGGTTAGTGGCCGTTGTTTTGTTTGACTTTGACCCTCTTTCAGTCAAGCAAAATTTTCCAGGCCACCAAATGGTGGAGCATTCTTGGAGTCAGTGAGCTTGAAAGATAGCTTCACGTGGCATTCTTGATTCTTGGCGTGTGCTTGATTGTTTGCTCAACGAGTCCATATTTCCAGAACGATTTCGTTGAGCAACGGCTATATGTGCCACATGGCACACTCTTAGAGACCATGATTGTATAAACGTTTGGTCCACCCTTTCGAACCTATAGACCAAAAAATCAGCTTGATTGGCGATTTCTACCGGTCGGATTTGAGTTTCCCAAAAATACTCGAATCAACAGCTAAAAATCAACCTAGGAGAAGACTCAAATCCAATGGCTGTAAATCACCAATCGGGTTAATTTTTGGTATGTACTCCATGAAAGGGTGGGACAGACATCCATAAGGTCAGTGGTAGGGCTGGCAATGGATCGGATCAAACCCGAGATCCGATCCGATCCAAAAAAACTGGGTCCAGAACTTAATTTTTTGTTATCAGATCTGTACCGGATCAACCTTGTTCCGATCCGATATAGACCCGATATCTATACTATATATAATATTTATTATATAGATATATATTTAATTGCATAAAAGTATTTAAATATACGCTCAACTTGTATATATATCTATATAACAAAGCACGACGGTTGTCTCCCCCTGTTATCCGGCTTTATTAAGGATGGTCGAGATCTTATCACACCAAATGGATGGTAGATCTCAGCCACTCACACCCAATTTTGACAAACGCTTTGTCAAGGTCACCTACTATTTATCTACATATAAGGCATGAAATGGGTTGGATTTACATATAGCCCAAGGGTCAGCCTCGGGAGCCCCACTTTTTATGCCTCGAGATGGGTTTTACCATTAAAACGGATTGAAATGGCCAGGGGCAAAAATGAAAAAAAAAAAAGATTTTAATGATTTTAACGGAAAAAGTGGTGCTGAAATTCAAATTTTAAAAATTAAAAATTAAAAAAAAAAATAGAATTAACGGAAATTTAATGGCTTCAATAATGAGTGGCTGAGATCTACTATGCTTCAAATCGATGGCTGAGATTAACTCCCACCCGATTTTGACAAACACTTTGTCGAAAAGTGCCGCGGGCACAGACCACCCACGAATATATAAAGACAACTCAGTTGTATTCTCTTATCTTATCCATCCATCTAATGTGGACGGTTAGATAAAGAGTGGTTGAGATCAAGTCCATCGATCTAATGTTGATGGTTAATTAGATTTCAGCCACTCAATCCGCCTCATTTGATCTCAATTTATTCAAAATTTAAATTTCAACACCGTTATTTTTTGTTATTTATGTTATTTTCTCATTTCCCTCTGTGCGTTACAATCCGTTATAACAGCTGTTATAATGGAAAAATTGGTAATGCCCCAGTCCGTTATACCGTTTGAGTGTCGAAGGCACCCAATTTTTTCAAACGCTTTTGTCGGAGAGTGCCGTGGGCATGGGCCATTTACTATTCTATATAACAAAACACATTGGTTGTCTCCCTACTTATACCTCCTCTTATAAGCATCAACAAAGAAAGCCCGAGATCTAATCCTCCCCCAAATGGACGATGGATCTCCGCCAAACAACTGATTTTGGCAAATTCTTTGTCAAGGAGTGCCGATGGCACGGGGCACCCACTAGTCTATATAACAAAACAGGACGGTTGTCTCCCCTGTTGTCCGACTTCATAAAGGATGGCCGAGATCTTATCACACCAAATGGACAGTGGATCTCAGCCACTCACACCCAATTTTTACAAACGCTTTATCGATGAGTGCCATGGGCATGGGTCACCTACTATTTACCTACATATAAGGATGAAATGGGTTGGATTTACATATAGCCCAAGGGTCAGGCTCAGGAGCCCCACTTTTTATGCCTCGAGAGGGGTGTTACCATTAAAACGGATTGAAACGGCCAAGGGCAAAAATGGGAAAAATAGATATTAACGGATTTTAATGATTTTAACAAAAAAAAGTGGTGCTGAAATTGAAAATTTGAAATTTGAAATTTGAAAATTTTAAAAAAAAAATAGAATTTAACGAAAATTTAATGGTTTTCCTATACCCTCTTATCTTATATGGTTTCAATAATGAGTGGCTGAGATCCACTATGCTTCATATCGATGGCTGAGATTAACTCCCACCCTATTTTCACAAACACTTTGTCGGAAAGTGCCGCGGGCACGGGCCACCCACGCATATATTAAGACAACTTAGTTGTATTCTCTTATCTTATCCATCCATCTAATGTGAACGGTTAGATAAAGAGTGGTTGAGATCAAATCCATCGGTCTCATGTCGACGGTTAGATTTCAGCCACTCAATCCGCCTCATTTGACCTCAATTTATTCAAAATTTAAATTTCAACACCGTTATATTTTGATAGTTTCTCACTTCTCCCCTCTGTGCTTTACAATCCGTTATAACAGCCGTTATAATGGAAAAAATTGTAATGCCCCAGTCCGTTATACCGTTTGAGTGCCGAAGGCACCCAATTTTTGCAAACGCTTTTGTCGGAGAGTGCCATGGGCATGGGCCATTTACTATTCTATATAACAAAACACATTGGTTGTCTCCCTATCGTGTGAGTGGCTGAGTGGATCTCAGCCACTCACACCCAATTTTGACAAACGCTTTGTTGATGAGTGCCATGGGCATGGGTCACCTACTATTTACCTACATATAAGGAATGAAATGGGTTGGATTTACATATAGCCAAGGGTTAGGCTCAGGAGCCCCACTTTTTATGCCTCGAGAGGGGTGTTACCATTAAATGGCCGTTAAAACAGATTGAAACGGTCAAGGCAAAAATGGAAAAAATGGATTTTAACGGGTGGTGCTGAAATTCCAAATTTAAAATTTGAAATTTGAAAATTAAAATTTAAAAAAAAATAGAATTTAACGAAATTTAATGATTTTCTTATACCCCTCTTATCTTATATGGCTTCAATAATGAGTGGCTGAGATCCACTATGCTTCATATCGATGCTGAGATTAACTCCCACCCGATTTTGACAAACACTTTGTCGGAAAGTGCCACGGGCACGGGCCACCCACGCATATATCAAGACAACTCAGTTGTATTTTCTTATCTTATCCATCCATCTAATGTGTACGGTTAGATAAAGAGTAGTTGAGATCAAATCCATCGATCTAATGTGGACGGTTAGATTTCAGCCACTCAATCCACCTCATTTGACCTCAATTTATTCAAAATTTAAATTTCAACACCGTTATTTTTTTTAGTTCTGTTATTTTCCCATTTCTCCCTCTGTGCGTTACAATCCATTATAACAGCCGTTATAATGGAAAAAACGGTAACGCCCCAGTCTGTTATACCGTTTGAGTGCCGAAGGCACCCAATTTTTTCAAACACTTTTGTCGGAGAATACCGTGGGCATGGGCCATTTACTATTCTATATAACAAAACACATTGGTTGTCTCCCTACTTATACCTCCTCTTATAAGCATCAACAAAGAAGGGCCGAGATCTAATCCTCCCCCAAATGAACGGTGGATCTCCACCACTCAACTGATTTTGGCAAATTCTTTGTTGAGGAGTGCCGATGGCATGGGGCACCCACTAGTCTATATAACAAAACAGGACAGTTGTCTCCCCCTATTATCCGGCTTCATAAAGGATGGCCGAGATCTTATCACACCAAAAGGATGGTGGATCTCAGCCACTCACACCCAATTTTGACAAACGCTTTATCGATGAGTGCCATGGGCATGGGTCACCTACTATTTACCTACATATAAGGAATGAAATGGGTTGGATTTACATATAGCCCAAGGGTCAGGCTCAAGAGCCCCACTTTTTATGCCTAGAGACAGGTGTTACCGTTAAAACGGATTGAAACGGCTAGGGGCAAAAATGGATTTTAATGATTTTAACGGAAAAAAGTGGTACTGAAATTCAAAATTTAAAATTTGAAAATTTAAAATTAAAAAAAAATAGAATTTAACGAAAATTTAATGGTTTTCTTATACCCATCTTATCTTATATGTTTTCAATAATGAGTGGCTAAGATCCACTATGCTTCATATCGATGGCTGAGATTAACTCCCACCCTATTTTGACAAACACTTTGTCGGAAAGTGCCGCGGGCACGGGCCACCCACGCATATACCACGACAACTTAGTTGTATTCTCTTCTTATCCATCCATCTAGTGTGGACGGTTAGATAAAGAGTGGTTGAGATCAAGTCCATCGATCTAATGTGGACGGTTAGATTTTAGCCACTCAATCTGCCTCATTTGACCTCAATTTATTCAAAATTTAAATTTCAACACCTTATTTTTTGTTATTTATGTTATTTTCCCATTTCTCCCTTTGTGCGTTACAATCCGTTATAACAACTGTTATAATGGAAAAAATAGTAATGCCCCAGTCCGTTATACCGTTTGCATGCCGAAGGCACCCAATTTTTGCAAATGCTTTTGTTGGAGAGTGCCGTGGGCATGGGCCATTTACTATTCTATATAACAAAACACATTGGTTGTCTCCCTACTTATACCTCCTCTTATAAGCATCAACAAAGAAGGGTCGAGATCTAATCCTCCCCCAAATGGATGGTGGATCTCCGCCACTCACCTGATTTTGGCAAAATCTTTGTCGAGGAGTGCCGATGGCACGGGGAACCCACTATTATATACAAATGGGATCGGTCCCGGAATCGATCTAATCATATCGGATTAGTTCTGGAACTGAATTTTATTGATCCGATCGGGTCCAGATTAGTTGGATTTCTTATCGGATCGGTACCAAATCAGTACCAATCCGACTCGAACCAGATCCATTGCCAGCCCTAGTCAGTGGTGTCTAAGTGTGTGCCACGTGGTACATAGAGCCATTACTGAGAGAAAAATGCTCTAATTGTCGCTCAAGAAATATAGAGTTTTTGCCCAAGTATTTATATAATAAAACAGAATAATTGTCTTATCTCTTATCTTATCCGGTTTCAACAAAGAGTGGTTGAGATCTTATCTTCCAAATGGATGGTGGATCTCAGCCACTCACACCCAAATTCATGGATTATTTTAAACCGTGGATTTCAAGAATTATGATCTAAAGGTTAGAAATCGTTAATCAACACAAATATTGTTAAATACGTCCGTCTACAGATGGGCAAAACATCCATACAGTAGTAGCCTCTAATAGTGTGCTACATGCCCCACACTGTAGGTCTCTCATCAACTTCAACGATGGATAGCATCATCTAATCATTTCTACTGCAGAGTTAAGGTGCCATTGAAATGTGGAAATATTGAATGATAAAAGAACCCTTATAAATTTAAAAAAAAAAAAGTCAAACACTGAGAGAAGCAATGTTAATTTGTCAATTTAACTAACTTGAAGGGCATAGTAGGAATATTTAATTTTTAACATTGTGTGCCGTACAGGGTGACCAGCTGCGGAGCCAGTAAGGGGCCAGGGGCACGTGCTCCCCCTCAACTTTCAAAATCTTTTAAGAAAATTTGTTGATTTTTCAAAAATACCCTTCAATATATTTTAAATGCCCCCCCTCATATTTTAATTCATTAAAGTGAACCCTGACAACCATCATCTATTCTTCTTTTTGAATTATTTAAATTCATAGGCCTATTTTCGTCTTTATGTTGTTTATAAATGTGAACGCATTAAATCAAACCGGTTCCAAGCTGTGTTTTAAAATTTTTGTTGGTCCAGCTGAAAACATGTGTGCACCTATAAATGCCACATGCACGTGGAAGACTTCAAGAGATCCTGACCATACAGATTTGTTAAACATCCCTATATGACGTTGTAGACAAAACATTAGCAGGATTGATGGTTTCTAACTATTATATTTGAATCGTTTTAATTGGTTGAATTTCAACCGTGGATTCGATACTTATTTTGCATACCAGAGATTCAATGCCTAGAAAATACCAATCAAAATGATCTTTGGTCAATGAGTCCACCTAGTGATGTTTCAAACATCCATATGATCATAAATCTCTAAGAGGGTGCCACGTGGACTTTTTAGGTGCAGCTTGAAGTCTATATAAAAATATTAAAGATCAAAAGTTTTCTCCCTCTAACCTGTATCTTTCGTCATCATTAGGGAGCAGAACTTTAATGATGAAAGTCTATAATCAACATTGGTAAGAAACCACGAAATAATCCACGTGGCACATTATTATAAGTTACTAACCGCATGGATGTTTGGTCTGTCCCTTGGTAGATGTATAGAACAAAAATCAGCCTAATTATTGATTTTTAACCTCTACATCTGAGCACCCCAAACAACACTCAAAATCCACGGTTGAAAACAAACCATGAAAAAGCCTCTAATCCAATGGATCAATGAGGATGAATTTTAGTATGTAACTTCAGCTAGAGATGGACCAAACATCCATACAGGTCAGTAATCTCTAAGTGCGTGCCACATGTAAGGTGTACCGTGTATGTACACGTGTCTTTGGCTTGTATACTATCTTGAGCCACCCCGAGTAAAATCATGGCTCCGCCGCTGGGGGTGACTGTGCTTGTAGGGTGACATGTCTTTTGAGTTTTGACACACAAAAGATCGGATATCCCTCGCTAAGTGAATAAATTGAAGAGGAGGAAAGAAACAAAAATAAGATCGATTTTGGTATTATTGAAAAATAGCATGAGGCACGCAAGAAGGGCCTTCGTGCATTAATTAGTAGAATACTACTACTATAATATTTATTTTTATTAAAAACTAATTAATATTATTTACTCCACAATATTTCTTGATATAGATATTGTATCATGCATTTAAGGTACGACAAGTCATCAATCAAAACCCATACAAAATACATAATGCAGACTTTTGCATGCTGAAAAAAAGCGCCAAACATGATGCACCGCACATAAACTATAGTAGATTCTTCAAAATTTTGTTAATTACGTGTATGCAAACACACACATCGTGACCCTTTTGATCCCGACGCTTTTTGCCACATTTTTTAAGAACACCCTTTCATTATCTAACTAGCGTTATTGGTCTGGGCTAAGCACGGGCGAAGAAATAAGAAAATTAAATATTTATATAAACTTATTGAATTCATGTATAAAAAATTCTACTTAAATTTTTCGCCCACAAAGGCTTGATTTTAGGGGCAGAAGGATCCATATTCTTCCGAAGACTTGTATATATATAGAAATAAAATAAAAAATTGCATTGTTACAGAAATAAAAGATCTTAAGTTATCTGAAAATACAAATAGAACCTTTGCTCTTTAAAAAAAAATATTAACTCTAAAAAGTTCTAAGTAAAGAATTAAAAAAAACTCTTAATTAAAAAAATGATAAAAATATAGGAAGTGTGTATGAATTTAACATTTCATCATTATAAACATATCTAGTTATAATCTCACAAAAAATTTAGAAAATGCTAACAAATATTTTATATTAAAAAAATGCATAACATTTTAGTTATGTATTTAAAAAAGAAATCATAATAGAAATATATGGAAATAAGTTCTTTTGCTTATACAAACTATTTGATGGAATAATTTTAGCCTTTTGATTTGAACATTTTTGCTATTCTCAGATATAATGGCTTGAGCACCAATTTGGCTACTATTTGATTTGTAGGTCAATCAAGTGGCAGGCCAATCAATCATGGAAGTGGGCTCGAAAGAGTATTTCACCAATGTACTACTTCAATATCAAGATCCAAATGTTAGAGATTTTATCGAAAATTATTTCTTCTTATTCCTTTAAATATGAGAAGTACTACTATATATATCTTCCAATATCTCTCTCAAGAGTCCTATTCAACCTATATAATGCTCTAGTTAAATGTTAGAATAATAGAAAAATATCAAGTGTTTATATATTTTGAATTGATAATGTCTTTGTAATAACTGAACTTCCTAATCCGATTCTTATTACCTTAAAGATTAAAAATGTTTGTTGTTTATGGATGACCGGGTTTTGATCTTAGTATAATACTATCATATAATCTATCATTACATGAAAGTATGGTAATGGGAAAAAGTTGTGTACCTATAGATATTACGTATGCTAACTGTCTGCATGCATGCCACTACAATAATTTGTAGTTTTTAACACTTATGTTAGATATCTTCATTAATATACTTTCTTTTACTTTGACCACATGCATGTGTGATCAGCTCAGCTGCTCTCTGGGCCCATTGACCACATGCATGTTTAGCCCACCCCTTGGTAGATATGCACACCCCAAATCATTTAATATGTAGTCTCTGGCCATTAGATTTTAGTACTTTTTTAGGCGTGATTCTAGCCGTTCGACAGCTAAAACTCATCAAAGCAAGCTGATTTTGGGTATGAGTTTCTACCAAAGGAAGGGCTAAACATCCGTGTGATCAGTGGTCCCATTCGCCCCACTTTGACAAGTAAACCTTTGATGACACGCACTGACTGCAACCAATATGAGCCACGTGGACCTACAAACCAAAAATCACTAGGTGGACCTACAAACCAAAAATCAGCCTGATTACGGATTTAAAACCTTTGGATCTTTGTATTGAAATAATGCTCAATAATTGTTTAAATTCCTATGGTTAAAATTAACTTATGAAAATAACTTCAATCAAAACTTTTAAATCAGCGATCAAGTTTATTTTTGGTTTGTAGGTCCACCTAGTGATTGGCCAAACATCCATACGGTTAGTGTCCTCTCAAGAATGTGCCATGTGGCTCATATTGGCTGCAGTTAGCGGCATCGCTGACTGCAGGTGTCATCGATGCCCCCCCCCCCCCACCTGGAACAAAATACTGGCTCCGCTACTGCATGCAGAGTAATGGGACTAACCACCAAATGGGTTACATCTTGGTGTGGTGATCCACTTACCACCAAAAACCCATAGGATCAATGCCATCCAATCAATCAATTCCTTTGGTTGGAAATGATTGATCAATAAAAGAATTTGTGATGGTTCACAAATTATTTATTATTTGGATGATTTAAAATTATTTTATCAATGTAGTATTGGATTCTAATCCATTTAAAAAGGCACCCCACTAATTGGGTGGGTCAATTTGATAAGTATATAAATAGATTGATCCATTGAACTATATGATCGAGTGCTCCCTCACGATCATTTACATGTATTCCTTATTTATTTTGAACTTTTTAATCTCTAAAAATAACATGATAGATCAGATGGTTACAATATTCCAATCAAAATTTAGATTGGCTTGAACCCATCAAATATTTAGATCTGGTAGCCTCATGCAAGCTACAATCTCATGGTTTATAGATTGTACCTACAGTTAACTAAGACCTACCACATGCATATCCTCGTACAATATTCACCTAATTACATGTGTCTTAACATGCATGGAGCACGTGTGATATATTATTTTTTACCTCCTAAGAATATGATAGATTAGGTGTTTACAATAATCTAATCAAAATCTAGATTGACTTGAAAAATCTCCTAGATGGGATCCATCGAATGTTCAAATCTGTTAGCTTTCATGCGATCTATAATTTAGGTATGTGGTTTAAATATGGTACCTACAGTTAATTAAGACCGACCACATGCTTATCCTTGTACCATGTTCACTTACAACGTCTCGCTTATCAAAAAATAATTGATTGAACAATCATAACATCATCCATCTAATCTATCGCTTCCAAAGAATGAAAAACAAAGCAAGAAGAAAGAAAAAGCATACCTTATCAAATTGAAATCATTTTTAAAAACCCAAACTATTAACAAACATATGAATTCATCCAAGATCACCCCCAAATTCTTCCACATTTGTAAATCATCACAAATTTGTGAGACTGTAGACTGAAAAAAAAAAGTGGGAGGTGAGTGAAACACAAATACTGATTTAGGGATGACCATATAAGAAAATCATTCTTACACCACCTTAGTCCGTTGCAACACCCCTAACAGTTGAACACCTCACTTGGCCAGCCTTTCAACTAGGCCCTTTAATAGTCTAACAACTCGACCTGCATAACACTCAACACCTCAACCAACTCCTCCTTGGCCCATAACAGCCCAACCAGCTCTCCACCTCAGCCGGTAGCAGCCCAGCAATGCAACAATCCGACCAGCCCACAACCTCAGCCAAATCCTCCCCCTTACATGTCCCTCCACACTAGCAACCTCCACAACGTCCCTGTCGGAGGAAGATGACACCAGGAAAAAAACAATAGAAAACCAAAGATAAAAAAAAGGTGGAAAACATATGAAAAAAGGAAGCAAAAGAAAAAATAAAGAGATCCCACTTTTTTATGGATGATCCTCACCGCTGCCCAAGCTCCTCATCTTTGTGATTGCTCACGAACCATACTGGCAAGAACCCCCAAAAGACAAAAAAAGAGCAGGAGAAGAAAAATAAAAGATGATAGAAAAAGAGAAAGAAAAGGGGAGGAGAGCATACCACCCAACTCCCACCTACGTTTCGTTTGTCTTAGATTATAACGACAAAATCTACACCAACCTTGACTAATCCACGCGGTACCAAGTTCGTACCTTTGACTATTTTCATGAATTTTCATACATAAAACAAATGACACAATAAAATACAAAAAATATTGTAACTTTCACAAATTGAAACCATTACAATTTAAGAAACAAAGCATTGAAAGCTCCAAAATTGCAAGAAGTTTCAATTGGAAGTAAAACACATTAACAGAAAGGGCGTCTATCAAATTAAAAATGCAAAATGAGAAAAACCACCTTATTTTAGTGATTTAAGGTCAATTTCAGCAAAGATCATAGAATGAGTTCCATCTATCGAGATCATTAAAAGCGAAAAGGGAGATGATCCAGCGTTAAAGCTAGATCTCAGTGTTGGCGTGTAGTAAACAGAGATATTAGAGAAGATGAGACGTGAGAGGGAGAGACATTTTGGAGAGACGCAATGGGAGAGGGATCGTCTTCTTGAGTAATTTGAGAGAGATGTCAAGGCTTTTTTGGTAAAGATAAAAAGATGGAGAGAGTGTCACCTCAGTAGGTCTCTACTTTAGTATAGATAATAGACGAGTAGTTATAGGAGGACCGTCGGGTCAGCTAGGTAGCTTACCTCCTAGCTCAAGTGTTGCCACCTGTAAGGAAGGAATCGGCTACATGTTTTCCCAATTCCTTACTACCAAATAAAAAAAGTGTGTTTATTTTTTTATTAGGTAAGCTTGAAAAAGAGGTCTCTCAGACTTTGGACTAGGCGCTTGATATTTGCTCAAAAGTGCTTATTTTAAGCAATTATCCTTCTAGCGTTATCACACTCTCCTACGTAAAACTATCATTTTTATCAATATTTCTTCATTGCGTAGAACACACTTTTCTGCACAACATGGTATATTCGCATGCATTCATACGCATTTATTTGACCCACATGAGAAGCCGTTTTGTAAAATTCTCATTACGCGTTTGTCATTATTGCAGGAAACCCGATCGGACCATTCTCTAGACTTGCGAGCCCATGATCGACCACAAGAGCTTTTATCAAGTCTGCAATCGATCTGAAGGTGATAAACTATGCCAGTGAACCAAGGTGATCAAGCCTAGGGCCCAAGGCCTGTATAAGAGACAAGATAATTAAAGTGTGGGCAAAGAAAGAGGACAATTGCTCAAAATTGAAAAGTTGTTATTGACTGATGCATGGGCAGATGTGGCAACAAATAAGAAGGTTTTCGACACATAGCAAGGAAGATGTGAAGTGCATGGTCAACATATATTGCAATGTAAATATTGGACCATTACGCGGACAAAGTTTGTGGGATGAGATTGTGAGCCAAGTACATGGGTCAAGATGCGGACCCGTGAGATTGATCCCCTCATCACCCCACAACCATTGGATGTATCCTTGCAACACAATGGTAGACCTCATCAAAGGGAATATTATTTTGATGAAGGACAACACATGGAGAAGAGTGCTTGACATTGATGGTTTTCAGAATGATGTAGTTTTGGTCCCTCAACATAGCAAGCACGTCACACTATATGGTTCGATGGTCGATGTTGCAGAATGATCGGACATTAAGGCAACTGACGATATGGGACAGTGTTATGTGTGCACACAGGAGATAATATCTCCAAGAAGATGAGTTGGGACAAGGGATATTGAAGCAAGAGGTAAAGTATTCATAAGCTTGGAGGGATCAAAAGGTTGCTACATGTGGAAGAGAGTAAGGGACCCACGTCTTAAAATCCAATCGAATAGAGGAGCGCCCCTACTCTTTCACGTTTTAAAATCCCCTTGCCGCTGCCATCTCTTTCTAAAAAAAAAAGTCCCTCCCCAAACCCTAAAAGGGGGGGCGGGGTATAAAAGAAAAGAATAGAGGAGGAGAGGGCTCTCTCCCTCTTTCTTGATCGGCTCCCTCTCTCTTCAGCATCTCCCATCTCTTTTCCCACTCCAAGAGAAGGAGCCGTTATTTCACCACCGTCCTCCATTGGAAGCCTGCAACCACCACCTCTCTTTCACGCCTCTCACCTTCCATCTCTAAAAAAAAGACGGTCTGCAACTCTCCCTCATTCCCCCATCAAACCCTAGCACTCCCCCATCACTATCCCACGTTCTTCTTCACGTTTTTGGAGAAAACATGCTCCTCTCTTCCACATCTTTCAAACCAGCGCCCCTCTCTTCACCTCTTTCAATGATTTGAAACAAAACCGCCTCCATTCCATGGAGAGGACGGTCTAATCTCTCCCACATTTTCTCAAGAAACCGTCCTCATCATTGCTGGTTGCAGGAGCCAACCATCACTCCATCACCGCCCACCATTTTTCCCTCAGTCATTCTCCACCACCATCTCTTGAAATTTCACCAGTACGTTCTCTTTAACTCAATATACTTAGAAGGGGGGGGGGTTGATTAGGTATTTAAAATTATTTATACCTACACAGTTTTACTGGACGATGGTAAGAGAATAATATCGCCTGCCTTAGTTATTTGATAAAAGATTATCACAACCGACTCAAATCGAATATACCTCCGTGGTATATTTTCTTTTCGTCATTTGATCTAATCATATTAGATTGCGGAATACAAACAAACAATCACACAAGATAAGAGATTTTTACGTGGAAACCTTAGCTAAGGAAAAACCACGGGACCACGTCCAGACGAAAAGTATCACTAACTGAAAAGTTAAACGAAACAAAGGTTACCTACGCAGCACCGTTGCAAATACAGCTTCCAACCTTAGCCAAGGCCTATTGCTGATGCGTCCACATCCTTTGAATCAACACTACGAATCCACGCGCGCCTTTTTCAGCCAAGAAGCCTTGTCCGCTGGTTCAGTTTGGTACACCCTAAACCTACCGTTGATCAGCTCCTCTAATCTTAATTCTCAATACTCCCGCCTTTGTAGAAGGTGAATGATTCAGTACACCCTGAACCCTAAGTTGCTCAAATGGTACACTCAGGCTACTAGGTCGAATATAGAAGTAGAAGACCTAAGCTAAGGAAAGGATCAAGCTCTTGGCTTTGATCAAGAAGGGAACAAGCTCACAAGATGTGAATGGAAAATAAGCTTCTTGCTCTTCGAATTGACACTCTAATAAATATAATATTTTCTTCTCTCTCTCGAAGATTGAGTCTCTCTGTGTCTCTGTATGTTTAGAAAAAGCATAGAAGGGTTCTATTTATAGAATTCCAAGACCCTGAGTCGTGTGGAATGTGGGATGATAGAACCATGAATTTCGGATCTGAGAAAGACCAATTTTGTGCATTGTCCAATCGATTGTACACTGAGTCCAATCGATTGGGCCATGTCCAATCGATTGGGCTCAATAAGATTTATGTTCTGAAGGCACCAATCGATTACACATGGTTCTTCAATTGATTTGACTCAGAAACGTTTCTGTCCCGAAGACTCCAATCGATTTCACTGAGTCTCCAATCGATTGACTCAGATAAGTTTCTATCTGAAGGTTCCAATCGACTTCTCAGAGTCTCGAATCGATTGGGCTGAAATAAGTTTCTGCCTCGTAGTTTCCAATCGATTACACAGAGTCTCCAATCGTTTGGGCTGTGTCCAATCGATTGGACTATCCCATTAGTCAATTTTATTGACTTAGACTCGGGTCAGTCCAATGACTAAGTTTGACCATTATATTTTTGTTCATTTTTACCGACTCCTATGGCCACTAAGTCACTTACCTTCCTAATCGAGTGTATACGATCGTAAACTGACAAATCGGCAGTTACTCAGATGGCGAAGTATGTGTACCACGACATCTCTACACTACACTAGTGCTCGTAGGAACGGTTACAAGAATGTTTTTATGTCAAATGGAATCTTTGCCAAATTGAATATGAAAATATTCCTTACATCTCTCTCAAGAAAATAAGATAAAACTAGAAAATAAAAGAAAGACAAGAAGGAGAGAACGAAGAAGGGAATAGAAGGAAGGAGACGCAGCTGCTGCACCACCGCATCCATCCATCCTTGCTGCTATCGCCCACAGCCTCCATTAGCGCCGCCGCTGCCCTGCAACTCCAGTTCGTCCAAGCCACCGCTGCCACTCCGTTCTCTCTCAACCCGACCTCCGCTTCTCTTTGTCACGTTGCAGCAACAGTTATCGTTGGAGAGTGCCACCTACAACTTCCGGTAGGTTCCATTAACGCCGACGATGGAGCTCCTCCAATCCCCCCAGCACCGTTCTCCAACCACCGCCATCTGCTGTTGGTCTTTCCGGTGTTGCAACCTGCAACACCGGCCTGCGAGTCTACTTTAGTGCACTCCCATTCTCCACCTAGTTGCGGCCTAAAAGAGGAAAAGGAACACCTGCAACCCCATAGGTCTCACCGCTGCCTTCATATTTCCATTCCACGGCATGGACGGATGCCATTGGTTCTGGCTAAAGCTTCATTCATGAGCCTCCTTCACTGTCACATAACGGGTTGGATATATCCTCCATGTGCCTCATGGCCGATCCACAAAACAACCACCCGGACGGACTCTCCATTCTCATGGCAATCTCCAAAGGTAATCCATGGAAAAGTTTTTCTCTCACTAGAATCTTTCTCTCTCCTCTTCTTTAGACTCTCTCTAGTTTCTCTCTCTAAATCTTACATCCTTTATAGATCAATCCATTACATTGCTTTCTAGTTAAGTGTTTGTCATTATTGTTTTAATTTTTTTTACAAGTTGTATGCAACACTTTCAAATTGATGAATAAAAGTGAGGGTTGTTTATGCAATTTTCGTTATTGTTTGAATAGCTATTTCTGTCTCTAAAATCAACCAATCATATTTTAATCCACCACCATTCTCACATCTCCATGAATTTCTGGCAAAAATTCATCATTTTATGTTCTTGATTGCGCTAACCCTAACCCCGAGTGCGGATCGACATCCAACACGAATCCCTATACAAAATTTTATATTTTGCAGGATTAAAATTCAGATCAAATTACAAATGTGTTGATTCTAAGGTTTCTGAATCCAACGACGCGGAAAAATCCTACTTTCAGCGCTCCTTCAAAAGGAAATTTTTTGGAGAGATAAATCCCAAGAAGTTTGGTTACGGGAAGGAGATCGCAACTCTCACTTTTTCCATCTCTTGTCGATTGTTAAGAGGTTCAAAAATCATATTGAGTGGCTAAGGAATAAGTAGGGTCAAGCTCAGACTAATAGAGAACAGGTTGGGCAAATCTTCGTGTAGTATTTCTGAAACTTCTTTTATACCTCTAATCCTACTGATTTATCTTTGCTAAATCATCTAGGTGTCCCCTCAAGTGTTGGAGGAGTCTAATACTCTACTCATGAGGCCGATCATTGTTGAGGAAGTTAAATAGATTCTACTCAGTTTGGGGCCTTTTAAAGCTCGTGGACTTGATGAATTCACTGCCTTTTTCTATCAAAAATATTGGCCAACTCTTCAGGATGATATAGTGCAAATGATCAATATAGTATGAATATGAATTGTCCTCTTCATGTGCTTAACCAAACTACGATTGCCCTTATTCCTAAAGCTCCAGGCTCGAAAACTCCTCAATAGTTTAGACCCATTAGTCCTTGCAACGTCAGCTATAAAATTCCTTCCAAGATTATCACTCAGAGACTTCGTGAGGTGCTCTTAGCTCTGATCATCGAAAATAAATGGGCATTTATCCTAGGGTGACAAATATCTGACAATACCATCTTAATCTAAGAATTTATGAAGGCTTTGCAAAGAAAGAAGAAAGGCCGTCATATGTTAATGACCGTGAAACTCGGCATGTCCAAGGCGTATGATCGGGTGGAATGACCTTTTTTGCTCCAAACACTTCGTGCCATGGGTTTTCTTGATCAGTGGTTCAACCTTATTTCTAGATGCATTCGTCATCCTCATTTTTCTATCAAATTAAATGGTTCCCCAATTGGATACTTCATGCCTTCTTGTGGACTTCACCTAGGTGACCCCCTCTCACATTTTCATCTTTTTGTTAAATGCATTAACGTTCTATTTAAACTTCTCCAGATCGAAGAACAACAAAACTATATTCATGGCATTGCTATTACTCGGTCTTGCCCATCTATCTCCCACGTACTATTCACCGACGACTGTATCCTATTTTGTCGAGCAAAGTTGTTTGAAGCGTGGTATCTCAAGGACACTCTTGAGTAATTCTGCAAAATGTTGGGCTAGGAAATAAAATTTGAAAAATCTAGCGTAATAGCCCGAACCGTCATCGTCTTTTATCTCAGCCCAAGCCCGACCCGACCTAGCCCATGAATATGTTGGGCCAGGCCTGAGTTTGAAAACCTAGTCCGAGCCTGGTCCGACCAGACCCAAAAATTATTAAATAGGCCCGAGGGAAGCCCGACCTGAGTCTAGGTCCAATTTTTTAAAAATTCAGAGTTAATGCATTTTTAATGGGCCAAGCGGCCTGGCCTACGGCCTGGCCTATGTCAACCCATGAAAATAACGTCAATCCGACACTTAGAAATCACTTATCATGCTGATTTTTGGTTTGCAAGTCCATCAAGGTACTGGCCAAACATACATACGGTTAGAGGCGTCTAATAGTGTGCCACGTGGCTCGTTTAAATTGTAAACGTTTAGAAATCAATTATCCAATTTGTGACAGAAATTTTTTTTTTTTTTAGTAATCGTTGCGACAGAAGTTTTACTCGTGGGAAATTGGGAATCAGTGGATATTTTGAAAAACTAGGATAAAGACGAAGGTTGAAAAAGGGAGCTCATATTTGCACACCCCATTTCCTATCCCCGTGGACTCCTAGCAGTTGGCGCACACCCCAAAAAGAGAGCTCTCCAAAACTTGGCTGACCGGTGACCAACACTGATCGCCCACAAATGAGACATGTGTCACATTTTTATAGGACACTGACCGTATAGATGTTTGGCCAATCTCTAGGTGGACCTGCAACCAAAAATCAATTTTATTAGTAATTTTCCAGCGTTGAATGGAGCCATTTTCATGGGTTGATTAAACCGTGGGAATTTGAGCATTATCAATCATTATTTGGGGTACAAGATCAAAAGGTTTGAAATCACTAATCAGGCTGATTTTTTGTTTTTAGGTCCACCTAGGGATTGGCCAAACATCCATACCGTCAGTGTCCTCTAAAAATATGCCACGTGGCTCATTTTGTGCCGTCACCGGTCAGCTAAGTTTTAGAGAGAGCTCTCTTTTTAGGGTGTGCCCCGACTAGGAGTCCACTAGGATAGGAAATGGGGTGTGCAAATATGCGCTCCCTTGAAACACTAGGATAAAGACAATCGGTGGTATTTTGAAAACTAACCTAGCCCAAGCCTGCCCTGCAACCAAGCCCATTGGCCCGACCCTAGACCGGGCCACGAGTTGGGCCTGGGTTTTGAAAATTTTTAAAGCCCGGCCCGAGTTGCCGACGGGCTTGATTGACCCGGCCCGACGGGCCAAATTGCGACCCTTAGGGTGAGTAACAAAAATGTATCACGATCCAAGTTTATCAGGGGTACTTGTCAAGTGTACATGTGCTAGTGATTGAGATGGGTCACTTGCACAAGTGATCAAAATGGACTCTTCAATTGGTAAGGAAAATGTACATAACATGGTAGAGTATAGCCATATGGGGCTTCCACGTGGCTAATCCAGAATTCATCTATCACATAAACTGTCTTGATTGTCAACGTCAATAAATAAAACCCTGCACTGTAGTGGAAATTTCTGGAGTGCAGCTCCAGCAAAAACTTTTGCCAAAGAAATTTCATTGTTTCTGTTAAAAATCCAAGTAAGATCTCTCATGTGGAAGCCAAGCTGAGGCTTTTGCATCAGTCTCGCACGTTCTCTCTCTGCTTCATCGATTGTTCGTCTTCTTTAGACCTAATCTTGGATTGCCCGAACCGACCGTCATTCGCTCCAGGTTAGTTCTGAAACTCTATCTTCTCTTCTCATGGATTCTCGCTTTTCTTTCGATTTTTTGAACTGGTAGGGTTTTAGTTTATTGTGCTGGTTCTTCATTTCTCATTCTTTCTCTTAGAATTGAATTTCTTCAGTTTAAAACTACACTAACGAATTTTTTTGAGTTTGAAGCTTTCTGTGGTTGAACAGTTAGGATTAGGGTTTATGGTTTTTGGGGTTTTGCGATTTATGATCCTATTTCATCAAAGGTTAACTTTTTTTTTTTCCTTTTATCCGATATTCGAGTTGGTTTGAGTGCCGATGTATCGCTGTTTTGCGATCTTATGGAGTATCTGAATGGATAGAGTAATTAGGTCTCCAAATAGAGTCTATGTTTTGCATTGCATTTTGGTGTTAACCAAGTCGCCCCGAGTCCTTAATTTGTTACGAAGTGGAAAAATGAAAAATAAAAGAAACCCTACCTCAAGGGGGCCAACCTTCTTTAGAATTCACATATTTTCTTCCTAACCCTACTCTCTTATTTACAATAGTCTTTGTAGCATTTACAAGGGAACTCACATCAATTAAATCCCAATCAAACCTTATTCAAGTTCAATTAAATTTCTATTGTACTTTCTAATTATGTTTACCCTCCAAACAGGGTTTAAATCTTGGCGAAATGTCCTGATAAAAAAAATGTCCGATTTCAACACCCATAATTTTTTTTTTCAGAAATTCAAAATTTTCGGACCGAAATTTCTAATGTTTTTGATATTTCATTGAAATTTACGAAAATTTTCAAGAAATTATCGTCCGAAATTTCGGGCAAATCTAGCCAATGGTGGGTGTAGGTCCAGCTTAAAATTTCGGTTTTTTCGTGAAACACGAAATTTCGGTTTCAGCTCTCACTGAAATGGCATGCGAAATAGAAATTTTAAACCTTGCTTCCAAACGGGATTGTAACATTCCATCCCCTTGAAACAATCGTCCTCAAGGTTGGTTAATGTCTGAAATCCTCCATCAAGGACGAATCATCTTCAAATTTCAAATAAGAACAATGAAATCTCTCAAGATTGTAAAGACATAGGTGATCACTTTGAGGGGGTTTTCCTTCTAATCCCTGGCCTTCATACTATTCTTTCTAATCTTTGGGAGACCTCCTGGGAAGTCTTCGTGTTGCACCCTCCCCTTTCTTCAACAAAAAAAAAAAGAAACGTCGTGTCCAATAAAAGATCCTAGGTTTCAAACCCAAGGTTCCAAACTTCGACTTCGCCTTGAACTTCGGTCAGTTAAAATTCGGAATTAATTCGGGGAAGTTCAATTCGATTTAGAGAATTTTTGTAAAACTTCGCTAATTTAGAGAAGTTTGGAGAATTTTTGTCAAAACATTAGTAGAACACATTGATTTTTAAGGATATGATAAAACAAGCATGATAAAGCACTTATAACCAAGGTTTAAAAGGGACCGTTATAATGGTATAACGGACTAGAGGCGTTACCATTTTTTCCGTTATAACGAAAAAAATGCTCAGGGGCAAAAACGGAAAAAAAAAATGAAAAATAACGGAAATAATGGAAAAAATGGCGCTGAAATTCAAATTCAATTCAAATTTTCAAAAATGGAAAATAACGGAAAAAAACGGAATATAACGGGAAAAAACGAAAATAACGACCGTTTTTTTTCACAAAATTTTCCACAAAATAACGGTTGTTATTTTCGTTATAACGAAAAAATAACGGAAAATAACGGCCGTTATTTTCTGGGCGTTTTATCGGTCCATAACGTAACGGGGTAGGTCCGAATCCGTTATAACGGCCGTTTTTTAAACCATTCTTATAACTCATTATATCATAAAAAAATCATTTGGAGCAATCTAAGCAAGAGTAATATCGTTTCTCATATTGACGTAAGTATCTAAAGTATTTGAATTTTTTTTAAGATGAGTTATAAGTGTTTTATTGTGCCTTTTTTATCATATCCTTAAACATTAGTGTTTTATTATGCTTGTTTTATCATATACGGCTAATTTCTTGGAATTTAGCATTTTTAGTACAAAAATTGCAAAAATGTGTGTTATACTGCGTATGAATTTATGACTTAGTACTTGCTTAAAAAAAGAATCTCAAATTTTGATACTTGTGTCAATATGAGTGAAACGATTTTTTTTTATTTTTTATAGTGAAACAATATATATATATATATATATTTTTTTGAGTGAAACAATATTAATCTTGCTTAGGTTCCTCTAAATGGTTGTTTTTAGGATATAGTGAGTTATAAGTGTTTTAATATGCATATTTTATCAAATCCTTAAAAATCAGTGTGTTTTACAAACGTTTCGGCAAAAATTCTCCAAACTTCTCTAAATCGGCAAATTTTTGTATTAAAAAAGGCTAAACTTCGAGAAATTAGCCGAATTTTGTCGAATTAAGCGAATTAATTTGGCGAGGTTTTGGTGAATTTTTGTATTTTTTTCACTGCATGTACACTTTAATTTTTGTATTTTTTTGGCGAATTTCGCCGAATTTCGGTCGAATTTCGCCGAATTTCGGCAATTTTTAAAACCATGTTCAAACCTTGGTTAGATGGTATGCCCAAAATCTAGTATAATTTCACATCAATACAGATTTGAATATTTTATACTTTTCTCGGTCTGACTCATCTGACCCAAAATCTGGCAAGCCAAGTCATTTTAATTACTTTCTTCTTTGAAGAATCATCGGAGTTGAACTGTTTTGCATTGTCTTGGATAGCTGAATTGGATTTGGTATGTTTTTCCGAACTGTGGTGGTATGGATTTGACTTAAGCCAGTTACACATTGGAGCAGGAAGAAAAACATTTATAAGAGAACCTGAATCTAGCTCTGGAATAAAAGATATCAGAGAAAAAAAAGGACAAACAATTTCTGGGATTGGTTTTTGAAGAATGAAAAAGTTCTCTTACTATGGAGGATAAATGGTTCTTGATTTTTTTTATCCTCCAGTGCCCATTAAGCATTATACATTTCCAAATTGGCTGGGAAAGAACTGCTTCAAACAGTTTGTATATAGAATATCTGTTTCTGTCTGAAGTCTGCTAATCTAAGCAGATCGACTGGGACATTCTGATCCTGTCTGAACAGTAGGAATTGGCTGGAACACATGACACTATTTTCTGTTATGTGATCTGGTTCTGGTTTTTGAGCCAATATAGTACATGCTGGTCATTTCAGCATGAATGGAATGGGATTGGTTAATGATCATGAACTGCATTATTTATTCAAGGCACAGAAATATAATATGTTCTATTGATTATTCTTTTACATAATTGGGCGCAGAAGTTGATATAATTGCACAGCATCTGTGGAGTGAGGAAAGATGGCTAAGAAAAAGAATCCTCTTGTGTTTTTGGATGTATCCATTGATGGAGGTCCTGCAAAAAAGCTTGTTATTGAGGTAAGTTGCACTTCAGAGATCGGGTCAGTTTATCCCATTTTCTTCTTCATTTCTTTGCTTGTTTAATCTGGATTCATTTTTATTATTGAAGGGGAATATTTATTTTGCATTTTTCTACGGTATACACATTGACTTCTTCCTTCTGAAATCTGCAGCTTTTCTCAGATGTTGTTCCTAAGACTGCAGAGAATTTTCGAGCACTCTGCACAGGTATCTTGCTGTGAGCCTTATTATTTTGTTTATGCAAATATTCATGAAATATTCTATTTTGGTAGCAGTCCAATTAGCAATGCGAAACCTTTGTATACTTTAAAATGGGGTGCTGGTAGTTGTTTTGTTTGCTTGAACGCTACTTACCATTTGCTTGACTCTTCATTGTGTAGATGATGTATTGATGACTATTAATTATTAAGATAACAATGTAATTAAGAATTGTTTATTCTGTCTATAGAAGCTTGAGATTGATTCTGTGTTAAGATAGTCATGATGAGAATCTTCAATTGTGGTTGGTTTGGATTTCTTGAATTAATTATATTTAAGCCTTTATGCATTACTAATTCTGTTGCGCGGAAGAAGAAGTTCGAATACGAGATAGTTTCGGGTTATGTATTTGCTCCTGACTGCTAGGTGGTTGTGGAAGATTGCTTTGTAGTGGCTAGATTCTTATATCCTGAAAAGTTGTGGTGTATTTTGCCTTTGTTTCTGACCTGATTTGTTGCCCTTGTCATGGACAAATGCATGCTGGGCATTTTCCTCACACAATGAGCCCTCTTTATTTTTCAGGGTGAAGTGGTGCATGCAATATCATTTTTGTATCCCTTCCATGTGTCACATATCTGCAAAATATTCTTTTTTATTCCACAAGTGACTAATACCAAGAGGCTTCCCTGCAGATAGAGTATCTCTCTTTACTTTATTCTCACTACTTAAAACCTTGCTAAAGTCCATGGTTCCTCACCATTGCCTCTGCCCAAGAGATTGTTTTGGAAGTCGAACCTTCTACAATCAAAGACCAATCAAAAGAGAAACATAAATGCTTAATCCTTGAAATAAAGATCTAGTTATTGGTGTATTAAAGCCTTCTCTTTAATTGGCTTGGAAAAAAAATTATAGAATACAGCTGTGCTTATCTCTAAAAGCTTTGCTAATACCCATTGGACAAGGATTTCTTTTTATCATCAAGAAAAGGCAAGAAGTACAAAGGAGAGGAGAGAGGAGAGATACTAAAAAGGAAAACTCACACCACAAAACAAGTTTTCTCCAAGACCATCTCCCTTTGCTACCTGATCCACCAAATCATTTGCAGGTCCTGGCACACATGAGAATGAAGTGTTCAAGGGTGATGCCAAATCTGAAATCCTAGATTTCCCAACTGTTATGGAAGATTCTTCACATACCCTTGTACTTCCTAGAAGTCTAATGTATGGCATTTGAGGAGTCACATTTAGCCACATTTTTCTCTAAGTTAGACCCTTGGCTAATTTTAAAACTTTAAGAAGAGCAAGTGCATTGGCTTTATTAGAATCACCTTCTCCTTAGTGCTTCAAAAGACCTAAATTTCTTTGCCATTTTTTCTGTTTATTTACATTAAGTTCATTATTTCAGTTTTGTCTCTGAATGTTTTGTTTCGTCACAGGGTATGCCTTGATTTTTCACTTGTTTGAGAACTACCTCGAGATTGAGATTTAAACCTTGTTAGGGGATAAAAATGGCTGCTTATATATAAACTAGGGGACCTGCCATGTACGATGCACATGCACCTTACACAGTTACACGTGGCAGCACCTTACACATGGCATACTCTTAGAGATCGATGACCTTATAGATGTTTCGCCCATCCCTAGGTGGACCTCATACAAAAGTCAACCTGATTAGTTATTTCTATCCGTTGGATTAGTCTTTTTCATGGTTTGTTTTTAACCGTGGATTTTGAGTATTATTTGGCCAATGACAAAACGACACCACTATGAACATGATCACATCCATGGCTCTTGAACCATGTGATCATTACTATCTTAATAACGAGGTATGTACGGGTAATTTAATTAACTATCTTTTTGGTTTTGTTTTATTCAAAACATCCACATTGATGATGGACCTTATTATGAGCCACGTGGCACACTCTTAGGGACCACTGACCGTATAGATGTTTTGCCCATCCCTAGTTGGACCTACATACCAAAATTCATCCTGATTATTAAGTTATATCCGTTGGATTAGAGTCCTTTTCATGGATTATTTTCAACCCTCAATTTTTAGCATTATTTGGGTTACTCAGATTCAAAGGATAGAAATCACCTATGTAACAAGGACACTCCACTTTTAGGGTTTTTTGCCGTGTCGGACACCTCGACACCCGGACATGTGTGTCGACACTTCCCGACACACATCTGGACACTTATGGCCGTGTCACCCCTTGTTTTAGTAATTTTTAATATAAATTTGATTTCTAAAAGCAGGTTGGTGTGTTCCATCCTCCATACAATAATAAACTAATAAATATTTTCTGCTTTATTTTCTATTTTTTGTTATTTTATTAATAATTTTAAGCATTCATATAATTTAATAAATATATGTACGGGTGTGTCTCCGTATCGGATTTTTTTTAGGTTGCCGTGTCGGACACCTCGTATCCGTGTTTGTTGCAAGTCTATCTAGGGATGGGTCAAACATCCATACAATCAGTAGCTCCTAATAGTGTGCACGTGGCTTACACTGTGGGTCCGTTATCAACTTGGATGATGGACACCATCATCTAAGTACCCCAATAAATTAAGAAATTCAAAAAATGAAAGAAGCAATGTTAGTCAACTTAAGAAATTTGAGGGTCATATTAGGAATAATGATTTTTTTTTTTTATATTGAATGGGCTGCAATTGACGTACGCTGACCTCAACTGCTGATATAGACTGAAGAGAAAAAAGGCATGTAAAATCTAAAGTACCCCTAAAAAGTGGAAGACTTAATTTTTTTAAAGAAACATAAGAAGGCATTTTGGGCAAAATAGGGGCAATTTTTAGAATTCATTCATTTTAAACGCAAGAAGGGCCTTCTCTCTTTATATAGTAGAATAGATGGATGGTACAAGAGGGAATGCTGCTAAAAGGCCTGATTTATCATTTGTATTGCTGGGGATGACAATCTCTAGAAGCTTTTTGATACTTTCTTGTAATCAATGCTTTATTGACTATGAAAAATTCAAACAGTTCACTTTTTTTAAGTGATTGAATGATGATTACTTCCATTCTCTATTGAGTTGAATGGCGTATGCAAAACGGAGTACTTGCTGATACCCCTTCTGTTTTGGTGGACAACTGACAATCCTGAGATTTGATGCCATTGTAGGTGAGAAGGGCATTGGAGCTTCTACTGGAAAACCACTACTCTACAAAGGATCAATTTTTCATCGCATAATTAAAGGATTTATGGCTCAGGTGCATTATTTTATGACCCATAAGCTGTGTCAGTTCTAAAAAAACGAGTGCCCGTCCTTCAATGTCAGCAGCACAAAATTGCTGCTTTGGTATACTTGGTGGTTGATGCATGCTTTAGCTTGCTTGACTTCATGCTGATGATTTTATTAGCAGAGGCTCTGATATCATCTGAAGAGGAACACTTGTGTCAGGATGGAAGAACAAGAAGCTGTCCTATCTGCTTGAGCCATATAAGTAGTACTCATCCAGGCGTTGGATCCATCAGCCAATGGATTCTGCTAAGGGTATAACCTGGCCCCAGTGATGTCAAGGCTTTGCTTAGGCTATGTCTAGGCCACTGCTGCTCAGGACCCCTAACGCCCCTAATGCCTGAAACATGGTTTAGGCAGGTGCTAACTAAAGTTAATTCAGTTTTAGTCTTTCAGTCAATATGTTAAGTTGACTTTGTTAATAACTTAATATGATATCTTTAATGCCTATACTTAAAGGGGATAGATTCTCTTTGGATAGAAAAATCTACCCCCCCCTCTATACCACACTCTTTCTCTCTTTAGTTAATATAGTAGGTAAGTCGGCTTTGTAGCTTGCTCGGCACTTGGAACCTTTCACTATACTGCCTGGCCCCAAAATTTACCTGATTATCTGATCAAGGGAAACTTTTAGCTGAGAGATCTTGTTGGACCACATCCAATGGTGTTGGTCGAAACCATCTTTGACATTTGAACTATTTTGCTCTTTTGATGGTCAATGGCATGGTGAATGTTCTGCTGATCAGATGTTTGATCATCTATTTAGGTCAACTTATAGCTGAGAGATCTTGTTGGTGGGCCACATCCAATGGTGTTGGTCAAAACAACCTTGGATTTTTCCTGTATTTAATGTACATGCAAAGATGATGTATTCAGTATTTGCAGCGTAGGCAGCATGGTTCAAGTCTTGGGTTTCGGATCGGTATCGGCCATGGCTGATACTGATATAGTTCGTCGGTGTCATCCATATCAGATCGAAACTCTGTGAAACCATTGTGATATGGCCGAAACCAATTGAACGCCCGCAGAAAAATTATAGAAAAATCATAAAAAATAGGTAGCATATGTATATTGAAGTTCGTAAAAAAAACAAGATACATATATTTGATTTCTACCTAAGAATAAGTGAGTTGCAGTGCTATTGAGCTAATTTGTAGATTACTAGATTGTAGTATGTATATCTTGTAAATCTGCATTCCAAGTCCCCACTCTACACGGTCTATTTTCATATAAATATATGTTAATTAACTTTTTCTACCCAGAACAACACATTGATGAACATAATTATGGGAGTATATATACCCATAAAAAATAAAATTTATTGGAGTAAATATCTGCGGCGAAGTTGGTTAGGAAGGGAGCCAGAAAAGAGGTTCGGTAGGCCATTTCTTGCATTTTTTACGAACATAAAGAACACTGGTATCGGACGATGTGAACTGATACCCAGCCAAAACCGGCGAAACCAAGGCGATTCCTTGTGATTTCGAAATGCATAGGTACCTTGACTCGGGTTCCAGCTGATATTGATACGTATTGGTATCGGCTGATACTTCAACCACGATTGGCAGGGGGGATGGCTTCTTGACCTTTGATTCCTTCCATGAGTATTCCTCTTTATCTTTTTATTGATTATCTGGAGCTAGTACAAATGGGTGCCTGGGGATACATATTGAAAAGGTGGTTGGGGCAGCCATCTTGACCGGGATCGTGGCTGTATGCACTTGCAAGAAACTGGACCATGAGCTCCCAGCCCTCGTGGTGCTACTAGGCCAAATCAGAGTCCACCTTTCGAGGGTGCCTAGCCTTCCCATGTCTTCCTAACAGATGGGACATGCTCTATTTCAGCTACCCCCTCAATTGATCTCTCTTCTTTGGCCACCAAACGTACAGCCTGTCATGACCCGTCTGTGTGCATAACCATTGGTGTGGTCCCTCAGTAGCATTGTCCTGGCACTGACTGCTGATGTCTTGGATTGGCCATGTGGTGTCCAGAAAGTGACATGGTGTTGAAATGGTGCCACCCTCACAAGTCTCCTACAATCTGTACTACTGTTGTTGTTTATTATACACTGATAAGTGATGCAATTTTTCGCAGGGTGGTGATTTCTCAAAGCGTGATGGTATATTTTTGCACCAGATTTCTTTCTTTCTTGTAACTGGTGCAGCTTCTCTATATATTTTGTTTTTAATGGACAGACTTGTAAAGTACAGCCCCTTCTATTCCTTTGCAGGCACCGGCGGAGAGAGTATATATGGGGGAAAGTTTGCAGGTGTGTGTTTTTTTGGGTCAGTTGCTTGAACTATATGATTGAAATTTGTCGAGTTAACCATTCCTTTGTAGATGAGAACTTTAAGCTGCTTCATGATGGGCCTGGTGTTCTCTCCATGGCAAATGCTGGTCGAGACACAAATGGATCCCAGTTTTTTATCACCTTCAAGGCTGCACGTCATCTTGATGGGTATTTTTTCCGATAGTTATTGTCTGTGCAGTCAATTATTTTTACAATTGATAGGTCATATATTCCTCATTACTGGTTTTACTAATCAGTTTTGTGTTTGTTTAAACATCTTCCTAGATTCACCTGCTATTCATTCTTTTCTCCATCATTTATTTATATACTATTGTTTATCGGAAAAAAAATAATGCGATGTGTATTTATTTATGTTGCAGGAAACATGTCGTTTTTGGAAAAGTTGTACAGGGAATGGACATTGTAAGGAGTATTGAAGAGGTGGGATCAGATCAGGGGAAACCTATCTGTCTTGTGAAAATTGTAGACTCTGGTGAAGCTTCTGAGAGCAAAACTCATGATGCAGTCAGAACAGAAAAAGGTATGCCATTGAAATATCTGATTCTCCTCCTTTGGTCCTGCAGCTTCCCTTTCTGGTAAGCCTTTTTCTAATTCTTTAAAATACGATGACTTTCTTGCAGAAAAAAAGAGTAAATCAGGGAAAGTTCTCTCTTCCGATGATAGTTCTGATGGTCAAGGAAGGGGAAGACACAAGAAATCTCTGAAGGAAAAAAGAAAGAAGAGAAAAAGGAGATACTCTTCATCTGATTCATATAGCTCCGACGACAGTGATTCTGATTCCTATTCATCTGCTAGTGATTCTGATTCTTCACCATCAGACTCAAGCTCTAGCGATGGAAGGCGTAGGAGGAAGAAAACATCAAAAAGAGACAAGCACAGGCATGGAAAAAAAAGGAGGGATCGGCGAAGGGAGAAGAGGCAAAGACGTCGTGATAAAAGATCTAGACGCAAGTCCAAGTGGTCTGGTGTTGCTTTACATCAATTGCCGCTTTGTATTATGTGTTTCTGCTCCTACAGCCTGCTTACTATTTCTTTCTATGTTTTGTTTTCAGGAGTTCAGAGAGTTCCAGTGATTCAGAGAGTGAGAGTACTAGCAGAAGCTGCTCAGATGATGAAGAAGCTGATCGTCGAGGGTCTGCTCGTAAAACCAATAACAATTCATCACCTCGAGATCTTGGTATGTCATCTTCTTTGTTTAAGAATCTGACTTCCATTATGTTGTAAATGAGATGATAATTTCAACTCTGTATTTCACATATTTAATATATGTTTACGTGAGACTAAGTCTTTTGAATGAGTTTTCATCAACATTTCTTTTAATGATCAAGATACTGTAATTTTCTGTACCCTGGTCGATCATGCTGTTTAGCCGTGGGGAAGCAATCGCCTCTACCTGTCTTGGAAAAAGAACCAGCTATAAATCGGCAAAAGAAAGATGAACTGAAGGCTACCGAGGAGAATTCATCACATGAAGAGGGTGAATTTTCTCGAGAGAACGGGGAACTTCTAAACAATGGGCATGGCACAGAAACCAAATCTGAAAAAGTTGCAAATCGAAATCCTGATTCAGATGATAACTCAAGCAAATCCAGGTTTCTGCTTGATTTTGCTTCATCATTATTTATATATCTGCTTATGTAAGGATTCTCAAAGGAGTCCACATCCATCTGCATGTGATGTAGTGCATAACCTTTGTTGGAGTTTTTGATGAGCAGGAGCTTGAGCCCAAGTCCCAAAAGGAGCCCTCTTACCAGCCCAAAGAGCAGTGCAAGTATGAGTCCAAAAAGAAGTCCAAGGAAGAGCCCAAGGTTGAAAAGTGTTAGTCCTGCTAGACAGTCCAGCAGGCCAAACCTCAGAAATTATTCGAGGAGTCCATTAAGGAGCCCTGCCCGTAAAGTCCCTGAGCCAAATTTTCGCCGGAGTTTGTCAAGAAGTCATTCTCCTGATGGCGTTCCGAAACGTATTAGAAGAGGTCGTGGATTCACTGAGCGTTACTCCTATGCACGTCGATACCGGACCCCATCTCCTGAGCGTTCGCCCCCGAGGTCCTACCGTTACGGGGGAAGAAATATTCAAGAAAGGAACCGAGATAGGTAAGCTCAATTCATCCAACTCAAATCAATGGGGTTGTTGACTTGTCATGGACTTCAAATTTATTCTGGTCTTTTGTAGGTATTCAAGCTACAGAAATTATTCTGAGCGCTCACCGCCAAGACGTTACCGGAGCCCACCAAGAGGCAGGAGTCCACCCAGGTTCTCTCTCTCTTTCTCTCTAGCATGTTTGTGGCTTTGTGCATTCAAGTGTGTGACGATCATGCATATAAAAGCACATTTCATTTACAAGCTGAAAATTCAGGCTTATGTTTATTTTGTTCCACTGAGCCTGGATGGAATTTAATTGATAATCAAATAAAATGAAATCACATGAAGATCTCAAGGTATGGATTAGAAAAGTAGAAAAGCAAAAGTTGTCTGAATGAGACCCATTTTACCACTAGGCTTTCTGTTGGATATTCAGAAGGGTCAACATCATAGGCAGAACATTGCCTTTGATTTTGATAACCAAGTTAAAAATTGTCTATGGAACTTCATTTCTAAACAGGATATGCTTCTCAAAGTGAATCGATGTTAGTATTACATTATATTATAATAAAGTAAAGTGAGCCAATAATCAAATGATATCATGTGTCACAATCATAAGATGGACATAATAAATTGACATATGACCTTTCGTTGCATGGATCCTTCTAAACGGGCGAAGTACCCATGTCAGACATGTGTTGGATTCCAACACTTCCGGATTCTGGTACAACACTTCCGGATTTCTTTTGTTTATCCTTTCCTTGCAAGATATTAATTTAACATTTAGCATAGGTTATAAGTTCTACCTTTTATCATTTGTCACAATCATAAGATGAAATGTAATAAATTGACATATGACCTATGTTGCATGGATCCTTCTAAATGGATGAAGTACCCATGTCAGATACATTGGATTCCGACACTCCACGGGTTCCGGTACAACACTTCTCGAATTTCTTTTGGTTATTCTTTCCTTCAAGATAGTAATTTAACATTACCATAGGTTATGAGTTTTACCTTTCCTCATTGAAGTTTTCTTTGCAAATAAAATATAGCATTACATATATGTATTCCTCGTCTTATACCTATATGGTACGATTCATAAGATATCTCATCACACTATCCATTATTAATTTAATATTCTATATGAAATTATCTAAGGTATATCGCCGAGTCGATTTATCTTATTTTTCAAGGTTTTTTGAATCCAATACTCTACCCCTGTTCGACTCCGACACCTTTACCAGCATGAATGCTAACTACCACCATATGACAGTAGTATAAAACAAGAAATTGGTATTATTTTTGTCTGAAAGTGATTATAAGTTGACAATAATATGTGGAAATAATATAATATGAGAACTATATCAAGACGTGATCATTAGCAAATAACCTTTCAACAGGTAGAACTGCAATGTTGTAAGATCCTAATGAGCTGTGACTCAAACAGAAACCAAAATCAATAACCATGAAATATTACCAAAATTACATGATTAATGCTCAAGAACAAGTTTAAGGAGAAGAGCTAAGCTGAAGTTTAAAATAGTGTAGGCGGATGCCTGGAGTCATTATAGGATCTAAACAACAATATTGCCAAGGTGATCCTTGTTTTAAGTGTGTTTGTGTGTTCCCCTCCTTGAGGGTGGATTTGTCTTTTTTCTATTTTTTAGCTTTTGTTGTACTCTTCCGGTGTATTTTGGGAAACCCCTCTTTTACATATATGAGAATAGTGTGAGAGAGTATAGAAACTCTATACCTCTTTTCCATCTCTTCCTCTTCTTTCTTTCTTTTTCTTTCATCCTTTCCTCCACACATTAACCCTAAAACCACATCAACCAACTTGGTATCAGAGCAGTCGAGATTCAGATCGACAAGTTGAGAGTCTAAGGTGAAGGGGGACTGCTGACGTTATCGTCCGTATGTATAACGATCACTGTCATGGATCAATGATTCTGGATTTTGATAGAGCTTGATTTTAGAGAATTTTTGAACCAAGTTTCATGTTCTTTGGTGAAGTATTCAAGGTTTTTAGCAATTTTTGGTGAAAAATTCAGAAAAATCCTACAAAATCCAGATCTAATATAATCGGAGTTTGTGATTTGTGGGTATGGTTTGTGAATGGTAAATGGACAGTGGATGGGTTATTTTTTATAAGTAAACATCTCATAAGTGGTTTGGATCCATGCCATAAATTATTGAAGTCTCCACAAGGGTTTCTTTCCTTAACATATACCGCCCCTACTGTTGTGGATAGCACATATGTGCTATTTTCTTTGATGTTTTCTGCACCTTTTTACCTCTATGATGTTGCTTGGTAGCTTTGGGACTTGTTTATTGTGATTGCTTAGAAGGTTGAGTGTATACTCCTTTGCTCTATTCGTGGAGGTGAGTTTGGTGTGTATGACCACCACCCGTTTATTCAAAGGTGTCTGAAGTAGACCAACCCTCTGGAAGTGCTAACTCTCAAATTATGAAGAACCCTCGTAGCCCTCCAATTGATATCCTGTCACCTCAGATTACTACAATCAAACTTGATGGATCGAATTACCTAGCTTGGGCTCAGTTCGCTAAGCTTTGAATTACTTGCAAGTTGCAATGGAAGACTCGGCTACTTGAATGGAACCGTCAAGCAACTACTCCCTACAAAACCCTCCTACAGAAAATGGGTGATTGAAAACTCCTTTGTAAGATGTGGTTGTTGCACTCTATGTAACTAGAGATTAGTAAATTTTTTTTATTCTTGAAGATTGTTAAGGAATATGGTATGCTATAGCCCAGACATACTCCCAAGTGGGTAACATGACTCGTATATATCAACTTGAGTAAGACAACCCACTTTCATTTAGGGGTGAAGACTCTTGGAACATATTATGGAGCCTTATGTCGAATGCGTGGAAGGAACTTGACTACTTTTAGGATTTTACACGTGAGACTACCAATGATGTGGTTAAGTATGATACCCTAGTTGAAAGGCGTAGAATATTCCAATTCTTGGATAGTTGAATGTTGAGTTTGAGCAGTCTTGTATTTGAATTCTTGGGAAGAAGAGTTTGCCTTCTCTGAGCCAAGTATACGTCTTCATGTACGGTGAGGAGAATATGACTGCCATGCAAGCCCCTCATCCACACGAGAGATTTGCTTATTCACCAACACTAGCAGGTGTGGAAGAAGTGATCGAGGTACAGGTGGAGGAAGACTTATTCCCATGAACAATGATGACAGACAATTGAGTTATGAATAGCGTGGAAAGACAAGACACACCAAGGGGACTTGTTGGGATATTAATGGTCGTCCACAATGTGCCTGCACTGGTATTGGTAGAGGTGACTGTCTTATTTGAGGCTCAAGTGCTCATTTTGCTTCTTCAGCTGGTTCTACATCGTCTTCTTCGACTAGCTCAACATCTTCCCTTAGTGTTGCTCCCGATAGCTTTCGCAAACTGGGAGGAAGTTGAGACTTTCAGACGCTTTGTCTTAGATTGATATGGCTCTCACATCTTCATCACTTATCCATAGAGGTACTTCAGCCTCTGCCTTCTCTTCCAGTTCCTCCTTGATCATTGATTTGGGAGCATCAAATCATATGACTAGTACGCCATCATTTTTTTCATCCTATAAATTGAGCTCTGGTAGGAATAATTTAGAATTTTAGATGGGACTCTCATGCATGGGGGGCTTGCGTCATGTTTTTCTGAACATGGCATTGTACATTGAACTTTTTGTTTTAAAATTCCAGAACAAAATGGAGCCCTTGAGAGAGAATCGGCATGTGCTTGAGATAGTTCACTCTTTGTTGTTTACCATGTAGGTTCCTAAAACTATTTTGGGTGAAGCTATTCTCACTATTGCATTCCTCATGAATCATATGCCGTTTCACATTTTAGATTATAAAACTCCCCTCAATCTTCTTTCTCCTCAACATTATCTGTTCCCCTTTCTCCTAAGGTCTTCGGTTGTATTTGCTATGTGCATTTTTACAAATTTGACTACACCAGACTCAATTCTAAAGCTTTCAAATGCTGGTTACTCTCCGACCCAGAAAAGGGTTCAAGTGCTACCATCCCCTATTCGAAGGAAGTTGGTATCCATGGATGTCACTTTCCTTGAATCTATTCTAATTTTTTCTACCTCAAAGTCTTCTCTTCAAGGGGAGCATAGGAGTGAAGAGGAGTCTTCTTCCTTACCACTTTCAATCCCTCCTTTCTTATTTGATGTTGTTGTGGCTGATGATGTTGTTGGGGAGCTGGTGCTTGTGATTTTGTGAGTTAGGAATAGAGAAAGGAGTTCCACATGTGCTCGAGACGTGGAATGAAAGTGTCCCTTGAAGTCATACCTCATGTACACTGCCAAGAGACCTCTTCTAATCCACCCGACTTAGATAATGCTTCTCTATCTCTTTTGTTGATGATTTTAATCTTCCCATTGCTATAAGGGAGTTAGAACTTGTACTCAACATCCCATTTCCAATTTTGTTTCATAATTCGTCTTCTTCATATCGTGCTTTTGCTACTTCCTTGTCTTCTATGTCTATTCCTTGTAGTGTCTCAAAGGCCTTTTCTCAACTAAATGGAAAGATGTGACAGAGAAAATGCATGCTCTTGAGAAAAATGACACTTGGGAGTCAAAGAACTAGTGGGCTATAAATGGGTATTTACTGTGAAGTGAAAGTCAGATGGTTCCGTAGATAGATACAAAGCCAGGCTTGTTGCCAAAGGGTATACTTAGACCTATGGAGTAGACTATCACGAGATGTTTGGTCCAGTGGCCAAGATGAACATCGTTAGAGTTCTCCCATCTCTTGCTGCCAACCAAAATTGGTCTCTCTAGCAATTTGATGTGAAGAAGGCCTTCTTTCATGGTAATTTGGAGGAAGAGGTGTTATAGGTGTATATGAGATGCCCCCCAGGTGTGAATTTTCCATCACAGCTAAAGGCAAGGTGTGCAGATTGAAGAAATCTCTCTATGGATTGAAAGTCCCCACAAGCTTGGTTTGACAGTTTCAGTTGACTCATGCAAAAATATGGATATATACCAAGGATTTAAATTTCGGTGAGGTCAAAAATTGAAATTTCGGGCGATATTTCTAAATTTCGGTGTAGAAAGCTATATGTGGATGACATTGTGATGATTGGGAGTGTTGAGGAGATGTCTTGGCTGAAGTACCTACATGCAAAGAAGTATGAAATTAAAGAGCTCAGATTGAAATATGTTCTTGGGATTGAAGTCGCTAGATCCAAGAAAGGGATCTTTATCTCACAGAGAGTATGTTCTTGATCTGCTGACGACAGTGGACACTTATTAATTGATGTTGGTCGATATCATATATTTGTAGGGCGGCTCATCTATCTCTCACTCGATCAGACATAGCCTATGCTGAGTGTAGTTAGTCAGTTCATGCATGCACCAAAGACCACTCATCTAGAAGCCACATATCGGATCTTACGTTACCTCAAATCTATTCCTGGCGAAGGTCTTTTATTCGCTTCACATGGTCATAGACATGTCGAAGCCTATATTGATATTGATTGAGTTGGTTCTGTGATAGGCGTATGTTTTACATTAAGGTACTGTTCATTTGTTTGTCGTAATTTATTGACATGGAGAAGTAAGAAGCAGTTTGTTGTTGCCAAATCTAGTGTTGAAGTCGAGTTTAGATCAATGGGTCATGGGTTGTGTGAATTGGTGTTTCAGGGTTCAATGAACTTGTACCATGATAATAAGGCAGCCATTAGCATTGCTCATAATCAGTTCAGCATGACAAGATGAAACATATTGAGGTTGATCGGTTTTTTATTAAAGGAATTTGGATTGTGGGCAAGTGTGCACCCCCTATGTGAAGACTGAAGACCAACTTGCTGACATGCTCAGAAAAGCAGTCCCTGGATTCCTTGGTTTACTCTTTCATAGTATGTTGGGTAAGCTGGGAATGTGTGATTACTATACCTCAGCTTGAGGGGGGAGTAATGTAAGTGTGTGTTTGTGTGTTTCCCTAGTTGAGGACAGATTTGCCTTTCTTTCTGTTTTTTTTATCTTGTGTTGTATGCTTGATGGGTATTATGGGAAACCCCTCTTTTACATATATGAGAATAGGGTGTGTGAGTAGAGATACTCTTATACCTCTTCTCTTCTTTTTCATAAACACATTAACCCTAGAATCACATCAACCAACTATCCTGGGGAAACCTAGGCAGCCAACTCGCTTATTAAGTTCGCAAGTGCTTGGGGGGCCACGAGCTAGTCAGTTGGGAGTGCTTCGCAAATCAAGGGCCTTTTGAAAAAGAGGTCAGTACTTAGGAGGGTCTCCTTGAGCCAGCTTAAACTGCAGTACTATTTGTAGAGTTTTTTGTTGTACTATGTCATATTATCAAATGAATTATGTATCAGTGTGAAGCCACTGCCTTTGTTGGAGTTGATAGCTTATCCTCACAATTATAAGAAATAAACATGACCTAGACACATTGATCCTGGACAACATTTATAATACCAAGAATTGGTGTAGGTGATGTGGGAACATTCTACGGCGATCGTTCGCGCTACACCGAATCAATGCCCGATCAAGTGGATCCTATTTACTATTTATAGTAATTCACGTTTTTACTATTTATAGTAAATCATGTTTTACTATTTATAATAAATCTCATTTTTACTATTTATAGTAAATTCTGATTTTACTATTTTTAGATAAGTGGACCCCACGAAGATTTGTTTTAATTTAATTAGGATTTTCCATTGAAATTAGATTCTATTTCCAATTAGGATTTTTATTATTGATTGCAATAGTTAATTTGTATTAGGAGTTTCTAATTTCAATTAGATTAGAATTAGGAAAGTTCAATTAGGAGTCTTATAAAAGGTGATGTACCCTTTGATTTTGATGAGAAAAATTTATGAATGAAGAAATAAAAATTTCTTTGAGAAATCTCTCTCGTGGTGTGAAGCCATCTTCTCTTGGTGCGAAGCCAAGCTAATTCGACGCGAAGCCAAAAGGTATTTTTCTATCTTAATCTCTTCCCTATCCCCATCTTTACTTTTTTTTTTTTGTAAATTTCTTACCTAAGAAAATCCAAATCATACCATAGCACTGTGAATAGTGTTGCGTGAATAGTGACGTGAATAGTAACCCCTTCATTCCTTTTCAAATCGCAGAACGGTACTCCCGTCCTGCATCAAATTTGGTATCAAAGTCAGGTTCAAAATTTTTGAGTGTTTTTTGGAAAGATGTCTCAGATTAGTTCACGATTGTTACTCACGCTACTTAAACTAAACGATGCAGTAAATCGTTTTGAAAGCAGTACCTACAGACTAAACGATCGAATAATTCTTCTGGAGAGCAAATTGGAAGAGTCGATCTTCGCCAGAGTTCCAATACGCAGTCACAACTATATTGGAAAGTCACCGCCACCACTGACGACTTTTCCACCTCTTTCTGACAAGTTATTGGAAGGTTTCATAGCAAAAAAATCTCCTAAAGAGGTCTCAAAGCAAGTTGAGAAGAAAGCAAACGAAGAAATAAAAGCCATTGAACAAGAGGTTCTTTTTCCATCCAAGGAAAATGAAATAATCGATGAGGAAGAAAAATCCAAAGTTGAGGAATTAGCCAAGCTTGAAGCTTCGATAGTTGAATCAGAAGAAAAGACGGAGGATAAGCAGATTTATCCACTTGCAGTTGTGGACAATGAAAAGTTGATGATTCCCCTGGTTCAGATGCTCCAGCTGAAGATGGTCCCAAAAGCATAGAAGATCTCGGTCTGAAACCAGATGTTTCTGCAGTTTCAGAACTAACAGTTGAAAATGAACCAGATGGAACAAGCAGGGATTTCTTGTCAAAGAAGGTCAGAGTTGCGGACATAGACCGTGTTTCAGAAAATGTACATCTGTCGAAGATGCAGAAGAAGAAATTGAAGGGAAAGGTACTCTAAATATCTCTTTCGTTGGAGAAGCCAATTGCAATATCTCAACTTGAATTCGAGGTCGAATTCTTTTCAACCAGAAGGGTTTGATGCGGAGCATTCTACTACGATCGTTCGCGCTACATTGAATCAATGCCCGATCAAGTGGATCCTATTTACTATTTATAATAATTCACGTTTTTACTATTTATATTAAATCATGTTTTACTATTTATATTTTATAGTAAATTCTCGAAATTACTATTTATAGTAAATCTCACTTTTAATATTTATAGTAAATTCTAATATTACTATTTTTAGATAAGTGGACCCCACGAAGATTTGTTTTAATATAATTAGGATTTTCTATTGAAATTAGATTCTATTTCCAATTAGGATTTTTATTATTGATTGCAATAGTTGATTTGTATTAGGAGTTTTTAATTTTAATTAGATTAGAATTAGGAAAGTTCAATTAGGAGTCTTATAAAAGGTGATGTATCCTTTGATTTTGATGAGAAAAAAAATTATGAATGAAGAAATAGAAGTCTCTCTCGTGGTGCGAAGCCATCTTCTCTTGATGCGAAGCCAAGCTAATTCGACGCGAAGCCGAAGGTATCTTTCTATCTTAGGCTGTGTTTGGGTAAGCTTATTTCTTATTTTAAGTGCTTACCCAGTAGCACTTATATGAAAGTGCTTAAGTTGTTTTGGCCGTTTGGTAAATCATATAAAAAAGGGCTTCTTTTCTTAAAAAGCCATTTCATGGTGTTTGGTAAACAAAGCGCTTTTTAGTAAAAATACCTATTTTACCCCTAATTGCATGAAAAAAACTGATCAAGCTGATTTTTTTGAGTATAGGTCTTTCTCAAACATCCGTAAGGTCAGTTAAAGATGACCACGGTAGAGAAAATTTAAAAAATGCCACATGACACTCTTGGAGACCAATGACCGCATGGCGCACTCATAGAGAGCATGACTGTATGGATGTTTGGTCCATCCTTCAGTGGATCTACATCCCAAAATCAAACTGATTGGTTTTCTGCATGGATTGTTTTCAACTGTGGGATTTGAGCATTATTTTGGGGTACTCAGATCCAACTTCTAGAAATCACCAATCAGGTTGGTTTTTGGATTTGGGTCCACGTAGGATGTAGCAAACATCCTTAAGGTCATTTATCCATTAACACCAAAAACCCATTCGGGTAGACATAACCAAATTTGGAGGGAAGTTGGTGCTAATCTTGAAGTTGGAGGTTGAAGATGTTTTCTTGACTGCAGCAACTCCACCTCAAAATTCTTGGAATCATTAGCTACACATAAATTTGCATCATCACAATCATCCATGTATTATCAAGTATGTGTTAACTGATGTTTTTCATATCCTCGTGCGAAATTTAGTGAATAAAGTTCCTCGTGTCGTGCAAAATTAGCATTCTCATTTATATATAGAATAAGATGATCCACATTCGCCTGTAAAAATATTTAGATTGATATGGACGTTAGTGTGCAAAAAGCTCATCTCAATAGGAGAAAATTTTACATTGAAAGCAAAGTTCTATTCTTAACAAATTGATTTTTTGGATGAAACAATATCCTAACAATCAGACTAATCTCCATTTTGGTGAGCCACATGTATAAAAAACTAAGTAAAAAATTGTGACATTTAAATCGGAATGCCCCCAGCAATGAGTCTGCATGCATATTCCACCATTTTTTATGCCTCCACTGTCAGCACCAACATCAACCAACACACGAGACACGACCAATAAAATCTCTACAGCTCTCGATTACTGCAGCGTAACCAAAATGTTTAACATGTATTGGAAAAGAGATATAATCGAGGAAATGGTTGTACAATATCATCTTACACCTTCCATTGGCCTTGGTCTCCAGTATTGAAACACATCTTTTAAAAAAGATGTCAACTATCCTAAACAAGATATTTCAGAACTTTAGAAACACATCTTGAAATTGGTGTACAATATCATGAATGATTTATGTTGCCAAATTTAGGTAATTGTTAATTAGCTTAACCTAGAGAGGATAATTCAAAGAGAAGGAATGGGTTGAGGAAGAGTGAGAAAGACTTGTCCCCATAAGTCATCCCCTCATATTGTCTCCTTTCTCTATCCCTTGCCCTACCATCCATGGATTTACTTTATTAGTTTAAATCTTTGCCAAGCCAAAAGAATCTTGCAAAGAATCAGCTTGAAGGATATTTTATGTAAGACACCTTGTACACCAAAAATTAGCTTGATGGATATCTTAACCGCCCAATAAATATACTGTAACTCTTTCTAGACTTCTACTTGATATATGCTTGGTGGCCCAAGAAAAAACCCAATTGATCTGATGATCAGGATTGTTGAACTAAAAGTCTTCTATACGGGCCCAACGATTGGGTGGTCTAGACTGATAAGAATTTGCATCTTTATAGAAGAAACTCAAAGCTAAATTTCCCAAGTTTTCTTGTAGGGGGCTGCATCTTTCCATCTCAATTGGAAAAAAACTGATTTTTCAACAGTCCAACAATTTCAAGAACAAAAGTATTCAAACACAAGCGTACCATCATTTTACCTACCTTCTTGAGAACTAAATTGAATGGCCTAACAAGAACAATTCATTCAGTCTCTAGTAACTAATCCATTAACCAACACAGTACCATACAAATAAAAAGAAAAATCTTAGCATCATTTTGTCAATAAAAATCCCCACAAAACCTAACATACACAAAATATAATCCACATAAAAGTAAGGGCAAACTCTGTACAGCTAAAGAAGCAAATTAATGATCAACAAAATGTAAAAGAACAAAGAAAGAGGAGCTTTCTGACCTTGGATTGAAGAAGGCAGGCTGTTTCCTCAATATTAGGGAAGAATCTTAGTCCTCTCTTGCTGTATTTGGCTATTGGCGAAGCAAAACAGTGGAAGAGAAATGAACCCTAAAAGATTGAGAGAGATAAAAGATGATTGAGAGAGAGAGAGACTGAGATCGAGAGATCTTACCTAATCACCACCGAGAGAGAGGAGACGATGATGAGAAGAGGGATTTGAAGTATGAACCGAAGGAAATAGATGTGAGAGCTTAAACTCCGACGCTGCCTTCTCTTGTTCGGTGCCATTGTGCGATTAGGGTTCTCAACTCCTATTTTGTTCAAAAGGGCAGTCTGGGTATTACCAAATATTTTGGAGGACACGATAGGAAGTGAATTTCGGTAAAATGGCTTCCTGCAAAAGCAAAAGCAGAAGCCATTCAGAAACGGCTTCTGCTTGTGACGAAATAAGAGCTTAATTTGCTTTTTAAAAGGAATTTTTCAATTTTATCCAAACGTCCTCTTTTTTGGGTAAGTGCTTAATAACCTCAAAAGCTGGCTTATTGCGGTTTTTAAGCTTACCCAAACGTAACCTTAATCTTTTCCCTATCTCCATCTCTATTTTTTTTTGGTCAATTTTTTACCTAAGAAAACCCAAATCATACCACAGCCTCTGTAGTCAAGGTGTGCGCCTCAGGCTCAAGGCGCGCGCCTCAGGCGCAAGGTACACCTAAAGCGCCTTAGAAGGGTCAAGGTGAGGCATGTTTAGTAAGGCGAGCGCCTTATGCTCCAGGCGCGCCCTTTAGACCAGGCTAATACATGTTTTTTTATAAAAATGTTGTACTTTGACCTATTATATTAAGCATCGGTATGATAGGAGATATTCAATTAAACCTATCCCATTGGAAGACATTGATGAAAGCAATGAACGACTACTTGGGGAGATGGAAACAGAAGGTAGAGAAGTAGAATATGAACTGGTGTTTGAGGATGATAGCTTGACATGGAGTGTTGTTGTGAGAGTTATTGAAGTTGATGAATCAACATCAAATATTAGATCACAATCAAGGTCAAGAGTAAGGGCAAGGGCTTCAGCCGGAAGAGAAAGAAGCCAATTTGGAGGAGACAGGAGAAGAATAATATATTGAGGAGGCTAACGCATCCGATTATAATGGGGATGAATCTAATGATTATATTTTAAATGATGACGATGTTAAGTAGAATTAATTGTGGGTTATTTGAGATTTTGAACATTCGCTATCTTTTATGTTTTATGGCCTAATGATTACTTGTTTTGTATTTATATAATGACAATATTAACTAGAACTACCTTTGGATTACTTCAACATTTGCTATTTTTTATGTTTTATGGCATCATGATTACCTATTTTGTTATTTTATGATATTATTTTTCTTAATTTTTTAATATTTCTTATATTTATTATAATTTTTAATATTCAGCCTTACTTTAGTCAGGCGCGTGCCTCGCCTTGCGCCTCAGGCGCCAGAGGTCCTAGCGCCTTAAGTGCGCCTTACGCCTTTTACTACCTTGATCACAGCACTGTGAATAGTGCTGCGTGAATAGTAGCCCCCTCTTCATTCCTTCTCAAATCGTGGAATGGTACTCCTGTCCTGCATCAGTAGGACAGCCATAATGCAAAAGATTTGGTATTTAGTGAAGAAAATCCAACAGGGTATTTCTTCCATTAATCTCTTGAAGGGAAATTTTCATTGCCCCGTCTAATTACTAATCTTCCCCCACCCATTTTTGATATTCTCAAATTACCGCTCCGCCCCATTGAAAGGGATATGACTAGCAGCGTCACATAGTCTAGGATTTTGAATGGTTGGAGTCGTACCAACAATCAGCACCACCCTGCATACAAGGAGTCACATATCACACTTAACAGCCATCTCAGCAGCCAAACAGGAATAAAAACACTCCATTCATTCTATAGAGAGCTAATAGTGAGTGAACTTTGCCCCTCCCAGTGTTGGCTGAACAAGTTGACTCCGCTTGCACTTGATCTTGAGGCCGAAAGGGCATGTCCCAATCCCCAAAGCTACTAGAAAGCCGAGTCCTAATATTCATCCAACGGACACAAAAATCAAGATTAGTGCACAAGAATCAGAGTAAAAGCGCAGCTATAATTGGAGGTGCGTATGGGTATTTATCATGGACAGACAGCAGCCCTGGAGGACACTTAAATGTAGCAACTTACTGAAAATTAAAATTAGAAACTAATTCTAATTACACAGACTTTCTAATAATAAGCTCTACTAAATTCAAACTAAGCAAACCAAAAAAAAAGTACCTGAACATAACTAGATTCAATTTTGGAAACTCGAAGATTTAGACTTCTAGACTAATATTAATAACAAAGGAAAGTAAATAAATAAATTTTTCTTAAATTACCTAAAACCGTAGAACTTGATAAACTCTTTTGAAAGGAAAATAAAAGAAAAAAGGGTAAACACTAATCCCACCACAGATTTGCCCCAAGTTGGTATTTTGGCCATAACTCACTCAAACTCATCGGAATTGCGGAATCTTGGTCTCGTTAAAAGTATAATAGAATAAGCTTTGTCCTGGTGCCAAAACTAAGGCATTTGGACACTTTTTTTGACATAAAAATGTGTCCTTAATGAGGTGAAAAGATTGGTGTCCTAGGGTGGGAGAAATTGAACTCCATCAAGTTAATCTTCTTTTGTTGTTGGAGAATCTCCTACAAAGGTTTGCCTCTTTTCTTTTTCTTCATGCCTTGCCCGAGCTCAACTCATCTCCCACGAAATAGGAGTTGGTTCCTTTGAATTCAAATTTTCTGATCTAAACTTATACATTCTATTAAAGAAACTGTCCACACTAGCCTTCCAGTCCAAGTTTACCTTTGGACTCATCTTCTCAAAATATTTGAGAACTTTCCACTTTGTTCCTTGATCAATACTGTTGCAGTAACTACAATCAACATATTTGGAATTATCATCATGTGGGATCTTCCAAATTTTACTCCTTAGAACACAATTAGGATCTCAGCCATCATGTGTCCCAATTCAATTGTCTTGTGCAGCTTGTGTCCAATTCGCATGTCTTGGAGCATATACACCAAGGTCAATTGGTTTTTATTCAATCAATTTTAGTCGTGTTTCATCTAATTTAAGTCGTCTTCTATGTGCGCATCATCTTTGTGCTCTTGTACCGTAGAGGAATTAAGAACATGGGTAGCTGAACTTCCAAAACATTTGTAGTACCTGCTAGAGGTGCTGGAGGATGTATTCCTAATCATGTCAGGAGAAGCTTCAAGGTATTTGTAATATCATCCCTAAGTTGCAGGAACCCTCTATTCTAGGTGCCACTTTCCGCTCCTGCTCCGAAATCCTGCTCTCGCTCCCATTTCCTAAATAATTCGACTATAACTTGTTTAAAACAGCTGCTTCCACGTTCGCGCATCTGTTCTCGCTTTGTGCAACTAAGTATCGATTATCTGAGAATCAGGAGATTGAATTTGCTCTGATTTTACCTTCTTTAGTAGCCTCTAGACAGGCTATAAATTCATTGATCTTCGTATTGTTGGCGTCAATATCATCAAATTCAGAGCTCAATGCAGCGAGATTGATGACAAGATTTTTAGTACTCAATGCTGTCATAGATGCAGGTACTTCTCAAGCGTATGCAACAATGGTCAAGCAAGTCATCTATGGATCAGAACTTGCTCTAATACCAAATTGATGCCGGACAACAATTCCGAGGATGTGGGACAACCAATAAAAAAAGAAGAGTTGACGTAAAACTGCAGTAATGGGGAAGCTTTGGTATTTAATTTGAAGAAAATCTAGCAGTTTTCCCCCTTTTGTCTCCTTAATTTATGGAAATTAGAGCTAGGGTTTGGCTGGGAATGGTGAGTTTTAGACCAAGGCTGGGTTTAGGTTTGGGTTTTGGACTATTTAGGTATGTTAAACTATGGATAACCAGGCCTAAATAGGTGGTGGTCAGAATTTCTGGGTAGCAGGGTGTTCAAAATTTCAAGGATTCATTGAATGGGATTTTGGGTTGATTTTTGGAGCTGGACGGATTGGATAGTTATGCTAAATTTCAGAGAAGAAAAAGAAACAGAAAAGAAAAGAAATAGATAGAAAGAGAGATGGATATGATTACGAGTCACCTAGCCTAGAATATTGATTTATTAGACTTTACTAATAATTACATGAAGGTGTCTAAGGATTTTGACAAAGGGATCAGGTTCAAGGTAGGAGGTGGTGATAGAATCAGCTTCTGGGAAGACATCTGGTATGGAGATAGGTCGTTGAGGGAAGACTACCCGGAGTTGTACTCTATTTCGGAGAGGAAAGGAGGATCGATTCAGGAATGCTACAGATTTGAAGGGGAGACAGGAGGGTGGAACTTGGCGTTTAGAAGGAATTTGAATGACTGGGAGATTGATCCGTTTTCCAGTCTCATATCGAGGCTGCAGGACGTTATCCTTAGACCGCTGGAGCAGGATAGAAGAGGGTGGTCATGGAACAAAGGGAAAGCTTTTACGGTGAAGTCCTTTTACGTGGAACTTAATAACTCCGAAGGCACTACCTTTCCTAGGGCCTCGGTGTGGAAACCTAAGATTCCATCTAAAGTATCTTTCTTTGCCTGGGAAGCTTCTCTGGACAAGATCCTAACCATTGACCATTTGATGGCTAGGGGCTTCAGTTTGGCGCAATACTGTTGGATGTGCAAAACTAAGGGGGTTATCCATTGCGAGATGGCTACCAAGATTTGGAACGCTTTCCTGTCGGACTTCGGGGTGCTTTGGGTCATGCCAGCTTCTCTTACGGCCCTTCTCATGAGTTGGAAGTCTAAAACATTCTCATCCAGAGGGATGGTGCTCTGGAATATGACTCCTCTAGCGATCATTTGGGGCATTTGGAGGGAAAGGAATCAGAGGGTTTTTGAAAATAAAGAATTAGAAGTGTATGCTATTATTCTTAACATCAAGGGGCTGATGTTCTTATGGTCGAAGGCGGTCTCGGAGTGTAGGGGCTTATTCTTTGAAGACTTGGTGTTCCGATGGGAAAGCATTTGTTTAAGGGAAGGGATTTAGGGGTTTGGTTGTAGTTTCTTGCTGGGGGTGAGTGTAGGTCATCTCGACCTGCCTCCTCTGGAGGGTTGTATCTTTTGGCTTCGGCCCTTTCTTTAATATATTTTTACTTGTCAAAAAAAAAATAATTACATGAACTTTCCAAATCATAAGCCCTGCTACATCCGAACTAAGCAAACCTAAAAAAATAAGTACTACCTAAACATAACTAGATTCAATTTTGGAAACAACTAAAATATAGACTTCTAGACTAATATTTTAACAATAGAAAATTAATAAACAGACATTTCTAATCTTACCTGAAGACCATAAAACTTGCTAAAACCAACAAAATACTAATCCCAACGTAGTTCGTAGTTCGTAGTTCTGCCCCAGGTTTGTATCTTGGCCATAACTCAAAACTTGTTGGAATTGTGCAATCTTAGTTTTGTTGGAAAGCTAATGTCATAAGCTTTCTAATGGTACCAAAATTAAGGCATTTGGACACATTTTTAATACAAAACATGGCCTTAATTAGGCGACGAGACTCGACTGCATCACAGACAGAGACTGGACTGCATCACAGATAGTTTCTGTTTTCTTCAGTAGTGTGCTGGAATCAAAATCCCACCTCATGGTTCTAAAGTGCATTTCCCAGTTGAGCTATAAGCTCAAACCGCCCAAGATGGGAATGGTTTATAACACAACTCATAGCTGCAGTATTTTTTTTTTTGAGAAACTCATAGCTGTAGTATTATTCTATTTAAGGTGCTACTCCTAAGAGCTATTGCTACTACGACCATCTATCCATCTTTATTTGTATTCTTTATAAATTTTGGATTTTATATGCTTATGAAAATAATTATTAGTGAAATTAGTGGGTTCATTGCTTCTCAGTTTCTACTTTGGGCACCGAAGATTCCAATGTTGTTAGATGTTGTGAACCCACGGGTAATTGCTAAAATATAATCAAAACCCCGATGATTTGTGCTTTACTACAAAGTGCTACAGATGGTGTTCCTCTAATTAAGTCAAAGGTATTGTATTGGAAGGATTGTGTTTATTTTATTGCATGATGTTTTATGATTTTGTTTGATTAAGCTGTGAAATTATTTCCTGTTATATTATCTTATTGCATTTAATTTAGTCTTTTTTATATGCACACACTCCCTTTGTTCCTCGAGCTTCTCTTCCTATTTTTCATTATTTCTCCCTCTTTCCAGATATCAAAGCAGGAGAAGTCGGAGTAGGAGCATCTCACGCAGCCCAGTTGGCTACCGCGGCCGTGACAGGAATCGCAGCCAGAGCCCAATACGTAGTCGAAGTCCAGTTGATGAGCGACCTGCTATGAGTGATAAGCTTCGATCACGACTTGGCCCCCGTGGAGGTGAAAAGCACCCTTCAGACAAGGGGAGGTCAAGGAGCAGGAGCGTATCCCATTCTACATCTTCTGCTGATGTTGGTCCACGCAAGCATGTAAACAAAGCGAATTCACAGTCTCGTAGCAGGTCTTCATCCAGCTCTCCTACTGGGAACAAGGGTTTGGTTTCCTATGGAGATGTGAGCCCGGATGCTGGGACACTGTAGTTTGAAGCTGTTTGGATCTCGCCGACATGTGTCGGCGCCTATGTTCTTGAGTACGCCTGCCATCTTTATTTCTTGCCGTAATTAACAGTCTAATCTGTTCCCTTCATTTTCCAATTTCGTCTTGTTTTTGGATTAGCAATGTATTTTGAATAGGATACAGAAGACCGTCTGTACTAGGATGATTTTGTTTTTGGGTTTCTTTTTAATGTTGTGACTTTTAAGAGCTTAGCTTCCCAACTCAGAGTGTAATATTTGGTTCGGATATTTTACTTGGTATTTTTGTCGGTACAAGTTCATTTTGCTCTTGTAGCAAGGTAAATATGCAATGGTACTCATCACTGTGAAGGTCCTCTAAGCCTCAAATGATTGGGATAACCTTAACCATCCGATCTAGATCGATAATTTGCAAGACATGGAGATCATCAATGCCAAAAAAGCCACTTATATTCCACATTTGAAGCCTTGTGAAAGTGGTATGCTAAGTTGAAAAATTCTGGATCGTCCATTAATTTTCACTGTTAATTTTGTAGTCTATATTTGATAGGTTTATAAGTTTCAGAAAAAAGAACGATTTCTTGTGAGGATGATTTCTATGGTGAGGAGATGATCCTCACCAACAATCAGCCATTTATGTTTTTGTGACTTACAAAATGACATGATTGTGGGGTCCACACGCAGATAGTTTAGAGGGCTGATTTTCAATGCTGATACTTCTAACCCTATCAAACATGGACTTAAATTTAACTTTTCGTAAGGCTACACATATTGGAATGGGTATATTTTTTGTGACGTTCATATCATGACAAAAATCATCCCTGAACTCATCTGTATGTGGTCCCATGTCCATTAAGTCCGTCTAAAGCTATAACTATTTTTTACATCCAATTCTACACCTGGTGGTTGGGCCCACCTAGAGATCATGTTGGACAATCCGACCATACATTGAGTTGTCCTTGCCATGATCATCATCATCACTGCAAATCAGTCCATTGGACATTACTAACCATATAAAAAAATTGACCCAAGATATCGACTTAATTGAATGGTCTGCATTTTTCAAATTCAAGTCAAATCTTCGTAGGTGTCGCAGTTCCACACCGTGTTCCTGTTCAAACAAATGCATGGGTTTGAACACACGCATAGACAGGAGATTTTCTGTATCCCGACATCTCATTTAACACATCCTCGCATGTGTCGGAATCCGTCATCGCTGCTGTCATCAATGCATTCACCATTCCATAAGACTTCTTCTTGAGAGCGTCGGGCGAGCAGGCACCTAGATCATGTAGGTTTCATCTGTACTGTTGGCCTGAGACTCGAGTTCATTAACGTGGGGGCTTTTATGTATGTATGTATCGGGCTCGGGTTGGGCCCGAGCACTACCAATGCAGATGTGGCTTACCCTTTTTTGACAATTTTTTTCTCAAATCCAAGGGCTGACATTAAAGTGGCTTTGTCCTAGAAGTACCACCTGGGCTATGACATCATTGGCCTTTTACCACCGAAGTTATTTATTGGGGAAAAAACATGTTACAAAGTGCCATAACAGAAATTGAGGTAAAACAGGCCTGTTTGGTTGCATGAATTGGTTCATTTTGTTTAAAAGGTCAGGCTCCGTTGACAGATCTAAAATGACAGGGACACAATATAAGCCAGGTGGCACACTGTTACAGGACTCTGACTGTACGGATGTTGACAGATCTAAAATGACAGGGACACAATATAAGCCAGGTGGCACACTGTTACAGGACTCTGACTGTAGGGATGTTTATCCTATCCCATGGTAGACGTATAAACCAAAAATCAGCCTGATTAGTGATTTACAAGTGTTGCATCTTTGTACCTCAAATACTGCTCAAATTCCCATAGTTGAGATCATCCCATGAATATAAGTCCAATCCAAACCTATAAATCACTAATCAGGCTGATTTTTAGTTTGTAGGTCTACCATGGGATAGGACAAACATCCATACAGGAGTCCTGTAACAGTGTGCCACGTGAATTTTATTGTGTCCCCGTCATTTTATCTGTCAACATTTTATCTGTCAACGGAGCCCGACCCTTGTTTAAAATGGAGCAAATTGTGCAACTAAACAGACCTTAATCGGTAGAAAATGGTAATGGCCCGTCTGCTACATGCATTATATGGGTTAGGATAAAGTTACTAATGCTGACTAATAAAATAACGTGCAGTCGTGGGGACCACATGCTGATGAGTTGAGAGCTGATTTTTTTGTGAGAATGATCTCCTCAACATGAAGATGATCCTCACAAAAAATAAAAAAAATCAGCAATTTCTAAAACTTCTAACCCTATTGATAAAAACTGACTGTCCAAAAATTTTCAACTTGTAATCCACTTTTCGTAAAGCTACAAATGTTGAAATGGGCTAATTTCTTGTGAGGTTTATATCCATGTTGATAAGGATATCATCACCAAAAATCATCCCTTAACTCATCTGCATGTGGGCCTTACGTCCATTGGTCCTTTTATGAGTCACAAAAGCATGAGTCAACCTATCCCAGCCCTATATTTATTTATAGCTTAAAGCATGCTTGTTATCATCTGATCAACCAAGAGAGAAAACTTTTTGGCTTTGATTTGAGAGAGGTGATAGGAATGCCTTGATGGGAATTTAAGTTTGGCATTAAGAAAGACATGAATGATAATCTGTAACTGATTATGACAAGCAGTTTCTTACAGATTCAAAGTGAATAAATGGGACTGCGACGACTGTTTCTTCTCCGACTCTTTCAAATTGGCATACCCTTGGGAACAATTTGATCTTTGATCCACATGTAAATGGGAACCAGCACATAGTATGTTGCTGCCATGGCACCCAGAATGAACCGCAGAAGGAACACAAATGCATTTGTAGGCTTCTTCACATCCTCCTCCTTTGGACCAAGCTGCATCAACGAACACATATTGGAGATCTCATAAAAATAAGGAAGATGCTTCAAAACTAAAGCCCTTCTATGCCCCCTTCTTTTCCGGCAAATTAAGCAGAAACTAAATTAACAAGCTCACAATACAATGTCACAAAGGGAATATCTGCACACAGACCTATTTTTTTACCAATAATCGCAGCTAACACAGCAAAATATTGCCTGGAATTCTGCACCATGCTAGTAGTCTATCCAAAAGATGGTGTCACAGACTACGACCAAATATCCATCACTACTTACATTTACTCCACACTTCACAGATTATCTCACTACAAGCACCATCAGTGTTCAGCTTGAAGCAACATGGTAGAAGTTCAAGGTCGACCTTGAGGTCACTATTGATCACAACTTATCCACCAAAACAGAATGGTAGAAGTTTCTCTGGCCATAAGAGTAACCTTAGAATCCCTCCTGGGGACAACCTTTGCTCCCAAGTTATCAGGCTTCAATTTATCAAACAAATTCATCGCCCCTTCTAGCAGAGATCGACTAAGATGTTTCACTAAACCATTCAAAATCTCTACTCTAAGATAATAGTTTCATCCTAAGCAGTATCTTTGTGATTAACTCGAGAAACTAAAGCACTTAGGTTTCACTCTTATGTGATGAAATTATGAACGTAACACTCTTTCACCCATACTCCTTCAGGTTCATCAAGAAGTTCGTTCTAGTACATTATCCCAGCAATTTGAATCATTCATTCAGTTCTCTTTAAATTGGATATGTTATCTTCTGGACAACAATTGTGCCTTTTCTCATCCATGTTTCCTTCCCCTGACCTTGTTATAAGTCTGAATAGCTCCACATCTTTTTCATCTTCTACAAAAATTACACTTTCTGTATATTTTATTTATAAAAAATGGAATTTCAATTCAAATTGGAATGTATGATGACAGTTTCCCAGCATCTTTTGAGTGAATGTTTGATGCAGAACCTTTTTTTTTGCCTCAACAAAAACCAGAGGAGATGGAAGATTCATCAATATAATTGAAAGAACCAGGTTCCCCCTGACTGCTTTTAGTGTTCCTAAATTCTTAGAAGTAACTCTCATTATGACTTTTTTTGGGTAGAAGGGGGTATATTTGATAAAGATTCCTATCTTAAAATATCACTACATATGGGATATGGCTAATGATTCTGGACTAATTTACAAGTGCAACCCTTTCAGATATCTTCTGCAAAAGATTGGGTCCTCGTGATATAATACCATCTTTCCTGTATTTGCTGTAAAAAACCAGAAAGGGTTTCTCGAATAACTAATTGCAAGATCAGCTTCAACATAGAACAGTTCTGATGATAATTACTGCAACTATACACAGTTCTTTGTTCTGAGGAATTACAATTGTATGTAAATGATGGCAAGTTAGAACAAATAGTAGCAATTGTAGTTCGTAATACAACTAACTAGTAGCTGGTAATTCCTATTTACAGCTGCAACACAACAACCATCATCAGTTGGCTAGCCAATTTGCACTATGTAAAATACACTAACTTTCACCGAGAAGAATAATTGGAGAAATTTGTTAAGTGAACTAACGAAGTTTTTTTGATAATGTAATGAAATTCATGTTATTTGTGTGGATGCATTAGTAGGATTATGACCAAGGACTTAAATTTCAATTTCGACTAGGTTTCGGCTCAGGTCAAATATTACAAATGGTGACATTAAACTTATATATAGATACAAAAGCTTATCTCTTACTCTCTCTATAATCTTCCTAAGGTGAAGGAATCTTAATTAATGGAAATATTCTCTTATATTTTTTTCTAGTAATATTGCATAATGGGCACCGATAAAAAAAAATTGCATAATGAGCCGAAATTTTGGAAGTCTATGAGTTTCGACTTCAGTATAGCCCGAAACCGAAATTTCTGAGTATTTCAACGAAATTTAAAACCTTGATTATGATGCAATGTGAATTTCAATGACAGTTTTGGAATCACTTTTGAGATAAATCTCTGTAGCAATACTCTCCATGGTTACCAAATAGTAAAATGTAATGACATCTAAGCGATAATGAGCAAACCAACATCTTATGGCTCCTTACCATCCAAAGTGTGACAAGTGCGTCGAGGAGAATAGGTTTGAGAGAGTAGTCGGACATCTCCACTTTTTGCCGTCTCTTTTAATTTTATCCAAAGATTGTTATTGAAAATTGATCCAATTGGATGATCCTAACCACCCTATCCTCTGTATGGATTATTTGTTATGTAATAAGGACATGGCACTTTTATGGTTTTTGCTGTCATACACATCGACAGGGATACATATTTCAACACATCCCGAGACACATCCTGACATGTACAACAGTGTCATCTTTATTTTAATGTTTTCTTTTTATTCAGAAAAGGATTTACAAAAGAGGGTAGATGTGTTCCATCCTCCATACAGTACTCTGTTAGGTTGTCAAACATGGCTACGGTTGTTCGATAATCTCCCCTCTTAAAAATCTACTTATATTTATTATGTGATTGGATAGCTCCATGGCGTATGGAAATGTTTTCTTATACTTTTCATATATTTCTTCCCATATTTTATTCAAATAAAAACTTTTGGTTCAAATATAACTAAAATATTGTAGTACAAAACATGCGTACAGATGTATCTGCATTTCAGGCTTCTTAAGGTGCCGTATCGGACAACTCATACCAGTGTCGGATACCAACACAAGTGTTCGTGTCAATGTAACATAGATTATATAAGGTTCTCATACAAAAATAGATAATAGTTGGCTAACCAGGGCCTCTAAAGTAACTATCCAATGGTTTACTCATGAAAATTAAGTAACCATAGAGAAAGGGAAATTAAAGCAACAACAAATAAGGGTTGTTCTCAATAAAGATTTCAAAACAAATTAATGTACTGAAGGATGAACAAATTAATACCTTCAGGGGAGAGTCCCCTGATGCAGGCTTCACACCCGTCACAGAGCATCCCATGATCAGGCCATGCCGACGGACCCCACGGTACCATTGTGGGCCAATCCTTTTTAGTTGAATATCTTTAAATCCAGCTTTTTCAAACCACTCTAGGTATTCTTCCTCCTTTGGGAAGAGCATCCAGACATCCGCAAAGAAGCGAGACAACCAAAAGGTTGGATGCACAGGACCAATCAGACAGGCTTTTCCACCTATTTTCAAAACCCTGTATGCTTCCCTGATGCCACGCTGTGGGTCTGGCCAGTATTCAATACTGAAGAAAGGCAACAATAACATCTCCATCAGAGACCAACAACTACAAAAACTCAAGATTTCCTTTTGCTAAATTACAAATAACATGAATTGACCTTCACCAGATACTTTGAATCTACCCATCTCAATAGAAAGCTTTGAAAAGGAAAAAAGGAAAAAAGTAAAAAAAAAGCTGGACAATACCTTCCAGCAGACACATATCTATCTGCATAATCAGTAGGGAATGGGAGATCCTCGGCGTCACCTTCGATAATCTTGCAGTCTTTCAAGGCCTCCTTCTGCTTCGCCTTGGCGAGCTGGTGTGGGGACTGATCGAGAATTGTAACGTTCTTGGCATCAACATGCTTAACTATACCCAAAGTAGTAAAACCAGTCCCTCCACCCACATCCACAACTGTCATATTTGGATCATTGAGATCAGCGGGCTCGAGTGCGTCATCCCTCATGTCTTCAGTCCAGTGGCCAGGGTTAATAACATGGTCATAGACTATAGAGAGGAACCTATAGAACCAAAATGCCTCTTTTTTGTGCTGTATGAACCTAAGTTGAGAAGCCGGCCTCGACGACGAAAGACTGCATCTGGGTCCTAGGGTTTTAGCTTTGGAATTCCTACCATAAGAGACCAAAGCCATCTTGGAGAAACACCTCCCATGGAAATCTGACCCCAGAAAACCCAACTGTTTTGGAGCTATTCCTCTAATAAGCGTGAGATTTTCAGCTCCATTGAGCATTGAAGAAGCCATGAAATGATGAAATAAACAAAACCCACAAACAAAAACTAGTAATTTTTCACTTCTGTTTCAGAAATTCAAAACTGGAAAGAAAACCCAATGAAAAGTCAAGTAATTTTGGCTTTTCTCTAGTGGTTGAAGACTAAAAATCTAGTTTTCTTTCTATGGTGGAGTACATCTGCAGCTGTAACTATGCGGGGTTCTGATTCATCAACGAGGGGGTTTCAGTTTGTTCATCTAGAGGGGAAACGAAAAAAACAAAAGAAGAAGAAAGATTTAAGGGTAGAGCAGCTGAATGGCTTACCGACAGTGTCCTTGCACGAGAGAGAGAGTGAGAAAGGACAGTGATGAGAAATGCATGAGTGAGCTTGTAGCCACCACAGATTTGAGTAAAACTTGTGTCACAAGATGTTGTGACGGAAGCCGGTCACAGCATTCAATACGAGCCACGTGGCATACTATTAGAGGACGATGGCCGTATGGATGTTTGGCCGGTACCCCGGAGAAACGGTGCACAAAAATTCAGCTTGATTAGTGATTTCTAACCGATTCCATTGAAGTTATTTTCACGGGTTGATTTTAACGGTAAGAATTTGAGGATTATTGAGCGTTATTTGGGTGCAAACATCAAAAGGTTGTAGACCACTAATCAGTCTGACTTTTGTTTTGTAGGTCCACCGAGGGACTGGCCAAACATCCATACGGTCATCGACCTCTGATCGTATGCCACGTGGCTCATATTGAGTGCTGTGACCGGTTTCCGTCACAACATCTTGTTACACAAGTTTTACTCCACATATTTGGATTTGGACCCTAGGATACGAGATGTGTTATGATGCGGATCTGCATCAAATTTATGATACACAAATCCCTCAAATAATACGTAACACACTCTTTGGGGCCCACTAACCCTAAGAATGGTTGCCCACATCATGGCGGATCTATACACCAAAAATCAGCATGATTGGTAATTTCAAATCATTGGATTTACCATTTTCCGTTATAACGGCCGTTTGATCCAACGGACTTCAAAAGACGCTCACTCATGTCAAATTACCCTTTTAGCCCACATCATGGTGTTCTGGCACTTATAGGAGTTAACCTTAGCTCACACCTGTGTGTGCGAGAAGCCAATCGCAGTACACAATATGAGCCACGAGGCACACTCTTAGAGGATGATGACCGTATGAATGTTTGGCCAGTCTCTCGGTGGACCTGCAAACCGAAAATCAGCCTGATTAGTGATGTTAGACCTTTGATCTAGTACCCCAAATAATGCTCGAAATTCTCACGGTTAAAATCAACCCATGAAAATGACTTCAAACCAACGCTTACAAATCACTAATCAGGCTGATTGTTGGTTTACAAGTCCACCGAGGGACTGGCCAAACATCCATACGGTCATCGTCCTCTAAGAGTGCCACGTGGTTCATATTGTGTGCTGTGATCGGCTTCCAAAGGTTTTCTCCATGTGGTGAAGGATCACTGTATCAACTGTTCTGTTCTGACACTTAAACAGTGGAGAATAAAATAACTACAGTTAGTCCGTGTCTGGGAGGAGTAAAACTTCCTTCACAATGGGATAGCAAATCACACAAAACACAGCCAATGAGTTCTCGGCACGTACACCTAAAAGCAAAAGCACATGGGTACGTTGCAAAACACTTGTGTACGTGCCGAGAACTCATTGGCTGTGTTTTGTGTGATTTACAATTTCGTGTGATGGAAGTTTTACTCGTTTGCGAGTGCGGTTAGCTTAAAAAAGGTGCTTATCAGAAAGCACCTTTTTGCAAGTGACTTAATTTAAGGTTTTTTGGGTGTTTGACTCACCCCGTTAGAAAAGTGCTTACTTTATGAAAAAGCATCGTTTGGATGTTTGGTTATATAATCACAAAAAGTACTTTTTCGATGCCATAACTTGTCAAATAACATTTACCCTTAAACAATAGAGTTCACGTGAATGGCACCCTTGATGTTGTTATTGGCTAAAGTTGGACGTGTATGAGTGCATTTTTATACAAATTTCAAGTAAATATGAAATTTAGTAACCTCAATGTTGTGATGCAACACCATTGAGTTGAGGTTTGAGCTCAAATCCTAGTTCGGAAACTAAATAAAGCACATTTTAAGAATAATGCCGGCTATAAAAAGTTCGCTATTTTTCACATAACATTTTCTAAAATAACAAGTGTGATAATGTTATGTAACATGTATTTTTCAGTATAATGACCGTTGAAAATGGTGGGCAAATAACAGGAATTGAACCTGAGCATTGTGGATTATCAATCCATAGCCTTGGTCTACTTGGCTACACATGTCCGAGTTCAAGAGCAGGGTCGATTGGCTGATTGAGGATGGTAGATCTCAGACTCCTCATATTTGACTATAGATATATAATGAAAAATAAACTCTTTCATAGCCATCTTATTTACCATGGACATAGAACCAAACCATTGAAACAGGTAGGATGATTGGGCTTCACAGGCACACTAGAAAAGCCGACTAGTTCAGGAATAGCTAGCCAAGATTTGGAAATCCCTACACCAAGCTCCAAGCTAGCAGAGCCCCTTAGGCCCTACCCCCAATTCAGTCAATAAAGAGAAATCATATTCTGAAGGTAAGTAGGTGTAGAAGTATAAAAAGCGAATGACGTCAGTGCCCTAAGACAAGTGGCACTTAACAATAAGTGCCAAAGCGCCATGGATCAAACAGTCCCATGGTAAAAAAGTTTACCGACTAGAGATAGACAGTGTAGTGTGTGGTCATCAAACTTTTATCTACGGAGAATATGTAACAAGGTATTGACGTCAGGTAGCGCGGTTTTTGCTATCCACCGTTGCTCTCTGGGCCCACTAACAGCATGGATGTTTAGCTCAACCCTTCATCGACTTACACACCAAAAAAAATCATCTTCACTGGTAATCTCTAGCCATTTGATTTTAGTACTTTTTAAAGTGCGATTCTAGCCGTTTGATGCAACCATTTTTGGGTACTAAAACCAACGGCAAAAAATCATCAAACAACCTGATTGCTTTGTATGAATGGGGTAAGCATCAGTGCGGGCAGTAGTGAGTAACAGAAAAGGATACCTGACATAAAAAAGCATCAGGTATACCTTGTTACATCACCACTTGTTATCTCTTATCTATTATTTATCTACCCATCTATTACTATTATAAAGCGAGAACCGGGGGCACGCCCACACGTCACACGCCAACTGCAAAAGAGAAAAAATAAAAAATAAAAACCCTTCCCCGCCGCATAACTACTTCCCATGCAATTTTCCTTCAGGTTGTCCAGCACGCCCACATCCCTCATCAATGGTGACGAGGGACAATGCTATAAGACACGTGGCACAATATTAGAGACCACTGACCTTATGGATGGTTGTCCCATCCCTAGGTGGACCTATATACAAATATCAGTCGGATTAGTGATTTCAAACCTTTGGATCTAAGTACCTCAAATAATTCTTGAAATCTATGAAAACTACTACAATCAAATCCTTAAAAACCATTAATCAGACTGATTTTTTGCATATAGGTCCACCTAGGGATGGGCCAAACATCGATACATTCAATGATCTCTACGAGGGTGCCACGTGTAAGATGCTTCCACGTGTAATACTACTATAACGCCAACGCATGTCCTTCCCACAGACTTCACAAGACGCTCACTCATGTGCAACGGACGTGCCACACGTCCGTCCTTAGTTCATAGAAAAATAAAATTCTACAAAAGAAAAAAGGTGAGTAAAACTTCTGTCACAGCGCACAATGAGAGCCACATGGCACACTCTTAGTGTACGCTTACCGTATGGATGTTTGGCTAGTCCCTCGGTGGACCTCTCAACCAAAAATCAGCCTTTTTTCTTTTTTACCTACTACTGGTGATCTACGAAATGTTTTTTTTGGTATGGAGAATGAGATTAAACAGCCCGAGTAAAACGGGAAGTACATTTGCCAGACAAGTCCTCAAAGTGGTTTGGGCCAATTTCATGAGGATATGATCCTACCCATACTTTTCTTTCCTACAGGCCGTGCCCCAAGTTAGCTAGTTTGTCAGCTACTTGGTTCCCTTCCCTATAACCATGCTGAGCTTTCCATTCGATCCCTGCTGATTGAAGGATGTCCTCTACGTTTTTTATCAAATTCCACAGCCTCCAAGGTTTCTGCTTCTTGTTGTTGAGGCTTTTGATGACCGTTTCCAAGTCTCATTCTATGATGAGTTTCTTATCTTCAGTTGGCTCGCAAGTTGGACTCCGTCTCTGAGAGCTCTGCATTCTGCCACTGTTATTGTTGCTTTTCCTATTTTGCCCGCAAATGCAGCAATGCAATGACCGGTGTTGTTCCTAAGAATTCCTCCCATGACAGCTTGTCCCGACTCCATTTTAACTGAGCCGTCAAAGTTTAGCTTCAGCCACGACCCTTGGGGTGGGATCCACTTGATCAGTTTCTCCTTCTTGAGATTTTTATACTTTGTTGCTTCAGATTTTCTATCATTGATCATATCCAGATTTGTATTTTGTCCCTTCGCTTCTTTGAAAACTTTTTTGTATTGCTTGGCTTTATTAGCAATTGTTTCAGTTACTATTCTTGTATTTTCAAAGACTCTTTTGTTTCTGGCTTTCCATAAGCTCCACAGGATGAACGGAACCATCTCCGCTGTATCTTGATTTTCAAGTGTAGTTGCCTCCCTGCCAATGATAAAGGATATCCAAGAGAAGATGTTAGAATGAAGGTTTCTTTTTTTCCCATGCCTTAGGAAAGATCTTTTGCCACATGAAGAATGCTACTAGGCATTGGAGGAAAATATGATCGACTGTTTCGGGTGTATTGCTACAGTATGGGCAGAGGTCGTTGTCCACGATATGACGATGTAGCAGCATAGCTTTAGCGGGGAGTCTGTCCATGAATGCCAGCCAGCACAGAATTTTGATTTTCGGTGGACATGTCCATTTCCAGACTCTAGTGACTAAGTCGTTAGGACTGATAAATGGACCCGTGTCCAAGAGAGCAGCAACCCGCATTGCCGATTTGATAGAGAAAGTGTCAGAGGGTGCAGGGCCCCAGCAAGAAGTGTCTGTGGAAGGGGTGTTTGGGATCAGGATTCCCTTGATGATCTCTAAGACATGTCCTGGCACCAAGTTGATGATAGGGTCAAGGATCCAAGAGTAGTTCTCTTGGCAGATGAGCTTGTCCACTGTGAGGTTGGAGTCGACCAGATTTTTGAGGTTGTCCGGGACGAGTTCAAAGAGAGTTTCTTCCATGGCCCACCTTTGGTGCCAGACGCTGATGTCTTTGCCATTGCCTAAGCACCATTTAGTGCCTTGGTTGATGATCTCTATATTTTTTAAGACTCCTTTCCAGGCATAGGACGCTTTGGATGTGGCCTTACATTCTTGAATGGATTTATTTTTCAGATATTTTTCTGACATGATTTCATTCCACAAGCTTTGGTCTCCCTTTGCTATGTGCCAGCCGAGCTTTGCCATGTACGCTAAGTTAATGTGCTTGGCTGCCCTAATTCCCAGCCCTCCCATTTTCTTAGGCAATGTAATTTTTTTCCATGCAATCAGGGGGAGGGATTTGACTGAGTTGTTGTTTCTCCAGAGGAAGTCCCTTTGGCATTTATCTAGGTCTGCCAAGATGCGCCTCGGTAGCATAAAGCTTGTCATAGTGTGGTGAGGTATGGTAGTTGTGACCGAGTTGATGAGCGTAAGCTTGCCCGCCTTTGAAAGAAGTTTGCTTTTCCATCCCTGGAGCTTGCTTTGAACTCTATCCACAATACGTTGGAAGGTGAGTCTGCTGACTCTAGTATTGAATAGAGGGGCCCCAAGGTATCTTTCGCAGGATGTGACTCGAGGAATGTTCAAGGCTCGAGATAGGGCTCTCCTTAACTTGGGCGAGGCATTCTTTGAGGAAGTTAGGGAGCATTAATTGTGAAGGTTGAGGAGTTGACCGGACGCTTTGCAGTACCTGTCAAGGATCCTCTGGATTGAGTTAACAGTGGGGAGTGATGCTTTCGCAAAAAGCATACAGTCGTCGACAAAAAGGAGGTGCGTGATCTTTGGGCCCCTTCTAGAGGTCTTGACCCCCAGGTTCTTGTTTTCAACAGCTTCTATTTGCATAGCTCTGGAGAAGGCTTTTGCACAGAGAATGAAGATGTATGGGGAGAGGGGATCCCCCTGCCTGATGCCTCTTGAAGGGTTGAAGAATTCAGAAGGTGATCCATTGACCAGTATAGCATAAGAAGTGCTGGTGATACATTCCATGATGAGATTGACCCATGTCAGGGAGAAGCCAATTTTGATCAGGGTCTTTTCGATGAAAGGCCATTCTAGCCGGTCGTAAGCTTTCTCCATGTCGAGCTTGATCCCCATCCATCCACCTTTCCTTTTTTATGGACGAAGGAGTTCATTAGCTCATGGCCGATTAGAATATTGTCTGAGATCTGTCGCCCAGGACAAAAGCTCCTTGAAGGGGTGAGATGATCCCATTTAAAACCGGTCTCAATCTATTCACCATAATCTTAGCAATAATTTTGTAGGTCGTGTTGCAAAGGCTGATTGGACGAAAATGGTTTACCGATTCTGGGTTCGAGGTTTTGAGAATGAGAGTGATGAAGGTTTTGTTCATTTCTTTGAGCATGTGACCTGAGTGGAAGAAAGCTTGGACCATGTCACAGATGTTGTTTCATACCGTGTCCCAGTAGGATTGGAAGAAAATGCCTTGGAGTCCATCTAGTCCGGGAGCTTTCAAGGGATGGATTTGGAAGAGGGCAAGTTTAATTTCCTTAGTAGTGATGGGGGCTGTTAGGGCCAAGTTGTGGTCCTCATTGACCACAGGGGGTAGATCCATTAGGAATTGGTCTATCCCTGCCACAGGTTGGGCTGAGAATCTTTTGGAGAAGTGGTTGTGAAAGATATGTGTAACGTCATCCAGATTCCAGCATCATTCTTGATTCTGAATATTTTGTTCCTATGCCTTCTAACAATAGTAGAAGTGTGGAAAAATTTCGTGTTGCTGTCTCCTAACCGAAGCCAGAGATTTCTCGATTTTTGGGCCTCGAAGACCTCTTCTGAGATGAGGAGTTTTTGGAGGGCTATCTGGATGTCACTTTCAGACTGGGTAAGACTAGCGTCGGTTGGGTTGGAGAATCTTTTAGCTTGAATGATAGCCAAGTTTGCTTTGAGTTTATTGATGTTGATGGCTAAGTCGCCAAAATTATTTCTGTTCCATTGCCTGGCTAGTGTTCTGAGCTTCTCACATTTCCTCATGAGGATGAAGGCTTTAGAGCCGGTCTGATCTAGCTCCCAGGCTTTATTTAACACTTCTAGGAAGTCTGCTCTCAAGGTCCACATGGCCTTAAACCTAAATGGTCTAGGTTTGTATGTGAGAGGTCCATAGGTGGAAAGGATCAAAGGGGCATGATCTGATCCGATGCAAGGGAGGTGGGTTAGAGAGGCCTCCGGATACAGAAATCTCCAGTTCGGATTAGCCATTGCTCTATCTATTCTTTCCAAAATAGCAGCATTGCCAGATCTTTTATTAGTCAAAGTGTAAGGAATACCTGTAAAGTGGATATCAAGCATTCATTGACGCACTCACGGAAGGGTCGAAGTTGAGAGTATCTTGGGGGTACAACTCCAGCTTTGTCGTCTGTCGTCAAGATAGCATTGAAGTCTCCAATGGTAAGCCATGGTCCGTCATGTGCCTTCGCTATCTCCCGTAGCTGGTTCCAGATGAGCTCCTGGTCTTTCCATTGCGGGCTACCATAAATGGCTGAGAGTAGCCAATTGTGATCACCCTGTATGTCCCATACTGACAAATGGATTAAACGCTCTGACGAGTTGATGATGTCCACTTTGCATTGCGCTTCTTTCCGGAGAATCCACATACCGCCTACCAATCCCGTTGGTTCCACCATGAAAAAGTGATGATATCCGAGCTTTTGTATGATTCTCGAAGCTTTCTCCTTGTTGACCTTTGTCTCTAACAGAATCATAATGTCTGGTTGGTGATCCCTGACAAGGTCCCTTATTTGGCCTACAAGTCCTTTCCTACCTGCTCTCCTAATGTTCCAAGCTAGTATTTTCATCATCATCAGTATCTGAGTTGGTTGCGTCTCCTCCTTTTCCTGTGATGCATTCGAAAGGGATGTTGTACCCTTTTTTGGTATTGCTATTCTTCTTCATTCCCTCCCTGCTCTTAGTCTTTGCGTCATCTTCCAAAGCCCTTCTTTTGAAGTTGACGTTATGTTTGACTTTGAGATTGTTTTTGGATTGGGAGTTAAGCAGGGGGGAGTGTTCTCAGCCCTTGCCTCAGAGGTCTGTTCACAATCTCTGCTGTAATGCTAACGAAGATAGGAGTGTTCTCTGCCTACAAGGATAACTCTGTTGTAGGAGGTGGGAAGGAAAAAGAATCTCTTCCTGTAGCGCTCTTGTCTACATCCATGCCAGCGACCTCGTTGTTCAACATGGGTTCATCTCGTAGTGGTTGTAGCAACGCTAGCTCCCTGGTTGAGTTTTCCACTGAAGTTGTTGAGCTCTCTGTGGCTTCCTTGGTCTGATCTTGTATCTCCTTGATGCAGCATGAAAGCTCAGGATCTTGACAGTTGGCCTTCTCCTCTCCAGCTATCGATGTTTCAGCTGCTTCTTTTTTATTGGTGCTAAAACCATCAATGTCCAAGTTGGGGGGTGCATCTTGTGTCACAGGAGTGACGGATGAATTTCCTTGCTGCAGGTTGAGGGTCTGGTTTTCATTGGTGGGGGAAATGCTCACCGGGTAAGAGTTAGGTAGAGGTGGGGGAGTGAGAATAGATTCGGTGGTGGAAGAGGTGGTGTTTGGGTCGAAGTAATTTGGTGGTGGTTGTAAAACCCTAAAAACTCTTAAAGGGGTATTTTGGTCCATATAGAATTTCCTACCCTTTTTCACGCCTTTTTCTTCATTGGAAGCCTTATGTTAACTTCTAGAAGAACTATGTTCAATTTCGGCCATTTTCGAGAAAATTGAATTTTAGAGTCTCGGGGCCTACCCATGCGGGCCCACATGGGCATAGTGGGACACGTGTAATTTCTGGGACCGTTTTGGGTCCAATATGTTTTAAATAATATTTAAATGAGGTTAGAATATTTTAATAGCAATATTTTTAAAAAACTAATTATATTAGCTTAGGTCTTCGTATACGTACATATGTGAGTACATTATGATAATGCATGTACATCACCCCTATAGTATAGGTTATATACAATAAGTTACTAAATTACCTTGAGATGTATTATCATGTTATAATGTATGTATTATATAATTAATGGGTGACCCATTACCCATAATTAACTACTAAGTATATGGATATGCTTGTATTAATGTCTATCTAACCTATTATACACTTACATATAAAACCAACCCTCTTTAACTTACTTTTTTATTCTTTCCCTCGCCCCAACTATTAAACTAACCAAAATACTTGATAAGATATCATATTCTAACCCAATCCTTATCATCTTTTGATAATGTGGCAATGTACAATATCAAACTTTTGTTAACTTTTTGATTTCTAACAATTGTTGTTAACTTTATATCCTATTGAAAACTAACATCCAAGCTCTTACACTTACCCAACCCACTGAATGTTTCTATTCCCAAAACCCACGTACCTTCCTTCACTTGTACAATAATACCGATTCTATTGAGGTTGAACCCATCTCAACCGTTCAAACTTAACCACCCTTACTTTTACTACACGTTTTTCACCCTAACCCTATATAAACCCACTTCCAAGATTGTTTAGCTCATCATCGACTCTTCTTGGAGATCCAGAATCTCTTTCAGCCATTGCATTGCACTCACCCTCATCAACGTGAACTGATTGAAGACTGAAGGATTGCAACCACAATAGCGCTGCCGTCATCTCCATCCATTATCATTGTGTTCTTGATTTGGTGATCAAGAACTCACGAAGTTACTACTGGTCGTGCAACTCCAACCCAGAAACTTCCATCCACTTCCATCACCATTGGATCTGTCCAGGTACGAGTTTCTTTGTTGATCTGAATGGTTTAATCATTTGTTGTTTTTCTTGTTGAAACCTTTTCAACTCAATAGAACCAAAGAATCCTAGCTCGTGTACCACCTTGAAGTCAGACTACCTTATACCTTTGTCCTCCAAAATGCGTCTAGAGTAAAAGTTACATCCCCAACAAGGTTACAATGGTTAATTCGGTAAGTTCCCTCTTATGCGTTCTTTACGACACTCCAAAACTCCTTTTCGACAGTCCACCTTTCATCTCGTTGTTTTCTTTCTTATTTTTAACCTTGTGATGATATTTTAGCTTTTAGCATAACCCATTTGGTTTGACTCGAATGATGTCAGATTTTATCTTTTTCTTTTTGGTAGTGCTACGTCAAGTTTCGCCTAGTACGGTGTAGTTTTTCCTACTCCTAAAGGGTAATGGATACAACGTCGTATGTTGCTGATCATAGCGGTAGTACTGCAGCGTGTGTTAGAGCATTTAGATTAGTTCTTTTAATTACAAAACCCAGTTGACCACTAGATACAGTCCTTTGAAATCGTGGCATGCATTTTAGATGATTATATATGAACCTTGCTATATCAGTTCTCAAGCTTGCAAAAGAATCCCAATCACGGGTTTAGTATCATCATTGGCGGTTATATTATGAAAGATAATAATATAATAAGAACAATAAATTTTTTATTTTCAACTCAGTTGATTTTTAGGTTAACTCTAGTAACCTTATAAAACCCATTTTAAGTCTCATAATTTTATTTTTGACAAACATACTGCTAACTCGAACATCAAAATTGAAGGTTCCATAATTTTGGATTGACATTACGCGAAGAAGCAGATTAGAAGAATATTAAGGTGAAATATTGGGAAAGCGATCAAAGATAGCCCATGATTTTTACAATATGGTTTAGAAGTATGCGAACATGTATTGATTATTAAACGGTAGATCTTGTATCATGATAATTCTGTTTACCAGTGTGATAACATGTTCAGAATGAGGTCCCCTGCGTGGATATTTACTTTTTAGCAATTTCTTATATAAATGAAAGCATGCATTGTGTTTCGATTCAAAAGCGATAAAGCAAGTTGGGAGTGAGTTCCCTAGGGTGAAAGACCCGAAAATCCTATGAAGACCCCCTGTGTGGGTGAAGAAGGAGACCCCCTGTGTGGGTTGGGCATTACTCTTGATTAATTGATCATGCATTCGTTATGACCATAATATTACTGTTTGACAATTCAATTTGTGTTAGCATGATTATAAATCGTATTGTTTGAATTATGTTCGGGGTAAAAAATTTGAGTGAGCGCTTGGCTCACTCCTACAACTAAAATTTTTCAGATGTAGATGAGACCGAGACGTACGAGGAAGGATACGAGGAGGAAATGCAACCCGTTGATGAATTAGGAAAGGAGACATACAAACCCGAGGAGCAGGAGTCGAACCTTGCAGATGAACATTATTAGTCTTTTATTATTTTATTTCCTAAGAATTCATGTAATAAAATCCATTATTTTTATTGTTTGGATCGTAGAACAGATGTGACGTTTTGATGAACCGTGACTTGTAGACCATCGGTTCTTTTGATATTTTTCTTTTGACCTTATGTGTTATAGATGACATTAGCTATTAGAGATTTTATTTGAGAATCTTAATATATTTGACCTGTTAATATTCTATTTTAAATTATGACATTCTTGCTTGATTAGTTCACCCTTAAATTCGGATAAATGGGTTGACCTATGGATATTAGGGTCGGGTCATGGATCACGAATTTGGGGCGTGACAGTGGTGGAATGGGGACTGACGTAGGTGAGTCTGGTTGCTTGCTGGGAGCTCGTAAAGTTGAGGCGGTGGTTAGATTTGAGCCTGATGTAAGGTTCTGAGGGTGGGGAGGGTCGTGTGGTTTCTTGGGATCAGGTATAGGGGTAGGATTTGTTTGGTGCTCTGGTGTTGTTTTCGGGGTTGAAGGTGGCTGACTGCTTTTCACGACATAAATTTTTGCTGGCAAGTTGGCTTTGTGATTAATGGGCGACCGGTTTGGGTTGACCAACCTTTGAATCGCTCTTTCCTTGCTGGCTGGTGACCCATTCAAATTTTGAATCTTTGCAACGGTTGATCTCCCCGCTTAGTGGGGTTCGGATTCGGGTTGCTTTCCATGGTTTTGTTTGGCCGGAATAGTGTTACCGCTGCCGATCGTCACAGCTGTACTTTTTCCGTTATTGCCTCTTTCGTTTTGTTGCTTGCCGGTGGATGATTCACCTCTCAGAAGTGTTCTTCTATTATGTTTTGGCTTGGGTTTAGTTGCCACAACTGTCCACGGTCCATTTGGTGCATTTCCATTCTCAGTATCATGGACTTTCTATTTACCTTTTCCTTCTACCGGGCCTTCATTTTGGATCACGTTGTGCCCTTCTTGGATGGTGATGCCCTTGCTATGGTTGGAGATGTGTATTTGATTTCCACACGCCTGTTGGATCTCCGTGCATGTATCCTTGTTGTGACCAATTCTCCCACAATGAGAACAGAGTTTGTGGAGTCCTTCGTACAAGCACTTGATAGTAAGAGTTTCTCCATGATATCTGGTTTCTATCTCCAAGAGGATGGGTTCTTCAAGATTGATTTCGATGTAGACCCTAGCGAATTTGGCTCTTAGGATTTTCTCTGTTGGTTCATCCATCCTCACATGCTTGCCAATTTGGTTAGCAAGTTTGTAGAGGAGGTCGTGTCTCCATAGTTCTATAGGTAATCCTGGCAGCCTTGCCCACACAATAGCTTTGTTAAGACTTGCCGTTAGTGGGTTGAAGCCTATGTGCCATTGTCTTAGGACCAGGTACTTCCCCAGAATGAACCATGGGCCTCCAAGCTAGACCTAGTTTAGATCCTCTTCATTGTTGAACCTGAAGAGAAAGAAATCTCCTCCGAGATCTATCACTTGAAGGCTGCCCTTGAATCTCCATATAGTTCTAGCCCGCTTAGTGATTGTCTCAAGGTTGACAGGGTCTCCAATCGAGGAGCTTTCCAATCGAGCTATTTTTCCACTGATCTGCACTACTGGTGATCGTTTTGTCATCAAAGATGACGATTTTTTTCCTGGCATGTGGATCCCCTCCAGTAGTTTCCAGATCCTTATCAGCTAGCCCCCCTTCATTTCTTTCATCTTCTTCTACGATGTCTGCCCACAATGGAGAGTTGGTGTTTTTTTCATGAGTTGTTCCTTGTAGGTTTTGCTGTTGCTGAGTTGATTGTCTTGCTTGGCGTCCATTTCTCTATTGCAAGGCAATGGAGTTCTTTTTGTCTTGGGATTGTCTTCTTTTTTGCGTTTTAATTGTCTTCCTGTTTTAGTATGCCTAATAGCATAAATGCTTTGCCGGCATTCCATCACATCGCCTCCTCTTGAAACCAAAATTAATTGCTGAGTATCCAACTACTACTAGAGTGTAGATGGGGGGTTCCATCAGTAGTGGAGTGATTGGAGTAGGGCTATCATCATACCCTGGGGAGGCTTCTTTGCCTATGTGAGCTGCCATTCTCAACGTCCTGTTCGTCATGATAGCAGGTTCTATCATATAATTGCTTCCTTCAATCCATAGGAGAGAGGTACTCATCTCTACCAAAGGTTTCTTGAAAGCTTCTGCCATGCCGTTGGTTATCTCCGGCTCCATTAGTGAGTGTAGCAATTGCGTTCCTCCACTGTCGAGTTCCATTAGCAGAGCTCTGGTATCCTGCGCAAGTCCAGCTTCATTGTTCAAGCCGTATTACGAAATGTTTTACTCGTGCGTCAAGTGTCGATACATTTTTGGGTAATTTAGTAGGGTCGGGCTCACGGGACCCCATTTCTGAGCCCCTTTTTTGACCCCCATCTTGGCGTACCCACATAGAAGATGAATCAATGGCTGAAGCATTATGGACTGTCAATTTTTACCGTGTAACTTTAAAACCACATTTGATGGGGTTAGAAATTTCGTAATGGGCTGATTTTTTGTTGGGGTGATCTATATGGTGAGGTTATCATCCCCACCAAAAATCAGCCATTGATTCATCTTCTACGTGGGTATGCTAAGATGGGGGTCAAAAAATGGGGTCAGAAAAGGGGGTCCCTTGAGCCCGACCCAATTTAGTAATACCCTTGTTATTAAAAAGTAATTTGTAATACCCTTCTACTTTCAAACTAATGGAATATCCCTTTGAGTTTGAGCAGATTCTGCCGTCATTGACCGGCATTGCACACCACGTGCTGTTTAAAAATAGTGAAAAGGGACCAAAATACCCTTTGAATACTTGAATACCATTGTTACACACTGTCAATCCACGCTTCAACCTCGTGGCCTCTCTCTCTCCATGAAATTTTCAGCGACTTTTGTGAAAGGAACGGAGGATCTCTACTTAAATTTATGAATCCCCCGATTCTCAGATGTTCTACTATGAAAACCTGTAGAGATTCAAGTTGACGAAGAAGGTAGGTTTCCCGCAAGAATTTCTCTTCTTTTGGCAGAGATATTCCTGCAAAAGTTCTCTTGTTTGGGGATTACAGTTTTTCGTAGGAGATATGCTAGCTTTAATTAGTAATTTTTAGTTGGAATTTCTGTTCGTGAGGATTCAATCACAGGTTTCCCATTACGTATCAAAACAGGGTCTTCTTATGAACTGGGTTCATCTTCAGAAGCAAAGGGCTCTTCTCTTGCGTGTTCTCTTCCTTGTTTGCGTATTTGATCCCCTTCTCTACCAAGGCCATTCTCACTCTCAACCCAAAAGGGTTGGGCCAGAAATCCAACAAAATTACCTGATCTGCCATTGTTACAGATTGGAAGAACTCAAATCTTGGGAACGAAGACAAAAGGGTATTTTCGTCCTTTCTCACTATGGTTCACAGGGACGTGATTTGCGGTGCCAGTCAATGACGGTAGAATCTGGTCAGAGGGGTATTCCATTAGTTTGAAACTTGAGGGGGTATTACGAATTACATTTGAATCATATGGGGTATTACTAAATTACCCTATATTTTTATATGCAAAGTGGTGTCTTCCTATCATTGGTCGAAAAATAATGGGAATGATTTAATTAAAATAATGATTTACATCACACTTTCAACCAATGGCAAATGGACACTATATTCATGGACCCCTTCCAAAAGGACACCGCAATGCATCATAACTATACTCATGGACCCCTGCCAATCAGATCTTTACTCTCCTCCTTGCCCCTGAATATCTTCCACGGTTCCACGTCCACCACAATAATACCGCTACTATTACGTGGACCTTACGTATGAGGTCCATGACACGTATCAAAGTCGGCCTCACATATAAGGACCAAAGTCACCAAACATGTCAACCCTCCCACATATCAGGTAGGTCCTACACATCAAATAGACTATCTATCAAGCCCATATGCCAAGTGGACCACGCATATAATGACCTCACATGTTTGGTGGGCCCAGACATATCTGGTAGAATCCGACATTGGACGAAACATTAGGTGATCACAATGAGGTCGGTCCAACACATTACTTGGGTCACATCCAAGCCAGCCATGCCAAGTGGTCCCCACATATAAGCGCCTCACATGTAAGTGGGCCTTATAGCTCCGGTAGCCATATGTCTTAAGGCTACACATGTTAGGTGGGGCTCAAACATTAGGTGATCAGGAGCACACATGCCAAATATTATGGGGCAGATATCAAGATCACATAAATAAGGTGGGACCCACATGTCAGGTGAGTTCAACACGTGTTAAGTTGACCCCCTATATCAAGTATGCCTCACATGTCAAGTGGCTCAAGCATAAAAGACGCCATATATAGAGTAGCCCCACATATTAGTCAGGCCACGTATCAAGACGCCAAGGGCTAAGAAAATTTGGGCTGAGCTGAGTCGGGCTTGGACCCGAAATTTTTGGTTGGGCTGGGTTGGGCTTTGGGCCAAATGTACACTCTACTTACGAAGTTGACTTGCTGCAAGGTTGCGGTGGAGATGAAATTACTTGGTGTGCAATCCCCACTTGTGTAGAGGTAGAAGAGGGCCGTTATAACGGTATAACGGATTGGGGGCATTACCTTTTTCTGTTATAACAGCTGTTATAACGAATTGTAATGCTCAGGGGCAAAAATAGAAAATAACAAAAAATACCCAGAAATAATGTAGCTGAAATTCAAAATTTCAAATTTGAAAAGTGAAAAAAATAGAAAAAAAAAACAGAAATAATGGCATTTTTTCACAACATTTTCCAGAAAATAACGACCATTATTTTTAAAGCGTTTTAATGGTATATAACGTAATGAGGGAGGTCCGAACCCATTATAACGGCCGCTTTTTAAACCATGGGCAGAAGGATGGATTGGAGGGCCGCTTCTTTATATATATTCTCAATCATATTTTCATTACATAATTGTGACAACCAAGGTTGATTGTCATTTTTTTCAAAAATACTTTTGTATTTCCACTAATTTCTACGTGCACACGGGCTCTTTGGTCTTTGTCATTTGCAGAATAATTATAAAGTTTCTAAAACTGTCCATTGAGTTACCACAATTTTCAAAAATTTTCCTCCAAATTTTAAAATACTCAAATCATGCGTCCCCACCTGCAAATAGATCAAATAGATCAATGAATCACGAATATCTTTGAGGTAATGTATAACAGAGAAGGAGTGAGCTTGGATCTATATAAGCGCGGAATAGGTTTATAGGGCACAACGGTTCAAGTGGTTAAAACAAAAATCCTAAATAGGATGCCAATTGGCAAAGGTGGAATATGCAATGTAACGTTTTTAATGGGTAATTGTAGTGTGTCCAACGATGTTCGACATAAAAGTGTCAAATACCAATAAAGTTGTGACATGTGTACTTAGAAAACTTGACGACCCTGGCAACTGCTTTCTTCTACCTTGTTAACATAAAAGTTGTCTTGATATTGGCCTAGGAGAAGCCTTTAGTTTGTCTTCTTTTGTTACTTGTCTCTTATTTTTGTGCTTGTGGTTAACAACAATTTTTTGTAATATCTATACTATTATAAAGCAAGCCATACATGTGACACAATTAAAAGCCTCTCTATTTTCAAAGGCAAAACCTTCCCTCATTAAATGTCTCTATTCTAAAGACAAAATCTGGGTTGGAGTACGTAGGCCCTACGACAGTTTAGGATGTCTAGCACGCCCTCATCCCTCATCAATGATGACGAGGGGCAGTAGTATAAGCCATGTGGCACACTCTTAGGGACCACTGACCTTATGGATGTTTATTATCCCATCCTTAGGTGAACCTATATACCAAATATCAGTCTGTTTAGTGCTTTCAAATCTTTGGATCTGAATACTTATATATATAATGCTCAAAATCTACAGTTAAAAATCAACCCGTGGAAACGAATCCAATCAAATCTTCAAAAATCATTAATAGGCTGATTTTTTTGCACGTAAGTTCATCTAGGGATGGGCCAAATATCGATACGACGAGTGATCTCTACGAGTATGCTATGTGTAAGGTGCTGCCACGTGTAAGGTACACGTGCATCGCACGTGGTGTTCCCCTAGTTTATATAATAGAGATTTAATTTATGCACTCCCGATAGAAAACAGTGAATTTTCCATCGTAGTTAATTTGTTTGATCGCATTACACTTAAGCTCAGTTTTGGCATTTATAAGGGTGTGTTTCGTAGCGCATCTTTGGCCTAGCTAAGAGCGTTTCGAGGAAGTGCACATCATCATGGTGCATGCTTACACAGACAGGCATTTGGTTGTACACAGCCAAATGGAGGCACACGTACTGCATGCATATTGAGGGTGATGAATATGAATACAAAAATCTATACAACAAAACACAGCTGTCTCATTACTTATACTCCCTCTTATAGGCTTCAACAAATAAGGGCAGAGATATTAAGGGTGATGCCTAACAAAACAGGGAAGTTGTCTCCCTCTTATTCGGGCTTCATAAATGATGGCCAAGATCTTATTACCCCAATGGAGAGTGGATCTCCACCACTCACACCTGATTTTGGCAAATGCTTTGTCAGCCCACAGCACAGGTCACTTACTAGTCTATACAACAAAACACAATTGTTGTCTCCCTACTTATACCCCCTCTTATAGGCTTCAACAAAGAAGGGCCAAGATCTTATCCCCTAACTAGATGGTGGATCTCAGTCACTCATAACCGATTTTGACAAATTCTTTGTCAAGTAGTGCTGCAGGGCACTGGCCAGTTCCCAATACTAGTCTATATAACAAGTGACAGTGGTTAGTTGTCTCTTCACTTATACCCTTCTTATAGGCTTCAATAAAGAAGGGCCGATATCTTATCACCAAACTGGATGATGAATATCAGCCACTCGCAATAGCCGATTTTGACAAATTAAACTCTTTGTATTGGGTAGTGCCGTGGGCATTGGCCACACCCACTAGTATATAACACATTAGGTAGTCTGAATGTGGGCTCCACACATCAAGTGGGTTCCATATAAATAACAGGGTATGATAAATCGTATGTGGGCCCCACATAATATCAGGGATTGATACATCGTACGTATGTGGCCCCACACGATCAAAGCTGTAATTATATACCGAAAAAAAGAAAAAGAAAATAGAGAGATATCTAGAAGAGAATGAGCCAATAGATACATAGGTCATATCTAAGGATTATAGTATTAGAAAATCAGATATAAGAGACAATGGCACATGAAAAACATACCTGGATATAAGACAAGTGGCATGCATGAGAAGATATTGAACAATGGAAAATAAGTCAACAAGGAGACAGCTCGTACGTGCGACGAGTACTTCAACAACAACTTCCCCGACGATGAAAAAGGATATTCATGTGTGTTGCTAACTTACACAACTTTACAACAACCTTAATGAGAAGGTCACGGTGAATATTCGATAACACCTAAACTAATATTTTTAATCTGTACGTTGGCGTTTTATGGAGTTTATTAGATTATCATGAGATTTCATTGATATTATCATCCAGTGGCCAAAAATTGTCTATGATTTTTGGCGGGAATTCCATTGCTGTGACTGTAGCCGTCGGATATTCCGTCATAATAGGAAAAAATACATCTTAGCTAAAACCAGGATGGCTGCGTAGATACTCTTCTTCTTGTGAGATGTACAATTATGCCCTTCTCTTTAAAAGTGCTTACCAAGAGTTCACAATAATAAAATCTAGAGTTTGTGTATTACAGTTTATAGACCAAGGTTTAAAGGAGGCTGTTTTAATGGTTTAACGGACTGGGGGCCGTTACCCTTAAAATGGCCATTAAAACGAAAAAAAATGGCAGGGGCAAAAACGAAAAAAAAAAAAAACACAAAAAATAGAATTTAACGGAAAAACAGAAAAAATTGGCACTGAAATTCAAAATTTAAATTAAAATTTTAAAAAACGAAAATAACAGATTTTAACTGATTTAACGGCCATTTTTTTCACAAATTTTCAAAATTTAACGGCGTTTAAACAAAAAAATGGCCATTAGATTTAATTTAAATTTAAATTTAAAGCATCAGAACGGATCTTAACGAAACAGGCTTGGGGTGTTACCGTTAAACGGCCGTTTTTAAAACCATGTTATAGACTACAAATAATGATTTATAACTAAGCATAATTTTACTACACATGGCTCACATGCAGGGAATCGGGACCCACCATTATTCAATAAGTTCCCCCTCTAAATAATTATTACTTCACTAGTTTATCTCAACCATCACATTTGCTTCATTCTTTTGTATGGTCCAAATAATTCTAAGAGAATGTCCTATAATTTTGTTATAGGATCAGATGGTTGAGATCATCCGGTTGCATTAATCTTGAACTAGAAAAACTCGAGGTCATCTGTAAAATCAACTTCATTTCTTCAGTGGAATTAAAATAAAATTTAATTAGGTGCATGACTGATCTAGTTTGAAAATAACCCGACTTAGGTCGATTTTTCCCAAAATTTTGCATTACTTGGTGCGCGACTCGTCTAGATCGGTATCGACTTAGCGGTGGTCATGCCCTCAAAATATACACTGTTTAATGAAAATTGTTTTTATAATCGTTAGTCACATAAATAATTGATTCAAAATTAAGGGTTTAATTCAATTATGCCAGAAAATTTGAAGGGTATTTTTGTAAATAAAGCAAGCTATAAAACAAATAGCCGGCCTATAGACACAGACATCATGGGTAGTGACAAAAAAAAATATTACTCTCTTCTCTCCTATTTAGTCACCAGACTCACAACCTTTCCTTCTATTCAAACCTCGCAACATCCATGCATAGAGAGAGGGATTGGTGGTGGTAGTTGGGTGGGGATCTTGTTGTAGCTGCATTTGTTCTTCGGTTGTAGTTCTAAGGGTGAATTGTCGAACTCGACTTGAATAATGAAAATTCCAGAGAACCTCGCAGTGAGTCCAGTGAGCCCCGAATGGATGAACAAGGGCGACAATGCGTGGCAGATGACGGCCGCAACGCTAGTGGGTATGCAAAGCGTGCCGGGGCTTATCATCCTCTATGGTAGCATAGTTAAGAAGAAATGGGCTGTGAATTCTGCATTCATGGCTCTTTATGCCTTTGCAGCCGTCCTAATTTGTTGGGTCGGGTGGGCGTTCCGTATGTCGTTCGGCGATGAACTCGTCGACTTCTTGGGACAGCCTAATGTCGCTCTTGATCAGAAGTTCCTCCTTAAGGAGGCATTTGCAGGGTATTTCCCGAATGCTACGATGGTGTTCTTTCAATTTGTGTTTGCAGCGATCACGTTGATTTTGATTGCTGGGGCCCTCCTTGGGAGGATGAATTTCTATGCATGGATGTTGTTTGTACCTCTGTGGCTTACGTTCTCCTACACTTTCGGGGCATATAGTGTCTGGTGCCCTACTGGCTGGTTGGCTAAGGCTGGAGCCATCGATTTCGCTGGTGGCTTTGTCATTCACCTCTCATCTGGTGTTGCTGGATTCACTGCAGCTTACTGGGTACGTACACATCTATACTATTATAATTTATAAACAGTCATTTTGGCCAGTCATCATCATCCATGTGTCCTATCCCAAATATTTGGATCCGGGACATGAATCTTATTTTTAAAATCAACTCGATTTAAAGCTAGAGATTTGAATTTTTGATTTCGACTAGGTTACGGCCCATGTCGAAGTGGATGAAATTTCAAATTTTTGGAAAAAAAATTAACATAAGTTAATGTTAAGATTACATAAAATATCTTATTTATAGGAATAAAATCTAATCTTCTTCTCTCTTTATAATCCCTGAGATAAGTAAATCTTAATTTTTACCTTAATTTTAAATTTTTTAAAAAATTTTCTATAGTTGAGGGAGGCAAAAGGGTATTTTTGGAAGTAAAAAGAATTTATTTTCAAAGGATTTCCAAAGTTGAGCCCCCCACCCCCACCACCCTCGCCTGAATCCCACCGCCTATCTGGGGTAGATAACATGAATTCTATTTTGCCACTCGACTCTATTAAGAGCTATATCTTCTGTCAAGGCATCAATTGAACGTCTGAGAGGACGTGAGGTTTTTTTTTTTTTTTTTTAAAATTAAGCAAACGAGTCTATCAATTATTTAGATCTCCAATTTGGGACACCATCAGAAGGTTTGAATAAGCCTGTAGCTAGATAATATTGTGCTTTAATGAACATAATATCTATTGTAATGGGAAAATAAAATTAATAACAATCCAATATTTGATTAGATAAATCAGCTATAATCTCTAACTTTGGGATTAACCATCCTGCTTGATGCTTGTAGTATTTTTCTCCAATTTATTTTTGTTGGTAAAGGTTGGGCCCAGGTCGGACAAGGACAGGGAGAGGTTCCCGCCAAACAACATCCTTCTAATGCTTGCCGGCGCAGGCCTGCTTTGGTTGGGGTGGTCTGGGTTCAACGGTGGAGCTCCTTACTCAGCCAACCTCGATGCAGCTCTAGCCGTCCTTAACACGCACGTCTGCGCTGCTACTAGCTTATTCGTCTGGCTCTGTCTCGACGTCATTTTCTTCCGAAAACCATCAGTTATTGGAGCCGTACAAGGCATGATCACGGGCTTGGTCTGCATCACCCCTGCAGCGGGTAATTTGACCACACTAACCCTTTAATCTATTTAACTTTTAGGGATCTTACATTACGATAGAATTATCAAAATGGCCTTCTCATGCAGCAAGGTTTTCTTCCCTGAAACTTTGCAAGCCTGGAGAAAGATAACTAAATTCTATAAATACGTACCCTTGAACAGGAGTTGTGGATACTTGGGCTGCCCTCATTATGGGGATAATGTCAGGAAGCATCCCATGGTACACAATGATGGTCCTCCACAAGAAGATCAAGCTGCTACAGCAAATCGACGACACCATGGCCGTCTTCCACACCCACGCCGTTGCCGGCAGCCTGGGCGGCATTCTTGCCGGCTTCTTTCGCCAAGCCAAGTCTCAACAGCCTCTTCTTCAGGTGAATCTGACTCATATAATCGGGCTTCTATATGGGGTTTCGAGGGGTCGGATTTCAGATGGATTACGCCAGATGGGGATTCAGATACTAGGAATGGTCTTCATTATCATCTTGAACGTCATTACCACTAGCTTGATATGTTTGCTTATAAAGCTGATCATGCCACTTCGACTGAGCGATGAGGACATGGAAATTGGGGATGACGCGATACACGGCGAGGAGGCTTACGCTTTGTGGGGTGATGGGGAGAAGTTCGAGAATTCGAAGCATAATTCGATATATGACATGGAAGAATTCCCGTCGAATATGCCAAAAGCAGGAGGGAGCAAGGTTTAGATGACATGAAGCAATTTCGAAAATGATGGGAAAGATAAGAAGGGAAAGAAGCCGACGGCATGACTTGGTTTTGGTCTTTTTTTCTGCTATTCTTCCCTTTTCTAATATACATCCTTGTACAAAATTATTCACGGTTACATACTTGGTGTCGTATCAGGCTATCAGCATGTATCTATTATCGACTTTTGGGTGGATGATTATCTTCATGACCCGTAACAATTCCAATAAATTTGATGGTGATGAGAGATGGTACCCCGTGGACTTGGTTTTGGAGGGGAATTTGAATAAACATTTCTTCCTTTGTTTCCAGTTAAGCTAAGTATCTATTTTAGAAAATGTTATACGTCGTACCATTATATAGAAAATGTTATTAGAAGTTATACCATAAGATTATATGTTTGGTTTGTTATTTCTTGACTTATTGGCATACGTGCTTATTCCCATAGGATGCCTTTCTGGATATATATAGTACTGTTAATTTGGATGATTTCTAACTTACGAGGTGATGAAGGTTGGTTTAAACTTACTTTGCTTGGTAGTTGTGGTTATGAAGAAAGTGATTAATCTGATTAGAAACCAATGAATGCACCGATGGTCGGGAACGAGGAAGAAGGATATGACAATGAAGATGGAATGAATGATGAGGCTAGTGATAGCTAGTCCTTAAATGGGTGCTTAATTTGTGATAGAGGAAGAATTATGGACACTCTGTAGAAGAGATTGTTGATTTGAATCAATTGAATGAGCTAGGCCAGGGTAGTGGATTAGGTGAAGGATATGAAGAGGATATTGGGGAATTAATAAGTTGGAATTCTAGTGAAATCAAATACGGCCAGTTGAGTGATGCAAAAATATCATTAGTGCAATTCAAGTCCATCGAGGAGGCTTTGGTATTCTACAATATGAGTAATAAGCAAAGCTTATTTGCTTTAGCATCAGGAAGGATACTCACAAAACTTATAAAGGTGTTGCAATTTTCCAAAGGTTTGTATGTTCATGCCAAGGAATGCGAGATCCGAAGCATTTGAACTGCACCTATCAAAAATGAAAACCGTGTTCCATCACTAGAACTAATTGCCCTATCTTGCTCCATGTTTGTTATGACAATCAATTTGAGATGTGGGTTTTGAAGGTATTGTTAGGGATCATAATATGATCTTGCACCCCAATCCCGAATTGATGTTCCTTCGGTCATATAGAAATGTGAGCAACGGTAATGGAGCTCTTCCGATTGGCCTACATGGTGTCACGACTCACGCCCGAATTCGGGCACCCTCATCTGTTTCCAGATCGTGATAAATGCTATCTTAAGCTTAACAAAACATCACATAAAGTAATAAAAAATTTGTATCAATTTATTTAGAGGAGATAATGATTCCAAATATAAAGAAAACATTAAAGTAGAACATAAACGAATGCAAAATCAAAATGAACTAGAAGTCCTCAATAGTGAATGAACTATCTAAATGATAACATAAAATCAAGCAATCTCAAGCTCATCTTCTACGGGCCCACTCAAAGTGTACTACAGTGATAATTAAGGGTTCCTCCTCTAAGTCACTTCTAGGGTTCGTACAATAATATCCATTGGTGGATATTAAATTTGGATCGATGAGTTCGCTTTCCACCTCTTCGATTCTCGAGCTGTAGGGAATCGTTTGGGTGGAAGTTTTACCCTCATTCTTGCGATCTTCTTCACTGGACATTGGTTATGAATCATAGGTCTCTTAGGCGTAATAACGAATGGTCCCGTCCTATCCATATAAGCCTGGAATTCTATCACGGTCATGCGATGTTTATCTTTGTAGATAACTTGTTTTGGGGTACAACTAGTTCTCGTTCCACTACTGACTCTTCAAGCAAAAAACAAGTTTGAGTTCCTCATACGGAAATAAATATTTGAGCTAAAAAAGAGTTAGGGCATGGAGAAAGAAAGGGGAGGGGTTGTATGGTTGCTCAAGGAGAAGATTTGAGCTAAAAAATAACGTAATAATGGGGTGTACAGTTAGGTCATTAGCCTATTGGATTTTGAGAAAAAAATCCTTAATTGGAAAGCATGATGTGTCAAGTTTTGATAGGTTTAAGTTAAGTTATTTTAGTTGATAAGGAAAGAAGGTTTCCTAAATTAATTCCATCAAGTGTGGCTGATTTTTAGAAGTGGGGTCCACTCTTAAAGAGCCTCCAATGTCAATTAGAGTGTGTGAGGGAGAGAAAATTAGGTGACAAGTTTGAAAAGTCTACCATGTTTCCTTAATTAGTAAGTACGTAATTGTTAATTTCTAATTTAATTTCCTCATGCTATGTGGCATAAAATTAATTAAATAATTACTACAATAATTTCACAAATATAATGACCATAATGGGCCTCAAAATAGTCTTCGAACATGGCCCACTAAGGCCCACCTAACTCTAAATTACTTATTAAATTATTTATTCCCATGTAAATTAAACACTCAAATTTTAAATCTAATTTCGATGCTCAAAATAGCAAAATTTTATTTGTTTATTAGATGATGATTTGTTACAAATAATCTAAGGATTCCAGAACATCAAACGGATCATAATGCTGACCACAATAAAAATTTATGCTCCCAATAGTGAAAATAACACTTAATTATCTGAATATTTAAAAAATAGAATTACTCCTAACTTCGAATTTTTTTAAAATCTCTGAAAAGTTGCAGATAACTTCTAACACAGATATAATGATTACATAACTACTAGGTGAGTGAAATTAAGATGTATAAGTCAGAATAAACCCTACTTATGAAAATACCCCTTCAATAGAGCATTATCTGAAAGTTCTCCGTCTTCAGAGACATGGTCTCTAGGAATATTATTATATTAAGTTGGCCAAACAATATTGTTTTACGTATTCGAAAAGTAAAATTACTAAGTTAACTCAAGATTGTATATTACCAAAATACCCTTCGGAGTAAAAAAATTTGGGTGCTACAAGCACCCCCTACACTAAGGTTCACACCAATAAGATTTGAAAAAAGGTTATTACACTAATTGAGTTCCAAACAAAAATGGAACGGCCACTTGAGAAAATTATACTACTGAGTGCATGACGTGGAAGTTCTCACTTGCATGACCCAACCCATTATCGATACCCACCTTGATTAGTAGAGGCTTGCAACATCAGTCTAAACTCAGGCTTCTTTTGATGTTTTTTTTTAAATGCAATTGAAGCAAGAAGTAATGTACACTATTATTGGTAGAAAGGGTCATAACAACCACATACACGCATATATACACTTGAGTTGACATCAAAAGAGACAACACAATTGTGTTGTGGAATACAATGTATTGAAACAATATTTCAAGTGCTCATGGAGGCTATTTGAGTCATACAAATTTCTATGCAAACACATTATTTCGACGTTAAAGCAAAAAGATGCTCCTAAAATACTGAGCTACATTTTAAGGAGGTGAACACGACAAGCTAGGTCAAGAACCTCATTGATTTGCAATGCACTTGTTGATAAAAAGTTACAATTGCTTTTTCTTTATATTGAGCTCATGGAAGATTGTAAGAAATTGTGTTTGTAGACCTCCCAAACCTCTTAGAATTTCAAACATGTTATGTAATATCATAAACTTTTATTCAGGGGAATTAGTATAAATTAACTGTAAAAGGGTAAAATTGACATCCTAATATTTTTTTTTTAAGCTTTTGTTCTTACTATATTATATCATGTCATGTAGAAATAATTTTGAGAATTTAGTCAAAATATTTATATAATGACACATAGGAGATTTTATTGTAATGACTTTAAAATTATTTTTTATTCATGTGTACTTGTATCATGATATTTTGTGTATTGGATAACCAACTTAACTAGCTAAGACCATAATTTTAAATAAGAGTTATTTTAAAAAATAATAATATTTTTAAATGAAGAATATCACATATGTATTTTTAATCAACGCGTTGTCACCATTGGGGCCCTTGGGATTCCTATTAAATTATGATATTTTACAAAAAAAATATAATTTTAAAAAGAGATTTAAATTAAATATATTTTAAATAGTTTTCATTGTCTTTTGTAAATTTAATGAGTAATTGTTAGTAAATTTTATTATTAATGCTTCTTTGGATGTTAGTTGAGTTTATTTATTTGGCGAGCCTTTCAGACCAATTTAAAGATCTTTCAGGCTAAAAAATAATCTTATTTAAAGTCTACTTGATACTAATAGGCCTTAGGCCCATTTTTAGTCAATATCCATCTTAATATAAGCCTTTTAGTAGGTTATAAAAATCATCCATTTTAAGTGACAAAAATCACTATTAATTAGTTGTTAATAATATTAGTCCAACATCGGATATGTGAGAAAGTTGAGGGCTTAAAAACCTATAAATAGGAGTGAAGGCATAAGGTTTTTTCGGATTCTAAAAATCGTTGAAAGCCTCTTTAAGAGGAGAAAATGTTCTTTTTCAAGAGAGAAAAGCAAGAAAAGAAATTATCCGATTCTCTAAGTTAATATGAGATAGAGTTTTTCATCTTGATTTCTCTTAAATAATTAAGAGTCGTGGATCATCAGCCTTGATCAAGAGTTAGATCAACTCTCTATTTAAGTACATTCTTCTATAATTTTTCGATTAATTAATTTGGGTTCTACTCTTTGTATATATATTGCGTGCACTCGAATCTTTTTTTTTTTATAAACTTAGCATTTTGGTATAATTATCTTAATTTTACTATTCTTACTATATTATTAGAACTTTGGAGATCTATTGACTAGTTAGATATTGAATTGTACACATTTTTGAAGTGTGAGATTGATCCAAATGGTTGAAAATTTTAAGCAAGAAAGGCGTGGAGCCTTCGGGTGCAAATTAAGCCCTAAACCCCTGTAAAAAAGTTCTTGGTTGAACTGCTCCCGGTGTGGGAAGAAGGAGACCCATGGTGGGTTATAGGTTACATGTATATATTAATTTCGGATCATAGTTTATTTTAAAATACTTATTATTCTTGTTCCATACCTATACTCTGAGTATAAACTTTTGATTGATAGAACTGTCATAGATATGATGTAGTGGTTAAATCTTATTGGGCTTTCAAAAGTTCACGGTTCAACCGATAATATTTTTCAGATTATTTGGGAGTGAAAGAAACGATTGACTAAAAGATGGTGTACGAAAGAATATTAAAACGTTCATTGAAAACGCCTAGTTTTATTTATTTATTTTGGTTTTAAGATTGTAATAAATTGAACTTTGACTTTATTTATCTATTTTTGAACCCGAATTGATTGATTTAGTACTTTTATGTTATTATTTGTATTTTAATAAAATATATAATCTAACCCACATGTAGTGTTTTTATCGTAAATCAAATTTTGTTCTTTTTCAACAAAACTCGATAGGGCCAGTTGATAGTGAAAAAATTGTTAAAATAAAATAGTAAATGATATTTTTGAACAAAGTACATTTACAAAAGATGTTTGTAATGATTTTTAAATAGTAGAGAATTAATAAAATAATTTTTCTTGAAATTGTATTTTTAGAAAATTTTACGCATATCCGCTTAAATTCTAAAAAGTCAATTCAAAAATCCTATCAAATAGAAGTTTTAATCTATTATAAATTACAGTCCCTTGATAGGATTTACAAAAGATCTTTGTTTTCATCTATTATAAATTACGGTCATTTTTAAAAATTATTCTGGAGTATTTTATTTTATTTTATTTTTATCACACCTTAGATCTTGGGCAAATTGGTCATTTTTTTCAGGCATCCGGGTGCCTAGATCTGGGGCGAGACATGTTAAAACTTATGTGGCTTTCATTAATATTACTTTCGATGGTTGTCCACCAACCGTTGTGAATTTAATCATGAACCATCCATTGGAAAGCTGAAGGGTTGTCCACCAACCTGGGTTGTGAAGCCGAAGAGTTGTCCACGCACCAAGAGGGCAAAGGGACACAATGAGGTGAGGAAAAAGAAATGTGGATATTACAGTGTTGTCGGGCACACAACGCATACTTGTCTGAATCTGCATACAAAAGGGGAGGATAAATTACCTTTTCTTTATCAACACAATTCAATTTTGGTAAACTTTGGTACGTTGAGATCTAAATCGCTCTTCTTTTTAGATATCAACTGTTTGTGTACAACGGAGATCCGTTTAAGGGATGATGAGAGTTTTAATCAACGGCCAGATCTTCGGCTAGGTGTCATGTATCTTTTAGTAATATTATATTGACCAGTCACTAATTTGAAGTTTTTGTCTAACCGTGCAAGTTGATGTTGAAGCTTGTCCAGAAGGATTGTATTCCTGTATGCCGACAAGTTGATGCTGAAGCTTGACGGGAAGGTTTGTATGCTTGATCGGCAAGTAGATGCTTAAACTTGACATACAGGACGGTTAGTATGCTAGCTTGACTGACAAGTAGATATTGAAGCTTGCCGAGAAGGTTTGTATGCTTGGATGATATGTTGATGATGAACCTTGACAAGAAGGTTTGTATGCCTAACCATCAAGTAAATGTTGAAACTTAACGGGAAGGTTTGTATGCTTGATCAACAAGTGGATGTTGAAGCTTGCTGAGAAGGTTTGTATTCTTGACCAACAAGTTTATACTAAAGCTTACCGGGAAGGTTTGTATTCTTGACTGACAAGTTGATGCTGAAGCTTGACGGAATGGTTTGTATGTCTAATCGACAAGTTGATGTTGAAACTTGGCCTTCTTATCTCTTTTCTGTAACTTGTCGGGAAATTTTATACTTAATTAAGCCGACAAATCAGATGTCAGGTGATATTATCCGCTCATCTATTTATGAAGTAGATGATGAAGCTAGTCTTTGATGTTATCCCAATAACTGTCTATTCTCAATCTCTCTGATGGGTCTGACACGTTGTAAGGAATGTTGGCTTTGAGCTTTACGATCATGTCAATCGGATCCTTGTGCCAATCTCGAGATTACAGGTGTCAATTTCTCACCCACTTCTTGCCATTTGATATTGCCACGTGTTGGCATCTTACGATCAGAAAAATACAGTACCCACAAAACCCTCATTCTATATATATATATATATTTTATTGTAGAAAATTATTCGACGTTACAATATGATGGTACCGTATCGGCAAGCATCTATTATGGAATTTTGGGTGGATCAATTTCCATATTGTCTCCCACAATTTCCAATGAATTTGATAGTCGGGCTCCCAATGAATTTAACAGGCTCACCTGTTAATAAGAGAAAGATGAACCTCTCAGATTTGTCGTTTTTCGTTTAGTACTTCTTTTACCTTGTTAACATAAAAGTTGTGTTGATATTGGCAGCTACTAAGAGCAAAATAGTTAAACAAGCTAAAGGCCTAGGAGAACCCTATGGTTTGTCTTCTTTGTTACTTGTCTCATATTTGCTACTAGTCGTTAGCAGGATTTTTTGTCGAACATAACAATTATGCCATGTTTGTACTATATATATTTTAGCTAATAATGTCCTGTTAAAATAAGGATTTATGCACTCTTGACTGAAAACTGTGAATTATCCATCTTTATTTGTTCGATTCCATAACTTAAGATCAATTTTGTCATTTATAAGGGTGTGTTTCATACCACATCTTCATGGTTGGTGCCCATGAACCAAACGAACATCTTCCCCAAATATGTGTGTGCTAGTTTCAGCGTGTTTGGTTCACACATGGAGGCACACGACTTGTTACTGTGTGTACCACATGCATATTATAAAAAAAACTTGCCACATTGCCCTCTATTACTACTTTAAAGCCAAAAACTTGGGTTGCCACACGACATTCTGCACAAGATTCACATGATATTCACCTAGGAACATATATCTATCCAAAAAAATAAACATATGCACTTATTAGTTCATTTAATACCCCTCTCCACCAAAAATAAAAAAAAAGTTCATTAAAAGCCCTTAATGTATTCAACCTTTCTCATGTCATTAATTATATTTTTAATATAACCCTTTGATAAATATTTAAGGGTCGGGCTCAGGGGACCAACAAAAGTGAACTATAATTTCACTAATGATCTTGGCTGTGGATTCAGAGAATCCAACGGTGGTTGTAAGTGCTGAGCTGGCATTCACTTTTTGCCAAAGCACAACCACCGTTGGATTCTTGGAGTCTACGCTCGAGAGCATAAGTGCAAAAAAGTTGGTCCCTTAAGCCTGACCCAATATGTAATTATTTTTCCATGCCATCATTCTTATATTTAATATATCCCCATGATAACCACTTAATTACTTACTATGCCATTATTTTTATTTTTCAAAAATAGTTCCTTAGTTATAATTTTAATTGCTTTCTATGTTTTTTTATATTTTTAAAATAACCTTTTTTTAACTACATATCTAATTCTATGGACAACTTCAGAATTTTGATTTTTTTTAGTTGTGCCTTAAATTGCTATAATTTACATACCCTATAACTAATCTTCCAAACTGCCCTCTTGGGTTGAAACTTTCTCACTTTGCCACTTCTTTCAAAAAGGCCCCACAGCAGCCCACTAATACATTTACACACAAAGATGTAGGCCTCAGTACACATCTAAGATTATTTTTAATATATTACACATTAAATAATTTTTTTTGCTAAGTAAAATTTTATTAAAGAAAAGAAAAACAAGGTGAGAAGAGAAAGAAAACCCGGCAGATCGTGGAATCGCATCACAATGGGTGAAGGCATCCCAACAAAGTTGGCACTACAACGACCATCAATCATCTGCGGTACATGCCCCAAAAGTTACAACCCAAACCTGTAGTACAGCCTCTCCAGTTCCTCTATAGAATTGAGAAAATCTAGCCTACCATGCCACCAAAGAACCTCTCCATCATCTAGATAATAACCCTTGTTAGCCGCACTATCCAAGGTAAAATTAACTTCCCTCCGTGTGGTACTAATACGAATAGAGGAGAGTTCAAGCCTGATTGTGTCCCATCTGTGGTACTAATACGAATAGAGGAGAGTTCAAGCCTGATTGTGTCCCATCTCGCTTTAACTACCCCAAGGAACTTCATTTCTAGTGAAAGCTCTCGACGCCAATTCAGAGTCAAATTCTAACCATATCTTGTGGGCTCCACACATCAAGTAGGTTCCATATAAATAACAGGGTTTGATAGATCATATGGATCAAATGTGGGCCCTACAAAATATCAGTGGTTAATTGATACATTGTATGTGGCCGCGCACACGATCAAAGCTGTATATATAACGGAAAAAAAAATAGAGATACATCTACAAGAGAATGAGCCCATATGATACATGTCATATCTAAGGATTTTAACATTAGAAGGTTCTGATGAATATACGATAACACCTAAACTTATATATTTAATCTGTAAGTTGGCGTTTTATGGAGTTTATAAAAATATCATGAGATGTGATTGATATTATCATCCAGCAGCCAAAAATGTTCTGAGTTTTGGCGGGAATTCCAGTGCATGTTGTGGCCGTAGAAGAACTTGAGGTCATCTGTACTGTGCCCTTTATATCCATTTATGTAAAATCTACTCATATCTTCAGTGGAAATGAAATTAATTAGGTTACTGATCTAGTTTGAAAATAACCCGACTTGGGCCGATTTTTCCCAAGATTTTGCATTACTAGGCGACCCGTATAGATCGGTATCGACTTAGCGAGGGTCATGCTCTCATATCCAATATGATTTTACTGAAAGTTGGGATAACCTTAATTAAGATTTTGTAAGACTTATTGGTTCTTTGTTTCAAAACACAGAAATATTTGATTCAAAATTAAGGGTTAATTGAATTATGACAAAATTTGAAGGGTATTTTTGTAATTAAAGCAAGTTATATAGCCATATAGAAGAAAAGAAAATCATTCTCCTCTCCTATTCAAACCTCGCAACACACAAAAGTATGGCTACAAAGTAGGCTTCCTTAGCCTCTAAGGGCGAATTGTCGAACTAGACTCGAGTAATGGATCTTCCAGTGAACCTCGCAGTGAGCCCCGACTGGATGAACAAGGGCGACAATGCGTGGCAGATCGCAGGCCGCAACGATAGTGGGTATGCAAAACGTTCCGGGGCTTATCATCCTGTACGGTAGCATAGTTAAGAAGAAATGGGCTGTGAATTCTGCATTCATGGCTCTTTATGCCTTTGCAGCCGTCCTAATTTGTTGGGTTGGGTCTTGGGGCGTTCGGCGATGAACTGGTCGACTTCTGGGGACAGCCCAATGTCGCTCTTGATCAGAAGTTCCTTGGGAGGATGAATTTCTATGCATGGATGTTGTTTGTACCTCTGTGGTTTACGTTCTCCTACACTTTGGGGGGCATATAGTGTCTGGTGCCCTACTGGCTAGTTGGCTAAGGCTGGAGCCATTGATTTCGCTGGTGGCTTCGTCATTCACCTCTCATCTGGTGTTGCTGGATTCACTGCAGCTTACTGGGTACGTACACATCTCTACTATTATAATTTACAATTTATAAAACGCGAAACTCCTAATTATTAGCATCCCACATTAACATCTAATACATGTTGAATCTTATTTTTGAAAATCAACTAGATTTGAATTCTGCGGTCCAATGAACATAATATCAATTGCAATAGAAGAAAAAAACAGCTATGATCTCTGACTTGGGGATTAACCATTCTGCCTGATGCTTGTAGTATTTTACTATTTTTGTCCAATTTATTTTTGTTGGTAAAGGTGGGGCCCAGGTCGGACAAAGATAGGGAGAGGTTCCCGCCAAACAACATCCCTCCGATGCTTGCCGGCGCAGGCCTGCTTTGGTTGGGGTGGTCTGTGTTCAACGGTGGAGCTCCTTTCTCGGCCAACCTCGATGATGCAGCTCTAGCCGTCCTTAACACACACGTGTGCGCAGCTACTAGCTTATCGTCTGGCTCTGTCTCGACGCCATTTTCTTCCGAAAACCATCTGTTATTGGAGCCGTACAAGGCATGATCACGGGCTTGGTCTGCATCACCCCTGCAGCGGGTAATTTGACTAGACTACCCTTTTATCTTTTAAACTTTTAGTCCGTCTTCACGATAAAATTATCGAAATGGCCTTCTCATGCACTAAGGTTTTCTTTCCTGAAACTTTACAAGCCTGGAAAAAGATAACTAAATTCCAGAAATACCCTTGACCAGGAGTTGTGGAAACTTGGGCAGCCATCATTATGGGGATAATGTCAGGAAGTATCCCATGGTACACAATGACGGTCCTCCACAAGAAGATCAAGCTGCTAGAGCAAGTAGACGACACCATGGCTGTCTTCCACACCCACGCCGTTGCCGGCAGCCTGGGTGGCATTCTCGCCGGCTTTTTCGCCAAGCCTAGTCTCAACCACCTCTTCTTCACTGAATCTGAGAAACTAATCGGGCTTCTCTATGGGCTTTGGACGGGTCGGATTTCAGATGGATTACACCAGATGGGCATTCAGATACTAGGAATGGTCTTCATTATCATCTTGAACGTCATTACCCCTAGCTTGATATGCTTGCTTATAAGACTGATCGTGCCACTTCGACTGAGCGATGAGGACATGGAAATTGGGGATGACGCGATGCACGGCGAGGAGGCTTACGCTCTGTGGGGTGATGGGGAGAAGTTCGAGAATTCGAATATTGAAGCATAATTCAATATATGACATGGAAGAGTTCCCGATGCCAAAGCAGGGGGCAGGGTTTAGACGACATGAAGCAATTTCGAAAATGGTGGAAAGATAAGAAGGGGAAGAAGCCGATGACATCACTTGGTTTCGGTCTTTTTTTTGCTATTCTTCTTTTCCTCATAACTGGTACAAAATTATTCGCGGCATGTATCTATTATCGACTTTTGGGTGGATAATTTTCTTTCTGATCCGTAACAATTCCAATAAATTTGATGGTCATGAGAGAGTACTGCGTGGACTGCTTGGTTTTGGAGGGGAATTTGAATAAACATTTCTTCTCCTTTGTTTCCAGTTAAGCAAAGTATATATCTATTTTTTTGGCAACCCATTTGAGGAAGTTTCCTATTTCTCAACTCCATACTAATCTTAATCGCATGTTGAAAAAAAAATGAAAAATCTTTGGCGCGCACACAAGAATTTTTATGCACCGTGGGCTAATTTATTACATTGAAAAATTTACTACACAAAATATTCTTGATCAAAATAAGCAGTTAACTCCTTTTATAGTCGATAGACGTACAATACTTACTAAATGCCTATCAATCAAGATTTTTTTATGCGTTATTGGTCCATTAAAGTTAGTAATTGTTGTCAAAGATTTAGTAACTCTATATATTCATAATGCTTGTAAGTTATTAGTTAAAGATTTAGTAACTATTGGTCTTTTTCCGTTGGTATTATTAGCTACAACTGTTATGATCGCGACGAAGAATAACCTAGTATAGTAAATAGACAAAGTTACACCATTATATATTCAAAATGCTACTAGAAGTTACAACACAAGATTACATATATATTACAACTTTTTTTTTTGGTAATTTTTGACTTATTGGTATGTATGTTTATTAAATGAGTCGATCAAGACTTTTGCCAAAGGTTTAGTAACTCTGTTCATTGGATATAGTGTTAATTTGGATGATTTCTAACTTACGAGGTGATGAAGGTTGGTTTAAACTTACTTTGCTTGGTAGTTGTGGTTATGAGGAAAGTGAATCATTTGATTGGAACCAATGAATGCACCGATGATAGGCAACGAGGAAGAAGCAGATGACAATGAATATGATATGAATGACGAGGCTACTTTAGATGGGTGCTTTGTGATAGAGGAAGAAGATGGACACTCTATAGAAGAAGAGGTTGTTGATCTGAATCAATTGAATGAGGGTAGTGGATTAATAGGTGAAGGATATGAAGAGGATATTGGTGAATTAATAAGTGGGAATGAATTCTAGTGAAATCAAATAGAGCCAATTGAGTGATGTAAAAATACCACTAACACAATTCAAGTCCATCGAAGAGGCTTTGGTATTCTACAATGAGTAACCAAAGCATATTTGCTTTAGCGTCAGGAAGGATACTCACAGAACGTATAAAGGCGTTGTAATTTTCCTAAGGTAGGTTTGTATGTTCATGCCATGGAATGCAAGATCTGAAGCATTTGAACCGCACCGATCAAAATTACAACCACGCTCCATCACTAGAACTAATTGCCCTGTCTTGCTCCGTGTTTGCCACGACAAATATCAATTTGAGATATGGGTTGTGAAGGTATTGTTAGGGATCATAATATGATCTCGCACCCCCCATCCTGAATTGATGTTCCTTCGGTCATATAGAAATGTGAGCAACAATAATGGAGCTCTAGCTAGCGAATAGCCTACATGGTGTCACGCTCTAAATCCGGGCACTCTCACCTGTATCTGGATCGTGATAAATGCAATATTAAGCATAACATAACATCACATAAACTAATGAAAAATTTGTATAGATTTATTTAAAGAGGATAATGATCCCAAATGTATATGAAATATGAAAGTAAAACATAAATGAATGCAGAAGTAAATTAAACTACTAATCCTCAATAGTGAATGGACTATCTAAATGATAATATAATACCAAGCAATCCCAAGCTCATTTTCTACGGGTCCACTGTCATACGATAATATCCATCGGTGGATATCAAATCTGGATTGATGGATTGGCTTTCCGCTCCTTCGGTTCTCGGGTTGTAATCAACCGGTTGGGTAGAAGTTTTACCCTCATTCTTGCGATCTTCTTCACTAAACCTTGGTTATGAATCATGGGTCGCTTAGGCATAATAACAAATGGTCCCGTCCCATCCATATATGCCTAGAATTCTATCGTGGTCATGCGAGATTTATCTTTGTAAATAACTCATTTTATGGGTACAAATACTACTAGCTCTTCATGTAAAAGAAGAGTTCCGGTTCGTCATACAGAAAGAAAGATTTGAGCTAAAAGGAGTTAGGGCATGGAGAAAGAAAGGGGAGGGGGTTGTATGGCTGCTCATGGAGAATATTTGAGCTAAAAAATAATGTAATAATGGGGTGTATAGTTAGGACATTAGCCTATTAGGTTTTGAGAAAAATTCTTAATTGGAAAACATGATGTGTCAAGTGTTTAAGTTAAGTTATTTTAGTTGATAAGGAAAGAAGGTTTAAATTGCATCAAGTGTGGCTGATTTTTAGAAGTGGGGTCCACTCTTAAAGAGTCTCCAACGTCAATTAGAGTGTGAGAGTGAGAGAAAATTATATTCCCTCTCCTAGGTCACAAGATTGAAAAGTCTACCATGTTTTAATTTCTTAATTAGTAAGTAATTGTTTCTAATTTAATTTTCCTCATACTTATGTAGCATAAGCAATTAATTAAATAATTACTACAATAATTTCAAAAATATAATGAGCATAATGGGCCTCAAATAGTCCCAAACATGGCCCACTAAGGCCCACCTAACCCTAAATTACTTATTAAATTATTTATTCCCATGTAAATTAAATACCCAGATTTTAAATCCAATTTCGATGCTCAAAATAGCAAAATTATAATTTTTTATAAATGATGATTTGTTACAAATAATCTAATGATTCTAAAACATCAAACGGATCATAATTCTGACCGCAATAAAAATTTATGCTCCAAATAGTGAAAATAATAGTTAATTATTTGAATATTTAAAAAATAGAATTACTCCTAAATTTGAATTTTTTGAAAATCTCTAAAAATTTGCAGATAACTTCTAACACATATAATTATTAAATTACTACTAGTGAAATTAAGATTACAAGTCATATATAATATACCCTACTAATGAAAATACCCTTTTAATAGAGCATTATCTGAAAGTCATCCGTCTTTGGAAACAGAGTCTCTAGGATTATTAGGTTAACCTAACCATTTTGCTTTATGTATTCAAAAGTAAAATTACTAAGTTAACCCTATAGTATATATTACCAAAATACCCTTCGAAGGATAGAAAATTTGGGTGCTACGAGCATCCCCTACACTAAGGTTCACACCAATTAGAGTTTGAAAAAAAGGGTTATTACACTAATTGAGTTCCAAATGAAAATGGAATGGCTGCTTGAGAAATCCAATACTGAGAGCATCACGTGGAATTGTTCTTACTTGCATGAGCCAACCCATTATCAATACCCACCTTGATTTTAGAGGCATGCAACATCAATCTAAACTCGGCTTCTTTTAATGTTTTTTAAAAGCAATTAAAGCAAGAGGTAATGCACAGTATTATTGGCAGAAAGGATCATAACAACCACATTTATGTACACTTTGATGAGTTGACATCAAAAGAGACAACACATGTTGTGTTGTGGAATACAATGTATTGAAACAATATTTCAAGTGTTCCTGTAGGCTATTTGAGTCATACAATTTTTTATACAGACACATTATTTCAAGGTTAAAGCATAAGGATGCCCCTAAAATACCACTGAGCTACATCGTAAGGAGGTGAACACGACAACCTAAGTCAAGAACCTCATTGATTTGCAATGCCCTTGTTAATGAAAAAGTTACAATTGCTTTTTTCGTTATAGTGAGCTCATGGAAGATTGTAAGAAATTGTGTTTGTACACCTCTCAAACCCCTTAGGATTTCGAACATGTTAAAGCTTATGTGGCTTTCATTATTACTTTGGATGGTTGTCCACCAACCTATTGTGAATTTAATCATGAACCACCCATTAGAAAGCTGAAGGGTTGTCCACCAACCCGTTTTGAATATATTCATGACCCACCACTTGTGAAGCCCAAGAGTTGTTCACCCACCAAAAGGGCAAAGGGACACAATGAGGTGAGAAAAAAGAAATGTGGATATTACAGTGTTGTCGGGCACACAACGCATACTTGTCCGAATCTGCATACAAAAGGCTAGGGGAGGATAAGTTACCTTTTCTTTATCAACACAATTCAATTTTGCTAAACTTTGGTATGTTGAGACCATATGCATGGATCCTTTTCTCGTGTATTTGGTTATTTTGAACTGTAGCTTTTGGTATGTTGTGAGCATAGCTTCTGGTTAATTTTTCATGTATACTTGTAGTGTAGCTTGTGCTTGAACATTCCGTTTTTGTATGTATAAGAATGTTGAACCACGACTATTTCAAGGAAAGTGTGCGAGTCATCAATATCATCGAGTTAGTGCTCTAGGGTGAGGATGAGGGCGTTGTTGAAGCTGATGTTGGGGTTGGGGGTAGTGTTGAGGTTGAGGATGAGAGGATGCGGATGAGGATATATATTTGCACAAGAGTCTCCAAGAAGAAGAGGCTTGGGAGCTTATTGGGCAGAAGTCGTTCAAAAACTTCTACTTATGGTGATTTGGGATCTTATTGGGTTTTGAAAAGTGCTAAGAGCATAATTTTTTTGATAAAAACTTACAACCAGCTAAAACTAGCTTATTGTAATTTTTAAGCTTACCCAACCGCAGCCTAAGCTATAATATTAAGCAAGTTTATAGAGGCAAGAAGTGAAGGAGTTGGAAATCCATACCCATATGATGATGGTGAAAATTTTCCACTCCCTTGGATGTTTGGCGGCCCACTCGTTGGGGGACCTACAAACCGGAAATCAACTTTGTTGGTGATTTCTAGCAGTTAGACTGGACTACAAAAAAAAAACTCAAAATTTAATGGCTAAAAACCATCTCATTTAAATACTGAAATCCAACAACTAGACATCAGCAATTAAGCTGATTTTTGATGCATTGGTCCACCTCTTCTGAGCCAAACATCCATTCTTCCGTGGGCCAGAAAGTGTGTGACACGTGGCATGGGATAACAAAATTGTACTCATAACTACACATCCTATTAGATTGGTTCGCTGCACTGGGATGTATTTTGCACTCCGATGCAAATGCAGTGAGTTGCATTAGGCCTTGTTTGTTTTTTTTTCAAGCATGTTTTTGGACGTGCGCACCTCGAATTCGCGAACATTTAATGCTCGCGAATTTGAATGAATGATGTTTTGACAAACTCAACAAATCACGCACGAAAATCGATTATGTATATTTGTTTGTGCAAATGACGGTGGATGTTACATCTGATTCGGTGTATAGCGTTGCATTGTATAAAATTGTATATACACATTTCCAAACTACCACGTGTGCTCAAATATTTTATATAGTTTAGATATACATATAATATATTATATAATGTCTAATATTATATAAATATAATATAATATGATATAATTTTACTATATGTTATATATTACAAAGTATTATATATATTATAATATATATTTTTTTTATAATAATATGATATATTATTATACTAGTGGGTGCCCCGTGCCATCGGCACTCCTCGACAAAGAATTTGCCAAAATCAGGTGAGTGGCGGAGATCCACCGTCCATTTGGGGGAGGATTAGATCTCAGCCCTTCTTTGTTGATGCTTATAAAAGGAGGTATAAGTAGGGATACAACCAATGTGTTTTCTTATATAGAATAGTAAATGGCCCATGCCCACGGCACTCTCCGACAAAAGCGTTCGCAAAAATTGGGTGCCTTCGGCACTCAAACAGTAGAACGGACCGGGGCATTACCATTTTTTCCATTATAACGGATTATGAGTCACGTGGCACATTCTCAGAGGATTCTGACCTTATGGATGTTAGGCCAATCCCTAGGTGGACCTACAAAACAAAAATTAGATTGATTAGTGATTTCAAACCTTTGGATCTTTGGATATTTCGTAAAAACGCAGTTATAGCAAAAATAATAATTAATGGCCGTTATTTTCGTTACAAGGGCTATTTTTTAAACCATGGTTAACAGGTCAAATCATATTACTTTTGAACATTTTCACTGAATAAACATTGATAATGATAAAAGAACATATAACGGACAGTATAGTAGCTGTTATGTTCAAAATGACTGCCGTTATAATGTTGTCCATTATTACAATTTCTATATAACTTTTTTCACATAACATGACAGTTTTAAGAGAGTTACCGTTACAACGGCCAAGGACGTTTAATGTTTTTTTTAAACGATGGTCCAACCAAGGAGCCATCTTCTTCATAAAACCATATATTGTAAACCAACAGATTGGGACACCCAGATATTATCTATTTATTGTTTTTTAATTACACTCGTATGTATATTATAATAAAAACTATAAAATATACAACAAGACGCCTAACCAAAAATATTAACAATTAAAAAAAAAAAAAAACAGAGAGAGATCTACAAGAGAATGAGCCCATATGACACATGGCTCATATCTAAGGTTTTTAATGAAAAAGATTAATTAAAAAATAAAAATAAAAACATACATCGGTATGACAAGTGGCATGAGAAGTCTGTGAAAAACAAAATAAAGGCATCAAAACGTGGATGAATGTCGTATCGGGCTCGGTGTCCGGATTAGTGGTTAATTACCAATCCCGATCCAACTCGGTCTTACCCCGAAACAACATGAGGCCCTTATAGCAAATTGCTTATCTCGGGCAAAACAACCCTAAGACGACCAGGCCAGTGTGTATCATCAGGCCATGCTGATCATGAGTTGTATCGGGCGATACCGATACGACTCGGAATCAGACCATCCCTTGAACCATGCATCAAATAGACAGCAGGATTAATATTGCAAGATAATCTTCCCCAAACGTGGATGTAGTTGGCGTTTTTTGGAATTGTTTAGGCTATTTAAGTACGTCATCAACAGTCAAGAGAGGTGAAGTTAAAGAGGAGATTTTATATATAAAAGCTAAGTTGGCACCTCTATGACTTCATTGGTAATATCATCCAGTGGCCAAAAACGGTCTATGAGTTTTGGCGGGTAATTCCAATGTTGTGCATGCCTGTAGCCGTTGGATATTCCGCCATAATAGGAAAAAGACATCTCAGCTGAAAATAAGGATGGCTGCGTAGATACTAGATACTCTTGTTCTTGAGAAAAGTACAATTATGCCCTTGTCTTTAATAATGCCTAGTAAGTGTTTAGATTAATTAAAATCTAGGGTTTGTGTACTTTAGAATTTTGACTATAAATAATGATTTATAACTATGCACAATTTCAGGACACGTGGACCACAACCAGGGAATCAGGACCCACTAAATAAAAAAGATTGCCTAGGTAACAAATTTTTGTTTATATGGTCCAAATAATTCCAACACAATGTCCAATAAAATTGTTACAGATCAAATGGTTGAGATCTTCCTGTTGCATTCATTCTTGAACTAGCCAGAAGATCTCAAAGGTGAAACATAATGAATTCCGAGTATGTAATACCGCCATCTATCTATGTAACAAAACAGGGAAGTTGTCTCCCCACTTATACCCCCTCTTATTTATTTAGACAAAGAAGGGCTGAGATCTTATCCCCCAAATAGATGGTGGATCTCAGCCATTCACACCCAATTTTGACAAACGTTTTGTTGGAGAGTGTCGTGCGCACTGGCCACCCACTATCTATATAACAAGTGACAGTGGTTGTCTTATACCCCTCTTATCTTATATGGCTTCAATAATGAGTGGCTGAGATCCACTATACTTCATATCAATGGCTGAGATTAACTCCCACCCGATTTTGACAAACACTGTGTCGGAAAGTGCCGTGGGCACGGACAACTCAGTTGTATTCTCTTATCTTATCCATCCATCTAATGTGGACGGTTAGATAAAGAGTGGTTGAGATCAAATCCATCGATCTAATGTAAACGGTTAGATTTCAGCTACTCAATCCGCCTCTTTTGACCTCAATTTATTCAAAATTTAAATTTCAACACCGTTATTTTTTGTTATTTCTGTTATTTTCCCATTTCACTTTCTGTGCGTTATAATCCGTTATAACAGCCGTTATAATGGAAAAAACGGTAACGCCCCAGTCCGTTATACCATTTGAGTGCTGAAGGCACCCAATTTTTGCAAACGCTTTTGTTGGAGAGTGCCGTGGGCATGGGCTATTTACTATTCTATATTACAAAACACATTGGTTGTCTCCCTACTTATACCTCCTCTTATAAGCATCAACAAAGAATGGCTGAGATCTAATCCTCCCCCAAATGGACGGTGGATCTCTACCACTCAACTGATTTTGGCAAATTCTTTGTCGGGGAGCGCCGATGGCACGGGGCACCCACTAGTCTATATAACAAAACAGGGAAGTTGTCTCCCTACTTATACCCCCTCTTATCTATTTTGACAAAAGACGGCCAAGATCTCTTCCCCCAAATGACGGTGGATCTCAGCCACTCACACCTAATTTTGGCAAATGCTTTGATGGAGTGCCGAGGGCACAGGCCACCCACAATAAATATAACAAGTGATGACTGTGATTTTCTTATACCCCCTCTTATCTTATATGGCTTCAATAATGAGTGGCTGAGATCCACTATGCTACATATCGATGACTGATATTAACTCCCACCCGATTTTGACAAACACATTATCGGAAAGTGCTGTGGGCACGGGCCACCCAGGCATATAACAAGATAACTCAGTTGTATTCTCTTATCTTATCCATCCATCTAATGTATACGGTTAGATAAAGAGTGGTTGAGATCAAATCCATCGATCTATTGTGGACGGTTAGATTTCAGCCACTCAATCCGCCTCATTTGACCTCAATTTATTCAAAATTTGAATTTACACAGTGTTATTTTTTGTGCGTTATAATCCGTTATAACAGCCGTTATAATGGAAAAACGGTAACACCCAAGTCCATTATACCGTTTGAGTGCCGAAGGCACCCAATTTTCGCAAACGCTGTTGTCGGAGAGTGTCGTGGGCATGGGCCATTTACTATTCTATATAACAAAACACATTGGTTGTCTCCGTACTTATAACTCCTCTAATCCTCCCCCAAATGGACGGTGGATCTCCGCCACTCACCTGATTTTAGCAAATTCTTTGTCGAGGAGTGCCGATGGCATGGGGCATCCACTAGTCTATATAACAAAACAGGGAAGTTGTCTCCCCACTTATACCCCCTCTTATCTATTTTGACAAAAGAAGGCCAAGATCTTTTCCCCCAAATGACGGTGGATCTCAGCCACTCACACCTGATTTTGGCAAATGCTTTGACGGAGTGCCGAGGGCACGGGCCACACACAATAAATATAACAAGTGACGACTGTGATTTTCTTATACCCCATTGCGGATACCCTATTTTCGAGACGCTACGACAAGGCCACGTGTCACTTAATGAGGCACATTTGCGGAGCAGAGGCACATGGGCTTCCGTAGGTCGTGGACCACTTCGGTCCTAATTTCGATAGGCATACCTTCTTGCCGACACTATCCCACTATGTATAAGGTATGCCAGGGCAGAGCCTTAACCGTCCTTAATAGAGTAGGGGTCGACACTGACCGACTAAAGCATAAGGCTAGTCAGAATAGGGACAGCCATTCGTCCTAATCGAAACAGCCGCCGACGCCTACAGACTGAGGGATGAACCCTGTTGCAATGGCAGGTGTCGGCCGTCCTTGCCCGAATGGCAGCCGACATTGTCCGACAAATATTGGTATGGGCTAGTCGGCACAACAGGATTGACATTTGACCTTATCTGAACACCTGACGACACCGTCCGATCAAAAAATACTTCACATCGGAGCAACTGCAGGGGCCAAATAGGCTTGTCACCCGAATCGACGGGCATAAGGCCTAGACATTTACAAACGTCGACTCACAGAGCGCACGAACGAAGCATTCCCCTCATATCAAGAAACGTAACAGAAAAATCGTTATCAAGAAACGACGGTTGCAAGCTCCTCAACAACGACGCACTCCTTGTTGAGAGCCCTATAAAAAGGAAAGAAGATCGATTGAAAGGGGATTAAGAAAAAGAGCACAAGTGAGACTGAAAAGACGGGTATCAAGAACAAGACCTAAAGTATTTCGATCCATCCTGACTTGAGCGTCGGAGTATGATTTGCAGGTACCATGGCGACCAGAGACACGACGGCGTTCGCGAAGGGACAGGTCCGAAGAGAATGAGCACGCCGACATATTCCACAGGATCCTCGGAGGTAGGGCCAATCGTGCCGGGAGCTTCGTCTACCAATCACCAATCCGTATCCTCGGGGATCGTGTGGGTAAAAGACAAAAATTTTCCCCCACACCCTTCTTATTTTATTTGGCTTCAATAATGAGTAGCTGAGATCCACTATGCTTCATATCGATGGCTGAGATTAACTCTCCCAAGATTTTGACAAACACTTTGTCGAAAAATACCGTAGACAGGGGCCACCCACGTATATAACAAGACAACTCAGTTGTATTCTCTTATCTTATCCATCCATCTAATGTGGATGGTTAGATAAAGATTGGTTGAGATTAAATCCATCGATCTAATGTGGACGGTTAGATTTCTGCCACTCAATCCACCTCATTTGACCTCAATTTATTCAAAATTTGAATTTCAACACCATTATTTTTTGTTATTTCTATTATTTTCTCATTTCCCCCTCTATGTGTTACAATCCGTTATAGCAGCCGTTATAATGGAAAAAATAGTAACGCCTCAGTCCGTTATATCATTTGAGTGCCGAAGGCACCCAATTTTTGCAAACGCTTTTGTCAGAGATCGAGTGTCGTGGGCACGGGCCATTTACTATTTTCCTACATATAAGGAATGAAATGGGTTGGATTTACATATAGCCCAAGGGTCATGCTCAGAAGCCCCACTTTTTATGCCTCGAGAGGGGTGTTACCGTTAAAACGGATTGAAACGGCTAGGGGCAAAATAGAAAAAATGGATTTTAATGATTTTAACAAAAAAAAGTGGTGCTGAAATTCAAATTTTAAAATTTGAAATTTGAAATTTAAAAATTGAAAATTAAAAAAAAAATAGAATTTAACTGAAATTTAACGGTTTTCTTATACCCCTCTTATCTGATATGGCTTCAATAATGAGTGGCCGAGATCCACTATGCTTTATATCGATGGCTGAGATTAACTCCCACTAGATTTTGACAAATACTTTGTCAGAAAGTGCACAGGGCCACCCACGCCTATATCAAGGCAACTCAGTTGTATTCTCTTATCCATCCATCTAATGTGGACGGTTAGATAAAGAGTGGTTGAGATCAAATCCATCGGTTAGATTTCAGCCACTCAATTCACCTCATTTGACCTCAATTTATTCAAAATTTAAATTTCAACACTGTTATTTTTTGTTATTTCTGTTATTTTTTCATTTCTCCCTCTGTGCGTTACAATCCGTTATAATGGAAAAAACGGTAACGCCCCAGTCCGTTATACCGTTTGAGTGGCGAAGGCACCCAATTTTTGCAAACTCTTTTGTCGGAGAGTGCCGTGGGCACGGGCCATTTACTATTCTATATAACAAAACACATTGGTTGCCTCCCTACTTATACCTCCTCTTATAAGCATCAACAAAGAAGGGCCGAGATCTAATCCTCCCCCAAATGGACAATGGAGGCCACTCACCTGATTTTGGCAAATTCTTTGTCAAGGATTGCCGATGGCATGGGGCACTCACTAGTATAACAAAATAGGGAAGTTGTCTTATCTCTTATCTTATCCTGCTTCATAAGATAAAGAGTGGTTGAGATCAAATCCATCAATCTAATGTGGACGGTTAGATTTTAGCCACTCAATCCCCCTTATTTATTCAGTCACTCCCACTCATTTGACACTACCACGTGGCCCATATTGTGTCCTATACAGAATCCTATCATTTTTAGAGCTGTCAATGGAGCCCGACCCTTATTGAAAATGTGAAATTCAAATTTTGAAATCTGAATTTTAGCGCCATCATTTCCCATTATTTTCTGTTATTTCGTTATTTTCCCATTTTTAACCCTGTGCGTTACAATCCATTATAATGGAAAATTGATAAAGCCCCCAGTCCGTTCTACCGTTTGAGTGCCGAAGCACACCTAATTTTTGCAACCGCTTTTGTCGAAGAGTGCCATAGGCACAAGGCATTTACTATCTATATAACAAAACATGGAAGTCATCTCCTCACTTAGACCCCCCTCTTATTTGTTTCAACAAAGAAGGGCTGAGATCTTATCTCCCAAATGGACAGTGGATCTCAGCCTCTCACACCCGATTTTGGCAAATGCTTTGACGGAGAGTGCCGAGGGCACGGGCCACCCACTATACATCTATATAACAAAACAGAGAAGTCACGTATCCCCCCTCTTATCGGCTTCACAAAGGATGGCCGAGATCTTATCACCCCAAATGGATGGTGGATCTAAGCTACTCACACCTGATTTTGGCAAACGCTTTGTCGGAGAGTGCCGTGGGCACAGGCCACCTACTAGTCTATATAATAAGGAAGTTCAGTTGTCTCCCCCTCTTATAGGCTTCAATAAAGAAGGGTCAAGATCTATCTCCCAACAGGAAAGTGGATCTCACCCACTCACATCTGATTTTGACAAATGCTTTGCTGGGGAGTGCCGGATTTATGTAAAATCAACTTCGTTAATTTCTTCAGTGGAATATAAAAGTTAACTTCATGTACAGCATGACCGCATCATCAACTCCTCACTTAGGGTCACGTAATCAAAAAGTTAACTAGGCGACTGATATGGTTCGGAAATCACCCGACTTGGGCCGGTTTTTTCATTATTACTTGGCGAATCGTCCGTTGTCGCGGGGGGTCATGACTCATGATCTTTCTAGCTCTATCATAATAATAAAATAAAAATAAGAAATGACTCAAAATTAAGGGTTAATTAAATTATGAAAAATAATTTGAAGGGTATTTTTGTAAATAAACGAAACAAAAAGAACAAAATGCCGGCCTATAGACATAGACATGAGATGCAATCAAGGAAACAAGTCAAACAACATGTCCAGGCAAAAGGACATGAGATGCCATAACAAGGAAACAAAGCGAACAACATTTCCAGCCTAATAACAGCAACCCAATTCATTCTCTTCTCTTCCCCTCCTATATATTCTACCCACCACCTTTCCTTTCCTTCAAACCTCACTACCCACAAAAAGGCAACAAAGCAAAGCGAAGAAACTAAAACATAGACGGATAGATAGACTACAAGTAGAGATCGAGAGAGAGAGAGAGAGCAACATCTCTCATCTTCTTCCGGGTAGAATTGTCCAGGCCGACCCGAATAATTAATGGAGGCTCTTCCACCGAACCTCTTAACGAGCGAAGCAAGCCCCGAATGGATGAACAAGGGAGACAACGCATGGCAGATGACGGCTGCAACGCTAGTGGGTCTGCAAAGCGTGCCTGGACTAGTTATCCTCTACGGTAGCATCGTTAAGAAGAAATGGGCGGTGAACTCTGCATTCATGGCTATCTACGCCTTTGCAGCCGTCCTAGTTTGTTGGGTCGGGTGGGCATTCCGTATGTCCTTTGGTGATGAACTTCTCGTTTTCTGGGGAAAACCAGATTTTGCCCTTGATCAGGGGTACCTTCTTAAACAGTTCGGTTCATTAACGTTCCCTGGTGCTACGATGGTGTTCTTTCAATTCGTGTTTGCTGCAATCACGTTGATTTTGATTGCTGGGGCTCTCCTTGGAAGGATGAATTTCCATGCATGGATGTTGTTTGTTCCTCTCTGGCTTACCTTCTCCTACACCATCGGAGCATATAGTCTCTGGGGTGGTACTGGTTGGTTGTATAAGCTTGGAGTCATCGATTTCGCTGGTGGTTACGTCATTCACCTCTCATCTGGTGTTGCTGGTTTCACCGCCGCTTACTGGGTATGTACTATGTAGTATGTACTATGTACGAATGTACCACAACTTATTACAATCACGGTTCGGTTCCGCCGCTCGAACACGTACCCGAACCGGAACCAAAATATATCCACTTATCTCATCGGGTCGGTTCTTATAGGAATCCGTTAATGGTTAGTTTGTTACCCATTGACAAGCGGACCGAATCCGTTAATGGTTAGTTTGTTACCCATTGACAAACGGACCGAATTCGTTAACGGTATTAGTTATGCCATATAAAATCTGAATGATGGGTCCCATCTACATGATCTCAATTTTGAATGATTCGGTAAGGAGCAATGACTGTAGTGGTGCCCATCCGTATCATCAAAAGGAGGTGGGTGCATAGATAATATGGTGGTCTAGGGAACCATAATATCAGTACAAATTTGGAGATTAGATATCCTACTTAATGCTTATTGTTTTAATCAACGTATTTTTGTTTGTAAAGGTGGGGCCCAGAGCGATTAAGGACAGGGAAAGGTTCCCGCCAAACAACATCCTCCTGATGCTTGCAGGCGCAGGCCTGCTTTGGATGGGGTGGTCTGGATTCAACGGTGGAGCTCCTTACTCGGCCAACATCGACGCATCTCTAGCCGTCCTTAACACGCACGTGTGCGCAGCTACAAGCTTACTCGTCTGGCTCTGTCTCGACATTCTTTTCTTCGGAAAGCCGTCCGTTATTGGAGCCGTACAGGGCATGATCACAGGCTTGGTCTGCATCACCCCTGCAGCAGGTAAATTGACTAGAATAACCTTTCATGAAACAACTGAAAAAAGATAACTGAATTCCATAAATACCCTTGAACAGGAGTTGTGCAAACTTGGGCTGCCATCCTTATGGGGATAATGTCCGGAAGCATTCCATGGTACACAATGATGGTCCTCCACAAGAAGATCAAGCTGCTAAAGCAAGTTGACGACACCATGGCCGTCTTCCACACCCACGCAGTCGCCGGCAGCCTCGGTGGCATTCTCGCTGGCTTCTTCGCCGAGCCTAGGCTCAACCGCCTCTTCTACGCTGATTATGAGCATGTCATTGGGCTTGCTTATGGGCTTCAGATGGGTCGGACTGGTGAAGGATTCCGCCAGATGTTCATTCAGTTACTAGGAATGATCTTCATTGTCGTCTTGAACGTCATTACCACTAGCTTGATATGTCTGCTTATAAGGCTGATCGTGCCGCTTCGACTAAGCGACGAGGACATGCAAATTGGGGATGACGCAATACACGGCGAGGAGGCTTATGCTCTGTGGGGTGATGGGGAGAAGTTTGAGAATTCAAAGCATAATTCGGTTTACGACATTGAAGAATTCCCGTCGGCAATGCCAAAAGCAGGAAGCGAGGTTCAGATGACATGAGCGATTAGTTATTTTGAAACTGAAGGAAAGAAACGGAGATGAAGCAATGACTTTTCTTTTCTTTCTTTTTTTTCTTTTTCAAGTTTTGCAGCTACTTGTTGCAAATTAGGGTGCAAGGGTGTTTTGAGTTGTTTTATGAAATAAATTTTGTGCACTCATCGTCACAGTAATAAGTTATTACACTAGTAATAAAGTTTCTTACTAGGAAAATAAAAGGGAGTAATATGTAATTTGATTAAAATATGTGTTCAAAAAATTAATAAAATAATGTGATTTTTGCAATATAATCGTACTTAATTAATTACTCTTATAAATTAGGGAAAACTTATGATGCCGCGTTGTTATAGCAAAGCTGAGGGCATATGTAGATTAAACATGCACCATATCTTCAAACCTAACCCTCCGCCTTTCCTCGTACAATTTGACTCAGATAAAGATAAGATCACGAATCTCCAACACGAGGACTTCGAGGGAAGAATTAACCTACACTCAAAGACCCTATCACACTCTCTCCAATTATCCCCATAGTATAGCTAGCAGAGTGAGAGCCCATAATAACCTCTTCCTGAGATCACCAAATGCCTTGCAGCACTAAGCCAAGAATAAGTCCATGATCGACCTATGAGCAACCCATCTTTGACGAGTTTTGTAATACCCTGAACTTTCGTTCTAGGGTACTAAGGTAATATTCTCTATTATGATATAAATATCAATTTAAATTTGCTGACTATGATTAATTACTAAATTGTAAGAACCAACACTTAGTAAATTTCAGAACTTAACGCTAGAGCAACTTTATAATTTACTTGACATTCAAATGAACTTAGGACACATCTTCATTTTCAAATCTTAGAATAGGAACACTTTTTCAACATCTAATAATATGTTTAACACAATAAGAGAATAGTAAAATTTCTGGTGGCAGGACTCACGGCATCTTTAGTTGGATTAAACTTGTTTAAAACACATCCATTTAACATAAGAACGACGAACTGACATTTACGGCTTGATCGTACACATTAATAGACTATACATCCAATAATCTCACCAACTTTATTTTTATTATTTTAAGACCCAAATTAGAATTTTCATAAATAGTGGGACCCATAGAAAAAAATTTGATATTAAATAGACATATTTTTTATTTTGAGAAAATTTAGAGAGTAATTAAACAAAAATTAGGATGATTCGCGCATAATAACATAATTTTCAACATATTGCATAACTAATAAATATTTAAATTATTAATATAAGTAATTTCATATTTGATTGAGTTATAATTGTTAGGTGGGGCCGTAGGGCCAATTTAGAGACCTTTGTGCTTAAAAATAACCTTAATGAAGCCTAGTTGATACATATGGGCCTTAGACCCATTTTTAATTAAAAATAAGAATTTTAGAGGGTTGAAAAGTTTACTTCTTTGAGAGTTATGAAAATCACTTCCCATTCCTTTTATTTATGGATCTGGGAGAATTGAATGAGGGAATCCTCCCTTATCCCAACTTTTGAGAGGGAATATTTTAAATTTAAATAATTCAAATTTTGAATGTTTTTAAAATTCAAACCAATCTATTTATTTAATAAGATTAGAAATTCATTCCACAAAAACTCAACCACCTTTACCAAAATTTAGGAATAGAGAAACTCCATTAGAGATAAGAGAAAATTCCATTAGAGAGAAGAGAAAGCTCCAATCGACCTTCATCCAATGTCCGATCAAACTTGAGCTAGAATGAAAAATCGAAGGGGACACCAAGGGGAATTCCATTCGATCACTTCTATAATTTACGTAATTCTCTATCTCCATTAAAGACCAATCCAAGGTAGGTACAATGTTGAAATGAGATTAGAATTCACATGTGATATTTGTATTTGCTTGTTATTCGAAATTATATGCATGATCAATTATTCCTCTTTATATCTTTTGAAATTTCATGATAAATATCCGTACCCCGAAAGATTGCTGATTTTTAATCATAATTCTATGTACTGATAATTATATGATGATGATAATATGAGAAAAATGACATGAGATCTATGGATGTGATTGAGAATTATAGTTGCGGCATACGAATGGTTGATCATTAATGATTTCTTCGATTATCAAATCGTGGAGACGTATATCTTTCCGTTAATTTATTGTACGAAGAACGATTTATTTCCAAGCAAGAAAAGCTTGGAACCTTTATGTAAAAAGTCATGAACCCCAACAGAAGAGTTTATGATCTGCTCCCGATGTGGGAAGAAGAAGGAGACCTTGCGACAGGTTGTAGTATAAAATAAATACCTTAGATCATACAGATTATTTTTACTGTTTGTGCTATGATTATTGTTGTTGAAAATGGTTAGTGTGTATGATTGGAATGCAAGCATGATAAAGAATGACATGTTAATTCGATATTCTTGTATACCCTTGTACTGTGGATTTTTCTACTGGGCTTTTAGCTCACGACTTTTTACAGATACCTGGATGTTGTAGAGAATGATGAACCCGATGACGAGAAAGCATAGAAGAATGAGTATAGAACCGAGACAACATGTGACGACCTCAATTATGGTGATGATGGTTCAGAGGAGATCTAGACATCCTCATCATGGATGAACTTTTTTTTTTTTTTTATGAGTGACATTGGGTTATTTCAAATTATAACACTTTTTATTCAGTTTAATGGATGATTATAGCATGTTTGATTTGTTTGATGAATTTTGCTATTTGATAAAATCATAATTTATCTTAAGGGTTGAAACGCTTCCACATAATTGAATAATTAACATAAGTTTAAACAAAAATAAATTCATAATAAGATTGGATGCCCGAGTCTACTGTGTTAGAACCGAGTTCACTAGGCGGGATAGTAATCATTAGATTTTTATCGCACCCTAGATTTTGGGTAAACGGACCAATCCACAGGCAATTGGGTTGGGTCAAGAACTTGGATTTCGGAGCGTTACAAGTTTTGTCTCGAGGTGGGTACTTGAATGATTGGGTTAGGTATCTTGTATTATGCAGGAAGCACAGGTCTACGAGCAATGACGTCGGAGCTAGGAAGGGGCCATTTTCGTACCACCCTAGAAAAAAAATTCAATTTGGAGTAAAACTTCTGTCAAAACGGATTGCAAATCACACAATCACAAGCCAATGAGTTCTCAGCACGTACGCAAGTGCTTTTTGCAATGTACCCATGTGCTTTTGCTTTGAGGTGTACGTGCCGAGAACTCATTGGCTTGTGATTGTGTGATTTGCAATCCGTTCAGACAGAAGTTTTACTCTTCAATTTGTAAGACCCTTTTATAGGGATACTATTTTAAAGCCAAAACTTACCTATCATACGAGAATACGTTCTCCTAGGCACTTATTATTTGTCAATCAAAACAAACCTATGCAACTCTTAGTTCATTAAACGTCTCACTTACCCAAAAACAAAAAGTTCATTAAATGCCGTTACACATACTCCCCCATTCTCATATCATTAATATATTTTTAATACAACCCCTTATAAATACTTAATTATTTACTATGTCATTTATTTCATATTTTCATAACAGCCTCTTAATAACAATTTAATTACTTTCCATATCACTTCTCTCATATTTCTCAAACAACTCCTTAATAACCGCTTAATTACTTTTCAAGTCATTTTACGAGGCTTCTTTTAAGCTAAAACCTTTATATTATTACATTTGCAAAACAACCCCTTTTGAACTTCTTTTAATTTCTGTAAACTAGCGCCACCTCCTTGATTGTTAGTAAATGTTGTCAACCCAAAGGGAACAAGTTTATCAACTTCTCCATAGCCAATTGATTTCATACAAAATCTGAGCTTGTAGTGATTTGAAAAAAAACCTAGTGTGTGTTTGATTGCACAGAAACTTTTCCCGAGAAAATGCATCTGGGAAATGCCTTAAATGGCTGATTGAGTGCAACTGAAAACACATTTCAATCGTGTGAGAAAAAAAATGTGTATTTTCTGGTGGAAATGAATTCTCACCTATCTAGATATGGGAAATGAATTCCGGGCTTAGTAGGAAAAATTATCCAGATTTAAATGGCTTGGTAGGAAGAATTATACAGATTTAAAATGGCCATGTCACAATGGACAGTTATGTTTTCCCAAGGAAAATGCAATTTTTCCACTTGACAATCAAACTCGCCCTTAGAAAGATCGGAAATCAGGAATATGAATGAAAAAATGTAAACATAGATAACACCATTGAGAACCTTGACTTTCATAAAATTGACTTCTTCAACTAACAAAATTTGATCGGTTGATATATGCTTGTTACGTTTGGGTTGTTAATCAACAAAGTTGACTCTTGGTCAAAGAAGTGATCCTAAAATTTGATATTGAGGTGGTATTAAATTAAAGGTTATTTTAGTAACCCCCTCTGAAAATTGAAAGTATATAATAATGCCCCCTTATAATTTCAAATTTTAGGATTACCCCCTTGACTTAGTTTAATAGTGGTTGAAAAAGGACTTGAATCACACGTCGGTAGCACTGTACTTGCAATATTAGGGTCCTTTAATAACAGGCGCATGATGGTTAAAATAGATCAAGGGGTATTCCTACTTAATGTTTGGAAGTATAAGGGGGTATTAGTAAATACTTTCAAATTTCAGGAGGGGTGTTACTAAGGCCCTGCTTGGTTCAATGCAAATTGGATGCAATGCGGGTCTTGCCACGATTTTTTGGATTTAGAATTGTGATTGGTTGGAAGCGTGCAAGTGGTTGCCAAGCCCTTGCAAACTTTTTAAGAAAGTGGATGATGTGCTGCCCAAAAACCATGGTAAGTGACTGCAATACAATTATGAATCCCAATGCAGTGAACCAAGCAGGGCCTAAAATACCCTAAATTAAATTACCACCAAGGCTATAACAATTGCACCTAAAGGAGAAAATGTTTTAACCATGGTTTAGAAGAAAAAAAAACGCTATCACACCTGTTATAACAGTAACGCTCCAAGACTATTATTGTATTCTCAATTATACCGGCCAAGGTTTAAAAAACGGTCGTTATAACGAAAATAATGACAGTTATTTTCGTTATTTTCCATTATATTATGTTTTTTTCCGTTATTTTCCATTTTTGAAATTTTGAAATTCAAATTTTAAAATTCAAAATTTGAATTTCAGCACTTTTTTTCTGTTATTTCGGTTATTTTCCTGTTATTTTCCATTTTTGCCCCTGAGCGTTTTTTTCGTTATAACAGAAAAAACGGTAACGCCTCCAGTCCGTTATACCGTCATAATGGTCCCCTTTAAACCTTGATACCGGCTTTTAATCTTGCTATAATGTCTGTTAATTACTCCTTATTTTACTACTGTTATAAATGTTATTTTGAAAAAAAAAGAAAAAAAAAATTAAAACAATAGAATAATAATTCTTTGACCACTTTTTTTGACTATGATGAGACCCATTATAACGGTTATTGTAACGGTCATAATGGTAACGTTAGGTGAGACCGTTTCAAAAAGCTGAGTCCAAAAGACTAGATATATGTATTTGACCCAATGGGTGGACAGAACTTTTCAAAAGATGTGTCCGATCCACATGACCTAGTATTTGACCAAGTCTGGTCTTGGGTCTTCCCTTTGTTTAACGTTGTAGAAGTAGCTAGGGTAACCAATGTCTGACATGCTTGTAAAAAATATAGAGAATGCACATGTAGACCTGGTTGGGAACAAACACAAACACAAACACTACAAGCACAAACACGAAATTATATATATTTTTTAAGTCTAAAGATGTAAGGGATGAAGGAAGGAATGGCATGTCTTGAAACCCTTTGCACATGCCCCATGTGTCTCGATACTGTATCTATATAAGTGGCAAAATGTTTAGACTGGTCCTCCCTCACTCCTAAAATTATCCACCCCCATAGTTACCAATTTGGAATTCCACGAAAATCCGGTACGGAAAATGTTCGAGTATAATTTGGATTTCTTCATTTAAAAATTCGTTCAAAATTCAGAATTTTTTTTTTTAAATTAAGAAAAAGTAAAATATTGACAATTTTGTCTTACAAATGATTTTTCGCGTGGGAATAATTCAAAAAAATTATAAATTATTCAATTTTTCATGCGGTTCGTGAAAAAAATAGATTTGCTAACTATGTGATCTGCTTCGCCGGAGTTTCGAGACTTTTTATGCTTTTGTGTTTAGATGGGAAAAGATAATGCTAGAATCTTCTCCAATTTGATCGGTTTTCTGTTTGGTTTGCGAGTTTCTCGCCTTGAGATCACTGGTGTACCTGTTTTGGGTTTATGCCCTTTTCTAATATCAAATCCACTTTATAAAAAAAAAAAAAAAAATTCGTAGATCGTAGGATTCAATAGATCTACAGTTTTAGTTGTAGCAACTTTATTAGTATCCAAATGATTATTTTACCCTTTGTAGCATTATATTATGCATAGTTAGTAAATTCTTGAATAATTCACGAACCATATGAAGTATTCAAAAAATAGAACGAACCGAACAACATCCTATTCAAATATTGGAAAAATTCACAAATTTTTTAACACAATCGAATTGTAGTACTTGTTGAATAATTCACCAACTTTTCCGAATTATTCAGTTTAAACATGAAAAATCATTTTATAAGACAAAAAAATTATTAATAATTTATTTTTTTTTTTTTTTTTACGACCAACCCGAAATTGGGAACAGGTATTGCGGTCTTGCGTGGGATAGCATTTCCAATGATGAATGGTCTGAAGGGCAAAACAAGTCATTTTCCACCTCATGAACAAACATGTTATTCTTAATCGGCACCTGCAAAAATGATTAAGAGAAAGCTAATTTTATGAAGAAAAAGAAAAACTTTTTTTCAAATTTAATTATTTAAAATGATTAAAGGCCAGGAAGGGTCGGGCTTCGTTGACAGATCTTAAAATGACAGGGACACAATATAAGCCACGTGGCACACTCTTACAGGACTCTGACCGTATGGATGTTTGTCCTATCCCATGGTGGACCTACAAACCAAAAATCATCCTGATTAGTGATTTATAGGCTTTGGATTGGATTTATTTTCATGGGCTGATCTCAACTGTGGGAATTTGAGCAGTATTTGAGGGACAGAGATGCAACACTTATAAATCACTAATCAGGCTGATTTTTGGTTTGTAGGTCCACCATGGGATAGGACAAACATCCGTACAGTCAGAGTCCTGTAACAGTGTGCCACCTGGCTTATATTGTGTCCCTGTCATTTTAGCTGTCATTTTGTATCTGTCAACGGAGCCCGACCCTTAAAAGGAATAAGGAAAAAGACAGAATAGAATAGTTAGGAAAGGAGAGGGAAGAAATTAAAAAGAGAGAAGAAAGTAAAAAAAAAACGACATCATATGGTGGCGAAGACGAAAAGTCGAAAAAAAAAAAAAAAAAAGCCGAAACAACTCAACACGCGCGCGAGAGAGAGAGAGAGAAAAGAGAGGCTGAAAAAATTATAGAAAGAAGAACAGCTTTAGTTATAATCTGAGTCTGCTTTCAGATCCGTCTGTGTTTCGTGTTTAAAGGGTTTCTGCTTTAATGGAGGGAAGATGATGAGAAGTCTGCTGCCTCTTTCTTTCTCTCACTCTCTCTCTCTCTCTTTCTCTTTCGATCAGATGAGAAGAGGATGAGGTGAGTGTTTTCTTTAAGCATTCATCGTCTCCGTTAATGGCGTCGTTGTTGTCGTAGAGGGAGAGATAGAGAGAGATCTGTTTGTGTTTCTTTATCTTAGGTTTATTAAAAGAGAGAGAGATAGAGGTTTAGATTGAATGGCGACGGAAGTATCTTCGGTGGCTACAGCTGATACGCGAGGGAAGCATCGGATTCTCGCGGAATTGAAACGACTTGAGCAGGAAACTAGATCCTTGGAGGTGAGTGCTGTTTCAGATTTTCTTCTTTTGATTTTGTTCTCTTTGTTGATTTTGAATTTTTTTTTTTTTATTTGTTTGTTTTTGGATTAATTTTGAATGTATGCAAGTCTAAATGCCCTATTTAGTGAGAATGCAGAATAAAAATTGCTCCTTGAATTGTTTTATTGATTTTGATTCGATTATTTGGGTTAATTTTATTGTTTTTTTAGAAGTCTTAGGCTTCTAGAGATTAAGTGGCGTTTATCCCCCATATGAATTGCAGTCCACTTTGTTCTAACCTTCAAGTCTTTCGAAGAGTGTGGATAATCCGTTGAGTTGATTGAAGTGGATGTTGAGTGTTATCAGAGCCCACGACCTAGGGCTTTTCAATCTGGTCACAGTTAAGATCTGAACATCATGGCAATGCAAAACTAGTAGGAGATCCCGTTGAAGTGAATGTTGGGAATGTGGGGAAATTGATTTGAAGTGCTGGGTATGTGGGGTGTCTTCTTTTATAATCATGGCGGTTCAAGAGGAGTGAAGCAGTTGATTTCTCCATGTAGTGGTGAAATCTGGGGGGTGGGGGATATTAATTGGTTTGATCAAGTTACAGGGGTTCTCAGAAATTGTTTGTGTGCTGGTGAGAGAGTTTTGGGATGTCGATCGCTGACCCTTGGCAGGAGTGTTCTCATTATGTTCTGTATAATGTTACTTCAGTGGGCTGGTTTAGCAGAGCTGAGAGGATTGTTGCTAGATGACATGTGATTATCCTCTTTTTGGACCAAGACATTAGGAGGAATTTGCCCCACAAAAGAAGCCGTCTCTTGTAATGTAGATGACAGAGACGGCCTCTTATGTTGTCCACTTAGAACAGCAGGACAAGCCTTGTCTGCATTTTATTAGGTAAAAGCGCGCCGTCCCTCTTTCAGTCGTCTGCTTGTGTTGTTATTGGGATTAAATAGAGGCATTATTGAGGAGGGAAGGGGGTGGTAGGAGTTATTGTCATTGTGCTCAGTAGGGATACCAACAGTGCAACCAGATGCATATTCAAAGAATTTGGTATTCAATTTTATCCACCTAATCTTCTACATCTTTTGCTTGTCACATTAAATATCATTCAACCTTGCTTAATTAATTGGAGTTTTTTGTCCTAAGGATGGTTCAGTTCTAAATTGAATCCAATTGGGGTGGCTTGCCTGCAAGGGCTTGAGATGGGAGCATGAAGTGCCTCACAAAGATGGATACAAAAGCCAGTAAAGACAAGATTCCTCCAAAAGAGGAAATGATGGAAAAACCACAAGAATAAGGTAAACATGGTGCACATAAAATGCCCAGTGGAGGTGAAGTGGAGCTCAATGTCACTAAATAGCTACTATGGCCACCTACATTAGTGGCATAGAAGAATATCTATCATGGGGTCATTGAGCTGGCTGGTTGCTGCTCCAGTGTGATCCATCTAGATGGTTGCCTAGTGTGGATGTAGGGCCTAGGAACTGCTTTTGGAACTGGAGAATTAGGGCATATTTCCACCTAACACCATGAGAGATGGTGGGGTGCGCACAAATGTTTCAAGTGAGCTGAGGGCCCAAATGATGGAGAACTCTTTTTCAAGTGGGCAATTTTGAATTTATTCAAAGAAATTTGTATTAATCACAAACCTCAAGGGAAGATATATAGAGAATTCCCCACTAGGTACAATTCAAGTTCAAAACTTCCACGACTTGATTTAACCATTGGCATTTTTAGGAACTCAAATTCTAACCTTCAAATTGTGATTTTAAAGGCCCTAAGTTTTCTATCAAGGCTTAAGAACCAATCAAAAATCATGAAATCTTCCTCTCCCTCGTTGTGTGATTCTCATCTCTATTACTCCTAAATATCTGCCAACTTACTCTCTGTCCTTTCTGAATCTAACATAAGTAACCATATGTGTCTATTGTTTATTGGTGGAAGTTATTTAACCGAGAGTGCTGAAGAACATTGACTAGACGTTTGCCATTATGTTGAACAGGAAGCTGTGAATTTGTAATTTACGATATTGCTTTTAACTCATGGAATATAATGTTGATAATTAGTTTCTATTTGTTCGGATAGCTTGAGAGATGTGGGATGTTGCTTATGATTTATTCTTGTCAAAACAATCTACAGTATTAGCTTTACGAAGACAGCGCACAGTCTGAGAAGTATATGGGTGGAGTTAAGTCACTATATAACTAACCAATTAAGGACCCAGAGGATGTTACAGGGTATCAGAAGCATTTGGAGTTGGGAAAGATCCTCAAGTTGTTGGCTAGATTTAACGTAGAATATGAGTTTGTTCAGATGGAAGTGAGAATCATTACCTTCTCTGAGTACAATTTATGCTCATCTACAACGATGGGTGTTTCTGCTTATGATTATGCAATGTAATGTATACTGCTATTGCCCCAAAGAGATCTGCCCTAGTCTTAGAATCCAGAGGTCAATGTTGAGGATGCAGTAGGGAACATTAATAATACCGCTGGTTGTGGAAACCTTATGCATTCCTATTGTAAGAGATCTAATCATAGGAGAGAGGCAGGCTGGGGGTCGTTCTTCATCATCCAGTGCACACTGATCCAAAGTTCGTGAGACATGTATGTGTCTGATCAACCAAACAAGATAACATAAAACCTACAACAGGATGGAGATAAGAGGACAAGATGTTGAACCACTAAGTTCCTTCAATTCATGTACTCTTTTACCTTACGTTTGTAATCCTATGGGGGTTCATTGTTCTTATTATGTATGTAGTGATGATTTTGATCCTCTAATTACAATGAAGGAAACAGATCCATACTACTATTCCCATCTCAAATTTCATCTTTTGTTATGCTATATCCTTCTGCTTAGTATGTCAACTGATCATAAAAGCACTGAGACACATATACCCGATTTATTAAAGATTGGAGGAAAGTTAGGGAGAGACGAGTAACATTTCTTTTAATGTGTACTTTTCAAAACAAGCCGTAGTCCACCTAGATTGTAGAAGTTGAGGAAAGGATGGGTTAGCCATCAAATGAAGTGAGAGTTCAGATGAATGTTTTTGATTGCGGAAGCATGGGAAGAGGCGCTTCAATGGTGAAAAGCATGATGTGTCACCTTACATGCAGGCTTCTTAATATATTAAAAATAAAAATAGGATAAATTCAATAGAAAAAGATTGAATTTACCTAAAGGGTTAAGAGGGAGAAAAGACAATCATAAAAAAAAATAATTAAATTGAATTTTTAAGGTATTAAAACCTAAAATTCCCACTACTAGCATATGAACTTATAATGCGAGGTGTAAAAAAGCCAGAGCGTTTACTTTTTAGAGACTTAGTGGATGAAGCATATGCCTCGCGAACATTTTTGCTTTTCTAATAGGCTTCAGGGTGTTTTGGGGAGGTGGGCCTCTAATCTTAAGCCTCAATGCCTGTTGAATACCATCAGGGTATCGTTGTAGGGCTTTGTTGTAGGCCTATGATTAGGTAAGTAGCAGTTGCGTTTAAATGGTGAGATCAAAAGCATGCCTTTTATATTGCTGCTATCTGACTTTACATATAATGTACCAAAAATTACGACTGTTGCATTAGCAGTCACTTCTAAATATAGAATGCGCCTTCCGGAATTTTGGTGTAACATCTTTCTTTTCATTACATGTTTATGCAGGAAGAGTTGGATGAGCTCGAGAAAACAGAGAAAGTTTCGGCTGCATGCCAGGAGTACGTATGAGAGCTAAATTATGATTTCATCTGCTTCATGACTTTTGAGGTTGATTATTATTGTAATTAATTCACTTTTAGTGGACTGAATTTGGTTTGGTGCCTACCAGATTGCTGCTTAACATTGAAACCAGACCGGATCCACTGCTCCCATCGTAAGACTCTTACCCTTATAGTAGGCCCTTGGTTTGCACATAATGTTTTTCGTCTCAACTAATGTTCATTTATTTTGGTGTGACAGAACATATGGCCCTGCAAACCCATCCTGGGATCGATGGTTCGAAGGGCCCCAAGATTCACAAGGTTGCAGATGCTGGATACTCTGATTCTCATTGTTTTCAAGATTTAATCTTTGTTTCCATTTGTTTGCCAGAGGTTTATAAAGGAATGTTTTGTTACAAACTTTTGATAACACTTGATATTTTAGTGAAATGTTAAATGAATGCTCCATTGTGCACAAAGATGATAAATTCTTTTAAAATGGATAGATGTTATACAGAAGAAGCTTCTCTCCCTTGAACAAATCCATTCATGAAAGCACTTGCCCACCTGAGGGAAAACTGTATCAATTTTTCTCTTAAGTTGTGGCCTTCCTGGTGACTTGCTGGGCTATCCATCCCAAACCGTCGTATAACCCTTCTCCCGTAAGTGCACAGCACGCTTGGATGTGCCAGTCGTGGTTCTTTATGCTGTGAAGTGAAAGGGCATCTGTGATCTCAGTCGGGGTCATTGCGTCCTTTAGGTCCTGCTTGTTTGCAAAGACAAGAACGACCGAGTGTTCAAGATCCTCGTGTTGGAGCAGCCTTAATAGTTCATCCTTAATTATGGTGATCCTGGCTCTGTCAGTGCTGTCTATCACCACAATGATGGCGTGAGTTCCCCGGTAATATGTCGTCCATGATGTCCTTAGTCGTTCTTGCCCTCCAAGATCCCAGACCTGGAAAAGCATTGGCGATAAATAAATCCGCGGAGGTTATATTCTGAATTGCAAAAAGTATGAACAGACCAAAAAAGAAAGTACCAACACAGCGGATCGGGAATATTATAAATCACACAAACAGATCACAGCAATTCATATAAACAATAGAGCCAGAATAAATAAGAGAACTTCACAACCATGTGCATAAACTCCAGCACAACCTGAAACAAGTAGTTATTGAGATAGCATGTGTTCTAAAGTTCTTTTTGGCCACAGGACCAGCCTGATTGGGTACTGGGCTAACTGAGGTCTTGAAACACTTAACCTTGTGAGTGTTATAAGTAGTTTGAAGGAAGCCCAAATTGTTCCTAGTATAAAAGTGGACTGACCCAGTTTAGGATCTCAACAAAAAAGGGTGGATATCAAGAATAATCGCTGCTCAGATCTGATTGGTCCCAGGAAATCTGTGAGGGCCCGGTTGCTGTGTTATCGGTCAGTCTATGACTGGATAAAGAGGGTGATGTGTAAAGGAGTGTTTCCAAAGATGCAGAAGGAGGTTATAATGGTGCTGGACCATAGAAATCCAAAAGGCAGAAGTCAATCTGCCAGTTGGTAAGCATCTCTTTTTAAAGAAAGAGTGGTGATCCCATCAGGCACCCCACTGAATGCTCGGTCGAGGGCCCTCGGGTCTCTTAGTTTCATTGGACAACATCTTGGGCTCCATGCAAGTACAAAAGCGATTTGCACATAGCCCAAGCTACATTTTTTGTCCAATGAAAAGAAGACATACGGGCACCTTATGTTTCGGTCAGGGATGCCTGATGGGATCAACAATCTTAAAAGAAAAGGAACCTAGAAGTCTGACAAATGGAATGCAGGGGAATAATACTATTAGGAACATTGGCAAGGAAACCAAATGACCCAAGTGGATATGGGCAGTCAAGAAACACAATGAATCAGGAAACCTCAAATCCAGCATGTTCAAGTGGCAGGGAAATCGAGGTATACCCAGCGTAACAATAGTAGGAGACTGAGATAGCGAATTCAACTTTAAGAAAAGAGAAAGCCTGAGTAAAAATTCAGTTCCCCAAAGCTGGTGAAAACACCTGTAACAGCAGGGAAAACACAGTACCATTATACTGTCCTAGGCATCAGTCTAATTTGCTGTGAATAGAACTAAACCAAAACCCTTTGGCCAGAGATTGAAGTGACTAAAGAAAACTGCACCATGAGAACTATTGGAACAGAGATGAGAAGGTTTTTTTTTTTTGGGATATGTGTAGAGTTTATTAAAGGCAAGAAGCCAAGGGGGATTACAAAGGCAGCCAAATAGGTCAAGATGACCTACTAAAGAGAACCCCAAAAGGAAAAAACAAACACGCTCTGAAGGCTAGACTAAACACCTTCTCTAGAACAAAGAAGATCCCATCGGAAAATAAAATCCTCGAAAAAGAAACCCCGGCATTCGCAGAAGGCTTTGGACCACAAAAGCATCAACCCCTTGATGTTAAGAATCAAGTTTGTCGCCAAAAACTCTAAGGTTTCTCTCCTTCCAAAGGCCCCAACAAAATGCAAAGGGGCGCATGTGCCATAACACACGCCCTCTAGAGGAGAAACCCGAAGAATACCAACTAGAAACTAGATCTAACAATGACCTGGGCAACACCAAAACCATCCCAAAATCTACATAAAATGCCGTCCAAGCAATTCTCGCCACGTTGCAGTCCAAGAAGAGATGATTGACTGATTCCCAACTATGCTTACACATCAAAAAATAATCTACAATGAGGACCCTTTTGGCAACCAAATGATCCACTGTCAATCTTGTCCAAAGACACAGTCCATAAGAAAAACGCTACCTTAGGAGGCATCTTGGATCTCCAAACAAAGGGAGTCGGATAGCTGTCACTAAGAGGACTGAGTGAATCCTTGTAAAAGGATCAAACATAGAAACGACCATCTCTCGACCATTTCCAAAGACGCTTATCCAACTCCCAGGGAGACAAAAAATAGTTGCATAGAGGAGATAATAAACTAGATACTGCCTCAATCTCCCAATCATTGAGCTGTCTTCTAAAACCCAAATTCCATGCCAAATCTTCCCCTTCCCGGATGAAGCAAGACTGAATAGAGCATTCCTTCTTATTTGAAAGGGCATAAAGACCGGGATAATCCACCTTGTGAGTGGAATCTCTGCATCACATGTCCTCCCAGAATCTAACCCTATACCCAAGCCCCGCCTTGTACATCACCCCCTTAGAGAGCTTCTCAAAAATCTTCATAATTCCCCACCGAATGCTACATCCATATGTCGAGTGAACTACTCTCTCATCCAGTCGAAAACTAAAACCTTGTACTTTCCGGCAATCGCCTTCCTCCATAGGCTAGACGTTTCAACCCCAAACCTCCACAACCATTTACCCAAAAGAGTTGCATTCATGACAGAGATATTCCTAATCCCCAAACCTCCTTGAGGTTTAGGCCGACAAATAGTCTTCCAATCTACAAGATGGAATTTGTGGGCCTCTTCTAATGGGACATCAAAGCCTCACATGGGTTATACTAGTAGTGGAAGACAAGGAAAAAGATTTTGAAGACCCCACATGCATGTGCATCATGAAGATGACACATTGGAAAGATGCATGTGGGCCACGTAAGGAGTTTTTGGAGAGTTTTTATTAGTTTTATAGGCTTATTTTAATGTTTTTTTAAGTTTTAGGTGTCTTCGTAATTAGCCCAAAGTTACGAAGTTCATTGTAATTTTGGTTAGTTAATTTAAGTTATTGTATTTTTTATAGCCATTAGATTATATGGATGGCTAAGATTAGATTAGGGTGCTTTGAGTTATTATATAAACTCTTTGAGTTGTAATCATTCATTAATGATGAAATATATTGACTATTGTTCTTTGAGAAACTCTTGTGGATTGTTCTCGTACTTCCTTGTAGTGAATCTATGCTTCTTTGGTGCGACTCCGAAAGGTACTCCTCTATCTCTCTTTTTTTCTTCATTTTCTCATCCCCTCTATTGTTTTCTTTATTTTGTGACCAATTTTCAGCCCATAAACCCAAACCGTACACCCCAAACCCTAATCCTAATTTCCCATTATCCATACCCATCAAAACCCCAACCCTATCATATCCATCCCCAAAACCCTAAATTTGTTCCCCTTTACTATTCAAGGTATTGTTCACAGTTAGTATTCACAATTATTTATTAACTTCTTTTTTTAAAAAATCAAACTATATCCTTCCCGAAATCCTAGAAACCCTAAAGTCCTTAAAACCCATTTCTACCCATTCCAGTCTTGTTTCAGCCCTTAACTAATTCTGTAAGCTTAGAAGTTTCACCTTCCATTAGATCCTCGCCATTAAAGCAACGAGTCTAATATTGTGGGATTGTATGAAGGCCTTGAACTTTAATAAATTTATTTACTTGAATCTGATTATTTGCGTGTGATTAGCATATGAATTTTTTATTGTTCTTAATAATTTTCTGTTAATCTTAGCCTTTAGTTGGAAGCAATCACATTTCGTCCTGCATCATCTTCTCTATCGTTCCATAGGAAATCCCTCATAAACTTTAGATGAGAATATATTGATATGGAACTAGAATTAAATTGTATTGTCTAATCAATTGAGCAAGGCACTAATTTTATGATGTCAAAGGAGTTGGACAGATCAAATCTAGAGAAACAACCATACGTTATTCGAATCAAATCTTATGCCAGAAGAATCCTCTAAAGTCAAGTAACCCTCTAAAATCAGACTTTTCCCTAAACTTCACTTCACTAAAATTTGGAATTAGTTTAAGAAAGTTTAATTTAACATGGACAAGTTTTGTAAAAATTCGCCAACTTTCAGAAGTTTGAAGATTTGATGCATTCAAATAGTTGATCTCGATTTCAACCACTACAAGTTTTTTAATTTTATAGACCCTCAATATAGTGGTCATTTTTCACCTAAGAACCTCCCAAAAGTAAGGAAATGTTAAAAAGAAAAAAAAAAAAAAGGAAAAAAGAAGGTATAAGTATTTAAAGAAACACTTCACATTTGTTTTAAAGTTTCGGTCCTGAACTAAAACTCGCCAAAACATTACAAGTAAACTTTAATTCACGTCATAAATTGACAAATTCGCAAAAAATTCAGCTAATTTAGTACTATGTTATTTTCCTCTTTTTCCTTGAAAGGTAGGTGGAGGTAAAGTTTTCTTTAAGGATCAAAACAATTGCTTCTCTAATGCATCAGTGTTCAAAACAAGCAATGATACTATGGATTTTGCATCGGGGTCTCCAATCCATCAAGAACTCAAGTTTTTCACTTATCAAACTACCTAGTTAAGTAATTAGATGTTCCTTATTTTACAGTTTCATCATCATTGAACTGTAACAAATGTAGTCTTCCCTAACCTTTGTTTCTTAACTTCCTACACGTTTTTCTTTTAAATAAAATACAGTCATCCAAAAAGGAAATTTGAAAGATCCATGTATTATAGATTGCCGGCGCACAAGACTTGACCACCAAGCTAATCTATTAAATATTTGAAGGCGAAGTGTCCCAATAGTCCAATTCGGTTAGGACGTGTTTGATTGCACAGAAAACTTTCCGGAGAAAATACATCTAGGAAATGCCTTAAATGGCTGATTGATTGCAACTGAGTACACATATTTCAATCATGTGAGAAAATAAAGGTGTATTTTCAGGTGGAAATAAATTCTCGCCTATCTGGATGGGAAATGAATTCCAGGCTTAGTAGAGAAATTTATCCAGATTTAAATGGCTTGGTAGGGACAATTAGACAGATTTAAAATGGCTATCTAACAATGGACAGTTGTGTTTTCCCAAGGAAAATGTAATTTTGGCAGTCAAACACACCCTTAGAATGGCAATGTACCCATTTATATGAAGGAACCCATTTCTCTGTGTAGTCATGTTGATTGGTTCAAAGGCATGATATATCGTGACATCGTGAAAGATCGAAGGCAATGCTTAGTCCTCCCCTGTTTTCATGACATCCATGTTGTTTAGTAACCATAAAATAGGATGATATCAAGCTAAATTTTGATGGGTGTTCTCTTGGTAACCCAAGTCCTCCAAGCATTGGGGAGAGTTATCCATATCCTTTCAGGCCCATTAGGGTCCTGCTACTCAAACAAAGCCCAAAGCTTTAACCCTCCTTCAAGGGCTAAAAACTTACAAGGTGTCGGATATGGGAATCTTGTAGTAGATGGTGATTCTAGCAATGTTATTAGTTGGGCCTCCAAGAAGAAGAATAAATTACTACTTTTTCATATTATTAAAGATATCTAACACTTTGTTTCGACTATGAACAAGTCATTCTCTTTCATCCCAAGGTCGGTCAATGACAATATGGATTTCTAGTCAAGAGGGCGTTGTTATGATGTCCTTATAGCTTTTGTTCTTTTTTCCTCCCTTGTTCCCCTTTTCTTGTGACATCTCTTGTTTCTTTAGCAAAATTCTTTTAAGTTACATTTTTAACCCAAAAAGAAATCAATTTGATTGGAACAGCATTTTCATGATTGTACGCCTGTGTATTGAAAACATCCACTTCTTTACTAAGAAAATGGGAAAGGGGGATCTCTTTCTCACTGGAAAAGAAAAATGTTTTCTTGGTGTTTGAAATTGCTTCTCTGTCCCATGTAAGTTATTTTAACATATATGCATCTCAATATCTAGTAGAAGTTGATATTGCCTTTTGCAAAAACCTTTGAAGAATATGAGGGGAACTAGAGAGTTTGATAAACTATGGAGCTCATAATCTCAAGATTTGAAATTCTTATAGTTGTGAGGAGAGCTTATGGACAACAAATGAGGATTCCGGTGGCTTTTGCCACTAATGATCAGTGTTCACAAGAGAGAGAGACGGTTCCATGTCTTACAATGTTGGCATAATATCAATGCGTTCTAGCCATAAGTTGCAAGCGAGTGACTGTCATTCCATGAATGAGAACCCTTTCTACCTTAACTTCTATGATAAACAAAATGCCACTAATCCATACTAGGAATTAGTCATTATTTGCAAGACTAAAAAATCATATTAATGTCATTCTAGTTGTCCAGCAATAGCATCTTGGTAGTGTTAGTGCTCATTTTTCTATGTGAGTTCAATAATTCAACACAAGTAGATGCTTTGCAATCTAAATCATAATAAGTGTCCGCCATAGTTCTCTTCTCAACTATTTGCCATCCAAAATATGCTAATCAAAAGCTCATAATTTCAAAAAGTGATTTATAGCATAAGTATGTGGTATCAGAGCGGGAGATGAGTGGAAAACTGCCTTCAAGACAAAGGATGGTTTATATGAGTGGTCAGTCATGCCCTTTGGATTGACCAATGCCCCGAGTACTTTTATGAGGGTTATGACACAAGTGTTGAGGCCTTTCATGGTTAAGTTCCTAGTTGTGTACTTCGATGATATCCTAATTTACAGTACCTCCATGGAGCAGCATCTGAATCACTTGAGACAGGTTTGTTAGGTCTTGAGAAAAGAAAACCTGTTCGTGAATCTTAAGAAGTGTACATTCATGTCCCATCAGGTTATCTTTTGAAGATTCATTATCTCTGCTGACGGAATATCCGCAGACCCCGAAAAGGTCAAGGCTATTATAAGTTAGCCCAAACCGAAGAACATCCATGACGTCTGTAGTTTTCACGGATTAGCTACTTTCTATCGACGGTTCATTCGTGGTTTAGTTCCATCATGGCCCCTATCACGGATTACATAAAAAAAGGGGAATTTGCATGGATCAAGTCAGCTATGAAGGCATTCGAGACAATCAAGACTAGAATGGTTGAAGCCCCAGTTATGCGCCTACCGGACTTTTCCCCAGTCTTTGAGGTTGTTTGTGATGCATCTGGAGTCGGTATAGGTAGAGTTCTGAGTCAAGAAGGGCATCACATTGCTTATTTTAGTGAGAAATTAAATGATGCAAAACAAAAGTACTCTACTTATGACAAGGAATTTTATAACCTTCCTCCACAATTCTCCCTATAGCACTCTAAACCCTCCCAAAACCCTCACCACAACCCCCAAATACTCCTAGATCCCTGCGGTAACCATAGAAACCCCTAATCTCTTCTCAAACCCTAATTTTCCATGGTTCTCCTTTTTCTCCCGAAACCCGGCTAAAATCTGATACTTGTCAGAAAGCCTTGAAACTTGCCAGAAACCTTCTCGAACTTCAAAAAACTTATAATATCTTGGAAAAGGAAATTAAAGTGAACCTACAAGTGTTGGTTGAACCCTAGCTAGTGGAAGTCCTTACTTCCATTCGGGCCGCTCAATCAATAATTGAGCGTTTTTCACTGCTTGGTTGTGAGATCTAGCATTTGAAACAATCAATTAATTATTTGCTAGCATATCTACATATTTGTGGTAATTGTTAGAGTAGTTTTATATTTCTTATCACTTGTGGTAATTTATTTCTGATCTTTACACCTCATATAAGCTAGTTCTCATCATCCTACATCAATATGTTTTTACTACATCTGAAAAATTTTAAGGCGATCAATCAAAGGCATCCATAACTGAATTAATGTGCATCTTTTGATTCCTTTGATCAATAACAACAAAAGATAGGAATAATATTTACTAAACCTAATAATTTATAAAGTGTTCTATCGAATTCAATAATTATAAAAGCATTGATCCTCTTATCAATAACTATACCAGTCATATTTAAAATATTTGACTTTTCTTGGCTGGTTTTTTTATGTGAATTTAGATTTATCAATATTTTTGAAGAAATTCAATTTGAATCATTAGTTAACTAGTGGGAACAGATTAACAAGTAAACCTACTTTTGGAGGGAGTTCTAATTTAGTAAACATTGGGATATATACAAGGAACTTACACATATAGATATTTCACAAATAATTCAAAAAAACTACATCCATGTGTTGTGTACACCATTATGTGAAGAAAAAAAAAATAGAGCGCATTATTCTTGTAACCTTGGCAAAGAGATGGTCCATTTATGAAGCTATCTATCTTCAACAATCATAAACATAGAAACTTTAGCATTCTACGTGATGGAAGGCCTTCTGTTCCAACATTCAATACTTAGAAACACCTAAAAACACTTCCCTAGTCATGCTGTATCTCATGGATACTTACAACAAATGAAGTAACATTTCAGTTTCCAACCTAAGAAACTTCAAATGCTGGTGATTTTGAGAACATTAATGTTATATTTCAAAAAATTTAAGATATTACTTATTAAACCCATTAATTTCAAGTGCTAAACAAAAGTTGAAAGACAAGCCCCAGCTCATGTATTTTCCTAGTCATGCTGTATCTCATGGATACTTACAACAAATGAAGTAGCATTTCAGTTTCCAACCTAAGAAACTTCAAATGCTGGTGATTTTCAGAACATTAATGTTATATTTAAAAAAATTTAAGATATTACTTATTAAACCCATTAATTTCAAGTGCTAAACAAAAAGTTGAAAGACAAGCCCCAGCTCATGTATTTTGAAAAGGATTTTAACTAAGGTTTCGTAAATGAATACATTTAGCATAAAACAAAAATATACCCTAGAGAAGAACAAACATCCCTCTCTCTTTCTCCGCTATTTTATTCTCCAAATTTATCCCTAGATCCGCTAAATTTGCCCATGTTTTCAGCTTTGAGTTTGGAAGATCTAATTAGGATAGGGTTAATGAAATTCTGGTGAAGATGATGATATCAAGAGGGCTAATGGGTGGTGTCCAACTCACATACAGCCATTAACGCCAGTTTGAAACTTTGAAGGTTTCCGAGATTCTGGAGTTGTCCTTGCTGTATTTGGATTTGAGCACCAAGCCAATGCCAAGGAGCTTTGAAGAATCATTTGCCCTTTTTTTTTATTCAAATCGATTTGTTTTGGAAAAATGGAGATTTGGAGGGAGTTTAATTGTGGAAAGTTTTTGAAATCTAGGTCATTTTTATAGGGCCATTCTTTGGTTTCAAGAAAGGGCCATTAGAGAGAGAGAGAGGTTGACCTTTTTTCGATTTTTAGATGGGAAGTTTAGTTTTTATCCATATGGTGTGTTTTAAGCATCATTAGTACGCTCAATAGTTAGACTTCAACTTTGTACTCCTAATTATTTTATGAACGACTATTCACGTTTTCCATAACAAGGCATGCTTGCTAAGAAGATACTCATTTGTTGTTTGAAATTAAACCCGGACTTCCATTGTATGGATGGGGTTGAGAAAAAGCAAGCACGTATGGACTTGGGTTAACAGATTCAAAATGGCTATCTAACAATGGACAGTTGTGTTTTCCCAAGGAAAATGTAATTTTGGCAGTCAAACACACCCTTAGAATGGCAATGTACCCATTTATATGAAGGAACCCATTTTCCGTGTGTAGTCATGTTGATTGGTTCAAAGGCATGATATATCGTGACATCGTGAAAGATCGAAGGCAAAATGCATGGTCCTCCCCTGTTTTCATGACATCCATGTTGTTTAGTAACCATAAAACAGGATGATATCAAGCTAAATTTTGATGGGTGTTCTCTTGGTAACCCAAGTCCTCCAAGCATTGGGGAGAGTTATCCATATCCTTTCAGGCCCATTAGGGTCCTGCTACTCAAACAAAGCCCAAAGCTTTAACCCTCCTTCAAGGGCTAAAAGCTTACAAGGTGTCAGATATGGGAATCTTGTAGTAGATGGTGATTCTAGCAATGTTATTAGTTGGGCCTCCAAGAAGAAGAATAAATTACTACTTTTCATATTATTAAAGATATCTAACACTTTGTTTCGACTATGAACAAGTCATTCTCTTTCATCCCAAGGTCGGTCAATAACAATATGGATTTCTAGTCTAGAGGGCGTTGTTATGATGTTCTTATAGCTTTTGTTCTTTTTTCCTCCCTTGTTCCCTTTTTCTTGTGACATCTCTTGTTTCTTTAGCAAAATTCTTTTAAGTTACATTTTTAACCCAAAAAGAAATCAATTTGATTGGCACAGCATTTTCATGATTGTACGCCTGTGTATTGAAAACATCCGCTTATTTACTAAGAAAATGGGAAAGGGGGATCTCTTTCTCACTGAAAAAGAAAAATGTTTTCTTGGTATTTGAAATTGCTTCTCTGTCCCATGTAAGTTATTTTTACATATATGCATCTCAATATCTAGTAGAAGTTGATATTGCCTTTTGCAAAAACCTTTGAAGAATATGAGGGGAACTAGAGAGTTTGATAAACTATGGAACTCATAATCTCAAGATTTGAAATTCCTACAGTTGCGAGGAGAGCTTATGGACAACAAATGAGGATTCCGGTGGCTTTTGCCACTAATGATCAGTGTTCACAAGAGAGAGAGACGGTTCCATGTCTTACAATGTTGGCATAATATCAATGCGTTCAAGCCATAAGTTGCAAGTGAGTGACTATCATTCCATGAATGAGAACCCTTTCTACCTTGACTTCTATGATAAACAAAAGGCCACTAATCCATACCAGGAATTAGTCATTATTTGCAAGACTAAAAAATCATATTAATGTCATTCTAGTTGTCCAATAATAGCATCTTGGTAGTGTTAGTGCTCATTTTTCTATGTGAGTTCAATAATTCAACACAAGTAGATGCTTTGCAATCTAAATCATAATAAGTGTCCGCCATAGTTCTCTTCTCAACTATTTGCCATCTAAAATATGCTAATCAAAAGCTCATAATTTCCGAAAGTGATTTATAGCATAAGTATGTTTTTACTACATCTGAAAAATTTTAAGGCGATCAATCAAAGGCATCCATAACTGAATTAATGTGCATCTTTTGATTCCTTTGATCAATAACAACAAAAGATAGGAATAATATTTACTAAACCTAATAATTTATAAAGTGTTCTATCGAATTCAATAATTATATCAATGAAAAATCATTGATCCTCTTATCAATAACTATACCAGTCATATTTAAAATATTTGACTTTTCTTGGCTGGTTTTTTTATGTGAATTTAGCAATATCAATATTTTTAAAGAAATTCAATTTGAATCATTAGTTAACTGTGTGGAACAGATTAACAAGTAAATCTACTTTTGGAGGAAGGTCTAATTTAGTAAACATTGGAATATATACAAGGAACTTACACGTATAGATATTTCACAAATAATTCAAAAAATCTACATCCATGTGTTGTGTACACCATTATGTGAAGAAGAAAAAAATAGAGCGCATTATTCTTGTAACCTTGGCAAAGAGATGGTCCATTTATGAAACTATCTATCTTCAACGATCATAAACATAGAAACTTTAGCATTCTACGTGATGGAAGGCCTTCTGTTCCAAGATTCAATACGTAGAAACACCTAAAAACACTTCCCTAGTCATGCTGTATCTCATGGATACTTACAACAAATGAAGTAGCATTTCAGTTTCCAACCTAAGAAACTTCAAATGCTGGTGATTTTGAGAACATTAATGTTATATTTAAAAAAATTTAAGATATTACCCATTAAACCCATTAATTTCAAGTGCTAAACAAAAAGTTGAAAGACAAGCCCCAGCTCATGTATTTTGAAAAGGATTTTAACTAAGGTTTCGTAAATGAATACATTTAGCATGGATTGCTAGAATTTTGGGACATCCTTTGTCATCTGATGTAAGTAACCTCTTTCAAAGACAATTAACAAAGTATAACCTATCATACTACAATAATGATGTTTTGATTTCCTTTATGAGTTATTTTATGCATCTTGAGATTTCTTTCGAACAAGCCAAAGCCTTTCTTTGCATTTCAAGGGACTAGAGTATTTCGGAAGTACTCGAATGTGGTGATCAACCACTAAAAATACGAATGTGACCTACTTCTTGGTGGCACTTATAAACACAAATTTTGCACTCACAAGTTACTAAATGTTGTTTCATCAGCATCTCCCCAAACTCGGATAAAAATATTTTTGTTTTTTAGTCTCTCGGTAAGATCTAGTCATCATATAAGGTTTCCTTTTCCTAAGAGTTCAAAGAATGAGAAAATTTTCATAGGTTTTTGAGATGTTCATATACTTGTATTCTTTATTTAACATCTATCTATCACTTGTTTAAAAGGAAGGTTTCCGTGTGAAAGTGAAAGAAGAACCATCTAAGGTTGTTAAAGAATCTATCACCTAAAGGCATCAAAATGCAAAAAAGAATGCCTTCACATAACCCATTGTTTACGATATCTGTTCAACAATAAAAGGGTAGCAATCGATTAAACTTGCACAACCTACCTATCTTTCTCTAAACTTGCAAAATAATTGTGAGTAAAGGAACAGGTGAACAAAATGGATTAACCATCCCAAGGTAAAATTGACAAGCAAAAAATGATCATCAATGTATTCTCACCTCAAATCGAATATTTTTATAGACAAGCTCTTCAACATTGCTCCCTACTGTAGGTTGTGTATTGACAACCTCTCCTAGGTGCAATTTATACAGAGTTGTCGTCTTGCCAGCATTATCCAATCCTACAACCACAATCTTATACTCTTTCGCCGGAAACAACATAAACCAGAATCTTGATACAAGTGCTCCCATCTTCTACCCAAATCAAGCAAAAACTTCAATCTACATAAAAACAGCCATGAAATCTCATCAAATAAACCATTTTTTTTTTTTTTTGGGACAGGCATCAAATAACAGAATTAGATACAAAAAGAATCTACTAATTAAACAAGGTTGAATCGAAATCAAACAGCAATAATTACAAAAAAGAATCTCTAAATCGCGCAAGAGATGCTCAGATCAGTGAAATTTGCAGAACTAAATCGAACGATTATGTCACTAACTTATAACTTTATTTGTCCGGGAAAAAAAAAACCTTCTAGTTGACGGCAAAAAAAATAAAAATGAAACAAATCAAACCTGGGTCGAGAGACGAGGAAAGACAGAGGAACAGATATCGAAAGTTTTTAGTGCTGCTTTAATGGTGGATTTGGTCGGGAGAGAGGTTTTCTCTGGTTCGAAGAGAGAAAACAAAAAACCAGAGAAACCCTATTTGGCGCAAATTACTCTCCCCCTCCCTATCTCTCAGCGGATTAATTTATAGTTTGGTTCGCAAGGGGAGGAGAAAACATGGCCGATGTTTTGCAGAATTTTTTTTTGCTGTCGCAAGTTCGTAACCACCGTGGAATGCTGACGTGTACCTCGTGTCTGAAATGGGACCCACGAGTAAAACTTCGCGCGAAGCCGCTGACCGCTACAGCCACGTGGCACACTCTTAGAGGATACTAACCGTATTGATGTTTGGTCAATCTAGCTGGACCTAAAAACGAATAACTTGTACCCCTAATAATGGTCAATAATGCTCAAATTCCCATGGTTAAAATCAAGGGTCGGGATCGGAGGACAACCATTTTTGACAACCATTTGGCAGACCCACATAGAAGATGAATCAATGGCTGATTTTTGGTGAATGATCTCTATGGTGAGGAGATCATCATCACAAAAATTCAAATCATTCCGATATTCGTAGACTGGTTTAGAAGTTGAAGAATTATGGACCGTCTATTTTTACCGTGTAACTTGAAAACCACATTTGATGGGGTTAGAAATTTCAGAATGGGCTGATTTTTTGTTGGGGTGATCTGTACGATGAGGAGATCATCCTCACCAAAACCAGCCATTGATTCATCTTCTATGTGGGTCCGCCAAAATGGTTGTCCCCTGATCCCAACCATAAAATTAACCCATGAAAATGACTCCTATCCAACGTTTAGAAATCACTAATAAGTTTGAGTCTTTGTTTGTAGTTCCACTAAGGATTGTCCAAACCATGGTTTTAAAAACGGCCGTTTAAACTGTTTTAACAGCCGTTTAAACGGTAACGCCCCAAGCCCGTTTCTGTTAAAACCGTTTAAACATGTTTAAACGTGTTTAAACACTGACCGTTTGGATGTTTGGCCAATCCCTACGTGGACCCAATCAACCCTAATAGTAATTATAAGCTTTGGATTGGAGTCATTTTCATGGCTTGATTTTAACCATGAGAATTTGAGCATTGGGTACAAGGACCAAAGGTTTGAAATCACTATTCAGACTTATTTTTGGTTTGTAGATCCACTTACCAATTGGCCAAAATGAAAAATCCCAGGTAGAATGCAAACCTAGAGGAGGAGAGTGAATAGGTTATTTTAAAATTTTAATTTAATTAGTCAAATTAACCTAATCACTATGGTCACGGTCCAGGGAACTAATCGCATGCAAAACAATCCTTATCGATTGATTGAAATTAAGACGATTAACCTAACGGACTCAAATTAAATATATCAAAGATATACGAATACTGATTCGTTCAATTTAATCTACACAAAGTAAAATGCGGAATGTAAATAACTCATGAAATTTTTAATGAGGAAACCCATCATGAGAGAAACCTCAGGACCATGTCTAGAAATGTATCACTATGAGAAAGTTAATGGAGTACAAAAAGTTACCACGTAACAACGATACAAAAGTCTTTAGACTCGAATCACTCAAGCCAACTTTTGTTGCGTGGGCCTTCTCTCCACTTACTACATACGCATCAAGTCACATGAGTGCCTTTGCCATACGATCACGATCACAAGTACTAATTCTAACCCCGAATCCCACCACTTGAATCATTCAATCATAAGGAAAGGCTTTGAAGCTATGGTGGTTATGAACTCCCCTCTAAGAACAAAGATGGTTCATAGATTATTAGGGTGATCTCTAGCTTGAGATATATTCGCTAAGCTAAGGTTTTAAAACCTACAAGCTATAGAGATCAAAATTAGGATTTGGGTTCTTCATGTTTGTCAAGGTTTTCGTACTTAGCCTCCATATATAAATATGGACGAGCTAACCTCCAAAATAGAAGGTAGTTGGGTCAAAATAAGATTCCTATCAAAATTAAAAATTATGTTTGCGCAAGGTCCAATCGATTAGAGGATAAATATACTAAAAAAATAAAACAAAAATTTGCCCTCCAATCGGTCGAATGTAATCATCCTCAAAAAATCTAAAGAACATATTTTTTGCATATTTGTTCTCCCAGACAATCAGTCGCAATGCTCGATTGATCAGAGGCCAAAATCCAAAATTGTACTAAAACAATCTCTGATATCCCTTTGTGGGCATGAAAATCAAGTGTCTAGGTTTCTTAGAGATTAAAGATTATCATTTTATCACCTAGTTTCTAGGGTCTTAAAGTCACATACCATCCTAAGTGTGATTAGGTGAAGCTTCTAGTTTTTCAATCGAATCTACATTGCTTCTGAATCTTCTAACTGACTTGAATGATACAAAAATATAATACTCACACAACCTGCAAACACACTAGAAAAGACTGAACATGTTTTGTCATACGAAATTAGTCAATACTAAAAATATAGACCATACATAAACATACATGTGGTCAGCGTCCTCTAAAAAAGTGTCACGTGACTCATATTGTGGGCAGTCAACAAAGTTTTACTCGAGTATTGGCATGCTTCCAAAAAGGAACTTTCCTAGCCCATGAGTGTCCTATGCGTCTCCTAGAAAAAGCACACGTGTCCTACAAATTAACTCAACAAACCCACATTGAGTTACTAATTTTTTTAAATAAAAATTATTTTTCTCATGACTTCTCCAAGATAGATGATAGTCTCTCAGCCTCCTTCCATCGCCCTTTCACATATGAATCTCTCAAATAATATATTTACCCTTGAAAGAAGTGTTAGTGCAGACTTTTCTAGTTACCATGTCAATAAACAATAAATCACAAACTAGAGAATGCTAAGAACAGTTGAAATGTAACTATTAAATAAAAACAATAAATTTAAGTAAAATGGAGCGTACCTGAACAATAACAGCAAACCAATCCAGTTGTATATTCAAAATCAAAAATTGTAATAGAAATGTAGATGATATGCTTGTTGCAGGATCAAACATGAACGAGATTTCAAATCTCATGAAACAATTGTCAAAGAAATTTGCTATATATAAAGGATTTGGATGTTGCAAAATAAATCGGCATGCAAATTAGTAGAAATAGGCCAAGCGGAAAGTTGAAGTTGTCTCAAGCTAAGTATGTGGCAAAAGTACTCAAGAGGTTCAATACAGAATGTGCTAAACTAGTTAACACTCCATTGGCAAGCCACTTCAGACTTTCAAAGAAATACATCGCATCGACACAAGAAGAATGAAATTACATGGCTAAGACACTATATGCCTCAGCCGTTGGAAGCTTAATATACGTTATGGTCTGCATGAAATCGGACATTGCTCATGCAGTGGAAGTTAACAAATTTATGATCAACCCAAGAAAGGAACTTTGGGAAGCGGTCAAGTGGATTCTCAGATATCTGAAAGGTACTAAAAATGCAGCCCTGTGTAATGGAGGATTAGAAATCATCTTATAGGGATATGTTGATTCAGATCTGACATGTGACATTGATGGAAAGAAGAGTACTGCAGGGTATGTGTGTTTACTAGGGCAGTGCGACAGTTAGTTGGCTCTCATAGTTACAAAAGATAGTTAGCATTTCGATGACAGATGCATAGTATCTCTTGAAAGAATTGAGAAAGGAACAAGAAAATTGTAAACTCTAGCGATAGTCAGAATGCAATTCATCTTGCAAAGAATTCTACATTTTATTCAATGATCAAGCATGTCGACATTATGTGCCATTTTTCCTACAAACCATGTTTGAGAATATGCTATTTGGTTTGCAGAAGATCCATACAAGTTAGAATTATGCGGATATGTTTACTAAGGTAGTCACTGTAAAGAAACTGGAGATATGTTCAGTTTATGTTGGTCACACCGAGCTCTCTATGGAGGTATCACATTCCAGATGCAACAAGCTTAACGGAGATATTCATGATTAGTTTCTAAGTAAGAGATTATTATGTTATGTGGAACCTGATGGTGCTAGAGTATTGTACATGAAGGCATGACACCGCGGCTCAAAGTCGCGCTTTGCTAATTGGGGGGTTATAAGGAGACATCGCACCACCTATTCGAAAGGGGTTTGGGGGGCATTGCCCTCCAAAAAAATTTTGGGGAGGACTTTTTCCCTTAAGGGTATTTTTGTACTTTTACATAGAGATGCAAAAACCCTAGTTTCATCTTGCTGTTATATATACCTCAGTTGATCAAAGATGATTATTCATTGTATTGTGAGTGTTTCCTTTTTTGCCTCAGAGCATAGTGGAATCAGTGTGAATCCGTAGATGTGTTGGGTTAAATAATGCCCCTCCCTAAGGGTGTGATACGAGTCCGTAGGTGCGAGGTAGATCGCCGTTGGGGGTCACGTGATCAAATCGTGGAACCCCGTAGGGTGTGATGTCGATTGTTGTATAAAGGCTAAAGTTTGCGTTCTCCTGACAAGATATCTTTTTGGGAAGAATGACAGCTTGAGGTCTAGTAAAGATCCTAACAAATGGTATCAGAGCCTTGGGCTAGAGAAGATCGATGGCGAAAGAAGGAAAGCTGAGGATCGAGAAGTTCAATGGTGCAAACTTCGGATTCTAGAAGATACAGATAGAGGACTACCTGTAATACCCTAAAAATTTTCTTTAGTGGTATTAGGGTAATCTCACCATCACAAGATAATTTTGACAATCTATCTTGAAATTTTTTTATTTGCTTGCATAAAATGAGGTGTGTGACACTTAAAAATACTTTTGATGACTTAACTAGAATAACAATGTTATGACGCATAAGGTTACTTTTCGACCATACACTCTAGGACCTTAACAAAGATAATTAGAATAATATGAAGATAATTTATAACTCATAATTTACCTCCATAATGAACTTGAATTACTAAAATAACATACTTTTGATAAAATATATATGATGGAACCCACATTTTTTTTGTATGACATGTGGGACGCTAGCCCAAAAACCTATGACTTATTTTAAAATAATTAAGGTTAATAACGGGTAGTAGGGTTAATTCCCTTATTAATGATAATAGATTAATTATATGTTGTTGAAAAAAAATTCATCTCTTAGAATATACCTTGGGAGTGGAGTATAAGAATACACCATTTATACATTTGAAGTATGGTACGTAAGCCTTAGGACATTAATAATAGGGTATACCATAAGTTGATGTATTTTGGTCTTTACATAATTAGAATTTTATTTCATATGTAGAGATTAGGAAATAGATGTGGGCCCCATATGGCCAACCGTGCAAAGGTGGAAATCAATGAGAATAGTTAATTTGTATCCATTATGGGAATCATATATATATATATATATAGATATATATTAATTAAATAAAAAATTATATTATTAAATGGTAGAGATTGGTAATAAAAGCAACAAAAATTAAAAAGTTCTTAAGGAACCTTTAAATGTCTCCCAAGAATTCTCTAGAGACTTGTTACAAAGGAAACTCTTGTTCATGAAAAAAGAATAAAAGTGTAGAGATTTTTGAGATTTGAAAAAATTATCTACCAACTAAACTAAATTAGAAACTTGTGAGATTTCTCTTTATAAAATATAGAAGTCAAGGGAGGAGAGAAAAATGGTAATACATATTTCGATATGGGGGTTTTCTCTGAAGGGTGGAAAATTTCTCATCAATAGGCCAAGCTCTCCCTCTCAACTTCCTGCTTGATCTTTATTTGATTATCACTATTCAAGTAAGTACACTCTACAATGTTGTATATTTTCGTTAATTACTATAGTTTTTGTTAATGATTAAATGGTGTATTGTTTAAATTTTAATTTTATTTGTTAATCATATGGGCAAGCGTCATAAATTTATGATTTTTACATTCATTTGTAAAAATTTGTTACCCTTGGTGGAAAATCGTTGCCCTTGGTAGGAATTCGTTACCCTTGGTGAGAAATCGTTGCCCTTGGTGGGAATTTGTTACTCTTGATGTGAATGAATGATGAATATAGTGCATTTAATATCATTATCATGATTAGTTATTTTAGATGGTTTGATCTTCATGATTTTAGGCTAATATGTTGATTAACATGCTAAAATAATTATGATTGAATTATCATCATTGTCTTATATACTCGTTGTACTTTACTGAGCTTTCACTCACGGTATTACACCGAAACATTTTAGATTTTATTGATTTCGGTGAGGAGGATACTCTAGAAGAGAAGAAGTCGATTGATGGTACAAAAATTGAAGAAGAATTTATTGATTAAGTTATTTAAGGGTTTTAATGATGTAATAATCGGTTCTTAAGATTTTGGGTCGTTGGGACCATTAATGGTTTAACTGGATTACTTTACTTCTATTTTTTTACACATTGTGTTTTCCGACATCTTATGCGAAAATATCCAAAAAATATTCATACGATAATATTTTAATATAATTCCAATGAGGTTAGGCCCTACTCAATATAGTATTTTACTAATTTATTTCATGATTTTATGAGTTATATAAGTGGGTGCAGTTTGGCACAAATCTCAAAATTTGTACTGATTTTGCAGAATTAGCACCCTTATTCTGACTTTAAGCAGCTTTGGCACCTATTAAATGACTAAATCTGATCAAGGGAAAAATACGAAAGTTGTAAGTTTTTAAGTTACATTTCTATCCATATATAGTGGGTCAACAGATTCGATATTACATATTCTGTAGAGCCATTTTACTAAGAGGAGGTCAAAACTGCCTAACTACAAAACATCTGACTTTTACAAACCTTTGTCTTAATTTTTTTATAAGTTGTAAAATAGGACTACATGATTTTTATTACATGTAAATTTAGTTTATTTTGAGTAAATAAAAATCCATATGTTATTTGCTTGATTTAGATTCCGATCAAAACTGTAAAAATTAATACAAATGAAAAATCTTACTTTTTACCTATTTTGACAGTTACCATTAGGGCTACATTGAAAGTAGAGAACTGACTCCAAAAATTTGTAAATGTCATTTTTAACCAAAGTGCATTTGTTAAAGTTGTATCTTATGATTTTTAGAATAAAACCCTCCAAGAAAAATAATTTTTTGATATACTTTAAATTTTGACCAAAAGTTGACCATTTTTCTTTGAACCGCGAAAATCAAGTTTCAAAACTATCTTAAATGGGCATTTTTGCTTGAGTGTTTTCACAAAAGATGTTTGATATAAAATCTAGGTAATTACAGAGACCCTAATTAGAGATATTGACCAAAATTAAAAGTTTGACTTTGATTTTGATTTTGGTTATTCCACCGTAATAGCTTATTTACGCTTGTACATTATTTGACTATTTGAGTTGAACCAATATTTATTAATCACGATGGTGATTCTTGATATTTTTTTCATTTTTTAGAATATTTTATTTTTTATCACACCCTGGATCTTGGGTAAACGGACTGATCCACAAGCATTCGGGTTGGATTTAGGTGCCCGGATTCGGGGCATGACACTACCTCTATTAGAAGGACCTGTATCTTCCTCTCGGAGGAAAAGCAAAAAAGCCAGAGAAGATGGCCGATGATGAATGGGAGCTACTTGACAGAAAAGCTCTAGGTACAGTGTGGCTAAGTCTTGCTGCATCTGTAGCCTTTAATATCTCGAACGAGAAGACGACACAAGGTTTGATGGGCGCCCTTTCGAAGATGTATGAAAAACCCTCTTCCTCAAATAAGGTTTTTCTGATGAAAAGATTGTTCAACATGAAGATGGCTGATGATGGAAGTGTGCCTACACATCTCAACGAATTCAACACAGTTACGACCCAGTTGGAATCCATTGGCATCAGCTTCGATGATGAAGTCAGGGCTCTTCTGATTTTATCAGGGTTACTAGACAACTGGGATAGTCTGGTAATGGCAGTGAGCAACTCTTCGGGAACAAGAACGCTGAAGTACGATGATGTCATAAGCGTAATCTTAAGTGAGGAAGCTTGCAGACGATCATCTTGTTCTTCAGGTGAAACATCAGAGAATGCCCTGAGTGTTGAAGAAAGAGGAAGGAAGACGAGCAGAGGAGGCAAAAGCAACGATCGATCAAAATCGAGAACCAGCAAATCCAAAATGCCCTTTGTGAAAAGAGATAACGGTTGCTGGAACTACGGCAAAAAGGGGCACATAAAAAGAGATTGTAGAGCTCCAAAGAAGCAGTCAGAGAACAACCATCAGGGAAGTAAAGAATCGGCAAATGTTTCCGATGAAAATATTTATGATGCGTTAATTTTATCCTATGATAATCGGTATGAATCTTGGTAGTAGATTCTGGTGCATCCTTTCATGCTACTTCGCACAGGGATACTCTTCATAACTATGTGCAGGGTGATTTCGGGAAAGTCTACTTAGGCGATGATGAACCCTGCAGTATTGTTGGAAAGGGTGATGTACAGATAAATCTGTCAAATGGAACAGTGCTGAAGTTGAAAGATGTTAGGCATGTGCCTAGTCTAAAAAGAAATCTGATATCGATTGGCCAACTTACAGATTCGGGATACATGGCAACTTTCACTAGTGATTCATGGAAAGTTACAAAATGGGCTATGGTGATAGCTCCGGGAAAGAAAGAAGGCACACTCTCTGTGACTTCTGGTTCTAACAGTGCCATTGCAGTTGCATCATCAGGGGGTAGACACGAGCACGTGACATCGTAGGCTCAGGCATATGAGCGAGAAGGGGATGAATGTATTACTTTCTAAAGGAAAGTTACTTGGACTAAAGTCCGTAGATCTGGATCTTTGTGAAGACTGCATCTATGGAAAGTAGAGAAATGTCAATTTCTCAAAGGCCATAAGAACTCCAAAGTTGAAACGGCTAGAACTGGTTCACATTGATGTGTGGGGACCAGCCCAGGTATCCTCTCTTGGTGGCTCTCGTTATTTCGTTACTTTCATTGATAATGCTACTAGAAAGCTTTGGGTTTATTTTTTGAAACAAAAATCGGATGTATTTGATGTGTTCAAGAAATGGAAAGCTCTGGTTGAGAATGAAACATGTCAGAAGCTGAAGTGTCTAAGATCAGATAATGGAAGAGAATATTGCAGGGACGAGTTCGAAGAATATTGTGCGGTTACGGAATCAATAGACAGAAGACGATTCCCAGAACACCTCAGCAAAACGGTGTGGCTGAACGCATGAACAAGACGATCCTAGAAGCAAGGAGCATAAGGATCCATTCGGGCTTGCTAAAATAGTTTTGGGCAGATGCTATGAATACTGCGATTTATTTGATCAATCGAGGACCTTAAGTTGCTTTGGACGGTGGATTGCCAGAGGAGGCTTATACTGAAAAGAGGTAAACTTCTCGTACTTAAAATATTTGGTTGTACCTCTTATGTCCATAATGATTCTGAGAACAGAAATAAACTAGATCCAAAATCTAGAAAAGTACACCTTTATTGGATATGGCATTAATGAATTTGGTTACCGATTTTGGGATGAAGAAAATCGAACAATCATTAGAAACAATGATGTCATATTTAATGAAAATGTCATGTATAAGAATAGATTGGAACATCAAAATGAGAAGAATGAGAATAAAGAGTTTGTAGAACTTGATGAGATATCTAGTAGAGATGTTCTGAAACCTCAAGAAGAAAACCTACATATAGAACCGTAGACTCCTCTCCCTGAGAGGAGACCATCTAGGGTCATTAGACCCCCAACTCGTTATTCACCTTCTTTGCATTATTTATTGTTAACTGACAATGGTGAACCAGAATGTTATGAAGAAGCTTTGCAGGATGAAACCAGCGGTAAGTGGGAGCATGCCATGGAAAAGGAGATGGATTCTTTATCATCAAATAAAAAATGGGATCTGATTCAATTACCCACTAGAAAGGCAACATTGCATAACAAATGGGTTTACAGATTAAATGAAGAACATGATAGTACCAAGCGGTACAAGGCCAGGTTGGTTGTTAAGGGGTTTCAACAGAAGGCAGATATTGATTACAATGAAATTTTTTCTCCTGTTGTTAAGATATCTACTATTAGATCGGTCTTAAGCATTGTGGCTATGGAAGACTTGCATTTGAAACAACTGGATGTAAAAACTGTGTTTCTTCATGACGATTTAAAAGAAGACATTTACATGCATCAGCCACATGGGTATATTGTTCTAGGGAAAGAGAAAATGGTATGTAAACTCAGGAAGAGTTTAAACAGGCCCCCCGACAGTGGTATAAGAAATTCGACAGTTTTATGTCCAGTAATGACTTTGATAGATGCCATGCGGATCATTGTTATTATTTCAAGAAGTTTAAAAATTCTTATCTCATACTGCTTTTGTATGTAGATGATATGCTTGTTGCAGGATCAAGCATGAATGAGATTTCAAATCTTAAGGAACAGCTGTCAAGGGAATTTGCTATGAAGGATTTGGGTGCTGCAAAACAAATCATCGGCATGCAAATTACCAGGGACATGACAAACAGGAAGCTGAAGTTGTCTCAGGCTGAGTACGTAGAAAAGGTACTCAAGATGTTCAATATGGAAGGTGTTAAACCAGTCAGCACTCCATTGGCCAGTCACTTCAGGCTTTCAAAAGAATAGAGAGCATCGATACAGGAAGAACGTGATTACATGGCTAAGACATCATATGCCTCAGCCATTGGTAGCTTGATGTACGCTTTAGTCTGTACGAGACCAGACATTGCTCAAGCAGTGGGAGTTGTTAGCAGATTTATGAACAACCTAAGAAAGGAGCATTGGGAAGCGGTCAAGTACTGGATTCTCAGATATCCGAAAGGCACTAAGGATGTTGCCCTGTGTTATAGAGGATTGGAAATCAGCTTACAGGGATACGTTGATTCAAATCTAGCAGGGACGTTGATGGAAGAAAGAGCACGACAGGGTATGTGTTTACTTTGGGCAGTGCGGCAGTCAGTTGAGTCTCATAGTTACAGAAAATAGTTAGTATTTCGACGACAGATGCAGAGTATGTTGCTGCAACGGAAGCTTACAAGGAAATGGTCTGGTTACAGGGTCTTTTGAGAGAACTAGGAAAGGAACAAGAGAGTTGTAAGCTCTACAGCGACAGTCAGAGTGCAATTCACCTTGCTAAGAATTCAGCGTTCCAGTCAAGGACCAAACACATCGATATCAAGTATCACTTCATACGAACCATGTTGGAGAATGGACTATTTAGTTTGGAGAAGATCCACACGAGTCAAAATCCTGCGGATATGTTTACCAAAGTGGTTACTATAGAGAAACTGAAGACTTGTTCAGTTTCTGTTGGTCTTCATACTTAAAAGCCAAGGAGGAGATTCACATCAAGGTCCCTATGGAGGACATTCTAAATGCAGCAAGATCATTGGAGTTGTTTGTGGTCAATCTCGAAGTGGGATATTGTTGTGTTATGTAAAGACTGATGATTTTGGGAAGACTTTTTCTTGAGGGCTTTTCCGTAATTCTCATATAGCCTTATGGAAACCCTAATTTCATCTTAGGGTTATATATACCCCTGTTGGTGAGAGACGAGTATCTCAATCTTGTATTGTGTGTATTTTCTTTTGCCCTAGAGCATAGTGGAATCGGTGTGGATCCATGGACGTACCTCAATCTAAAGGGAACCACGTAAATCTCGGTGTTGTGATTTGTTTGCATCTTTGTTCTTTCTTCCCAACAATTCCAACTCACCCCTCAAACCCTCGTCAAGACAATTACATCACTCGACCCATTATCCCATCAAGAACATGGTCCGATGATCACCAACAACCATTTTATGGATTTTTTTGGAAAATGGAGAAAATTAGGTGAATGATACAGAAAAAATTTGGTAGATCAGAAGATTGAAATCATCCAATAAAGTGGACTATTGGCTATGGAAATCTCCACGACATGATGGATTTTATGTAATATAGCACTTGTACAACCCGTTTTTTCCAAGAACAGCTGTTTCGTCTAGAATAAGGCAGCTATGTAACAATAAAAACCCAATATTTTCATATCTTTTTCAAAAATAACGTGTTATATATAATATGGTTTAAAATTAAATTTTAACGATCGGTTGTGGTCCAAGACCATTAAGTTATTTGCAAAAAAAAAAAAAAACCCAAAAAAAATGGACTTAACGTGATAACAACCGTAATGTCTGTTATCCATTATTTTACTGTTATCAATGGTCCTTTGAAAGACAAAAACCAATAAAATAATAATATTCTACTATAATGTGTCATCATGTTATGACAAACATAACAGTAACGTCACTTGTACGTTGTAATGTTATAACGGTCCAATTTAAACTTTGATATATAATATGTTCTTTTAACATAATGGCCAATATTAATAAAAAAAAAAAACTATTGTTCCAATAACATTTAATTTCATAATTATTAATCAACATATATATCAGCTGTTTTAATAGTACAACCATTGTATCAGACAACAATAAGAGAATTTAAATGAAAACAAATAATGGCCGTAACAGGTCTGTAATGATGTAAATAACATTAATACTGCATTATAACAGTCGTTATTCTTTACATAACAACAGTTGCTACCCGTCAGAGACTGGCATCAGTGGACAAGGTTACTTTAGAACTAAGAATGGATTGACTCATGGCTTGTTTTGGAAATTTCATGTTTTCAGGACCTAGCCCAGTCTTAGTCCATAAGAACCCGCTCAATATTGTTGCAACTACTTTAAGAAAAACCAACTCTCGTCCTGTTTTGAAGGCAAAATCTGAATAAGCAGAGCCCAAAAAAGTGGGCCTGACACAGTTGCTGGACACAGCCCAGAAGGACCAGACCCAGACTGCCAATGTCTGGCCCCATTTTTTGGATTTCCAAACAGGCCCTGAAGTTCCTTTAAACCCTAAGATATTATTCAAAGAACACCATCTTAGCATTTTTCAATTGATGGTATCACATCAGGCCATCTACTTATTCATCCCTATTTTATGGAAAAAAAATTCATCTTTTACGCTGGACAACAGTTTCATACAATGCAAATGCCAAAGGTTAAGAAAATAAAAATAAAGAATCATGTGTACGCTCAATGAAAATTGGGTTTTTATTTTTGGTGTCAGAAAATTTCATAAATTGTGTGTATTATATTATGGGTCGGGCTCGGGGGACACCCATTTTGGCGTACCCACGGAGAAGATGAATCAATGGCTGAATTATGGACTGTCGAGTTTTACCCTGTAACTTGAAAACCACATTTGATGGGATTAGAAATTTCAGAATGGACTGATATTTTGTTGGGGTGATCTATATGGTGAGGAGATCATCCCCACCAAAAATCAGCCATTGATTCTTCTTCTATGTGGGTACGCCAAAATGGGGGTCAAAAATGGGTGTCCCCTCAGCCCGACCCTTATATTATATATAGCTCCAAAGCTATATATGCGAAGGATACCACAAAGATGAAAAACCAAGCAATCAAGAAACAATTCAAAGAAAGAACGCGTGCCAAAAGAAATCATCTCCCAGAAAACTAGTTATATTGAAGATATCCACAAAACACTCAAGTTCTAATAGTTTTGGTGATGGCATTATTTTCTCCAATCTGCCGCAGTATAATCCAAGGCACGCGTGTTGCCTGTAGGGAATAAATCCACACACCCCCAAAATACGCGCTTTTTCAACGGGCTTGATATCCTTTGTGCTGTTGGATCCGAGGTCCCGGGACAGATCCGAGGTCAGACTCCGAGGTATCCGAGATCAGGTTCTGAAGTATCCGAGATCAGATTCCGAGGTGTCCGAGATCAGATTCCAAGGAGTCCGAGGTGTCCGAGATCAGATTCTGAGGAGTCCGAAGTGAGGTTCCGAGACCGCCGAATGATCCTGCAAATAACTCAATGTGGTGGAACTCCACCAAATGAGCCTCCGATGCTTAAGTCAGTCTTCTGAATAAAAGTTATAATCAAGCTTCAATCTCCAAAATCGCCTCGTCTCTACTGTAGCAAATGCTGCTATTTATAGTATTCCAAACTAGATATTTATGTAGATATTTTATATGAACCAGTAAGAACTCACTATGTGTCTTTCGACAATAACTCTTCAAGTCTAAAAGTAATTCCGATGTTTCCGAGGTTACCGAATATCATATCCGAGACTTCCGAGGATCCCGAAGAAGGTAAATAAGATCAAATGTCAAAATCAGTAAATAGCACCCGAGGACCCGAGGTCATAATTCATGAACCCGAGGTGTCCGAGGTACCCGAGGTCATAATGCATCAGAGTCTGAGGTACCCGAGGTCAATTAATCATGGGATCCGACTAGTCCGAGGTACCCGAGGTGAATAAGTCATGGGATCCGACTGTTCCGAGGTACCTGAGCAATCCGAGGTGAATAAGTCATGGGATCCGACTGTTCCGAGGTACCCGAGCAATCCGAGGTACCCGAGGTGCATAAGTCATGGGATCCGACTATTCCGAGGTGCCCGAGCAGTCCGAGGTCAATTTGTAATGGGATCCGACGATCCCGAGGTGCCCGAGAAGTCCGAGGTCCCCAGTAAAGTTTTTCCAATTCTCAGTTTACGGCTAACCACGTGTCAGTCAAGCATGTGACACGTGGCACAATCGCATACGTCCACGTGTCAACAGATTTTATCCCCCACATTGCCGCCGATGTGTTTGCATTTGAACAAGAAGGGGCTTATCAAGTTCCACCTCAACTTGAAGTCGTGCTAAGTTCCACGCTCCTCACTGGCACGCCAGATAGTTCTACCTAGATGGGTGGTACGTTGATTGTCTATCTCATTGGCTCCACTTCTGCAGTAAACCGTATTGGTAGCCAGCCACATGCTTATAGGTCCATGTCCACATGTTATCCCCCCTAAGATTGAATTTGACACATCCCAACTCTTCAATGTCCTATAACAAGAGCTCAAATAATAAAAGAATACAACTTGAATGAGTTGAATTTTCATACTGCATCTCAAATTGAATTCATGGTGAGGTAAAAAAAGAGAGCATTTGGGTGATGCCTGCATAAAATTTGCTGTTGACCAATCCATGACTATTGACTAGTTGTTTGTTCCTCCTTTATTTCTAAGAAAACTAACACTTCACGGACGATATCTTCCATGCTCTTGCGATGCAGAGATGGGTGTCTGTACTTTCTCATCATGAGCATCTGCAGTCTCCATTTTTTTGCTGTACTCTTTTATTGGGAATTTGTTATCCTCGTCACCTTCTCTAAACCGCCTTGTTAGCTGGCTTAAGGCAATCCGACTTTTAGAATACCTCATACCATCAAATGGGGAACTGCAGTATCTCTCTTATGCAATTTTGTCCTACCAACCCATCAAGTTGGTACACCATGGGAGCCCCTCTCACCACCTCCACTCTCCTAATCCACTAATTTTCTTTAAACCCACATTGTCTACTGGAATGGAATATAGTCTGACTTCACGGTAGCTCCACTCATCACCATTGAGCAGAATCAAAGTTCAAGAACTGATAGAAAACTGTTTTATTAATACAACATAAATTGTACAAGGATTTCAGACAAGACCATGGAGTGTGGGATGGTCTAAAGAACTAAAACTTGATCACTTCAAGATGTACAAATATTTACATTTGAAAAGCAAGCAGAGAGCTTCCTGAATATCACAGAGTTCATTTGAAAATAATCTACCCCAACCCGATAATGTATTTATGATTTACTGTGTAACTCAACAAATAGTAAAGCAGGATAACTATTTCCAAAAATGTTAAAGGGTGAGCCTTTAAGATAGTATGAATTTTAGTCCCTATTAGAAATTGGAGCATCATTAGGGAAGATCAAAGAACTTGAGCAGATAAGAGGTGCCTCAACTGAAGTAGATGTTCCTCATTTGAAATGTGAAGAGAGAGACGAAGATTTGTTAAGAGAGACTCCTGCTCCCAACTCAAAGGACCAGAAGCATACAAAGCCCGCACAGTCGATTTGTATGCATGTAGCTCTAGTTTATGGACATTGGCTTCTAATTCTTCTTCAGAATAGGAGGGTAAGTGTTTTCTCCATGACTCAGATAGACACAACTCAGCATCATTGAAAGAGCTACCGGCAATATCCCTAGATGATTTTCGGGAATTTCGAATAGCATATTTTGGAAAGTCGTTACTACTACAACTAGATACAGAGCCCTCGTTACTCTCGTTAGTAACCTGAACAGGCATGGAAAATGGATGCAAGAAATAATAGTTTGGTTTCTCTGTTTCAACATCCATTTGAGATCCAAACATGCATTTCTTACCCATTTTCTTTTTTGGGGAAGAAACATCATCTACCTGTTTAAGCAATGGAAGAGATTTTATGGGCAGTGTGTCACATCCTTGTGCTTTTATCGCTTTCCTTTTCTTACCACCTCTTCCCATAACTGCGTCATCAAGTGATGATTTTAAATAACAGTCATGATTTCTCTTTATGGTTCGCACAGGAGGAAAAGTCTTGAGGTGTTCCTGCCCCTCTCTCTCTCTTGTCTGAGTTTTCTCCACTGATAACTTGTTGTGGAGCCCCACAACCTAAGCCTCGAGAATATTTTGAACTATTTTGTGTAGAATTGCTGTCGATTTGTCTATTTTCACCAACCTGCAAGAACATGTACAAGTTAGAAGATAGAAACACCAAGAGAAGCCCAATGATCCAGGACACCTACCATAAAACACGATATGTTGAAGTTTATAGAATTTCCTAATCAAACTTATCGTTAGTAAGACTAATAGATAATAGAGGTCAAGCCTATAGCTCAAACCATAGTAGGATATAAGATGAACACTGTTATAGCCATATCCCAACTATTTGGGATACTAAGTTACATAGATACCCTCACAATGATGTCGAAGAGTGATGGAAAGAGTGATATAACAATAATTAAGATAATAAACAAGGATATCAGAGAACGATTTTGGCTTTATGCCAGGGAGGTCAGTCATTTAGACCAAGGTTTTAAAGGGCCGTTATAGCGCTATTACGGATCGGGGGGGATGCTTGTAACGCACATGACCAAAAATGGGAATAATGGAAAATAATGAAAATAAACGGATCTAAAATTCAAATTTTGAATTTCAAATTTCCAGTAAAATTTATAACATAAAATAACGGAAAAAAAGTTTTTTTTTGTTAACAATTTTTTTCATAAATAACGGCTATTATTTTCTGAACGTTAAAATGGTATGTAACGTAACAGAGGAGGTCCGTTCCATTATAGCGGTCATTTTTTAAATAATGATTTAGACTATCCTTTTATTTGCATAAACATTGGAGAAGTTTCAAGAAAAAGGAAGAATCTCCATGTCTTTATTGACATAGAGAAGGCACGTGATAGAATCCCTAGAAAGTTAATTTAGTGGGCATTGGGGAAAAAAAAAACAATCCTGGACAAATGTATTGACATCATTTAAAACATGTATGATGGAGTGGTAACTAGTGTGAAAACAATTGGCAGAGATACAAGTTTCTAGTCATAGTGGGGTTGCTGCTAAATAACATATCTTTTTTGCACTAGCTATTAATGGATCAACTGCTCATTTTCAAGGGGAAGTCCCTTCGTATATGTCATTTGCAAAAATGATTTAGTGTTGGTCGATGAGACTAAAGGGAGTAAATGCAAAATTAGAACAATAGAGGGATACATTAGAAACAAGGGATTGTAAAATGAGTAGATCCAAGCCAGAGTATATACAGTGCAGTGCAACATTCGGAAAAACAAGTAAGGGGATGAGGCGTTAGTAAGATTAATGGATAGGAACATCCCAAAGCGAGCATTTACATTATCTAGGTTCATTATCTATAAAGCACGTGAAATTGATAAGGATGTTATCCATGGAACTAGACTTGGATGTCTAAAGTGGAGATGCAGAGTATTATGTAATCGAAGCATAGTGATCAAACTAAAGACTAAATTTTACAAGATAGCATTAAGAGCAGCGATGCTTTGTGGAGAATAATGCTGGGCAATTAAGAAACAACATCTTTATAGAATGAGTGTAATAAAGATAAGGATCTTAAGATGAATGGAAGGAAAAACTAGGGAAGACAATATCGGATATGGGCATATCTAAAGGAATCTAAGAGTAGCCCCACTAAGGGATAAAAGATAAAGTCAATTCTTTCGGCGTGTACAAGCAAGACCAATGAGTTAGAAGTGGTGCTTTAATGCAAATTCTATGCTCTAAAAAGACAAGAAGAAGTTGAAAATGACATGGATTGAGGTAGTAAGAAAAGCTCCAAAGAAACTCCTTAATAGAATATATAACTCTAGATAGAATTGAATGGAAAACAAGATTCATACTGCCCACCCCAAATAGTTGGGATAAGGCACCATGGACTATGATGATGACCAGCACAAGGACATGTGAGTGGGTGCCCTTTTTTCTTTCCACTCGTGAGAGTGTCGCTAGCCTTCCTCTTCAATTTTAAAACCTTGATTGAACTTGTTGACACCACACCTGCAAACCAACACAGTGGTACAAGCCCACATGTTCTAGTAGTTGAAACTTAAGATCATGGTTCAAAGTTTCGACCAAAACCGAAACGTTTCGTTCATTTCATTTCGGTTTCGCTATAACACGAAACTTGGTTTCTTTCGAAACCGAACGATACCGTACAACATAATAAATGTAGTTATCCCATACACATTCATGTACACATGGGCCCCACATATAGGTCTTGGCTCATAATGTCTACATGCATGTCTGTTGTCCACAATATGCAGAAAAATCAGCACACAATGAGATATATATAACAGTCCAATAAACATTGCTAAAAGCACTCCAAAAACGTGCTTAACATTGGGTCCAGTTAAAACAGTCTATATATAACATGGGTGCATTGTTATGCATACTACCAACAAGTGGGCCCACAAATCAGCAAGTCCAGCAAGGGTGGGCTCAGCCCATGCACATGGCCCAACCCCACAAGCCCACAACTTGAACCCATTGGGTTTTGCACCGATCCCAAACTGGCCCACTACTTGGCCTCGGTCTATGCATGGACAAAACCCTTTAGCTTTATTTGTATGGGTTAGGTTCATACCATACCAAACCCGATCCAAACGTGTGGGTCAAGTTCAACCCATGTGGACCAAACCAGAACTCAATGATCAAACCATCCCCGATTTGATCATGACACGATTAAATCAATTTTAATGGTGATCTAGTGGGTTGATTCAAAAAATAAAATTTGGGGTTTAATTGCAAATAACATGCACACACATTAAACTTAATCAAAAATTTTCATATCAAATCCAAGGGATATAAATCCCATATGAAAAATCGATTCAACCTTAAGCATTGTGATTTAATTCCACAAATTAGAATTCTTTAGGACCCTCAATCCCATTCAAAACTTATCCAAGTCCAATATTTTCGAATATAACTAAGATCCAGAATTTTTCTACTCATGATTTGAAAAAATCAAACCGTTAGATCTCTATGTTGATTTAATAAACAACTGGATTACACACATACCTGTAAATCGCTATGAACCATTGGATTCTTGGATGGAGAATACTTGATCAAGCTCACAAAGGATCTAGGGGAGCCCAAAACGTCTTCACCGGCCACGCATCCCTTAGCTATAGAAGGGGCTTAATGCATAGGGTGAGTGGTAGGATTTTCCTACCTATTTATTATTCTTCCATGGAATCCCTTCCCATCATGGAAATTAGAGAGGGAGGATCTACAGTAACCAATGGGAGATGGACACACACATTAACCATTATAGTGACCCTATGACACCTATCCCACATTGATTGCACAAAACCAATTAGTGGAATTAGTTTTCTAATCATAAATCATATTCAACCTCTTTAAGCAACATATTTAACTCGTTTTAACTCGCACGGGGTAGCGTAGTTGGTAACACGCTGAGTGGTCTTTGCCCAGGTCGTGGGATCGATTCCCCGCCCCTCAGACTAGCCTCGATGGTTGTGGTGTACAGGTCACCACACGCATCCTCGATGACGTGTCCCCGCTTGAGCCGAGCCTGAAGGGACCAACCGTGGTAGGGTGCCCGGAACATATGTATGTTGGTCCAAGCCAGGCCAGGCCAGGCTGTGATGGCCTAAATAATAACGGGCCGAGCCATTATATTATTGGGCCAAAGCTTATTTTAGTCAAAAGTTAAACTCAAGCCCAACCCATTTATCTTGCATGCATTTAAGCTCACGCCTGACCTGCCAGGCCTATAAATTCAGCCCAACACCAGGCAATATAAGTCTATGGGCCTAAAAGTCTATCAGTTGAGTTCAACCTATTAACACTTCTACTCAATTGAGCTATGGCCCATCAAAAGTTGTGGCTTAACATCTTGATAATTCTCAAAGATGACTTGGGTAGTGTTTGGGAACGATTCTACAGAAGCACTTTTCCAGCTTTTGGCGTTGTGAAGCGCTTCCTCAACAAAAAATTGTGTTTGGTTCGCAAAAGCACTTTGGCTTCCTGCGTTTAAAAAAAGCTAGAAACGCTTTTTTTTTTTTATAATTTTCAAAGAGTTGAGGGGTCCACCATTCCGTGTATCCCATCAAAGATCATCTTATATTGATGGTAAGAGAAAACTGTAAACAAGCGATGGACCTAATAAATATTTCGTGGGCATGGGCTACCATGTTAATTTCTAAGTCTGTCAGGTTTTATGGACCTAGTAAATATTTGGTGGGCGTGGCTTCCTGTTAATTTCTCTCTGTCTCAACTTTAATTTCTAGTGTCAGCAATTTTGTGAATGGACCTAGGAACACAAAGTGAATGAAAAAGCGCAGACAAAAGCCTACTTTCTTTGTTCTTCCTTGTCCAAGGTACTGGCGTTAGTCAGTAGGCTGGCTTGATGGGCTTTTTAGGTCCATCCCATTATAGGATCGGGCTTGGGTTTTATGAATAGGACTACTTGGTCATGCCTAGGCTTGCTTTTAAGGGGCGTTAAATAATTGGGCCGATCTTGAGGTTGGTTTTAGTAAAAGTAAGATTGAGCCATCTCATATCTAATGGCTTGGCTTGTTATTCTTGGGCTGGCTTGGGCCTGACGTTTTTAGGTCTGTCAAAGGTGGTATAAGTCTATACCTAGCTACTCATCTTCCGAGCTGGGATTGGACAGAACCCAGCTCGAATGGTCTGAGCTGGGCCAACAACACCCCAAGTCCAGCCGAGAAAGGCAACAGAAAGATATCAATAATTAAAGAAAAGGGGGAAAGAGGATGAGCATCTCCTCACCCCATAAAAGTGGATAATGGTACATTTTGAGAACACACTTAACCGAAAAAATAGCGTTCATTTGGTGGGTCATCCCTTATTCCTTTGCCATCCAAACAGTTGGTAATCTCTTATCTTGGATCACGACAGAGCTGGTCTTTTCTATCCCAATCCGGGAACTCAGGAGCTAAGCTAAGCCCAACATAACCCCACACGAAGATAAGATAACTTCAACCAAGCCCAGCCCAAGTCTACATATCTAGGTCAAGCAGCTTGTTTCAATCAAAAGTCCTAGGGTGGCAATTTGGCCCGCGGCCCAGTCCGAGCCCGGCAAGTTTGTTTCGATCTTGGACCGACCCGGCCCGAACCCAGCCCCTGAAGCCTCCGGCCAGGCCTGGGCTTGGTATTTGAGCCCGCAGCCTGGCCCATTATGTGGCCAGCAAAGCCCAAATCTTCATAAAAACTTGAATTTTAAAGCCCTCCTCCCTAAAATTTGAATTTTCCTCCCCCACCCCTTAAAAATTAAAATTTTAAAGCTCTGCCCCTTAAAAACAACTATTTTTTTTTAGTTTTTTTTCAAATTTTAAAAGAAAAATGTCGGTCCAGCCCACAGCCCGGCCCACTAACATCTGGCCCGAGGCTGGGCCCTAAACCCGACCCAGGATTGGGCCACAGGCTGGTCTTGGGCATCAAAATTTCAACATGGTCCGGGCGGGGTAGCAAGGCCCGAGCTGCCCGCTGGGCCAACTAGCTACCTTTACAGTGGAATTAGCTCACAGGCCCAATCCAATTACCTACTCCCCCCCCCCAACACACACACACACACACATTTATGAATTTGATGCGTAGGCAAGGCAGGCCAAGATTCAAGTCCCAACTCCATCCCTAACACTTGGAAATTTAGAATAGGTATTTGTTTTAAGCCATACTGTCTCATATATGAATAATTCCTGCTAATTCTTCCCGAATTTTTTTTCCTAGCACAATAAAATAGAAATAGGCGAGTGGCGACGGCACAATAATCACCACCACATGCGTGTAAAGCGGTATGCATGAACGCTGAATAAGATTCAGCTAAGTAGCAATAATCATGCAACGTGAGAGGAGAAAATGTTCGCTTCTAATGCAAAGCAATGAACTCGATGCTTAACACCCTAAAAAACATGCTGCATGGCAAAGAAGACAAACCCGAGTTTTTTAATTTTTTTTTTTACTTGTTGTGTGGCGTGTTAGCATCAAATTCCCTGCTTTTCGTCCGCAGCAAAAAAGTTCTCGTGAATCGAATGCTAAGTGAGGTGGCTCCGAAGCTAGGAATTTTTTATTTTTTATTTTTATATTTTAGCCAAGATCCGACATATACGCTATAAATTCTATCATTACTCCTAATTGAAATTGTCTAATTCCTCTACAAGACTGGCCTATAGCAGGCTAAAGCAAATCGGACCGGCCGACCACAATTTGCAAAACCAATGCATCAGCATATCGTAATTCACTTAAAAAAAAAAAATCACAAGCTTAGACAATATAGAAATAAGATTACTGGCATATACAATGTATAATCCATCATACCAATCAAGGTCCCCCCCACTAATACGACTCCCGATACTAATAATTAACTATAGTGTGCAATGTGCACCAGGAAAAAAAAAAGGAAAATATATATGATTAAATAATTCATGTAAATTACTAGAAAATTAGAGCATTACATCATTATCATAGATATTTGAACCTTGTATAAAATAAAAAGTGGGTACCACTTTATATTCAAATCCATAGGAAATTAATATAAAAAGTAATTAAATTAAAAATAAAAAATAGTCAATTTTAGCAATAAATAATCTATATTAAAACTATATTATTTTCTTGCTTAGGTGAAGAGTCTGATTTCTAGAAATGGAGATGGAGAGAGGGAAGGGAGGGGTGGGGGCATGTGAAGTGGGCAGCCTTCGATGAGAAAGCCCACTACTTTGGGTCAGGTTGGCAACACTATTCCCAAGCAAAGTGACAACAACCCACATTCAAAGCCTGCACCAAAAGACCGTTGAGCATCCCTTTTACTATACTTTGTCCTCATTGCTCCTTACAAAAAATAAAAGAAAAACCCTAATCTCTGTCATGGGAAGGAGAGAAGCCAGGTGAGGTACATGCTCTGAGTTCCTGACCCACCTTTGACTGACTCATCTGCTATCATAAACATCCATCCTTACTAGGGTTTTTTTTTTTTTTTTAATCCTCTTTCTAAAAGATTCCTCTTCATTCTATGATTAATATATGAATAAACTTAGGAGAACAAGATCTAAGAGATAACACTTAATATTACAGAACATGTGCTTGACTTTCTTATGGAAAATTAACAAAAGTAGGGTTTTCTTCTCCTTCATAACATAAAAAATATGAAAAAATGACAAAAAGTGAATGATTTTTTCTTGACTTATTAGGCAAATTAGACATGCTCTATAGAATAAAAAAAAAATTTTGAAAAAATAACAAAGTTAAATGTATTTATAAAAAAGTAACAAGTTTTGAAAATTTGTAAAGAAAAGATAACCAAACGCCCTTTCGAAGCTTACAGATGCCCTTTGGTTTTTCTGCTTACGGACGCCCTTTCTACAGTTAAAAATAAACCATGAAAAATACTCTAATCCAACGGATAAAAATTACTAATCAAGATGAATTTTGGCATGTAGGTGTGTACCTAGGGATCGGACAAACATCCATGTCAGTTGTCTCTAAGAGTGACACGTGGCACATAATATTGTCCATCATCAATGTTTGCCATTGGCCAAAATTGTACCTCGAGTTGCGTACAAACCAAAAATCAACATGATTAGGGATTTCAAACCTTTAGATCCTTGTAACTAAATAATGGTCAAATTCCCATAGTTAAAATCATCTTGATTTGTAATTTCTATCCGTTGGATTAGAGTAATTTTCATGGTTTATTTTTAACCATAGGTAAAGATCCACCAAATGTGTTTGTTTTATGGAATTTGTAAAAAAAAAAGAAAAAAATTCAACTGATGCCCTTTGAAAGGGCATCAGAAACTTATGGATGCCCTTTCAAAGGGCACCTGTCTCGGTCAGATGGGGTATTTTGGTAATCCCATATAGACGCCTTTTGAAAGGGCTTTTGGTTATCTTATAAATTTTCAAAACTTGTTACTTTTTTTTATAAATACATTAAAATTCATTATTATTATTTTTAAATTTTCTGTCCAGAAACATAAACCTGCTTCCCTTGACTAGGTTTTAAGAGGCTAATAATAAATGAGGAACTTATCAAAAAAATATGAACAACTTACTCTTCTGATATGCATTACATTCTTGAAAAACGGGTATGATGTGGTTTTCCCGATATTGGAAAACTCATGCGGAAATGTTAGGGGAACGCCTGGAAAACTCAATAGGAAACATTAGGGAAACAATTTAAACCAAAAAACCAAAAAACCCTAATAAAACTAACAAATTAAAAACTAATAGCTTTTCTTAATTGATAAAGGGTATACTCAAATTAACGGAAAAAATGGTAACGCCCCCAGTCCGTTGTACTGGTATAACGTCCTCTTTTAAACCTTGATCAAAGGCCTTTCGTATCCTAGTTAACGTATTAGATATAGCTCTAGATAGAGTTGAATGGAGAAAGAGGATTCATGTTGCAGACCCAAATAATTAAGATAAAGCGTAACAGTACAACGATGTTTCGGTACATGATCAGCATTGATATTTATTATAGAATTATGTAAGTAAGGAGCAAGATTTGACACAAAAACATGCAATTTAGACTATGATCCCCTTGAATTGTGGGTGGTTGAGATCATTTGGCTCTGTCAGTGTCATCGACAGAATGTCGTCAGCATGCAAGGAACTATGTGCTTTTATATTTAGACATTTGTGGGACTCTCTGACTCCTGTTTCAGCTAACATGTATCCCATTTCAGCCTCATTATCCTCACTGACAAACAGAGTTAGATACAAATAATTTAGTAAAACTGGCCAGTCAGTGACCGTCGCTCACAATATGAGCCACATGGCACATTTTAGAGGACAATGACTGTATGGATGTTTGGCCAATCCCTAGGTGGAGCTACAAACCAAAAATCAATCTGATTAGTGATTTCTAAGTATTGGATTGGAGTGATTTTCATGGGTTGATTTTAACTTGCATGTGTTAATTTGAGCATTACTTGGGGTACAAGATAGAAAGGTTTGAGATCACTAATAAGACTGATTTTTTATTAAACATCCACTAAAAATGTGCCACATGGCTCATATTGTGGGGAGGTCACGGCTTCCCGGACCGCCGCTGGTCAGGCAAGTTTTTAGTCCAAATAATTCAAGGGTTGAAAATTGAAATAGACCAAAATCCCTATTCATAGACAAATATGCCAGCTCTTATGCACATTGTTAGTGAACAAATCCCATCATTTTTATACTAATTTCATAAGATTCAATCAACATGTTAGGTAGTAGAATTTTGTGATAGCTACTTCAGTTCCAATATCCTACAAGCTAGTAATCTTTTTGAGTCTAGGGTTGTTGTCCTTTGGATTAAGACCAAAGGAAGGGGTATTTTTACAATCCCTAACCCTAAAATACAAAAATACAAAAAACCCATGTTGGCAAGAGGTCAGACTTAGAGGGTAGACTACCCCGCAGAAAGGAATCAGAATCCCCATCTCTTCATGATTGATTCAGCATCCCAAAATCTATATAGACCAATGAACTAAAAATGGAAATAAAATAGAAGGGCACATTTCCCTTGATTACCCAAATTTTCAATAGCTTAGACCCTAGGGTGGGTACAAGGAATTTGAATTCTGATGAGAGAGATTTACAATAATCAAGGAATGTGAGAAGAAGTGGGTGGGTGAAAGAACATGGGAATTGAGGTTGGAATTCGTGCTGCTATCTCTACATTCAGTTAACTAGGCATAGGAAACTGAAGAGAGTGGGACCCATTTCTTTTATTCTAGTTTAGAAATGAGATCAGATGGGTGGGATTGTTTTTACAGGAAGGTGGGGGTCTGCATCAGCATGTGGGTGAAATGAGAAGTAATGTGGGATAAAAAAGGTCGGGAAGCTTTTTCTATAATAATTAGAGCTATGACAGGACATATGTAAGAGGGTTAGCTTGGTATTAGATGGTTATATAGACCCACATGGATCAGGATCAGGATCAGGCAAAGGGAAGGGGTCCTTTTTTTTTTGTCTTCCAGACAGTCCACATGGGCCGGCTGGCAAACCCTAATTGTGATGGGTCGAGCCCACCTGAGACATCCTTGCAAATTAAAGAGAATTTGTAACCCCATCAAATGTTGGTTTCAAGTTAATGATAAAAAATAGACGGTCCATAATTCTTCAACTTGTAAACCAGACTACCAATATCAGAATGATTTGAATTTTTGTGAGGGTGATCTCCTCACCAAAAATCATCCCATGCCAAAACTTCTAATTTATATATTTGCCACAGCGAATTTTTTGGTGTGAAATTTTGTGTCCCCTGATGCTGACCCCGAAAGAAAATCTAGCAACACATTTTTATACTTGTCTAAGAAAATCCTCCAAATACACGTCTAATCTTGTGAAGACCAAGATACACTTGATGTCGTTGACTATACTTAGTAGTAGAACCACAAGTAAAAAAATTGATATCATGTGAATGCAAGCTGTTGGATATGGGAATAATGACATCATATGTTTATTTACACCCACTTTTACAAGCTGACTGCAACCAATATGAGCCACGTGGCACATTCTTAAGAGGCCACTGACGGTATGGATGTTTGGCCAATCGCTAGATGGAGCTACAAACCAAAAAATCAGCCTGAATATTTTCCAACATGGTGAGGGGATGTGACATATATACAAGAGTTCCTGGGTGTACTGCAATACAATATAAACAAGAGTTGGGAGAAATGTGGCCCATCAACATAATTTTAGGAACCAATCAAGATATGGCCCACCAATAAATGTATAAAATTGTCCAGATTATGCATAGGTGGGGCCACTTGTAAGGTCCTTCTATGGAATATGGTGCTGTCCCGCCACATGCTTCATAATGTATTCATAAAGAAAAAGAACTTGTTCTTGGGTGGCCATATATAATGCGCCGTATGGCGACATGGAGGAGGACTAGTCGGGCAAAAGGTGTCCGAAAGAAACGAGTCCGGGCGGCCTAAGTGGAGGGACGGATGACCTGAGCAGTTGAACCCACAAGAGCCAGCCTACAAGTCCTTCATATAACAACAAGGCCACGTTTAAGAAAGAAACATACGTGTGTGTTTGGATTCAGAGTTAGATCTGGCCGGTCAAACATAATCCACAAAAAGACCACTATTTTGTGCTTGTCTCCTCATTTTCTGCATTTTCTTTCTCGTTCTTTCTTCAGATTCTGTGAAAAAGGGTTTGTCCTCAATCAAATAAAGTGTTAGACGGCCAATCCCTATCTGAGAAAAAAATAAAAATTGTAGATCTTTAACTGGAACTTCCCTCTTTTCTTTGAATGTGTAAACCGGCCTACTTAGGAGTCCGTTTTTGGTCACTTGCTTTAGTGACCCTTCTCCCTGTATACTTGGCCGTACTGATGACGACCCATGTTTTAATTTTTTGAAATTTAAAAAAAAAGTCAGGATCGGGGGATAACCATTTTGGCGTACCTACATAGAAGATGAATCAATGGCTGATTTTTGGTGAGGATGATCTCCTCGTATAGATCACCCCAGCAAAAAAATCAGCCCATTCTAAAATTTCTAACGCCATCAAATATGGTTTTCAAGTTACACAGGAAAAGTAGACGGTCCAGAATTCTTCAACTTCTAAACCAGTCTACGAATATTGGAATGATTTAAATTTTTGTGAGGATGATCTCTATGAGGCGGAGATCATCTTCACCAAAAATCAGCCATTGTATCATCTTCTATGTGGGTCCGCCAAATGGTTGTAAAAAATAGTTGTGTCCCGATCCCAACCCTTAAAAAAAAAAATCCCGTCAGAGTTGTCATTGGTAGTTGTCAAGTTTATAAGCTTTAGTGATTGAGATGGATCAGTAAAGAAAGTGACCAAAAGTTGACTATCAACTTACTCATGCTAGTGTACCAAACATAAAACTTTGGGTATCAGGGAGGTAGATAATAGCGGCTTAACCTAAACTCATTATCCAAACACTCCCACAATTGGGTAGGTGGCAAGGGCCTTTATTATTAAGTGATAGGTCTTGGGCGGCAATATACCACACCAACAACAACAAAAACAAGAAAACATGCACGGGCGAAAAACTCCATCCAAACAAGCGAAAAACTAGTTCCAGCTTAATCAGGAGATGATATCGAAGGGACATGGCACTTGTGCATTGGTTACTGACCCTCAACCAATGTAGGTCTCAGAAGGTCGATCTCTTTATGTCGCAATCAGCTCTATCAGTTATAACAACCATCCGATCTGTATACTTTTACTTTAATTTTGGCTGTTCCTCGAGCAAAAATGGATGAGCGAGTTAATCCGATCACCAAGAGTAAAACTTCGCTGACCACCCACGATGACTGCCATGACTGCCACAATATGAGCCACGTGGTACATTTGTAGAAGATGCTGACCATATGGATGTTTGGCCAATCCCTAAGTGGACCTACAGATAAATTAGTGATTTCTAAGTGTTGGTTTGGAGTCATTTTCTTTGGTTGATTTTAACCTTGGTAGTTTCAGTCAAGGTTTAAAGGAGGCCGTTTTAACGGTTAAACGGACTGGGGGCGTTACTGTTTAAACGGATTGAAATGGCCAGGGGCAACAATGGACAAAAATGAAAAAAAATGGAATTTAACGGAATTAAACGGATTTTAACGGAAAAAAATGGGAAAAATGACGCTGAAATTCAAATTTTGAAATTTGAAAATTTAAAAAAAAAATAGAATTTAACAGATTTTAATGGAAATTAAACAGATTTTAACGGAATTAAATGGATTTAACGGCAGTTTTTTTTCACAAAATTTTTCAGAATTAAACGGCTGTTTAAACCATGGTTTTAAAAACGGCCGTTTAAACGGTAACGCCCCAAGCCCGTTTCTGTCTAAACCGTTTAAACCCATTTTATAGGTTTTGAAAAAAACGACCGTTTTTTTGTTTTAACCGCCGTTAAAATCGTTTAAACGGCCATTTAATTTCAAAAAAAATTGTAAAAAAAAATGGCCGTTAAAACCGTTTAATTCCGTTAAAATTGTTAAAATCCGTTTGATTCCATTTTTTTTCTATTTTTTTCCATTTTTGCCCCTGACCGTTTCGATCCGTTTTATCGGCCGTTTAAACAGTAACGCCCCCAGTCCGTTTAACCGTTAAAACAGCCTCCTTTAAACCTTGGTTTAAACGATTTTAATGGCCGTTTAAACGATTTTGACGGCCGTTAAAACAAAAAAACGCCCATTGTTTTCAAAACCGATAAAACGTGTTCAAACGGTTTTAATGGAAACGGGCTTGGGGCGTTAAAACCATTTAAACGGCCGTTTTTAAAACCATGGTTTGAGTATTATTGACTATTAGTTGGATACAAAGATCCAAAGGTTCACTTACTAATCAGGCTGATTTTTGGTTTGTAGGGATTGGCCTAACATTCATTCGGTCAGCGTCCTCTACAAATGTGCAACGTGGCTCATTGTGGGCCATCAGAGTGGTCTTGTGGGCCGTCAGTGAAATTTTACTCGATCACCAAGGCTTTTTTGACCAAATCGATCCCGTACGGTCGTACCCGGGCCTATATGCCTATATGTGCCCTGATATCACATTCAATTGAATCAGAATTATAAAAACTTTGAAGGGGAGAATAGATCTTGGATGACAGACGTCCGTATCACAGCATGAGTCACGTGGAATGCTCTTAGAGATCACTAACTGTATGGATCTTTGGCCCATCTCTATCTCTAGGTGGACCTAAATACGAAAAATCATCCAGAATAGTGATTCTAACCGTATGATCTGACTATACCAAATAATGTTCAAAATCTCACGGTTAAAAACAAACCATGAAAAGGTTTTTAATCCAACAGTTAGAAATCACTAATAGGCTTGTTTTTGGTATGTGTGGACCAAACATTTATACGGTCAGCGGTCTCTACTAATTTGCCACCTATCACATACTGTGGTCCGTATCAACGACGTTGATGACAGACGTCAGGTGAAGTCAACAAGAGTCAAGTCATCATGACATCTACGTGTCACAGCTAAGTAGGAACACTCATTATCGAGTCCACCTTTGCTGACTGCGGAGCTAGTGTCAGCCAAGCCGCTGAAAATTATGTGGTATGTCAGCCACCCCCCGTACAACATAACCCATTAGTAATAATTGAGAAAAAACTTCGACTACGGACGCTTGTTTGCAATCCAAGTGGCCACGCTTAGAGAACACCGACCGCATGGATGTTTGGCTCATCCCTAAGTGGTCCTACACACCAAAAATCAGCTTGATTGGTGATTTATAACCGTTGGATTTGAGTCTTTGTTATGGATTGATTTTAAAATGTGGGATTCAAACAGTATCCAACGTTTAGAAATCACGTATCGAACTAATGTTTAGTCTGTAGGGCCACCTAGGGATGGATCAAACATCCGTGCGGCACTGGTAGAGTGTACTACTTCTCTGTTGCGACCCTCCAAGTTGCTGCGATCTTCACGCCACTGTGATCGCCTCGTTAAAACAGAGTTCCGGCCACTTGAACTTATTCTTATCACTGTTATCCCTTTTGCTTACTGTAGTAGAGTCAAGTTACTGTTAACGATAGAGAAAGTTTTTCTCAAGAGAATTTAGGCACTAATCCTAAAAGGCCATATGTGTACGTGCCTTCTCCTGTTCACTTTCTTTTCAGGTTGGGACAAATTAGAGGAGGAAATTTTTTGATCCTGCAGTTTTTTGATCCAGTGATCCTGCGACTATAGGAGCACGTCACCTGTACTAAGGTTAAGGTGAGGTTTAATTGCTTTTTATAATTCCCACAAGTTATGTTGTTCAAGATAAGTGAGCCCCACATGTCAATTAAGTGGGCCTTCCATGTCATGTATACGTAGGCCCCCACATGTCGCGTGCTAGTATTTCAAAATCTCATCTCATGTGGTATATATGTGAGCATGGTGTATAATGCATTAATATACATTGAAAGTTCGTTTTTTCGTTTGGGTTGCCTCTCTTAACAAGTTTCTTACGGTTAAAAATTTAATCAAGAGAAAATGGGTAATGGTGAATTTTTGTGTTTTTTGTAAAGCCAATGGAAAAAACACTAATCGCATATTTGTTCATTGTGAGTTTGTTCGACAGATATGGTACCTTTTCCTTGGCCACATAAACTTATATTGGGTGTTTCCAGAAATAAAAGGCGAAGTCATGGAGAGTTGGACACAACCACTCATGTCAACAAAAGGAAAGACGATTTGGACAATGATACCAATGGCAATCTCATGGGAGGTGTGGTTGGAAAAGAATAGGAGAACATTCCAAGGCAAAGAACGCTCGCTCCAAGAGGTTATCATCAGCATCAAGGCACTAATATATAGCTGGAGCAGCATTTCATTAGAAATGAGATGAACATTTTCCAGTGATATAGTTTTTAGACCGGAGCATCTATTGCAATGATTTTGTAAACATCACTTTGTCACCCTTTGAGATCTTCTCGATCTCCATCTTTTAATATATTTTCGACTTATCAAAAAAAAAAAAAATCATTAGCAACACTGTATCAACGCTTGTTGCACCACTTAATGAAACAAACACACTAAATTCGCAAAAAAAAGTTTTCCCATGTCATTTTCTCAGTAAATAAATGCAGCCTAAATGTTTATTCTAGTAAAAAATAGCTTCTCCTTGGTTGGCTTGCATTTTACAATTAGGTCGTGTTTGATTGTCAAATGGGAAAATTGCATTTTCCTTAGGAAAACACAACTGTCCATTGTGAAACTCAGACTTCACAGTCATGACCAGTAAGCGATACCGTCAATGTAACGACCCTTCAACGTAGGTATATTGTGATTGGATGACATGTGTACCAAAATCAATTAGATCTCATTCTTTAATTAATTAATTTACATTTGATATAGTGATGATGTGTCACAATCATAATTGTACTTTTATGCATGTGAGTGTACTAAGTCTTGGTGCACCATCTTTTGACCATGTTTAGGTATAATTGTCAGCATATGCAACTGACCCCATTGGTGAGATCAGATCATTCAGACCATGCACCGTTTAGCCGTGCAACAAAACGATCAGTACTCCTTAAATTATGTTCATGTGGGTGGGTTCCACAAAGGCGTATCAAAATAAATTAACTATTGAAAGAGGGTCCATGTGAAGAGATCTCAAGCCAATCTATCTTCCTTGGAGTATCTTCACTAGGAGTTCATTTTTTTTGTTCAACAACGCCTCTGCACGACATGTACCTTCACAACACTCTTTTGACATTGTTCTCAAAAAAGTTTCAATTCCGAAAATGAAAAACTGTATGATCAAGGGTGCGTGTCGGATACAGAGGCGTTGTTGAGCGCTGCTGCTTGACGGCAACACTGCTGTTGAGCAACAATGAGCTCGTAATTAAGATACTTAACTACTTGTCATTGTTTTTTTTGGTAGGTTAAGGCAATTGGGTCCGTGGTTAGCAGTTAATGGGGACAAAAGTCTCGAGATGGGTGGCCGGATCAGTGGGGACCGATCCTACCCGATCCCGATCACGATCAGGTGTCTAGTTCAAGACGATGTAAGGCTCCTTGAGGAAACTGTACGTCTAGTTGAGGTCAGATAACGGATAACCCTTATCAAATGGCTCAGTGCTTGCCGATCCCATCCGGATCATCCGATCCAGAATGAGAACGAGAACCGTGATCAGCACTCATGAACTTTACAAGTTGGCACCTTTCACAACCATAACTTTTTCTTGGAACCTTCCCCATATTTTCTCACCGTCTAAATCAATGAAACATCACCAAATCGATCTACATTTTTAGCCACGGTGTCCATAATATGGTGGCCCCAAACCCAGCAGGCCATACGATCAAAGCTTATATGACTGCCCAGTATACGAGCCACATGACACACTTTTAGAGGACTATGACCGTATGGATGTTTGGCCAGTCCCTATATGGGCCTACAAACCAAAAATCAGCCTGATTAGTGATTTCTAAGCGTTCGATTTGAGTCATTTTCATGGGCTGATTTTAACCGTATGAATTTGAGCATTATTGGTCATTATTTGGGTACAGGGATCCAAAGGATTTAAATCACTAATCAGGCTGATTTTTGATTTGTAGACCCATATAGGGATAGGCCAAACATCAATAAAGGCAGCATCCTCAAAAAAGAATGCCACGTGGCTCATATTGTGGGCGGTCATATAGGTTTTACTCTAGGCCATACCACAAGTCTCCCTTTGTGAGTATGACAAAATTTTCATCTCTTTGGGTTTTATTTAAAAAAAAGGGTATTTTCGTAATTTTAAAGATTGGACATTGATCATCTGATGGACTGTGGAGAGAGGTCAACGTAATCTGGTCTTGTCTGTACAACACCTACCTCTCATATAAACTACTAAGTTTAGTAAAATTAAAAGTCGAATCTCTATATCTGCCTTTATGTTCATCAGCAGGACCCACCAGAATGAATCAGTGGCCTCCAGCTCACGGATTTTATTTCATCGATTCTTTCTGATTACGCTGTACTCAGAACCAGAGTTTAAAGACTCACAATAGAGGTGATAACCTACATCGCGCATACAGCAAAATCTCTTATGTATGTGGGTCCCACCAAACCTCTATCTGATACTCAAGCCATCCGCAACCATACAAATCATGACATGAATCACGAGAAAACTAGAGGAGTGTACGAAGCATCAAGAAGGAAAATGAGTTGCTAATCTGCGCTCAATTTCAATTTCATTGTAGCTGGTCCTTATGATGTTGAGTGTTATAGATCAGAATACCATTCTATTTCATCCCTAAAAGAAATCCTATATTATAAGTCAATTTGATTGGAAGACCTCAACCACATGATTTAAATTATGAAATTTATCTATCATACGCATATAATACACGATCTTATCGTATTACTAACAACGGACGCGAACCCATTATTGCACGCTACGGTTATAATACGTTGCTTCGATCACATTGGATTTGAGCACTTTTTCATTGGACCCACCCTTGGCCTGTTCATGAAACCCATGAAAATTGATAGAATCCAACTGCTAGAAATCACCACTAAGATTATTTTTATCCAACGGCTAGAAATAACCATTAAAATTATTTTTTTAGCGTGTAGATCAGGTGGGCCAAATATTCTGTCAATGGACCCAAAAGAATTATGGATGTTTGGCCATTTCTAGACGGACCTAGTGACCAAAATCAGCTTGATTAGTGAATTTTAGCTGTTGAATTGGAGATTTTTTTCATTGGTTTATTTTTAATCATGGATTTCGAGCATTATTTAGGGTACACAGATCCAAAGGTTTGAAATCACTAACTAGGCTGATTTTTGGTATATAGGTCCACTTAAGGATGGGCCAAACATCCATACGGTCAATGGTGTTTAAGAGTGTGCCACGTGGCTGATACTGTGGTAGACATTGTATAAAACACATGGCATACTCTTAGAGACAACTTACCATTGGCTACACCTAGATGGACCTACAGACCAAAATTAGCCTGGTTGGTGGTTTCTAACCGTTGCATTTGAGTACCCCTAAATAAAGCTTAAATCCCACGTTTAAAAATAAATTTACGAAAAATATTCAAATCCAATCCAATGATTTCAAATCACCAATCAGGCTGGATAAACATCCATACGGTCATTGATCACTAAGAATGGGCCACCTCGCTCAGAGGACGTCCGTCCTCGTATACTTCCGTGAGGTAAATGGACTCCAGGTTAAAGGTTGAGAAAAGGGGACAAAATTTTTTATCTGTAACTTTTTGATCCAGCGTCCTGGCGCTTATACTTAAGTGCCACCTGTCCTGGGATTAAGGTCCCTTAACTATAGTTAATGGTCCACCTTAACCCAAGACAGGTGGCAGTTAACTATAAGTGACAGGATGCTTGGTCAAAAAATTTGCGTGATGAAATATTTTCAGCAGAGGAGGAGGGGGTGCAGTTAAGTCTACCGTGTGTCATTACGGGATCGCGGAGTACTTTGTTTTGTTGACCGACGTTCGTCATGTCTGTAAGTCCACCTAGGATTGGGGAGTAAATCCTACCTGACCACCCACAAAATAGGCCACGTGGCAATCTATTAGAGGACATTGACTGTATAGATGTTTGGCCAATCCCAGGTGGATCTTTAAACTCAAAATCAACCTGATCAATGGTTTCTAAGCGTAAGTTGAAGTCATTTTCATGGGTTGATTTTAACCGTTGGAATTTGAGCAGTATTTACCATTATTTGGATAAAAAGATCCAAAGGTTTGAAATCAATAATCAGGCTGATTTTTGGTTTGTAGGTCCACTTCGGGATTGGCCAAACATCCATGCAGTCAACGTCTACCACGCGGCTTATATTATGGGTGGTCAGTGATTCCCTGACATTTGGTGGTCAGGCAAGTCTTACTCACGATTAGGGGTGTCAACGGGTCGGTTCCGGTTCGGTTCCTAAGGTGACCAGAACCGGAACAAACGGTTCCAGTTCTTATCAGGTTCGGGTACTTATCGGTTCCAATTCTCAAAGTGATGGTACCAGAACCGGAATCGATTATGTAGTTTTTGTCAGTTCCGATTCCGATTTCAGGTATAACGGGTCCAATCTTGGTAATATGAGAATTTTTACACTATATTTATATATTGGTTCCGGTTCTTATCGGTTCAGTTCCGATTCTTATCGGTTTCGGTTCCATATTAGAGTACCGGAACCGTAACCATTAGTTTTCGGTTCGATTCCGGTTCTGGTTCTTTTTAATCGGTTCTCAAAAATGTGGTACCGGAATCGGTGCACCGGCACCGGTTCGGTTCGGTTAAATCGGATAAAATTGACACCCCTACTCAGGATTGGGCCAAACATCCATATGGTCAGAGACCTCCCCGTGGGTCATACTATGGTCATCAACTTTGATGACGGACGTCCGTCAGCAAAGGTTTACTCGGGTTTGCGCTGTTGAGTTTAGAAAACGATGCGAGTGCGCTACGTCATGCATTTCCCAAAGCTCACTGGGTGATGGTACCAAGGCAACCCTACAAGCCGTTTTCTCACCTCCCTCGTGAGTCGCGTTATATCCTCTCTCTCTCTCTCTCTCGACAGCTTTAATTTCACGAGTACGTCGCTCAGCAAAAACTTTTCTACGACCTCCCGGTGAAATTAATGGACAATGTGACCTGTTTTGATTGAATCGTTTAATCTAAACCGTTCAGCAGGTGGGCCATCTCTTGGGTGGGGACATATAGCATTCCGAATAAGTAGACTACGGATCAACCGACGGCTACATGCACATAACCCAACGATGGGATTTAAAGTTCATACAAACATCTTGTCTTAATAGTCCAACAGGGAATGATTATGGAGTTCCAAAGTACAAAGTACAAATAACAGGGGGTATTTTGGTAATTATAGATCTATCCCAGTCATACTTATGTAACTCAAGGAAGTGGATTTCTGACACGTACCCATTCTTTTGGAAGTTTTCCTGCTATTTGCACGAAAATCTAAAATGCCAGTTTAAGCCCCGCAATTGGGGATTTACTAGTCATTTTCGGAGTAAAATAAGGACACGCTTGTCATTACAACCATTTTTCTTGGCTACCTTTCCTCCAACAAAGTCCTCTCTTTAAAAGAGCCACAAGCGGGAGTCTGGGTCATTGGGAGATAGGAGAAAGACTCTCTCAACTCTCGTAGAGAGATGCAGAAATGGAGATTTGAGTAGAAAAGTTGCAGAGAGATCGGAAGGTGGTGAAGAAATGCAGTAATGAAGGTTTGATACAGATAAGCTTCAGAGAGAGCGAGGGAGAGAGAGCATCGGAAAAGTCAGGAAACTTGCCGGAAAAATGACGACAGGGATGTTCCACGACCAGAAACTGGAGAAGCAGGTAGAGAAGCAGATGGGATGCATGACCGGATTCCTTCAGATCTTTGATCGCCACCAGATTCTTGTTGGAAAACGCCTCTACGCTACCAAACGACTGCCTCCCTCTCCGGTCAGATTCAATTTCTTTTTTCTCTTGTTGCATTTGATATCTTTCTGTGCGATTGAATAATAGAAGCACATTTGTTTGATACGCTTCATCGAAAATCCAGGCGATCGATTCTACATCCCAGTCGGAGAAGTCCGTTGGATCTCCTGTCTTCTCCAGTGAACTACAGCAGCACTTGCAGCAGCAACAACCTCAGCCGCGATCTTCGCCGGATTGTACGAAAACTCCGCCGGGAATCTGTTCTCCGGTGCCAGAACTTTCAACTCCGGCGGAGATTCAGGTGAGAACGCCTCCTCTCCCGGTTTTCGAATTCAAGGAAGCCTTGAGATCTTCGTGGAAGTTCAGAGAATCTCCGAGGCTGTCTCTGGACAGCAGAGCGACTGTCGATGGAAAGGGAAGCCTATATCCGAGGGAGATACGAACGAACGCCGCGATTTTATCTGCGACTCGGTGCGAGAGCTCTGCAGAAGGGACGAACGCGGAGGAGATGGATAAGCAGCGACGTTCGCCGAGCGTCATTGCGAGGCTTATGGGACTCGAAGCGTTACCCGATTCCGGTCGCGAACCCCTCAAGAAAGCAGAGCTAAGGAGGTCCGCTTCGGAGTCTAGGTCTGGAGATCTTCAGTATCGATTCATTGACGGGAACAACTTCCAGCTGAAGCAGTCGTACCAGCCGAATTCTGGAACTAATGGTTCCAACAATGCGATGAGGGAAAATGCAGTCGTAGAAGTTCACGGATCGGAAGCTCGAAGACCAGATTTGATGGAGTTTTGCGTTAGAAAACCAGAATCAGCGAAAGCTTCGAACGGAGGTTTGCCTATTTCACCATGGAAGTTGCAGCAGCAGCGTAGGAGCTTCTTCGACTCGCAGGATTTCTTTCCGGAGCCGAAGCAGACAGGATCTCTGTATGGAGAGATCGAGAAGCGGTTGAAGATGAGAGGAATCGATGAACCAGCAAAGGATCTAGAGACACTGAAGCAGATCCTCGAAGCTCTGCAACTCAAAGGACTCTTACATACTAAGAAAAGAGCAGAGCAGATCGGCCACCGTAATTTTGTCTTCGATCGGAGATTCTCCTCTGAAGAATCTCCAATCGTCATCATGAAGCCATCGAGATCGATGGTTTCGATGAATCGACCGGGAAGAACCGGAAACGATTCTCCACCTTCGAATTCAAGATCCAAAGCTGGAATTCGTCGGAATCTCAATCTCTCAGGCGAGAAACCTAGCCGTTATCGTCCGGAAATTGGTCGAAATCTGCAGACGGATAGAAGTGCCAGAAATTCAAAGTCGCCTGATCGGAGCGAGGGCAATGCGAAGAGTCCGAGTTCTCTAGCAAGGAGAAAACCATTAAGCATTGAGACGCAGAGGAGAGGAAATGATTCTATGGAGCAGCGGAGAAGCTCTCCTATTCACTCTCCAAAGATTACTTCAACGAAAACAGGATCAGATCAGACAACGAACAGATCACCGAGAAACAACAGGAGACCGACGGTTGAGATTTCTCCGAAAGAGAGGATTACCGTTCCGGTGGAGGACGAATCATCCTCCATTTCTGAGAGCAGTATCAGCACGTCTTCTCAAAACGATATAGAGGTGAGTGAGAGAAATCGTTTATTTATTTTTTCTTTTGTTCATTTTTCTTCAGTGTTCTTACTTTTACGATGAAATGCAGTTGCAGAGACCGAAAATGGAGAATTACAAGGAAGGGAGGAGTCTTTTGGAGAGATGTGATAAGCTACTTCACAGCATAGCTGAGATCACAGCGGCCGAGTTGCAGCCGAGTCCCGTCTCGGTTCTCGACTCGTCCTTCTACAAGGACGAGTCGTCTCCTTCCCCTGTCATGAAGCGATGCATCGATTTCAAAGGTAGATTTATTTTTCTCAAAATTCTGTTCTTTTGACCTTTGCAATTTTCAGGGGTCCCGGTGGCGAGTAAAAGTGTAACACTTCGCTGACCGCCCAAAATTTGAGCCACGTCACTCTTAGAGGAATCTGACCGAAGACCCAAAAATGAACCTGATTAGTGATTTCAAACCTTTGGATCTTTGTACCCCAAATAATGGTCAATAAGGCTCAATTTCCACGGTTCAAATCAACCCATGAAAATGACTCCAATCCAACGCTTAAAATCACTAATCAGGTTGATTTTTGGTTCGTAGGTCCATCTAGGGATTGGCCAAACATCCATTCGGTCAGCGTCCTCTAACAATTTGCCACGTGGCGCATATTGTGGGAGGTCAGCGAAGTTTTACTTGTAGGATGAGCTTTGGGGCCTAACCTGACTACCGGCTCACGTTAGTAAAAAAAATAGAAAAACAATTATAATGTGCAGGTAGTCCATGTCACGTCGGAGAGCTGGAAGACGTTGATCATCGAATGTCCTTGCTGGATGTTGATATGGATGGCGTATTCAAGTCAAATGCATTGGGTGATATTTATCTGTCGTCCATGTAACGGAGTTAAATAGAAAAATGACCGAAACCACCCCGGAATAATTAAACAAGCTTTTTTTAATGACCACTTTGCCCTAAGCCCTGTCATTGATTCTGATAATTAGTCTTTATTGTTGATTTAATCAGATCAATCAGTGGAGCTAGACGACGAGAACCGGAGCCCAGTGAACTCGCCCGTCCGATTGAAATCCGAAGATAAATCGGACGACTGTGATTACCTCTATGTCTCAGAGATCCTCCGAGCTTCCGACTACCTTTCTGAAGACTCAGATGTTTTCTTGTTACTTGAGAAACAACAATACAAGACGAATTCCTCTAAAATTTCCAGACTCCATCGGAAGCTTGTTTTCGACACAATTACAGAAATTCTGGATCAAAAGAGACAATTGCCGCCGTGGAAGGTCTTTTCTGGTGCAGATTTTGTTAATGGAAAGCCTTCATTGCGACAGATATGGTTGGAATTCTCGAGAATGAGAGAGAGAGAGACGAACGAAGACTTGTTGGAAGTCATTTGCGGAGTACTTCGGAAGGACATGGGCGGGGACGGGATCACCGGATGGAGAGATTGTCCGATGGAAATGTCGGAGGCCGTGTTGGATATCGAACGGCTGATATTCAAGGATCTAGTTGCAGAGACGATCCGTGATCTTGCTGCCTTTACCGGGAAAAGCATAGCCTTGGCGCCTCTTAGAAGGAAGTTAGTTTTTTGAATGAATGAAAGAAAGGCTTTCGTAATTTCGTTATTTTTCGCGCGCTTTCTTTGGCTCTCTGTTTTTTCGTGGGTTTTTTTTTTCTCTTATAAAATGGGAAAATCTGAGCCGTTTAACGTTTTCCTTTCTAACTCCGTTTGCTCGAGATTGAGATTTTGTAGTACGCGATGCATGAAAGCAAAGTAAATCTAACGTTCCCCTTCGCGTGTATCCATCAACTATGATGAATAATATCTACTACCAAAATCTTGTTCCAAGTAATCATAATCATTCAATTAGGCCCAGAAAGTTATGGTTAAGGGGGGAACCAAAAATTTGACTATGTGGTCAGTGCCAGTGGCGGAGCCAGGGGTCCCCAACTTTAAAATGTTATTTTATTTTTTACAGAAGGAAAAAAAAAATGTAATTACTCATTCACCGCTGTCCTATAGGCCCACTGTCTGCATGGATGTTTAGTCCACACCTTAACGGATATACACACCAAAAATCACCATGATCGGTTAACTCTAGCCATTAGATTTTAGTACTTTTTTAAGGCATGATTCTAGCCGATGGATTCAACAAATTTTGTGAGTACTAAGTCTAACTGCCAAAAATCACCAAACAATCTATTTTGGTGAATGTCTACCTAGAACTCGAGTTTGATGTCTCCTGTTCCCCTCCTAAAGCCCACTGACCTTATGGATATTTGGTGTTGGTCTACCTCTTGATGGGTCTACGAGTTAAAAAAATAAAGTATAATTGGTGATTAATAGCCGTTGGATGTATTTTAATATGATTTTTGGCCGTTGGATTTGAACCATTTTCTTGGATGCTAAAATTTAACTGTTATAAATTATTGATCAAGATGATAAAAGTATGTAGGTCTACCAAGAAGTAGACCAAACATACCAAAGGGTGGGATAAACACCCATGCCTAGTGGGCCCATCAACCTTCCTTTAAGTTCTTGGACGCCTGCCTCGGCCTTGCCTTGCCTGCCCCACTTTGACAGTCGCTGGCCGCTTGCCCACCCTTGAACAAAATCCTGGCTCTGCCTGCCACTAGTCAGCGCCTTGTCATGTGTACAACTTTTGTGCTGGGGTCCACTTAAGAGATGCACCATTTTACCTCAATATGTGAGTGCAAGTTTGCTGCCTCCCGGTTTGAAGTCCCTCCCAAAAAGCACTCTTTCAAGTTTGATTGGTGATTTTAAGCCATGTGATCTGAATATTTTAATGGGTTGATTTCCAGCCGTTGGATTTGAGCTTTTTTGGGGGGGGGGTTTCAAATCTTACGGCAAGAAATCACCAATCAAGCTGATTTCGGTGTGTGGGCCCACCAAGGGTTGGACCAAACATCCATGCGGCAGCGGTCCTCAAAGAGTATAAACTGTTGGTGTAAAGATTGCTAGACAATCAAATAGGGTTGGATGGTTAAGATCATCTCATCATACTAGTTCCTTACATCAGAGATCTCTATCGCCTGCATGTCCGCCATGTAACACCCATATCTTGTGTATAATATTAGAACTCTAGATTCATAAATACCTTTTTCTTTCTAAGCTTTACCTAAAGAAGATGATCACGTGTAGCTAGGACCCAAACTTTTTGTTCGTTGATACAAAGGTAATGCTTTTTGATTGGGTATCATGTGATGTAGGTCCCCCTTTCATGTGCCAATATATTAATTAACATTAGAATGAAGACAAACAGCTTTTATCCATGGATCATCATCATCATCATGATCTACACCAAGTAATACAAATAATTAGGTGCACCACTTTTACGAAATAAAGGAATATAGAACATTTTGTGTCCGTTGCATTTGTTTCAGTCATGGTTGCAACAAGCGTTACATGGACCTTTATATTGTGGAGGGTAACTTTTCTATTTTTTAACTATTTTTAGCTATCAGTATGTTTTTATCAGAATTTGAAAACTCGAAAGTCTACCGAGTTGAGTTAACTCGAAAACTCAAACTCTACCCGAAGTAACTCGACTTGAGTAATATATTAATATTATTTATATATTTTAATATTAATATATAAATATCATATTTTAATATTAATATATAAATATCATATTTTTATAAGCAGAATTTATAAGATTTTGGTTGAGTTTGAATTGACAAGGTGTTTATTTGGTGCGTCGATTGTAAAACAATGTGCTTGGTGTGTTGTTTTTTTTAGAAAAACAACACACCACACCCATTGTTTATTCGATTCGAGTTCATTCCAAATCTACTCGAAATTCAGCCGAGTCGAGTCAACTCGGCCGAGTTTCAAGTTGGCTCACGAGTTTTAAAACACTGGTTTTTACCCAATGCATTTTTTTTGTTAAATATGTGTATAAATAGCCCCCGTAATAACCATGGTTCAAAAACTCGAGATCGGAGGGCTTGGATCCCAACCCGGATCGCCCAAATATCGTTCATTTCATTTGAAAATACATTCCTATTTTATCGCATGTTTGGAAAATGCATATTTTCTGGGGTGGAACGCCAGGACCTCGCGACCAAACAAACGGCCCTATGGAGCTTTCCCCCCGTCACCTCAATTTTGAAAAGTTAAAAACAAAAAAAACAAAAAAAAAACCTTTAGTTACAATAGTTTCAGCTTTTTTAGCTGACGTGGCACAACTTGAGCAGCGCCGTTTTGCTTGGTTTGTGCAGTCCTGGCACGTAGAAGCCGCTCCCCAATTAAACAGCCATTTAAAATATTTTCCAAATAAATTTTTTTTTTTTAAATTTCGAACGAAAAAAAGATGATTTTAAAGAAATTATTTTTGTGCAATCAAACAATGTACTAAGAATAAATGGTTAGCTAAAAAAGAGCTAATAATAATCATGATTAATCTAGAAAGAGAATTTACCTATTTGTCTGTTTGGTAATTATTCACCCTTCAATTTAGGAAGAAAATCATAATGTTACCTAAAATCAAGATTTATTGAGCCTTCACATCACACCATGCACATGCCCCCACACATTCATTGGTTTGTAGGATTCTTTGAATTGGGGGTATGGCCCCATAATTCATGCCAATTACACACTCTAACCCCTTTGGGTCCCACCTATTTCCTCATTCACTTCCAAAGTCAGATGGCTTGTCATCACAATCCCACCACATGTGAGAGGGTTTACATGGTCTAAAATCTTATGGAGTGTTGGAAACCAAGGTTTAAAGGAGGCCGTTTTAATGGTTAAATGGATTGGGGGTGTAACTGTTTAAACAGCCGTTAAAACGGATTGAAATGGCTAGGGGCAAAAATGGAAAAAAAATTGAAACAAAATGGAATTAAATGGATTTTAACGGATTTAACGGCCTTTTTTTTAACAAAAATTTTCAGAATTAAACGGCTGTTTAAACGATTTTAACGGCCGTTAAAATAAAAAAACGGCTGTTTTATTAAAAAAAGATAAAACATGTTTTAACAGAAACGGGCTTGGGGCATTACCGTTTAAACGGCTGTTTTTAAAACCATGTTGGAAACATGAAGATTCTTTGCAACTCTAATGTATACTAGGGGACCACATGTGATGTACGTGCACCTTACACATGTCGGCACCCAGCGGCAGAGCTAGGTGCGAGGGTGGGCCCACCCTCAATTTTAAAATATTTTAGAAGAAAAAGATTTTTGCTCCAAAGTACCCTTTTGCCCACCTTGGAAAAAATCTATCCAATGCCCCCCTTTAAAACTTAGAATTTTTTTTTATATATGCCCACTCTAAAATAAAATCCTGGCTATGCCACTGTTAGCATCTTACGGTTGGCACAATCTTAGAGATCACTGACCGTATGGATGTTTGGTACATCCCTAGTTGGACCCACATACCAAAATTCATCTTGATTAGTAATTTCTATATTGGATTAAAGTCTTTTTCACAATTTATTTTTAATCGTTGGTTTCTAGCAATATTTGTGGGGTACTCAAATTCAAATGTTAGAAATCATTAATCAGGCCAATTTTTGTTACATAAATCCATCTAGGGATGGGCCAAACATCCATACAGTCAGTAGCCTATAATAGTATGCCATGTGACTTATGGGCCCGTCGTCAACTTTGATGATGGACACCATCATCAAATTTTTTCTAGGGACAAAGATTAGGTGTCTAGTTGGAGTTAGTAAATATTTTTATGTTAAAATATTGAATAACCAAAGCACTTTTATAAATAAATAAAAATTAAAAATAAAAGAAACAATTTGTAAATTTAAGAAATTTGATAGTCATATTAAGAATAAGGATTTTTTTTATTTTTTTTTAATGAGAGTGGAGCATTGAATGAGCTACCGTTGATACATGCTGACATCTACGGCTAATGACAGAAGAGAAAAAAAAAAGCTGCGTAAAGTCTAAAGTACCCTTAAACGAGTAAAAAGATTTAACAAATAAAAAAAATAATAATCGAAATTGATTTCAACACCGTCTCATTTTCTCTGTCATTGAGGTCTTTGAGTGAATTCTTAAGACACTTGGAGCAATTCGATTGGAACAAAGCCGGTGAATATGTACGTTCCAATAAAACTAGTTGCCTATTGCTCTCTTGCTTACCTGGTGTGATGTGATTGCACAATTCAATTTCTTAACACGAGGGTTTCTTGTTCCCACTTGCCTCCTTCCTCCTTGCATTAGTTTCTTGCTCCACTTCTAAGTAGAAAATTTCCAAGGCCAATTAGAGATTTGGATGGTATGTGCATGTGCCCTGGCATTACCCACATGCCTCAGTTATGGATTTTTCTGTATTTATAGGAAGCATTTTTCGCTTTGCCCCCTTAAGCCATACAATAATTGTCTTGACTAAAAGAACTTGCTCATTATTGTCTAAAGACTTGATTGTGATCTTGAAAGATAAATGGATTATTGGAGTATGTACCTGGATAGTTGGCCTAAGTTGGTCCAGGATTGGTACTCATTGGCCTCATTTGGACCCATTAAATGTTGGGCCACCTCCTGAAGGGGCCACAACCTTAAAAATAATGCCAACCGAGTCATCTAAGCTGTCTAGTGTGACTGTTTTCTTTTTCATGGGCCTTAAACTAGCTAGTTTAGAGCATGGTTTAAAAAACGGCCGTTGTAACGTTAACGCCCTCACCCCGTTATGTGTTTTCGTGTTTGAACACCAAAAATTGATAAATTGGAATATCTGTTATTTAAAAAATAATCATTTTTCACTGTTATCAAGGTTTTTTTTTTTTAAAATATGAAAATAATAATTTTCTGACTATTTTTTACTCAGACATGACTGATGTGACCCCATTATAACTGTAATGTTATGAGACCGTTATAATGGGTCATTTAAAACCTTGGTTTGGAGCATGCAAATGATGGGAAAAGTGTGAAAATTGGATGCAAGCTCATGGAATAAGAGCACCCAACATGGGAGCTCAAATGGTTGGTGTGTATCCACCTCTTTCGGGAGGTTGTGGGGTCCAACCCACGCAGACAAGTTTCCTCCTTTGAACAGTGTGCCAGGAGTAGAAATCCCCTTTACCGGCTTGACCGGGTCCAGGTTTCACCTGACTTCATCAGTGGGGCCCTCCCACGATGGTAACTACAAAAAAAAAAAAAAAAAAAAAAGGGGATCGCTAAAGACAAGATTTTTTAATTGGGCTTCATCAAGAGGTGGCCAACATTTCATGGGTCCAAGTAGGAGTGAAAACGGGCATGTGACGCCCCCTGTGGGCTGGGATCCTCACTGGCTGAGATTCGAGTGGGCTGGGCTACAAGACAAAACCAAGCCTGGCACTGGTAAATAGATGCGCCTATGGGCTGGGCCGAGATGGGCCAGAATGCAGGTTGGGCCGGAGTGTCCAACAATCAAATATGTGTATTGCAAAACTTATTCTCTAACCTAACATGCACGTGAATTTTTCCCCCAAAGGTTCTCATTTATGTGGAAGTACTCTAAGAACAACAGAACCTTTAGTCAATTTGATTGGTTATTTCTAGATGTTGGATTGGAATATTTTTTTGTGAGTCAAATCAAAGGGCTAGAGATATGTGGCGTGTAGGTCCAACAATAGTTGCAGATAAACATTCATGGGGTCAGTGGGCTTTGCTCTACCAAAGAAACTTTTTTACCCTTATTTAGTGCTTGTTTTAGCACATATAGTAGTGATCCAATATGGGTGCCCTTGTGGAGTCAACCATATAGAAATAAATGAACGAATAAAACGCAACATGAAAATTATATTTCCTTATTCACTTCCAATGTTGTAAACGATGCAATGAGATAACGACTTGGGGGTAACAATGTTACATTTTATTATTACACTTATATAGTTCTTTATTATTCATCAAGTCCCATGGTAGCTAGTACAATGAGAGAGATAGAGAGAGATCAACAATGGTACTGGCACTTGCACTGCTTGAGGAAGGTACCAGGAATGTCGTCGCAAAATCCCTGGCCATTATATTGGACATAGCACCTTGTGTTACAATCCCTGTCGCAGGGAGACCATGCAGCATAGCATGCGCTTGCTTCCACCACACGCACAGTAGTCTCAACTGCAAAATAAAAAATGATAATCAAGAAACTTTATTTGTTATGAGATGTTAAATTTAAATAACTGAAGCTACTTTTAATAATCAAAACTAATATTTACTAAAAATTTCAAGTTCATTAAAATTTTTTTTTTTTCTTTGAGGGTGGGGTGGAGTCTAAAATGAGAAACCATTATCATGGTATGATTTCAAGGATGAAGAAATGCTAATTTATAAATAAAATAAAAATATCAATATAGCCAAACATGCCGGTAAGCTATAATGCTGAAGTGAATATTAAAGAAGGTATAGAAATAACGGAATACCTGAGGCAAAAATGACGAGAACGAAGATGAAGTAAAAGACGGGGGAGAGCTTTGTCATCTTCAAAAGCTGTAATAACTAAGAATACAGCCATGGTTTGAAGTCCTTTGGGATTTATAGTGTGTTAATGGATTTGTAACGTGCATGATATTTAAGACTCGAGATTGTATTGAGATTTGGCAAGCTTGAAAGGTGTTATAATTCCTCTTTAATTAGTTAATAGATCTTCCTTCAATAGATTCTCATTTATGAGGAACTATAAGAATAGTAGAAGCTTTTATTAGCTTGATTGGTTATTTCTAGCTGTTGGATTCAAATATTTTCTTCGGTACTCAGATCAAATGGCTGGAGATTTGTAGTATGTAGATCCAACAAGAGGAGAGAAATATTCATGCGTTAGTGGGTTTTAATCCACCATATCAAATCTTTTCCCCTCGTGCTCTTTTTGAGCTTAGGGTGGTGATCCGATATAGCTGCCATTATGAATTAAAGCAAACTGTTAGCAGTGAAATGTGGACCGCTTCGAAAATCACGACCAAGGGACACAAGGAGTGAAAGTTAAGGTCAAAGTCAACTCAGGGAAAGTGACAAATGACGACACATAGTAAATTCAGAAGCTTATTTGTGGGAACAAATCAAATACGGTTGTGTAAAAGAGAGGAATACACAACTGTATAGGATCAGATCTGACACAGATTTTGAAAAAACACACAATCTTCATTTCCTCGTAATTGGGGCCATATCCTCCAGAAGTAATCACGTACGGTTGTGTAGGCTATGGAGTTACACAACCATATGGCCTCAAAATAGTCAGATCAACCGTTAATTTCAAGATTCGTGGCACTATTTAATTTGACGGTCAAGATCGACCAGAGCAAAGAAACTAATTGCATACAGTTGTGTAAAATAGGGAACTACACAACTGTATAGGGTCATATCTTCAAAATCAATCGTTGATTTTGAGATATATGGCATGATGCAATATGACGGCCATGATGAATCCGATCTGAAAAAGTAATTACATATGGTTGTGTAGGCCAAGGAGTTACTCAACCTATAGGGTTAGATATGGAAGATCAACCATAGATCTTGAGATATTTGAGGATGCTTGTTTCAATGGTCCAGATCAACCCGATCAAGAAAAGTGACCTCATACGTTTTTGTAAGAGATCATTCGAAATAGATCTAAAAGCTCTGATTTCCCATCAATTGGGTATATGAGAAGATTTACAGGATCAAAGCAAGAAGAGATCGTAGCCATCTGATCAAGCCTGATTATCAACAATAACCTCATACGGTTGTATGGGATAATGAACTACACAATCGTATCCTTTTATTTTGGTCTAGTCTATCTTCATTTGATCAGAATCCAACTTCCCTCTTTTTCTCGAGATTCGTGCAAAGTTCTTCAGATATAACTTCATACGGTTGTGTAGGACGTCTTACTACACAACCGTATCTCATTACTTTGCCAAAATTGCCCTTCATATGTCCATAATCACTCATCGCCACTTTTCTTGAGATTCGTGCAGAATCTGTCAAAACTAGCCACATACGGTTGTGTAGAATCTCCTACTACACAACCGTATCCCTTCACTTTTGATAGATCACCTACCATTTTTTTAGAATCCTTTTATGCCGTTTATCTTGATATGCATGCAGGATTTGCCAGATCCAATGCATACCATTGTGTAAAATCTCCTACTACACAACCGTATATGATTATTTTGTATTGATTATTTGTTAGTTTTGGATACTTAAGTATTTTTCCTCAAAAAGGTGAGTTTGCAACATGTGTAGACCCCTCCTAGGATTTTATAAATAGAGGATCCTAGGGACAGAACAAAAAGGGTAGGTGTTTTTTAGTTTAGTATGCCTAAACTCTTGTTGAAATTCATCTTGAATTGGACTTAGTAATTTCTGTGAGATTGTAATCAATTTCGAAAGAAGATTCAAGAATCACTCTTCTCATAGATTGTTGTCATTTTGAACAAGGTAAGAGTATGCTCTAGAAATCAGCCAAGGCAATTTCTTCCCTAAGCCTTCTTCTAATGTGCTATACTTGATGACCTGAGTTTTTCATTTACCCTTCTCATGAAAGGATATCTTGAAGCTAGAGAACAAGCCTATCCTCTGTAGGTCCCCCAATTCCACTTAGGTAGGAAAACAGCTAAGAATCTGAGATTTAAATGTTTAAGAGATCAAGGGATTCTCTAAGACTTAAAATGAGTAAATGATGAAACAGAATGTTACCCCTTTCGCTACGGACCTTGCATAATTATAGACTGCATATATCCCTAATGTACTCATGAGAATGAAGAAATCCTTTGATTGACATCGAATCGAGACGGTTGGACAGCATTATGGCATCCTCCTAACCCCTTAGTGTGACAGCCCAAGAGGAAATGCTTTCTAATTAGACCAATCTCCCCATGGACTCAAACATGAAAGAATTAAAGAATAATTAAACCATTATACAGAAAAAGAACTAACAAAGAAGGAACAAAATCATAAAATAGAATAGGGAGGATGAAACCGAAAAGCCCACAACACAAACGTGACTCTTATTGGACATACCAAACATTAAGAAAAGTAAACCATAGATGTTTTCAGTAGTACCCCTCATTCATGTTAATGTTGCCATGTAACATGAAACAAGGTATTTCCGTGTCGTTAGATCGAAAACCCGTTGTTTCAACAAGATTTGTAAATTTTTTTGATTTGGTTCACTTAATCTGCAAACATGCAGACTTGCATGCGCAGTAGCTTATGTCGAATATCGTCCGCACTCGGGAACTTGCATGCACAGTGGCTCGTGTCAGATATCGTCCGCACTTGGGATTAGTTAGAACAATAAGAAACAAGAATAACTGAAAAATGCTCAGAATAAAAGGAAGGGATGAGAATGGTGATGTGATTGGTTTTAAAACATATTGTTGAGATTAAGATTATCAAGACTAAAAATGCACTAATTTAAAGAAATATAAAAAGAAACACAGTAAAAGTTGAAGAGAAATTTATTGATTGAAATAGTGCAACTTACTTGATAGAAAACAAATAACACAAAATTAAATTAGAAAGCGACATAAAATTAATCTAGAAACAAGTAAGAGAGAGAGAAATAGATAAATGTAGAGAGAGAAAGTAGAGAATGAGAGAGAAAGTAAGGTGAATCTGTGAAATTTTACGTTGAGAAAAGGTTGTCTAACCAGCAAGAGTGCATCCGCACAATAAAGGGAACCACGGGGTGTGGCTTCAATGGTGCTGGGTATGGTGGAGCCATGCACGTGGTTGGAGAAGTGCATGTGGTGCAGCAATCTATGGTGAAGATAGAAGTTGCAGGCTGCAACAACGGTGGTTGGTGGAAGCAAGCTTGTTGAACGTGATAGTGGAGAACAGTAGGTTTGGGATGCAATACCTTTGACGGTGGTGGATTTCGTGAAGTTCGGCATGCTTTCTTGCAGGCCGTGAAGAATGCGCTGATTGGACAGGTTGGAGAGGTGTTGTAGGGTAGAAGCGGTAGTAGTAGATCTGCCAATATAGAAAGGCGCACCGTCAGGGGGGCTGCACGGACTAAAGTAAATGGCTGGAGAGGCACACTTGCAAACTATCTACAAGAAAGGAGGCAGCCAGCCCTCAGAGTTGCAGGTGTGCCACGGTGGTGCTAGAGGACGGAGGTGTTGGTTTTCCAACGTTGGTGGAGGAAGAAGGAGGTGAACAGTCTGCGATGGAGGGAGGAGCTGGTGACGACTGGTGCGGTGATCTGTGATGGGGAGGAGCAACACTACAGGGTTGCACTTGCAGGTTCGGCCTGCTGGTGTGCTTTGCAAGCGTTGATTTGTAAAGAGGATCGAGTGAGGCAGTGAAGGAGATGAGCTAACACTGGCGGCTAGTTTGCTGACCACGAGTAGCGTGGTGGAGAAGAATCGCTAGAAGAGATGGTGGCTGCTGGTGGTTTTGCTTGAGGCTTGTGGTAGGTGGAGCTCTTGCCCAGACAAGAGAAGATGCACTATGGTGGTTCGCCTGCAACTCTGGTCAGTGGAGGACGTGGAGACTTTGCTGGAGGTACAACCTGCAAGTGAAAAGCACCAGCAGGTAGAAGAGGTGGTGGTTCAGCCAAGATTGAGGAAGATGGAGGTGTTGATTGCAAGGAGTTACAGGTTCGAACAGGAGTTGCAGGTTCGGTATTGCAAACATGCTGCAATGGTGGGAGGGGGTTTAGAGAAGAAGGGGTTAGGAGATAAGTGAAGGGGGAGGGAACCAACCATGATCCTGCCTTCGGCCTCTCTTTATTCCTTTTTTTCTATTGGTTAGAGAGAATTGAGGATTAAAGGGATAAGTGAGAGTGAGAGGAAAGATTGGAGAAGAGAAGGGGTCATTGGTCTAAGAGAGGTGGCCAAGGGAGATAGATGAGAAACCTATTGGGAAAGATCTAGCCGTGGGATCCTAGTTGGTAAGTTAATGGGTTGGTGTTTTGAGTGATTTGTGGGTTTGTTAGTGTATTCAAATGGTAGTGACGTGGTGAGGCAAATGTGAGCTGATTGTTGGAAGAATGAAAGATTCTTGGAGAGATTTATGGGGATACCAACGTAGTCAAACACATACCACATGCCACACTCTAGGGATGTATCCCAAAATTGGATCTTTGGATTGGAGCTTGAGTTGGGCCTATGCAAACAAGGTCGTGGGTTTCGGGCTTCTCAAGTGGGTCCTTTGGCCATGATAGTCCATTAAGTGATGGAATTAGGACCGTTGGATGAGATGAGGTGGCGGGTTGAATCGGTCCATTATTATTTTGAGAAGGACAATTCCCTTGAGGCCGTGGGCCTTGGATCATACTTGAAGATCATGGTGATGGTTAGGATAGAATCGTGTGGTTAGGATAGAGAGAGAAAAATAAATGAGGGCCAGGGTAGGATAGGATGGTGATGAATGAGGGTTGATGACTGAGTCAAGCCCGAGATTGGCGAACTGTCAAATTTGAAAAGATCCAACGGTCCAATGGATGATCTAATGGTGGAAAAGTTTTGTGAGATGAATAGAGCTAGAGGAAAGGAGATCAGAGGTTAGATGCTGGAGATCGAAGGATCGAAGTGGTAGATCTGATGATCGATGGTGGAATATGATGATCTAATGGTTAGATGGATGATCGAATGGTAAGATGTGGGCAGTTAAATAATGGAGAGGGGGATCTGACGGTTGATCTAATGATCTAACGGTAAGATGAGATAATCGAAGGGTTAGATGTTAGGGTTTAGATAAATAGAAGAGAAAGAGAGAGAAAAGAGAGAGTTAGGAGAAAGAAAAGAGAGAGTTATGAGAGAGAAAAGAATAAAATACAATGAGAATAACTGGCGGGGGGTCTTGAACCCTGGTCTTCAATATAATCTTCACTCAGCTTTACCAATAGCGTAAGCCGTCATTTTATGTCATTTGGTGCGGCTTTGAATCACTTTGATACGCATCTTGGTCTTCAGCTTTGCCTCTCTCTTAGTTCTTTGGGCTAGCTCTGCGATCCTCTAGCTTAGCCTATATACTTAGCTTCTATCTTCTTATCCTAGCTTGCTGGCTATTTAAGTTTTGATAGTGGGCTTCTATGGTTGATCGTGGGCCCGCAAGTCTCGAAAATCGCCTGATCGGGTTTCCTGCAAGAGAGAAGCGCCTAATGAGATTCAACTAAAACGGTTTGATACTAGACTATCCGAAATGCATATATTTCATACAAATAGTCGATTTTCGTTTAAAGAATGTGTTCTACACAGTGGAAAAACTCTTATGTGAAAAATCAACGAAAAGATCAATTTTACGTATGAGAATGTGTCACTGCTAAAAAGATAATGACTTAAAATAATCACTTTTGAGCGAATATCATAACACCTTTTAGGCCCTCTGATGACTTGTCATCCACACCTTTCTGAACATACACAGCAAAAATTAGCTTCATAGGTGATTCCTAACAGTTTGATTTTAGCATTTTTGGGGTAAAAACATTGGTCCAAAACCAAGATAAAAAGAAGCTCAAATCCAATGGCTACGACTCATCACCTATAACGCTGATTTTGGTGTGTAGGTTCATCATGGAACGTACATAATGTTCATGCATGTGTCAATGATCCATAGAAGTGTGTCAAGTTACATATTTAGCATGGCCAACATGCACAATAGGTATTAGTGACCAACACCTCAGGTTTTCTCTTTGAGGATATTTTAGTTCATTACAAGATAATTATATATACATATGTATCTATGATCTTTTTATATTTAAGAAATCTTGTGAATTTTTAATACGTACCTCTCCCGTTCAAGGGGGCAATATTCTTATCAATCTAAATTGTCCAAAAAATTTAGTGTCAAACTCAATCCCATCAAATGATCTTAACATCCAGCCAATCAAGTTGATTCTTTCTCGACACTGTAATAAAAGGGCAAGAATGTAGAGAAAAAACGTGTATTAGTCAACATTTTGACACTTCTTCTCAAAGATATCTCAACTCTTTAAAAATGATTCTACTCTCCGAAAATTGTTTCCACTCTCTCTCTCTCTCTTTGTTACTCTTCACCAGCATAAGGTGAAAATGTGCCCGTTGGAAAGAAAGTCGGTTTATAAATCTGGAATGCTCGTAAGAGAGTAAAATTTCGCTGACCTTCCACAATATGAGCCACGTGGCACACTGAGGATGCTGACCGTATGGATGTTTGGCCAATCCCTACATGGGCCTACAAACCAAAAATCAGCCTTATTCTTGATTTCAAAGCTTTGGATCCTTTGTACTCAAATAATGGTCAATAATGCTTAAATTCCTATGGTTAAAATCAACCCATGAAAATGACTCGAATCTAAGGCTTAGAAATCACTAACCAGACTGATTTTTGGTTTGTAGGCCCATCTAGGGATTGGCCAAACATCCATATGGTCAGTGTCCTTTGCAAAGGTGCCACATGGCTCATATTGTCGGTGGTCTTCAAGGGAAGTCATTGTGAAAAGTCAGCGAAGTTTTACTCCTTTAGCATAATTGAAAGTAATTTTTTTGGAAAAAGAAAGTGTCAAAATATAAACTTTTCTTAAGTAGTGCTAAAAGGACAATTTTATCCTTCCTTGTTATTGATAAGCTAAACAGAGACAAAGACGACTTTTGATAAAACGGATAAAATGTAAACAACTTTTTACTCTTGAGGCTATGGTTAGAACTCTCGGCCGATCCCGTTCTGGATCGGCGATCCGGATTGGGATCGGAGCCCACCAAGCTGATCCAAAAATGGATCGTCTCAGCCCGAGATCACTGTTTCCCAAAGGAGTCCCACTTTGTCTCAGGCTAGATGGACTGATCCGGATTGGGATCGGAGCCCAATAATCCGACCTCCAATCCCATGATTTCGAACCATGCTTGAGGCTTCCCCTTATGAATGAGTACTTAGACATCACAAGAAAGACCAAATAGTTATTAGATTGATTCTGAATAAAGAAAAGCTCCTGAAATATACACCTGAATTACTAATATTTCAAAAAGCTTACACAACATCGGCTCTACCTCAGGGCCATTAAGGCGGTTGCCTAAGGCCCCTTGGTGAGAGAATGGTCCCAGCCAGGTCCCACTAACCACATGGATTTTGAGCCCACCCCTTATTGGATATACTAACAAAAAAATCAACCTGATTGATTATCTCTAGCTATAGATTTTAATAGTTTGGACATGATTCTAGCCATTGGCTTCAAGCATGTTTTTTGGGTAGTAAATATAATTGCTAGAAATCATCAATCAAGCTGATTTTTTTAGTGCGTTTGTCCACCAATAAGTGGGCTGAACATCCACACAGTTATTGGGCCCAAAAATAATCTATATGGGGCCACAAGGGTCCTCTGCATCAACTGCACAGGAGGTCCTCTGCATCTATTTTTATTTTTTTGTAGTTTTGATTATCAAAAATAGTTTTTTATATTTCTAATAATATAGAATTTAATTTTTTAATTAATATCATATATATTAATATATTATATATAAGAAAAGGCGTTGTATAGAGCTTTCGCCTCAGGCCTCAACTTGTATCGAGACGGCCCTGAGCTTACATCTCAAGCTTTTTACATTTTTTCAATGCCTCGTGTTAGAGACACGTACATTATGTGAATATGCTCGCGGTGTCAATTTTAGGTTATTGCACCTAAAAATTTAATTGACTTTTTCCCTTTTTTTTTTTTTTTTTTGCTTTTTTATTCTCAACCCTAAGTTAAATAATAACTTTTTTATATTAAATAACATTAACAAAAATATCTTTTTTTTCTTACGAATTAGATTAATGTTTTTTTATAATTTTTCTTTTTCAAAATCGATTACTAAAAAAAATAAAGAAAACTTAAAAAAAGTGAAGCGCGGAAAGAACAAGTTGAATACGCGTGGAGAAAAGTCTGAAAGCAAACAAACACTATGATAGTTTCCACGCGAATCAGCGGCCCCACCAAATCAAGAAATCAATAGGAAAAAGATGTAACACGGTATGCCTGAAACTGTTCATTTGCGGAAGCGGCATTTTTGGTAGTCACCGCTGCCATCTGGGCCCACTGACCGCTTGGATGTTTATCCCACCCCATGGTGGATATACATACCAAAAATCACCTTGATTGGTAATCTATAACTATTAGATTTTAACACTTTTTAGCACCATTTAAGGTGTTCTTATAGCCGTTGAATACAACCATTTTTTGAGTACTAAAACCAACGGCTATAAATCATTAAACAAGCTGATTTTTTGTATGAATGTCTATTACAGGGTGGGCTAAACATCCATGCAGTCAGTGGGCCCAGATGGCAGTGGTGACTACCAAAAATGCCGCTTCCGCAAATGAAAAGATCTCAGGTATACCTTGTTACATCATGACACAAATCAATATATAAATCCACCAATCGAACTTACTATTTTATTTTACCTTTTTACCATTACACTTAGCCCTTTACTTCTTCATAAATTACGAAACTAGCCAAATTATCATTAGTGTGCGGCAACCCTGCTTAAAGGTGATTACAATTTTATTTTCGTAAAGAGGATTAGGGCCTGCCAAGGTTTAAAAGGGGCCGTTATAACGGTATAATGGAATTGGGGTGTTACCGTTTGTTTTCCGTTATAACAAAAATAACGCTCACAGGAAATAACGGAAAAAAAGGTGCCAAAATTCAAATTTTGAATTTTGAAATTTGAGTTTCAGATTTTCAAAAAAAAAAAATTAACGGAAATAACGGCCGTTTTTTTTCCCAAATTTTTTCAGAAAGTAACGGTCGTTATTTCGTTATAATGGAAAAAAAAAAAAAACGAAAATAACAGCTGTTATTTTCTGGACATTTTAATGGAACGTAACGTAATGGGAGAGGTCCGAATCCGTTATAACGGCCGTTTTTCAAAACCATGGGGCCTACAACTCATTATAAACAAATAACTAAAAGGACAGTAAAACTACTAAAGTTGAAAATTGGTGGGAAAAAGAGCAGGGAGAATAAATGGGGTCCATTTTGATTGGTCTTGCAGGTCGTCCATGGCTGCCGCTCACCCACCAATTTCCACATCCAAAACCCATTATTTTGGTAAAATAGTTGATATAATCTAGATGATTATTGCGTCCATCTAAAAGCATTTATCAAATGTCTCTTGATTGAAAACTACTCCTTTCCAAACCTTTAAATAGGACATTTGATTCGTGCGTTCTTTGAATAATTCGTATAGTTCGCGGATAATTATGCTTAACATCACCATTTAATGAGTTTGAAGCTGGGAATCCACTATATATGCAAAAATATGGCTTAACCAACTGATCATAATCAGAAGATCTTGGAATCATACTTACACTAAGGCTCTGCTTGGTATGCTGTAAACAAATGCATTTGCATTAGTTTACAATGAGTCCCACATTTTTGGGTGCTTGGTTTCCCTCCGTAAAGTGGGACCAATGTAAACTAATGCAGGGATACTGCATTCTCTTTGAATAAACCACTGCATTATAATGCATGACAAAACCTGCTGAATTAGAATGCAAAAACTGCAATGATCCTCTTCAAAGCTTCATTTCTCAATCTTCTATTTTGTGTTCAATGTTTCCTCTTACAATTTGTTTATCTACCTCGGAATCTCGTTGGATCTCAACATAATCTGGTGAAATCTTCAATACTCTTTAAAATATCAAGGAGATACCTCACCGCAAGGTTTGAAAGATAGGAAATTTTCTCAATTACACCGAATTCCGGTGAGAAAATTGTTTAAAATCGAACTAAAAAATTAGGGATTTCGAGCACAAATTTAAGCTTTTACAGAGCAAAGATCATAGTGAAAATGGTTAGAATGAGGACGAGGGCGTGGAAAACCACTTCGGATCATTGAGTGTTAATCACAGTGCATTAGTTTACGGAGTTTTTCTTAATTGCTACCAAGCAACCGTAAATTAATGCATCGTAAACTAATGCACAGTAACTGAATGCATTTTCATTCATTTGCAAAATGCATTCATTTACAGCGTACCAAGCAGAGCCTAAATGCGACTCTAATATGGTTAGGGTAGTGTGCCTTGGTCAAATGCCCATCTATAATGGAAATCTGTGTACATGACAAGTTGGTTCCGATTCAGTTCCTAAGGTACCCAAAACTAGAACCAATATTGTCGGTTCTTTTCCGTAGTTCTCAAAATGATGGATTTGGAACCAGAATCGATTATTTGGTTTCAATCGGTTTCAGTTCTGGTTGCGGGTATATTGGTATATTGAAGATCCGCCTGGCTGTATGTTTTACACAGCTATTACTCCACATTTCCTTTAGTAATCAATATTCTCCGTGTGGACTGTGGACCCTATTCCACTATCCACTCGTTGCCATTTTCCATCACTTGTGTCGTCTCCTCGTTCTGGAAGTATTGAGAGCTATCACTCTTGTCACTCCCTGAAATTTCCCTCTGTGGGATGCTCCAAGGTTTGGCACTCTCGGGTGGTGGACCCTCGTAATTTTTTGCTCCCTTCAGATTATCATTTTGCTCATTTGTACATCCTACGGCTCAATACATCCTTAAGAATGCTTTGAAGGCTCAAATTCCTATTGTGAATACCGAAAATAGTTCCAGTGGATCTAAGTCCGAGGGGGCTAATTTCCTAACTCGGGTGTCCACCAATTGTCTTTCAGAAAGAGCCTAGATGACGGGATTATCCTAGCACCAGTATCGGTAGCAATTGGTCAGGCCTTGGCTATTTCTTTCATTGGATTGCCAGTAGAGGCTTTGAGCTTTTTGAGGCAACTATTCTGAAAGACCGAGGTGCCGAGTCTAGACTACTCTGTCTTTCTCAGGAGAAGGGGTTGGATAGAGAGGTAGTTTAGGTAGTTCAATGTAGGCCAACATCTCATAAGCCTCATGACTATGACCCCGTCCAGGTTTATCGGAGGGGCTTGTGGACAATACAATACAATGTAGTTTCTCTTAAGGCGAAAATGGTATGTACACCATAGTGGTTTAGTTGTTTTTGCTAAAATTGGTTAGAGGGGCTTGGGGGTATTTTGTTTAGATTAATGCTAATAAAGATTTTATCGTGGAACGTAAGGGGGTTGGATAGTAAAAATAAGAAACCAGCCGTAAAGAAATTCATCATGTTACATAAACCACAAGTGGTAGTTTTATTAGAGTCCAAGATGATTGTTTTAGATTAGAAGGTGTTTGGTCAACTATGGAGAACCAATAATATTGGTGGATGTTTTGCCCCTTCATTAGGGGCATCGGGGCACATTATTCTTATGTGGGATCTCTATTGGGTGCAAGTCTCAGATTCAGTGATAGAAGCATTTTCTGTGTCCATCTTGGGGAAGGTGAAGGGTTTCCAAAGGGAGTGGTTGTTCTCACGGATCTATGGGCCTATTCGTGTCTTTGATAAGCAACAATTTTGGAAGGAGTTGGATGATGTGAGCGGCCTATGGGATGTGTTAGAATCGGGTGCTACCATTGCTCCAAAAATCAATTGGTAATGGAGAAGGGCTTCCACGCCTTTTAAAGCCTTTTAGGGGTTGTGGTTGTCATTCCACTAGGGCGGTTAGTCCCTACAAGTTTGCAACGGTAACGTTAATGGAGTCCCCTCACCACCGTTGAATTGTTGGCCCCATAACCTAACAGGATGCACCATGATGCATATGAGGAGATTTCAATGAGCTCATGTTAACTTCAGACTGTAGAGGAGGCACTCCTAAGAACAGAGGCATGAGAAAGTTTAGTGTTTTTGTTGAGAGGAATTGCTTGAGGGACCTCCCCCTTCTCAGAAACTCATTCACTTGGTCCAATGGCCAAGACAACCCTTGACTAAGCAGAATAGACATGTTCTTAGTGGATAGGAGTGGGATGAACTGTTTCCTCGGGTAGTGCAAATGGGAATTCCTTGTGCTACTTCTGACCACTCTCATTTTCTTCTCGACTATTAGATTTGAAAATATGTAGATGAAATTATAAGGCTTCAGAGAAAAGATCAAGGTCTGGTGGAAGCCTTTGAGTTTGAGGGAGGAAGAGATTTGTGTGTTAGAAAGAAGTTGAAGGCATTGAAGTTTAAGTTGAAAAAGTGGAATAGCTTAGGTCTTGGGAAAGTGGATATTAAAATAAATGAAAAACATTGTGGAGCAAATCAAAAGGCTAGATGAAAATGAAGAACAAAGTGTGTTAGAATTTGAGGAGTTAGAGACAAGGGCTAACTTGAAAAGGGATTTCAAAAAATTGACGGCTTTAGAGGAAATAAGTTGGAGGCAGAAATCCAGGGTGAGAAGGATTAAGGAGGGGATAACAATACCATTTTTTTCCAGAAGATGGCCAATGTTAGAAGGACAAACTTTATTTATTCCATTCGGATCAAAGACAATGTCTTTGAGAGTGGGGAGGATATTAAGACATGGATTGGTGCCTTCTATAAGAATTTGTACATTGAGTCTCTTCACCCTAGACCTAAATTGGATGATCTACCCTTCATCGGGATTTGTGAGGAGTCTAGGGTTAATCTAGAGAGATCTTTCAGCGAAGATGAGGTAAGAGCCACTATCTTTGAAATGTTGAGAGACCAAGCTCCAAGACCTTATGGATTTTCCCTGGCCTTCTTTCAAGATTGTTGGAATATCATTAAAAGTGATCTGATAAAGGTCTTCAAGGAAATCCACTCAAAAAAATTTCTCTATTTTGGTTGTAACCAAACATTCATATTGTTGATACCCAACGTCTCTAAAGCAAAAGACATTAAGAGCTTTAGGCCTATATGTCTCATTAGAAGTGTCTATAATATTATTGCCAAGGTTCTTGTTTCTCATCTTCAAAGAGTGATGAGTGAGATAATATTGGGAGAACAATGAGTATTCATGAAAGGGAGACAAATTCTAGATGGACCGGGGTTCTAATTGCCACTGAGTACATAGACTTGGCACAACAGGTACTATTTGCAAGATTGATATGGAAAAGGCCTATGATCACATGAGGTGAGACTTTCTAGATTACATATTGGGTAGATTGGGATTTGGATCCAAATAGAGAGAGTGGTTGCTCAAGTGTGTCAGTTCATCCTTCTTCTCGGTGCTCTTAAATGAGTCCCCTTTTGGGTTTTCAAAGGGTCTATGTGCTTGAAGTAGGGTGACCCATTGTCTCCCTTCCTATTTATCATGATAGAACAAGTCCTAGGGGGGTGATTTCAAGAGCTGTGGAATTGGGGGAGTTATCTGGATTCCAAGTCGGTAAGGAAGGAGTTGCCATTTCACATCTTCAATTTGAAGACGACACCCTAGTGCGTGTATACCGCAGGTTCTAAGAGGCAAATAGCATTCTTGAAAATCCTTTTTCTTTATCTTTGAAGCATGTTCAAGACTTAAAATTAATTTTAAAAGGAGCAAAATCATGAGTTTAGGAGAAGTAGAGGAGTTGAAGTTTTGTCTAGTATTCTAGGATGCTCCATTGATTATCTCCCTTCCACCTATCTTGGACCTTGAAGCACCCTATAGGGAAAAGCTATTTGAAACCCAATTATCGAGAGGGTCCAAAGGAGGTTGGTAGGTTGAAAAAGGAAGTACGTACCTCTCTAAAGGTGAGAAGCTAACCATCATTAAAAGCACCCTATCTAGTTTATATGTGTCGTTTCTCTCCTTATTCTCTACGCATGTTAGTATTTAAAAGAGGATTGAAAGGTATATGAGAGATTTCCGATGGAATGATAAGGAAAAGGCCTTTCTGTACCATTTGGTTATCTGGGCTCAAGTATGTATGCCTAAGAAGGAGGGAGGCCTAGGGATTAAGAGTTAAGACCGATGAATGCAGCTCTCTTGAGGAAGTAAATTTGGAGATTCGGGAAGGAAAGGATGACCTTGTGGCGTAGAGTCATTGCGGAAAAGTTTGGGAGGAGCCGGGGGATGGGTTTCAAAGCATCCTAGGGGGACATTTGGGTGTGGGGTGTGAAAGGGGATTTTAAAGGTCAAGGCAATATTTTTTTAGGGGACCATTCAGGTAGTAGGCGACAGTTCCAAAATTAGAATTTGGGAGGCGTCTGGTGTGATAGCTTTTGTTTGAAAGAGGCTTCCCCTCATCTATATTATCTCTCACAAAGGAAATGGTTATTCATTGTATCATTTTCGTGCGACTCCATGTCAGGAAATCTCTTGGGACTTAGGTCTTAGGAGAAATCCTTTGGAATGGGAAAATGAAGAAATTGATATTCTATTGGATTCTCTGAAATATTATGTGGTGTCACCCTGAGAGGAAGATCACTTAGCTTGGGCGCATTCCAAGTTAGGTAATTCTCAGTGTCCCCTTTTTCACGATTCCCTATCCCTCTCTCCACCTACATCCATGTACATTTGTCCCAATTTATACAAGTCTAGTGGGGAAAATACATATCTTCTGCTAGTGGATTGTGATTTTGCTAGGTAGGTTTGGTCCTACTTTCAAGTAGCAGTGAACCTCCCATGGGTGTTATCGTGGTCCATTGGCGCTTTTCTAAGAGATTGGCCCAAGGTGGCACTAATAGCCATAGGGAGACTGCTTTGGGGGATGGTACGTACCATATACATTTATTTGGGATTTATGGATGAAAAGAAATGGTAAAACCTTTAGAGGGAAGGAAGGCAGCCTTCAGAATACAATTATTAGCATCAAGGCATTCCTCTTTAGTTGGAGTTGCATTTCCTCTTTAGTTGGTGATGAGGTATTTATGTTTGAGACATTCTTGGGGAGATGGTTGGGTCTGCTATTAGTTTTTATTTCTCTTATTTTGTTATTTTGCTTCTGTCCCTGTTTATTTTTTAGATCATCTCGTTCTCCTTTTCAGTATACCTTGGAATTATAAAAAAAAATATATTTGTTTTGATAATCAATTTCAGAATCAGAACTGTTATTTTCAGTTTGGTTCCAGTTCCAGTTCCAGTTTTTAGTCAGTTCCCAAAAATGTGGAACTGGAACCGATGTTTTCGGTTCCGATTTCTATTCGATTTCGGTTAAACAAGTGAAAATTGACCCTCGTTAATGCTCATCACTCTATAGTATTCAATCCATGGTACTCAAGTGTGGGATATATCTTCCATCTGATTGATGCTTGACAAAGGGGAGATTGGAAATGATCAACAAAATAGTATACAATTCAGGTTGTTAGGATTAATCACATTGGGTCCTTTCCTAAGAAAAAGAAAACCTACCCAAGTCGTCACCTTCTTGTGCCATGCCGAGCTGCCATCACTACATACATGAGTCACTTTTTGCAGGTGATAAGTTATATTAGTAAACTAAACCAACTAATTGTTAGCATCCTCAGACATAGGCTTGCAATTTCGGTTCGCGGCTCAAGCTGGGCCTGGTTCGCGCTCGATCTTGCCCCCTTGAAGCCCGACCCAAAAATAGTTCGACAACTTGATTTATTTTAGATTGATTGGGCTTGACCCGGCTAAGGCCCGGCCTGAGTCCCACTCCCCTATGAGCCTTGGGCCAGGCTCGGGCCTTGGAATTTGTTCTGATCTGACCCGAGCACTATAGAGCTGGCTCAACCAAGTTTTGGCATACTTATTTTAGGGTAAAATGATGTTCCGAAGCTCGTGTTGAGGTCCGTTCAGTCAAATTCCTAAAGGTTTTCATTACACGATATCCAACGTGTCCCACTCTCAAGTTGTTTTTGAATATCAGGATGCACTACAATCTTGGTTTTCGTACAACCTTCAATTCAAAGTCAAGAAAGGAAATAGTCTCTCGTGTCCTGCTACAATTTCTCGAACACGGTTGAAAGAATCTAATCATACAAAAGAACAAACTGTTAAGTAAATTAAAACCATCTCATCTCTTTCTCTATCATTTTCTCCCTCTCTCTTGTCCCTCCCCCTACTTCCTCCCTCAGCGCTCGCTCACTTCCTCAAATCTCCACAAACTATAATAAGTTGCTGCAACAACGTGCAGATTCCAAACTCGACTCCCCCTCCCCTACGCATCGCTCGAACGATTTTGACACTCTTATCACTAAATCCAATGCCTTATTCGAGCTGTCATCTGACACAATCGAGTCACAGGCGAGCTTGAGGAGGAACGACCCAGATCAGGGTTGTCAACTGTGGATTCGTTTATTTTTGGTTTCTCTAGTGTTTTCCTCTTTCTGGAGCTCTGATAGGGTGAGGATTTGGTCCGTGAACTAGAAGGAAATGGGGTTCACTTCGGGATAGGTGATCTGGTCTTGGGATTTTGGCTCTCCAACTCTTTGTCATGGTTTTGGATCTTGTAACATTGTAGAGCGTGATTTTGAAGTGAAGAAGCAATCGATGGGGTACTGAAACAAGACTTATTCATAAATATTCAAATAAGGTGTGTTTTTCTTAAGATCAAATAAGGGAGGGCCTACCAACCTGACCAACCCAATCGAGCTAGGATTCTCAGGCCTAGCCTTGGGTTGGGTTTGGGCTTGGGTTATGAGTCTTGAAGGTTGGGTTGGAGGTCAACCCTAGCCAAACCCAACCTTAAAGGCTGTGAACCCTAACCCAACCCAACCCAACCCAACCTTATCGGGTTGGTCAATTTCTTAATTTTTTTGGTTGATTGGAAAGATTGCTAAATTTTTTTCATATTAAAATAATTTATCAGTCAATACGGATATTTTCATAATAAGAGAAAAGTTCATTTAACTCAAATACATGATAAAAGTTACTAAAGAAATAACCATAAACAATTGTCAAATAAAACACGATATTTTCAATATCAACCGATCACATAACATGTCAAAATGTAGTTTCAATGACATTTTGTAATCTCACACAAGGGTTGTAATTTTTAATGACAAACATCCATGGGTTGCTGCATTTGCCAAAATGTAGTGTGGATGTTTGTCGGTATACTAATACATATATGTAGTTTGTATGTCGGGCTCGGGTTGGACCGAACCTCTACCCTAAGCCAACCCGATTTGATCGGGTTACCAAAAATCTAGCCCGAGCCCCACCCAAGTTCTGAAAGGGCTAACTAGGGCTGTCAATGGGTAGTCGAAAATTCGAATCCGTATTCGAAAAATTGGATATTATCCAAAATTTTCGGATATCAGATTCGAATTCGGATATCATTTTAATATTTGAATAGTTTTCGGATACGGATTCGGATATTGATGTATTTGATTCGATAATATCGATCCGATATATAATTTAATAATTATATTTATAATAAATAGATTATATTATATTTATCATATTAATTAATATTTATTCTAATAATAATAATAATAATATTTATTATCTATAAATATAATATTTATAATTATTTTACATATATATATATATATATATATTTATTAATATGTAAATATAATAATATATTATCTATATCTAATTTTTGGATCGGATATTATCGGATATCCGATAAATTAATCGGATTCGGATTCGGATATTGATTTAGAATGTCCGTTGGATATCGAATCTGATTCAGATATCAGATTTTTTTTTCCTGAATTTGGATTCGGATATACCTGTATTCGATCCGAATAGTATCCGTTGACAGCCCTAGGGCTAACCCAACCCTGACGTTGGTTTCAACCCGTCGGGCTTGGGTTGAGCTCGCCCACGTTGCAGCCCTAGCCCTAGCCCTAGCCCCAATACTCTCTCAAGTGTCAACCACTCGGCTAAGTGGGCTTTAGGTCTCTTATGACTTGATTAAGCCAATGGCATTTCAGCAATTTTGTGAAATGCCGATGGGAAAATAATACGTGCACATAAGACCTTCAAGTTCAAGTACACAACGCCAACGAGCCTCTTCGTTACTTCGAGTCTTCCACCTCTGCAAAATTCAAGTCTCTCTCTCTTTTCTCCTTCTGAAAAAATGTCCGATGGAGGTTTAACGGTGCTTGACGGTACTCCTCTCAGAGCCATCGATCCTCATATCCCAGATACTAACGGCGCCATTACAGGAGCTAAGCTTCTCGAGATTGCAGAAGCCAAAGCTTCCATGTCGTTGTTCGGCCTCTCGCTGCCAGAAAATCTAAAGGCCAACGCGCTTAAACGGATTAACTTCGACGTCTCTAGCTTCAGTTGTAAGGAACTCGATCGAGAACAAGTTTCTTCTAAGATCCGAGAGTATTTGAACGGTGTCGCTGATGAATTAAAAGGTATCGTTAAATATAACTTCGCATAGTTTCCATGTTTCTGATTTTCGATTCAGTTATTGAGGTTGAATTTCGTGTTTATTAGATGATCCTCTTGTTGTATCGGTTTTGGATGGAAACCCCCTTCGGCTTTTCTTGGAGGACGAAGACGATTTCGCCATGTTAGCGGAGAATCTCTTCACCGATTTAGATATAGAGGATGAGGGAAAGATCAGTAAGAATGAGATAAGGAATTCTCTTGTTCATATGGGAGTAGAAATGGGCGTTCCTCCTTTTACAGGTCCCCCTTTTTACTTGCATTTGTATTTCTATATAATTTGGCAAAGCAAATTTTCCCGTCGATTACTTATTAAAAAAAAAAATCTTGTCGATGCATTAATTGTAAGTAAACTAATTGCGAGCACATAACGGTTATATTTTGATCTTTAATTGTTCTTATCACACCCCACTTGTGGGTCGATGACCAATTATTGCCAAAATATGAAGAAAAGCTGATTGTCTGGTTGTTAACTTTCATTAGGCATCATGTTAGTATCAGCCACCTATTCTTGAATTCACAAAGGGGTCGCTTGATTGCAGTGAAGGAAAGAAGAAATCATTGAATGAGTAAATTCTATCCATAGAATGGTGTGAGAAGACTAGTCTGTCTTACGGTGTTAAGGATGGTAAGGAACAAGAGAAGCAAATCGAAGAAAGTTTTAAGTTTTGATTACTAGCTGATCTAACAATAATACGAATTAATTCAGGGACAAACTCTTAGGAGCAGTCTGGCTTGCCTTTCTAAGCTTTGGGTATTCTCTTTTGCAGTGAGAAGAAAATCTTAGAGTTGTAATTTAGCCATGTTACCCGCAAATGGGTATGCATCCTAGTGTCGACTTGCTTGACCCTATGTCTTAGGGTACTGGGTCTCGGCTATATAGTTCATATTATATTATTTTTCTACTATTATTTTAATTATTTGCTTCAATTTTTAAAATACCTTTATGCTTTTAAATATAATTTTAAAATATTTGTGTAGGGTGAGCCAAATCCGATACAGATCCCATACTTGTATCGAAGTCGTGTCATGTTTGACAGGGTATGCTGTGGGTCTTGAAGGATCCAAGTTTCGTAGGATTTAGCACACCAGTGTTGCTATTAATGGATCTAAGTTTGTTTTTAGGATTGGTAACTCAATGAGTTGATCCAAGGGTTAAATCATCATAAGGGAACATTCCCCTCTAGGACGTCATTTGCTTAAATTTATATCTGCACCTCATCTCTTGGAATTCCTCATTGCTGAGGGATTATTGATTCAGGGCCTATTGACTATATGATTGCTAAACCAAGTGTTTTGTCCTTCTTAGGGGATTCTTTCAAGTTGCCAGAAGTAAAACTTGCAGAGGGTACCCTGCCTCCATATCTAGAAAAGAAACTAGTTCAACCTCCCTTCCTATCTCTGCCTTCTGTTTTTTTTCTTTCTGGTGTAATCAAATGTGTTAAGTGACGCCTAGGCAATAGGGGTTCCTCAGGCGAAGTGACACCTAGTCGAAGTTTAAGCGAATCCGAGGTGATAAATTTTTTTATATAGATAATATTGCAAAAAAGTTTTTTTAATTGATATGGAAGGTGCAGAATCCGAACTGCTTTTGTACTAGTGCCTCCCTAGGCCTTGTTTTAAGCGCTAGGGGTCCTGGCTAGGTGATGCCTAGGCGAAGCTTTGAATACCCTTTTTTATATCCTTCTCATTAAGTTGTTATCTGCGAGAAATCCTACAAAAGTTCACTATTATTAGGTGACTTTTGCCCACCTTTATTATGTTTCTTCAGATTCGAGGACAAAGAGGATGATTGGTGCATCTTGTAAGTCTTCTGGGCTATGCGCACTTGATTGATTGGTGTCTGCTGCTGCTTTTCAATTTGTTGTCACTATCACTTAACCCATCCTTCCTTACCTATAGTTCATTTCTTCTTTCTCGCGTCTATTATGATTCTGTAGATCTCAATATCGTTGTGTGTGTGTGGAATGTATGAACTGTTAAACTTTTTCCTGTCTTATCGATTAAAGAAAAACATTGCCTTGCTTTCTATCGTGTTAATTCAAATACAAAGTGTCATACTCTTTTTACTTAGTCATTGTGATATTACAAAGCTTTTACTTGTTGTTCATCTATTTGTTTTACTTGTTCGTCATTTGTGTTTTTAGATCTTTCCTTAATGATTGTTCACAAGTTTCCTGGATTAACCTTATGGTTTGTAGAGGCAAGGTTCTTTTGAAATTATCATGCTTCTAATATCTCATAAAATGGTTAGGAATTAGTCTGATACGAACATTACAGTTTTCATATCCTATAATTGTGAAGAATACATCTCCAAGTCTCTTCAGTTCATTTACAAGAACAAAGTTTTAATACTCGAGATTATTATAAATCTATCCCTGCTAATCCTAGTACCCAGACACCCACAAAAGTGCAAAGACTTGCACTTTCCAAGTTCTCTTATCTAAGATGCCATGGCGGCACCATGAACATCACAAGGGTCACAGGGAGATTGTAGGAATAATGGCCAAGAGAAGAAAAGAAATGTGTTTAGAACCCATTCAATTTGAGGAAATGCACACCTTTCAAAAGGCGTCGCCTAGTCTCTGACAAAATAACCTTGTATCTAGCGAACAAGCAACCTCATACCATAAAAAGCATAAACACTTTATGTTGATACAAAAGACACACAGACATGACCTTGGACACCACTCGCCTATAAAAACGGATATACATGCTAGGAAACTTTTCAATACCCTTCCTGAACTTTAGACTAAGGAAAGAGAAGAACTCTCCTTTCTTCTAAAATTTCTCTCATTATCTATCTCCATTGAATCTCTCTCTTGTCCATGGTCTCATCAATTCCTCTCGTTCTTCCCATGTCTCAAAGATCATAGAAAGGGAATTGAATGGCCATACCGAGCTCGACAACTTGTCCAGTGATGTACACCAACTTCCCGCGGCCACCAATATACATATGGGCTGCCTGAGACCACTCCAAATAATTTTTTTCCATCCAACTTGACTGAGGTAATCTGTAAATCTAGGTTTTCAAAGCCCACATGAGGCACTGTGGACCCTCTAGCACCCCCGGAGGTCACATCTGAGCTAATATTAGTGGACATGGATACCCAATATCCACGAACAAAGGGACGAAATGGTCGTGTACATACAACAAACCTTCAATCACCAAGGAAAAGAAGCTCCACTAGGGTCTACAACCCGAAAACAACCCAAAAAAGTTCAAAAAAGGGGTTGGCGGTACTTCAATGGGGAGTTTCATCTCCCGAAACTTCAGTACTCCATGAAAATGATGAGGCTTGTTTCTACTTGTTGGAAATTATGTAGGAGACCAAAAATAAGCAATGAACAGCCAAGAAACTTCTCAAAGATCAGAAAATCGAAGAAACAAGAAAACCAATATTTCTCCTTATTTCGGGAAGATCAAGCAGAAGTCCATCAAGAACACCCCAAAAAATTCCCAAAAAATCATCCTAAAATCCAGAAAATTGTTCTCCTTCAGGTGGTACCCTTCCCAGGACCTCAGGAGCCGTGTGTCCGTACTGTTGCTAACGTCAACCATACGCCTTGATGATGTCAGCACACCTGTGCGAGATCTTCGGTATGTCCTCTTCTGCAACCTGGCTTTGATGCCAAGTAGAAACTTAAAGTTTAATGATTTTAGGGTTTGGAAGAGAAAAGAGAAAGAGAGAAAAAGGGACAGAATAAAGAGAAAGGAGAAAGGGAGAGCATGTGCATGTCACATGACTCCAATCTTTTCATATATACCAAAACACTTTTTCAACAGACAAGTATGCCCTTACAGAAATATAAAGGTCATAACAAGACTACCCTGACAACACTTTGTGCATCAAACAGATCAGGATTCCATTTCTCAGTTTTTCTTCAGGGAAGTGAAAATTTGTCTCTTTATCACTTTTAAGTGTGTCTTTTCGAACAAGTTATATCAGAAATTTAATAGTTCCAAAAACCAAAAAGGAAAATTGCGAAGTTCTTTACTTCAAATGCGGGCGAAATGGTGAATGCATTGATGCAAGGGTCCTCAGTGAGATGAGCACTTCCTCAGTTAGTGGGAGGATCAATGCACTCTTGTGCTAAACTGCATGACGTCAATGTCAGATGACGACAATGTTCTAGAGGATTTCATTGACAGTTGTGGGAGTGTTAGATGATCCTAAAGTGTCAGTTGGTGGCGATCAGTGTAGTGGAGACAGGGAAGGTGGTCCCAATAGTCCTCCAATTGAGACCGTCATTAAGACAACAATAGGATGGTGATGACTATGGTGGTATTTTCAGATATCAAAGCCATTTTCGAAATAGAGCACAAAGCAAGCAAGTCATACAGAGTTTGTATATTCAAGAGAGCAGTAAGATATTCTATGGCTTTGTGATATGTGTGGTGGATAAATCCGTGAAGTCGTTGGATTTCAATCGATTCATGCTCCACAAACAATTGTAATCACATATGAATATAGGTCAAATAAATAAATAAAGACTGAAAGAGACAAAGGGCAGAGACAACCATTTCTTACGAGCTTCGTCGTCGGAGCTCTATCGGCGACGACGTCCTCGGCCTCATCGGAGGCAATTCACTATTCTTTTTGGATTACAATACTTCACTTTTTTCCTCATTCTAATCAATGAAGGAGTTTATAAATAGAGAAAAAGACTTCTAATCCTAGTCAAACTAGGAAACCACAAAAGTACCAAGTCAAAGATAAGATATAGATATGAGAAATTTGGGATTAACGTAGGTAGTTAGGGATCTGATTTGGTGCATCACGATAATGATTCGGTGTAACCCGAGTACACAGTAAGGGTAATGTGCCAAGTCGAACTTTGGGATTTGTGTTACAAATATGGTTCCCACATAGCCCCCTCTCGGAGGTGGAGCTCGTTAGTGGGAGATGGTTTGCCTCTGAAAATACTAAAAGCAATGTGTAGTAAAGATGATCAAAAGTAGTTGTTAGGACTTTGTGTACCTGAATTGGGTCAGGGCTTTATGGTGGATATGTTTTAGGACTAAAGGCTAGAACTAGATGCACACCCAAGCACAAGGCCTTGATCCAAGTGTTAATACCAACCAGACTTACATTACAAGCACACGCATACATTTGGACTGGGCCTTGGGACACACCTTAGACCAACACATATTAGGCCATACTTAACAAGCCCTATAGCCACACATGTGCACCATCCTTGGCCCACATCCTAGACCAGCCCATCTATCCTCGCATACATGCGCATCATCTTTAGTCTAGATCCTAGAACCGACCATATTAGCCCATTGCACCGGCCCAATCTCATACCTTGCCACAATTCATAGGCTTGCTCCAAACTACCTTGGGCCACCAAGAATATAGGATCCAGATGATCCTACACTATCCGATTAGTGGGCCCATCATAAACTCGTCCCTTAGTCCACATCCTAGATTAGCTCAATTAGTCCATATTTCATGGGCCCAATCCCGTACCTTGCCGAAACATTTATGTCAAACGATCATACTTGGAGTTGGGGGCTTGCTCCAAGCCACATTGGTCCACCACATAAATCAATCGATACTCACACCATCCGATCAGTGGACCCATCAATATCATCTCAATAGTCCATTAGAAAATCGAAACTGGTAAACATTTGTACCATTTGATACACAAATCTAAATCAAATTTCTATATGGACACTACTTATATGAGCCAATGCCTATATCCAACAAAGCCCTGACCCAGCACAGGCCCACAAAGCCCTGATCTAGCTCTAACCTAAAAGCCCTGAAACATATTAGACACCATAAAGCCCTGACCCAGTTCAGGCACACAAAGTCCTAACAACTACTTTTGATCATCTTTACTGCATATTGCTTTTATTATTTTCGGATGCGAACCATCTCCCATTAATGAGCTTCACCTCCGAGAGGGGGCTATGTGGGAACCATATTTGTAACACAAATCCCAAAGTCTGACTTGGCACATTACCCTTACTATGCACTCGGGTTATACTGAATCATTATCGCGATTCACCAAATCAGATCCCTAACTACCTATGTTAATCCCAAATTCCTCGTATCTCTATCTCATCTTTGACTTGGTACTTTTATGGTTTCTTAGTTTGACTAGGATTAGAAGTCTTCTTCTCTATTTATAGACTTCTCCATTGATTAGAATAATAAGGAAAAAAATGAAGCATTGTAATCCAAAAAGAATAGTGAATTGCCTCCGATGAGGCTGAGGATGTAGTCGCCGGAGCTCCGACGACGAGTCTCGTAAACAATGGTTGTCTCTGCTTTTTGTCTCTTTCAGTCTTTATTTATTTATTTGACCTATATTCATATGTGATTACAATTGTTTGTGGTGCATGAATCGATTGAAATCCGACAACTTCACGGTTCGAGCCCAATTTAAGATCCCGAACTGTGGTTTTGTAAGAGTGCAGGTGGTGGCTAAGGGCCTATAAAATGTGGGCTGGAGTCTGGACATGGGTTGGTACGAGTCGCCATATTAGCCGGGTTGATACTAGAGTGCGGGCCAAGGGTGGTGCGAATGTGTGCACCCGTGTGTACCAAGTACAACACGGGTCTAAGTTGTAGACTAAATATAGGGTGCATGTGCTGGGCTTAGGCCCTATGCATGGTGGCTTAATTGGGTCAGAACGAGGGTCTGGACCTAATATGGTGTGCATGTATGCAACTATAGGGCCCATGAAATAGGGTCTGAATATGGGCTGGTCTAAGGTGTGGACCAAGGCCCAGTCCAAATGTATGTGTGTGCCCGTAATGTAAGTCGGGTTGGTACCAAGGCTTGGATCAAGGCCCTGTGCTTGGGTGTGCATGTTGTGTGTGCATACTGTGTGTTCACACATGGATATGCTACAAAAATAAAAATAGAAAGATGGGAGTGGTGTGTACACCAAGCATGGTGTATCACCACACATCGAATCAGCCGCATGTTAAATCTTCTCATGTACGACTTTTTTTTATGTGCTTTCCCCTTTCTTCTTTTTGGGGTTTTTGGAGGAGGGCGGTGGAGTTGATCCGCATCCAACGGCATGGAGGTCGGCATGGTTGCCACGGCCAGATCAACTAGCTGGTGACGTTGGTTGAGATTTGGAGGTGTTGTCGTGGTAGAGCATTTGCGCCATGAGGAATAATTCCCCCTTTATCTTATTTCTCTCTTCTTTCTTCATTTTTTAGTTTCTTCTTTGTTGCAGATCCATGGTGCTACAGCCATGGAGGAGTGGTGTTGCTTACATTTTGAGGAGGTCAGGCATGGAGACGTTGTTCCAGATCGCACATGCCCCCTTTTTTTTGGTGGCTATGGAGATCGGTTGGCTGAGATTTGGAGGTGTTGTCGCAGTGGAGAATTTGTGCCATGAGGAATAACTCCCCCTTTATCTTCTTTCTCTTTTTTTTCTTGAATTTTTTTTTCGACCTTAGTTGAGGTGAGATTCTTGGGAGGTCAACTACCACTTCACCGGCGTTGATGAAATTGTGTGTATATCTTCTTTTTCTTTTTTGATTTGATGATGCCGTGATGGTGCTGGCCTAGGCAGTAGTGCTGCTCGGCTACCATTTTCTTGGGTTCCCTTCTTTTGCAAAGGGTACATGCCGGGCAGTTTAATCTAAATTTTCAAGAGTTAAATGAGGCAGGGGGCTACCCCTGCCATGGAGGGGATGACGACTGTTGTTTTTTTTTCCTCCTAGATTTTTTTTAACAGAGAAGACGCGGCTTTATGTCTTTCCCACAGACGATGCCATTTTGTGGTGGATAAATCCGTGAAGCCGTCGGATTTCAATCGATTCATGCACCACAAATTGTAATCACATATGAATATAGCTTTTTGCTTTGTTCTTGCTCTTGCTTGAGGCCTTGCTCTTGCTTCCGTTTTGGTTTTCCTCTTTCGTTGTATTGTTTTTTGGGGCATTCTCAGCCCCCTTTAATATATATCTTTTACCCATAAAAATAAATAAATAAAGACTGAAAGAGACAAAGGGCAGAAACAATCATTTTTTACGAGGTTCGTCGCCGGAGCTCTGGGGACTACGTACTCGGCTTCATCGGAGGCAATTCACTATTCTTTTTGGATTACAATGCTTCACTTTTTTCCTCCTTATTCTAATCAATGGAGGAGTCTATAAATAGAGAAAAAGACTTCTAATCCTAGTCAAACTAGGAAACTACAAAAGTACCATGTCAAATATAAGATAGAGATATGAAGAATTTGGGATTAACGTAGGTAGTTAGGGATCTGATTCGGTGCACGATAATGATTTGATGTAACCCGAGTGCACAGTAAGAGTAATGTGCCAAGTCGGACTTTGGGATTTGTGTTACAAATATGGTTCCCACGATATGCTAGTCGTTAATTTTGACAGTTTTAGACTTGGTTAGTAACTTTGTATAATCCTTGGAGAAATAAGCAGCATATTTGGACGTATCACCATCTCTTCCTTTGTGAGCTTTCTATAATAGTACTACTGTATGAATGGAGATGATGATGAGAGCTAGACTCTCCACTGCCAATACCTCTTGGCTCAAGGCTCAATTTGATTCTATTCTTGAGCTGGGCAAGATGCACTCAAATACTTATTCTAATATTGTTGGTCATTAGTAATTAATTCGGTACATTAATGACAAATTAATTCCACTTTACGGGAGAACCCAAAAACAAATGCATTATAAGCATAAAATTGTAAAATGTTTTAAGTAAATAATCACTAGGAAGATATTTTTGTTCACTTTTTATTTTATTTTTTCGAATTTATAACCATTGACATGCTACATTTTCTTAAAATCAGTTCAATTTATATCGTTTATCACATTGCAAATTGTGGGTGTGCTTGCTAATCCACATTGCAGAATTCCACGCTAAAAGCTGTCAATTTGATGAAGTTTATAACTTGCCAATCTGTGGTTTAACAGAATTCCCTCTTCTAAATGACATCTTAAAGAAACACGGTGCTGAGGGGGAAGAAAAAGTGTTAGGTCAGGCACAATTTGCAGAGTTACTCCAGCCTGTTTTACAAGACCTAGCAGATGCCCTGGCTGAAAAGCATATTGTTATCATCCAGAACATCAAGATCGTCAATGGTTCTAAGCTCAGAAAGGTTGATCTTATTTCCATATCTTTCTTTCTTCCTTTCCTTGTTTTTTCTTATATAAATTTCTGCAAAATTCTTATTCTTGAACCGTTGCCCCGTAGAGAACAAAAATGGGGTTACTCTGGTTTACTGACATAATTATCTCTAACCACACAAATTGCCTGCTATACTGTTCTGTGATGTTCTGTGGGTGTATGGTCCATTTGGAAATACTTACTGATAAAAAATCTAAAAAAAAAATGCAGATTTTGGCCGACGAGAAGCAATTGAACGATATGATTGATAAAATATTCCAGGACACAAGTGCTGACAAAGACAGAAAAGGGTGCACAGAGAGCATTAGGGGTTTTCTTGAAAAGAATGGATCAGAGTTGGGCCTGCCACTTTCAGAAGCCAATGAAGCGGTGGTTCTTCTTTATGATCAGGTATTTGCTGATGTAGACAACGGGAAAAGTGGAGGTGAATTAGGGAGAGATGTATTTGGGGTAGTTGTGAAGGATATTCTAGAGAAATTTGCAGAGCAGCTTGAAGCCAACCCCATCTTTCATGATCTCGACTGTTGAAGCAAATTGGTATATACTATATTATATTTGATTGGCAGAGACTGTTGTTGTCCCTATGGTATATATGTCAACCCACATGAATTTTTATGTTCATATGTTCCTTTCATAATAGTGAAATTTGAAACATTCCAATGAATTCTTGGGGTTCTAAATTCTAAATAGAATTGCTAAAATACGTTGCCTGTATTGCCTGGACAAACTGGTCTCATTTGATAGATATAATGTTTTGGGCTCCTTTTGGGAGGCCCCTAGGATTTTTAATTACTAATACTTTATAAAAAGAGCAAAAATTTGATTTGAGACTTGTCTGTTGGTTTTGAAACCCACAGCTTCATTATCCTTAAATTTTCTCTGTTGGTTATCTCTTTCTTCTTTTCACCTATTATGGTCTCTAACAGCCTCCATCATTGAATTCTTGGTATTCTCGTGTATTTCTCCTTCTCATTAGCTATCTCAGTGGATTGCTTATACCCATTCAGTTGTCTTAGGGTGAATTTTTTTTCTATGCTGAAAACAATCTTATTGGATGGTTGCAACAATCCAATTGATACACTTTCTCTTCTTGACAGTTCACCATATTTTTTTCTGGTGTACCAGAAGAAGATGATGAATTGGATGGTGATTTTTTATCAAATTTATTTCATGAGTAGGAGATCGTACAGGTAGGATTCATGGTGCATGTGCTGTTTGCCCCCCTCCCCAACAAACCTGTTATCACCAGATACTGTCACTGCTATTCCATCAAAAGCCCCTGTAACTTTATACAAGTTAGTTCCACCATCTTATACACAGTTAAATTTTATATTCTTTCAAAATATAGCTATATTGAAATACTTGGACATTTTTCTTTTTTGGCGAGTAAACTGGATTAGGCAGGACCCCAACCGGATATAGTAAAAATTAAAAAAGAATTAAATTATATAGTACAACCCTGGCATCCTCATTTGCAATATTAGCAAGATCACTAGGAAAAGAGTCAGGAAATAAAATGACTCTACTAGGGCTATTACAAAAAGATGCCCAAAAATCAGCTGCCCGAATCCTAAATCTCAAAAAATTTCAAAGAACGATTTCAAACTATTGATGGATCTGACGCGGTTATGAGCTTGCCATGACGGTTCATATATGCCATTGGCGTACCCCTACAGCAAGTGAAAATCCGTTGCAACATGAAATTTACTGATGTTGTTCTGACAAGCTATTTCGAGACCTTCATCAATAGCTTGAAGTTCATGATAAGGTCTGGAAACTTTCAAACTCCCACCTGTATAAACCACAAGGCTGCTCCCATCATGTGGTCTTATAATGGCCTCATATCCTCCATGATTTCATTTAAGGAACCATCAGTGTTGAGAAGCCAAATTCCACGGTTGGGAGGTTTCGATGTGCATGGTTTTGGAATTGAGTGAACAAACTCAACATTAATTTTTGAGCTTTGAAAGAATTATCTATTCTTTGGACTCTCCAGAATTTTCATGTTTTCAAAGCAAATCTCATTTGGGTATCTTTCATAATTTTGTTGACTAGCAGCTCTTTTCGCATATAATTTTCTGAAATACCCTCATGTTTTGTTTACACCAGATGTGATAACCTTTTTAACTTGATCAATCAGTTCAGAACCCTTAGTGTTGTTTAAGATCCATTGTGTTTCCTCATCAGAATCTTCAACACTCCTGTAACTGGAAACTTTGGAATATGGGCAACCAAAGAATATAGGTACTTTTCATCTTCACGGTGATTTCTGCAGAAATAACATGTAGAGCTATCAAGACGATGACTATCAACTAGTATGTCCGGCCCGCTCTTAAGTGGAATGGCTTCGCCTACTTCTTAAGCGGACCTGTTGGTCCTTTTCCGCCTGCCTCTCTACACCCAACTAGCTCAAGATCCATTCCGTTTGGGCTTCTCATCGGAGTCCCTCTCTGCACTCATCTAACTCAATCTTCCGTGTTTGGAGCCGCTATTGACAGTTAACCGTGCAATGAAACTGTGCTCAAGGACTAGAATGTTTGCACCAGATCAGATTATTCCAATCAACTTCATTTCCTCTACTGAATAGCATCAACAGCTGACTTCATTATATATACTCCATTAGTAGAGGGAGCCCACACTACATCATACTCATGAAGAAGACAGATAGGAATTTTATCAAGTTGCTGCCATATATCTTCTAAATCCATTGTCATAGCAGGAGGACCACTTGCCTTCATTTATTAGATCTGAGACTTTCATTTTTGAGTTTAGATTTGGAACCAGATTGCTGTTGTTGTTAATGCTTTGCATGAGGCTGCCTCTCAGGTGCCAAGGATCATGCCAAACAAAGGTTCCTTCTCCATTACCAATAATGTGGTGGATATATTTTCTTGCCTCAGTTGACAGTTCTAGACTTCAAAATTTTCTGCCATGACCACATGCAGTCTTTAGGAGTAGGCATGGTCCAAAATTTCTTATTCTTTATAAGATTCATCTTCACCCATTGTAGCCAAATGGATACCTTATTTGCTGCTAGTGCAAATGTATGATGCCTAATTGCAGCTTCATTCCATTCTTTCAAGTTTGTAAGGCCTAGGCCTCCTTCACTCTTTGGAGAGCAAATTTGTTCCCAAGGGATAGGTTGGTGCTTTCTAGGTATATGAGGACCAGCCCATTGAAATTGTTACATAATTCAATTTATGGTGTTGAAACCTTTGTTGGTAAAATAAAACAACTGCTACTATTGAGAACTGATCTATTAAGTTCTAATCTACCAGCATAGGATAGAAATCTTCATTTCCATGTTTGAAAACACTTGCTCATACAATCTTTAAGAAGTTGGCAATCTACAAGAAACCAAAGGAAGCCCAAGTATTTCACTGAAATAGAGCCTTCTTTGAAACCCAGGATGTCAAGAATTTCTGTTTCTGTTGTTTCTTCTATTGTACTTTTGTTTCTTTACCATCAAGGCTATGAAATTCCTCAGCCACCTTATATAATGTGGCAGCAGATTGGACATTACCTCCAAAGAACACCATCAAGTCATCTGCAAACTCAAGTTTCTTATAGCAGGATTCATACACTTAGGATGTAATTTGAATAGGCCTTCTTTAGTCTTTTGCTTAAGGAGGTAATTCAACACTTCCATAGTCATCACAAACAAGTAGGAGATAGCGGATTACCTTGCCTTGTACCCCTTTTTCCTTCAAAGTAACCTTCAGGAGATCCATTAATACACCCCAAGTACTTAGAAGAGGAGATACAAGTGTAAATCCAGTCTATTATCTTCTTTAGGAAGTTAAACATTTCTAAGATGTCAACAATAGATCCCATCTGACATTAGAAAAAATGAGCAGAATATCCATCTAGACCAGGATCTTTGGAGTCTTATATACTAAAGAAAACATTTTTAATCTCATCTCCTGTGACTTCCTTTTCCAATTCCTTAGCTTGATCCTCATTGATCATTTTGACATCATTAAGGGGGCGTTTAGGAACACATAAAAAAGTTACTTCTTAGGTAAAGAAGTTGAAAGAGAGTTTGGATTGTGTTTATTTTTTAACTTGTAGTTACAATTAGAAGCTAAAAAATTTGGCTTCTAACTACTCAAGAAGTTAGTTCTTCATGCTTTGCTTCAATTTAAGCACATGTTGAATTGAAAACTTAAGTGAAACTTTCGTATTACTAATTGCCCCTCGAATCTTTCAAGACAAATTATAAATAGCCACTTCTACTGTTTTTAATGACAAAAACATCCCTCTAAGCCTTCAGTACAAATTATAAATGACTATTTGTGTATCAAATAAGTTACTTTTATCCTTCCAAACACACTTCTATCTCTAGTAGGCAACTTCTACTTCTACTACAAGTAAACGGGCCCTTCAAGGATCTCTCTACAATTCTCTTTCTGATGATTAGAGACCAATAAGTTCTCAAAGAATCCCACAATTTCAGGGTTAATGTTTTAGGTCTTTTTGGTGATTTTGTTCTTCTCTTGGTCATAGATGCAATGTATTTTGTTCCCAGCTCTTCTGGATTTAAGGGAATTGTGAAAAAAAAAAAAATCATTGCAGTGCCCCAAATTCAACCAGTTGATTCTTGATTTCTGTTTTAAGAAAGATTCTTCAAAATGAAGTGCAGTATAATTTTGCAATAGTTTTCCCTCCTCTGCAAGCTCTTCATTATCGAAAATCTGTTTGGAGTTGAATCTGTACATCTTCTAATCTCTTTTTAGCTTCAGCAACATGACCACTTAGATCACTAAATTTTTTATGATTCCATTCCTTGAGCTTCACCTTGAAATTCTTTGATTTTGGTTCAATCTAAACATAAAATTCCCCCACACTTGGAAATTCCATGCAAACTGCACTAAATCAAGATATTCATGGGGCACGTGGTCAGCCCAAATTTTGTTGTTGTCAATATAACTCAAAGGTGAAGGCAGGTTTTGAACCCAGGTTTATTGTATCAACATTCACAAACTTTACCAACTTAGCAAGCTGGCACCTTTAAAAATGTTAGTTCACCAGCCGGGAATCAAACCTGGGAGTGGCAGTCTACTATTCTACCACTAGACCACTGGTGCTTGTTACTTTGATACATGGTTTAAAATCTTGTTTTGAAGGATTATCTCGGTCAAGTGAAAAATTGAGACGAACTCCGAAACGAAACGAAACATTCCCAAGATATTGAAAAAATGACAAAACAGGTGAAACTTTGCGAAATATTCTTAAAATAATATTTTTTTTTCTTCTATTTTTTTGCCTGATTGTATCATAATGTCTCAGTTTGTCTCAACGAAAAAAAAAAACCAAGACAATACGAAACGAACCAAAACAAACATGTTTCGTCTCGGTTCTCTTAGATTCTGAAATGTTTCGTACGAAATTTTAAACCATGCTTTGATATTATTTTATAGAAACACATCCAAGGCATTCGCCTTCACTTTCTCAGGCTCGGTGCTTCATTGCTCATGTTCTGTATCCCAAACATCCTCTCCCATGACGCCATTCTCCTCCTACTGTCCCTACTGCCACACATTTCAAATTTTCAACACCCAATGACTTCAATAGCTGTACGAAGCACTTGCTGCTGAATTTTCCAATGTATCCAAGTGGGATCAGCCCATCACTCCCTCAACCGGACAGAAAAGACAGCACAAGAATCTTTCTTAGATTGTTCAGTTGGTAGTTGATGGTACCCAAGTTGAGATTCACACCATATATGTCCACCTTTGGCTAACCTCAAACCCTACACTCAGTTTCAAAGTCAAAGTCACCTTCCTAATAAGGAAGCTTATTGATTCACTTAGGGTCACCCAGTCTAAGCCCTCATCATATGCAGGGGATCCATTCAACTTCACCAAGAACCTCCCCCGTTCGATGTCACCGACAACTGGCCGAGTTGACACCCGGGTCTCTTGTGCGAGCTACAAATTCAATGGATTGACACTACATCAATCATTTTACGTGTGCTTCAAATTCCATATATCAGTTGTTCATCACAAAATCATATTTCATGATTTCTAATCAACCACAAAATTTGACTTTTTTTTTACATAAAGGGATATGTGATACTGCCCGAGAGCATGGATGGTGATGTTCACTACACCTCGCGTCCTACGTTTGGCCTACCGACTCCTTAATCTCAACCATTGGATTGGTAGGCCACCCATTGTATAAGGGTAGACAGAATAGCAGACTCACAGAGGATCTTAACTGTCTGATTAGAGATTAAACGCAGGGAAATTAGAGAATTGTTAATGGTTTAGGAAGAAAGTCCATATGGCAATCGGATGTACTTAGTTGGAAGCATCACCTTATGATCTCACATCGGACGCTGGTCGGTGGGGATGCCACCTCTTACATCACCCTCAATACCAATCAAAGATGACACTAGTTCACAGTTGACATCCCAAACCATGACTGATGTCAAATCAACCATTAGATGTAACTATATCATCGGACCAGACGATAAATGGTAAAGAAATGACAGATTAATTATGATTAAATTGAAGACTGGTTGGTAGATTCCTTGCGCATTCAGGAAATACTGCCCTGGTCCCACCTTGCTTGCCAAAATTTATTTACAATATTATTTTTAAACAAACCGGAAGAACGCTTGAGATGTCGGAGATTAAAATTTTCGAGCAAATTAAAGTAGGAAAAGAGGAGTTTTCAGCTTGAGTGAAACCAGCATCCTGGATGTGACACAGTACCATGTCGGAAACCGATACGAATGTAATGCGCATCCATGACGCAACTGACGCACGGTTCGGTTCAGCAAAACTGAATTTGAAGTCCTAAAAAAAATTTCCTCCCCCTTTCAAAATCCTTCTCTTTTAGATGGAACAATCGGAAGTATGCTTTTGCTTTGCTTTGCCTGCATGATAGATGAATAGAAGAACATTCTTAAGCCTAAGATTCACATTGGCACATATACAAGCTCATTTGGACCCACCAATCAGAGGGCCAGCACTTCGATTAGCTTAACCCAAAATGGGCCCGGGACCCTCTAATCAATTGACACGCAGATTGGTGGGTCCAGACCGCTTGCTTGTGTACCATCTAATAGAAAATATGTAGTTAAGGCTGTGCCAAAGTTACATAGCATCTTGTAGCATGGCTGTTTCAATGCTGGATCATCGGCTGGTGCCGGAGGTTCCTGTCCAAATATCATGTCGCAACTCATATCGTCAAAATCTGCGATTCGAAAAATACACGGATCATCAGATAAGCTTTATGTATGTGCTTAATTATTTATGCATGCATGTGAGTGTATGATCATGCATATGGAAAACTGTCTTTGATTGTACGCCCATTGATAAGATGGCTTCGGCATTCAATACTAGCATATGGAAGTTCTCTATAGGTGCGTGTCTACGATCAAACACGACACGTGGGGGCACCGATGTCCCCTCGGGGTGGACGTAATGAGTGTTGTTTGACACTTGGGATGATGACACATGAGGTAGGGTAGAAGGGAAACTGGATTCATGGAGAAAGGGTGGTGCACTGTCTCTGAATTCACAACATGGATGACTGCATGGTAGAGAACGTGAAGCCGTATAAGCACGATTAACGGCTAGGAAATCAGATATTTGTAGCTTGATATTTTATATAAATAAAATAACTTTGTCACTTTACACGTGATGGGTATATTTTACCCCCTTTTTCTGATGAGCGGTCTACTTGCGCCCTAAGTGGTTTATTGTGGCCCCCACCACTGAGATCATGGGCATGGTCTCCATGTTCTAGTGCATCTACTGTTTACCGTAATAAAGTGTATTTTGTTTATTAGGTAGAGTCATGGGCTTTTACTTCTAAATCTAAAGCAACTAGCCCATGATCACTAGACTGGGCCTTGGGCTCGGGCCTATTCAAATTTTAAAAAAAAACCAGGCTCATACCAAGCCCAGGCCCGGACCATTCACACCCCTGCCAGGAATAACCTGGATGATGTTGAGGCATATTGTGTTTAACGATAGACTGAAACTCAGTGTACGAACCATTGCTGTCGTCTGATTGTTTGAATTCCATTGATCATGACCGTCGGATGGATGGAAAAAGTTGCTGAAAACTTGGTTGATCTTATTATTCTAACCATCTGATCAATAAATCTGATGGGTACAACGATCATCGGGCTGGTATGATCTTAACATAGAAGACATGAAAGGTGGGACCTATCAAATCGTGGGTTAGAAGTGATCTTGTTTCCAAAGTGCCCAACATGTGGGTGTCTCTTGTTTTCTTAGTGCGTGCTTGTCTGGTTTGCTTGTGTGTATGAGCAGCACTTGCATCCTTGTGTAGATTAGTAGATCTGATAAGGGCATGGTTTGAAAAACGGTTTTCCTGAACCAGAACCGTGTGTGTGTGTGTGTGTGTGTGTGTGAGAGGAAAAGGGGATCTGTTATAACGGATTCGGACCTCCCCCCGCTGTGTCATGTACCTTTGAAACGCTTAAAAAATAACGGCCAATATTTCCGTTATTTTTGAATTTTGAATTTCAGTGCCATTTTTTCACCTTTTTTGAATTTGTTATAACGGAAAAAGGGGTAATGCCCCAGTCCGCTACACCGTTATAACGGTCCCTTTTAAACCTTGGATAAGGGTGTGAACTTACTAGGTACCATGTCGACTGGAATTCCAAAGGAGTCCTTAATGAACTTCTGTGATGGCTGCTTACAGAGGTTGATGCACATCCCCACACAATTAGTCTCCTCCAGAAACCTACAAAATCAAATGATGATGATCAAGATGGTGGTGGTGTTGATGATGATCATCCATGACGATTGGTCTTTAATCATCAATTTGGTCAGACCTGGTACTCTTTTATATCAACTCTGCCTTACATTATCAAAATCCTAATGATAATCCGAAAGACTTCAGCCAAATTGGGTACATACGGAAAGGGCAGTCTACCCTTACCGTACATGTCGGGGGCACGTTTAAGATGTCAGGCAATGTTGTGAAATCTGAACCGGCCATTAAACCGGTGGACTGGCTGGTTCATCGGTTCAACTGGTTGGTCAGACAGAAAGCCCATCTAGGGTTTTCAAGGTTTTTAAAAGAAAAAAAAATCATAGAGAGAATATCGGGTCAATGCTAACCTAGACCAGTTTGCCGGTTCACCATTCAACTGGCAGATCCAGTCCGGTTCTAACAACATTAATGGTAGGATCTAACAATTGAGAGGTCCCACCATTTGGGAGCACTATCAGAGTGATTGTATCAGAGATTGAATGATCACAACCATGTGATCAGGTGGGACCTCATGGCGCAAAAAAACTTTATTTTATTTTTTTGCTAGAAAATCTATCATTTTTGTGTCCTTAGCTTAGAAGAAGATCAAAAAAGTTACCTGCATTTCTTGACGTGGACCACATTCTTCTCTATTCTTCCTTCCACCTCCTTCTCCTTCACCTGTTTTCATAAATTCATAACCCCAATTTAGATTGCATATATCGTGGGTTCAATCACCGTTGATTCCCACATGGATGGGCCCCCAACTCAATGTTCAGCGACAAGACATTCTAAAATAAAATCTAATAGAGATGCTCAGCGTCAAGTCAACAAGTTACAAGAAAGAGGAACATTGATCTCCAAACAAAACTCATCAATCAGATGGCTAAAACTGTTTGTTTGGAATTTTAGCTAGCCTACCATCATCTAAAACCTCGGTCAACTAACGGTCCTGATTGATTTAGCATAGTAGATGCTGTCACACATACAATTGTACTCAATTCGATGGAACTGTTTAATCTTAAATGAGATCTTCTATAATTTCGCATGAGAAAATTTTTTTAAGCAAAATTTAATTTAGAAGCAGCGATCATGCACCAATGATGTTGCGCTAGGTTAACCCTGGTATACCTGGCGCAATATCATTGGCCACATGATCACTGCTTCTAAATTTCCTCTGCTTCAAAAAATTTCTTAGTTTCGCACGTGAGGTGTTTTTTTTATTTTTTTATTTCTATATATATTATAGTACTGTATTCTTGTTCAATCAACATTGCAAAAAACACTAAAAAAAAGGGACTTGACATTGTAACATTATTTTATAATGAAAATAATGGCCGTTGTTTTCTGAACATTAAAACGGTACATAACGTAACGGTGGAAGTCCGAATCCGTTATAACGGCCATTATTTTTATTATAATGGCCGTTTTTTAAACCATGGGAGTAATTTAAAGGCAAACAGTTCCTAATTTGGGAAGAAAGAATTCGTACCTCGCAGGGTCCCACGAGCCAAGCAAAAAAGATAGTGGTGAAGACCGCAAAAAATTCCCTCGTGAATCTAGATGACCCGGGTAACATTGTTCTGATCTGCTCTTCATCCAAACACAAAAATAAATAAGTAAATCCCTCCAAAATTACACAAAACAATAACAAAAATACCCTCTTCTTGCATTAGCTTCTAATCGTCGTAGTTTAGAAAAATGTTATAACGGTAACGTACCAAGATCGTTACATTATTTGCAAAAAATGGACTTTACTTTATAACGGCTGTTATTTTACCGTTATCAATGTTCTTTTTATCATTATGGGGGTTTTTTCTTTGGAGATTTGGTATTCAGGATTGATGCCATTATGGGGTGAGAGCATCAAGTCATAGTTTCCATTCGTATCCGGCGATCTTCGCATTTTCTTGTTTTGACTTGTTTGTTTTCTCTCTTGAGATCTTTTCGATCTCCTTTATCTATTTTATCATGATGTAACATGTTATAACGGACATAATGGTAACGTTATATGTCGACTACGACGTTAAAGAAAAGAAGAAGAAGAACTTGCCAAGGAGAGGATGGGCTTAGGAAAGGCTTTCCCCAAAGCTTGAACCACCAATTCTTGCTGTTTGTATGTATTGAAGTTACGCGACACCACGGCAGCCGCTTCGACTAAGCTCTCGTAACCAATCTTTTCATTTTTCATTCCTGCAAATTTACCAAAAAATTAAAAAAAAAATCAATTTTTTGCTACAAATGAAGATACCATGTAACAAAGGGCAAAAAGAATGAACCTGTAGTGACTTGGACACTTAGGGACAGATGGTTAATGGCGATTCGATTGAACCAGTTGTCCATATATACAGTTTTGGTGTCTGTTACTCTAGTGGTGTTATCTGCCGGCCTTGTCAAGACGGCAAGGACCATGGGAGAACATTCCGGCTTGTGGATCAGTTTCCGGCGAACTCGAATAGAGGGAAGACCTCTGTGAGGTAGAAAAAGCTTAGCTTCCATGACAGAGAGAGACGGAGATAGAGAGATAGAGAGATAGAGTTGATATAAGAGAGAGAGGGAGAGGGGGACTTTGGATTTGTAGGAAGTAGAGAGAATACGAACAAAAGAGCATGTAAAGCATTTCAAAGAAACAAGCCGGGGGGAATCATAGAAACAAGAATTTTTAAATTCCCAGTTGTGAAACAAAGATGCCTTTAATGCTTGCCTTTGTTTCTATTGGAATTGCTGAGGGATTTTTCCATGTATGGGTGTGTCCCCAATCAGTGACTGCCAACTGTACGTGTAGTGGTAGGCCCATATGATATGCAATATCGAGGGAATATTCCAGAAAGTATGTCGGCCCCAAGCTGTCATGTAAATTATGGCAGTCCACGACTGGGGACAGACTAAAAGTCCTTACATCGAAAATTTACTCTGATGCCCTCCCTCGTTCGTCTTTCCTTTGCTCCCTTGGCCGGCATTGTCGTGACGTACCACATATTGCCAAATGGGCTGCAAGGGTGTTAGGACTTAGGAGTGGCAAACGCAGGCTGTACAGGCCCATTTGGCATGGCGCAGCCTCAGACCGGGCTTGGACCAAACATAGAGGATGTTGGGTTGGCTTGAAAAGTCTAGCATAAAAAGTAGTGGGTCTGTCAGACGTGTTGGATACTGATAGTCTGGCTTGAGTTGACCGGGCTATCACTAATATAACCCAAGCCTTACAGCCAAACAACGCCAGTCTACTTCTAGTAGACCCCAAGGATGGTCCAGTCCTTGTTTAGCATATGCATTTTAGCTCAGAAAACAGAGTTCAGGTTGAGCAGGGTGTTTCCAAATCAAGGCCTAATCACAAAGATTAATGTTTCCAGGCCATCAATCAGTCTGGATGGAGGTAGGGCCGTCTCTACCATAAGGCCATCGCCTTAGGCCCCAAATGAGAGAAGGCCCCAGCCCACTAACCACATGGATGTTTAGCCCACCCCTTGTTGGTTATCTCTAGCCATAGATTTTAGTACTTTTTAGGATTGATTCTAACCATTGGATTCAAGCATGTTTTTTGACTAATAAATCCAATGGTTAGAAATAATAAATTTTGTTGATTTAGAAATCATAAATTTTTTTAATTAATGCCATATATATATACCCTAAGATAACGCAACGAGTTAACTCGGTTAACCCAATGGTTGTGCCAGATTGACCGGGCATAGTCACTTTGAGATAGTGACCCAAAGAAGTTGATATATCTTCTATTAATAATATCGGATCAGGTCATTATCGGATCAAATCAAGGTTGATTTACTGTCATAGGGTCAGATCAAGGAAATCCAATCCATTTACAACCCTAGCTGTAAGGATAAGAAAGCCCAAAGATTAACCATTCTAAGATTTAAACACAATTTAATCCTTCTACACCAAGGTCCACACCTACATAATTTTATCTACCCATCAACATTTTTATTTTCTTTTTTCATATGCCATCAACATTTTCTTGTAAGAGGTGTTGAAGCACACACCGAATGTGCCTAATCTTGGGCCACACCAAATCATCAATACCTTGATACATCTTTACTACTTTAAAGCCAAAACCCGGGTTGGGGCACGCCCCCCCCTCACACGGGCTTCACAAGACACGTGCAACGCCTCAAAGACAGTCACATATACAGATACATACATAGATGGCACATGAAAGCATAAATATTGAATACAAACTATACTTCAAGACAATCCTTTTTTTCCTTAGAAAATTTTCTAAGAAATACATCACGGAAAATGCTTTAAATGGCTGTTGGATTGCACCCAAGAAAATATGCATTTTCGAATTATGTGAGATAATAAGGGCATAATTTCACATGGGAAACAAATTTTCACCCATATTGAACGGATATGAACTCCAACTCCAAGCTTGGACAGGAAAATTTCATTTTCTCAGAAAAAAAAATCTCCCATTTAAAATGGCTATCAAACAATGGAAATTTGTGTTCTTCCAAGAAAATGCATCAAACACAACAAATTACTAGTTCAAATTAGACAATTCGTTCAGGATCATAAGGAAAATTAGAAAACAGAAAACGGAGAACACTATCAACTAGAGTAAGTTCTACACAGAGACTAAAAGAAACACTAATCAATCTCTGTCCAACCGCACCAACATTTAAATAACCATACAACCAACACAATGTCCATCAGTAAACAGCAATTAGAAAAACAGAATAAATAAAAAACCCAGCTAAGTACCAAGCTTTAATCTTTAGAGGACTTGTTGATGAGAGACTTGTGGATGTGAGGGATCACACCACCTCCCGCAATTGTTCCCTTGATCAGCGTATCGAGCTCTTCGTCCCCTCTAATGGCCAGCTGCAGATGCCTCGGAGTGATACGCTTCACCTTCAAATCTTTGCTTGCGTTACCCGCCAGCTCTAGCACCTCTGCCGTTAAGTATTCGAGGATTGCTGCTGAGTAGACGGCCGCTGTAGCACCCACACGACCATTCGCTGCAATCCTCGATTTCAAATGTCGGTGAATCCGACCGACCGGAAACTAGACTCCCACATAATAAAATTAAAACAGATCATTATAGTTAGAACAAATAAAACCCAATGCGGGTATCTTTATCAGGGTTTAAAATTTTGGCCAACGTCGAACCATCTCAGTTTAGGGGTATGCATGCTACTACAGTCTACAGCCCTACTTGGTTCACAGCAAATTGAGTGCAATGCACTCACTTGCAAACTCGGTAACAAAATAGATGCAAGCAAGTGCAGCCCCAAAACTGATGCAAGTGAGTGCATTGTATTAGCTCAACATTTTTTATTTCGAAAAACATTAATAATAATAATAACTGTGAATATTTTTTATTATTATCTTTTTAATTGTTTATTTTTTTATTTTTTATTTTAGTTTTCTATTTTTTTGATATAGTCAGTCGGGGCACCTAACCTCAAACTTTCCCCTCCAAAAAATAATAATAAAAACAACGGGATAACAATAATAATTTTATTGTGCACTTTTTTATAAAATCAAGAAATAAAATAATCCATTGCATTTTGCAATGGCCTACCAACCAATTAGCTAAACTTCTTTTGATTACAACGCAAGTCGCTACATTTGCACTATAATGCAAAATGCACCCAAGTGTAGCGAACCAAGAAGGGCCTACAAGTTGCCTGTGTTGCACCTTGCAAGCCATAGTAAACATAGGCCCTACTCAGTTCAATGCAAATTGGATGCAATGCATCCACTTGCCACGGTTTTGGGATTTCACGTGTGGAAGTGGTTGCCAAGCCCTTGCAAACTCTTTAAGAAAATAGATGCAAGTATGTGCAGCCCAAAAACCATGGTAAGTGACTCCAATGCAACTCACCGTATTTTCACTGGAGTGCAAAACACATCCAAGTGCAGCGAACCAACCAAAGCCATAATTTAAATGGGGCAGCAACTCCACGACACAAGCTAGTACCAACTTATCCAAGGACTGAGCCAACTGGGATTGGGTTGTCCGAATCACCAACCAAGAAAGGATGTCGAATCTTTGACTTGTAGCCAAAAGCGGGCACGCAGAAGGAAATATAAACATTTAGGTGACGTTTGGTAAAACTTTTTTTCAGACCTTAAGTCTGAATCAGTTGAAATTAAGTGATTTTGGTGATTAAGTTGTGATTGGTAAATGACTTAACTTCAGCACTTATCACCAAACTCAAGGAAAAAAAGACAAAAGTAAAAAGTGACCCAACCTTCACTTTTTGCGGTAAGTGAATGAATCTTTAAAAAAGATTCTTTGATTCTTTTTTAATCCCAATAATGCTCTTTTTTCAAACCTTTCTCTTTTAAAAACTTACGAAAGTATCCTAATAAACATTTCAAAATACCTACAATGCCCTTGACTTAATTTTAAGACTTAAGACCTTAGCCAAACAACCTAATTCAGACATAAGTCATTAAGCTACCAGATCTTAAGCACTTTAAGCTTTTAGATCTGATAACTTAATTTACCAAACGCCACCTTAAAGGGTGCTTGGTAACAATTTTTAAGTTGTGCCGGACAAACATAAACAGGTGGGATGCAGTAGGCACAAGAAAAACCTTAGATTTCACTTAATGACTATGAGGGTAAGGTTGCACGGATCAACAGAACAAAAATCAGTCTGACCTGTGAACTCTAGTGGTTAAATTTGAGCACTTTTCATGGGGTGATTCTAACAGTTGGATTCAAGCATTTTTTTGGTAATCAAATCACTAGATAGAAATTAACCAATCAGACTTTTTTTGTTGGTAGATCCACCAAAAAAGGTAAGAAAATTTTTGAAGTGGCAGAAGTTTAGAAGATCATGCCCAATCATATTGCACCAGATACACCAAGGTAAACTTGGTGCAATATCATTTTCCCTGTGCTTAGGTGTACCTGGTGCAATATGATTGAGCACATGATCGCGGCAATTAAATTTCCGCTGCCTCAAATTTTCTCACCAAGAGTTGAGACAAACATCCATGCGGTCAGTGGGCCCAAAAGAGTGTCACATGGCATTCTCGGAGAGGCAATCTAGAGAAATTTTTGAAGCGGGCATCATGCGCCCAATCATATTGCACTAGGTACACCACTGTTAGCCTGGCACAACTTGCACCTACACTTAAGTGTACCTGGTGCAATATGATTGGGCGCAGCGCATTATCAGGGGTGGAGCCAGGATTTTGTTCAAGGGTGGGCAATATTGTACACATTTTGTTTCAGGTGGGCGAATGGGTACTTTCAAAAAATAAATAAAAATTCCTATTAATTGATTTATACAAACTAATCAATCAGACGGACAGAAATATATGGTGATGGTAAAACGCACGTACGTGGTTTGATCATCCCAGTCGGTGCAATGGGTGATATCCTAAGGTGGGTGGACCCATTACACGGTAGATCCCTTCACTTAAATATGAGCCACTTGGAAAGTTATATCTTTGATAGACAGTATTTATGATATAACCAAGAGATCACGAGAGTACGGGACCCTCTCTAGTCTAACTCTAACGGCAGTTACTATATTTATTCGTCTCGGGGAGCTAATAAGTCGGTGTTGGAAAAATTTTAAAAACGGTCAACGTTTGCCAAAAAGGACGGTCCCCACAGAAGGTGTGCACATTACGCACGGCTGAGTACGGTAGCAGTGTAGCACTGCGAGACAATGAAAGGAGGAGAGGAGAAGTGTTGTATGTTACCTGGAGACCGGCACGGGATGACCTGGAAACCGGCTTCTTCTTATCCTTATCCTTGTTGGCAGCTGTAGTCTTTCCCGCCAAAAGCCCCTTCCCGCCTTTTCCCGCCATTTACGCTTAAAATCCAAATAAGAAAATGTTCTAATTAATGAAGCAGAATTAAAAAAAACCTCAAAAATCACGGCCTAGATTTCTTGGTTAGGATCTTGTAATCTCAAGTACCAGTGAACGGATGAAATAAAAAAAAAATCATGAAAATAAGGAGAAAATAAGGAGAGAGAGAGAGAGAGAGAGAGAGAGAGAGAGAGAGAGAATAAGCAACACAAAGGAACACAAACAATCGGTTGAATATTCAAAAAAATTGATCCGTAAGAGAAGAACCGAGGAAGCATTTTTGGTGAAGATCAAACCCTAAAAACTCCAGATCTAGTTCAAACGTTACAGAAGCTAGAATCAACTCAGGATTTTTTTTTAAAATGAAGATAAAAGACGACATTTGAAGGAAAAATAAATAAAAAATGTAAAACCCCAAAAAGAAAACGGTCCAGATTCATACGAGAGAGAGAGAGAGAGAGATGTACCTGGTCTGGTGGCACGCACAGAGGAGAGGAGAAGGAGAACCAAAGAGGGGGAAGAAGGTTTCGTTTAGGAGAGGGTTTTGATTTGGGTGGTGTTTTAAATATAGAAAGGAAAAGGGGTAGATAAAAGGGCGGTTATCTTTGGTGGGAAACTCTCTTTCACTTCAAATTTTTTCTCATTTTACCATACTACTCTTTCTTTTCCACTCTAATTACCAACGCCCCCACCGCTCCGTTTTAAAAACCCGGACCGGAATCGTAGGAGGGGCCGGTCAACCCGATTCAACGCTATCCGGGTTGATTAATCTAACAGTTTTCAATTATTTTAAGTTTAATTGGACCATTTTGGGGGGATAGTTCAGTGGTTCAATCGGCCAGTCCGGTTCGGATTTTAAAACACTAGACGAATTCTCCAAAAATAACCTTTACATACTATTAATTAATTGTGTAGTTTAAAAAGGTCGTTTTGTCTTCTTTTAGCCAACGTGAATATATAAATTTGCAATTAATAAAGGGACTTAAATATCTTGATTTATGCTTTTGAGGTGTGACAAATCTAGAGGAACAAATTCCATGGCAGTTGGAACCATGATTTAAAATAAGGGTCGAGCTCAAGGGACCCCCAATTCGGACCCCCTTTTTTGACTCCCATCTTGGCGTACCCACATAGAATATGAATCAATGGCTGATTTTTGGTGAGGATGATCTCTTTGGTGAGGAGATCATCCTCACAAAAATTCAAATCATTCTGATATTCATAGACTGGTTTAGAAGCTGAAGAATTATGGACCGTCGATTTTTACCTTGTAACTTTAAAACCACATTTGATGGGGTTAGAAATTTCAGAATGGGCTATTTTTTGTTGGGGTGATCTATGTGGTGAGGTTATCATCCCCACCAAAAATCAGCCATTGATTCAACTTCTATGTGGGTAGGCGAAGATGGGGGTCAAAAAAGGGGGTCAGAAATGGGGGTCCCTTGAGCCCGACCCTAAAAATAAAGCCGTTTAAATGGTTTTAACGGCTGTTTAAACGGTAACGCCCCAAGCCCGTTACGTTAAAGGGTTTTGACTCTTAAAAAATTAATGGCCATTTTTTTTGCTTTTAACGGCTATGAAAATCTGGGAAATTTTGTGAAAAAAACGGTCATTTTTTCCATTAAAATCTCTTATTTTTCTGTTAAATTCTATTTTTTTATTTTTCAATTTTTGAATTTCAGCGCCATTTTTTCCGTTTTTCCCATTAAATTCGTTAAAATCTATTAAATTCCATTACGGAAATAACAGAAAATAATGGGAAAAAATGGCACCGGAATTCAAATTTTGAATTTTCAAATTTGAATTTCAGATTTCAAAAAATAGAAAATAATGGACATTCTTCCCTCAAATTTTTCTAGAAAATAATGGTTGTTATTTTCGTTATAACAGAAAATTAAGGAAAAATAATGGCTGTTATAACGAAAATAACGGCCATTATTTTCTGGGCATTTTAACTGTACATAACATAACGGGGGAGGTCCGAAACCGTTATAACGGCCATTTTTTAAACCTTGTTTTATAGTACTAGGAATTAATAGCCCGTGCTCAGCATGAGCTGCTTGAATTAAAGTAAATAAATACATTCTACAATATTTTTTTATTAAAATGATATTACATAATAATTTATTTTTTTTAAAAACTTGTGAAACGTAGTTGTCTCGCCCTCCGTTTGTAAGGCAGACATGATTTCGATATCAAATTTCTTGCTGCAAAATGCCGTCAGGATGTTCTGGTCCAATATCTGCCTGTAAGAAAATTCCTTTTGACGCCCTTTGATCTTATCGATCCTCTGGTAGTCATCCATTGGAAACCCAGTGTCCATATATTTAACATAGATAAGCGACCCGATCCTTCCATTGTGTGTCCACATTCGATTCAACCACATTCATTGAAAGTCAGCAAGGACTGCAAATACCTTGGAGAGGAGACCTGGACAATAAGTTCCCCTTAGTTCTAGTTGCAAGTATATCATATTTGACATATAATGAGTAACAGAGAGAGGAGAGAGAGAGAGAGAAAATAAATGTTTAGTCTCTTTGCGAAGATGTATTATTTTGAGTTGAGAGGTGTGAAACCAACATAGTTATTAAGAAAAGAAAAAAGAAAACATCCATCCCATTTGGCTGGTGCCTGAAAAAGTGACATTTGATGCTCACAGTCAAACCAAATAACAATTCAGATCAATCCATTGGTTTCAATGCTGGAAGCACATGAGAAAACTAAATTTAGGGGCCCAATAGAACTAAGTTAGACAGCAATATAAAACATACAGATTGTACACTTGAACTTAAAACCCAACCCAATCCTAATTTTCTCTATGAGTACTACATCTTTGGTTCATCTCGATTTCGGAGAAATAAAAAGAAAAATTGATGTAGCAATAGCATATAAAAATAAAATGGGGTCAAGTACTGCTTAACGATTTCCCCTCTCGAGCAAGTATCTAAATCTGTGTCACCGGTTCTTTATTACTTGATCTCGTATGTCTTAGCATCTTTACCTTTGTTTCCTCCCAAAACTATTCAATTCTTCACCGTCTTTCTTTGATCTGCGCTTGTGATTTCCTCTCTTCTTCTTGATTTCTTCACCTTTCTCCTTACTCTTTTTTGCTTAGATAAACGACCACAGATATAGACAAAAATTTCTGAATCCATGCACTGTCTTTTGCAGATGACCATTCATTTGAAGTATTGATGATTTGCCCAATAGTTCTATTATATATCGATATGGGTCATAAAATGGGATGGAAGTGCTACCGTTGTTCTGCAAAACTACCTTGTATACGTTGGGGTATGTGAAAACTATAAAACGTCTTCCCAAAACGTTAGATTTGAACACCAACCCATGCATATCTGAAAAAGTAAAAACATGGAAAAAGAAAATAAACAAAAACCCTTTTTGAAAAGAAGGGAATTGTCAGCCAAATATCAATTTTTGAATGTAAACCATGAGATCATGTAACAAATTAAGTTCAATTTTGAAAAAATAAATGTGAAGAGAAGGCATAAAATTGAAAGTTCGATGTGAATTATTTTCCTCTACTATCTAGCGCTTTTGTGAGAAATGTTTACTTAATGAAAAAGGCACGAGGAGTAGGTGAATGATCGACACTCATTGTGGTACATGAAAAATAATATGAATGAGTTTAACACAAGAGAATAAAGATAACATCATAAAATCTAATCTGAGAGTTATAATAAATCAAGAAAAATAAATAAAAACCCAGTCGATATCATGGGAAAGATTTAATGGGAGGGATGAGGTGTGAGTTGGCTGGGGTGTTTTCAAAAATATTTGGCAAAAAAATATTTTTTATGGAGAAAAATGAGACCAAACATACCTTAAATTTTGATTAAGCCATATTCTAACATGCAAATCAGAGAAATGCAAAATACATTGAGAGAGAGAGAGAGAGAGATAGAAATTATTCTCATGTTAGTAGGAATGAAAACAAAGTAATAGCAATAAGGATCACCGATCAAAAAATAAAAAATGCAATCAAACATGTCCGAAATGTAGAGTTCACGGAAGCAAATTAATTCAGACATAGAATATAGTAGATGAAAAAACAAAGAACTATAAGTTTATCCATTAAAAAATCTAAAAAAATCCCTAATCATACTGGAGTGCTCTAATGAAGTATTATCACCATGATCATTCACATAACATTAAAATGGAAATAAGCTTACAAAAAAAAAAAAAAAAGAATTACCAGTTAAAGATTTCTCGTCGTTTAATATAAAAATAATGAGGTGTGTATATATAATCCCACGCGAATGCAGCTTTGAATCCATGATTAATTGTTTCCTTTGGACAAAGAAAAAAAAATAAAAATAAAAATTAATGGATTTCTAAAAGCCCCGAAAACTCAATAAAAAAAATGGGTTTTAAGATACCCAACGTCGTTACTGTGAAATTTTGTTTTACAATCCTAAAATAAAAGGAACTATAATAAATGGTTATATTCAATTTAAAGTATTAAAAATGAGATATTAACAACGCCAAAATGGTATTAACAACACTCATAAACATTTTCTATGTTGTGGATTAAAAATTCAAAAAATGGGTTGGGTTTATTGTACATTTCCATTCAAATCACACAAAATCAAAAAATATTTGTTCGCAGTGAGAACAAACTTCCACTGAAAAAAAAATCCGGATGAATAATTTGAGATTATTCTGTTTAATTACCTTTCCACTGCTCTTTTTAGACTACGATTCGAGATCCAATAGCTTCTTTGAAGTATTCTAAGATTCTCATTGGCTGTCTTCTCTGACCAAATAAATCGACGACCCTATTGAGATTGAAAAACAATAGAGAATTTCATATTGAGATCGAAAGATAATAGAAATTTTCATAGATTGAAGAGAAAGAACTATATAACTTATAATATGTTTAGTTTAAATAATTAAATGTCAATCTGACACGATTCAAAGAATATCCCTCCATTTTAAGTAAAAAGTAAAGAAGAAAGAAAGAAAACCTGTTCGTTGAAAAAATATACGAATGAAAGAAGTGGCGGAAAATTGCAGAAAAGAAAACCAACTTTAATTCATTTACAAAAAAGAATACAAATTTTCGCAAATCCCAAAAAAGAAAATGAAACGTTCTTTAAAAGGGCGTTTAATGACGTGGCACATGTTTATTAAAAAAACGTTCTTTAAAAGGGCGTTTTTTCTGACAAACGCCCTTTTAAAGGGCGTTTTTCAGTAATAAACGCCTTTTTGAAAAACGTCTGTCAGTGTCAGTCCGACATCTGATAACCTGACAGACGTTATTTTAAAGGGCGTGTGTCAGTAGAAAACGCCCTTTTAAAGGGCGTTTTTTGATACCCCAAATTTTACGCCTATTTTGGCGTACCCAGAAGATGAATCTATGGCTGATTTTTGGTGAGGATGATCTCTACGGTGAGGAGATCATCCTCACAAAAATTCAGATCATTCCGATATTCGTAGATTGGTTTAAAAGTTGAGGAATTATGGGACGTTTTTTTTAAATTTCTCAAGAATAAACGCCCTTTAAAAGGGCGTTTGTCAGACGTGTCAGCCATCAATCATTCGTTAGTCAGCCAACGACTGATTGGACTGACAGCAGATGAAACGCCCTTTGAAAGGGCGTTTCGTTTTCTTTTTTGGGATTTGCAAAAAGTTGTATTCTTTTTTGTAAATAAATTAAAGTTTATTTTCTTTTCTGCAATTTTCCGAAGAAGTGGAGTAGTTAAAAATTATATATATATTATGAATTTTTGTAAGTATAAATGAAAGGTTTATTGGGTCATGCTTACAGATATATTTTCAGTCCTTTCATTTTGATCCTTTACCACCATCTCCATCTTCTGCACCTGAATACATTAAAATAAATAAATAACTTACCGACCTATCGATCAACAAAGGGAGAAACAAACGAATATATATATATATATATATTTATATGACTTTTTGCAAGTATAAATGAAAGGTTTACTGGGTCATGCTTACAGATATATTTTCAGTCCTTTCATTTTGATCCTTTACCACCATCTCCATCTTCTGCACCTGAATACATTAAAATAAATAAATAACTTATCGACCTATCGATCAACAAAGGGAGAAACAATCGAATAGAGAAGGTGAGCTAGTCACATATTTGACATCTGTGGTCACAGATTTAGGATCAGATTCAAATGGAGATTAATTTAAAGAGGAGCCTATAGATTTGTTAATTTGTAGTTACTCTTTGTTTTTCTTTAAGTTTGGATACTATAAAAGAGATTTCATAGCATCAGATTGATATTGTACTTCTCCCAACATCTTATGTTGTGGAAACCCTAAAAAACCCAAAACGAAATACAAAAAAAAAAAAAGAAAAAAAAAGTACAAATGTATAAATCTTAAATTCTCAAAAACACAGTATAAAAATGAGATCTTAAAAATGCGATTTTTTATGCTCACGATTTAGTTGCAATCGCATCCTCAATATCAACATCGATGAAATTTGCTTTGGGCAAGTGAACGTCCTCCTTATTATGAAATCCCTCTCGACCTCCCGATTCTTCTGTCAAGGGCTTATAATCCGAGATAGGATTGTTATCTCGCTTAACAAGTTGTGGTTAGATGATACAGCCACATCTTGAGAGCTCCCCAAATCAATAACCCCGCCATTATCGAAAATGGATCTTAAATGTGGGTGGTAAGTTACGTTTGGAGAAATTAAAACGAAGAGTCCTTTTGTTTCGTAAGAATACGTTTAAATTTTGTATTAAATGTAATTAAAATAAATAAATGATAAATAAATATTGAAGAAAAAATATTTCAATGGGCTTTTTCAAAGGTGTTTTTGGAAGAGGGTATTTTAGGAAAAAATGATGTAAAAAAGATGGAGAGAGTGCCACCTAAGCAAGGCTGAGCTTTAGTATAGATAATAGATAATAGATTCCGCCCAATAGGTTTTGGTAGCCCAAACTAGACCGGTAACAACTAAAGCTTATTGGTTGGGTTTGCATCGAGGAGTTGAACCAACATCTACTTTTTGTTGTTGGATGGATGACACCTTGGACTTTTGGGTAGTAACAATATGACAAGAAATGGAGGTAAATTTGGTTATGGGTTTCTAGGGTCGGGCTCAGGAGACCAACAAAAGTGAACCAAAATGTTCACTACTGTTCTCGGCCATGGATCCCGAGAATCCAACTGTGGTTAATAGTGTTGAGTTGGCATTCACTATTGCAAAAGCAAAACCAACTTCGAATCCACACCTGAGTCACTTTTGCAAATCCACCCTTTCTCTAATATTTTGGGTTCACTTTAATTTGAGGTTTTAGCATTAGAACAAGAGTCGGGCTCGGGGGACACCCATTTTGGCTACCCACATAGAAGATGAATAAATGGCTGGTTTTTGGTGCGGATGATCTCTATGGTGAGGAGATCATCCTCACAAAAATTCAAATCATTCTGATATTCATAGACTGATTTAGAAGCTGAAGAATTATGGACCGTCCATTTTAACCTTATAACTTGAAAACCACATTTGATGGGGTTAGAAATTTCAGAATGGACTGATTTTTTTGTTGGGTGATCTATATGGTGAGGAGATCATCCCCACCAAAAATCGGTCATTGATTCATCTTCTATGTGGGTACGAAAAAATGGAGGTTAAAAATGGGTGTCCACCGAGCCCGACCCTTAGAACGAGTATTGCACTTGCCAAAGTTACTGTAGCCAGGACAATGTATATAACATTTAATTTGTCTAAGAAATAAATAGTCAAGGATAACTTGATATGGGGACAAATCTCTATTTTAGATCGTTTTAAGGGTCTTGTCAATCAGCACAGGAAGTGTTTGATGAAAACAACACCACCTCAATAGCTACTATTTAATCATAAAACAGTGGGGGAAAACTCCCTTTGCAACTTCTTTTTAAGTGAACAACCTAAATATCTAAACATTAGGACGTGGATGTTATGAGTTCGAATTCCCCCTTGGGGCCACCCCTTGGGATTTATCCCAGTTTTACATGGCGTGTGTGGAATGGGTACGCCTGTGCCCTATCGCATTAATAGGATGCTCAAAGAGGCACCGATACACTCAGTGTCAAAAACGCAACTAAAAAATTAAAAAATAAAATCTAGTGATCTACTTCGATAATGACGTAACAGAATCATGAAGTTAATCACAAAAATAAATCAGGAAGAAGAACAACATTTTTAACCTAAGAGAAAACTTGAATCCGCAATGAGAAATGTAATAGAATGCTTAAATAATAAACTACATTGATCATTTTGTCCAATTACAATCCATCTTAAATAGGGTAAATCACTAAAGAAAATAAAAATTTACTAAAAGTGTAAAATTGCTAAAATATAAAATATTACAACAAAATAGAAATTCCTACTAAGACTAGAAATTGATAATAGTGATCCTATAAACATGTTAAAATCAACAGAAAGTGATTTGATTTCTGCAACTCAAGTTATTACTTAAAAAAAAACTCTCATAAAATAGCAAAATTGTCGTTTTGACCTACTAAATAATGAATTTTGCCAAAATTAAGCATACGTCATGAATAAAGCTTATGAATATTGAAGATCTCATCGTTTTCTTTCAGAAAAGTTCGACCATGTGCAATTCCGCCACTAAAAATAGAAAGATTATTTAAAAATAAATATTAAGACTAGAAATAGATAATAGTAGATCCTAGAAAATACGTTAGAATCGACAGAAAGTGATTCTGATTTCTACAACTCAAGTTATTTCTAAAACAAAACTCTCTTAAAATATCAGAATTGTCGCTTTAACCTACAAAATGATAGAATCAAATGTACGTCATGAACAAAGCTGATGAATATTAAAGATCTCGTCATTTCCTTTTTGAAAAGTCCTACCATGCACAATTTCGACACTAAAAATAATTTTATTAATGCATGTTACATTCATTTTAGTGCATCTTTAGCATTAATGTATATTACATCCTTTTAGCATAATTTAGAATTTTGACGGTCCAAACACTCCATGAACTCTATGTTATGTGTTATACATCAGTCCCCTCCACTTAAAAAGAACTTGTCCTCGAGTTCACCAAAGGTAAGAGATAAAAGTTTGACGCATGATGCACAAATAAATCTTGCATGTTGAAAATTTTTGAAATAGCTGTATCTTCAAGAAAATCAATGACAGAAGCATTGTCATTAATCTTGTGCAAGATCTTACACGGGCCAATTTTTTTCTGCTTCAACTTATTGTAGTACACACTGGAAACCTTTCCTTGCAAAAATGAACTATAACCATATTATCTTCCTTGAAAACTTTCAAACACCTGTATTTGTCAACTGTAACTTTATACTTGACAATAAATTATTCAAAATGCTTCTTGATGTATGTATGGATTGACGTCATCTTTTCAATCATATAATTAACAATTTCAGGTGAGTTAAGAGTGATCTTGAGTAAGCTAGAGTTTGGTTGAGACATTATTCTGTTACATATCAATTATGACCCTATTCAATATTATAAGTGTTCTTAAATATTGAATTAAAAATGTACTAGACTCAGTGGAGCCATTTGAAAAGTGGACGTAGGTGTTGATTTACTGAACCACTATAAAATATTTATGTTGTGGATTGTTGTCTATTTACTTTTATTATTTTGGTTGATTAATCTATTTAAACATATTAGTAACCAATTTAGGATAAAATTAATAGACCTATTCACCCTCCCCCTCTAGGCCATCTTGTTTCAATATCAATGGAACTTCATAATATACATGTGGAAAGCAACTACTGATGTTATTTAGTTGTTTGGTTTCTCGTTATGTTTTTCTCAAAATTGATTTTTTCTATGTTGTTGTCTACAAAGGAAACGCTAGATTATGGTGTACCATTTTGTGCCAAAACAATGACTCAACACAGGCACCCACACTTCACCTTGAAAATTGTTCAAACATGAATTTCTGAGTATTCCAAAAGAAGTGTTTTTATCAACTTATTTACCCCATTCGCCTTAAAGAAGTGTTTTTTTTTCTTTCTATAACGTCCAATATGTGAAGATTACCAATCTCGTATTATAACAAAATCTTATATTAATATCTACTATTATAATTGAACATCAATCTGAAATGATTAATCCACCATTGGATAGAAAAAATGTTTCATCCAACCTTGGAAGGAGATTGTCTAGGCCAAAATATTTTTGGCCCATCTAAGTGTCTAAGTAAACAAATACATAGATGCTTAGAATTGTTTGATCAAGTCAATTTAGGCCTAGCAGATCTCAAAAGTTGGACATATGTCACATGCCAAATGGTGGGTCCTTATAGGCAATGTTTATGATTGTTACCTTGTGAAAATATTGACGACGTGACTACAAAATGAGCCAAGTTGCATACTTTTAGAGACTACTAACCCTATGAATGTTTGACCATAGAATGGGTGACGCGGCATACTCTTAGAGACTACTGACCCGTATGAATGTTTGGCTCATCCCTAGGTGGACCTATAGACCGAAAATAGCCTACTTAGTGATTTCTAAGCTTTGGATATGAATACTCAGGTTAATGTTTGATTCCCACAATTAAAAAATAAGAGTAATGATCACATGGTTGGAGGTCCATGGATGTTGTCACAGTGTGTGGTGGTATCATTTTTTTCACTGGTCAAGTGTAGAGGACATACTTTAATAATAAATTAACATAATTTTCACAGTTCAAATATAATTGAACAATTTATTCCCATAAAATCTCTCCCTCCATGTATCTTTCTCTAAAACGTCTCTCCTATTTAATTGGAGATGTATGCATCCGGAGTTGAGAGACATATTGTGGGGATATTTTGGGGACATGGTATTAAGTTGGAGTCGCTTATGGGTGGAGAGTAGTTAGGGCTGTGGTTTTGGTTGTTCATTTGTTTTGCCTCGTTTTCTCCTTTTCGAGATCTCCCCGATCTCCAATTAATAAATTTTAGACTAAACAACTTGACGACTATTTTTGACAACCATTTGGCGGACCCACATAGAAGATGAATCAATGGCTGATTTTTGGTGAGGATGATCTCTATGGTGAGGAGATCATCTTACAAAAATTCAAATCATTCCGATATTCTTAGACTGGTTTAGAAGTTGAAGAATTATGGACCGTCTATTTTTTCCATGTAACTTGAAAACTACATTTGATGGGGTTAGAAATTTCAGAATGGGCTGATTTTTTGTTAGGGTGATCTATATGGTAAGGAGATCATCCTCACCAAAAATAAACCATTCATTCATTCTATGTGGGTCCGCTAAAAGGCTTGTCAAAAATCGTTGCCCCCATCCTCACCCAAAGAAAATGGGTATGGATATTGAATTTTCGGGTTGATCGGATCAGCTAACCGCCCTAAATTTAGGGGCACAGTCGTCAATATGCGTAAGCGAGGAGGAAATTTTAGTCAATCTAGATTTGTATCTTTGTCCTCTCCGATATCTCGGGCGACAACTTCGAAGCTCGAAGTCACTCTGAACTTCTTCGTTAAAGCCGCCTCTCTCTCTCTCGACCCTCTCCCTTTAAGTCCCTCTTACTTGTCCATTTCTCCTTTGAAGCCGGAAATCTCAAACTCTTCTCCGTCTCTCACAGTCACCTGCACCATTTCCGGCGAAAGAGCTTAAATCCTTGCCATACCGTACAAATTCCGACCAAATCTCGTCGGAATTCTTGTAATTTTCTCACATTTTTCTGCCCGTACATCTCCCGTCACCAGAGATCCTAAAAATCTCGACTTTTCCCGGTAGCAATGGCGCAAGCTCTCCATTTCTTAATTCCAACGTCTCCGTCACCGAATCGAACCTTCTCGAAGCTCTCCTTCTCAAAACCCTCTCTATCTCCGCATGTCCGTCGGTTTCCCGCGACCATCGTACGGAAGCCAATATTGGCTGTCTCTTCAGATATCGAATCTCCGTCATCTAGGGTTTTGGTCTCCGATAACGGCAAAGGCGGGGTTTCTCCGCTGCAGACGACGGATTCGAGTGCAATTGAGGTTGATGCGGTGACGGAGACGGAGTTGAAGGAGTTTGGATTCCGTAGTACGAGGAGGACGAAGCTCGTGTGCACGATTGGTCCCTCCACGTGCGGGTTCGAACAGCTCGAAGCTCTTGCTGTCGGCGGGATGAACGTTGCTCGGATCAATATGTGCCACGGTACCCGTGATTGGCATCGCCGCGTGATTGAACGGGTGCGGAGGCTGAACGACGAGAAAGGATTCGCAGTTGCGATCATGATGGACACTGAAGGGAGTGAGATTCACATGGGGGATCTCGGTGGTGCTGCTCCATCGACCAAGGCTGAGGTATTGTGGAATAAAATTTCCCATCATTTTACTTACAATTATAAGTATAATTATTATTAATTGTTGAAATGAATTGGCATTTTTGAGAACAGAAGTTAGGAAGGTGATCAGGAGAAGTTCGTGTGCTTTATAGCTTTTGTTTCTTGTTCTCTATTTCTCTTATGTGTCTAAAATTTTGTTAGGGTGCATAATTGATTGATTTCTTTGTTATTTGACATTAAATGAGAAAGGTGTTTGATTGCTGATGTTGTTTGAAGAAACTTTTAATTTGAAGGGAGGAGGGGAGGATTGATTTCTAAATAAATCGTGAGCAATAAAAGATGCACTGTTATTTCATGGTATTATTTGAGTGGTTTTGTTAGGGGAGGGACATTCTGATACCCATTTTGTCATTTCTATTTGCAATTTTCTTTGTTTTGATTGCGGAAGTCAGTCATGTGTGGGCTTTGTTTGAGAGAGAGAGAGAGAGAGAGGACATACAAGCTACAACTTGTTAGAGATCCTTAAATATCTACTTCCGGTGTTAATTGATTTATATGAAAAAGAGTTGTACTGTCATCGTCATAAGAGCACTACAAAGAAGAAATTATGTGCAGCTTTATGATGATTTTTTTTAAAATAATCTGGGGTTAGGAGGGACCCTCATCAGATAACAGTAATAAAGAAATCGATTACATCCTTAGGAATGTACGACCTCTAGTGTCATCAACAATAATGTTAGAAGGGTTGCTAGAGAAACTATTAGGGTACATAATATAAAAAGAAGGAAAGGTACATTTTGAAGCTATGTGATCATCCATTTTGTTTGTTTCTCTCCATATATCCTTGCAGGACCATTAACTACGACTTTGGAGGATTGCCTAGATTTCACAAATCATATGCAGACCTATCGAAGTGGGCAAACTCCTTTTGTGATGACCTCGGCATAAAGAGAGTCTGATTGGATTTCTACGTTGAGGATCTGATATAGGTCAGCAACTCAAAGACCTGGAAGGATTCTGTGAATTTCAATCAGACCAATGGAATCTTGGCTGCAAGGGTCTCCATAAGCTAATATTGGAATCCCATATTTGGATCTGTAAAATCCCCCAAAAGGTGCTCTAGAAGCTTGTAAGGAGTCATCAGAATTTAAAGTCCAGTAATGGGATTGAGAAGCAAAGCGAGAGTACCATATATTTTGTTTTGAGATAGGATCACTGAAGGGAATATCACAGTGAGTGAGGAAATCTCTAGACAACAGGGTATTTGTGAAAATAATGTTGGAGTTCAAGAATTTTAATCAAACATCAGAAATAACTGCTCTGAGGATGTGCTTGCAGGCTGATATGAGTCAAGAAAATCTAATTTGTTGAACCTTCTTAACAGTCTGTCCCTTTTATCTGATCTTGTTTTTGTTGTCTCAGATGTTCTTGTTTGTTCCAGGTTACTACTTCTGCATTTGTAACTTATTTCTGTTTTAGTGTTTGTCTTGCAAAACTCTCGTCTCTATGTTTCTAGTGCAGTGCCCTGCTAATCTATACTTTTAAGGCAATTGCCAAAGTGTGCCGTTTTTCTCTCCAACTTTTGCCCCTCATTTCATCAAATGCCATGGGAAAATGTGACTTTTTTGCTTGCTTTTACCTTGCCCTTATGATTTGAAGAGTCTATCCTCTCCCTCTCCTCTCGCGAAAGCTCCTACTTCCTCCCCTTCTCCAACCCCCTCTCTCTCTCTCTATATCTATATATATAACCTCAGCCTACAGCCCACCCCTTGTTTGCCAGCCACCCCCCCTCCCTACTGTCATTGGTCACCCTCTCTCTCTCTCTGGCTTTTTTCTGATAATTAATTGTAGAATTTATTAAAGGAAAAGCCAAGAGAAATTACAAAAGCAGCCAAAAAGGTCGAGATGACCTATTATGAGCACAACCTCCAAAAACAAATACAAACACGAAAGAAGCTAGGCTAAATGCCCGAAGCCTTACTCTAGCCTGATGCTAGGCTAAATGCTCGTCTCTCTTTCTCCAAACAAAAACCCTACAATCATGCACGTGCCTTCCTCTAGTATGATATATTGTCAAATGCCTGAAGCCTTTCAAGGGGAGATGATTTAGCTTCCTTTGGCATCAAGCTTGTGAGCCACACTTTGAAACTATCGGAAAGAGTGAGAGAACAAAGATTAAGGCAAATTGAAAATGAATTTGGATTTATGCCAGGAAGGTTGACCATCGAGACAATCTTCTTACTTAGACAAATGATGGAAAAGTATAGAGAAAAGAGGAAGAATTTCCACTTGGTCTTTATTGACTTAGAAAAAGCATATGATAGTCTCTAGAGAATCAATTTGGTGGACATTGGGAAAAAATGGAGCCCCAAATGGATATATTGACATTATTAAAGATATGTTTGAGGGAGAAATAACTAGTGTTAGAACAATCGATGGTGAGAAGTGAGTTTCCAATCACCGTGGGATTACACCAAGGATTAGCCCTAAGTCCCTACTTATATGCTTTAATTATAGATGAAGTAATTACTCATATCCAAGATGAGGTCTCCTGGTGTATGTTATTTGTAGATGACATGGTATTAGTTGGCTAAATTAGGGGAAGTAAATGTAAAACTTGAACTTTGGAGGAATGCTTTGGAAGCTTAAGGTTTTAAAATAAATTGAACAAAGACAATATGTGGAATGCAATTTTAGTAAGAATTCACATAAAGATGATTTGCCAATTAAAATTAACCAAGAGATACCCCGAAGTGACCAATTTGATTACCTTGGTTCTATTATTTATAAGGAGAGATTGAGGAGGATGTTGCCCATAGAATTCGAGCAGGGTGGCTAAAGTGGAGATGTGGTTCCGGATTGTTGTGATCGATGTGCGCCAATTAGAATAAAAGGAAAATTCTATAAGATGGCAATAAGACCGGCAATGCTTTATGGAACAAAATGTGGTCAATCAAGAAACAACGTTTTCACAAAATGAGTATAGTTAAGATGAAGATGTTGAGATGGATTTGCGGTAATACAAGGAAGAAAAAACTAGGAAGGAACGCATTTGTGAAAATATAGAGTAACCCCAATGAGGGAAAGTCGATTGGGATGATTTGGTCATGTACAATGAGGACCAATGACAACACCAGTGTGGAGGAATATGCAAGTCGAAGGGCCTAAAAGGGTGATGGGAAGGCCAAAAACGATGTGGAGTGAGGTTCTGAGAGGAGATTTTAAGAAACTTGCCTTAACTGAAGAAATGGATTTATACAGGACTGAATGAAGGAACAAGATTCTTGCAACTGACCTCATACCGCTGGGAAAAGGCTTATGACAATGATGTTGAGGAATAATGATTAAGATTGAAAATATAAGTTCATTAATCTTCATAAATATTAATTCCTTCCCTCTGGTTTCTAGGTTCTCATAGGTTATGTTGCCTAGACAATTCAAATTCATGTGCTGTATTCGTGCTGACCAATGCTTTGCCTGAGTAATAGGGCTCATAAATCTCCTGTGTAGCATCCTTGAGGCCATTGTGGGCACCTCAGCTTGTTGGTGGGAGATGCACAATGAGAAGTCCTGGCTATATCTTGAGGTTTATTGTGGTCAAGCAGTTGTGTCGTTTTCCAATGCTACAATATATGATTCTCCAGGACAGTCGTAATTTTGAAGGTTCCAACATGCTCTAATTCCGAGGAAAGGGAACGAGCTACTAATCTTCAGTGGAAGTATGTTGTGGAAACTTACATGAAATCTGTTATTCACAACAGATGAATTCAAGGTATGCTGACGATAATCTGGTAGCATGACTATTAGACTCCTCGCTATGGACATTTCTGAGCTTTTATCATTGTAGCCATAGGCTTGTGAACTGTGCAAGGTAAATGATGATATCAGTTTTTCAAAACTTACCTATTTACAAAGATGATGTTTGTTCTCAGAAGCTGAGTTTTTGGAGTGATCAAAATGGGGTTTCCACTCTTAATAAGGTCCAAGAAGGTTTATATTGATATTTTGAAGCATGTGTCTCATATTCTCATGGTATTGATTTTCTTTTATTTATCTCATCTGTTGTATTTCTTCTGGATTGATCACTCATCAACTACTGATTTGTCCATAGTTTAGTGTTTTCGTTGGCATTGTTCTTGTACATATGTTTCTGGCAGGTGTTGAGTCAGAAACTCTAGGGTGATTGACCAGGATAACATTATCGTTTTCCTTGAGAATTAAATTGAAGTATGGAGCATAAGTTCATTAGTATTATTGCTATTCCCTCACTAATGATAGAAGTCCCCTTGTTAACTTTGTGTGTTAGTGTGTGTGATCAAAGTCATCACCAGAGTGATATAAAGGCAATTTATGCAACATGCACCTTACTTGTTTCATTTAGGTAGGTCTTTGTTTCACAGTTTGCAACTAGTACTCATCACTTGTATTGTATGCAGGATGGCGAGGTCTGGACTTTCAGTGTCCGTGCTTTTGACTCACCTCTTCCAGAACGTACCATCAATGTGAACTATGATGGTTTTGCTGAAGGTCATAATTTCTAAGACCCATGTTTTGGTTGAAGCATAACTACTCTTTTTCTACCACTAAAAAAAAGTTGAATTCCTATGCAAATTTCAAACAAGCTTGAATGTGACACAGACGTGAAAGTGGGTGATGAACTTCTTGTGGACGGGGGAATGGTCAGGTTTGAGGTAATTGAGAAGGTCGGTCCTGATGTCAAGTGCCGCTGTACCGATCCTGGGCTATTGCTACCGCGGGCTAATCTGACTTTCTGGCGAGATGGCAGTCTGGTTCGGGAACGTAATGCCATGCTTCCCACAATTTCTTCCAAGGTGGGTGCCTCAAATGTTATCTTGAAACGATTTATTCAGCAAAAGACCCTGTTTTATGGATTTGATAAATGTTTGTGTTTTTTGTATTTTGTATCAACTTGATACTGAACTTCACTGTGGTGAAATGTCTAACTGAAGATAGATGTTCTGTGTGCTGGATCAAATCTGTTGTATAATAATTTTTTGTGTCTCATGGATATGAAGAAAGCCTAAAATGCAGCTGAGGGCTGCTCATTTAAAATGGTAGTTTATCCGAACAAAGTTCCATGTAGGCCTTTTTTCATCTCCTGCCTAACAAGGAGGAACGAAACCTAGGCATGTTTTGCAGTTTCCCCTGATTTTTCTGCAAGTCAGGATCTCATACTTAGAATTTTACAGGATTGGCTGGACATCGATTTTGGGATTTCGGAGGGCGTTGATTTTATTGCAATTTCCTTTGTCAAGTCTGCAGAAGTGATTAATCATCTTAAGAGTTATATAGCTGCACGATCTCGTGACAGGTAAGCATGTTTCTTTGTCTGATCTCTGGTTAATTCTAATAATGTCAATTAAGGGATCTTTCTTTTGTACTTTGGTTATTAAACAAGGACTATGATGATCCTATTCTCAGGGCTTACTGGCTAATATTTATTGGCTATAATCATAACAAGAGCTAAATACTTAATATGGTGTGTGATTATGATCAACCTGAAGTGGTTTTAAAGTAAATTTAACTCAACAAGAAAAGTAAGTATTTAGCACAGAGTTTTCAGAAACTCAAACAATCTCTAGGTATATGATGGCAAAATAACCAAGAGAAAGGATAATTTGTCTCTCACACTAGGGATGTGCTGTCTGGTCGCTTGAATCTTCTCTTTGATTTATTATATTAAGGTTTGGAATAAACATGCCTTTGGCACTTCTTTTCAACATCTCTGGGGAAAATGTTCTCAAACTTAGACTGTTTGTTGGATCGGAAAGTTGGCCAGGCCCAGTTTGAATGGTTCAACTCTCTGTAGTCAAGGCGCGCGCCTGAGGCGCACCTAAGGCGCCTTGAAATGGTCAAGGCGAGGCTCCTTTAGTAAGGCACGCGCCTCACTAAAATAACTATTTTTTTTTAAATATTAAAAATAAAAAAATCCTTGTTCCTAATACGACCCCCAAATCCCTTAACTAATTTTCTTTTATTTTTTGAATTTTTTTTACTTTGTAGGGGTGTTTTGGTCATTAAACATTTTAACATTTCAACTTGTGAAAGGAAAAAATTGATGATGTGTACATCATAAAAGTTGATGACAGACCAACAGTGTGAGCCACGTGACATACTATTAGAGGCTATTGACCGTATGCATGTTTGGCCCATCCCTAGATGGGCTTACAAGACAAAAATGGGTATGATTAGTGATTCCTAACCTTTGAATCTGAGTACCCCAATAAATGCTAGAAATCCACAGTTGAACATAATCCATGAAAAAGACTAATACAACAAACATAAATTACTAATCAGGACGAATTTTGGTATGTAGGTCCAACTAGGGATGAGTAAATTTTATGGCTTTTTGATTACTTGTTTTGTATTTAGATAATTGACAATGTTAACTAGAACCTATGATACTTGAATACCTGTACCCCCAATCGTACTAGTGCCGACACGGATACATGTATGGGACACAGTACCGACACGTATCCAGGACATATCCATCATATATGCTGATATTTCTTAAAAAAATAAAATTTACGTAATAAATGAATGCACTAGGTGCGTCGTTTTTTGGTAAATTTTTGAAAAAAATAGAAAAATGACAAGTTCTTTATATTATATTTATGTAGCCTAATGATTACTTGTTTTGTTATTTTATGATGTTATTTTTCTTAATTTTTTATTATAATTTTTAATATTGTGCCTCACCTTGCGCCTTGCGCCTCAGGCTTCAAGGGTCCTAGCGCCTTAGTGCGCCTTGTGCCCTTAACTACCTTGGTTCAACTGCTGGTCAACCTGGTTAATCCGTGATGTCAGCTAACTTTGTATATGAGTTTTTAAAAATAAAATATTAATTCGATTATATTAGGGAAGCTTATCTAATTTCTATGGCATGGCTAAAGAAAGTGTGTGCTTTACCAAAAGGGACAGATTCCTGAAATCGAACTTATCTTCTTCGGCTAAGAAAATTTGAAGTAAGCGTATCTTCTTCCTCCTACTTTTGTTTTTGGATCGGCACTTCTTCTTCTTCTTCCGGATCAAAGAAATGCTTGATCCAATTTGTTTTGATCATGGCGGGAAGCTCTTTCCCCACCTCCTTTGAACCCCTCTTTGCAGATGAGCTTTAAACGGGGTTTTCATGAACTTCAATACGTTTTGGTGAGACTTAGGCTATAGTCTTTTGAAGAACTTTAAATCTGCATGGATCCGATCAGTTTTCAGAACATTGTATCAGGGCTCTCATTAAGGTGCAATTATACACCACTTTTTGGCAATTCTGGTGTATTATTTTCACCTTCAAAGAATGCCCTAAGGCACTCCTTACCATTTCCCTATATATTATAATACATCAATAATAATAAATATAAGTAATTGATCCTAAAAAATTGGGTACTGAAATCATCATCATAATAAGTTCTCAACTTGTAACAAGGACACTCCCTTTTCTAAGAACTTTCCCTTTTCAGACACCGTATGTACTCTCACGTAAGCATTTCAAAGAAATCTTAATTTATCCAAATATCTTATTTCAACTATTATTTATGTATTTTTTTATACAATTTAATGTATATCAGCTTATCTAAATACAGTTTTTATATGTTATATGCTACATGAACTGAAGTATTTAAAAAAACGTATCTCACAACACATGGAATAAACTATACGGATGTGTGGGCATATCGGATTTGTGGGATCAGTGTGTCTGGCACACTGTATAAGTGTCATATATGTGTTTGTGTCTCTGTTACATAGGTTATCATTGTAATTGCCCCTATCTTTAAAATGATTGAAATCCTTCAGTTTTTCAGTGAACTACATAATACAACCTACTTCCTGAGTGTGACAAAATATATCTTGATTTTACTCTGCAGTGACATAGCTGTTATTGCAAAGATAGAGAGTATTGACTCCTTGAAGAACTTGGAAGAGATAATTCAGGCATCAGATGGAGCCATGGTGGCAAGAGGAGATTTGGGTGCTCAGATCCCATTGGAGCAGGTCCCTTCGGCCCAGCAGAAGATTGTTCAGTTGTGCAGGCAGCTAAACAAGCCGGTCATTGTTGCCTCACAGCTGCTTGAGTCCATGATCGAATTCCCTACACCCACCAGAGCCGAAGTCGCTGATGTTTCTGAAGCTGTCAGGCAGCGGGCAGATGCTCTGATGCTTTCTGGCGAGTCTGCCATGGGCCAATTCCCTGAGAAGGCATTGACCGTGCTGAGAAGCGTCAGCCTGAGAATTGAGAGGTGGTGGAGGGAGGAGAAACATCATGAAGCTATGGAACTCCCGGACACTGCGTCTTCATTCTCGGACAGTATTTCTGAGGAGATATGCAACTCTGCTGCCAAGATGGGTAAGCATTCTTTGACTCCTCGATTCTGTATAAATTTGGTTAGCTTTCCACAAGTGTTTTACTCTTTTCATATATTGGCAAACTAATCCTTTTTTCCTAGAAAAAAAATGACAAACATAATCTGAAATTTGGCGGCGTTAGCTACTGGGGACCAACTTCTGACATGCATAATAAAGGGTTTTATATGCTTAAGTTGCACGTTTAATTAGGAGAGACACGTAAATCTTATTGTGTAGTTTTATGGCTTATTCGAATCTATTTTCCAGTAAGAAACTTCTCAATGTGCAGAAGTACAAAGCTATACCGTAATTAGATGACTTCAGAAAATTTTATGTAATATGCTTCCTTTTACCCTGGCTGAATTACACTTGCCATTTATTGTTAACATGGATCTTGCAAAAACTAAAAATCATTCCAGTTGTCAAGAAAGCAGATCTGCTACCTCAATATTCTGAAATGACAATCAATTGCTGTTGTCGCTCCTGTTTAAGTGGCCAAAGTACACTTAGCATTTATTTTTAGTATAGAATGTGCAAAAAGAAATAAATGATTCTCATGGTTAAGAAACAAAACCAGCTACCAAGATATTCTGTAATGACAACCAAATAGCAATACACATTTGGCATTTATTTACTGTGCTTTTCTTGTATGTGTGTTTTATTTTTCTTGGTAGGTTGTTCCGATTTTTGTTGATTGTGATGATAATGACATGTTAATACTGTGATTTCGTTCTTTATGATGATGGCAATGATGTGTTCCTGTTGTGTTGATGATGTGATGGTTATGATCACATATTGTTCTTGATGTTGGTCAATGGACGTGTTTTCGCCTGTTTTTGTTGATGACTGATGGTGATGGATTTGTTCTTGATGATTATTATGATGATGATGGGATGCAATGGTGGGGATAACAAATTGTTTTTTGGTGTTGATGATGAGGGTGGGGTTGTGATTTTGCAGCCAACAATTTGGAGGTGGACGCACTTTTTGTTTACACGAAGTCGGGGCACATGGCATCCCTCCTGTCACGCTGCCGACCTGACTGCCCAATCTTTGCATTCACAACCACAACATCAGTGCGGAGACGTCTGAACCTGCAGTGGGGCCTAATACCCTTCCGCCTGAATTTCTCCGATGACATGGAGAGCAACCTTAACCGGACCTTCTCCTTGCTCAAAGCGAGGGGGATGATCCAGTCTGGTGATCTTGTCATTGCTGTGTCTGACATGTTGCAATCGATTCAAGTGATGAATGTTCCCTGAAGAGTAGACTTACAATATCTTCCTATCCTTTTGTTTTAGCTTTCTTTTATGTTATGTTGATCAATCAACTGTTGTTTTATTATTATTTTAGGTTAGAAAGTTATTGTTTGGTTATGACTCTCGGATTGAATATCATAAACATTGTGGTTAGTGCTAGAAACCAAAAGAAGAAGGTGGTTTTGGGTTCACTATTTTCTCATTCTCTAATTTTGATTCCCTGTTTTTTTAGCATTCTACGACTGTGCACCTTCCACAGTATGAGAACTTAGCTAAATTGCAACTTATCCTTGCTTTAGGCAACTGGGATGATCCATTCTGGCGAACATGTTGCTGCAATATTCTCCAATGTGTGGCGAACCATTCAAGTGATTAATGTGCCTTGATTCATGGATCAAGTGCAACTTTAATGGGTCTGTGATCCAAGGGAAAACAGCAATGGAATACTTAGATACAAGCAAGCAAAGTTAATCTTGGCAGATGTCCAATAATTAATACAGTTATAATAGTGACACAAGCATGGGCTGCAAGAGAAGTCCGTTGCGGTCGTTCAGTTGATAGGTTTGTGATTCGAGGAGTTCTCTTTTCGGAGGAACTTGACGGAACTGGATCTGAGAGACTCGTTCTGTACGTGAGCCTTTAGCAAAATTGCAATGCAGCAAAACTATCTACCTCGTAGTGATTAATGTTCTATTGGCAACCAAGTATAAGAACAGAACTCCAAGTTCAGCTCCGCCATCAAGAAGGGACTGCGCAGCTGATCATGTGACAGCAGTAGGCCGTGACCATCCCTACCATTCACTATTTGGCAAGGAGGTCCCCCTCACTACTTTTATTCCATCAATGCAGGCAAACTTTATGGTCGTATTTACCAAAGAGAATGGTATTTTGACATGGTCCCCTATGAAATTTGACATACCTCCCCTCACCCCCACATTTTGAAATAGCTGACATACACCCTCATGACGTGATCCACCGCTGCTGATCCAAATTGACAAATATTATTTTTGAACACAAAAGTATCTGTTTCTTCAATCTTGGATCATAAGAACATGTAGCGGTTTTGGCCAAATCCCAATACCAATTCGGATAGTTGTGATGGTCGGCCGGTTATGAGATTTTGGTAGGTTGGTCGCTGGTGATGGGCGACACTCTAGTAAAGTATTTAACATAGGTAAATGGTCAGAATCACAAGATCTAATGGTTTGTTTTTTCTTTTCAATCTGACGATAAAACTTTCCTTTGAACAGCTGAATCTTTGCTCAAAATCATCTCCTAAACACGTGATTTATGCCAGAAATATTGGGGTCCTACTCCAAGGGAAAAGGAATTTTTGCCCCAAAAAAATTGGTAGAAAAATTGAACAATATGTGTGTTTTGTGCCTGCTCCAAAATGCCTCAATTTGTAGCTCAATCACAGTACCTCATCAACAATCATCTCCTCTCTTTGCTTCTTAGCAGTTGTTTCGTGAAATTCCCATTGGGTTTATTGAAATTTGAACTCCTAAAAGAGAAAGCCTAGACCCACAGGGAATACCCATTATGTTTTTTTTTGATAAGGTGAAATTTTGTAAATAAAAGGAAAAAGATACAATGCAACAAACAAGAGGTCAAGAAAGCCTCCGCTAAACAAGAGAATCCCCTATGCATGATCAACTCACATCTAGCTTCTAAGAGATTTCAGGACTTAAAACATCTCGAGTTTGAAAACCCATATGGGAGAACTCTAGAGAAGCAATAATTTCCAACAAATGGAACGTGTAAACGGTGTTTCAGAGAAAATTTGAGAAAATAAGCCATTTGGAGATGTGGGTTTCGACAAAAATCATGGGAATAGAGCTTTCAATGAATTTTGGAGGTTAAATTTCTTGAATTTGAACAACCTACACTTGATTGCAGGTCCATTAGAATCGCCTTGCCAGAGATCCGCATAATTAGCAACCAACCTATCGGAGTCTCGTAGTCCGCTGATCGTCACATTTGTCTGATTTGGGATTAGGTTTTTGCCAAAACACCTACATGTTCTTATGATCCAAGGTTGAAGAAGGAGGTATTTTTTGTCTTTCAAAAAATCTTTAGTCATTTGGGTCAATGATAGTCATAGATAGTAAACGAGTCATGGAGCTGATTGTCCATACAAGTTGAACATCATCACCTTGTCTGGCTAGTCTTGGGTATCGGGCTTGAGTTCAGGCCAAGTTCGGTTTTGGGCCGGGTTTGTGAAACCTAGACCGGGCTTCAGATTTTGGGGCTGGGCTTGCCTAGCCCAAAAACTCAGGCTCATGGCGAGTTGGTCTCAGGCATAGGCCCGAATGTAGATCCCACTTTATAGTATACATCCGTAATAGTACTATATCATGCTTCCCATTAATTATAGCCGTGCATTCGACGAGGGTAATGTTTGATGGTCAGATCGAGGATATCAATTCCATCTTTTGGAAGGCCAAATATAATACGTGAACGGTCGAAGTCTACATATCAGGTGCATCTGATTGGTTTGATTAATGTAGATATCCTCCCAGACGATATCAGTAACTCCATGAAACAAATTGGATCAAACTAAATGTGAACCGGGTACAGGTAGCAATGGTCCTGCCCCCATATGCTAAGCTGTTTATAAACTGAAGAGCTAGTTGGTCTGATTCCAGGTCGGGCCTGTTGGGGTACCAGTAGATCCAACAGTCAACAAGTCTGGTTCCAGTATATATAGTTGACCCGACCTGATGATTTATCGGTCTGAAAGATGTAACCGGATCTCGGCGAAGTTAATGGGCCTGTTCGATCGGTTATTGGGTCCGAGCAATGAATAGAAAGGTTGTATGTCAAAAGTATCCAGATATGATCCAATTAGTAATTGGGCCCAAGAAGGACCATAACTCAAATAATCCGGTCAGGTTTGTTGTGTAAACGGGTGTCTGTATTACATGAAATGGGGCAGGTCAAACTTTAGATCAGACCCAATCTTGACCCATATTTTGAAGTTTCGGATCATTGTTATAACTTACTATCCAAGTCGAGTCCAATTCGGGTTTGGATGCTACATTTATGTAGTTGGAAACATGAATCGGATCCTTACTACAACCTATTATTTTGTAGTGGATCCGACCCACGTATTAATATACGGGTCACACCTAGATCTTTTCATATAAATCACGGTTTGAATTCGGATCATATGTTATGGATTCAAGTTGTATCCAGATGCAGACCTCGGTTAACATGTCCAAAGTCAGATCCGGATCTGGAGACTGGATCCGATCCTGATCCATCTCATTTCATGCCCTAGAATTGTATCAGGTGCTAATTGACACACCCAAAGTTAACAATTAGGCAGACAGCAAAGATTCGAAACGGTAAAAGTTCGAGTTTAATTCGGTTTCAGGATATAAAAATCCGGTCAAAAAATCTGGCCATTGTTGAAGTGTTATATTCGTGTAGCCTTAAAAAACCTAAATTTAATTTTTTTTTCATATCATACGGCCGTTTAATACATTTTTATTTACAAAAAAGCAAAATTCACGTATTAAACATGAATAATATGCATTTTATTCGTTTAATCTTAAAATTCGTGATTTTTATTTTATTTTATACGGCAGTATTAAACATTTCTTAAAAAAATGAAAATTTCACGTATTAAACACGAATAATACGCAAATTTACTAACTAGGGACATGCCGTAAAAAGCCTATATTTTACCAATTTTCATTTTATATGGCTGTTTAATACATTTTTATTTACAAAAATACAAAATTCATGCATTAAACGTGATTCGTTTTACCAATTTTTTTATTTTATACGGCAGTATTAAACATTTCTTTGACTTCCAATTTTCATTTTATTCGGCCATTGTTGAAGTATTATATTCGTTTAGCCTTAAAAAGCCTAAATTTTACCTTTTTTTTCATTTTATACTGCCGTTTAATGTTTTTATTTACAAAAAAATCAAAAAATCAAGTATTAAATTCGAATAATACCCATTTTATTCGTTTAATCTTAAAATTCATGATTTTTTCCAATTTTTTTTATTTTATATGACAGTATTAAACATTTCTTAAAAAAGAAAAAAAATGAAAAATCCACGTATTAAACGTGAAATTACTAACTAGGGACACACATAATGCACACACTGATTCGTCAAAATAATTAACCTAATGTCATTACAGGATAGTGTATAATGGACCATTTTTTTTTAATAAGCAATAATGAATTAATGGATTTTTAATATATGAATCCGTCACCGTCGACCTCAATCGACCAAAAAGACAAAAAAAAAAAAAAAAAAAATTTCAAATGACCCTCTTACACCTGGCCCAGAAACTCATCAATCTTGACTGGTTCAATGATGACCCACATCAGATAATATAAATCAAAATCATCCAAATATTAAAAAAAAAAATGACCTAAGCCTCATCGATAAGAAATCCATAAAAAAAAGGTTAGATTTGTGTCCTATTATCCTATGAGCCTTGTACCTTTAGCTTAGGAAGATAACCCAAACAAAAATCCAGCCCACACCGAAAGGGATGTCTAAGAGTGGTTATAATTAATTTTGCTTTCTTTCCTTATCCACCCTCTTAATTTTTAATAAATAAATAAATATAATACTAATTCACTAACCAAAATCAATATTTTAAAAAAATAAAAATAAAAAAATAAAAAATATAAACACTATCCGTTATAGATATATTTCATGAAATAGGCAACAACAAGGTCTCATGTGGGTCAGCTGTCAGATCCCTAAAGAGAATAATATTAACAGAGTATGTAGCATTATATATAGGGCCGATGTTAGGGTTGGATTGGGTTAGCTCTTTGAGAACTTGGGTTGGGATCAGGCCAGATTTTTGGTAACCCAATCAAATTGAATTGGGTTAGGGTTGAGGTTCGGCCCAACTTGATCCAACCCGAGCCCGACATACAAACTACATATATGTATTAGTATACCAACAAACATCTACACTACATTTTGGCAAATGCAGCAATCCATGTATGTTTGTCCTTAGTAGACTACAACCCTTGTGTGAGATTATAAAAATCCAACGCACACTGAAAAGGATGGCTCAGAGTGGATATAATTTAGCTTTCTTTCCTTATCCACAATCTTTATTATTATTAAATAAATAAATATAATACCAATTAACTAACCGAAATCTATATTTGTATTAAAGCTAAGCCAAAAAAATTATATGCCAAAAAAAATAAAAATATAAAATATAAACACCAGTTATCGATATATTTCATGAAAATAGAAAACAACAAGGTAGAAAATAACATTTATTACATATAAATAATTGGCCAGGTATTTTTTGACACGCCATTTGACATGCCTTTGTGGGACTCACATGGAAACGAGTTAAGGGTTAATTTTTGGTCTCACAAAAAATCAGCCCATTCCGAAACTTCTAACCCTTTCAAAAATGCAATATCTTGTAATAACTGTTCATAGAGTTAGAAACGTTGAAATGAGATGATATATGTAGGGGTGTCAAATTTATCCCTTTAACCGGAATTGAACCAAAAACACTGGTTCCGGTTCCACATTTTTGGGAATTGAAACCGGAACTAAACCGAAAATAATGGTTCCGGTACTGGGTAGTCTAATACAGAACCGGAACCAAACCGATAAAAATTGGAACCAATATATAAATGTAGTGTAAAAATTCTCATATTATCAAGATTGGACCCAATATACCCGGAACCGGAACCAACTGAAATACCTAATCGGTTCCGGATCCATCACTTTGAGAACCAGAACCGTTAAGGACCAGAGCTGATAATAATTGGAACCATTTGTTCCGGTTCTGGGCACCTTAGGAACCGAACCGGAACCAACACATTGACACCCCCTAAATATATGGCTATCTTTATGGACCCCACATAGACGTGTTAAATAGCGTGTCAAAATAACCTGACACGTAAATAATATATAAATTTTGAGGTGAGAAACAAGTTAAAGAGTGTCATAGTATACAAGAAACTGTTATTTGGTAGGGCAACAAATGGGGGTTTTGAGTCAAAGAAGGATGGTGTGACGTGTGTCCCAATTGGGTTAAGTGGTTATAACGTCTGTTAGGTGGTCAAGCTAAGAATGTGCGAATATTCTCAATTTACTTAAATGCCATCTTAATCTTAGTGCTATTATGAGAAAGAGTAATGAAATGGGCAAAAGCATGGAATGAGATTCAATTAAGTCTTCAGGGCCTACAATTGTTACACGTCACATTAGTAGGGACGGCCAATAAATGAGGTACCTTTCCTGCGTGGGCCATATCCTTAAAGAATGAAAAACAACAGTCATGATCGTGTGGTCCGGGGTCCATGACGTTGTCACGGTGCATGGTGGTGTCATTTTTTTCCCTTATCTAGTTTACTCATTAATCGAGGAAGGCTCTTCTTGTCTGCTTCACGCTAAACCCAAACACCCCAAAATACCCCTGTTTTACTTCTTTTGTGTTTTTTAAACTATTCATATAGAAAGGGGCTCTTCAGTATTTTTTGTGTCAAAGCACGTAGGCTCTATGACCACATATCACCCTACAGCTCATTTAATACTACTTTCTTATGGAAAATAAATAAAAATCCTTATTCCTAATATAACTCTCAAATTCTTTAATTTAATAAACATTGTTTCTTTCACTTTTTTGAAATTTATAGATTATATGGGTACTTTAGTCATTCAACATTTTCACATTTCAACTTAACTGTTAAAACATTTATTCAACGCTCATGTGACCTTGAGCTTTGTCCATGGATAAAAAAAATTAGATGCTGGTGTCCATCAAAGTTGATGACGGATCCACAGTGACTATATAGATGTTTGGCCCATCCCTAGATGGACTTAAGTAACAAAATCGGCGTGATTAGTGATTTCTAACCTTTTTAATTATCCTACTACCCCAAATACTGTTAGAAATCCACAGTTACAAATAAACAATGAAAAAGACTCTTATCTGGTGGATAGAAATTAATAATCAAGATGAATTTTTTGTACATAGGTCCACTTAGGGATGGGTCAAAAATCCATACAATCAATGTTCTCTAAGAGTGTGCCACGTGGCTTATAATATGGTTGATAACAAGGGTGTTTGAAAAAAAATATAAAGAAGTTAATTAAGTACATTGGAGGTACTTGTTATTAAAAGAGTAATGCTCACACGATCCAAGAGCTATGTACATTATCATGTTGGATAGTGGTGTTATTTTGTCGTTCGCCAAATAATACCCAAATTCCAGGGTTAAAAACAAACCATGAAAAAGTCTCTAATCCAACTAGGACTGCAACTCGGGCAGGTTAGGGCTCAATCCTATCCCAACCCAACCTTCAGATCATCAAGTCCAAGCCCAAGCCCAACTCAAAGTCAGGCCTAACATATGTGGCCCGGGCCCAATGTAGTTGGATGTTAGTGAGACACGTATGCAATGTACTAGAGTAATGGGAAATTATAGTTATAGTTGTTATAAGGTCGGTTGTAGTTGGATGCTTACGAGGGTTAAACTAGGAATGAGAATGAGAGTCACAGGCTACCTAGAGAATTTGTTCCTTTTTCTCTCTCTCCATTCTTCATTAAATTGTCGCAATTTTCTGATATGTCCCTCCAAATTAATCTTTCAGAATGATCCGTCATTGTTAAATTTTCAAAAGGAAAATTTTAGTCACAACCCCCACAATTGTGAGGGCACCCCTACCCGTTGAAAGCACCCCACAAAATATGCTTCAATTTGCCTAATTTACAAAAAATGTCTTTCACAATTTAGACTCAAGACCACCGTTTGCAACTTCGTGCAAGCGTTCAGGGACGCAGGTGACACACTCTTAGAGGACTCTGACCAAATGGATGATTGGCCAATCCCTAGGTGGATCTACAAACCAAAAAGCAGCCTGATTAGTTATTTCAAGGCATCGGATTTGAGTTATTTTCATGGGTTGATTTTAACAGTATTATTGACCATTATTTGTGGTACAAAGATCCAAAGGTTTGAAATTACTAATCAGGACTGATTTTTGGTTTGTATGTCTTCCTAAGGATTGGAAAAACATCCATACGGTCAGAGTCCTCTAAGAGTGTGCCATGTGGCTCATATTGTGCGCTCTTATCAAAGTTCTACTCTAAAAATATAACATCTATTCAAGGGGTCAAGGGGTGCGACTAAACGTTTCCTTTTCACAACCATTCATATATTCAGTGTTTCCAAAATTACCCTTGTGCTTTTAAACTTTTCTATTTAACCACCTATTCCAAAAATACCCCCACAATTCTCACAAGTGCGGCCTAAACTGGCACTATAGCATACAGTGCATGCGTAATGATCTAGCAGCCTTTATAACGGATTCGGACCTCCACCGTTACATTATTTACCATTTTAATGCTCAGAAAATAATGGCCGTTATAAGGACCATTATTTTCTGAAAAAAAAAATGTTAAAAGACGTTCGTTATTTTTTTCGTTTTTCCCTGTTATGAATTTTATTGAAAATTGAAAATTGAAAATTTGAATTTTAGCACCGGTATTTCCATTATTTTTCATTTTTGCCCCTATGCATTACAATATGTTATAACGGTAACGCCCCCAGTCCGTTATACAGTTATAACGGCCCCTTTAAAACTTGGTGTTAACAGCATCCTCAGAGGACATTGTATGGTCCTCGAGATTCACACTACTAATCTCGAAGACCATCAACCAGTCTGGACATAGTGCCTACCATACAATAGTCAGCATTATCCTATCATTTTCCTAATTATTATTAGCACCAAATGGTGACACATGCAAACATGAAATAACATGATAATGTTTGTGGGTCCCTCGACCCCACAGGGATTTGACTCCTCATCCACCACACAAAATGGGGGACCCACGACACGAATCATTTATGAACCTCAACTGTAGGACCAGATGGAAAACGACGCACCAAACTTCAGCAAATCCCTTGATACAAGCAGATGAGGACACGGATAGAATCTTATCACAGAAAGCTGTTCTAATGGGGGAGGAAATTGTTTACTTGGCTTAGTTATCTCCATCCCAAGGTTTAAAAAACGGCCGTTATTACGGATTTGGACCTACCCCATGACTTTATGGACCGTTAAAAATGCCCAAAAACTAGCGGCAGTTATTTTCTGAAAAATTGTGAAAAAATGGCCGTTATTTTCATTTTTTTCCGTTATATTCCGTTATTTTTTATTTTTGAAATTCAAATTTTAGAATTCAAAATTTGAATTTCAACGCCATTTTTCCGTTATATTTCGTTATTTCCATTATTTTCCTTTTTTTTTTTTTTTTTTTCCCTTGAGCGTTTTTTCGTTATAACGGAAAAAATGGTAACACCCCCAGTCCGTTATAACGGTCCCTGTAAACCTTGCTCCATTCATCCATCCATCAAATTCATACCCCACCAAAAAAAAAAAAAGATTTAAATCCGTGACCAGCATAATGGCTTCACATGAGGCCACCTACCTAATACAATTGATAGTTCTGACCCACTTTTTCGATTGAACACGTGGCTCAACTACAATTTATTTATTCTAATAAAAGTGTACCTCCTCTATGCGTTCAGCTCATAAAAAGACAATATAGGGAATGTTATAATAGACCAATAAGGTTTTAAATGCTCCTTCGTAACGTTGTTGTTATGTCCGTTATAACGCACCATACCTGTCACATTTGAGTAAAAAAATGTCAGAATATTATTATTTTATTTTTTTCAAAATAACCTCAATTATAATAAAATAACATATTTTTTTCAAAAGTACTGGCCATCATTTCAAAAGTAGTGGCCATTACATTAAATGGGAAAAAATTCGCTTGTCGAGGGGTCCTTCAAAGTGTTTGACACGTATCCTTTGTTAACCACTCTTAACAAGCTAACCAAGGGTTTAACGTAAGTTGGGTTTAGACCTTGATGTACGTGTCAGACATTTTTGCAGGAGTATCTTCAAAGTTCGAAGGACCCGGGACCAACGAATTTTTTCACTTTAAACCATGGAATAGACACTAGGTCCAATGCCAGTAGTTGTGGACCTTAGATGAACTTCATTAGATTGCAATTCCTCGGGATGTGTGTCCTTGTGATTTGTGTCAGTAAATTCTCAGAATTGTTCGGATAATCATGATATTGATTTAGATGCGGAAAACTTCAATTTCGATCTGATTAAGTCTAATTCGATAATTACAACTCTTTTTGAACGAAAATAATAAATTTACAAATAAAATAAAATATATATTTTATAAAATTTTGTGAGATTAATTTCGTACATAAGATATATTTTATTTCTTTTTAAAAGAATATTTGATTTTACAAGTCTTTAGAAGATTCGTGTACATGATATCTTTTCTTAAGGTTACATTGCTTTTCTTTAAAGGAAAGAAGCCTAGGACACACATTCTTCTCACTTAAGTAATATTGTTGATAAATCTTTATTTTGTCTTGAAATGTGTGCAGAGTCTTCTTCTCATTCGTAGAGCTTTTCTGTAGAGAAATCTCATTGGTATCTCTTTAAAAAGATGTCCCTTTAAAAAGGTTAGGGATCTACCGACCTAAATGTTCACCGAAAATCTCGTCCGCTGCTCCTGAGAAGCCAACGGTGGTTGACAATGTTGAGCTGGCATTCACTTTGGCCAAAGTAAAATCATCGTTGGATTCTCGAAATCTACGCTCGAAAGCTTTGCTGAAAATTTATGTCCAAAAATTTAGGTCCTCAGAACCTGTTCCCTCTAAAATATTCACCATTTTTATAAAGTGAGGTGAGTTAAAGTATTTTACAAGTTTGTACAGTTTTTCTTCTCCAATGAGAGTGTTTCATTGTGAGAGTAACTCTCGTATGAGTTATTTTTATTTTTCGATTTACTCGAATGAGAAAGAGTCACCTAAATATGAGTTAAAAAAGAAGTCTGTATTTTTTATATTTTCTATTATAAATTTTATTGAAAATTTGAAATTCAAAATTTGAATTTTAGCACTGTTTGTTTTTCCCTTTTTTTTTTTTTTTTTCGTTTTTGCTCCTGTACGTTGCAATCCTTTATAACATAAAAAACGGTAACGCCCCCAGTCCGTTGTACCGTTATAACGGCCCCTTTTAAACCTTGTCTTAATTATGTTAAAATCGCAAAAAAAAAAAAAAATTGTCTTCTTCAAGTATATATAATCACAAATCTAAAAAGTCATGTGATGACTTTGATAAAATAAATGGTTTGGCAAAGTACGAGGAGAACTAATGATGAGTGATGACTATCCATAGGGATTAGGGTTTAAGGGATAAAGATGTTTTGAGATTAGGGTCTTAGGAGTTGGTATCCCCACTTCAACTTAAATGTATGAGGGGGCCACTCTTTCCTAATTCATTTCTCAAAGTCTGTAACTTTAAAAAAAAAAAAAAAAAGCATAAGAGAGACTCAAAAGTTTATAACAAGCCCATGTTCCAAAAGTTTTAAAGGGAGATTTGAGTGTTAAAAGAGTGAGTCCCAATTCAAGAGACATCATTCAAAGATTTCAATCCAGGATTTAACCCTAATTTTGTCTAATTAAAGTTTCATTAAAGTTCTTCTTTCTCTCTTAAATGTCTCATTTAAGTTATAAAACTATTAAAAGAAGGGAGCGCATGTTTGCACACCCCATTTCCTATCGGGGTGGACTCCTGGTCGCGAAAAGAGAGATCTCTCTGTAAAACTTGGCTGACGGTCATTAGCCGCCCACAATATGAACCATGTGGTACACTTTTGAGGGTATGGACGTTTGGCCAATCCCTAGGTGGACCTACAAACCAAAAATCAACCTAATTAGTGATTTCTAAGCGTTTGATCGGAGCCATTTTGATGGGTTGATTTTAACAGTGGTAATTTGAGCATTATCGACCATTATTTACAGTAAAAGATCGAAAGGTTTGAAATCACTAATCAGACTGGCTTTTGGTTTGTAGGTCCTCCTAGGCATTGACCAAACATCCCTACAGTTGGTGTCCTCTAAAAATGTGCCACATGACTCATTTTGTGGGAGGACAGTGATCGTCGCCCGGTCCACCAAGTTTTACTCGTATTAGAGAGAGATCTCTATTTTAGGGGTGTGCCGCGACCAGGAGTCCGCCCCGACAGGAAATGGGGTGTGCAAATATGAGCTCCCTGAAAGCATAGGTGTTGGTAACTAATACCTGTCCTGCATGTTGGTCATACCAAACCCTACGGCTACCTAAGTTTAGCTCAACCCTTGGTGAACCTACACACCAAAAGTCAGTCTGATAGGTTTTGCATAACTGTTTTATTTTTTATTTTTTTTGTAGGTAAGCGGGTCATTGGCTAATAGTTAGTGGGTGGAGAGATCCAGAACCAATCCGATAGAAAGAATAGAGATCCGGATCGGATCAGATATGACCCGCTCCACTCCAATTCAATATATATCAATCGGTACATACCAGATCCAGTACTGATCCGAGAAGGAATCAGATCAACATACATGGACCTGATAGGAATATAGGTGGTTCCGGACCCAAAATTATCAGATCAGATCGGATTTTCAAGTTAATTCGATCCATTGACAGCCCTAGCAGAGCGGGAAAGGTATATGATTCCAAGACCATGATAATAAGATGCAAATCCAATGGGTGAGAATGACCTAACACGATGATTTTTTGGTGTATAGGTTTACCAAGGGGGTGGACCCAACATTCATGGGTCAATGGACCCGAAGATTGTGCCATGTGGTATTTTTGGCATGACTAACACGTGGGACACTTAGGTTAATTTCCGCATTAAAAGAACCCAATTTGAGAATAAAAACATAAAAAATAAGTTTTTGCTAGGAGACTTGAATGGGTACGTACGTAACACTAATTTGAACCATCAGGCTTTTAATTTTTTTTAGTTCGAAAGTATATAATAATATGAAATAATAAAATGTCGTGTAGGGGCAGGGGTGTAAGACTCTATTTACCCGTGTCGGGGGGCAAATTGGTAAAATTGTAAAAATATTCGCATACGTAGATGCAGGGTCAAATGCACGAAAATGTAATTTGCGTGCACGGATGTTTTATTCATGGATTCGAATTTAAGGGGCTATTCAAAAAATATAGAATATGTATTTGACTAGGTCTGGGAGACCAACAATTCGATTATTATAGGTATTATAATTTATTAATGTTCTAAAAAGCCGAATTTAGTTCTATAATTAATCAAATTCAGGCATCTTATGAGAGAGGTCGCATATATCGTCGTTACCGTATAGTACGTGCAAGTATGTCGAGAGACTAAAAGCTTCTTCCTTCTTTTTTCTTTGTTTTTTTGTGCTTGTGCGTGTAATTAGCAAATGCATTCTATTAACGGGTTTTGATTTAAATGATCAGTTATAATAGTATAATAATGGGTTTTGTATTAAATGGTCGGAATTTAATACAAAATATTAAGGCAATTACAACATTTTTTCACTTTTTGCCCTCACAGAATCAAAACCCAATGGGCAACTGCATCTCTTCCCTGGCCGAAGAAGTGTCATCTCTGAGATTTTTTGACATGGTACGTAGCTTCAACTTTTTCAACTTCGAAATTATTATTTTTTAACTGGGCCTTGAGTTTGAAGTTCCCTTGATATTGATTCGAGGAGACCTAGAAGGGGGAGGGGGGTGAATAGGTCTATTAAAAATTAGCTTAAGTTGATTATTAATATACTTGAATAAAATAGATTAATTAATTTAAAATAATAAGGAAAAAGAGAACAATCCATAACACAAAGATGTTTAGTAGTTCAATGTCGCAACGCCTACATCCACTCTCCAAAAACTCTTATGAGTTATCACCTTTTTAATTCAATATTTAATCAATCTTACAATATTGAATATGATAAAGGAATTGGTCATGATCGCAATCGATAGAACAAAGTAGGGTCGCAACCAAACTCTTGCTCAGTCAAGACATATCTTAACTCAGACAGAAAAACAAGTACATATTGAATATATCAATATGATGAGTGTTTCTAGAAAAAAAAATTCCTAATAAATAAAGTTACATTCCAATCGAGATTGAAGAGAAATAAAACTTTGATGTTGTTGAAACGCAAAGCAAAGCTGCTACTTTGATAAGCAGCTCAGACCAACCACTTGAAGTACTTTTAGACTGACGAGGGCAAGCTACAAAATTTGATCTCCCCCAAATGGCAACTAGAAGAATCACAAAAAGAAGTATGAAGAACACAAACAAAATGCTCTTAATGATGAAGAACTCAAGAGAAGGCAGTGTTAATTGGTAAGTATAAAGAGTAGGGAGATGGGGTATTTATAGTGAGAAGGAGGATAGGAGAATGCCAAGGATTTGAGGACGCCAAGGCTGGTCATCCGACCAGTCAGACCGGCCGACCTGCCTGATTGGACAACCAGTCCACTTGACCTGTCGACCGATGGTCATTGCCCATCGGTCGCTCGGTTTCCAAGTCTGGTCCCTTCTGCTTAAAACTCATGGATAAGGTTTCGATAAATAGGGATTTCTCATAATAGGTTGGGATAGGGCTTCAAATGAATCCAACTAAGATTTTAACCGTTTTAATAAGTCTACGAACTCAAGACCCCGTTGCGCATCAGAGATCGCCTCGTAGCTTTTCTCAGAATCACTAAGTCCCACTCTCCAAGTCCTCGGCAATCAACTTAATAAAGATTACATAAATACCCAGGGTTTTTCTGGAATTGAGAATATAAAAAATATACTAATTAGAATTGACACGTTTAGATTTGTCCCTCTTAACTAATATTCTAAAACTACCCTTTGGTCCAAAACTATCATATTTTCCCAATTTAAAAAAAAACACTACTATAATCATTCACCTTGCAATGCGCATGCCTTCCACCAGTTTCTAGCAAATTGAAATTATTATCAAACTCTTAAAATAACCAAAGGTACACTATATGTACTTGTAATTGAAGTAAGTCAATTTGTATTGAATTATTTGTTAAATGAGTCATGCTCACGAGCCACCTTTTTACTGTTCTTGGGAGTCAGACTCGGGGCCGTTGATTCTTGAGAATCCAATGGTGGTTGATAGAGCTGAGCTAGCATTCGCTTTTGGATTCTCAAAATACACGACCTCGAGTCCATCTCCCGAGAGCGGTCAGAAAAAAGGGGTTTTCGGTGCCCGAGCCTTTAAATTTGCTACATGGTGACATATTTCTTGATGCAACAACTATGCAGTTGGCTGGTTCTTTATAAACCATGGTTTAAACAAGGGCCGTTATAACAAAAATAACAGTAGTTATAAAGCTAATGCCTCGACCCTATTACGTTTTTCCCCATTATAACTCTAAATCCAAAAAGAGATATTTGTCATAATGGTTGTTATTTTGCAATAAAACATTTCTTTTACCTTTATCACTGTTTTATTTTGTAAAAAACTTAAAATAATATTTTGTGACCTTTTTTACTTAGAGGTTACAAATGTGACACCGTTACTATGATAACTTTAATACGTTATGAGATTGTTATAATGTCATAATGGGTCATTTTATACTTGATCAATACACTAATCTCGATTGGTTGGTATAGCACTTGGGGCCCACTAGCATGTAGTGTCCTCCTTGGTTTCAGAAAATAACGACTATTACAATGTAACACCCTAACTCCATTACATTATTTTGAAAATTTTCTTCGAAAATAATGACCAAATTTTTAAAAAGCCACATAACATTATAACTGCTATTATTTTGAGTTTTTACTAAAGAAAACTTTCAAATAATTAATAAAATCACTATTTATGATCAAAATGTCAATAACTTTTTAAAATGGCCAAAATAACAATTTGGGCTTATTTTTAGACAATTTTACCCTTATTGTCAAAACTTGCTTTTTTCATGCAAATACATCAATCAAATCATTAGTTATTTGGAAAATTTTCCTTCCCCATAAGAACTAGAAATCATGTCCTCTCTCTTCATTTCTCTTTTACGAAGCTGCTCTTCCAAGCTTTCTCCTCCTCCAATCTTTCAAGCTTTCTTCTCTTTCTTTTTCTGCATTCCATTTCTTCTCCAAAATGTCTTCTTTCTTTCTTGTATCTTTTGGTTTTTATTTTTTACTTTTCGTCTTCGCTGAAGCTTCCCATTATACGAAAATTGTAAAATGGTAAGAAGTCCAAGGAACTCACTTCATCTTTCTTTTTTCTAATATATTCAGATGAAAGTTTAGATCTCTTATGTTTCTACGACGGGGTAATGGAAAATAAAGAAGGATGGCATGAATACAATGTGGTACAAAAACTTGAATTGGTGAAATGGGAAATAGTTGGATGACGAAAGTGTACGAGGCTGTTACAATAGCCTTGATGAAGATGAACGAGTACAACCCGACTGTATCCCGGAAGTGATACAAGATCACGTGGAAATCGAGTGGTTCAAAAGTTGAGAATGGGAATGGGTGGTATGGAAAGTACTCTTGGCGTAGAAAATATGCAATTGTCATTTGTTTTTTGTACATTATTATGTATATTAAGTTGATAACAAAGATGTGTAACCGATGTGTACATATAAAATTAACCAATGTGTATATTCTTTCACAAATGACACGATATTCTTGTCATATGTAACGATCTAGGTGCATCAGGGTCATAGAAAACATATAACAGATTATAAGAAACAATAAACAAATTCTTACAAATAGATGATAAGGAAGAACAAACCAAGAACAAAGAAGGTATACCGTAATAAAGGAAGGGCAAACCGATAACAAGGAAGGGAAACCAATAATAAGGAAGTGAAACCATATGACAATGAAGGACAAAGGAAACCAAATGACATGAAGGGTGTGTTTGGTAACCCGAAATTGAGCCGAAAATCACAAATCTCTGTGTTTGGGAGGATAGAATTTTAGGAATTATGTTAATTCCATGATTTTTTCAGAATTAAAAGTTTTAGGGGGGAGAAGAAACTTCAAATTCCTGAAATTCTATTTACGGGCGGAAAGATTCAAAAGAATTTTTTTCGGGTTCCAACGCTCACTCTCATCCCTAGATGGACCTATAAATAAAAAATCAGCAAGATTAGTTATTTGAAACCGTTAGATTGGTATATTTTTTTGGTTGATTCTTAACCGTGTGATATCTAGCATTATTTGGGGTACTTAGATCCAAAGGTTTGAAATTTTTAATCAACTTGACTTTTGGCATGTAGGTCCACCTACGGATGGGACAAACATCCATATGGTCTGTGGTCTTTACTAATGTGCCACGTGGCTCATACTATGGTCCATCATCAACGGATTACAAATTTGTAACCGTTTGATCGATGTCTTTTATGGGTTGATTTTTAACCGTGGGATATATATAGCATAAGTTGGGGTACAAAGATCCAAGTTGAGAGATAGCTAATCAGCCTGATTTTAGTTTGTAAGTCCACCTAGAGATGTATCTAACCGTTGGATTGGTGTCTTTTATGGGTTGATTTTTAATCGTTGGATTTCTAGCATTAGCTGGGGTACGAAGATCCAAAGCTTATAAATAAACAACCAGCCTTATTTTTAGTATGTAGGTACACCTTGGGTTGGTATAAATATCCATACGATATTAGTGATTTATAATCATTGGATTCGTGTCTTTTATGGGTTGATTTTTAACTATGGGTTATCTAGCATTAGTAGGGGTACTCAAATCTAAAGGTTGGAAATAACTAATCTACTTGATGTTTTAGTATCTAGGTCCACCTAGGGATGGGATAAATATCAATACGGTCTATTGTCTCTAATAATGTGCCACATGACACGTTCAGAATGTGGTCCAACATTAGTGTTGGTGATGGACATCTATATTTGTTGCATCATGTGCCACTTAGGCTTTAGCCATTAATATTATGACATGGGTTAATTATAGTAAAAAAAACTATCAAAATAATTTTAATTATTATTTTTAAAATTTTTTCTTTAAATTAGCATCGATAACATTTAATTGACGGATGACAAAAAAACAACAGTCATTATAACATAAAGTTCATGAGATGATATTTCTCTTATGTAGATGGATAGAAATTTCAATTCTGGTAGATGTCCAAACAGTTAAAATTAGAATTCATTAAGAATTTCAAGTAATTTCCCCGGTGCAACCAAACGCAAGAAATTTCAATTCTTTGAATTCGAATTCTTAAAAATCACAAATCTTAGAATTCTATTTTCAATTCTAAATCCGTGTAGGGTTGCCAAACAGACCAGAAAGGGAAACAAGATGACAAAAAAAGGAAAACCGATGATAAAAAAGGAAAACCAAATGACAATAAAAAAAAAACGAATGAAAAGATAGGTTAAATGATGGTATGACTCTTACCCAAGTCAATAGAATGTTTAAAAATTATTATTAGGCTAAATGATGACATGTAGGTCCATCTAAGGTTGATCCCAACATCAATACGATCAATGGTCTCAAATAGTAGGTCACTTCAACGATTAAGAACCCAACCCATGAAAAAAGCTCTAATCCAATGGATAAGTTAAATATTAGTATTTAGTTCCACCAAATGGTTAGTATTGATGGGCCACTCAACTCAAATAATGATCAAAATGCGCGACTATAATCAAAAGAGCAAATCGATGACAAGTACAGGCAAACGAATGATAAAGAAGATCAAAATGATGACAATGAAGTTCAAACCGATGACAATGATCATCAAAACGATGATAAGAAAGTGCAAATCAATGACAAGAAAATACAAACCGATTACAATGAATAAAAAAACGATGACAAGGATGTACAAGTCGATGACAATGAAGTGTAATCCGTTTACGTTCCCGTTATAGAGTTTTCGTGGTGGGTTGTCATCGAAGACCGTGACTACCAATAAGTTATCGCCATATACACAATCATCATTAATGTTTACTTAAACGACATGTAGATGTGACTGTTCACAGATGACGAACAGTGATTTTCTCATCTCATAATCGTTTGATGCTACCATTTGCAATCGGACGGTTTACTTTAAAGCCTCTGAACTTAAGTTTTATTTGGAAAGATCTATGCGTACAATCGTTGCAGGTTCATCATCAATGCATTTTGTATGGCATTTTTGAGTTTTATTAAAAAGGTTAGGGCAAAGTAGGAAGTCGGTGCTTTTGTGCGGATATTAAAAAAGTTATTGACATTCTAGTCATAAACAGAGATTTTATTAATTATTTGAACAATTTCCCTTTTTACTATTATTAAAGTTATTTTAAAAAATAAAAGAAAAAATATTCTTGCTTTTTTATTTTCTTAAGGTGGTGACTGATATTACCTGTTATAACTTATCAAATTTGAAAAAAAAGGACATTATTTCTGATTTTTTTTTACCATTATCTAGGTTAATTTGAAAAAATATATTCTGACCTTTTTTCCTTTAGGTTTAATGTGACTAATGTGAACAGTTATAACGGCCATTATAAAAGTATAATAGTAACGTTATGTGACCGTTATAACGTTAAAATCATGGTGGTCTTTAGGCCCTCAAGACTTCTCACCACCGACTCAAAGATTCACTTCTAGAGATTATAACCTATGAGCATGAGCGTGAGAGATGCTACATCCCCCTACTGCCCGACATGTACAGGCCATATGTAGGAGATATCTGTTTGGCGTTTTGAAAGGGTAATTTTGTCAGATAAAAATTCTTGCAAGGGTACTTTTGTCATTAAATATTCTAAAAAGGAGAGGTTTTGGAGAAATATGAGCCACGTGGCTTATTGGTAGAGATTTCTGACCATATGGATGTTTGGTCCAATCCTATATGGACATACACCAAAAATTAGCCTGATTAGTGATTTCTAAGCGTTGGATTGGAGTCGTTATTATTGACCATTATTTGGGTACAAAGATCTATGGTTTTTGGTGTGAGCAAACTGATCACACATCACAATATGAGCCACGAGGCACACTCTTAGAGGACAACGACCGTATGGATGTTTGGCTAGTCCCTCGGATGGACTTGTAAAGAAAACATTAGCTTCATTTAGATTGGAGTCATTTGCATAGGTTGCTTTTAACCGTAGAATTTAGAGCATTATTGACCATTATTTGGGGTACTAGATCCAACGGGGGACTGACCAAACATCCATACGGTCATCGTCCTCTAAGAATATGCCACGTCGTTCATATTGTGGGAGGTCAGCAACATGGCTGACAGTTCAGTCAGCAAAGTTTTCCTAGAGCTTTAATAGTTTGCACGGAAATCAAAGACTCTGATTTTTGTACCCTGAGACACGTGGCTTAATCTTATCTCACAGGACAACTTTCGATGTTGCTGCATACGGCATACCACGGAAAAAGGTAAGCCCAAATACCCAAAATAGCCCCTCTCTGGTAAAATACGAGTGAAACTTCTATCACACGAAATTGTAAATCACACAATCACAAGCCAATGAGTTCTCGGCACGTACATAAGTACTCTTTGCAACGTACCATGTGCATTGCTTTTAAGTGTACGTGCCGAGAACTCATTGGCTGTGATTGTGTGATTTGCAATTCGATGTGACAGAAGTTTTACTCGTAAAATACGACAAGGAGAATCATAACGTGAACTCCTGGGTGACCCGAGTTTGATGTCCCCGAAACTTCAAAGTTTGATATCCCCCTACCAAAATTCTCGCTGCAGTACGCTTTACGGCCCACTGACCTTTCGGATGTTTGGCTCACGTCTTGATGAATCTACACATCTAAAATAAGTTTAATCAGTAACTTGTAACCGTTGGATTTAGCATTTTAAAATAGTAATTTTTTCCATTGGATTTGAGATTTTTTTAGATGCGTATGTATAGCTGTAAGAAATCATCGATCAAGCTAATATTTGGTATGTATGTCCTACCAAACATCGATAAGGTCAGTGGGCCCTAAAGTGAGCTCCACGTGGCACTTTTGAGAGGGCAACTTCAAATTTTGAACTGATCCAACAGCAAGTATTTTCTCAAGTCGTGGTGGACCCACACTACATGTATAATTACGTTAATACCACTGCATTAAATTTCTCCGTCCTATTTTAAGGGTAAATATCATAATAACGGAGGGCATTTTTATCCGTAATTGAATTACCGTTTTACCCCTATACGATCACGAGGTGGTTTCGATAGTTCCAGTAAAGCAAAAGGCATATTTCGATAACCCACAGAAATTTAAAGGGCATTTTTGGGTTTTGAAATCACACACGAAAACCTATTAATGGCATCCTTGCCTTATCGACGGGACAACGTGTCATCGTGTGACTACAGCCACATAACCACCCGAACGTTCACTCATCGCCACGTATCCAACGAGAAAATATTGAAGCAGAGGATTTTTTAAACAGCGAAGCCGTGACCAATCACACTGCGCCACAATCCGCTGGTGCTTTTGAAGAAACCCAGAAATGCTTTTTAACATAGGATTGTGGCGCAGTGTGATTGGTCACTGCTTCGCTGCTTCAAAAATCTGTTGGTTCAAAAATTTTCTCAAGATGTTTTATCCATGGCATGTAGAATTCAGACGTGGCAAATCAAATCCTAGTCATCACCCCCCGCTTATCTCCCACCTTAAAAACCCCATTCGAGTCTCTTAATTCTCACAAAGCAAAACGACAGAGAACTCCATTTTTCTCTCTTTTTGATCAAAGAGACGGCGATCTTCTTGCCGGAATATCTTCTTTCTTCGCCGGAAATGAAGATTCCGGACGTTGATTCCTCTGTATCTCGCCGGAAAGTTTGTATCTCCGTTCATCGCAGTCACGTTTTTCACGAATCAGCTTTAATCATTTCTGGAAACCCTAACCAAAAGCGATTTTCTTTAGCACAGTTTTGAAGTTATTCCATGCTTGTTTAGCAAATCCGAAGCAAACTAATATAATAATCATAGAGTAAGGTATCGAGTTTGTTTAAATGCACGAATTTTGGTAGATTTATCGGTTTTTCGGTGAATCGGAGGTTTTTGTGGTGATCGAATTCGATCAGGTATTCTTATGAGGGAGATAAGACAATCCGAGACATCAATGAGTTCTTGATCGTGTTTTGTATTAATGTCGTCTTTCACGAATAGTTAATGGAAGCATTTTAGATGAAAATAGGAGGTAGATGTGTAAGAATTTTGCCCGCTGGTTCAATTCCAATGATCTTTAGCATCCTTATCCTTGTTCTCATGTTTCAGTGCTTTCCCGTTTAGGTTATTTTGTGAAATTCAAAGGGATTCCACAAATCATTGAAATCTCTTTGATTTTTTAGTTTAGTCATTCTTGTCTGGGCTCTGAAAATAGGACAGTAGGACTCAGAACTGCTTGAATTTGGATAGGGCTCTGCATTAACTGTGAATGGAGAGCAGGGCTTAGAAGACAGGAAAGTTTTCTAGCTTCTGATCTCTCTAGGGATGTTTTTCCCAATGAAGATCCAGCCAATCGATTCTAACACAACCGAAGGATTGATCCGGAACGATCCAGTAAAACCCGTAGCGAAATCGCGGCTCAAGAGGCTTTTTGAGCGTCAGTTCCCGAGCGTTTTGAAAATTTCATCGGCAGAAAAGCTTGGCGTTGGTGAACCACAACGTAACAAAGATGGATGTGGCGATTTAGAGCCGAGCTCTGTGTGCTTGGCGAAAATGGTGCAGAACTTCATAGAAGAGAACAATGATAAGCAATCGGCGGCATTAAAATGCGGTCGGAACCGCTGCAACTGCTTCAACGGGAACTGTAACGACAGCTCCGACGATGAATATGATTTCTGCGGTGGTTTTAGTGAATCGGCCACTGCCGCTTCATCTGGTGAGGCGTGCGAAATTCTCAAGGTAAAGATGGCTTGAATTCTCCCAAGTTCTTGTCATTAATAGCTTTAATTTAGAGAACAGAAGAGGCTAATTATTGCTTTTTTTAAATTCCTTTTTACAGGGCTTAGTTCCTTGCACCAGCATCGCAGAGAGAAATCTCCTAGCTGATACTGCAAAAATTGTTGAGAAGAACAAGATCTGCAAGCGTAAAGACGATTGCAGAAAGATCGTCACAGACGACCTTTTAGCTATTGGATACAACGCTTCAATCTGTAAATCGCGATGGGAGAAATCTCCTTCATATCCAGCCGGTAATCTATCTCTCTATCTCTTCGATGATCTGATCAGATCATTATATCTCTGCGAGCGATAAAAAAAAAACTCGGTTTTTGTAGGAGATATTAATGAAACCTTTCTCCACTATTTCTTTGCTTTCTCTAAGAAAACTCAAAAAAGATATATTTTTTATTACAGGAGATTACGAATATGTTGACGTGATCGTTGAGGGTGAACGATTGCTAATCGACATCGACTTCAGATCAGAATTCGAGATTGCTCGATCAACCAAAAACTACAAAGCCGTTCTCCAATCTCTACCGTTCATCTTTATCGGCAAACCCGATCGTCTCCAACAGATTGTTTCAATCGTATCAGAAGCAGCAAAACAGAGTCTGAAGAAGAAAGGTATGCACATACCGCCATGGAGAAAAGCAGAGTACATGAGGGCGAAATGGCTCTCCCCTTGCACCAGAACAACAATTTCGATCAAACCAACCGAGATGAAAACCCAAACCCAATCAGAAAGCAAAAACAAGTCCTCGATCGCGGTAGAGAATTCCTGGGACGAATTCGAACTAATTTTCGGAGAGAAAAACTCGCAATCGGGAACAGATTCCGGCGAGATTGCTTCATTTCCGGCGGAGAATCCCGACGAAGAAGAGAAAGTCACGGTTGTTGTGTCTCCATGGCAGCCTCCGGCGATCAATCCGAAGACTTCTCAGAGAGGAACGAAGATCGTTACTGGTTTAGCTTCCGTCCTCAAAGAAAAGCCCTAAAATTTTGATTTTTCTTTTGTTTTTGTTTTTGTTTTAATTTCAGAGAATCGAAATTCCGTCTAAAAGTATAACCTTTTAATCCCCTACTCGTTTTTTTTGGTGAGGGTTTGTACGAAACAAAGCTATATTTACTAGTTACTACAAATATAACGGCAATACAAAAAATAGCAGAAATTTTAATATTTCTTTTTTGTTCTTGATGTCTACCCACTCTCCTCTTTTCCTATATTCCTCCTTCATTTTATTTTTTTTCTTATGGAATTATCTGAAAAGCAGAGAAACATTAAAAAATTGTGGGGGTCGTTGAGGTCACGCGATCTTTTCTGCTTTCCTTGAAAGCTGTGAAAATATATAATAATCTAATCACATTTTTCTTGATTTTCATGCTTTTGCAGCGGCGGTTTCTCGAAGGGAAACAAGGAGGAGAAGAGATCAATCTCTCTCTCTTCTAACTTTTAGTTTTTTTTATTTTTTTTTGGGGGGCGGGGGGTGGGGACGAAGACTCTGTCCGATGACGGCAGGCTCGTGCCCTCTCGAACGCTGTCTAGACTCTAAACTCTAAATGAATGATATTGTGATCCGAACCGTTTGATCCAGACCGTTTGATCAACTTCGAGATTTGTATGGTATGAATCCTTATATGGAGTCTAAAACCTCCAGTGAACTGCTTTTTCCAGCAAAACCGCTATCGGGAAGTCACTCCACTGAGGGGAGTAAAGCCTATGCCTAACCGTCGACGATGTTAAGCCAATCCTTAGGTGGACCTACAAACTAAAAATCAACCTGATTAGTTTCAAACCTTTGGATCCTTGTATTCCAACTAATGCTCAAATTCCGTCGGTCAAAATCAACCCATGAAAATGACTTTAATCCAACGCTTAGAAATCAATAATCATGGTGAATTTTGGTGCCACGTGGTTATTGTAGATGGTCCCTGACTCTCGACGACACCGAGGGCCGTGCATCTGTGATCTTAATAATTAGTAGTTCTACGCAAAGTAAAGGTAGGTGGGTGGGTGGGTGCGAAACGCAATAATGCGAAACTCTTGAACAGTTGAACGAACTCAACAAACCGGAGTCAAAATGACCCGATTGCCCTTCTGTGGGTAAAACTTTGATGACAGGACGGAATATGAACCGTGTGGCACACTCTTGTAGGACTCTGACCGTATGGATGTTTGGCCAATCCCTAGGTGATCAACAACCCAAATATCAGCCCGATCAGTGATTTCGATCAATGATTTCAAGGCGTTGGATTGGAATTATTTTCATGGGTTGATTTTAACCATGAGAATTTGAGCATTATTGACCATTATTTGAGGTACAAAGATCCAAAAGTTTAAAATCGTTAATCAAGCTGATTTTTGGTTTGTAGGTCCACCTAAGGATTGGAAAAACATATATAATACGGTCAGAATCCTCTAAGAGTGCCACGTAGCTCATATTGCTCCTTATCATCAAAGTTTTACTCCCCTTCTGTCGATACTAAACTGAAGTTGGACAATAGAAATCAATAAAACAGTGATGGCGCTTCCTGAGTTTTTGAAGTAGTTAGTACCCGAACCGATAAGAACCGGAACCGTTTGTTCCGGTTCTGGTCACCTTAGGAACCGAACCGGAACCGACCATTGACACCCCTACTAGTTAGAGAACGCTGTCCCGTACGATTATTCCCACCGAGATCAAATTCGCTGGGCGCTCCCCTCCCAAAATGTCGACAAGTACACCTTTGTTAACCACTAACCAAAGTTTAACGCCGGTTGGGTTAAAGGGATCGGGTACGTGTCAGACATTTTTGGTGGGGAGACCTTCAGGGCTAGCGAATCTTTTCTCGTGTTAACTACCCTTAACCAACTAACAAAGGGCTTCATATGGGTTGGGTTAAGACTTACGTGTACGTGTCAGACATTTTGGAAGGTGACTTGAAAAGTTTAAAAAAGTCCCCTCAACAGCGAATCTTTTCTCTGATTCCACCTGCGCATTTTAGCATAAAGCAAAGACGGGTGCAGTTTCCAGAGTACCCCACTGGTGTAACTGAATCAGTGGTGGGGTCAGATGTAAAACCCTTTATGTGGAGTAAAACTTCCATCACACGAAATTGTAAATCACACAAAACACAGCCAATGAGTTCTCGGCACGTACACAAGTGCTTTACAACGTACATGTGCTTTTGCTTTTTAGGTGTACGTGCCGAGAACTCATTGGCTGTGTTTTGTGTGATTTGCAATCCCATTGTGATGGAAGTTTTACTCCTTTATGTGAGGATTGTGGGGTTCACTTACTTTACAATGGAAACATAATAGAATCGATCAGAGTAAAACTTGCCTGACTACTCATGATAAGATGAGCCACGTGGTACACTCTTAGAGGACGCTGACCGTATGGATGTTTGGCCAATCCCTAAGTGATTATGCAAACCAAATATCAGCTTGATTAGTGATTTCAAACCTTCTGATCTTTGTACCCAAATAATGGGAAATAATGCTCACATTCCTACGGTTAAAATCAATCCTTGAAAATGACTTCAACTAACGCTTAGAAATCACTGATCAGGTTGATTTTGGATTTACAGGTCCACCTTGGGATTGGCCAAACATCTATACGGTCAGTATCCCCTATGAATTTTCCACGTGGCTTATAATTGGGTGGTCTGGTAAGATGTACTCAATCAGATTGGTGGTATTGGCAGTATTGTCAGGATTGTACAAAAGTTAGACAACTTTGGTAAAGCAACGTCCACTAATTCCCTTCTTTCCCTCTCTGTACGACTTAATAGATAAAAGGAAAAAGACATAACGAGTACAACTTCGCTCACACTATGCTGTGAGCGAAGCCGATCACAGCCCACAATACGGACACGTGTTACACTCTTAGAGGGTTCTGACCGTACGGTTGTTTGGCCAGTGCCTCTGTGGAGCTGCAAACCAAAAATCAGCCTGAGTAGTGTTTTGAAACCTTTGGATCTTTGCACCCAAAGAACGCTCCATAATGCCCAAAGGGTCGGGCTCCAGTTACCGTCCTAAAATGACAGGCTCCGGTTACAGCACACAATAGGGATGTTTGTCCAATCCCTATGTGGACCTATAAACCAAAACTCAGCATGATTAGCAATTTCTAGACGTTGGATCTTTGTACCTCAAACACTGCTCAAATTCCCACAGTTGAGATCAACCCATGAAAATAAGTCCCATCCAATGCCCATAAATCACTAATCAGGCTGATTTTTGGTTTGTAGGTCCACTTAGGTATTGGCCAAACATCCATACAGTCAGAGTCCTCTACGAGTGTACCACGTGGGTAATATTGTGTCCTGTAACTTCAGCCTGTCATTTTAGGGCGGTAACCGGAGCCTGATCCATGCCCAAATTCCTACAGTTAAAATCAACCCATGAAAATAACTTCAATCCAAAGCTCACAAATCACTGATCAGGTTTATTGGACCACCTAGTGATTAGCCAAACATCCATACGGTCATCGTCGTCTAAGAGACTGCCACGTGACTCTTATTGTGGACTGTGATCGGCTTCGCTCACAGGATGGTGTGAGCGAAGGTTTACTCGGACATAACATGCATTGTCAAGAAAAGCAAGTTTTGGTCCTTGATGACTTTTTTTAATAAAGTTAAGCCTTATCTGGATTGGTGCCACGTGGTCATATAGTATGGTCCTTTGATTTTCTAGAACTTCTCGCTTGCTCCCCGATTCACTGACAAATAATATTAAAATAATAAGATAAAATATAAAAGTTTAATAAATCGAAAATTCCTTCGTGGGATTGTAACACGTGTACGTACAACTAGTTCTACGAAAGTGACGCCACTTGGAATTTTTTGTACCCACAACTGACTTTACCCAGAAAAAATTAACTGGTCCCCGGACACCTTTTAAACTTGAGAAAATATTTGAAGCAGCGAAGCTGTGGCGAATCAAATAGCGCCACAATCCGCTCATGCTTTTGAACAAAACCAGAAATGCTTCTGAACAGCGGATAGTGGCGCCATTTGATTGGCCACTGTTTCGATGCTTTTAAACTTTGAAGGTCCCCCTCCCAAAATGTCAGACAAAAACCTGAATTTTTAATATTCAACTCCAGATATTATATATATGTTTTTTTGTGCTGGCCAAGGTCACGAAATTCTGGTATAACGAAAAATTAAAAACAAAATATTTAAAAAAAATACTTATTTTAAAATTATTTAAAATGGAATATGAAACATCGTTTCGTTTCGATCGGCGTTTGTAGGTTAGCACTGTTTGAAATGGCGTTTGCCCGGCTAAAATACTCTCGCCAAGCCTGTGTTGTTTGAATTAGTGTAGGATCCTGTCTGGAGCCATTAGAAATGGATTTTACTCCATTTCAAATCATTGACGCCAATTCAAATGGTGTCAGATCCATTTCGACGCCGTTTGAATTGGCGCCAGATCCCCTTTCCTATAAAATCCGATCAGCGCCATTTTCAATGTAATCAGATTACCCAAATTCTCTCTTGTCCTCATTGCCTCATTATCCTCTCCTTTTAACGCAGCCGAAGCATTAAGTTAATCACGAAAGTGAACCAGGAAGAAGAGTTGTCTTTGACCAAAAATAAACTTTGAATTCACAAGGAGAATCGTAATAAAATGTTTAAATAATAAACTTCATTATTTCTTTCGTCCAACTACAACTCATCTTAAATAGGACAAATCATTAAAGAAATAAAAACCTATTAAAAGTCTACAACCGTTAAAATAGACTAGAAATGAATAATATTAGATCTTAAAAACACATCAGAATCGGCATGAAGTGATTCTGATTTCTACAATTTAAGTTATTGCTAAAACAAAATTCTCATAAAATAGTATAATTGTCATTTTGATCCATTAAACAATGAAATTCGGTTAAAATTAGGCGTACCTCATGAGCAAAGTTGATGAATATTGAAGATCTCGTTGTTTCCTTTCAGAAAAATCTAACCCCGCGATTCAGATATTAACAATAATTTCATTAATGCATGTTACGTCATTTTTAATGCATATTTAGCAATAATCCCCGCGATTCAGATATTAACAATAATTTCATTAATGCATGTTACGTCATTTTTAATGCATATTTAGCAATAATCCCCGCGTTTCAGATATTAACAATAATTTCATTAATGCATGTTACGTCATTTTTAATGCATATTTAGCAATAATCCATGTTACATCTTTTTCAACATCATTTAGACTTTTAGCAATCCAAACGCATCTTTTTCAACATCATTTAGACTTTTAGCAGTCCAAACGCTCTGTGAACTCTTCTGTTTCGTGTTCTACATTACCTTTCGTCCGAAATATATATGTTTTTTATTTAATGTTTACATGTTTATTTATTTACTTACCTGAAATGAAGAATGGGTTTCTTTTCGCACCTTTTCCTTAATAACACATAAGATACTCTTCATTTTTTGTTTTTTTTGGTGACATACCGATTAGTTAGTAGCAACTATATCCATATTATTGAAGAAAAAGACTAAATATACTTGTAGACCCGGATGGAAGTGGGAGTGAGTTAATAAGATGTCCTATGCATCTTGGGTAGGACCAAATTTTAACAAGGCGGAACTAGAGGGATCTGTAAGATGAACTACAATACTGTCTGCAGTCTATCCAACAAGAAAAACTTACAAAAAAGAAGATATTTGAATTTGTTAGGAGCATCTTCGTTAGAGATGGCACAACTTGAGAAGAATGGCTTATTTTATAAATGATGGTCGATTTTCCGGTGGCCCAACTATATCATCGAACTACTTATATTTATGAGGGACAAGTTAGTAATCTATGACCATAATCAAATTGATGTAATGATGTTATTGGTGTAGTACACACACATGTAAAATTATATTTGGAGAAGTCAAATTAATTTCAAATAGATATCGCAAAGATATATCATAAAAAAATATTGGCTAAATATTTTTCAGAACAAAAACTAAAAATTGACCTTAAAATGAAATTTTGTTGAATTTTACAATTTGTAGCAATCTTATCCGATAATTCAGCCAATATGATCTCTGATGACACTAATAAGATCCGTGTATATCCAACGATGTACTCATCCCCATTTATTTGGCCTCCATATCGACGTACAACATATTTTGCCGCCATTTCAAATTCAAAAATAAAGCATAAAAGTATATGTTGGAAAGATATAGGGAGCAAGAGAGAGAGAGATAAAGATTAAGTGAGAGTGATCAAGAGAGAGTATGATCACTGGAGAGATTATGGGAGATGAGAGAGAGATGTGTCATTTGAGCCAAAACGAGCCATATACAAACGGTCAAGCCGAATAGCAGGGCCGTCTCGATGCAAGTTGAGGCCTAAGGCCAAAACTCCATATGAGACCTTTTAATATTTAATATATTAATATAGATTCGGGATCGGGGGACAACCATTTGGCGGACCCACTTAGAAGATGAATCAACGGCTGATTTTTGGTGAGGATGATCTCTATGGTGAGGAGATCATCCTCACAAAAATTCAAATTATTTCAATATTCGTAGACTGGTTTAGAAGTTGAATAATTATGGACCATTTATTTTTACCGTATAACTTGAAAACCACATTTGATGGGGTTAGAAATTTCAAAATGGGCTGATTTTTTTTAGGGGGTGATCTATATGGTGAGGAGATCATCTCACCAAAAATCGGCCATTGATTCATCTTCTATGTGGGTCTGCCGAAATGGTTGTCCAACGATCCTGGCCCATTATTATATGGTATTAATTAAAACTGTTAACGAAAATCTTATGTAATAACTATTTATGATAATCAAAAGCTATTGGAAAAATTTTAAATGAATAGGACTTCCGTTGCAGTCCATGCAGAGGACTCTCGGAGCCCTACATAAATCATTTTTTCCACCTAATGACTGTGTGGATGTTCAACCCACATATTGGTGGATAATCACACTAAAATCAGCTTGATTGATGATTTATAGCCATTGGATTTACTACTCAAATGTATGCTTGAATCCAATAGCTAGAATCAAATCCTAAAAGGTACTAAAATCTATGGCTAGAGATGACCAATCAGGTTAATGTTTGCTTTGTATGTCCAACAAGGGGTGGGCTAAACATCCATGCGGTGTTAGTGGGGACTGGGGTCTTCTCTCACCTGGGCTGGAGGCCTTCTCTCACATGGGGCCTAAGGCGACCGCCTTACTAGTCTTATGGTTGAGCCGGCCCTACAGAATAGTCTGGCGCCGCTTCAAAAGGCGAAACGTCGCCAGAATGGGATTGGCGCCGTTTGAAACGACATCAACCTTGAAGTGATGCCATTTGAAATGGCACCCACCCGAGTTTGGCGCCATTTCAAACGATGTCAATCCCTTTTTGGCACGAATTGAAGCGACGCCACACCATTTTGGCGCAATTTGAAATGGCTAGAGTCGGAGGCATTTTGGCCATTAAAGCGCTAACCTGTTGATGACAATTGAAATGGCGTTACGTATTCCGTTTCAATTTTTTTTTAAAATAAGTATTATTATTTAAAAATTTGATTTAATTTCCTATATTTTTTAAAAATTTTGTAATATCTATGGTACAGAATTTTGTTACACATGGATCGAGTGATCCAGATCAAGATCAACATGCACTGATCCATTTCATTTCGGGATCGTCTCGCTCGAGCTGAACTGTTCCATGAAGAAACCTAACGTCATCTCAAGCAAGACCGTCGGAGACGATGTTGGATTGGACCGATTCGGATTGGATTGGCGGTGGAAAATCAGATCACCAATCCTGAGATTTTGAACTATGATTTTGTATCAAAATTGCCCCATGACACACTCTCGGGACCACTCACCCATAAATGTTCATCCACACCTTAGAGACCGCTGATCGTATGGATGTTTGACCGAACCCTAGGTGGACCTAAGGACAAAAAATTAGCCCAATTATTGATTTCTAACCGTTGGATTGGAGTCTTTTCTCATGGGTTCATGGGTTGATGGATGGTCTCTAAAAATATGCCACGTGGCTCATACTTTTTTATGCCAGCAAAGTTCTACTGTCCAGTATCTTACGCAAGAAGGAAGAAAATATTGAAACATAAATGGTCAATATGTTTACTTTATGGTAGCGTGTCACGACTCCATACGTTTGGTCTACGATACATATAAAAAATTCAACGAATCAGACGGTGCAGGATTACGCGGCAACCTTATCCATATCACGAGTGATGTTCACTCTTCAAGTGCTTTTATTACCACATCAGAGAGTGGTAATTTTCAAAATTTTCATTATTGTCTTTGCGGTACTGTTTTGACTGCTTTTTTAGTTTTTATCTCATGCCTTCCAACTGCTTTAATACAGGTAAAGGAGGTAGAAAGTCGGTTGGCCATTCCGCTGTTAAAATGTTTTCCACGCGCTTACTCTCAACTCTGATCCCACGTGTTTGGAGTCTTTGGACTACATCTTCGCATTTGGTCTTGTTTCACATACAAATCAGTGAACTAAGGCCCATCATCTCCAATGGGCCCTATCCATGTGTCTTAACATGCATGAGTCCGATCAACTTGATCAGTGGTACAATCCCTGCAACCAACTATTCTTCACCCTTGTCGCGCATCTCATCTGCATTATGGTCAAAGACTCGATCTTACGGTGGGAAAATGAGATGACGAACTGAAGAACTTATCGGTAAAGGCACGTCCCAGACGCTGTTCTTACGGTAATTGGCACACTGTAAGTTAGAACCTTGATGATATTAGCTTTGTCAAACGTTCACCTCCCCAGGATTAGGGCTGGCCATGGATCGGATCAACCCAAAAATCCAACCCGTTTCGATCAGATAATTTTGGTTCCAAAACCACCTATATTGTTATCGGATCAGTACTGGGTCCATTAAAGATAAATTTACCATTCTCTATGTATTTTTTTTATATCGTTATTGTACAACACTTTAATTTTGAGTGGATAAAATATATAATTTAAATTATATAATATTAAAATTTCTTTTAAATCTGGATTGAATCGTATCAGATCGGATTGGGCAATTTCCTGATAGACTACTTTTGAAATTTGCAAAGCTGGTGGCCCTCCGGGTGGGCAAAGTGGCTAGTGACAGTAAATAATAGCTGATGATATTGGTACCAATTTTTTTTTAGTAAATCTGCAATAGACCACTAGCAGTTGGAGAGTGTTTGATTGCCAATTTTCACGTGGGAAAATCACATTTTCTGAGGAAAATATAAGTTTCCCCTGATTTAGAGCAATTTTAAAAGGCTCAGGCTCGGTTGACAGCCGTAAAATGACAGGATTTTGTACAGGACACAAATATGTGCCACATGGCAAACTCTTAAGAGGACTCTGACCGTATGGATGTTTGGCCAATTCCTAGGTAGACATACAAACCAAAATTCAGCTTGATTAGTGATTTCTAGGCGTTGAATCTTTGTACCTCAAATACTGCTATAATTCCCACAGTTGAGATCAACCCATGAAAATAAGTCCAATCCAACGTCTCGAAATCACTAATCAGGCTGTATTTTGGTTTGTAGGTCCACCTAGTGGTTGGCCAAACATCCATACTGTCAGAGCCTTCCAAGAGTATGCCACGTGGCATATATTGTGTCCTGTACAGAATCCTGTCATTTTAGGGCTGTCAACGGAGCCTGACCCATTTTAAAATAGGAAAATTTTCCCAAAAATGAGATTTAATTTTCCCATCCAAGCCTGGAATTCATTTCCTTTCCACGGTGAGAATTGGTTTCCATGAAAATCCACCCTTATTTTCTCACATAATTAAAAAATACACATATTCTCGGGTGCAATCAAACAGCCATTTAAGACATTTTTTTAGATGCATTTTCTTAAGAAAGTTTTCCAAAGTAAAAGAGGATTTTCTAAAGAAAATTTTCTGTGCAATCAAACACCCCAATGGTTTTTTGAGTTTTATTTTTTTATTTTGTCCCTTCGAGTTTGTGCAATCAATTTAAGTTGTTTCAGCTTTATGTTTTGAAAGGTGGCCCACTCATTGAACGGTCTAGATTCATGAGTTGGTGAACTACATTTACAGTATAATGGATTAGATTAAATTGTGTATGGGTAGGCCAAAAATAGATTTATGAATGAAGTCCACCAACTTATCAATGTAAAGTACAAGCCACCATTGAAAAGTTGGTTTGTTTGGCAAGAAAAGACAATCTTGACAATTAAAAAAATCAGAACACCCAATGATGGGTCCACACATGGAGACATCATGTTGCATAATCCAACTACATATAAGGTTTTCATCACCATGATGATCATCACTATAAAAAAAGTCAATCAATTCCAACATTCGTAAGCATATTAAAAGTTGACCTAAAGTACGTAATAGTTTAATTAAATAATTAGGAAGAAAGAACAAAGATGCAATCATCCACAACACAGAGATTTATGAGGTTCCCTCTAGATTGAGATACGTCCACGGATTCCACTGTGCTCTGAGGCAAGAAAAGAACACTACAAAATACAACGGATAATCTTCTCTGATCAATCGAGGTATATATTACCCCAAGACTAAACTAGGGTTTCCGTATATCTATATAAAAGTACGAAAATACCCTTAAATGTCTAGAGGAATACGTTGGGCCGCAGTGTCGTGCCTTCATGTCCAGTACTCTAGCACCATCAGGCTCCACATAACATAACAATGTCCATGTGGGCCCATCATTGTGTGTATATATGACACACACAATAATAAGCCATGAGAAGAAGTTTAAAAAAAATAAAGGGGGAGATAAGAAGATGCTTGCTTGGTTAGGCAAAAGTAGATTTGATTACTTTAAATTTAAAGGGTACCCTTAAAACCATCGTTTAAAGGAACTCCTTGACCTTCCCGCCAAAAAAAGCGACCTACCTATGTAAGTCCCATAACCATTTCTTAGCTTTATCTCTTCTTTTCTTTCTTTTTAAAGTAAAAATAACACATGCAACAACGTGTACATCTGATTCCAGAAAATAAACATTTAGAGAAACACATGACGTGATTCTCTAGGTTTCATTTGTTCTCAACAACACGTTTGGCTAATTAGGACGGGGACGGGGACGGGTTTTCTGCAGCTACACTCCACAACTCTGGTCAGCTACAGAGAATTATTCTGTAACGTAGCTCCAGAAAAAGTTTTTGCCAATTTGGATTCCCAGTTTGGTAAGCTTACCCAACTCCTGTCCTATTTCAATGCCACGTGTCCCTTAAAGAGATGGAAAAAGAGGGTGTTGGTACTTTAATGGGTAGGCGTGGAGATATATGGACCCCATGACCTCATTCTTTAGTGACTTTGAACCCCAACCATTAGAGACGTTAGGATTGACCTTGAAAGAAAAAAAAAGTTAAAACTTGTGTTCTAAGGACCGTTCAGTCTGTAGGGATAAGGGTGGAGATTTCCATGGATAAGTGTATTCTAGGTATTCGGTTATCCACAAAATAAGGGCAAAAATACATCCTTTTGAGGATAGTATATATTCCCTGTTATTTATTATATTCCACTGCAAGATAGAAAAAAATAAAAATAAAAAAAACTTTGTCCAATATAGTGGTAACACCCCCACATCTAAACACTAGCTCATGGTGTGCAAGATTTATGCAAGATATTTGATCCGTAACGGACGTTGACCGTAATTCAGCATTATCGAAAAATAAAATTCATTTTCTCGTATATTTTATTATTAAATCTGTTGTACTATATACTTTATTTGAAAAATAATATTAATTAAAACTGTCTTAAAATACGGGATAACGTTAATAACAGCCATTATATTTGGGTGTTACCCTAGACCGTCCGTTTTTTTTTTTTTTTGATAAGTCCAACATATATATTAAAGGGAGATCGAGGTGATCTAAACAATTACATAGCTATAGTGAATAAAACCAAACTAAAACAAAATGCATTTTAAAGGACATGCCCGTCTTCTCACCCCTATCTCCTCGAGAGATCTTCCATCCTAAATACCATATCCCCAAAACGTATCCTTCCCAATTTTGAGAACCTACTATCCCAATAGAAGAATAGTATTGCCTTAATACTAATGAGCGTCACTTGCTAAATTTGTTCATTGTCTCTAAATACTCTCCAATTTCTCTCCACCCGTAGTTAGAACCATGGTTAATTCCTATCCCGTGTTTCATTATCAAATCGTAGTTTTGTTATTAAGAGATTATTAATATACCTAAAATGTTAACAGATCATAATAATATCCGTAAAACTAGTTCGTTGTCAATAAAGCTCCATGATGATGATAATAACAGCGACCGCGACGGCGACGGCGAGGATGTTTTAAATATAAGAAATTAGGTTTAGATGGGTGGGTTTATTTATATTAATGTCTAGAGGTGATGATGAACTAACTGGTAGGATGTCTCATTGTGAATGGTATCTACTGCACCTACCAACACCAAGGTTTTCTTCTCATGTACAAATGGCGCAATCTTATTGGTCTTTGTATCCAACAATGCGCAAGACACGTGTCAATTGCTTAGTGGGCGAGGACGCTATCCAATTAAAAACATAACCGGGTGGTTGGATGGTTGGTTGGATTTTTGCTGAGATGTATGTTTCATTTCATACCTAATTCCATGGTTGCTGTTTAACTACTCCACATGAAAACATGAATGCAGCGATTTTGTTAATATGTAAACTCTATTATTGTATTATATATATCTTCTTTGTCTCAAATCTCACTCAACCAATGGCTACTGATGATTCTGGACTTCTAAGTGAGATGATGACATCATCATCATCCTTGTGTTGTTGATGATTCTAGACTTGACTATCTCTTAATTTGATTTTTATTGACTCTAAGTGAGAGCTTGGTTTAAAATAGCGCAGTTTTAACGGCCGTTGAAACAGTAACACCCCATGCCCGTTATGTTAAGAACCGTTTTCACGCTTAGGAAATAAAATTGTAGAAAAAGGCCATTATTTCTGTTATTTTCCGTTAAGTTCCGTTATTTTCTGTTTTTTCCGTTATTTTTGTTTTTTAACATTTGAAATTCAATTTTTGAATTTCAGCGCCATTTTTCCATTATTTTCTTTAAATTCCCTTTTTTCCATTTTGTTTTTCATTTTTGCCCGTCCGTTACAATTTGTTTTAACAGTAACGCCCCCAAGTCCGTTATACCGTTAAAACAGCCTCTTTTAAACCTTGAGTAAGAGTACTAACAAGAAGACTTGCAATCCAGTGCTGGGAGCAAAGTTTGATACACCACCCACTTTTCAGGCCCACTCTTTAGTGGACCTACACACCAAAATTCTGCTTGATTGATGATTTCTAGCCAATAGATTCAAGAATTTTATTTTTATGAGCTTGTAACTCATCCATGGGCCTGTTCATAAAGTCCATGATAGAAAAATGGTCAAAATCCAATGGCTAACAATCACTTATCAGGCTAATTTTTTGTATGTAGATCCACCATGTGGTGAACGAAACATTCATTGGGTCAGTGGGCTGATTTTTTTTTTAAGATGTAAATCAAAGTGTTCTTAAAACTAAAATATCATTCTTTGACCTTGTATTGGTCAACTTTCTCATGGTCATTTGGTATATCTGGTGCACAAGAGGGTGAGACTTGTATCAATCATTCGTTATTAAACAAAACGCAATCCAACGGTTATAAGCATCTAATTTATAGACCATTTTCTACACCCTTGATTTAATGTTTGATTTACTACCATCAAAAAGAATACGATAGACCGTTATGATCGTCCCATTGAGACATTTTTTCGTCTTAATAACCTAGCTGGTCCCATCGATGGTGGGCCTCACTCCAACAACATATTTAACAGTCTCCAAGTTCATGGTTCAATTCAACTCTGGTCCAATTAGATGGTAAACTGAATTTGCCATGAGTAATGAATCAACTCCAAAGGCTCGACTGTGTGGCGTAAATGTCGCACCTCGTTAATTACACTATTTGAGTCCTATCAGTTTCGGTTCCGGGTATGTTAGTTCAAATCTTGATAATATTTACCATTTTACCACTATTTATATATCTGTTCAAGTTCCTATCTGTTCGGTTCCAGTTCATACCACATCTAACTACCCAGAACCGAAACCATTATTTTTTGTTCGGTTTTGGTTTCGGTTCTTTTTTAGTCCACAAAAATGTGGAACCGGAACGGTGTTTCGATTCTAGGCTACATGATTGTGCTGATTGAGTCCTACCCAATTGTAGTTGACTTTATGTAATGTTGGGTTGGGCTCCAGTTGACCCCAGATCTCGAATAGGGTTGCAACTTGGGTGGGCTCAACCCAAGCCCGACGTTGGGCTTGGGTTGGGTTGACCCCTTCAGTACTTGAATTGGATTCGGACTGAGGCTTTGGGCAACCCGATCCAACCCAACCCGAGCCCAAGCCCAATAGTACACCAACGCAAATATATATATATATATATATATTTGTTAATGTGTTGTATGTTTCCTAGCCTATTTTTAGTGTGGTTTATGTTTAGAAAGATGACGAATAAAATATTCTTATATGTATTTTATATTGGAAATTATTATAAAAAAAAATTACCAACCTTTCCTAGCAATAAAAAATAAAAAAATCTGAGTATTTTACCAACCCAACTAACCTGGTTGGGTTCGGTTCGGTCTGGAAATTCTAGGCCCAACCTCGGGTTGGGTTGGGCTAGCCTTGGGCTCACAACCTTGAAGATTGGGTTGGGCTCGAGTTGACCCCAAATCCCACCCAACCCGCTCGAGTTGCAGCCCTACTCTCTAAACACTCCATTTTTTAAGAATTTTCCATGTCACACTCGTGTTGGACACATGCCAGCACACTGTTTCAAACGAATCCGAATTTATTTAAAGATTTTTCTTTCCAGATATTATTTATGTAATGTTAATTAGATTTTAATGTATACCAGCTCGTCTAAATACATTCTTTCTACATTATAAGCTTGAACTAAAATATTTTAAAAAAAATTCTCTCAACATATGTAATAAATTTTACAGACATGTCAGGTCAGGGTAACAAGTTTGTTAAGGTCAATATGTCTGACACATCATATCAATGTCGGACGGCCAACACACGTGTCCAAGTCCTTATTACAGATCACTGGATCATTGCCTTTGTCTTGATAGAAGATCCATGGTCTATATGCACACCCAAATATTTTTTGTCAGTGAATTTCTTGCATATATTGGATAATCAATCTGTTATTTGAATAAGAAAGTTTTTTAATGAAAAATACTGATCTGGGTCTGATTAACTGTTTTTAAATTGAATTGGAAGTTGGAATGAAACCTCTGGCAGTGCAGTGGTCACTCTGACCATGTCAAATGGGGAAACTCCCAACAACTAAGAACCTGAATATATACTTTTCTTGATTGACTTCAACTTCCTAGTCTTTTTGTATTAGAATTAAAAGAAGTTTCTCAAATTCATGCATTTTTATCAACACATTTTAGATTTAGATATTCAGTCATCTTTTGATACACTGAGATCCTCTCTAGATCTTCTGTACCTTCTCCTCTCATCTCCTCTCCTAAATTCAAACTTACAAGTTCCAGTTTTCTTTCTGTATCCATTAAACAATGGCAGCACTGACTTCAATTCAATTTGTCGACGCCGCCCTCTCCTGTGACGGCCCTCTTGCACTATCCTACACACACCCCAACCTCAAATGGCTCATCCGCGAGCACCTTCTCTCCCTCCTGCGTAACTTCCCATCTCTCAACCCTTCGACTGATACCTTCACACATGATGATGGCACCACTGTCAATCTTCTCAATGCAAGTGGTACTCTCCCAGTCTCTCCCACCACACCACCTGTTCCTCTCACCATCTGGATTCATCAAAGCTACCCTTTCGCCCCCCCTATCGTCTTCCTCTCGTCTACTCCCACCACCCCAATTTTCCGTGACCACCCTTTCGTCGACCCTTCTGGCTCCATCTACTCCCCCTACCTCCAAACATGGCTCTACCCTCGCTCCAACCTCTTGGACCTTGCACGCAACCTTGTCCACATCTTTGCCCACCACCATCCCTTCTTTACTCCAGTCTCCATCTCTAGCTTCACTCATCCTTCTATTGCCTCAAAAATGGAGGCCCTTGACTGTCTCATCATGGCCCTTCACTATGACATAGGGTTCTTCCGGGCCAAAGCAGAGGAAGATATAGAGGGACTATCAAGCTTGCAGGCCGAGCTTGTCAACCGAGCTGATATATTGACTACTGCACTACTGGGATTCGAGCATGAAAAGTCAAGTTTGAAGCAGAGGGTTATGGAGTTGACTGATGAGGCCGACATGCTCATGAACTGGTTGAGAGTTAATGATCCCAAATCTGCTGTCACTACCACCAAACATAAGATGGAGGACGCATTTGAGGCTGCAGACCAGGAGTCGGATCAGGTGCTCAACTGCTTGGCAGAGGATCAGGCAATAGAGGATACAATATATGCATTGGACAAGGCAGTGGAGGAAGGAGCGGTGCCTTTTGATAAGTATCTCAAGCAGGTGAAGACCTTGGCAAGGGATCAGTTCTTCATTAGGGTTAAGCTGGTGAAACCAAGGGGCTCAGATTTACTTCATGGGTTGGATGGAGTAAGGGATCATTCTCTCAATTTACATAAGTTTTAAGAGTGCCTTCTTTTCTTCTTAAGTCGTTTGGTTTTATGGGAGGAAAAAGTTGAGCATTGTTTTGTTTTAGAATGACAGAGCTCACTCTCATTGAACCAAGAGACGATACTTTGTTTTGATTCTCTAATCCTACAATTGCAATGTTTCTCTTCTGAAAAGTATGAGATGAATGGGATCTACAACATGTACAATTGTGTTTCCTTGAGGTGGAAGGTCTTAGCTTACCTACCCAGAAAAGAAAAAGAAACAGTTTGTGTTTTTTCCCCTCCGTGTTTATGGTTTGGTAAGACTATAATAAGGGACCCATCTTAAATAATAATTATTATACGAAGTCTAATTAATTTGGAAAAGAAACCCCACCCAACAAATTACAGAAGGATAAAAGGCAAAGAGGAGGATGCACTTCATTATATAATCAAGACAACACATATAAAATTCCATTAAATAAGAATAGTCAGGTCGAAATGCAAAACTAATAGGCTGATGGCAGCAGCAACAGTTAAAGAAATAAATTACTCTCCTGGTTATCCATAGACAAGGGAGCATCTCATCTCTTTTTTATGTATGTAGCTAAAATCAATTAAATCTCTACTGCAAGGTACTAGAGGATTTGCGCTGCTACCTTAATATAAAAACAATGACCAACACATGATAATCTTCTCATATACAAGCCTTGAGAGCAAAGTGAAATTGGGTGTTTCGCTCCTCTTAGTAGAGCATTTGCCCAGAAACTGCACACTGCGTTGTAACCAGGGTACAACGATAAGTTAGTAAGAGTTGGCTAGGGCGTCCCCTAGAAACAATGTGCTGCCACCACACCAATGTGCTGCCATCTTAGGTGTGCATTTTTAACTGTTAAATGCAACAATTTTGCAAAAATATGTCAGGCCTTACCCAGGTAGGATATGACTCATCAACTAGAGAACCAGATGAAGGGCGAAAATGATATCATATAGAGAAATGGCCTGTTACGAAATCATTGGAGATCTTGCTTGGATGTTGTGAACCCATCGTTATACAAAATAGCACCAATAAGGCTCTGAAAAAAACATGATCAGCACTCTAGTGTAAGATTTGAAAGGTCCATTCATATAGAATATTATGACGTACATTCAGGTCTGTCCATGTACGCAGAATAAATGGTTTTTAATGAAAAATGGTGCTGTTTCCATTACCCTGTTGCAATCTGTTTGAATCTCAAATTTGAATAGATTTGCCCTTTTTCATGGTGAGGATTCCAAGATCTCCGAGGTTTCAAATCTTTTTCCTTGATTTGCAGGTCAACCTGTTAAACAGTTTATTAATATACTGTCCTCTCCTTGTGGTTGCAAGGCACAAGGTTGATTGTTGGTGGTGGGGGGGGTGAGGGGTTGTGGGATTGTGGGGGGTTGACAGTGCGGCATTTGATTATCTTGAGTAATTTACTCAACTGTAAACGCATAAATTAGAAGCATCTAGTTCGACTCTAGTGGCAAACTTACCTCCAATCAATATCAGATAAGTCTTCATTGGCTTTCTTGCGAAATGTGGATGCTAAGTTGAAGCATCATCGCATCATGAGTACCAGTAAACCTATTTCATCACCCCAACCATTTCCTCTTGGCCTTTTACTAAAGGACATTTTATAGTTCAATCATCTTGACAACCACGTACCTCTCTGGTGACATGAGGCATATACCAAGCTGTCCCTTTGTCTGTGTGGCTACATGTTCTTTACAACCCCACCAATATGAATAAGCATCCTCTTATGCAGTGGGATATATCTTCCTTGGCTAATATCTCATCATAGAGGCTATATGTATCCAATGCCATGTTTATAAATTTCATTAACATTTATAGTGTTTGCTCCCATGGCCATCACCAACATTTCCCCCACATTGTCTACAAGACAACTACCCATAGTTAATGCAAAATTATTACTCTCTCCTTCTCCAGAGGCTCCTCCCTCGACAATGATTCTTCAAGAGCAATCCACAACCTATAACTCTGATTTCATAACCAGCAATTTAAACCTGTTTCTATTACTTCACCAATCACTTAAGTTACCCTTTTAGTGACTGATCCCAACAGCTTTGTATGCACATATACATCTGTATGTGTACCCGTACAGTTAGAATATAGATTGATAGAAGGATGGATGGATATAGGCCTATACATACATAAAGAGTTATTCTTAGTAGGAGACAATGTGGTTTTCTAAGCCAAGCATGGTGCATTATTCATCATATAATCTCTATGACTCGTTTGAGATGAATAACTGGTTTCACTACACAAAACCACACAAAAAACAGTTATGATCAGTACGAGACTGGTTGTCTAAGTGCAGTGTGGCGCATTGACAACCACGTATTCATGTCTCATTCTCTCTGACTCATTTGAATGATGAAAATTTGGTTAACACTAAACTTATTTCTATGCATTCTGTCTCTAGACGAATTGAACCATGTACTGCAAGTATCCATACAAAGGCAGACATTTCCATCTAAATGAAGTCCCTTCCAATGGGAGCATCTGTAGCCATACTCAAAAGGCAGGCTTAGGAGTTAGGAGTGGTATTTCATGAGGAGGTTGGCATGATAATGATGTGATGTGCAGATCCTTTTGGTAGAGAAATGCCACGAATGGAACACCAAGCCATTGGAGAAGGTCTCAAATTTGTGCTTAGTTAATCACTCCCATCCCCACAAGGAGCTCCTCAAATGTGATATAGAGAGATAGCAGTACATAAAATGAGAGTTGCTCCTCTTGGCTTCTCCCTCGCATCCTCAATAAGATTTGATTTGAAACCTCATCCCAATGCTTTACAAACACCCCATGTGCATGGGAGATTTTAGATGTATGTTGGATCTTTGCTCCCATGCTATGTTAGTATTTTGATCTTATCATTATTTTAAGCTCTTTATTGCCAATCAGAGAAGAAAACTGCAAGTCCACTTCTGTCCAGAAAGATTAGTCCCTTCTCCTAGACATGGCCTCGATGTTTTTGTGAAATTTATCAGAAAAGTGAAAAACTTCTACTCCTTGTTAAAAATTAAAAATCAACTTGATGATAAATGGCTGAAACCATCAGAAAAATGTTCGTACCCATCAGCCTACAGACAAGAAGCACCACACACATATGAGCTACCCCTTATGTCCCACATTTGTTGAAACTGTGCATGCATAACCTTTGTGACAATGGTGAGTCCTTGTCAAACTCTAGAAATGGTTTTTATCAGCATTCCTGCTTCCACGTAACAAGACGGATGCCTCAATTTTTTTCAAGGAGAACCTTAGTCCTTAAGACTAGCCACGTCAGATATCATCCAATCGGAACCTTTTGGACCACTCCAAACCACATCCATCACCATAACTGTCAGTCGTAATGGATGATATGTCAGCCAAGTTAATTTAAACATTGCTATCTTCGGATGTGAAGCAGTAAAAAGACCGACAAGGTTGAAAGAAAGAATGTGATGCCATGGAAGTAGAGTTAAATTGGATTCGTGCATTCTTAATTCCTGGTTAAGCTCCACCAATGCATTTTTTTTCTTTTTTAATATTTCCTTAATGCTCTCTAACATGGCCACAAGCTTTGCTACGAAAAGCTACCAAGCTGACAGCCCACCTTTGTAACTAGAACACTCCCATCTTTGAGAAGCTGTCAAGCCGGACACATATCACCATTGGGAACAACCTTAATTTACCTTTTGTCTTGGTTTTCATATAGAACATGTACATCTATGTGATTAAATATGTTTCTATTTATCTACACGTAGATTATATACCCACATTTCCACGAATTTATATTTATAAAAGAACAAAGGTAGCACCTCATGTCTGTGTCTAAGTCACATAGGGTCTCACATATCCACCTCTCAGTCTATCTGATCTTCGTGGTCCCATTAAGCCCACATCAAAAGACCAACTAGGCTTCTCTCCCCACCTCAATATGCAACTTGCCCCCTTTTTCAAATTTTGGTCCACATCTTCCCAAACAAGAATGAGGACCAATACCAATTATAATTGACAAACCAAGAATAACCATACTTCCCAGAGAGTGATTTGCATAGATATTTCATCCAATTAAAAGAAGAAAGGCATGCAAGTGTAATAATAGTAGACCGGCATCCATTAGAACTTATAGAAAGGAAAGATGCATTCCTAGGCTATTACATTATCCAACAATAGATAGATGCCCACCCCCCAAAAGCTAGAGCAATACACAGAGTTGAAAGCATCCCCCTCATATATTCAAAATAGTAATAAACAGGAAATCCCACATACTAGCTCGTAATCTGACTTGTCCTTTCAGTGCAACTAGAATTGCTGCTTGGCTTCACCAACTTCATTCTTTACCATCAGCGGCACGAAGAGAACCTAGTTGAACAGGTGCCTGTGTCCCCACGACTTTGGACGATCCATAAACGGACAGATCAATGCCTTGAGACTTCTCTTTCTCGATCTGTTCTTTGATCCAGAAGTAGGTAACCCTCAGCCCATCCTACCAACAAATAAAGAAAGGAATGCCCAAGATCAATAAGTTGTCTAGTGTTAAAGCAAGTTGAATGAATGAAAGGGAAAACCAAATTACTTCTTGCAGTTACCTTCAATCTCATTGTTGGGGCCCAACCAAGCTTCTCTTTTATTAGAGTGTTGTCTGAGTTCCGACCCCGCACGCCCTCTGGGCCAGGAATGTGATGAATGGGAAGCTTCTTGTTCTCAAAGCTGAGCACAATCTCAGCCATCTCGTTCATGCTAACCATCTCATCACTTCCAATGTTCACTGGCTCTCGGAAGTCTGACTTTGTCAATCTGAACAAATAAAAAAGTGAATCCAAGAAAGTAAATTAACAAGGGTGCAAGGACAGCTTCAAAATGGAAAAAGATAAAAACCTTTCAAAAATTTTGTGTTGATTCACAAGTAACAAGAACATGTACTACTTTTTCTTTTCTTTTCCTTTCTTTTATTTTTTTTCCAATTTTCGTGCAAGAAGGGACAAGCCCAGAACCTCACACTTATGAAACAAGTAATGTCCAATTTAGTTGGGGGGTCAACCTCAACAAAATTTCTAGTCTTAACATACTAAAGCTTCAGAAGAATATAGTGAGCCAGATGTTCATTTGAGTATTACCTAAGAACACCTTCTACACATTCATCAATGAAAGTGAAGGATCTGGTTTGCAGTCCATCTCCCCACATCTCAAACTTATCTATAGAAGTAATGGCCTTCCTACAGAAAGCAGCAGGGGCCTTCTCCCTCCCACCTATGGTGAATAAAAGAGAAAAAAACAGTATATATTAAAAGAGAGGGCAGACAGACAAAATCATGCAGATATGTAAGGAAATACTACAACTTACCTTTCCATGTTCCAAAGGGGCCATAAATATTATGGAACCGTCCAATCCGACACTCAATCCCGAAGTCCTTGGTGTAGTGCTTGCACAATTCCTCTGTTGCGAGCTTCTCCAAGCCATAAGCATCTTGAGGCTACAATACGAGCAAAACAAAATCCAATTAATTATGTCACACTATCCAAATAAATACCACTAGATTACTAAAGATTAAGAGCAACAAACCTCTGCAGGCCAGGCATCAGACTCCTTCAAGCTCACATTAGTATCCAATTGCTTAAATTCAGGGTAGATGCAAGCACTAGAGGCATAAAATAACCTGCAGACCAGGACAAGCAAGTCAAAACTGACTATCCAACAGGATCAGCAACTTGTAGGGGATCAAATACCAAAGAATTATCTGTAACCCAGCTTTGGATTGAAAAGAAAAGGCTTCCTATATACCAACATTACAATCTAGGAATATATCTACATGCAAGACAGATACTACATTCCAGAACTCAATTCTCATATCAAATGGGCAACAAACCTCTTGACTCCATTAATTCTGGCGGCCTCAAGCATGTTGAAGCTGATCATTGTGTTGTTATACATGATGACCGAATGGTTGGACTGGATGAAACCCATTCCTCCCATATCAGCAGCAAGGTTGAACACATGGTCAACCCCGGTGGTGACCTTCAGACAGTTGTCCATTACCCTGAGATCAACAAGGTGGAACTCATGGCAGAACATGTCCTCAGTCATGTGCTCATTCTTCTTCCAGTCAGAGGCAATGATGTAGTGCCCCTCACTCTTCAATCGGCGAGCGATGTGGGAGGCGATGAACCCACCGGCCCCAGTGATGGAAATTCGGAGCTTCTCAGAAGGCCAGTAGAGCTCCCTCTCCAGATTCACGTAAGTGTACTCCCCATAGTTGGTCGTTTCGGTGCTTCCCATTCTGAAAAAACTCAGATAATTCAGAGACGTATGAAGGTGTTACAAGCATGCAATTGATGTTTAGAACATCTAATTGTGAAAATGTTACCAGATTTAAGCAGTAAATTAACCCCAGATTAGATACCAGAAGGTCGCCAAAATTAAACCCAATTGAGAAAATCTCAATCCAAACAGAAGAGTGGACATCAAGAACTAAACCCAATTCATGCAAAATTAAACAATTTAGTAAATAAATACTAGAAGAACATTAGAGCAGAAAAAGGAGGAGGAGAAGGAAAAAAAGGCAACCGACATAGAGGGAAGCTTAAATCAGAGACCACCAATCCATCCAAATAAACAAACAACACCCGAAAACAATCCTATCCATCCAATTCTAATCCAAATCTCAATATTAAAACATAATCAAACACTACAAATCCAACAAAAACAGAGATCCATGAAAAAAATAGAATAAAACAGAGAAACCACACCTCATAATAAATTTAAAACAAAACCCACATACAAAATGTCCTTTTTCCCCTCAATAAAACAAAATCAAGACCAAATGCTCAAGAAGTACTCAGAGTCAGAGAGCGAGCTACATAAAAGCTAACAGAGCAAACCAAAAATCAAAAAAATATATATATAAATAAAAATAAATTAATAAATACCCACAATATATATATATATATATATATATATATATATATATATATCTGAACCCACGAATCAAACCACTTCTTTCCACTTAATAACATCAAATTGTATAAGAAAAAATTAGCTCAAATTAACAGAACAAATATAAAAATTGGAAAAAAAAAAAAAAGAAGAAGAAGAAGAAGAAAAGAAACAGAACAGTCATGAATGTTATAACTCCACGCACATCAAATCAAAAAAGAAAACAAAAACCCACCAAAATTAATACCAGAAACTACTCCATTTTCGCAGATTAAAATACAAACAAACTGCTCAGAAAGTAATATCATCCCACAGAAATCCAAGGAACAATCACAAAAACAGAGTAAAAAACCGAAATATTAAGAATAAAAAAATACAAAACCCAGTAATGTTTTACCTCTAAGACCTCGAATTCGAACCTCTCAAGCTAAAACCAAATCACAAAAGAAGAAAGCAGAAGCAGTAAAGCTCGGAGAAACTTGAACAGATCTCAGCACCAACGTGTTTCTTATATAAAGAGCGAAAAAAAAAAACCCTCCTTTTTCTTCTTCCACTTTTCGAAAACAAAACAAAAAAGAGCTTTTGTATTGTAGTGCTTTTTTATTACATTGGCTCAGGCTTCAGTTACCGCCCTAAAATGACAGGCTCCGGTTACAGGGCACAATATGAGCCACGTGGCTCACTCTTAGAGGACTATGACCGTATGGATGTTTGGTCAATCCCTAAGTGGACCTACAAACCAAAAATCAGCCTGATTAGTCATTTATAGGTGTTGAATTGGACTTATTTTCATGGGTTGATCTCAACTGTGGGAATTTGAGCAGTATTTGAGGTACAAAGATCCAACGTATTGAAATCACTAATCAGGATGATTTTTGGTTTATCAGTCCACCTAGGGATTGGCCAAACATCCATACAGTCAGAGTCCTCCAAGAGTATGCCACGTGGCTCATATTGTGTCCTGTAACCGGAGCCTATCCGGAGCCTCACCCTTTTTGTATTTTTTTTTTTTCCTTATTTCAACGTTTCCTTTTCGACGACTCGTGGACTCATGTAACCCATTCAGTAGGGTGAAAAAATGACGGGACTAGTGGGCTCCACGAGGACGGAGAAGAAAAGTGAGAAGGGATCTTGATGGGGCTCGTCGTAGTAGGGGCCACCGAAAGAAAAGATGTGACCACGAGCATGGAAAAGAATCTTGTTTTTTTTTTTTTAATTGGATAAGTGCTTATTTTTATTTCAAAAATCTCATGAGCCAAAATTGGTCTTCCCTTAACATTTATCTCTCTCCGGGAAGCTCGATTGGGTTCCCAAAAATAAACTTATCTTTTTATTTTAAAAAAAATTAAAATTTTTCCTTTTTTTTGTAAAATTTTTGCAAGTTCCTTTATATGGGTTGTGGATTTATTGGATCCAAATTGCTATATTTTGGGTATGTGCGATATTCACCAAAATACCCTTAAAGTTGATTGACCAAATTAGCCTTGAAATAAGTACATCCAATTTGCTCTAGTGGAACTGTGTCGCAATAAAAAAAAAAGGGCTTTTTTGCTTTACCCCCTTACTTTATTGATGCAATTTGCATCTTACCCAATGTTTTTAAAAGTAGTTTATAACTAATTACAATCAATATAAACGTTAAAATCTTTTTGACAACTAAACGACATTATTTTACACTATCACAGGGTTTTTAGGAGAAAAAATAAAACGTATTTCACAATTTGTTAGAGATCACAGAGGAAATGATAAGAGATCTAAATTGTAAGAGATTATCAAAACGGTTGTTTTGTTGTTACTTATTGGTTGCTAAAAGTTTAGAATGTTTTTATTTATATATCTATAATGCAATGATACATGGTTGATTAATGTTAAATATTGTCAAAGTTGTATGTAACAAATGTGATTGACAGCCCGACTCGAAATTCATATTTATGATAATACTAGTGTGTTTTTTATAAATCCAAAAATATATTAAGAGGAGATTGAGAAGTTCTCAAAAGAGCAAAACAAGGAAATACAAAAACGAAGGAAATAAATAACAATTGCAGTCCATTATTCTTTCCTAAGGAGATCATCCAACTTAAATACCAAGTCACCGAAATAAGCGCATCTCATCTCATGAAATCTGCTTCTCCAATTGAATAAAAAAGCATTAATATTAATCAGAGTATCCTGAAAGGAGCTCTCCTTGTCTATACACTCCCATTTCTCTCTACACATAGACCCTACATAATCAATCGTAAATGGTACCATCCTTCATAAGATTTTTCTATATCTAGTAGGTCAAGTTTGGGCCAACTTCACAACAAAGCCTAAATAGACAGTGACATAACTCAAGCCAATCTTGCTTGTGCTAAAAAAGTAAGACCAGGTCAATTCGGAAAAGTTACAATGCAATAAAAAATGGCTAGTATTTTTACAATTAGATTTGCACATCACACAATAATTAACTAGTATATACTTTCTAATTAACAATCAAGTTATCAATAGTAAACAGTTTATTTAAAGAAGTAACCCAAGTAAAAAAAATTGAATTTTCAAATGAACTTTAGATTTTCAGATGTAGAGATATAAAAAAAGATGTGGATAAAGATTCCAATGTTTGAAACAATGCAATAACTCAAAGATTCCAACAAACATCAGACAAGTTCGCTTTCTCATTTAAAGAAATTTCTCATGAAATCTAAATCCCATAAACCTTCTTGACTAGAATCGTTCGAAAAGGAGAAAATGAACTAGCCTTTCCGCTGTAAAAGAGAATACAACCGAGGCTAAGTTTCCTTAAAACAAGTATCATCACTCCAAAGGTCTTCCCAAAATCTAATTCTAGTCCTATCACCTAGCACCGATCTAGTCTTCTCTAGAACTCGCTCCTTAACCTTATAGATGCATGCCCATACTCAGCACCCAAATAACCTAGTAGGTTTCTTAGAAACCCAACTCCCTGGTTCCTCCCCAAACTTGCCAACAATCCATCTGTGCCAGAGATTTCTTCTCCCTTTCCCAAACCTCAAGATCTATTTTCTTAAGAGAGCCACATTCATAGATCCAGAGATGACTTCAATACTTTTACTTTGCTTGTAATTAACATTTTTTACTTTTATTTATTACCAACAATTTGTTTATGCTGATGAGTTCAAGCAAGACAAACAATATGTTGGTACCACAAGGGGGTTCGACCCTGAACTCGCTTGCATGAGTACGGTGCTCCTTTAAGCTGAGGTAGAGAACATTTACAAGGAGGCCTTTTAATTTGTCTATTAAGAAATACACATATAAAAAAGGAGGCATTTTAAATTTGATGTTTTTGATAGAGTTTCCAATAAGTTTTTTAATAGAATTATAAATATTAAAAGATATGGTTTTTTTTTAGTAATTTGGGAGAACAAAAGGGGCATTATCGTAATCACAACCGATATGGCATTAAATAGTGTGACCTTTGATTGCTCAACTCGTGTCCACACTGATATGAAGGGACCCACAGGCATACAGGCATCTCCAAGCGGGATAAAACTTTGATGACCAGGCCCTCTCATCGAAGGAGATGACAGGGCAGCAGATCACGGCACGTGTATTTTGTACGGACTGGTCACCTCTGCCTCACCACACGTACGTACAAAATCCAGGTGCCGTAATCTGCTGCCCTGTCATCGGAGTTTTACTCTCTCAAGGGGGATAAAACTTTGATGACCGGGCCCTGTCATAGAAGTTTTACTCAAGCGAATGTTCGTTGTAAGTTCCAAAAGTGCACTTGGACGGAAGGAGCCGGTTGTTGATTGAAGGGAATCTCTCTATTTATTTTCTTATTTCTATTTTTGTTTTATTTTTTTTGGTAAATATTTTCCTAAATCAAATAAAAATCAATTCCCGTGATCATCAGGCGATATTGCTAAAAAGAGAAAGTATCCGGTACATCGCAAGCTACTAAATTAGATGGATCCATTGGTGTAATCGCGGTGGATCAATGGAGACTCCGTTTTAACATATTAGATCGTTAACCATCTAGGGGCTCCATTTTTTTTCTTTTTGATAATCATCTAAGGTCTCCATTGGGTAAACACAAATATATTTGGACACACGATTCATGTGAAGAGGAGTGGGACCCACCATTTCACTCATCCCGCAGTTTCTCTTGTCGGTGCAAAGGGCTTTTTACTTTCGAAAGAGGATGATCGGATGGTTGTGGTCATTCAATCCCACCGATTTCTAAAGATACATTTCTAGTACTACCATATATGGCCTACAAGTCAAAAATCAGCCCGATGACTGATTTCTAAGCACTGGATTGGAGTCATTTTCATGAATTGATTTTAACCGTAGGAATTTGAGCATTACTTACCATTATTTGGGTAGAAGGATCCAAAGGTTTGAAATCACCAATCAAATTGATTTTTGGGTTTGTAGGCTCGTCTAGGGATTGACCAAACATCCATATGGTCAACGTCCTATAAAAATGTGCCACGTAGTCCATATTGTGGGCAGTCATCGGGAGTAGCCATTGTAGCCTATCAGCAAAGTTTTTCTGTTAGGTGCTTTCATAATTTGTGGGGTGCAAATAAATTTTACTTTCAGAGTTTCATGTAACTTTAGAAACCGTTCCTGTATAAGCTATAAGCAGGAACAGTTAGGCTGTGTTTGAATAAGCTGGCTTATAGCGGTTTCGGGACGCTATAAGCAATTTTGCGATGTTTTGTAAAACAAAGAAGTAACATTTTAAAACCTCTATAAGCCAAAAAAATAAAAATAAAAGGCAAAACGCATAAACTGTTTCAGTTGCTTCTACTTTTACCCAAAAACTTGCAAGACAATACCGTTTCCAATAACTTTCATATCGTATCTTAGTGAATAAAGAATAATTTAATTGTTTTTTAATTATACGGACTAATTGATTATAGGAAATGATCATATGGGCACATTTATTTATTTTTATACGGAGCATGGTATGATCAAATTGATTATTTGTGATCAAGTGGTCTTAAATTGAAGTTTGATTGCAGAAAATGAAATTTATTTTGAGAGATAAGCTTGGGGTTAGGGGGACCCCCTACCTGACCTTAATAAAAATAGTTACATTCTGTAGTACAATTGGAAATCACCTCCATAAGCTTTGCTTGGTACATAAGAAACAAATGCATCTGGCCCCACAATTTTTGACGTTTGGTTACCTAGAGTAAAGTGGGACCATCGTAAATGAATGTCGTGACTCTACATTTCCTAGCTAAAGTCTGCTACATTATAATGCAGGACAAAACACGCTGAATCACAATACCGAGTTATCTCGCTATAAGGTTTTGCTCTTTTCTAACAGTTAGTAGAAGCCAATTTTTTTTTTCTAATTAGAACCTTGGTTTTTTAAGAAATGACATTAATACCTAATTAATATTTAATAGTTATACAACTTATATAAAGGGTACATAAGTCTTTTGCTTCTAAAGTTAATGTCCAGTGTTTTAAAACCCATCGAGTCAACTCTTAACTCGGCCTAGTTGACTCGAAAGGGTTTGGTGCGTTGTTTTTTAATCGACGCACCGAATAAGTTTTTTGAGCACCTTGTCAACACAAAATCAACTAAATCTTATAAATTCTACTTATAAAAATATGATATTTATATATAAATATTAATAGATATATTAATATTAATATATTACTTCGGGTCGAGTTCAAGTCGTTGAGTTAACTCAACTCGGTAGACTTTCGAGTCGAGTCGAGTTTTCAAGTTTTCAAACACTGAGTTAATCAACTTAGAAAAGAGATAAACGTGGGTGCTTTTTAAATTTTCATTTTAACAAAACTAATTCTCATATTTTCAAGGATCATCCTCACAAAAATCAGCCATTGATTCATCTTATATGTAGGTACGCCAAAATGGGTGTCCCCGAGGCCGATCCTTTATACATTGGCCGGGACGATTTTTTTTTTATGTTTTTGGGTGTGAAATTGTGAGTGAAAATATGTGTCTGCTGAGCCTGACACAAAAAACAATTGCTATCCTATTTCCCAAAAGTTGAGACACATGTACGAACCCATAAAAAATAAAACACTTGGAAAATGCTGGGAAAGTGGGTGTCCTTGTACTATGTGAAGAGAAAGTTTCACTCTTTTTCCTCGATTTTTCCCGTGTTTTTCATACATCTCCCTCTAACAATTATTTCCCTTGATAATTATTGGGGAAGTGACATGGTTGGGTCGATTTCAACAGTGGGATTCAAGCATTATTTGGGGTACTCAGATCTAACAGCTATAACTCACCAATCAGGCTTTTGCTCTGTTGGTCTAGGTAGAGATGGACCAAACATCCATACTATCAGCTGGCCTCTAAGAGTGTGACATGTGGCTCGTAGGATGTCGGTGAAAGTCCGTGATCAAAGACGTCCGTGTTCTATGACATTATTGTACCATAACCTATGTTTCATTGTATGTTTGATGCTAGTAGGTGGCCCACGGCACTCTCGACAAAACATTTTCCAAAATCAAGTGTGAGTGGCTGAGATCCATCGTACAGTTTGGGGATAAGATCTCGGCCCTTATTTATTGAAGCAGATAAGAGGGGGAGGCAACTGTTATATAGATAGAATTCTGTATCAAAAGCTTTATGCACGAATCCCTTAAAATGCCATGTGGCACTCTTTTGGGTCACTGAATTGTTTAGCCCACCTTTGGTGGACTAAAACTTTGATGAGAGTGCGCAATATGAGCCACATAGCACACTCTTTGAGGACTCTAACCGTATGGATGTTTGGCCAATCCCTATGTAGACTTACAAACTAAAAATCAGCCTGATTAGTAATTGCAAACCTTTGGATCTTTGTACCTCAAATAATGGCCAATAATGCTCAAATTCCCACGGTTAAAATCAACCCGTGAAAATAACTCCAATCCAACACCTAGAAATCACTAATCATGCTGATTTTTGGTTTGTAGGTCCACCTAGGGATTGGCCAAACATCCATTCGGTTAGAGTCCTCTATGAGTATGCAACGTGGCTCATATTGCACGCTGTCATCGAAGTTTTACTCTCCTTGAAGGACCATGTACACTAAGAATCAGCGTGATTGGTGATTTTCTAGTCGTGGGGTTTAAGCATTTTTCATGGGCTTGAAATCCATTGTTAGGCCTGATCAAGAAGCCCATGAAATTAAAGCTCAAATTCAACGGCTGGAAATCACCAATCGGGCTGGCTTTTGGTGTATAAGTCAACCAAAGAGTGGTCAACACAATCAGGGGTCAATGGTCCGGAAGGAAGAGTGTGCCACGTGTCATTTTTACAAGATTTCTGTATCCAAGTGTAGCTTACATTATATATGAGGGGAGTCCATTTTGGTCATGGACGGTTGTATGGCCACGTGGCACACTCTTAGAGACCACTGACGGTATAGATGTTTGGCCCATCCTTAATTAAGTGGACGTATATACCAAAAATCAACTCGATTGGCGATTTCCCTGGCTGTATTTTTCTTTTGGGTCGGGCTCCACTTACCGCCCTAAAATGACAGGCTCCGGTTACATGACACAATATGAGCCACGTGGCACATTCTTAGAGGACTCTGACCGTATGGATGTTTGGCCAATCCCTAGGGGACCTACAAACCAAAAATAGCCTGATTAGTGATTTCTAGACGTTGGATCACTGTACCTCAAATACTGCTCAAATTCTCACAGTTGAGATCAACACACGAAGATAAGTCCAATCCAACGTCAATAAATCACTAATTAGGCGGATTTTTGATTTGTAGGTCCACTTAGGGATTGGCCAAACATCCATACGGTCAGAGTCCTCTAATAGTGTGCCACCTGGGTCATATTGTGTCCTGTAACCGGAGCCTATCATTTTAGGGCGGTAACTGGAGCCTGAGCCTTTTCTTTTTCAAGGTTGATTTTTAGATGTGGGTACTGGGTAGGTCCAGCTACGGATGGGCCAAGCATCCGTGAGGTAAGTGGTCGCTAAGGTTAGGAATCGACAAGATTAATGTGTACTGCACCGTCCTACTTACCATGTTCTGTTCTGAGTAAAGCTTTGTCACAACATGGTGACAGATGCTTAAGGGAAAGATGCAACAAATAGAACTGCCCCAGAATTCTAAGTGGATCGAAAAAAATGCTCCTCTACTCCAAGGATATAAATTTCTGTTTCGGTGACAATTTCGATGTGGTCAAAAATCAAAATTTCGGACGATATTTCTAAATTTCGGTATAGAAAGCTATATTTCGAGAATTTCGATAACCACCGAAACCAAAATTTCGGGCCGAAATTTAAATCCTTGCTCTAGTCTCTTCCAAACATACCATAATTGATTCAATAGCAAATCTCTACGGACCGACCTATAAGGAGATAAAAGACATAATGAGAAAACACAAAGCAGAGACGACCGAGGTCATAGCATGAGAGAAGTAAAAACCTACCTATAAGATTACATTAATAGCCACCCAAGCATCATCATGAGATTCTCCTTTTATCGATAACATTCAAAACATTGAAGCGCCAAAGAGGTTCATAATACATTGGTTCTCTCCTCTTACAAACGAATGATCCTGTCGAGCATATATTCTACATTATTGAAAGCTAATGGCATTATGGAAAAATGATGACCCACTTATGTGCAAACTCTTTCTAGCCCTCTAGTCTATAAGGGAAGCCCTCATATGATTCCATCAACTCTCGCCTAGGACAATCGGTAGGTTCCTTAACCTCGACAAAACGCTTCATCAATTATTGCTTCTATAAGGCCTTACAACCAACTCTACATTGTACGAGTCCCTAACAAAGTCTCGACTGGAGAACGTCATCATGAATTTGATAATTAATCGAGGCTAAGAAATATGTCAAACTTGAAGACAATGCAAGGAGCAAGCCTCCTAAGTCCCAACAAATCCTTGAAGGGAATGGGGAAATCTCCCCTTGATAAGGGCAAGGGAAGTAATTTTGGCAAAAGATCACCCTAGACACATATAGAGAAAGGTCACCTAAAAGGGTTGGGACTTTACTCCACTGAACACGAGGATGGATCCAATCCCCAAGTATATCAAGAACAAGTCATATTTGAAGTGGCCAATACATCCGCGACTTGAAAATGAGCAGTGTTGGGACAAAGGTAATTAAATTTTGTGCTTACCATAATGATCATGGACATAACACTATTAATTGCAGAACTCTTCGGTATAATTCCAAAATCTCATGAAGAAAGTCCACATAAGGCAATTTGTGGCTAATCAAAGGAATCCAAATCTTATTCGGAATGGGCGGACCCAGCCTTCTACCATTCTAAGGCAAAATGGAGAAGACCTCCTAGGGTGCACATTGTCATAGTTATCAATGGCCAACCTTTGGATATATCGAAGGAAGAAAAAAGACAATATTGCAACCAGGTGTAGAAGATAGATAACGTATATTGCATTTACCAAATATCTCCACAGCCAATGAAAGCGTTTGAATTTGACTCCAACGAAGAGTCTTTCGATCACATAATCACCTTCGAGAGAGAGAGACTTGCAAGGCATCCAAAGCCCATATATTGACACACTCATTACACTCAAAATTGGAATATATATGCATGGGAAGTTCAACGTATACTAATTGATTTTGATAGCTTAAACTTTTACAAAATAGGACTAGGAGAAGATAGTCGCATACCTACGCATTCCCTGCTGATTGAGTTTAATGGAAATCCTACCATGGTCTTGGAGGAAATCATGTTCCCAGTGGCACCTATGAATAAGCTCACTCATTTCATTTTGGTTAACGTCTCATCTCCCTACAATGCTATCCTCAACAGATTATGGATACAGGATATGAAGATAGTTTTATCCTCATATCACCAACTCATTTGGTTTCCTACCGAGTAAGGATTCACGCAGATAAGAGGTGATCAAGTCTCTTCATGCAACACTTCTACCATCCGGTTAGGATCAAAAGGATCAACCAATCACTAGCTGAGCATTTTAGGAGAAGTGAAAACTTCTCAGATTTCAAAAGAAATAATGGCCAAGCATTAATAGCAATTAAAGGTTACTCCTCGATCGACCTCACCAACAAAACTCAGAGGGCCGAGGAGAACCTCCTTCGATTGAATAGATTCTTTCATTGAGCCAATCCTCGGATAACATTGATAGGCGTGTATCTATCCGTGACTGAGACGTTAAATTTAATTGCCTTCCTCCTGTAGAACTATGATGATTTTGTCCGATATTTGTAAGATACGACAGGCATTGATCCCAGTATTTGTTGCTACGAACTAAAGGTAAATCCACGCTACCCTACAATGAAGTAGAAACTAAGAAGGATAGCTCCAAAATGGCAACAGGCGATCTGAGACAAAATCTAGAAGTTGTTGGAGATTAGGTTTATCAAAGAGCTCAAATACCATTGTGTAGCTAATATCGTGGTCGTGTCAAAGAAGAATAAAAAAACCAGACTCTACATCGACTTAACCAACCTGGATAAGGACAACTTTTCTATCATAAGGATTAATTAGCTTTTCGAAGGCACTGCAGGGTATGAATTATTATCCTTCATGGATGCCTACTCTGGGTGCAATCAAATTCATCTCTATGAAGCTAACCAAGAGAAAATAGCTTTCATCACCGACCAACGTTTATAAATCTTTGAATACCTCATTGAGAAGACAATGGAGGTATACAATGATGATATGCTCGTAAAAAGCATGCACATAATTAATCACATGTGGCATCTAGAAGAGCCATTTGGCAGGCTCAGACACTTTCAAATAAAACTCATTCTAGCTAAGTGTGTCTTTGGCATGAGCATTGAGAAATTTCTCTTTGCATGGTTACTCAATAAGGAATTGAAGCAAACTTAGATTAAATCAGAGCTCTCCAAGTAATACCCTTGCCAAAGACTAGAAACATATTCCAAAACTCGTTAGAAGTATATCAGCTTTGAATTGCTTCATCTCAAGATCCTTTGATAAGTGCCGATCTTTATTCTAACTCTGTTAAAATGCACCCTCGATATGGAATGAAGATCGAGAAAAAAAAATACTTTGAAGCGTTGAAGGAATTGAATACCTTGACAAATTAAACTCCGTTGTTATCCAAACCAGTCCCACATGAGGAACTCAATCTTTACTTAATTGCTATGAATAACTCGGTCGACTCGGTATTGTTCAGGGTCGAGCAAGGAATCAAGAAACCAAACTATTTTACAAGTAAAACCTTGCTTGATGTAGATACTCAGTACTCAAAGATAGAAAAGGTCGCATTCGCCCTTATAAACTCCTCTTAGAAATGCAAGCCATGCATATTTTCAATCCTAATCCAATTAGTGTTAGGAATCGAAATAAAGCTTATCTATTAAGCTCTTGAAAGAGTCTTTTATTGACCAAGTTTTTAGATGATTTGTTAGTCAGTCAGCTCTTTTGTTGGGCTGTTAGTCAGTTAGCTATTTTGTTGGGCTGTTAGCTTAGGTGTTGATCTATATTTAAACACCTCAGTACAATGAATAAAGTAAGTCTTTTAAGTCTCTGTTTTGCTCTCTGTTTTCAGTTAACATTTGGTAGCAGAGCCATAAGACTCTAAGTAGGTGAAGTAGGTATCAAAAGAGTTGAAACTCTACTACTACTACTATTTCTTGTCAGCAATAGCAGCTACAATCTGATATCGTTTTTCAATGGCATCAGAAAGCTATGTGGAACCTGCTATACCTCGTTTTGATGGTTTTTATGATCATTGGAGCATGCTAATGGAAAATTTCTTGAGATCCAAGGACTATTGGCATCTCGTTGAAATTGGTGTTTCAGAAGCAGAGTCAAGCACCGCAACGGATGCTCAGAGAGCTAAGCTTGAAGAACACCGATTGAAGGACTTGAAGGTGAAGAATTACCTATTCCAAGCCATTGATCGATCAATCTTGGAAACGATTCTCAGCAAAGATACTTCCAAACAAATTTGGGATGCTATGAAGCAAAAGTATCAAGGATCTACAAAGGTGAAACGGTCACACCTACAAGTGCTTTGTGTGGAATTTGAGACTCTTCGCATGCAACCGACAGAGTCCATTTCTGAATATTTCTCCAGAACGATGACCATTGCAAATAAGAGGAGACTCAATGGAGAAAATGTGGTTGATATCACCATAATCGAGAAAATTCTTCGATCGATGACTTCGAAGTTCGATTACGTGGTCTGTTCGATTGAGGAATCAAAAGATCTGGATGCACTGTCGATTGATGAATTGATGAGTTCACTGATAGTCCACGAGCAACGGATGAATCAGCATGTAGCAGTGGAGCAAGCATTGCAGTTACAACTCTCATTCATCAGTCAATCACAAAGAAGGAAAGGATTCGGCCGAAGAAAGGGAAGAGGTAGCAGCGATGATCGATACCCACATAAAGCTCTTGACCACAAAGGCAGAGGCAAAGGCGATAATCCTCAAGGAGGGGACCAAGAATCAAACCAAGAACCAAAGCCCTTTGACAAATCAAAACTCAAATGCTTCCGGTGTCACAGGTATGGTCATTTCCGTTCTGAATGCCGGACAAAATTAGTTAAAGAAAGGGTGGAAAATCAAATTTTGCAGAAAAAGAAGATGAAGTTACTCTTCTCATGGCTTGCAATACCATTGAAGAGACTCATCAGAACATGTGGTACGTGGACACAGGATCAAGTAACCATATGTGTGGAGACAAGTCCATATTCTCTAAGTTGGATGATTCTTTCCGAACCTCTATAAAATTTGGAGATAATTCTATAATTTCTGTTATGGGGAAGGGTAATATTAAAATTCGGACTTCCAACAATTCTCAATAATCTATTTCAAATATGTTTTATATTCTAGATTTGAAAAATAATCTGTTGAGTGTGGGTCAACTTCAAGAAAGGGGTTATGAGATCATCATTAAGGAAGGAATTTTAAGCATTCATGATGGGTTGATTGCTCAAGTTCATATGACAGCAAATCGAATGTTTCCTTTATACATCCGGAATGATAACCTTCCATGTTTTTCAACCGTGGTTAAAGATTTAGCATGGCTATGGCACTTTCGCTATGGGCATCTCAACTTCAATGGTTTGAAGACTCTTCATCAGAAAAATATGGTGATTGGCCTACCACAGATTGATCATCATCCTCAAGTTTGTGAAGGGTGTGCTGTTGGCAAACAACATCGTCATGTCTTCCCAAAAGGGAAAGCATATGGAGAGCCAAAAAGGAGTTGGAGCTGGTTCATTCTGATATTTGTGGTCCACTAAATCCACGATCCAATGCTAATAAAAGGTATTTTATTACTTTCATTGACGACTTTAGTCGGAAAACATGGGTTTATTTCTTGTAGGAAAAATCTGAAGTTTCTTAGTATTTTCAAAATTTTAAAACCCTTGTTGAAAAAGATGTTGGGCAAAATATTAAGATTCTCCGATCTGATCGTGGTGGAGAATACAACTCATGGGAATTTGTAAATTTCTGTGAGAATCATGGCATTAAAAGGCAGCTTACAGCATCCTATACCCCACAACATAATGGTGTTGTGGAGAGGGAAAATCGAACGACCTTAAACATGGTGCGGAGTATGCTGTATAGGACACGTCTTCCTAAGAGTTTCCGGCCCGAAGCTGTCTTGTGGAGTGTTTAATTAGGAGCCCTACCAAAGCTGTCAAAAACATGACACCCGAAGAAACATGGAGTGGAAGAAAACCTACTGTGAATCACTTGCGGATTTTTGGGTGCATTGCATATGCACATGTTCCAGATGAGAAGCGAAAGAAGCTCAATGATAAAGGTGAAAAGTGTATTTTTCTCGGAGTTAGTGAACATTCAAAAGCATATAAACTATACAATCCCGTCACTGAGAAGATCGTCATCAGTCGAGATGTAATATTTGATGAAGAAAAGACATGGACATGGGCTGTTCATAATGCCGGGCAGCATGTTCTAATTCATTTTGATGATGACGGTGATGAAAAACATCCTCAGCTTATAGTTGGTGAACCGCAGCCACCACATTCAGCTTCCACAAGCTTGTTAAATTCTCCTGAAGTTATAAGTGGTGTACCACAGTCACCAAACGCATCTCCCATGCATTTATCCAGTCCTTCGTCCAATGAACAACAATATGAACTTTACCAAGTTCAAGGCCTCACCGCATTACAAAGAAACCGGCATGGATGCAAGATTTTAATGTGAGTGGAGTTGATCATTCAGATGATCCACTTACACATTTTGCTCTATTTTCAGATTGTGATCCTATTGCATTTCAAGATGTGGTTAAAGAACCAAAATGGCAACAAGCTATGAATGAAGAGATCGTCGCCATTGAGAAGAACAACACTTGGGAATTGACAAATCTTCCCCAAGGGAACAAGTCGATTGATGACAAGTGGGTCTACAAGACAAAGCTGAATGCGGAAGGCAAAATTGATAAGTATAAAGCACGCCTAGTTGCAAAAGGCTATAAGCAGTAATTTGGCATTGACTACAAAGAAGTTTTTGCTCCAGTTGTAAGGCATGATACCATTAGGTTGGTACTTGCATTGGCAGCACAAAACTCATGGCCTATCTTCCAGTTAGACGTGAAATCTGCATTCTTACATTGCAATTTGCAAGAACAAGTGTACGTTGATCAACCTCCGGGTTATGTACAGCAAGGAAATGAGAAGAAGGTGTACAAGTTAAGAAAGGCTCTTTATGGGCTAAAGCAAGATCCCCGAGCTTGGTACAGTCGCATAGTTGAATATTTTTCAAAGTCGGGCTTTCAAAGGTGTCCATATGAGCATACACTATTTGTCAAATCAGGAGCTGAAGGGGAGATCCTCATTGTATGTTTAAATGTGGATGATTTGATCTACACCGGTAATGATAGTGTTATGTTTGCTGATTTCAAACAATCGATGATGCTTGAGTTTGAAATGTCTGACCTTGGCATGATGCACTACTTCCTTGGTATCGAAGTAGAGCAAACTTCTGCTGGTATTTTTATCTCACAAAAGAAATATGTTCGAGACATATTGGACAGGTTTCAAATGGCAAATTGCAACTTAGTTGGTACACCTACTGAACTTGGTTTAAAGCTGATAAATGATCCAGTAGGAGATAAGGTAGACAACACTTTGTATAAACAGATAGTAGGAAGTTTGATGTACTTGACGGCAACCAGGCCTGATATAATGCATGCTGTCAGTCTGATCAATAGATACATGGAAAATCCAAAGGAGATTCATCTTCTAGCTACCAAGCGAATCCTTCGGTACTTGAAAGGAACAATTGCTCTTGGCATATTCTATAGGAAGGGAGAACTTTCTGATTTGATTGGTTTCACAGATAGTGATTATGCTGGTAATCCTGATGATAGAAAAAGCACATCAGGATATGCTTTCATGTTCGAGTCCGGAGCAATCTTGTGGTCATAAAAAAAAAAAAAACAGATTGTTACTCTATCCACTACTGAAGCAGAATACGTTGCTGCTGCTTCATGTGCTTGCCAAGCAATCTGGTTGAGGAGATTACTTGAAGAGCTCTATTGTCCTCCAAAAGGCCCCAATTCAATCTATTGTGATAACAGTTCAACTATCAAATTATCCAACAATCCAGTTCAGCATGGGAGGAGTAAACACATCAATGTTCGATACCATTTTTCACGCGATCTTGTAAAAAATGGAAGCATTGAACTGATCTTCTGTGGGAGTGAGGATCAAGTTGTTGATATACTGACAAAACCTCTCAAATTGGCCATCTTTGCGAAACTCAGGAGACTACTTGGTGTTTGCTCAATGGAGGATTTGGTTTGAGGGACGTGTTGCTGGATGTGTTGACAGTGATGTATCTTTCTTAAACTAAATGTTAGCATGAACATTCAGTTTAAGAGAGGGTGTTAAGAATCGAAATAAAGCTTATCTATTAAGCTCTTGAAAGAGTCTTTTGTTGACCAAGTTTTTAGATGATTTATTAATCAGTTAGCTCTTTTGTTGGGCTGTTAGTCAGTTAGCTATTTTGTTGGGCTGTTAGCTTATGTGCTGATCTCTATTTAAACACCTCAATACAATGAATAAAGTAAGTTTTTTAAGTCTCTGTTTTGCTCTCTGTTTTCAGTTAACAATTAGATTATCACTGAATACCCATTAAAGGACATCCTCAGAAAAGCAGATCTATAAGGAAGAATGGCTAAGTAGCTAGGCACTTCAATTAGGAACGTATGGTATACAGTACGAACCTTAAATGGTAAAAAAGGGGTAGGCTTTTGCTAATTTTTTGGCTAATTTCCCAATCGAGCTTTATCAATCGACATGGAAAAAAAATTCTCGAACAATTTCACTTGGGGTGGAGCAGAGATAACTGAGAACTTCTTAGGTAGCCCAAAAATGATTATCGGACTACCCCTTTCATTATAAGAGATACGTGGAATCTCTTCATGGATGGCTCTTCCAACAAGAATGGGAGCGATGTCGGCATAGTACTTGTCGCTCCAACAATACCAAGCTAGAAAAGTGACTGAAGCTGGGATTTCTACTTCTGAAGAAGAGTATGAAATCCGTCATCAAAGGACTCTCAATGGATACAAAGCTCAGAATACAGGAGATCAAAGTGTCTGCGAGTCATAACTAGTCGTCAATCAAGTCAAAGGCATCTTTCAGGCAAAAGATGACTGGACGGTCGCATATCTCCAAAAACTACATATTTGGCTATTTTTGAACTCATGAGCTCAATTTATTACTTTAGTTTGACAGCAGACATGCGGACACACTAGCTTACAGTGCCCCTATGATCGACGATAATGAATTTCGAGTATTTTTAGTTGAATATAAAGCTCGACCCAACATTGATCACAAAGTCGAACTAACGGCCCCTATGCATCTATCAGACCAATAATCTTGAATGAAATAATATCTTATCAAATTTTAGGAAGGAGAAAGCTACCACCCAATACTAGGGAGGCAAAAAAATTAAGAATAAAACTGACATGTATTTACTCTTGGATGGTGTGTTATACCGATGAGATCTTTTAGTAACACACACGATGCCTCGACCCAATAGAGGCAGCCTACATACTGCATGGAATTCACTTGAGGGAATAGCAATCACTGAGGCGGGGGTTCGTTCAGACATAAGGTCCTCACCCAAGGAAATTTTTGGCCATACATGCTAACCAACACCAAAGAACTAATTGGGAAGTGTGAAATGTATCACCTATGATTTATCAACCTGCCGAGGAATTGCACCCACTCAACATCCCTTAACCCTTATGTCAATGGGGCCTTGACATCGTTAGACCTCTTCTGAAGTCTCTAGGGCTCCGAATACTTATTGGTGGCTGCAAATTATTTTACAAAATGGGTCAAAGTGGTTCCACTGGTCCAACTCGTGATTGAAAAGCCATTGCTTCAGGTTCGAGGGTAGCTTATCTACATAGTTTTACCTTTACACAAGACAAGGGTTCAAGACATGGTAGCAAACATGGGCCTCACCATGACCCACCCCAAATACTAATCAAATTATTTATTTTCATAATTAATAAAATACTAGAATTTCAAACCCAATTTGAAGGCCCAAAACAACAAAATTATAAAATTTTCATTAGATGACGTTTCATCACATTCTAGAACATCAAACGAATCACAATTCAGACATCATAGTAAAAAGTTATGCCCGAACACTAAAAGATATCACTTAATTATACTAATATATAAAAAAACATATATATATATATATATATATATTTTTTTTTTTTTTTGAAGGCAACAAAATTATAAAAAGTTATGCCCCGGATCACATTTTTTATTTTTTATTTATTTATAAATTCTTTGAAGGTGCCAGCTTGCTCATTTGGTAAAGTTTGTGGGTGATGATACCATAGACCTGGCTTCAAAACCCGCCTTCACCGACTTACTGATCTCTTTTAAAAACAGGCTTATTTACCAAAATATATATATAAAATGGAAATACCCCTCAACATGTGATTTTTTGAAAATCTCTAGAAAGTTGCCGATAACTTCTAACAAATATATAAAATCACATAACCATCAAGTGAGTGGAATTAAGATATACAAATCAAAATAAACCCTAATTGCAAACATACATTTCCGATAGGGAATTATCTAAAACCCCTCCGAGTTCGGAGACAGATTCTCCAAGGTTATTAAGTTGAACTAGCTATTATGTTCCATCTATTCAGAAAGTGAAATTACTAAGTTAATTCTATATTTTATAAGGGTCGGGCTCTGTTGACGGCCTTAAAATGACAGGATTCTGTACATGGAGACAATATAACTCTTACAGGACTCTGACCGTATGGATGTTTGTCCAATCCCACGGTGGACCTACAAACCAAAAATCATCCTGATTAGTGATTTATAGGCTTTGGATTGGACTTATTTTCGTGGGCTGATCTCAAACTGTGGGAATTTGAGCAATATTTGAGGTACAAAGATCCAACGCTTATAAATCACTAATCAGGCTGATTTTTGGTTTGTAGGTCCACCATGGAATTGGACAAGCATCCATATGGTCCGATTCCTCTAAGAGTGTACCACGTGGCTTATATTGTGTCCCCGTACAGAATCCTGTCATTTTAGGGCTGTCAACGAAGCCCGACCCATTTTATAATTATCAAAATACGGTTTGAAAGAACTTTTTTTCGGGTACTACAAACACACGTCTACACTAAGGTTCACACCAATTAAGGTTTAAAAAAAAGTCTAAGTTATTACAAAAATTGTTAGAATCTTTTTTCTTTTATAAATAAAAATTATTAGAATACGAAAACCATTATATATATTGGAGAATGCTATCCCACAGACAACTGGACAAAAAATGTTCGGTTTGAGGCCAGTTGACCATTGGATTCAAGAGATCCACAGTTTACGAGGCATCAAACTGCGTGGATCTCTCAAATCTAACGGTCAATAGCCTCAACCGCACAGTTTTTTGTCCGGTTATCCATGGGATAGCACAATCCTTAGATATTTAGTAGTTTAGTTTCGTAGGTATAATATAATGGGCAGGGCCTGGGCTTGACTTTTGTAAATTTTGAATAGGCCCGAGAGCTTGAGGCCCTGTCTGATTCGGTTAAAGAATAATCAAAGAATAATAAATTAAGGTCATGATGGGACACCTCATAGTTCTCTTATGGGATCCTATTGGTCAATAATATGGTCCAGTGATGGAATGCTCCCTCCCAGAAATGTGTTTTGTAGACAGCCCGAAGTATAGTAAGTAACATACTCTGGAAATACTAGATCCTTGTGCATCTGGTACCTTACGAGCTACCATAATAAAGAGACTGTGTTTCAACACCGAGGAGGATTCGGGAATCTACGGCTCTCGAACCGTGTCAAGTTACCCACCTCACCTATACGAATCGAGCTTCACAGTGAAATTGGAGAGAGGGAGAGAGAGAGACAGAGAGAGAGAGTAATGCAGAAGAGGGAGCAGGGAAAGATGGGCGGAGCCACAGGTGGCTTCGCCCCTCCAGCGCCGAAGCGAGGTCGTCCATTTGGCAGCGTAAACAACTACTCCGCCGCGGCCGCCGCGGCTGCGGCAGCCGATTTGGCCGCACCGTCGACTCTCCTCGGTCCATCCCTCCAAGTTCATAGCTCCTTTGCCTGTCAGTCTCTCGAAACCCTAGATCGTTTTTTTTTTCTCCCGTTATTCAATCTCTTATTTTCTATATAATCTGTAGTTCAAATTCTTTTACAAATCAATCAACCAGTTTGAAAATCTGGGGTTTTCACAGAGGTTTGAGGGTTTGCGTCGGTTGTCGGCTATCACATTCGTTGTGAAGTAGAAAAGCTGCTCATGCTTGTGTTTATAAGGGCACAGAAAGTTTTAGAGTTTCATACTTTTGCCAATTTCAAATGTGAGGACATCAACAATTGAGAAATTAACAACTTTATGTTCGCGATTAACTTCGAAGGTTTCTCCAATTGGAACTTTTGAATCTAAATCTCATTTTGGGGTCATGGAATAGCTTTGAGAGAGAATAACTTAGTATAGAACATGATATAGTTGCGGTCAATGGGGTTGGTGATACGATCAGGGATCGTAGCATCACTAGGATGGGATAGTTTCCTATTAAGTATGGTTTCCTTTATTTACTAAATTCCCATTATGAATGATTTTCTATTTTAGTAAAGTTCTATTTCAGCGAGAAGTAGTTTAGGAAAGGTTTCTAGGCCTTGGTGCCTATATAATGTAACCCATCGTTTAGAATGAAGCAATCAATGAAGAAGAATCTTTATTCTAGTTAATTAAAGTTAAAGTAAATAACTTAGATAGTAGAGAGTAGAGATGCGATCGACTAGCGATCGTAACATTTGGGATCTTCAACTCCCATCTTCAAAGGATCGCATCATTTGGTATCCGAGCAATCGATCTGCACCCATGTCTTCCGTTGACAGCGTCAAAATTCCCACCTCCAATGAGCTTGACCAAATCCGCAATGAGCAGTCTTCCATTCGTGAGGGCATGAATGAGTTGCATGCCCAAGTTAAGGAAATATCTCAAGCCAGGTTGCAAATGCAGAACTCCTTAGCAGCTCAGCCTCACATACCGTCGTTCCCCGCTCTGCTGCCAATAGCACATGAGCTGGACGAGTCTTTGGCTAAACATCAAAAAGCGGTTTGTAAGATTGTCATAGATTGGATACCAATTACGGTTTCCCAGATCGCCGATCGCACGCCTTTGACTCCATCAGTCGCATCCCAACGACCATTCGAACCGCTAACTCTACCGGTCACATCCCAGCGACCATCGGAACTGCATGCTCCACTGATCGTAACCGAACGACTTCCTCCTCCAACCATCACTGATCGAACTACTCTGGCTCCACCCATTGTCAGTCGAACTCCTTCGGCTCCACCCGTTGCTGAATGAAGTCTCCCTCTACCGGTTGCTAAAGGAAGTCTTATTCCGCCGCATATCACCCCATCTATGCAGGCACGAAGCCCACCGAAGCGACATCCGTTCCAGCTAACGGACAACATCAATTCAGGCTACCTCATAACTCATGTTACCATCACCACCTTGGGATTCACATTGACATCATTGCCGTGGGGTCTAGTAGATGCGCTTGCTTCAAATGTGATTTGGGATCCTGGTGGCATCGACTTGCGGACAAGTCGAATCCAAGGGCGATGGAATGATACGATCCCCGATCGTAGCATCACTAGGATGTGATGTTTTCCTATTAAGTATGGTTTCTTTTATTTAGTAGTTCCCTTTATTTACTAAATTCCCATTATGAATGATTTTCTATTTTAGTAAAGTTCCTATTTTAGCGAGAAGTAGTTTAGGAAAGGTTTCTAGGCCTTGGTGCCTATATAATGTAACCCATGGTTTAGAATGAAGCAATCAATAAAGAAAAATCCTTATTCTAGTTAATTAAAGTTAGAGTAAATAGCTTAGATAGTAGAGAGTAGAGATGCGATCGACTAGCGATCGTAACATTTGGCATCTTCAACTCCCATCTTCAAAGGATAGCATCAGTTGGCCACTGTAAATCAAAGACCTAAACACAAAGTATCTCAATTCCGGTAAGTTACGGAAATAGCAAGGATCTTGTGCAATGCAGAAATAACCACAACTACTACACGAGGCCTTACACGCTCACCCACAAAGGTGTTATGTCCACAAGCAAATCTGGCAAGAGATTAATCCACTATTAGGTGAAGATGACAAGGAGGTTAAGGAGGAGTCTTACCTTGTTGGAGTCAAAGTTTAATCACACACAGACTACTTACTCTCTGGAGTGGAGAATGTTATCAGATACGTAGAAATACGTATTTATCTTGTATAGGGGTAGTTCTGTAAATACCTCCTATTCTCATTAGAGTTATGGAGTCATTGTGAATCAATCACAAGAGACATCCTTTTTCTCACTCTTCTCTACTTTCTATTCTCTCTTCTCCAAACCTAAACCTAACCTTAATTCTTAGAATTCAACTTGATATCAGAGCCATCCGCCGCCGAGGCTTACCGGAGCATTCTTGAAGACAAACCAGAAGCAATCTGACGCCTGCTGACGTCATCTGACCGTACGGCTGACATCATCAGCCTTATGGACACGAAAATCGAGGTCGGCTGAAACTTCTCCACTTGGTAGAGATCTTTTTTTCCTGTTTTTTGGTTTTTTTTTAGAATTTTTGGATCTATTTGAGGTGTTTTTTGGCCATTATTCTTGGAATTTTCGCACAAACCAGTTTGTGAACCAGCTCGATTTTTAGTCCCTTTATGAACTTTTTCGGGGGGTTTATGGCTTCGATCTAGTCCCCCCTATCTAACCGACATGTGGAAACCTTATTTACATGGATCCATTGAGATTTGAGGTCTATGGTGTGGCTCTTTAGCCGTGTTCTGACCCTCGAGTGATTATTTGTGACTCTTCGGTGCTACTATATATCTGTTCTTGGCCGTAGTTCTTCATGGCAGATCCTCTACTTCCCGTGGTTACTCCACCCTCCTTGGCTTCTCCTTCAGGGTTAGAAGTGGGCACTGACACTCCCTCCACTGGTATTGGAGGCCCTATGGTGCATAACTTGGCTTATGAGAACCCCAGTTTACAGATCACCTCCGTGAAGTTAGATGGCAAGAACTACTTGCGCTGGGCTCAGGCAGCACGGCTGTTTATTGGTGGCCTTGGGAAGCTCGGTCACACTACAGGGGATACAATTGAGCCTCCCAAGGCCGATTCCTCTTATCGACAGTGGCAGACAGATGATCTTACTGTCATGTCTTGGCTCCTCAACTCTATGGAGCCTGATATCAGATAGAGTTTCTTATTTATGTGCACAACGCAAGAGGTCTGGGAGATCACTGAGAATACCTACTCACAGCAGCAGAACACTGGACGGGCATTTCAGCTGCGACAGACTATCTCCCACTTTGGATAAGGGGAGAAGTCTCTCTCTCTCAGTACTATACTGCACTTCGTACCTTGTTGCAGGAGCTTGATCATTATTACTCCTATCAGCTTCTCAATCCCACAAAGATTGCTCCATTTCGTCAATATATAGAGAATGGCCGGATATTTGATTTTCTTGCTGGACTCAATCCTTCTCATGAGCTGGCTCGTATTCAGATCTTGAGTAGCAGGGTGGATATTCCCTTTCTCAATGAGGTGTATGCTTATCTTCAGAGTGAGGAGAGTAGGAGGATCTCTCTTTGGAGTGAGCATCTCCTTCCAGAGCGATCAATGCTAGCTGCCTCTCCTGTTTATCAGCCTCAGTAGTCACATCAGCCTTAGAAAGGCCCATCTTATTAGACTCATGTCTGAGCTCCATCCTATGCTCCTACTGGATCTTCTTCTGGGAAGTCCTTGACTAGAGAGGCCCAAGTGCGACTTCTACGGCAAGTTAGGGCATGTGCCTGCAAAACGTTGGAAGCTATATGGGCGCCCTAGCCAGCCAGCCTCCTCCAGTGCTAATACAGTCAGTGTGGATTTTTCTACTCCTTCTCCAGGACAGTTTCTGGCGAGTCCTCTTCCTTCAGATCCTCCTAGTGGTTTTTTAGCCACAGAATATGCAGGCCTTCAACGATTGCTTCAACAGCTTGATGGTCCTTCTGCCACATCATCCACCTCTTTTGCCCAATTAGGTAACACTAGACCTGCTCATCATTCCTCTCTCCCATCATCCAGCCCCACTTGGATCATTGATTCAGGGGCTTCGGAATACATGACGGGCTTGTCTTCTTTATTTTCTACTTATTCCATCTGTTTTGGCCGTGATAAGGTGAAGACAGCTGATGGCACCTTATCTTCTATGTCTAGAAAAAGGAATATCCTTCCCTCTCCTCGATTGTTTCTTTCATCTGTTTTGCATGTTCCTAGATTTACTTCTAACCTACTTTCTGTTAATGCTTTGACTAAAATCCTAAACTGCAGTGTCACTTTTTCTCCTACTTCTTGTGTCTTTTAGGACTTAGAGATGAGGACGACGATTGGCACTGGACATGAAGCTAATGGCCTCTACCTTCTGGATGGACACATTCCTGAGCCCACAGCACTATAGTCTTCTGCTACTAGTAGTGGTAGTGAGATAAATATTGTTTTGAACTAGCATGCCCGTCTGGGGCATGTCTCTTTTCAGTATTTGAAACTTTTATTTCCTAGTTTGTTTACTTTTGTTTCTGTTTCTGCTTTACACTGTGAGACCTGTGAACTCTCCAAGCATTGTAGATCGAATTATCCCTTCAGAGGTAATATAAATTCTACTTGTTTTGACATTGTGCATTCTGATGTATGGGGACCTTCCCCAACCACTTCTATCTCTGGCTTCCGCTACTTCATTTCCTTTGTTGATGATCATACTAGGTGTACATGGGTTTATCTCACGAAAACCAAAGATGAAGCTCATTCCATCTTTCAGGGTTTTCATAAGATGATCCAAACCCAGTATGGTATTTCCATCAAGGTTCTTCTTACTGACCAAGGTGGAGAATATATGTTTGGGGGGCTTCAACACTACCTTCTTGATCATGGGATTTGTCATCAAAATTCTTGCAGCTGCACCCCTCAACAGAATGGTGTAGTTGAGAGAAAAATGCGACATTTGACTGAGATAGCTAGATCTCTTTTGATTGGCTCTCATGTCCCCAAGACCTATTGGTCAGATGCTGTGTTGATGGCTGCTTACTTGAGTAACAGAATGCCCTCTCGTGTTCTCAATTTTAAATCTCCCCTTCAGGTTCTTTTCCCTGCTTCTCTTATTTTCTCTGTTCTTCCTCGCATCTTTGGGTGTGTATGATATGTACATATCCTTGGTCGTCATCGCACCAAACTAGATCCCAAAGCACTCAAGTGCGTCTTTCTCGGTTACTCCTCTACCCATAAAGGGTACAAGTGTTACCATCCATCATCTGGGAAGAAGTTTGTTTGCATGGATGTCACTTTCCGTGAAGAGCTCTCTTTTTTTTCTCCCATCTCTCTTTAGGGGGAGAGTAGTAATGAAGAGAGGTGGAATGTTCCTCCTCCTGCTATATCCCTATCTCCTCCTCTAGAGTTTGAGAGGTCTCCCACCTACTCATACTACTAGTGTGATTGATAGTGTTCTTGGAGCTCAGAAGGAGCTCAAAGTCTATAGCAGAAGGGCGACAGTCACAGCTGATCCAGGACCAGTGGTTCCTTCCTCGGATCCAGGTAATCCTCCATCTCTCCCTATACATGTCATTCCCTTGTCTACTGATGATTCTGATCTTTCTATTGCTATTAGAAAAGGCATTAGAAGTTGTACTCAACATCCTTTGAGCAACTTCGTTTCCTACGATGCCTTGTCACATTCATACAGAGCCTTTATCACATTAGTTTCCACCATTCCCACTCCCTCTTCCGTGGCAGAAGGGTTAGCACACCCTAGATGGAAAGCTGCTATGGTAGAAGAAATGAAGGCGTTGGATAAGAACAAAACCTGGGAACTTGTTGACTTGCCAAGAGGCAAGAAGCCGGTTGGTTGTAGATGAGTGTTCATAGTGAAGTACAAGGCCGATGGGTCAGTAGAGAAGTACGAGGCCATACTGGTAGCCAAATGGTACACTCAGACCTACGGGATTGACTATGTGGAGACCTTTGCACCTGTGGCAAAGATAAACTTCATTAGGGTTTTGTTGTCTGTAGCAGCAAACCAAGCATGGCCTTTGCATCAGTTGGATGTGAAGAATGCGTTCCTTCATGGTGATCTGCATGAAGATGTCTATATGGTACCACCTCTAGGGTTCACTCCCCCAGGGGACAGCATCAAGGTGTGTTGACTGAGGAAAGCCCTCTATGGGCTTAAACAATCCCCCAGAGCTTAGTTTGAAAGGTTCACTCTAGCAGTGAAGAAGTTGGGATATACTCAAAGCTAAGCCGATCACACCCTATTTGTGAAGCACCTAGGGAAGAGCACTACGGCCCTCATCGTCTATGTTGACGATATCATTCTGACAGGGAATGGTGTAGAGGAGGTGATCAAGCTAAAGAATCATCTAGCAGGCGAGTTTGAGACCAAAGATCTGGGACTCCTCAAGTACTTTCTTGGCATAGAGGTTGCCAGATCTAGCCAAGGGATTTTTATTTCACAAAGGAAGTACGTCCTAGATCTATTGAAGGACTCTGGCAAGTTGGGAGCTAAGCCAGTGGAGACCCCTATAGAGCAGAATCACCAGTTGGCTGACTCGAGTACTATACCTTTACAGGATGTGGGGAGCTTTCAGAAATTGGTTGGAAGGTTGATCTACTTCTCCTTGACTCGTCTAGACATTGCCTACGCAGTCAGTGTTCTCAGTCAGTACATGCATTCTCCGTAGGAGATTCACTTAGAGGCAGCACACAGGATATTGAGATATCTCAAGTCTGCCCCTTATGAGAGTAGAGTCATATACTGATGCAGACTGGGCTGGTGCCAAGGATGACAAGTAATCTACCTCAGGCTATTGCAACTTTGTGGGAGGCAATCTGGTTACATGGAGGAGCAAGAAACAACCAGTAGTTGCCAGGTCCAGTGCAGAGGCAGAATTTAGGGCAATGGCTCATAGCTTGTGTGAGATGCTCTGGCTGAAGATGTTGGTTGTTGAGCTTGGCTTTCCAGTTTTGGGATCCATGAGTTTGTACTGTGACAACAAGGCGGCTATCAGCATTGCTCATAATCCGGTACAACATGATCGAGCCAAGCACATTGAAGTGGATCGCCACTTCATTCGGGAGAAGATCGTATCTGGAGAAGTTTGTACTCCCTTTGTGAAGACAGATGAGCAAGTAGCAATCCGCCAAAGACTAGTAGTTTCCTCCCCAAACCTCCAAAGCCATTTACACAACAAGGAAACATTAAGAGTGGAAATTTTCCTAGTGCCAAGGCCACCCGGGGATTTCAATCTACACACCGAGCTCCAGTCTACTAAATGAAATTTATGAGGCTTCTGGAAATCATCCCAAAGGAAATCCCGCATGAGCTTCTCAAGCACACGAGCAATACTCAATAGAGATGGTAAAAAGAGAAAGGAAGTATAATGGTAGACTAGATAAACAATGCTTGACCAATACTAACTTACCTCCTTTCGATAGGAATCTGGTTTTCCAAGAGGCCAGCCGTCACTTGAATCTTTCCACAACTGGATTCCAGATCTCCTTCGAAAAGTAGCTCGCCCCTAAAGGTAAACCCAAGTATTGAGTAGGCATTCTATCCACTCTCCACCTCAGAATATTGGCAAGAACAGAAATATTATCCACCTCACCCACCCCAAAGACCTTGCTTTTCCGGAGATTCACTTTCAGCCCAGAAACCGCTTCAAAACAACATAGCAACCCTCTCAAAAAAATCACCTGAGACTGCTCTGCTCCAATGAAAATCAAAGTATCATCTGCAAACTGTAGGTGAGAGATAGCAGGCAAGCTCACCGTCTTCCACCGCTTTGGATAACATTCTACCTAACGCTTCCGCAACCACAATGAATAGGTAAGGAGATAAAGGGTCCCCTTGCTTGAGCCCTCTCGAGCTTCTAAAATAACCAGCCAGAGATTCGTTAACCAGAATGGAGAAAGACGCCGAAGAGATACACTTTCTCACCTAATTCCTCCATTTCGCTCCGAAGCCCATCCTGCCCAACATGTAATCCAGAAAGTTCCAGCTGACACGGTCATAAGCTTTTTCCATGTCGATTTTACAAACTAATCCGGGGTCCCATCCTTAATTCTGGAATCAGTGCACTTATTGGCTAGGAGAACTCCGTCTAAAATTTGTCTCCCCTTCACAAAAACACCCCGAGACATCGAGATCACCTGATCCAGCACCCTTCTCACTCTTGTAGCAAGGGTTTTCGCCAGGATCTTATTAATGCTACCCACCAAGCCAATGGGCCGAAGATCAGAAGTACTAGCTGCACCCTCTTTCTTAGGAACTAGCACTACAAACGTACTATTAAAAGGGTAGTCCAGATAGTTATCTTCCCGAAACTCGGCAACCACCTTCATGAAATCGCCCCCGATGACTTCCCAACATTGCTTAAAGAAGGCCAACGTGAAGCCGTCGGGCCCTGGAGCCTTGTCACCAGTAAGCTCCAAAATAGAAACCAATATCTCCTCCTCAGCAAAAGGTCTCTCCACCCAATTTCTATCTGCACTGCTGATAGAATCAACATGAAGACCATCCAGGCGCGGTCTGAAAGTAGTCGTTTCAGAGTACAACTTCGAGTAGAACTGAACCACACCTTGTCTGATGCTATCTACATCTTCAAGCATACTACCATCGACCTCAAGCCTACTCAACAAATTACCCCTTCTATGAACATTAGCAGTCTTATGGAAGAACTTTGTATTGTTGTCGCCCTTCTTCAACCATCGGGCTCTAGATTTCTGTTTCCAGATTATCTCCTCCATCTTGGCAACGTGTTGGAATTCGTCTTTAAGGTTCGCTCTTCTAGAACATTCAGCTGGTGACAAAGGAGCCTCTCCTTCTTTACTATCCAAAAGAGCTAGTTCCTCAAGGATGGTGGTCTTCTGATGATCAATCCTGCCAAATTCTTCTCTATTCCATATCTTGATTCTTTCTTTCAGGGCTTTAAGCTTACGCCTAAACTTCTCCCCTTCCCGCCCTGTAAAGGAAAAGCTCCCCCACCAAACTTTGACCTTATCCTTGAAATTGGAGTTGAGTAACCACATATTCTCGAAGCGGAAAGGAGAGGGCCGTCGATGAATACCTCCACCATCTAACATAATAGGCACATGGTCCGAAGCAAGTCTAGGAAGCGCCATCTGGGAAACCCCACAGAATTGAGCCTCCCATTCCACTGACACCAAGAATCTATCGATCCTGCTGAGAATGGGTAGTGCCTGATTATTAGACCAAGTGAACTTACCACCAGTCAAAGGAAGGTCCAACAAATAGTGGCAGTCAATGAAATTCCCAAAATTCCCGCATGCACCTAGTCACCCTATCCTTGCCATTCCTCTCGCGGCTGAAACGGACGACATTAAAATCTCCGCCTATGCACCACGGATGTGGCCATAAACCCGCCACATCGTTTAATTCTTCCCAAAATTGAGCACGAGCTCTCTTCTCATTAGGTCCATACACACCAGTCAACACCCATCGAAAGTCCTCCCCTACCCAATTGCATAAAAGAGACACAGAAAAAGCCCCCACCAGAGTATCTCTAACCTCAAAGTAACTCTGATTCCACAGGATGACAATACCTCCAGAAGAGCCAACAGCTGGAAGGTCATGCCACCCCACTTCCCTGAATCCACACAACTCTTTAACTTGCCGATGCTCTAAATTCTCCAACTTAGTTTCTTGCAAAATCACCACTTTGGCTTCGTATCTCCGGCTCATGCTCTTGACTACAGTCCGTCTATCCTTACTGCCCAACCCACGAACATTCATCTATGGATTTGAGGAAAGCGCGCATTTTAGCTTTCCAGTACGCATAATCCTCTCCATCGAAGAATGGAGGTGTTTCCTCCTTCTATTTGTATCTTTTTCATAGATTAGAAAAAAACAAATTCTAAGCAGGAACTTGGGTTGTTAAACCGATTCAGAGTGAACCGCATTGATACCAATTGAAAGTTTGTCTTTCTTATATTCAGATACCTAAAAGGGGGTTGAATATATTTTAAAATTAAATGCCTAAACTAACAACCTAATTCAATAAACTGGATTTGCATGCATTCAAGATTGATTAACAATAATGATTGTCACAATCGAATAGATCAAATATATCACAAGGATATATTGTTTCTATATCATTTGTGCTAATCGAAACAGAGTGCGGAAATCAAATCAATCAAATCACAACACAAGCAATTTTAGCGTGGAAACTTTAGCGAAGGAAAAACCACGGGACCACGTCTAGACGGAAAGTATCGCTAACTGAAAAGTTTCGAGTATATAGAGGTTAATTACGCAGCACCGTTTTCACTATAGCATACAACCCGTTAGCAAACTACCGATGCGTCCATGTCCTCTGGCTCCACGCGTCGAGTCCACGAGTGCCCTTCCAATCACGAAGCCTTTGCCGTTTGTTCGGTTTGGTACACCCCAAACCTACTGTCGATCAATATACCCTGACCTCATTTACACTAACTGGACCAGCTTTGGAAGTGAAGGATTCAATACACCCTGACTCCTCAAAAACATTGCTCACAGTAAATGAGACACGTGGTATTTCTCTGACTTACTAGGTTAGATATTTAGGATAACCTATGCAGAAAAAATTGATAAACTCTATGAAAAAAGTATGAACTTCAAGCTATGATCGCAAGAGTAGAAAAACCTTCTAATGATAGAAAATCTAATGGGGTTTTCTCTCTCAATATGGGCTACACTGGTATAGTGCTCTAGAAGCTGAGAACTCTCTCTTTAAGATTTGAGTTGCTTTAGTGAGTGTAAGTGCGTTTCTATTAAGCCAAAGGGTGGCTTATTTATAGAAGATTATAACCCTAGGGTCGAACAAGTGATGGGTTTCGTGGGAACATAATTTTCGGATTTGATTTTCATCTTGTCTTTGTATGTCCAATCGATTGGGCTGAGTGTCCAATCGATTGGACTTCTCTGGAAGAGTTTCTCTTTGTGAGTCCAATCGATTGGACTGTCTGGGAAGTTTTTGTTCCTTTATCCAATCGATTATAATACGCATTTTAAAGCCTGGACTCAAGTCTTGTATGACATAGTTTTTAACCAATTGATTAAGTCAATCTATTTCTTCCAAGGCCACTAAGTCAATTTACCTTCCTAACGATTGTGCACGTGTTTTATGTCATAAGGAATTACACCAAATAAAATATGAAAATATTCGTTACAGAAAATGTCATTCAAAGGTTTGACACTAGCTCAGGACCTGGATCCATAACCATTTCCTTTGTTGGTCAGTTCACTGACTAGCAATTCTGAATCATGGATATGTTGATACATTAAGCTTTTGTTGTGTGGATGGACTGATCTTGTAGGATATGCATGTTAGCTTTTCTGTATTCAGCTAAGACTTGTACTGGTAAGTTCATATTGATATGATGTTTATTTTACAAGTTGATCATATTTTTTCTTTCCAGATCAAAACAACAAAAGGATAGTCCTGGCGCTTCAAAGTGGACTGAAGAGTGAGTTGAGATGGGCATTGAACACTCTCACAATGCTCTCTTTCAAAGAGAAGGATGAAATACGAAGAGATGCAACCCCTCTTGCTAAAATACCTGGGTTGCTGGATGCGCTTCTTCAAGTTGTGGGTGTCATGAGATCTTTTCTCTGCCTTGGTTTGAATATGTGCATTTTTTTCTTGCAGTGGCTTTCTTCCATGTAGTGTTAGGACCTTGGTATTTGTTTTGGTTGTACATTATCCTAAGAAGCTCTTATGAAAGAAAACACTATTTAAGAATTTACCAAAAGGGTTGACTTTGAGTCCTTGTATTTTTCTCTTTTAGTGGACCTTCCAGCACTCCGTGAAAATTCATATTGATTTACTAATGGAACAGGTAGATGACTGGCGTGACATAGCTCTTCCGAAAGAACTCCAAAAGGCACCTAGGGTCAGATTGTTGGGTGTGAATTCTGTAGTTTCAGGGTTCGGGAATGAGTATGGCGTATTGGGCCTGAATGATGCTCTCCCCCATCCTGGGTAACTCAGAAGCTAATTTCTTCTCTCCATGTTTGTAGATTACTAAGCCTTAATAACACCGTCAATTTCAATTCAAGATTCTGAAGATGGGTTAATCTTTTTGTGGCAGTTCAGGATCTGTCCCATCCAATTCAGAGGCTTCAGGCCAGAAGGGCACGACAAAGCATCATCCGCCGCAGTGGTGGTTTGATGAAGATGGCCTGTTTAATCTGGACGAGGAAGGCCGGGCAGAAAAACAGCAGTGTGCTGTTGCTGCTTCAAATATCATTCGGAACTTTTCTTTCATGCCGGATAATGAGATTATTATGGCCCAACACCGGCATTGCTTGGAAACGGTATTTCAGTGCATTGAAGATCAGAACACTGGTGAGGAAAAACTTTCCCCTTGAAATTAAAATTACCTTAATCTCTGGGCTCACTAGGTTTTTTAGCAGATTAGAAATCGTTCTGAAATATTGTTTTTCTTTGCAAATGTTGAACTTGTCTGAGAAGATTATGAAATGATCAAACAAATGTTCAAGAACTTGTACTTGATTGTGTAATTGGCTGTTCAATATCTTCAACTCAGCCAAGGAGGTAAGGAACTTGCCAGTTTCATAAATATACTGGCTGAGTTAAATTCTGACTCAGTTGATCTTGTTATAACATCATAGTTTGGGACCTTGGTTCAACTGAGTCAGGTTGAGTTCTGAGTTGATTAATGGGTTTTTGAATGTGGGGCCATTATAAGATAAGGATACCTGCATACGTCCTGATCGACAAAGGTTGCTTCCTGCTTCTGAGTCTTTTTGATGCACCCACTTCTGATCTCTCCTTGCTCCAAGTCCAACACAGATCATCATTACCATAACTAAACCTATTTTCTTCTTCTTCTTAATGTTTGTTGTGCATATATTTTGTACATATTCATTTTCTTAAATAAGTTCATGAATGCATTTTATGCATAAAATATGCTGTCAATTCTTAATATTCATTTTTTGATAATTAAAATTTATTAAAAAGAAGAATAATTGGGGACAGAATCTCCAATGAACAACGAAGCACAAAACACTCCTCATCTCACTAAAGAGTCAGTGTCATTATCCACATTTTTACGGTGTAGTAGCAAAATGTTCAAGTGACTTTTTAGCTCTTGGATGTGGTGAAAAGTATTTGTTAATTTCCAAGGGCTATGCTTATAATTTAATGCCTGCCAAATTACGTTAGAATTAACTAAATGGTCCTCCACTTTGCAAAGTCTTAACAATATATCTTCAGAGCGCCAGCACTTTTGTTTCATTGAAATCCTTGTGATCATTGAAACCCCTCTAATACCAGCCCCAGGTTATAGATGGAGCTTTGCTCAGAATTGACAATGGAAAAACCGTTACTGTAATCAGGAGTTTTCAAAAAAGCAAAACACAGTGCCTATCTTTTCCACTATCTGCCACCATCTTCCAGTCCTTTCAAAGATCTTCATTTCTAATCCCTAGGAGCTCTATGATGCAAGAGGCAGAAGAGGTAATAAACTATTTAATAGAGACGTTTGACCAATTAAACTATGGTGACTTTTTTTTTTGGTAAGTATAATATCATTAGAAAGGCAAAAGCCAAGCCAAAACAAGGGAGCCAGCTATAGAGGTTGAGGAGACCTACTAAAATCTTATCCCTAAAGATTTGATTACCTCCCTTCCTTTCCTTTCAAGTAGTCCAAAAACTGCAAAGCGGAGAATGTTGGAAGGGATTTTTACCTCCTTTATGAAATCTTTTGTGCTTCATCTATCAAACAGCTTGGCAATGCTTTTCGGAGAAACCCATTGAATGCCAAAAAGTCTTATGGGACGATTCTCAAGATGGCAAATCCGTCTTAGATGCTTGTGAATTGCTGTTTCTAATTTTTTTAATTTTTTTATAATGTTGCTCCCAAACTCTTATTCTGTACAATTAAGCTTAGTCACAATGGAGAAAAACCTTGTGACCTGCAAGTTTATGTGGCAGGGACTTTAACCACAATTGGTCAAAAAATTTGATTAGTTGCTCATATCCCTTCATTGCAAACTCTTGTAACCAGTAGCTAACCTGAAACTTCCTGAACTTAAAGTGCATTCCAAGCTCGAATGTCAAATTCCTTATTCGTGTCTTGTCTCTAGAAGTTTTTTGTACCAAGTGCTCTTAAGTCGCAATGCTTGTTATTTTGTGTCACTATAAATTCTTATTTATGATTTGAAGAACGTTCAATACATCGGCAGACTGAAGAATCTCTCATGATTGTTTGCACTGAAAATATCTTTATGCTATAGTGAGTTTGTCTATATGTTTCTCTTTAGTATCTTTTACAGTACATTCAAACAAATTACAGGGTTCAATTAATGATATTTTCCTTTTAAAGCACATTTCTGTCAAATATTTAAATTAACAATGATTCTGTAGTAGTAGTGTTAATTTAGAGTCTATTTTGTGTTGGCATGCTCACCTTGGTCATGTTTCTTTTTTAAAAATTTCGTTTCCAGCCTTTTTTACTTCAGTATTTATGTTTGAACTTCATTGTGAGGTCTATGAACTTGGTAAGCATTGTCGCACATCTTTACCTCCAAGTAATATTAAGAGTTCATCTTCTTTTGACATTGTTCAATCTGATGTTTTGGGGAGATTTTCCTATTATTTCTGTTTTTTGGCTACCGATATTTTGTGCGCTTTGGAGATGATTACACCAGATGCACATGGATCTATTTGATGAACTCCAGAGTAGTTTATTCCATTTTTAAGGTTTTTCATAAGATGGTTTATTCCATTCCTTTTTCTTTTTGGTAGATGTAGAATTTATTTATCAAGAAAAACAGTACAACAAAAAGGAGGTCGAGAAGTCCACTAGGTATGAGAAAGAGAGGGAAACAACATACGAAGCTATTCCTCCTCCAAGTTTCTTACATGCAGGTTACGAAAAAAGGGTGTGCAAGTTGAAAAAGTCCTTGTATGAATTGAAACAATCTCTTAGGGCCTGGGTTGAAAGGTTTACCGGTGCAATTAAGAGCTGGGGTTATACCTAGGGCCAGGCAAACGATACTTTGTTTATCAGACACCACAGGGAGAGTACCACAACCCTCTAATTATTGATGTGGATGATATTGTAATGGGGAATAAAGAAGAAGTTTCTAGATTGAAGAAATATCTGGCTTGTGAGTTCGAGACTAAGGATCTCAGAGCCATGAGGTACTTTCTTAGTATTGAGGTGGCTCGGTCTTGTCAAGGAATCTTTCTCTTAGAGAAAATATGTCCTTGATCTGCTACAAAGGATTGGAAAGTTAGGAGCTGGACTTGTGGGCACTCCTATAGAACAAAATCATAGGTTGGATGGTGTGAGTGGTGAGTTACTTCGAGACATTGAGTGTTTTCAGATATTGGTTGGGAAGCTATTTATCCGTCTCTTACGAGACCGGACATTGCATATGCTGTTAGCGTGATAAGCCAATACATGCACACTCGTAGAACCAACATATAGGATTTTGAGGTATTATCTCAAATCCTCACCTCTTAGGGGACTTCTATTTAAGAAGAACGAGCATATGAGAGTGGAAGCTTATACTAGCGCATATTGGGCAAATTCCAAGAATGACAAGAGATCTACTTCAAGTTATTGCATCTTAATTGGGGGGGACCTAGTAACACGGAGAAGCAAGAAACAACTTGGGTTCCCAATTACTACCTCAATGAGCTTATACTGTGACAACAAGGCGACAATAAGTATTGTCTGCAATCCAGTTCAACATGACCGGACAAAACTTATTGAAGTTGACCAACACTTTATTGGAGAGAAGGTGATCTCAGGTGCAGTTTGTTCTTCGTTCATGAAGACTGAAGACCCTGGCTGATGTTCTAACAAAGGGAGTTGGTAGTAATCAGTTGCACAAGTGTTTGAGCAAGTTGAGCATGGTTGACCGACATGCACCTACTTGAGGGGGAGTGTTGTGAGGGTAGAATGGGTCTCTTTCTCCAATCATAGCTTATTGTGTGAGTTGTGTGCTATGTAAAGGCATAATTGTCCATCCCAAAATATGATGAAGTAAGATAACATTGGGAGGAGAGTGTGAAAACATACAAACTTCCTTCCTCTCCTTCTTTCCTTCCGTTTCTTCTTCGCTTCTTCTTCTCCATCTTCTTCCATCAATCAATCTCTTTATTTCAACTATTAGACTTGTGAAGCGATAGTATTTTTGTTCTAAAAAAACTAGAATAGTTTGTATTACTGTTTTACGTAGTTTGAGTAGGATTAAGAGACCTGAGGTGCTATTTATAAAACATATACGACCCATTATTTACTTATTTTTGAATAGAGTTGAAGAATTTTGTTTATGGTGTCTTTGCCACATTGTGAGGTGTGATGTCCCAATTATGAGAAGTGACATCTTATCCTAGTGGTGTGATGCCTCTTCTCCATTTTCTTTGCTGTGAAACTATTTATTGCGAGTACTATTTAACACTTGTTTGGCATTCAGTTTCAATATCTAGCTCCCGCATTACACCTGTCCGGCATCAGTATTAGCTATTGTGGTATGGGCTACGGGCAAGGATCCTGAAATTTTACACATACGCACGCACACACACAACATACTCTATCAATGTGGACTGAAATGCTAATGGTGAAATAGACGTTCCAGATTTTTTCAACTTGTAATCCACTTTCCATGAGGCTAGAAATGTCAGAATGAATTGATTTTTTGTAAGAATAATCTCCATGATGAGGAGATCATCCTCACCAAAAGTCAAGCCTTCAATCATTTCCCTGTGGTCCCCACATAGGTGTGTCAAACTAACCTGGAAAGTTGTTTATGTTGATAATATACATGTATGCGGAATGTATAGATCTGTTCTCTGCACATTCCGTCATCAAAATATACCATGTAATATCATCGGCAGAAAAATATGAATGCTTGTTTGAAACCTGGTTGATGAGAACTGACTTAGAGTAACTCAAAATATTGAACTAATGTAAGATATGATTACAATACGATCATGAGATAGATAAATTTTATGTATTCGTCAGTTAGGTTAGAAATACTAAGTCACTGACAGTAATAAAAATCATTGCTCTTTGGAACCTGTAGTGAAAAAAAATGAACTGACATCATAATCGTAACAAGATAAGATAAGCAATTTGAGTAAAATTCTAGGAAACAAATTCTAGAAAACCCAGAGGTATCTTGTATCTAGATATGAAATCCTCATTAGAGCTATTAGGAGTTCTCACATATCACTCATATAATTTATAGGTGTATTTGCTAATAGGATACGAATTTTTCTAGCAAATTTGGCTGTTTTTCACCCAATTTTTTATTTTGTGGTAGCTTTCACACTCCTCGTAGGTAGTCCTTTTCTATACCAAATAGAATCAGACTTAAATAGTAACTAGGGCCATACAGACGGCTTTCACTCTAGTTTCTGGAGGTAGCTGTTTCCTTAGTAACAATAGCTCACATTGGGAAGCCAACAGTCGATTATAATGGAGTTTCAAAATCAGCTGAAGGCAGAAACACTACTGATTTGAAGTCATATCTAGTAGAGGTTTATTCCTTATTCCTGAAATAAGTTCTAGAAATATTACTGAAATCACATCTAGTCCTGAAGAAAAGTCAATCAGTGTGTAGTGTGTGAAACATGTCACAAGAGATAATTTATCAACTGACTGAGACAAGGTATAATAGACTAATCATTACAAATAGTGAAAGATATATATCATCATGATATAATCTTGATTATACCTATGGTAAGTTCAGATTTTAGATTATTCATAATCAGCGCTAATCAACCAGACTGCCATAAATGCAAAAAAAAATAAAATAAAAAAGATTAAATTAATTAATCAATCAAATTGGTATCGATAAATTTACGAAGAAATTCGAATCTTACGACATCAAGAGGTTTTGTAAAAATATCAGCTAATTGATTTTCTATAGGGACATCTTCCAAGGTGATAATTTTTTCTTCAACAAGATCTCTAATAAAATGATGACGAATGTCAATATGTTTAGTTCTAGAGTATTGAACAGTTTTTAGATATATTTATGGCACTAGTATTATCACAATAAATAGTCATTAATCCTTGGTTGATCCCATAATAAGTCAATATCTGCTTCATCCAAAGCAATTGAGTACAATAGCTGCCAGCTGCAACATACTCGGCTTCAGCAGTAGATAAAGAAATACAATTTTGTTTCTTGCTTTGCCAACTAACAAGACTATTATCAACATAAAAACACCTACCACTGATGCTTTTTCTATCGTCAACATTTCCGGCCCAATCAGCATCAGAATAACCTGCCAACTCTGCAGTTGTATCAAAAGAATACTAGAGACCGTATCCTACAGTTCCACTGACATATCTGATAATCCGCTTAACTGCTAGAATATGAGATTCTTCGGGATTAGCTTGGAATCTAGCGCATGCACCAACACTAAAGGAAATATCAGGACGACTTGCAGTGAGATATAGTAAGCTTCCAATCATGTTTCTATATAAAAAGTCTGATCAACATCGTTTCCTTCAATATCTCTACTCAGCTTAGTAGTAGTGCTCATAGGAGTACGATGATGTTTAGCTGATTCTATACCAAATTTCTTAACTAGGTCTTTGTTATATTTGGATTGAGAAATAAAAATTCCATTATCCAATTGTTTAACTTGAAGACCCAGAAAATAACTCAATTCATCCACCATACTCATTTCAAATTCCTTTTTCATTTGTTTAGAAAACATGTGAGCATGATCAACAGATGTGGACCCAAAAACAATATCATCGACATATATTTGAGCAATAACATAAATTCCCTGAACAGTTTTAACAAATAAAGTCTTGTCCACTTCTCCTCTGATCAAACCTTGATGAAGAAGAAAAGTGGTCAATCTCTCATACCAGGCCCTGGGAGCTTGTTTTAAGCCATACAGAACCTTTTTAAGGTGATAAACTTGATCAGGAAATTTTAGATCTTCAAATCCTTTCGGTTGTTCCACATAAACTTTTTCTTAAAGAACACCATTCAAGAAGGCACTTTTGACATCAATCTGAAAAAGTTTGAATTTAAGATGACATGCATTTGCAAGCAAGATGCGAATAGATTCTAATCTAGCAATAGGGGCAAAAGTTTCATCAAAATCAATGCCTTCAATTTGAGTATAGCCTTGAGCTACAAGTCTGGCTTTGTTTCTGACTACAGTGCCATTCTCATTAGATTTGTTTTTGTAAATCCATTTAGTGCCAATAACATTAGTATCTTTAGGTCTGAGCGCAAAAAACCAAACATCATTTCTAATGAATTGACTTAGTTCATCTTGCATGGCACTAATCCAATTTTCATCAGTAAGAGTTTCAGAAATATTCTTTGGTTCAATTTGCGAAGTGTAACACACAAAATTAACCACATTTTCAATTTATCTAGTTTGAACTCTACTACCAACATCTCCAGTGATATCATTGCTAGGATGATTTTTTTTCACCCGTAGGGAAAGAGATTTATCAGCATGATGATCATTAGGAGTAAAATGTATGTCTTCAATACTGTGACAAATATCATCATGATTGTCATCTTGAGAGGAATTTTCTTCAACATTCAAATCATTAATAGCAATATCGATAGATTCCATGATGGTTCTAGTTCTTTGATTTAGAACTCAATAAACTATACTATTTGTGAAATATCCTAGAAAAATTCATTCATCTCCTCTTTTGTCAAATTTTCCCAGAGATTCTCTCTCTTAGAATATAGCATTTACTGCAAAAAACTTTGAAATATTTGACATTCGGTTTCTTACTAGACCAGATTTCATAGGGAGTATTTAATGTTCCTGGTCTTAGATAAACCCTATTAAGAGTATAACACGCAGTATTCACTGCTTCAGCCCATAAGTTTTGGGGTAGATTTTTACTGTGAAGCATCACCCGAGCCATTTCCTGAATCACCATATTCTTTCTTTCTACCACTCCATTCTGTTGTAGTGTAATAGGTGCAAAAAACTCATGTTTGATGCCAATGGCATCACAGTATTCAGTGAGTCGAGAATCTTCAAATTCTCCTCCATGGTCAGTTAAGATCCTGACTATACTATAGCCCTTTTCATTTTGAATTTTTTGATAAATCTTTTTACATTCTTCGAAGGCATTAGATTTTTCTCTAAGAAAAGCAATCCAGGTAAGTCTAGAATAATCATCTACCGTAACCAGAATATATCTTTTTCCCCCAAAACTTTCAGTCCTCAAGGGACTCATAAGATCTATGTGAATCAGATCAAGCACTTTGGAGGTAGCACAATAATTTCTTTTTTTTTGAGAACTTCTGATTTGTTTATCGATTTGGCATGCCCCACAAATAGTGTCAATAGGTTTTCCCAATTTGGGCACACCTCTCATTAATTCTTTATTAGTGATTTTAACTAGATCCTTTTGGTTCATGTGACCTAATCTTAGGTGCCATAAGGCAAAATCATTTAATTTGGCAGAATTACAAATATTCTTAGGATTTCTACCAATAATATAACAGCTTTCAGAGGTTCTTGAACATCTTATAACACATTGCCAGATTCATCGATAACATCACATCCTTGGCTAGTGAATTTAACTGTATGATTATTATCGCATATTTGACTTGTGCTTAGAAGATTAGCTTTGAGTCCTTCAACGCAGAGAACGTTATCAAGCTTAGGAATGCATGGTGCTTGAATACTTCCTCGACCAATGACCTTAGCCATACTCCCATCTCCAAAAGTAACATTCCCATCCTTATGATCTTCAATATGACAAAACATAGACTTGTCTTCAGTCATGTGCCTGGAACAACCACAGTCCAGATACCATTTATTGTTCTCTAAAGTTTTGAACGCAGAATGAATCATAAGGCATTTTTGATCATCATTTCTTATCCAAATGGTCTTATACTTAGAAAGTGGTTTAACAAGTTTTGCCATTTGTTTGGGAAAGAACGGATTGTTAATCCTTTTGTCATTTCTGGTCCATTGATTCTTAGCAATATGATTATCATACAAAGTTTTTCTCAATTCAGAAATTTTGGAAATCTCTCTTTAGTTCATTAGATTTCACGTATAACTCACTTAGCCTGGAATTATGATAATCGATAAATTCAGTTTGTTTGAACTTTGTTATCATACATTTTCCTGTAGGATAGGTGAGTTTTACATTATTCTTATGATTACTAAATTGAGAATCAAAATTCTTGGATTTAACAATATCAGAATTTTTGATTAATTGATTCTCTAAAAAATTTTTGTTCTTCAAACACTTTTGGAACTTATTTTCCAACAACTTATTTTTCATAAGAAGCGATTTCTTTTCTTCTTCCCATTGTCTCATTTCATCAGTTGAGTTCAATATTCGCCAATTCTAAAGAAACATTTATACAATCCATTTTCTCCATTTATAAGGATAAGATTTTATTTTCTTTGACCAATCTTAGACTTTCTATATACAGTTTCTCATAAACTATATTTAAACAGCCATCAAACAATGGAGGTCTGGATGTGTTTTCACATTCTCTTTGCATTTTGACAAATTAATGAAAAATGAACTGGTTTTACAGGAATCTAAATTCAGGTGATTAAACCTTTAATAGAATAATCCGCTCTGATACCAATTGAAAAATAACCGGTTCGTTCTCTTTAATCGGAAATACCTAGAAGGGATGGGTGATTAGGTTATTCAAAAATTAATCTAACCTATCACAAGTTTACTGGTCAAAGTAAGGTGATAAACTCGCATGCCTAAATTGATTGATAAAAGGATTATCACAACTGACTCAAATCAAATATACCTGTGGTATATTGTCTTTTCGTCGTTTGGTCTAATCCATAGATTTAATGGAACAATAATCAAACATCCACAAGACGAAGAGTTTTAGTGTGGAAACCTTAGCCAAGGAAAACCACGGGACTACATCCAGACGAAAAGTATCACTAACTGGAAAGTTAAATGAAACAAAGGTTACCTACGCAGCACCGTTGCAAATTCAGCTTCCAACTTTAGCCAAGGCCTGCTGTCGATGCGTCCATGTCCTTTGAATCAACGCTACGAATCTGCGTGCGCCCTCCTAGCCAAGAAGCCTTGTCCGCTTGTTCAGTTTGGTACACCCCAAACCTACCTTCGATCAGCTACTCCGATCTTAATTCTCAACTCTCAGGCCTTTGTTGAAAGTGAAGGATTCAGTACACCCTGAACCCTAAGTCGCTCAAATAGTGTTGAGATGCACTGGTACTATCAAACTACTGGTCAAGTTTCTATGTGGAAGACTTAAGCTGAGTAAGAGATCAAGCTTTTGGCTTTGATCTAGAAGAGAAAAAGCTCACAAGATATTTATGAGAACAAAAAGGCTTTTTGCTCTTCTAATGGACACTCTTGATAAATAAAACTTTTTTCTCTGTACTCTAAAGTGTAGAAGTGTATTTTGTAAAGCCAGAGAGGAGTTATATACAATTCGTAGCCCAGTCTATTTAGAAAGTGGGATGAGTGGAGACTAGAATTTCGGATCTGAGAAAGACTCAATCTGTGTGAAGTCCAATCGATTGTACTCTGGGTCTAATTGATTGGGCTAAGTCCAATTGATTGTACTTTGGGTCCAATCAATTGGTCTTGTACGAATAGGTTTTTTCTTCGTAAATCCAATCGATTGTACATAGTCCAATCGATCGGACTTAAATAAGTTTCTGTTCTGTAAGCTCCAATTGATTTCACAGAGGTCTCCAATCGATTGGCCTAAATAGTCCAATCGATCGGACTTTTCCAGAAGTCAATAAAATTGACTTAGACTTGGGTCTGTCCATTGACTAGGTTTGATCATTATATTTTATTCATTTTAAACCTATTTCTATGGCAACTAAGTCACTTTCCTTCCTAAGCGAGCGTACGCGATCTATAACCGACAGATGGGCAGTCGCTCAGATGACTCCTGTCGTCAACCGTCTGATCCTTGCTGTTTCTGTCTTCTAGTCTTCACGTAGTTGGCAAAGTATGCGTATTACGAAATCTTCACACTACACTGGTACTCATAGCTAAGGTTACATGAATGTTTTGTGTCACACGGAATCTTTGCCAAACTAGAATATAAAAATATTCTTTACAGAATTCATATGAAATTGTTTTATTATTTTCTTGCAAAAACATGTTGAAATGGCATAATCATTGTATGAGATTGTGATGTTTTTAACTTGACAAATAAAATAGTTTGGTTTAATTTTTCTTCTGAAATTTTCTTGGAAAAACAAAAGGAGTTTAATATCTCCCATGAGTTCCCCTACCAAAAAGTTTTTGAGGGATTTTGTGGCTATAATTATGTTCTGACATGCCTCTTATAAGTTTTCCATGTTCACAGAGGATGAGGAGCTCGTAACGAACGCCCTTGAGACAATCGTGAATTTAGCGCCATTGCTGGACCTTCGGATCTTCAGCTCATCCAAGCCATCCTATGTCAAAATAACGTAAGAACTTTGTTTTTGAGATTTTTTAGCACATGCTACTCTCGCTTCTGGGTTGAATGTTTTCATCATTTCTTTGACCAAACCAGCGAGAAACGTGCAGTTCAAGCCATCATGGGGATCCTTGGATCCTCCGTCAAGGCCTGGCATTGTGCAGCTGCTGAATTACTTGGCCGTCTGATAATAAATCCTGATAACGAACCGTTTCTTCTTCCCTTTGCGCCACAGGTTTTGGATTGTTTCACTGCTCAACCCTTTCATTGTTATTTATACAAAATGCGAGCTATGTTTTTCTGTAATTTTGTTCTCCCACATTCTTATCTTCATACAGCTCTGCGAGGACCCTAACATCTCAACGAATGCCTGATTGGTACTGCAGATATATAAGCGTTTAATTGATCTTCTAAGCTTACCAGCAGTAGATGCACAGGCTGCAGCTGTTGGGGCACTTTATAACCTTTCAGAAGTCAATATGGACTGCAGGCTGAAGCTTGCGAGTGAGCGATGGTGAGGCTTTCTTCTTGATATCACAAACCATAATTAGTATACCAACCTTATCTTTGTGAAAGAATTTTCGGTTGCTGAAAATTTATGTCTATATTATTTAATTCAGGGCAGTTGATCGGCTTCTGAAAGTGATCAGGACTCCTCATCCTGTACCTGAAGTCTGCAGGAAAGCAGCCATGATACTGGAAAGTCTTGTCACAGAGCCACAGAACAGGGCTCTGCTGCTAGTCTACGAGAATGCTTTCTCAGAGATTCTCTTCTCAGATTGTAGACATTCTGACACCTTTGCCAGGATATTGTATGAGTTGACATCTAGACCTAACAACAAAGTGGCAACGGCACATGGTGTTTGGGGCATGTAGTTAAATCCCTACCTAGTCACAGTGATCTGGTGATCTTTTTCTCACGCGTAAGAGAATCTCAGATAAGATATTTTGCTAAGCAATCATGTCTTGGTTTTAACAGGAGGTATGAGTCGACTTTTGTTTTTTTAGCCATTTTATCATTTACGTTGTCATGTGTTTAATCATCAAAGAAAGGTGTTCGTACCAACTGAAGTGCATTTTGGTTCATCAATGTTTCCTAACTACATTTTACATCATCCTGCTCTACATTAGTATATAGTACTATTAATCTCATAATCTGTTGTGGGCTGCTACTAATGCTTTTAGAACTTTTGAGATTGCAATTAGGCAAATCACCATGCCAATGGGGCCGTTCTTATTGTGATTCTAAGCCCGTCTGTAGGTTTTTTTTAGCCCGTTTGTGACTTGAAATTTCAAATAACTCCACAGGTCCTAGCCATTCATTGTTGGTCATGTTTTTTATGCAAATATATTGAAGGGATAGAGGATGTCACTATAGTTAATCTTGTTTGATGATATTAGCCTACTAACCGTGTTTCATCTTGTTTGGGATTGGTTTTGTCGAGGGAGGATGCCACTGTAAATTTAGGCTAGATCATCACTTCATGGTTCACCCTTACTGAACTAAAGATTTAAAAAATTTTAACTTTAAAACTTTATGGTTGCACAACAGACTACTCACAACCAGCTTCAGCTTAGAATTTGAAAATTATATATAAGGGAAAATTTGTTTGAGTTTCTAATTGTGTCATACATCAATAGCTATCAAATGGACAACTCATGAGACTTACATTTTTGGTAACTGAGCAAGTCCTAAATAGACCATCTCCTCTTAGTATTTGGTTTTTAACAATTAACTAAGTGTACAGTTAGATAAATATAATTTGAAGAATTATAATAGAGTAGTTAGTTAGCCATTATTTATATTTTCAGTACAACCCCTTCATAATTACTAAAGTACTTACCATATCATTTTATCCATATTTTCAAAAGGCTAGGCTTTAAAGACTTGTCTTTTTCTAACTCATCATTTCACTGGTGTCCTCAGCTGTGGATTTCAAGAATCCAATGCTGGTTTTGCTTATAAACCAGAATCCGTGCCCGAGAACATGATTGAAAAGACGAGTCAGAAAAGATGAGTCTCGTGGGCCAACCCTATTCAAAATAACCCTAAGGGCCCGTTTGGCATACCATTGGAAGCAAAAAGTAACTTCTAAATTAAGTTGTTGAATTTAAAAGTTGTTATCGGGAAGCAAAAGTTTGTTTGGTGAAATATTGATACTTACAAGTCAAAAAGTGAAAAAGTTAGTTTGGCATGAATTAAGTCAAGAAGTCATTTTCTTATAATTTTATATACATATTATATTCTAATAAATTGTTAATAAAGATCGTAAGCCAATATCACATGTTTTTTTTTTCAAAATTTGTTAATTATAAATGGTTAGTAATAAACAACGTACCAGGTGAGTCATTTTATGGGTAATTATTTTTTCAAAAAAGAGATGGTCTACTGAACTGCTCCTCAGCAAACCATCCGTACTTTTTCTCCTTTCATAAGATGTTTTCTATCTGAATTTATGAGGGTAAAATTGGCATTTGGAAAGATTCACTTAAAATTAGAAGCGTCAGTTTTGCAAATTCTTTTTGAATTTTGCTTCCACCCAAAGCAAGAAGCAAAAAAAAAATTACTTCCACAAAAAGTAAATTTTCGACTTTTGAGAAGCAATTCCAAAATAGACACCCAAACAAACTTTTTAACTATTTTGCTTATGGAAGCAAAATAGTAACTTATTTCAGTGTTGCCTAACGGGCCCAAAATTTCTTCATATTCATTTTCTCATATTTTCAAAATATTCCCTTATAACTACCTAAATCAAGATTATCAAAAAACAATTCATATCGTAAAGGGGTAGGTCCAAATCCGTTATAACGGCCATTTATTAAAGCATGGGACGTTGGGTTGGGGTTGTTGCACGTGGTGGATGGCATATTAAGTCTTACATCTCTATCTCTCATTCATTGGCAAGGAAATAGTTCCCTGCAAAGGTTTGTTTCAACTTGCAACGTGTTTCCTCGGACATGTTAGAAAAGTAACCAAGGTAGTTAGGATAGGCTTAGGGGTACGTGTTACCCAAAGGGAGGGTGGTAGAAATCCTGTACGTACGAGGAAGCCAAGCTCGATCCCCTTTATTTATTTTTAATTTTTTGAATCCACCACCTAACCCACCTTTTCAAGTTAGCTCTTGAGAAGAATTGATTTTTTATTTATTTTTATTTGGCCATTTATTTGTAGTGTCAGGATCGGGGGACAACCATTTTGGCGGACCCACATAGAAGATGAATCAATAATGGCTGATTTTTGGTAAGGAAGACCCACATTTTTGGTACCCTGACGACGTTGAGGAGTGTTGCTAGAATGTTCTATAGGCATGACAACCTTTGTTGGAATGTTCTAAGAGAGTGAAGAAGAATAGTATTAGGGACAGGATCAAGGGACACAAATTTTTACACAAAATTTCACACCAATTTTGGTGTACCCACATGGAAGATAAATCAATGACTGATTTTTGGTGATGATGATGATCTCCTCACCGTATACATCAACCCTACAAAAATTGGCCAATTCTGAAAATTTTAACCCCATCAAATGTGGGTTTCAAGTTAACCCTAAAAAATAGACGGCACATAATTCTTCAACTGTAAAAACCAGGCAACGAATATCAGAATGATTTGAATTTTTGTGAGGGAGATCTCACAAGGGGTACGCGACAGATATTTTGGGAGGGGACCTTCAAAGTTTGAAAGTCTCAGGGAGCAGCGAATTTTTTCTCTAGGGCTCTCTATAGAATTTAGGGTATCACAAATTGTTTTAAATTTGAGAAAGATGTACCTCAATCAAAGCTGTTACAAAGGATATCCCATTTTTTCAGTTTTCCACGCTCTAAACGTAAAAAAGTAACAGGGTGGGGGCGTTACCGCTATATCGCCGTTATTTTGGTTATAAGGGACATTTTTAAATCATGATATAGCCAACTAAGAATTCATGCGTCATCTATTATTCATTCATATATAAGTAGTACATAGACGAGAAATAAATACAAGGGTACGTATCCAACCAAAAAACAACGTGATTGATTATTTCATGATATGATAGAATTTATACCAACTTGGGAACTTGAACTGGGAACCTATCAATCTCATCAATCCAAGGATTCTTCTCCATGGCAGGATCAACGGTCCTCAGCGCTTGCCAAACTGCACTATTGCACTTAAATCCAGACCCAAATGCAATCTGCCACACTCGATCACCTTTCATGTTCATACCACAATGAACTACTAGATGTGTTTCCAAACCTGTAAAGAGTCATCCTTGAAGGCTCCAAATGCCAATCAATTAAATCTAGACTCTGCTGTACCTTATCAAGCACACCCCTACCTCCTGCATGGATGCAGAAATGCTCGAAAGCCTGCTTGAAATTCGGTGTATAAGGTTTTATGTTCTTCTTCAACAAATCTCTCTTTATTTTATTGACGAGGAAGTGGAGTTTCTCGGACATGGGGAGGACAAGAGGGCCTACTGTTGTTATGTTGGACTTTAGAGCGTCCGCTGCAACCTTCAAAAGGTCTTTGGAGAGGCTGACTCCCACACTTCCAGTGTCGTCTTCTTCTTGGTAAGCACATTTGTAGCCAATATCCTCATTACCCTTGTGTGTGCGGACGGTGTGGATGAGTTGGTACTTGAAGCGGTGTCGATCGGACGACCGGTTGGAGAGGAGGACAGCACCTGCACCCATGCGGAACAGGCAATTGGAGACCAGCATGGAGCGATTGTTGCCGAAATACCAGTTGAGGGTGATGTTCTCCGTGCTCACTACTAGGGCGTAGGAGTTGGGGTACACCTGTAGGTTAAGAAACAAATTTTCAAAACCAAGTTTTAAAAGGGACCGTTATAATTAGGAGTGTCAATTTGTACCGATTAACCGATACCCCCGATAGGAACCGGTCTCGATTATCGCGGTTTTGGGACTAGTTATTTTAGAGCCGAACATAAAATGACCCAGAACTGAAGTATGTAATAGATTTTGATTCTTGGTTCACTAGTATCCCGACTGAACTGGAACTGGACCGATAGAACTAGGAACCAACATATATAGAGTGATAAAGATGACAAATATTTAAAAGAAAATTAATATGAAAATGATATTTATTTGCATGTTCACATTTTTTATATAACACGTGTATATATGCTCAATGGGAAAATTGGAAATTTATTGGTATCGGTTATGGATCCATTTGTTTAGGAACTAGAACCGACCCGTTGACACCCCTACTCTTATAATGGCCGTATAATACAAGTACACAAGGGTCGGACTCCAGGGACCCCCATTTTTTATCCCCACTTTGGTGTACCCACATAGAAGATGAATCAATGGCTGATTTTTGGTGAGGATGATCTCCTCACCATATAGATCAACGCTATAAAAAATCAGCCCATTACAAAATTTCTAATCCCATCAAATGTGGTTTTCAAGTATCACGGTAAAAATCGACGGTTCATAATTCTTCAACTTCTAAACCAGCCTAGGAATATCAGAATGATTTGAATTTTTGTGAGGATGATGTCCTCACCATAGAGATCATCATCACCAAAAATCAGCCATTGATTTATTTTCTATATGGGTACGCCACAGTGGGGGTAAAAAAATGGGGGTCCCTCGAGTCCGACCCGTAATACAATGTTTAAATATATGTCCCTTATAACAAACAGCTAACGGCCGGTCACATCATGGTAAATAAAAGTCAAAATATATTTTTAAAATTTTCAAAGTAACAACGATAACTAAAATAATAACGTTGAGTCCATTTTTTTTTTAATTAGTTTTGAACCTTTTTTTGCAAATAATGTAACGGTCTAGAGAATTACCGTTACTTTATTTTTTAAAACCATAGTATAATCGGTTAAAGAACAGTCAAAATTTTATTTTTATTTTGTTTTTCAACTATCTGTTTAACGGCTGTTGTAATTTTAAATACGTTATAATATTTTTTTTAACTTCCACTACTAAATAACGTAACGGGGTTGCAGAGTTACTGCTATAACGGCATCATAGACGTCTTTTTAAATCATGCCCATAACCCCATTTAATTTGGGATTAGTTTGGAGTTTGGACAAATACCATTACACGGGCCAACATCTTTTTTGCAATAATTAATGAGACGAGATCGTGTACGTACGCCTAGCGTTGGGTAGGTTACCCAACACCAAGACTGCTCATTAATTTGCCACGGGCATTAATAAAGAAAAAGAAGAAAAATAAATTCTTGGGCCCTAGGATCGGGCTCAGGGGACAACGATCCTAGGACCAACAAAAGTGAACCGACAAGTTCACGAAACCACCATGAACCTGTGGGTTTTGCTTTTGCAAAAGTGAATGCCAGCTCAGCACTACGAACCATCGTTGGATTCTCGAGATCCACAGCCGACAACAAACGTGAACTTGTTGGTTCACTTTCGTTGGTCCCCCGATCCCAAGAAAAAATTAGCTGGTCCGCATCTTTGAAGGTTCCCCTACCAAAATGTCTGACACGTACCCTTTGTTAACCACCCTCAACCAACTAACCGAGGGTTTAACATGGGTTGGGTTTAGGCCTTGACGTATGTGTCAGACATTTTGGGAGGAGAACCTCCGGGGATCAGCACAGGGACAGCAACGAATCTTTTCTCCCTTGATCCCGACCCCTGATCCTGATCCTGACCCGCACCCCCTACCATTACCACCTCCCCCACCCATACCTCAGTATAGGGAGGTCATTGAGAATATCTTAGAAGATCAGTTGGTCTCCACCCATCGAGGAGGATACCAAAAATATCTCGTTCAGTGGAGAGTCAGGCCAGAGTCAGAGTGTACTTAGATTACATGGGAGGAGTTACAGCATGTTGATTCGAATATGTTAGAGTAGTATCATAGCTGTAACTCGATGGAGTTGAGTGCTTTTTAGCCGAGGAGAGTTGATGTGAACATCTAGCCGTACAGGGTTTACCAGAGGATTAGGAAGAAGCAGCAAGCCCACCTATCATTATGGGATGGTAGCATGGATTATTGAAGACCCATGTGTGCACATGGCGCATCACTGAAGACTCAATACTGGGTAGAGGTGTGCACATGGAAGATTTGACAGCATCAGAGTACTAGAGTACATCAGGATTGACCTGGAGCATTAGAGATCTCCATTGATCATCTCTAAATTTATGTTTTTTTTTATTTAGTTATTTTATGTTTTTATAGGTGTTGTTTATGTAGGATGTCCCATGCTAGGCACATAAGCTTGAGACGTTTATTTGAGGACATATTGGTATTTTTGATTTATTTAGTTATTTATTTATGTTGGGTTATAACTTCAACCATTGGATCATATCTTCCGCTTGAGGTTCGGTTTAGGTTAAGTGAAATCTTTTATACCTTGTAGTGAGAATTTTTAGAATGAATAAATGCATGGAGATTAAAGAGTCTCCTTTGAGCATTTTTCCAATGATTAGATTGTTGGTATGAGGCCAAGGGGTTGATTTCTACAAGCTCTTTGGATATATATTCTATGTGATCTTCCATATATGTATTTGGTTCTTAATCTTTTACCGTAACCCAGCATAACCCCGAGCCTTTTGTCCACGTGTTTGGATTTCGGGGTCGGATTGATTCTCTTTGAATTAGGCCAAATTTTGGAAACTCAACTCAAATGGGAGAATGAAGATTCTGATCAAACGAGTGATCAGAATCCTCCCAAACTTGCTCCGAACTGTCATTAGGGTATTCTACAGGGGTGGGTCGGTTTCACCAGAGGCAGGCTACTCGATCTTGATCGTCCATTTGATCTCCAGTTCGATCTGACCCAATCTTCGATCTGATTGCTCGGATCTCTTTCGAAATTAGATCTGATCATTATTGCAGCCCTTGATTGTGTTTTTATTTCGCAAATAATTATTTCATGGTTGCTGGGATTCATTTGATTGCCCTGATTGACTTCGTGCCTTAATTTGTGAGTTCTGTGCTTACATATACTTGATTAATTACACCCGTTGAGCTTTAATCATTCTTTAAATTCTTGGATTAAGGTCTAAGGAACTCTGAATTAATTATCGAGCTAATTTCCTAGGCTAGTGGGAGGCAGACGACCTTTATGCCATTGATTACTAATTTCGTTAGACCGGCACTACATTATTGTGGCATGATCTTGACTTTGAGTAAGACCCAGATTGAATTCTATGTGATTTGCATGGTGATTTGTTGATTTATTATATTTGTTGCTGTTGTTGGTAATTTTAATTAATCTCAACCTCTTTAGTTAGGATCATACCATTAGTCCTATATCAACTTGGTATGATCTTGTTGCATATTTCAGCAAGAAATTAAATGATGCAAGGCAAAAATATTCCACCTATGTCATAGGCGGATAGATACTATGATGCAGGACCATATGATCTATCCGCCCAATTATGCTTCTTAAGGGGTTTATTATGCTGTTTTGAGGTAGTTTCTAGATTACGCATCAACTTAGTTAAAAGGCAAGGTTTTGGAGTTGGGAGTGTAGATGACATCACGACTCTAGCATGTATCTTGAGGTCTGGAGTAGAGAGTTTTCCTTGGGTTTTTCCTAGGTGCAAGTTCTAGGTCTAAGGCTCTCCGGGACCCAATGATCAAGAGATGTGAGAGAAAATTGACCGGTCGACCAACATTGCCACTAGTTGATTGGGAGATAGATCAACTGCCATTGCCACTAGTCAATTGGTTGACGGGTTGACCGGCCTCTGCCGGTCGACCAATCAACACACTTATTGATCCGTGTGTTCTCCCCTCAACTAATCCATGTTGACCACATTTTCTTAGAAATAGCTCCCCTACCTAATCTATTTACTCACCAACTCTCATTGATCCTTCTGAGCTTCTCTGAGCATCTTCTGAGTATCTATCTTTATGAGAAACATCGTCTATGCCCGTTGCCTTTGTTATTGAGATTGTTTAAAGGAGATCTTTTGTTTGTGAGCTTGCCCTTATTTTGATCTGAGCATTCACTTGGTGAGCTATCTGAGCCTCTGGTTAGTGTCTGTACCTGACTTCGTGCTTCAACAACACCGAAGCTTCGTTCATCTCCAATCTCACATTGAGAGATAACTTTGTTTGTTAGGAGGGAGTTTTTCTAAGAAAACTCTCAATGTTGATTTTATTATTCTATACCCTTGCAGGAGTCAAAAAGAGTCTCGACTCATTGAGTTGTAATTGCGGCTAAACTCTATCTATAGTCTTGGTTGGAATCGATCTTGGGTCCTTTACCCTATTTTCTCTTTGTAAGGTTCTTATAAGATCAAATTAACAATGTGATAACTCGTTGGAGCTTTTGGAGAGTGGGTGTTGTGACACCGAATAACTATATATCTTCGTGTTGTAAATTGCTTTTCTATTTGCTGCTTTATTTGATTACTGTATTTAAATTATATATCAGCGCTTTTTAGTAATCAACCGAGTAGAATTTTAATAAACCTATTCACCCCCTCTGGGTCTTTTCGTATCAATACGAAGGTAACTTCACTTCTCTTTTTCTTTTGACCTTTGTGATCCAAATTTTAAGACCTATAAGGTATAGTAGTTTTAGGATATCTTCCATAAAATCATATTAAAAATACAATTTATAGATTTCTTGTCAAAAAGTTGTTTGGCAACCCGTTTAATTTCTTACTAGAAAACGTAGTTTGATTTATCACAAAACAGGTAATCAGACAGAGGTTCTATTTAAGTCTCTATAAAGGTGTGCAACTCATAAAGACAAAAATTGAGTCTACTTCTGTCATATCCTAGAGATAGTGTTGCCAAAAATTTCCTGTTGCACGTGAAAGATGCTTAAATTATCTTAAAGATATAGATATCTTGCCTTAAACCCGTCGTTGCTCATAATTTTGTGATTTCCGTTACTTCCCCAATTTTTCATTTTTGCCCCTCTGCGTAATAATCCGTTATAATGGAAAAAAAACGGTAAAGCATACTGTTTGAGTGCTGAAGACACCCAATTTTTGTACAAACGCTTTTGTCAGAGAGTGCCGTGGGCATGGGCCATTTACTGGTCATCTTACAAATGATAATTTCTCGCCTGTGATGAAATAAACGAGTTAGGCTCACGAGACCCCCTTTTTGTGCCCCCTCTCGGGAGTCATGTTCTTGGCCCTGGATTTTGACAATCCAACGGTGGTTCTTAGTGCTGCCAAAAGTGATGCCAACTCAGCACTAACAACCACTGTTGGGTGGAGAAAAGATTCGCTAGCCCCCCCCCCCCCCCCCCGCGGGGGGACTTCAAACTTTGAAGTCTTCCCACCCAAAATGTCTGACACATACCCCAATCCCTTAACTCAATCGGCGTTAAACCCTTGGTTAGTGGTTAACAAGGGGTACTCGTCAGACATTTTGGGAGGGTCCCCGGGGCCAGCTCTGATATGATAACTCAAATGCCATGTCATTGCAAGAATTCAAATCATCTCACCATAATAGATTGACTATTGATGTTCTATCCAAATTACGTGTCATAATTATAGTGGTGGGATCAAGAACCACTTGAACGGCATAGACCAAATTGATGATCATTAATACAATTTATAGCCTTGTTAATCCACACGAGATGTGTGGCCATGATATAAGTTTTGATGTGGACTAATAACTGATGTTGGTATGTGGTCCCAATGAGAGGCGACCTTTTATACATGGGCTGAGTGAGGCCCATCTGATTTGAAAGGACAATCTTCTAAAAATACACCCCATATATATACAAATGGCAACCCCTTGCCGGCCACCCTTAAGGCTTTGGCCCAGCTTTCCTGGTGTGTATGGATGAGGGGGTTTGCACGTGTCCGAGGGATTTAGTCGGGTGCTCTTAGAGGCCCTGATAGAAAAAACATTTTGACCATTAATGACTCACCTATTAAATTTAATAAAAAAAAATGCTGTAAAACGTGGCATACAGGGCTCCAATAGATTGTTCACAATATCTAGTCATACAAATAAATGAGTCACCTATCTATTATGTATTATCTATCTACAACCTATTAAAACGCCAAGACTTCCGTGTCACACATCGCTCCATGTTCAGTTAGGCACCTTTTAGTTCATTAAATGTCCGTATTAATTCATTTTTGTCTCCAGAAGGCGATCTATTACTTCATTAATGTCCCTTCAACCTACTCACCCTTATTAACGTAAATATTTTGGTTTTAAACAGACCTATAGAGTAGTTAGTTAGCCATTATTTATATTTTCAGTACAACCCCTTCATAATTACTAAAGTACTTACCATATCATTTTATCCATATTTTCAAAAGGCTAGGCTCTAAAGACTATCTTTTTCTAACTCATCATTTCACTGGTGTCCTCAGCTGTGGATTTCAAGAATCCAATGCTCGTTTTGCTTATCAACCAGAATCCGTGCCCGAGAAAAGAAAAGATGAGTCTCGTGGGCCAAACCTATTCAAAATAACCCTAAAGGCCCGTTTGGCATACCATTGGAAGCAAAAAGTAACTTCTAAATTAAGTTGTTGAATTTAAAAGTTGTTATCCGGAAACAAAAGTTTGTTTGGTGAAATATTGATACTTACAAGTCAAAAAGTTAAAAAGTTAGTTTGGCATGAATTAAGTCAAGAAGTCATTTTCTTATAATTTTATATACAGATTATATTCTAATAAATTGTTAATAAAGATCATAAACCAATATCACATAATTTTTTTTTCAAAATTTGTTAATTATAAATGGTTAGTAATAAACAACGTACCAAGTGAGTCATTTTATGGGTAATTATTTTTTCAAAAAAGAGATGGTCTGCTGAACTGCTCCTCAGCAAACCATCCGTACTTTTTCTCCTTTCATAAGATGTTTTCTATCTGAATTTACGAGGGTAAAATTGGTATTTGGAAAGATTCACTTAAAATTAGAAGCGTCAGTTTTGCAAATTCTTTTTGAATTTTGCTTCCACCCAAAGCAAGAAGAAGAAAAAAAATTACTTCCACAAAAAGAAAATTTTTGACTTTTGAGAAGCAATTCCAAAATAGATACCCAAACAAACTTTTCAACTATTTTGCTTATGGAAGCAAAATAGTAACTTATTTCAGTGTTGCCCAACGGGCCCAAAATTTCTTTATATTCATTTTCTCTCATATTTTCAAAATATTCCCTTATAACTACCTAAATCAAGATTATCAAAAAACAATTCATATCGTAAAGGGGTAGGTCCAAATCCGTTATAACGGCCATTTATTAAAGCATGGGACGTTGGGTTGGGGTTGTTGCACGTGGTGGATGGCATATTAAGTCTTACATCTCTATCTCTCATTCATTGGCAAGGAAATAGTTCCCTGCAAAGGTTTGTTTCAACTTGCAACGTGTTTCCTCGGACATGTTAGAAAAGTAACCAAGGTAGTTAGGATAGGCTTAGGGGTACGTGTTACCCAAAGGGAGGGTGGTAGAAATCCTGTACGTACGAGGAAGCCAAGCTCGATCCCCTTTATTTATTTTTAATTTTTTGAATCCACCACCTAACCCACCTTTTCAAGTTAGCTCTTGAGAAGAATTGATTTTTTATTTATTTTTATTTGGCCATTTATTTGTAGTGTCAGGATCGGGGGACAACCATTTTGGCGGACCCACATAGAAGATGAATCAATAATGGCTGATTTTTGGTAAGGAAGACCCACATTTTTGGTACCCTGACGACGTTGAGGAGTGTTGCTAGAATGTTCTATAGGCATGACAACCTTTGTTGGAATGTTCTAAGAGAGTGAAGAAGAATAGTATTAGGGACAGGATCAAGGGACACAAATTTTTACACAAAATTTCACACCAATTTTGGTGTACCCACATGGAAGATAAATCAATGACTGACTTTTGGTATTGATGATGATCTCCTCACCATATACATCAACCGTACAAAAATTGGCCAATTCTGAAAATTTTAACCCCATCAAATGTGGGTTTCAAGTTAACCCTAAAAAAATAGACGGTACATAATTCTTCAACTTGAAAAACCAGGCTACGAATATCAGAATGATTTGAATTTTTGGGAGGGAGATCTCACAAGGGGTACGTGACACATATTTTGGGAGGGAACCTTCAAAGTTTGAAAGTCTCAGGGAGCAGCGAATTTTTTCTCTAGGGCTCCCTATAGAATTTAGGGTATCACAAATTGTTTTAAATTTGAGAAAGATGTACCTCAATCAAAGCCGTTGCAACGGATATCCCATTTTTTCTGTTTTCCACGCTCTAAATGTAAAAAAAGTAACAGGGTCGGGGCGTTACCGCTATATCGCCATTATTTTGGTTATAAGGGACATTTTTAAATCATGATATAGCCAACTAAGAATTCATGCGTCATCTATTATTCATTCATATATAAGTAGTACATAGACGAGAAATAAACACAAGGGTACGTATCCAACCAAAAAACAACATGATTGATTATTTCATGATATGATAGAATTTATACCAACTTGGGAACTTGAACTGGGAACCTATCAATCTCATCAATCCAAGGATTCTTCTCCATGGCAGGATCAACGGTCCTCAGCGCTTGCCAAACTGCACTATTGCACTTAAATCCAGACCCAAATGCAATCTGCCACACTCGATCACCTTTCATGATCCTCCCTTTAGCTTCAGAATACGCGAGTTCATACCACAATGAACTACTAGATGTGTTTCCAAACCTGTAAAGAGTCATCCTTGAAGGCTCCAAATGCCAATCAGTCAAATCTAAACTCTGCTGTACCTTATCAAGCACACCCCTACCTCCTGCATGGATGCAGAAATGCTCGAAAGCCTGCTTGAAATTCGGTGTATAAGGTTTTATGTTCTTCTTCAACAAATCTCTCTTTATTTTATTGACGAGGAAGTGGAGTTTCTCGGACATGGGGAGGACAAGAGGGCCTACTGTTGTTATGTTGGACTTTAGAGCGTCCGCTGCAACCTTCAAAAGGTCTTTGGAGAGGCTGACTCCCACACTTCCAGTGTCGTCTTCTTCTTGGTAAGCACATTTGTAGCCACTATCCTCATTACCCTTGTGTGTGCGGACGGTGTGGATGAGTTGGTACTTGGAGCGGTGTCGATCAGACGACCGGTTGGAGAGGAGGACAGCACCTGCACCCATGCGGAACAGGCAATTGGAGACCAGCATGGAGCGATTGTTGCCGAAATACCAGTTGAGGGTGATGTTCTCCGTGCTCACTACTAGGGCGTAGGAGTTGGGGTACACCTGTAGGTTAAGAAACAAATTTTCAAAACCAAGTTTTAAAAGGGACCGTTATAATTAGGAGTGTCAATTTGTACCGATTAACCGATACCCCCGATAGGAACCGGTCTCGATTATCATCGTGGTTTTGGGACTAGTTATTTTAGAGCCGAACATAAAATGACCCAGAACCGAAGTATGTAATAGATTTTGATTCTTGGTTCACTAGTATCCCGACTGAATTGGAACCGGACCGATAGAACTAGGAACCAACATATGTAGAGTGATAAAGATGTCAAATATTTTTTAAAAATTTAATATGAAAATGATATTATTTATTTGCATGTTCACATTTTTTATATAACACGTGTATCGATGGGAAAATTGAAAATTTATTGGTATCGGTTCTGGATCCATTTGTTTAGGAACTAGAACCGACCCGTTGACACCCCTACTCTTATAATGGCCGTATAATACAAGGGTCGGACTCGAGGGACTCCCATTTTTTATCCCCACTTTGGCGTACCCACATAGAAGATGAATCAATGGCTGATTTTTGGTGAGGATGATCTCCTCACCATATAGATCAACGCTATAAAAAATCAGCCCATTCTGAAATTTCTAATCCATCAAATGTAGTTTTCAAGTATCATGGTAAAAATCGACGGTTCATAATTCTTCAACTTCTAAACCAGCCTAGGAATATCAGAATGATTTGAATTTTTGTGAGGATGATCTCCTCACCATAGAGATCATCATCACCAAAAATCAGCCATTGATTCATCTTCTATGTGGGTACGCCCCAGTGGGGGTAAAAAATGGGGGTCCCTCCAGTCCGACCCATAATACAATGTTTAAATATATGTCCCTTATAACAAACAGCTAACGGTCACATCATGGTAAAGAAAAGTCAAAATATATTTTTTAATTTTTCAAAGTAACACCGATAACTAAAATAATAACGTTGAGTCCATTTTATTTTTTTAAGTTTTGAACCTTTTTTTGCAAATAGTGTAACGGTCTAGAGAATTACCGTTACTTTATTTTTTAAAACCATAGTATAATCGGTTAAAGAACAGTCAATTTTTTTTTTTTTTTTTCAACTATATGGTTAACGGCTGTTGTAATTTTAAATACGTTATAATATTTTTTTTAACTTCCACTACTAAATAACGTAACGGGGTTGCAGAGTTACTGCTAGAACGGCATCATAGACGTCTTTTTAAATCATGCCCATAACTCCATTTAATTTGGGATTAGTTTGGAGTTTTGACAAATACCATTACAGGGGCCAACATCTTTTTTGCGATAATTAATGAGACGAGATCGTGTACGTACGCCTGGCATTAGTTATGTTACCCAACACCAAGACTGCTCATTAATTTTGCCACCTGCATTAATAAAGAAAAAGAAGAAAAATAAATTCTTAGGTCCTTGGATCGGGATCAGGGGACCAACGATCCTAGGACCAACAAAAGTGAACCGACAAGTTCACGAAACCACGGTGGTTTTGCTTTTGCAAAAGTGAATGCCAGCTCAGCACTATTAACCATAGTTGGATTCTCGAGATCCACAGCCGACAACAAACGTGCACTTGTTGGCTCACTTACGTTGGTCCCCCGATCCCAAGAAAAAATTAGCTGGTCCGCGGCTTTGAAGGTTCCCCTCCCAAAATATCTGACACGTACCCTTTGTTAACTACCCTCAACCAACTAACAGAGGGTTTAACATGGGTTGGGTTTAGGCCTTGAAGTATGTGTCAGACATTTTGAGAGGAGAACCTTCGGGGATCAGCGCAGGGACAGCAACGAATCTTTTCTCCCCTGATCCCGACCCCTAACTATTGGTCCAACGCCCACTTAGAAGGGCTCTGACATACGACCGGTGGAATAAAATCTTTCAATTTTGCCAATTTGGGTCTCCCCCTCATGGCTCATTAGTCAATTTTAGTCAATTTTGGAAGATTAGTTTGGAAGGATGAATCTGTAAATTGAAACAACTCAAGACAACAAAGAGAAAAGATGTAATTAACGATGTAGACTTCACGACTTTCGTATGAGCTTTAGTGATTTTGGTTACTTACCGCTGCCCTCTGGGCCCACTGACCGCATGGATGTTTAGCTCACCCCTTGATGAATATACACATAAAAATTATCCTGATTGATAAATCTCTAACCATTAGATTTTAGCATATCTTAAGACATAGTTCTAGCCGTTAAATTCAACCATTTTTTGAATACTAAAATCCAACGTATAGAAATCATCAAACAAACTGATTTTTGGAATGAATATCTACTAAGGGGTGGGCTAAACATCCATGAGGTCAGGTGAGTAACAAAAATCGCTAAAGCTCACACCTTTGGCGCGAGGTCTACCTTGTTTGAAGCTGGAAATTAAAAGTCCTAAGCTGTCTATGAAATTTAAGGGGAGGCAATTAAAACCAAAAATAAAGAGCCCACTTTGGCAGTTGCCTTAATATTACAGATATATTAATTTAGTTGTACTTATAAATTATAATTCTAGAAATTAATAGTCTTTATTAAATAAAATCGCATATATTCAAAGTCGTAAATAAAATATTAAATTATCCTTCAAAACTTAAAATAGATAATAATTTTGTAAAAGATTTCAAAATTTTGGAATCCAAACCTTTTGCAACATCACAAAACCTCAATTAAACATCAAATCACCCTACTTACAGTGGAGAAATTTTTTGAAGCAGCGATCATGCGTCAATGATCACGCACCACCTACCACATATACCATGGTATGGGAAATGTTCGAGTACAATTCGGGTTTGTCATTTAAAAATGCGTTAAAAAATTCGGCAAAAATAATTTATTAAATAAAATAAAACAAAGAAAAATAAAATATTGATAATTTTTTTTTGTATTTTAAAAAGATTATTCATGTTCAAAATAAAATAATTCGGAAAAAATCGTGTATTATTCGAGAATCACGGTAACCTTGGAAGTGAAATAAGTAAATATTTTCTTGTTTAAGCATGGTAGTTAGGGAAAGGAGGAATGTTAGCAAGCAACCCCCCAAAAAGAGTTGCACAGATGCAACAAGGGGTTGCTTCCTAGCATTCTTGAAGAGAGAAGAGCACCAACTTGGAGGAGTTGCTGGGCAAGATCTAGTGAGATGAGGCCCGCACTACAGCCCATGCCACCAAGACTGTGACTCACGATATTACTCCTGAGCTTGTAGTGATTTATGATCATGGAACATAGAGACGGCGTTGGATTAAACAAGCTACTATTCACCACCAAAATCCCTATCTCTGTAGCTTTCACACCAGTTTTCATCAAAAGCTCATCGACGGCTCCAAACAGCACAGCTTCCAATTCCTTCCTTGCCTCCGCCATGCATGGGTTGGGTGGCAACATCCACATAGCTTCCGGGAAGTACGTCGACTGACCTAACCCAGATTTCTCCAAGATATGCCTCTGAAATCTCAAGCTCTCTTCACTGAATATCCCAAGAAGCCCTGACCGTTCGATGAAGATATCATAGCTGCATTTTAGTGAATCTTTAGGTTTGTAGCATGAGAAATCGACTAGGAAGACCTTACGAGGGCCGGAAGTTATGTATATTTTAGCTAGGAACATGAAGGACATCAGACAAAGAACTGTAGTAATGAGGTTGAGCTTCAGGTGGTTGCGAAGCTCCAAGAGATCATACAAGTTGATGCTCCAAAGATGGATAAAGATGAAAGCCAGGAGAGGAATAAAGAAGTGATACATGGCCATGGCCAACCTGCTTGCCTAACAAAAAATGAATAAAAATACAAATATTGCAGGTTTTTTTTTATACTTGAAGCTGGAGTGGAGAGACGATCGACTGTGAATAACAGGAAAGGTTCAGAGACTCACAGTCACAGCTCAGTTAGAGAGAAGATCAAAACTATAAAAGTGAGAATCTCATGATTAAGAAAAGGTATTGCAGAGACTTAAAAGAGAGATAGAGACGGAAGGAAGGAGGTAGGGAGGGAGGGAGCGCTTGAAACTCTTGGGAGGAGGTGAAAGGATTTATAGTACGTGCAACTGCCTAGGAGAGTCTTTGCGGTTGAAGGAATTAAGTGAGGCAGAGAGAGAGAGAGAGAGAGATGCAACTACCTAGAAATTTAACTTTAGTAAAAGATGACCACACAGAGATCCAACTACCTTGGTGCTGCACATGAGTTGTGATGATTGGTGCTGCACTAATATTTTATTATATTTGAAATTTTGAATTTATTTTTTGGTAGCCCGAGGTGTGCAACACATGTGCCAGCAGTTGGGCACCAGATGGACCCCGGACCATACAACCGAGAAACTTCTGCTGTTGCCTTGCCACTCCAAATGTGAACATAAAAAAATGAGAAAAAAAAATAGCCAAACAAATGATATTATATCCCAAAAATTAGAACAACAAGAGGAAAGGAAATCAGCAGGTTTGTTTGCTTTATGTTTTTTCTTTTTGATAGGTTTAAATTGGTTTGGAGGGGTTCAACAATGTTTTTAAATGGACAGATCTAGTAAGTTGTGAGCGAGATTAGGGAGGGGGTGTTCACGGGTGATTTGTGTACTACTTTTTATTTTTGTTTATATTTTATTTTCCTTTCTATTTTTAGCTTTTGGTAGGCTTCCTTAGCCTCCAAGGCCTTTTTCAATAAAGAATTCATACTTATAAAAAAAAAGGGGGGTGCAATAAGAGGAATTCCCAGGATGTCACCCATCCTAGTACTACGCTTGCCCAAGCACACTTAATTGCAAAGTTCTTATATGGGATCTAGTGCATTAGTGAAAACATGAAGTTGATTGTTTGCTTTATGTTGGAGCTCCTAATAATCGAAGGATGGTACATGAATGCCATCTAGCTCTCCCAAAGCCATGGTTAGGGCAATTCATCAAAATGCATGTCAAAGCATTAGAAGAACCAGAATAAATTATGAGCTAACCCCTCTCCCTCCATTGCTAATTCAACTCCTTCAAGAATAGCTTTCAACTCTTCCTTGGGTGTGGAAAATTATCTTAGCAGCCAAAGAAAGAGTACATGATTATTTTATATGGAGGATCGCAAATGGTAATAATATATATTTCGATTTGGGATGACCTTAATTTGGATTCTCTCGCTTTCTGGCTTCAAAACCCGTCGGATCGATCTTTCAAATTGGTGTCCGATCTCCCATCTGCAAGGGACCAATGGAACCTTCCAGCCTTATCAGCCTTGTTTCCCCATTCCATCATTTAGCATATCCTTAACACCCCCATTAACTCCTCTCTCAGTACAACATTTTTTGGGCCCTCCATCTGAAAGAAAAATTCTTAGTGGGGTCAGTGGACCACTCTCAATCAGGTCAATTCCCCCATCATCCTCCAAGATCTTCTGTCAGAGTATCTGGAAAGATATTTGGGCACTGAGAACTCCTTATCGAGCCCAACTCTTCATTTGGAAACTCTTAAGGAGCCTTCTCCCTACTTGAGAAAAGCTTCACTCTCGCATCCCAGAGATAGATCCCTCCTGCCCCCGATGCAGTCACCTCAGGGAAGATGTCATTCATGCTTTGTTTCAGTGTCACTTTAGTGTCATGACTTGGTTTTGGACCAATTTATCTTTTACGCACTTCCAATATTTCTTCGGACAATATTATGTTCCTGATGGCAAACCTCTTCTCGGAGAAGAACAATGGGGATAAACACCATTATAGGTTAAATTTCACTTGTGTTCTCTTATGGCAATTATGGCATATCGAAAATGAATCCATTCACTCGATCTCCTCACCAGGATCAGTTTGCCTCCAATATATAATGCATCCTACTCTCTCTCTTCCTTGATCTCCCGTATTTCGTGTTGGCAACCACACCAAAGGGAGGATGGCTTAAAATGAACACTGAGCTTAGAAGCAGTCCTAAAAAATGTGCCAGGTTGGGCTTTATCGTCCGAGATGAAGTGTATAACTTGATTATGGCAAGTGGTTTCCCCGTTCGAACACTTGATGCAGAGGAGGTAGAGGCGAAGGCTATCCTGATTAGCTTATAGGCTGCACAGGATGCAAATTAAGCCTGATCAGATAATTTTGAATTGGATGCAATGGATCTGGTGAATCTTCTTTGTGCAAGCTTAATGGAGGTTGGATGGTAAACTGCAGGGGTTTGTGCTAGTATTTTTGCGGGAGGTTTATTCGTTCTCAAACATTTCATTTACGTACTCTGGACATGTATCTAATGGTGTGGCTCATACTGTCGCCCATAAGGCTAAAACCTTTTCTAATCCTATTTTGTGGCACACTTTGAGTCTGGACTGACTATCCTAAGAGCATCTCCAACAGAACTCTAAATCTCTAGTTTAGAGATGGGAGATACTCTAACCGTGCTCTATATGGGGTCTCTAAAATAGAGACCCCATTTTGGGTCTCTATATCTGGAGACCCACAAGGGGTCTCTAAAACAAATCTCTATTACTGTTCATAGTTAATAAATATCCATACTACCCTTTTGTTTGCACTCATGTACAATATTATTCCTAATGTATCTTTTACAATTTCAATTGGAAAGGTATCGTCGATACCTTTAAAATGAGACTAATATTTAATATGTTTAATGTATATTTTAAAAATAATTTTTATTATATATTAATTAGGGTTTAGGGGTGTCAATTTTGCTGGTTTAATCGGAACCGAGAACACCGATTTCGATTCCACATTTTTGGGAACAGATTAAAAAAGAATTAAAATTGAAACTGAACCGAAAATAATGGTTCCGGTTCTGAGTGGTTTAGTATGGAACCAAAACCGATAGGACTCGGAAGCGAACCGATAGGAATCAATATGAACTGGAATCGATGTAGAGGTATAGTGTTAAAATTCTCATATTATTGAGATTGGAACGAATATACTCGGAACCGTAACCAACAGAAATCAAATAATCGATTCTGGTTCCAGGTCCACCATTTTTAGAACTAGAGTCGTTAAGACCTGAAACTACTAAGATCCAGAACTGGAATTGTTAGTTCCGGTTCTGTCCACCTCAGGAATTGAAACGGAATTGATCCATTGATACCCCTACTGATTAGGACCGATCCGATAAAAAAATATATCGATCTGAATCCGATCTGAGATATCGGATCACATAATCGTGATCTAGAACTGATCCAATAGGTAGAATAGAGTTTTGAACCCGATCCGATCTACTAAATTATTTTATAATTATATAAATTATATATTTTATTCATTCAGAATTGAATTATTGTACACCAATAAGAGGAAATTTTGAATTTTGGATGGATAATTTTAAATTTTCGAGGAAAATTTGAATTTAAATCGTAATTTGAATTTTGGAGGGAAATTTGAATTTTGGGAGGAAATCGATTGAGTTTTTAGAAGAAATAGTTAAATAGTGTCTATAGAGATAGGTGAATAGTATTATAGAGATGTGTTGGTTGGAGTCATTGTGAAAATCAATGTGTTCCAAACGCACTTTTTAATAAAAAATAGTATTTTGGGTCTCTAAAATAGAGACCATGGTTGGAGTTGCTCTAAGCCATGTCACAGGATTGTTGGTGCTATTTTTATGTGGGTTAGTTGTTGTTTGTTTGTTTTTCCATTTAATGAATATGGATTACAAAAAAGAAAAAAGATTAGCTTTCAGCTCTACCATATAAATTGGCTGTTGAGCCTCTCTACCTTAAAAAGCAATGATAAGAATTCTAGCTAGTTGAATCATGGATGAAACTCAGGTTGGGCGGGGCTTGGGTTTTGTCATATGAGACTTGGGTTGGACCCTAACCTGCTCAATTGGCTTCTGACGTAACGGAGAGTGTGAAGTCAATCACAAAGACCAAACAATGGAATGAAGATCATTGTCTTCAACCAAAATCACATAAACTCTTTGAATCCACAAGGTAAAATGATGTAGAAACTCCAACAATAATTCAGTTATTCATAATATATAATGTATTTTGTCCCAATTCCAACACATTCATAGATCCTAAAATGCTTCTTTTCTGAAATATTAAAATTACTAAAAATATTAAATTTCTTAATTCGACTAAAACTCTTTTATTAAATTTAGAATTGCTAAAATATACATTAATTTTAAAACAAATTAGAACCTAAATAAACTTACTAAAACATGAAAAATATTTATTAAAAATTAAAAAAAAATAACATTTTGACCTTTTTTATATCTTATTTTGTCTTTGAAAAATAACTACACCAAAACGTGGAAAAAACTACAGGCGTCGTTTTCCCTACAAAAACAACATACATGGTCCGTCGTATGTTTTTGCATTTTATCAGAATAGAGAAAACAACTGATTTAGTCCGTTGTTTTTTAATCCAGTGACCAAAAACAGACGAACCATACAAAAAATGACAGACTCTGACCACAATTTATCATTTAAAACATGACGGACTGATGTTAGATTAATTTGCGTGATTGGTCTATCTATTGGCTAAAGTTCTCAATCTACTAAAGAAGATAACCAATATACACAAGTTGGAAAATACAGATGTTTATTTCTTACCAAGTAACTTGTATTGTTCATCGTATTTTAGAGATCAGTGCTAGAAAACTATAACTAACATGACTTGCATGTCAAGCCATGAATGAGTTCACCACCCATTCATAAGTAACCAGATCTAAGCAATAATAATTCTACAGCGCCAAACATTAACTATACTAACCAATGAGAATATAAGAATAAACCTCTCCTCGATTAAATGGTGTTGTTTGACAGGAGTTAGGGTTGGGGAAAAAAAACCTTAAACCCTAAAAAATACCTTTAGATGATATCGGCAAGGGTGTCTAGCGACGATGGAGGCAGAGTTCCCACGCACGACCCCAAATAAAGTATAAAAAAGGAAAAAAATGTAACAAGGTATATCAGATACTTTTTGACGTCAGGTAGCTAGCACTATTTTTGTTACTTACTGTTGCCCTCCGTGACAACTAACCACATGGATGTTTAGCCCACCCCTTGGTGGATATAGAAACCAAAAATCACCCGGATTGGTAATCTCTAGCCATTAGATTTTAGTACTTTTTTAGTAGTGATTCTAGCTGTTGGATTCAACCATTTTTTTGAGTACTAAAGCCAACGGTTAAATATCATCAAACAAGCTGCTTTTTTGTATGAATATCTACCAAAGGGCCCAAAACATCCATGCTGTTGCTGGACGAGGATGGCAACGATGAATAACAAACATGTGCTACGTACCCAACACCTTTTAATTCAGGTATACCATGTTACATCATGACCCTATAAAATATAGGAAAAATTACTTGAGGGGCCGTAACTTTGTAATTACAGCCTTTTACCCACAGATGTTGCTCTATTTGGCTTTAGTGTAGCTTCAATTGCTCCAGACCTTATCAAGCTATAATGGAGTAAAAAAAAAGAAAAAACAAACTTTATTTTCTGTTCTGGATTCGTTGAGGAAGAAGACGAAGCCACCACCAAGACGATCTCTGTTGCAATTGAGTTTAAGAAAAAAAATAAAGCAAAAAAGAGAAAATCTCTCATTCCCTCTAGTTTCCTCTCCCTCTCCTTTTCTAGCGCTTGAGGTCCCTTCCAGGGGCCCCATCATTGAAGATGAAGACAAAGCGACCACCAAGACAATCTCTGCTGTAATGGAGGTTAAAGAAAAATAAAAGCAAAAAAGGGAGGGAGATCTCTCATTCTTTATAGTTTCTTCTCCTTCTCCAATCTCTTCCGTCTCCTTTTCCAGTGCTTAGGGTCCCTTCCAGTGGTCCCAGAAATCAATGAGTGAATAAATGGCTATACTGAAGCCTTTGGAGTCCAATCTACCTTGTTAAATCTATTTTCGAAGATTTTACGATCTGCGGTTTTTTGGTACTTTTTCTACCATATTATGAATTAGGTAAAAAAAAGTACCAATTTACAAATCTAGTAAAAAAAGTATCAATTTTTAAAAATAGATATCTGACCATATTCACGAGAGATTATTACACTGCAAAGCCATTGGAAGGGACCCCAAGCACTAGGACAACCCCCTTAAATTCTACCTCGGCCGGAGAGATTCATGATTGAAGAGGGCAATGGCCACTTCCATCTCTTGCCACATGGGAGCAGTTTAAAGTGTTCCAGAGCTCATAAATGGGTATTCTCCAACAGAAATTTGGGGCTTCATCAACAAAACTTGGCTTGATATCCTTACATCGCATGTATGTCAATAATTGACCAAGCTGCTCTTCTAAGAGAGCTTGTATATGTCCACCAGCCTACTGTTGGTAAATTTGTATTTGGTCTAGTTCCACCTACAAAACATGGCTTGATATCCTTACACCGCATGTATGTCAATAATTGACCAAGCTGCTCTTCTAAGAGCTTGTACATGTCCACCAGCCTACTGTTGGTAAATTTGTATTTGGTCTAGTTCCACCTACAATAAGTTGCATTTCCGAACATTTAGATGAACTGGATGGGGTAATTAGTTCGTTTAAGATCAAGATCACACATAAAAAGTGGACCCACTTGAGAAAGGATAGTTAGAGGTGGAGATTAGGATTGGGGAGGCGCTGTAGAGGAGAAATGGTGGATGAGGGTTTTTATGGAAAGAAGATTGTTTATGTAATGGCCTGTAAGAGACGAATAGATGACCAAAAAACTAGTTTTAGATCATAATGAACTTGATAGGGTAATTAGTTCGTTTGAGATCAAGAACGACGATCTCCTTCACTCTAAAGATGATGATCTTCTTCACTGATTTTTGCTTCCTTTGTTTTTTCATTTTCTTTTTACAAATAAACCAAAAAACTAAAGTTAGCCTCTAACCTATGCCTACAACCTACGACTGCTACGCCTTTAACTACTCGTACGAGCTAAAGGGGCAAAATGAGAAGACATGGGTATGGAACAGCGCATTTTGGGGTGCTGGGCCAATATTCCAAAAAGGTACCTCATTTCAGCCGAATAGAGCAACATCTATGGGTGAAGGGCCGTAATTGCAAAGTTACGGCCCCTCGAGTAATTTTCCCTAAAATATATATGAAAAACACGAACCAAGTTCGCCACTTTATGGAGGCATTTTAAGTTTCCCACCCTAAAAAAATGACGAACACAGTCCACCATCTCCCCCTTCTTGTGTGCAAAACGACGGATCAAGTCCATCGTTTATCGAACAAAAAAGGGCAGTCCAAGTTTGTTTTTTGCAAATGGCTGGGAAAACAACAGACTTGGTCGAAAATAATCTTTTAATAGCAATTCCAAATTCCAATTCCAAAGTTAATATTTTGATCGAACTACTTGACATAATCATTGGCGACTTGTTCTACATCACTACCTATACGTATGAATCCTTAATTAAATGATGAAATATAAATTTGTGGGCCATTGAATAGAGAAAGAATTGTCTTGTTTCATAATTTTTTACACGTGGGCGGCAAGGAAACATATTTAGGTACGTATCATCACCACTCTAGCTAACAACCTCCATCATTAAGATTACAACTAAAATGAGACATTACACCTGTATCTACTTCACCTACATCTGATGAGATTGGCCATGATAGACCACTAATACTTGTTAGCTATTCGTAGCTAGGTGCGTACAAGTTTTGTCGACATACAAAATTAGCTAACATAAAGAATCTAGACCTTACAGTAAAAACAATTTGAATAGTCTATATGCCTATTAGTATTTTGTCACGAAATTGCTAAAGAGGTAGATTGTAAAGTTCATTTTTGTGATTGGCTAATTTCATAGACAAATTGATTTCAAGTCAATGAGGTGTAAGTCTTTAAAGTCTGTTTGATCTAAAGATGAAACACGCTGAGTGAAAAATGAAGATTCAAAGGTTCGATGAAGATCCAATGCGTGTAACTACTTACAAAGTCACCACACAATACATCTAGGTTGGTAAGTGACCTAGCGACTTGGTTTGACCATAATTAACTGATGGTACTAGACCTTAACCCATCTGTCTTATATGTTTAGTTGATCATAGGTGATTTGACTTAGATACTCGAATACCTTAGATTGTGATTAATTGACTAGCTGGTGTTTAATTGACTTTATCTTGACTTTGTAGAGACTTTTAGGTTAAAATTAAAATGATTAAATTATGTTTTTAACTTGAGATTCAAAGTCTTCAGGATTCATTCGAACGAGCCCCAAAGTGGTTCGAACGAACTTCATTTTTTTCGATCGTTCGAATGAACATCACTTAAAAATCATGTTATTCCTCTAAAAAAATATGGTTTGAACGATGTACACATTTGGTTCAACCGAAGACACGATTTTTTTTTATTACGGAAACATGATAAAATAAGTTTTTCGGATTCAATTATTTCCTAATGAGTTTAGGACTCTCTATCAAAAGCCTAAAAGCTCATAACAAAAGGGCCTCAAAATCCATAACTCCGACTTGGGCGAATCATAGTTGCAAATGCAAGCTTTTGACAAGATCTGCTTGAGATCCCTGAAGTTTTTCAACCTGGTGGATTTAAGCCAAAATATCCATGGTTTAAGGGGATCGAATTATCATTTGAAGGTCAAACTTACTATTTTTAGAAATTTAATAATTTTAGGGTTTGGATGGAGGTTTTGGTCGAATTAGCTAGAAAAGATTTCTAATTACTGTAATCTGGTTATTCCTTTCTCTTCTCACCTCCGAAGCTTTCCACTGTCAGCTGGTTCACATGGATTAATCCTTCAACGTATAGTATGTGGACGCTCAATACTGATGGCTCCCTCACTTCTCTTACATTTATTGGAGGTAATATCATTAGAAACAGTGGGATGGTCCCTTCTTGTCCACGCGCAGATCCGTGCGATTTTCATGCATGCGCATATATTGGGATCGATCATTGAGTTACAAAGTATTCTTCAAGGCATCAAATAGCTAGATATCACAGTTGATCGACATTTGATTAGAGACAATTGGAAAGAGCTCCAATCCTTCTCCAGATGGGACATTCATCATGTATATATGGAGGGAAACAAACAAGTCCTGCTATAACTTTCTTGCTTCCAAATGTTGTTTTCCCGATCTTAAAATTGTGCCATAGATTTCCCTAGCGACCTCGTCAAGTTTGTTGAGGACGACGAGGCTAGCGGATGTAAATATGCTTGACTGTAAATCATACGTACGTCTATTCTAATAAATTCTGGTAGGGGTCCTGCTTAACTGATCCAGCTTGCCACCAAGAAAAACAAAAAAATCTTTACTCTAGGTCAACTTTTTAGGCTCAGTAACGTCATAATCAATTACGTTTTGACAATAATGATCACCATGGTGGTGAGGGAAACTTGGATTATTCTCCATATGGGCCCACCACTGAGTGTAGGAATATGGTCCACGGGTACAAAATCCACGTGCCGTGATCTGCTGCCCTGTCATCGAAGTTTTAGTCCATAAATGGTGACTAGACCGCTAGCTAGATCGGACCGAGTGGACAGAAGCCACGGAGCAGCAAGCCATGCTAGACCTGGACTGGACGAAGCCGAGAAGCCGGGGAGAGGAGATATCTACTGCATGGCACAGCTGCACGAGGAAACCTGCCTTTGTGGGATTGAACCCACGACGTACCTCCCACAAGAGGAGGGTACACACACTAACCACACACACACACATATATATATATATATATATCTTATTATATAGCTAGACGGCTAGGTGTACATGGTGTGATGACTGAATACTACAGGTACATGATAACATGAACTATGAGCAGGATGCCTGCTAATCCTAGCTAGCCATATAATTCATGGGCCTATCCTATGCATCCTTTTCTATTAGCTTCAAAGTCCTTAGATACATACAGTCAAGATCGTCCAATGGGTATGAACTTTGGGCTACTTAATTCCCATAAGAAAAGTGTTATATGTTATGTGGAGCTAGCCTGATGGTCCTAGAGTACTGTGCATGAAGATAGGATTCCACAGCCCAGCCCAGCCCAGCCCAGCCCAGCCCTTAAGGGTGTTTTCTTATTTTTACACAGAGATACATACGAAACCTTAATTTTGTCTTGGGGTTATATATACCTTAGTTGATTAGAGACGATTATTCATTGTATTGTGAGTATTTACTTTTACGTATGCGAGCAGTCAGTGGCCGTACCTTGATCACGAGGGAACCACATAAATCTCCGTGTTGTGTGTTTGAATTTTCGCGTTTACTGTTCTTTCTCCAACAAAAAAAGTGGGCCACGAATCATTAATCTTGTTGGTGATAGCTCTATCCATTATTAAAGAACAGATGAGCTCCTTAAACCAGCTGACAAATCATTCTATTTTCCAACAACTATTAAAGCTGCACTGAAAGTAACATTGGTACGTACGGATGAGATCGTTGAGTATAACTCCATAATTAATGAAGAACAGCTGAGCTCCTTAAACCTCACAAGGCAACTTACTAGCTAGAGCTGCACTGAAAGTAACATTCCAACGATAGATTTTGTTTCTCTCAGTCCAAATTTAATTTCCCAACTTCTGTTTTGACAAGAGATACGGATACCCACGTGAAACGGCATTCAAAGGGTCTCCCCCATGGTGTGACAGTTCAACGTGAACCAAAAATCCTTTTAGTTTCAATTCAACGTGCCATTTTTGTCATTTATTTTTCATTTTTTATGAATATGGGTTTGGATATGGATCTTTTTGACCCATTTATGTTCTTAATATATTGTTGTGAATATATTGCATGATGATACATTATTTTATTTTATTATACACATATGTTTATTTGATTTTGCATATATGTTATAATGTTAGTTTATTTATTTGTTGTTCTTTTCATTTAATATTAATGCATGTGCATATATGCATAGAGGTGGAGAGTACCCCCATCACCTAGCAAAATCATTGGCTTTTGGGGGATTATATTTTACTCCCGAAGAGAGAGGGTGATGACATTACACGTGGCCCACACTTAGTGAAATCAATGTCTTAACCAATTAATATTCACTATAAAATATGTATCATGAAAAATATGAAGATACATCCTAATATGGAAATTTCTAGAAATTAGTTTTAGGGTTAGAATCGTTCATAACTTGAAAAGTTATATATTAGGGTCCCCTATCAATTATGTTTAAAAGTACAAATATAGTAAAATTATTGAAATGTCCCGACATAGTAAAATTACAAAAATACCCTTCTAAAAAAATTATCCAAATACTCTCAAAATTTGAGAATAGGGTCTCAAGAGAGGTCATCGTATACACAATATGGTGGAATGACTAAATTACTCCTAAGTTATATAATTATCAAAATAATCTTTAAGGAAAAAATTCAGGGAATTACAAGCACATGCCCACACTAAAGTCCATATCAATCTGGGTCTAGAAAAATTCGAGTTATTACAATCAGAGTAGAAGCAGCACAGTTTTGTTTTGTAGCGAGATCTTGAACAATAAACTTGGAGAAGAATATTAGGGGTAGTTGAAGAGTAAATGGCCCTAACGCCATGTTAATGCTTTGATGACCTTGTTCAAACATTTCAATATAAGTTTGAATGAGATGGGGTTAAAAGATGTAACCTTGAATGAGACATTAAATATGAAATTTAGGAAATTTGTGTGGTGTACGTACACTGAGAGAAGCTCGAGGGGCGAGCCTTGAATAGGCCACGTGGTCTTAGTTTCTACTCAACGAATTTTAGTCACACTCATCGAATTGTGAGGGCACCCCAACCTGTTGAAAGCACCTCACGAATTGTGCTTCAATTTGCTTAATTTACGAAAATGCCTTCCACAAGTTAGATTCAAGATCATTACACGCAACTTCATGTAAGTGTTTAAGGAGCCATGTGGCACACTATTAGAGGACTCTGACGGTCTGACTGTATGAATGATTGGCCAGTCCCTAGGTGGATCTACAAACCCAAAATCAGCTTGATTAGTGATTTCTAGTCGTTGGAATTGAGTTATTTTCATGGGTTGATTTTAACCATGGAAATTTGAGCATTATTGGCCATTATTTGAGGTACAAAGATCCAAAGGTTTGAAATCACTAATCAGGCTATTTTTGGTTTGTAGGTCCACCTAAGGATTGGAAAAACATCCATACGGTTAGAGTCCTCTTAGAGTGCCATGTGGCTCATCTTGCACACTGTCGTCAAAGTTCTACTCTAAAATAATCACATCTATTATTTGTCAACAAAATTGTCAGATGGATTACAAAAAAAAAAAATTGTCCGATGAATGTTTAGTTTGGGTGCCCTCACAAGTCAAGGGGTGCGACTAAAATTTCCCTTTTAATTTTATGTGCTTTTTTCTACCAAAAAATTATATTTTACTAAAAATACTTGTCCAAAAATAATAGAATTGTAATAAATATTAATGCGCGCGCTTCTATTAGATCTTTACAGGCATGGGTTCGGAATTCATTGCTGCACTTGGCAGGGTTTGGGGTAGACCTGGACTTCCTAGTGTGTTGGGCTTTGGCCTCAGGCAAACTTGGGCGTCAGCAGGTGGGCTTGAGCTCTGACCCACATCCCAGCCCAGCAATTGACAACCTTACTCCTTTCTAAATCAAATGGAAGTCTTAGTGCACGTTAGTAAAACTGCAAAACCTCTTTCCTAAAACCCAATTGGTCCTATTTTAGAGTCAAAATCTGAAAAAATGCAAATACTGGGCCAGAACAACTGGACCTGACCTTGTCAGCCCCCATTTTTTGGATTTCCAAACAGGCCCTTATAATTATTCGAATAACGCAAAATTCAAGCAGATTGGATTAGGCTGGAAGAAATCTTTGATACAGAAGGTTGTTTCAAAAGTTTGATGCATCCTTTCTCCAAAATGTCACTTAGCAGACTCTTTAGGGCTACTGATCCTATGATGAAAGAAATGCTTAAATCCAATGAATAGAAATCACTCATCAGGATGAATTTTAGTGTTTAGGAACATAAATGGGTGGGTCAAAACAGTCATGGTGTCAATGGGCCAGAAAGAGTGTGTCACGCGTCATTTTCAGGAATGGATGTATCAAACTTTTGAAACGGATGATCTTTAGGCAGGGGAAAACCCAAGCCCAACCATATACGCTCGGGTCCAATGTACCCAACCCAAGCTATGCATCTCAAGCCCAAGCCCAAGCTGGGGAAAAGTTATCGGCATAAAAGGTTTTTGTGTGTGTAAGCGAGATGGTATTTATTAAAGGGTCGGGAGGGGGGACAACCATTTTTGACAACCATTTGGTGGACCCACATAGAAGATGAATCAATGGCTGATTTTGGTGAGGATGATCGCTATGGTGAGGAGATCATCTTCACAAAAATTCAAATCATTCCGATATTCGTAGAGTGGTTTAGAAGTTGAAGAACTATATGGACCGTTTATTTTTATCATGTAACTTGAAAACCACATTTGATGGGGTTAGAAATTTCAGAATGGGCTGATTTTTTTGTTGGGGTGATCTATATGGTGAGGAGATCATCCTCACCAAAAATCAGCCATTGATTCATCTTCTGCGTGGGTCTACCAAAATGGTTGTCAGAAATGGTTGTCCCCCGATCCCGACCCTTAATAAATACATCTAGGGGGATGCCATGTGCAATGCACATGCACCTTAAACGTGGCATACTCTTAGAGACCACTGACTATACAGATGTTTGGCCATTCATCCTGATTGGTAATCTCTATCCGTTGGAATATAGTCTTTCATGGTTTATTTTTAATTGTGGATTTCTAATAGTATTTGGCCGGGTACTCTTAGAAATCAAATTGTTAGAGAGGTTTGGGATTTTCGTTTGTGTTTCAAAGTAACATTCCCAAAGTTTCAAAAATCAGTAAGAGTTGCCTGACCACCCACAATATAAGCCACGTGGCAATTTATTAGAGGACACTGACCATATAGATGTTTGACCAATCCGTAAGTGCACCTACAAACCAAAAATCAGCCTGATCAGTGATTTCAAACCTTTGGATCTTTGTACGGAAATAATGGTAAATAAAGCTCAAATTCCTTCGATTAAAATTAACCAACGAAAATGACTTCAACTAACGCTTAGAAATCACTGATCAGGTTGATTTTGGGTTCTAAGTCCACCTAGGGATTGGCCAAACATCTATACGGTAAGTGTCCTCTAGTAAATTGCACGTGGCTTATATTGTGGGTGGTCAGGCAAGTCTTACTCGATTTGTGGGGGGTTTGATCATTTCTGCATTTTTTATTTCTTTGTTTTATGAAGATGGAAGTCATGGAGGGTTTGATTTCTGCATTTTATTTTTGTCCCTTGATTCTATCTACCCCCATTCTTCCACTTTTTCACTTAGGTTTTATTTTGGTTCTAATATATTCATAACATCCGATGGAACCTGGAAGGTGGTTGTCTTTATTTTACCAATTAGTGTGATTACCGGGGGGGGATATATTTCTGTTTACAATTTTTATTAATATTTTATTATTAAATATATATCTTATATACTTTTTGGTAATAACAATAACATAACATTAAAAAATAATATTCATGGTTTAAATATATCTTATATACGAGTACAAAAAAAAAAATCATATATATTTTTTGGTAAAAATAATAAAATAAATAGTAGCATAAAAAAAATTATAAACATAGTTTAAGTTGAACCGTTGTAACAGACAGATAATGTTTATGGCTTGACTGTTGTATGGGGTCTCATCATAATAAAAATAAAAATTTAAATATTTTTTAAATTTTTCATTAAAACGTTAAATAAAATGAATAGTATAAAACTACTATTTTCAAAATAAATTCGGTTATAATGTTAAGTATCTTTCAATTATAACAGTCGGTTGTAATTAAATGCTACGATACATTAACATTTGAGTTGAGTATCTTGCAATTTGTGTTGATTTATGTTACTGATGCTCAGGGTTAATAACATTTGAGTTACTAATTTGTGTTACTAATGCTTTAGTTTAATCTCTGTTTTACTGACGGTTTAGTTTATGAGGACTTTTTTTTGCTTTTAGTTATTTTTTTCTAAAACTAAATGGATATTGTCAAACTCAAACCGAATCAGAATTAAGAGGGATAATCTGTAAACTTCAAATTTTACTGCCTGTTATATGTGGTTATCGTGTCAATTTGGCAATGTCCTCATTGTACTTAGAGATTGTTGTTTCCTGTCTTTCGTATTGTTGTTCATCATTATTATTTAATTTATTGACTCATTTGTCTTTTTATTATTTAATTACATCAAAATTGAAATTCGTAGCGAGTCTGACTTCTCTCATGTCCCAATCTTAAAGAACGGTATCCATTGGATTTGAGTCTTTTCATGGTTTGGTTTTCATCCATGGGATTTGAGGATTATTTGGGATACTCAAATCACCAATCAGGTTGATATTTCTGTACGTCCACCAAGGGTGGGCCGAACATAATTTGTTGTTGTGAGCAACTTATTCCATTTTCATGAGTAAGTTTGTTTAATTTTTTTTGCTTATTTAGAAGAACCCAAGCATCATGTATGTGAAGTAAATCACTTGGCATAAAATTAAGATGAATAATTTCAACATGTTCACCACCAAATAAATAAAAACTCTCATTGGTTTCTAATAGAGATTTGACTACATTCGGTGGGACCATGGGAGTTGGTATGTCACCTGTCGTGAATGCCTCTCTATTCAGTACCCATTTTCAAAGAGCAAATTGCATGCCATCCTTTCTATTCATTCCAGATTTATGTTTCATTAACAAAACCACGTTTCAGATTTAACAAAACATGTTTCATTAACAGATTGGGTTGAATTAGATGTATTGGGATATGTTGATGAACATGGTTCTCCACTCAAGAACATGGTTGGGTTCTGTTAATGAACTTGGTCATCCACTCATTATGTTTCTTAACATAGATGGTTCTGTTAATGGTTGGATTGAATCCACATTTGTTTGGAATGATGGGGAGCTTATGCAATTTATTTCTCAATTATTTCTACAAGTACCCATCTTTCATTTACAGATTGGTTTGAATCCCCATTTTTTGGAATGTTTTTTGGAATGATGGGGAGCTTAAGCCAATTTATTTGTTCATTGAAATGAATTTATCTGTTTTCATGGCAGCAAAATGGTTGCCCTCTATGTTTACTATAAAGATAGATAATTATATTTACCATCTATGTTTACTACAAAGATAGATGATTGATATATTTACCATCTATGTTTCCTGCAAAGATAGATGATCGATATATTTATCATCTATGTTTACTGCAAATATAGATGATTGATATATTTGCCATCTATGTTTGCAAATATGTCTGACAAAGAGTAGAAGCTTCCTAAGCACAAGCATCAACTCCAAAGTTGATTTCCCACCAAGTTGAGTTCATTCAAAACCATTCAAATTCTTATTTAATCAAATCCCATTTACTCCGCACTTTCCAAGAAACTTCATCTTTGAGAAGGCCTTTATGGAGGTATGCAAATCTAACTCAACCCATATTCTTGTCCAACCTTTAGATAGAGTGAAAGCCGCACCCTCAACAATAGCATGGCATTTAGCTAGGTAGTTAGTAACACTCCCTAACCCTCCAATAAGTGCACCTCTAATAGAACAATTTGCCTCTCTGATCAATACTCCAAAGCCACCAATTCCAAGATTGCCTTGAGAAGATTTATCACAATTAAGCTTAATGGACCCCCGTTTAGGAAGAATCCAAGCACACGGTCTAATAGATGGATCATTTATAGGCTTGAGTTTAACACCAATGTTTTGCAAAATAGCCACATCCACACCAAACCTACGCATGTACTCCATGAATTCCATATCCATGAGCGCCAATATAATACTCCGAGTTAAAAAAAAAGCAAGGTCCTTCAAAACCCCATCAAACAATTTGGCCTTCCTAATTCTCCAAATAGCGACTATGGTATGGATAGCGTCAGGCATCCATAGGTAATGAACAAGAAGGCTATTATTTCTACAATTGAAGATAGATAACTAATCATCAATATACAAAGTGCGGTTAAACAAACCTAAAATGGAGGTCCAATGTAATACCTTGAACTTTCGTTCAAAGGTATTTTCGTGAATTTTTAATTTGAGGATACTTCTATAATTAAAAAAAATTTGAACATGTATTTATCATTTCTAAACATGTTACATCATATATGTGTACCTAAAACAAATTTTGAGAACTCTATTTGCGTGACACATAAGACTTTTTTTGACACTTGACACATAAGGACATTTTTTGTAAGTAAATATTTTTCAGAGTTTTACATTGTAATACCCGGAACTTTTGTTCATGGATTTTGAGTAAATTAATTCTAAAAAGTTGAAATTGACTCTTATATTTCTTTTTTTACAATTTATTTTGAATGATAGTTAACTATATTTCTATTGTGGTCTATAAATGGCATAGTTGTAATAATTAATTAGTGAGTTATACTTGTTGGGTGAGCCCGTATGGCCAATTTAGAGGCATTTTGGATTTAATAATAATCTAAAATGAAACATACTTAATACCCATAGGCCTTAGGCCAATTTTAACTCATATCCATCTTAAAATAGGCCTTTTAGTGAGATATAAAATTCACCCATTTTAAAGTTACGAAATTCACCTAAAATTAGAAATCATACTTTCTAAACTTATCTAATAAAGCATTGGAAGCTTGAAAAATCTTAGAAACCCTAAACCATCACTCCAATTAATATTCATCTCATCTTTCTCTCCATCTTCCTCCATTGAAACACTTCTATTAGAGAACTTGAAGAACCTTCGAAGCCCTAGAAATATCATAATATCTCACCATTTGACATCATCCCTTAAGACAAAAATGTTCATATTATCGAAATGTTCGACATACTCGAATCCCAACTTCATCTAACGACAATTGGTAAAGACATTCGCGGCTACATTTTCACCATTGATTCAAGTATGGATGAAGATCAACGGACAAGGTAGGTACACCTACATATTTTAATAGATAATCTCTCTTATTTTACTTTATTAATCATATTATATTTATGTGCTTAATTAATGATGTTGTGGATATTATTGTGATTCGAATTTGATCAAATCGGTCAGTGTGCCAAATAAAATGGGTTATAGATAATGATTTTAAATAATATTGAAGTGTTAGTTCGGGTATGATCCTAATGGATACCCGCGGAAATAAAAATTAAGAAGGGTTTGGAGCCCTAAGATGAAAGACCCCAAACCCCTACAGAAAACCCTTTTAGCTACTCCCGACGTGGGAAGGAGAAAGAGACCCAAGATTGGGTTGTAGTTATAAGCGTATGAATATAATATTATTGAGCTAATCGTGAGAAAATATTTATTATTCTTGACGTTACTAGTTTATATCATCTGTTATGCATTAAATATGCCATGATTTTTGGGTTAGAATATGCGATATTATCTGTAATATATATGCAATGTACAGTGGATTATCTACTGGGCTTTGGCTCATGGTATTTACCAAATATTTCAGACTTAATTAATGACGGTGTGAATTTTGGAGTTGATGCACTTGATGAGAGCGATAATAGCATGGAAGATCGAAGTACAATATGAGAATGTTGATGAGATCAACACGGGACTCTAGATAATTTTTATTTGTATTACTTTTATAGGCTTATTTGTTAAAGACTCGCACTGTCTATTATTTAAAAGTTTTATTTAATTTTAAAATCATGAGGATGATTAATATTTGACTTCCTAAACACTTTAATTTAACCCTTTAGATATATAGTTATGAATTTTTACCCAATGCATTAGATTTTATTGATGTACGGTGCTTATAATTATTTTTACGTATTATCCGAATACTATTATCCTTATGGCAGATTTTTGAGTCGAATTGCTAAAATAAAATAGTAAATGACATTTTTAGGCAAAATTCATTCACAAAATATGCTTAAAATAAGTTTTTAATTGTAAATAATTAATAAAATAAATAAAAGATGCTTAAAATGAGTTTTTAATCATAAATAATTAATAAAATAAATTTTTTATTAAAATTATATTTTTTAAAAAATTTTACTCATACTCGCTTAAATTCTGAAAAATTAATTCAAAAAGCCTATCAAACAGAAGTTTTAGCCAAAACGTCTATACAAAAAAAATTTACTTTAATATATTATAAATTATGATCATTTTAAAAAATTTATTTTAGAGTATTTTATTTTTTTTATTTTTATCACACCTTGGATCTTAGATAAACGGGTCATTTTTCAAGCATTCGAGTAGGATCCGAGCGTGACATACATAGGGGCTTTAACTTAATAATAATTGGTTTATGATTATGATACACCCTAGGGGTAGATGTGTAATGACATAATCTTATATATTGTTTAAAATGACATAATTACAAGATTTAACAAATAAGAGATTTTTTAATTGAATAAGTACTATTTTGTATTGGATGTGTGCCAACATAGCTCACATTGTCCACACGATGGGAATCCCTAAGATTTAAAAGTTGCCACATAAGCTCTAGACAATAAGAATAATTAAAATAATCTAATTCTCAAAATATTCCTAAGGAGGAATTTTATAAAAATTGAGATTTGTGGGAGATCTCCAAAAGTTGAAAATGTTGCGGAGACCTCCCCATATTGTTAACACATGTAAGGATCACCACAAAAAGAAATAAACTAAATAAAAACTTTAAAAAATCCTTAGATTTTGGAATCCTTTGATAATCGATACCAACTAAAAAACATTAAGGGAAGTGAAGATTTCAATTTATTTATGGGTCGGGCTCCGTTGACAAGTATAAAATGATAGGTAAAATGATATGGATACAATATAAGCCAGGTGGCACACTGTTACAAGACTCTGACCGTATGGATGTTTGTCTTATCCCATGGGGGACCTGTAAACCAAACATCAGCCGGATTAGGGATTTATAAGTGTTGCATCTTTGTACCTCAAATACTGCTCAAATTCCCACAGTTGAGATCAGCCCATGAAAATAAGTCCAATCCAAAGCCTATAAATCACTAATCAGGCTGATTTTTGGTTTGTCAGTCCACCATGGGATAGGACAAACATCCATACGATCAGAGTCCTGTAACAGTATGCCATGTGGCTTATATTGTGTCCATGTTATATTATCTGTCATTTTATATCTGTCAACGGACCCCAACCCTTTATTTATTAATAGAATTCTTTTGAAAAGAAAATTTTTTATCTCAAAACCAAATGGAGCGTTTTAAAAAATTATTAATTGGAGACAACTTGTCAATCCTCTATGAAATAAAATAAAAAACGTAGACACTACCCATCAATGTGAAAAGAAAAACAAAAAGGAATGAACACCTAATCAACTAATTACATTTAGAAACTTGTGACATTATTAAAACTAAGTTTTTCAAACATTTGCAAACTAGGAAACCAGTGATCAAAGAGGAATTCTTTTTACAAAACAAATTAAGAAAAAACTTATTGATGAATTAGGAAACTCAATATAATATCCACACTTGACACCTAGTGATAAAAAAAACCATAACATTGAATCTCTTGGACATATGACACAAGTGGGGACTACCACCTAATGCCAAGATATGTTGGCATTTTCTAACAATTCCACAAGCCTTCAAAAGCCACCAACACGACTTCACCACCATTCATAACTAGCATACCCCTACTTGAGAGAGAATAGAATAACTCTCTCTTAATCTGCCATTTGTCAAAACGTGGGAGGCTATAGGTATTTCCCAATGAACTTTACACGTCAATACACGGACCCATTCTTCCTCCATCAAGTGGTAAGGACGCACAATATCGATACTTCATCTTTTTGTCATCAAAAATATCAAGAAGATAAGGTAAGTACACTCTACAATGTCGAATACTCTTGTCATTTACTATAGTTTTGTTAATTATCATATATATTATATTTTTGGTGTATTGCTGAAAATATAATCACATATGTTGATCTTATATCGAAATGCATCATAGATTCATGTTTTTTTTTTTTTTTTTTTTTGCATTTATTGGTGGGAATGGAGTTTTGGTTGGTCTAGATTTCTTGTAGTTGGTCCAAAGTTATTTTGGTTAGTCCATATTTCTTGTGGTTGATCCAGATTATGTCGAAAATAATTTATTATTGATGGGGATAAGAAAGTAGAGGAATATGCATTCTTGATTTTGGGTTGATATGTTGATTAACATGTTTGAGTAATTATGAATGGATTATCTTCATTGTATTGTATACTCGTTGTACTTTATTAGGCATTCGACTCACGGTATTACATCGACCCAATTTTAGATTCTTTTTAACCATACAATGGGGGAAGATACGATGGTAGACGATGAGATGATGAAGGAGGATATGCCATTAAATGAATAACCAAAATTCACAAAAAAATCTATACTTAATTTTATGAAATTTTGAGTTAATTGATGTAATAAAGAGGATCAAATCGAACAGTCGATAGTTAAGAAATTAATAGTTTGATGTTTAGATAGTTTTGAATATTGAACAGTTTATTAATTCATGCTTTTGGCTTAAATTCATTAACCTGTTTTATTGTGTAGAATTTTATGAGTATTGAATGACTATAAATTTTGGTGTGTGAAATGTTTAAATATTAAAAAAATACTATGATTTTACAGATTTATTTTAGAGTAAATTTTTTTAAAAAATTTAAAATTATTTTGGATTATGTCAAATTATTTATTTTTATCACACATTGGATCTTGGGTAAATAGGCCGACCCACGAGCATTTTAGTCCAGTTTAGGTACCCGAATTTGGGGCGTGACAATATCTACTTTGCAGGATTGCATTTGAATAGAATATGACGAATAGATTTTGAGTTCATATTGCACAAACCACATCTCAAAGCAAGTTTTGCCCCTCTACCTTGCAATTGATTATCAGTAGGTAACTTCCCAAGAAGGATTTTCCATGCTAATGAAGTTGTACGTGGGTGCACATCGGCATTCCAAATCCACTTGAACCAAGCTACTTTCATATGCTTTTCACAAATCGCCTCATAGGCCAATTTGACTGAAAACCCACCTTTAGATGACGCATTCTAGACTCGCTTATCCTCACTATCCGGAGAAAGACCATATAAATGATTGAGACCATGTAGATTACCCTTAGATATTTTTAAGATTTCTTAGAATGTTACAGAATTTTATGTTTTTTTTTTTAATCTTTTAGTGCATTTAGAATTTTCAAGATATTTTTAAGATTTCTTAGAATGTTACAAAATTTTATGTTTTTTTTTTTAATCTTTTAGTGCATTTAGAATTTTCAAGATATTTTTAAGATTTTTAGAAAAGCTCTCTCTATAAACTATACTTTAGGTTAAGGGGAAGATTAAGCTCAATCTGTAAGCTTCGGGTAAAATTTTATTGATTTTAGTTAAATTAATTTTTAAAACGTACTAATTTGTAATAGTTTTAAAAGGCTACATTGTTAAAATATATATTTTATAACATTTATATTAGTTGCATTAATAAAAATATTATGATATTAGTTAATTTAGTTCCAAATTACTACTAGTTTTATAATCCATTACCCTATCTGTTTAAAATCCATATTTTATATCATTTATTTTAATTGCATTAGTACAATATTGTCATATTAATTAATTTAATTTCATATTATTATTTAACTGCATATTATTATTAATTACATTAGTTTCATATTCTATAAATTATTACATTAGTTACCATTCCATTATATTGTACTACAAAACATGGTTTAATATTTCATTACGTTACACTACAAACTTAAAGAGCTAAGAGAGAGAGCTTAGGGTGTGGGTGGGTGTTCTTTTGTAGACTTTTTTGTGAAATGACCTAATGTACCTCGATTTGTCTATTGGAGGTTTAAATGGGGGGTACTTTTGTTAAAAAGATGGGTGAGGGGATATATAGGGTAATTTTTCAAATGAGGGGGTATAGGGGTAAAAAAGTCCAAAAAGGTAAAAAAAAATGGTTAGTTTTTCAAAAGGTTGGGGCAGTGGGCCATGCTCAACCAGTGTTGGGCCGGGCTAGGCCGTGGGCTAGGCCTCAAGTGGGTGGACCCAGCCCCGACTGAGAGACCACATCAGGCCGAGCCCAGGCCAGGCCGCGGGCCAAAATGCCAAACTGAAGTACTTGTCCTTTCTATAAAAAAAAAAAGAATTTGTGTAAAGAATTTGGCTACATTATTCGGAATGCTAAGAATGAATGCTTGCTAGCAGGTTGCTCTTCATCCACAGCCACTTCAGCAAAAAAAGCAGAAGCAAAAGCATTAAGGTGGGGCCTTCAGTAAGCAATCCAAGCCAATTTTTTGGAGCTCGAGATCTAGTCAGATGCAAAATGATTGATAGATTCTCTTAGTAAAGGCTCTTCTCCAGTGGGATGGTCATCCACTGCTATATGTGTAGATATTTTATATTTGGTATCCTCCCTGAAATGGTCTTCCAATCCTCCTCGATGACTTTCTACAGCTCTCTTGTTGGATATGGACTCTGTCTCCTCTTACCTGTTTTTGGAATGAAATGCTTGCTTACCAAAAGAAGAAGAAAAAAAAAAGCCATATTCCTTAGGTCCACTTATTAAAGGACCTAAGAAATAAAAGTAGATATAAGAAGTGGACAATCAAGTTGAATTTTGATCTCTAGGTCCACCTAGGTATAGGCCAAACATCCACACGGTCATTAGTCTCTAAGAGCGTGCCACATGGCATTTTTAGGTGGTGCACGAAAAAAACGCAGAATAAAAAAAGTTCTCACTCTTGCGCCCAGTATGAAAGTCACTTGCCCCTTGAACAAAATCCTGGCTCCGCCACTGGATTTAACCCTATAGGGAAAAGATGTAACAAGGTATGCCTGAAACTTTTTCAAATGTGGAAGCACAATTTTTGTTACTCACCACTGTCATCTGGGCCCACTGACCACATGGATGTTTATCCCACCCCTTGGTGGATATACACACCAAAATTCACCCTGATTGGTAATCTATAACCATTAGATTATTTTAGCACTTTTTAAGGCGTTCGCATAGCCGTTGAATGCAACCATTTTTTTGGGTATAAATGTCTACTAAGGGGTGGGCTAACATCCATACGGTCAGTGGGCCCAGATGGCAGTGGTGACTACCAAAAATGCTGCTTCCGCATTTGAAAATATCTCAGTATACCTTGTTACATCATGACCCTAACCCTATATCATAGTCCTTGTTAGCGATCTTGTGTTTACTTCACGAATTTTACATTTTTTTCATACAAAGTTTATTGGTCATAATATTTCAATAATTCAAAAACGAATACAACACATTTTACCTTTTTTCTTAAAAATTTGGCCGAAAAAATGACGCACCAGGTTCGTCGTTTGTGCTTCATCTGTGAAACACTCTACCACTTGGGCAGACATTAGGTGAGCATCCCTCCTCGCTCTAACCTAGTCCATAGGCCTTGTTGATCACCTATTAATCCATCCACATAAGTATGTTTTGTTTTCCTTTGATGAGGTCTCAACTTTAACATTTGAATTGGGTCATCGCAACCATAAGATTTGAGGACTAATATTTAGATAATTGAGAAGCTTTAACACTAAGCATGCGTGCAACTTTATCTTCTCATTTGTCATGGATAATGATAAAGTACTTGCATAGTATTATAAGTGAAGTATTGAAGTAAATTATGTAAGTTTGAGTATTGTTGTGTGTTCTAAAGGCATAGCTCATATAATTGAAATATTACTAAGGGTCTGTTTGGCAACCAGACACGGATTTGGAATTGAAAATAGAAACCCAGGATTTGTAATTTCTAAGAATTTGAATTCAAAGATTTGAAATTTCTTGTGTTTGGTTGCACCATGAAAATTACTAGGAATTCCCAATAAATTATAATTTTTTAGCCATTTGGACATCTAACAAAATTAAAATTTCTATCCATCTACATAAGAGAAATATAATCTCATGAACTTTGTGTTATAACAACTGCTATTTTTTTTCTTTGTCATTCGTCAATTAAATATTATTGATACTAATTTAAAGAAAAAATTTTAAAAATAATAATTAAATTATATTGATAATTTTTTGACTATGATTAACCTGTGTCAAAATATCGATGGCTAAAGCTTAAGTGGCACACGAGGCAACAAATACAAATGTCCATCATCAACACTACTGATGGACCACATTCTAAGTACGCCATGTGGCACATTACAAAAGACAATAGACCGTAGTGATGTTTATCCCATCCCTAGGTAGACCTACATACTAAAAATCAAGTTGTTTAGTTATTTCTAACCTCTAGATTTGAGTACCCCAAATAATGCTAGATATCTCATAGTTAAAAATCAACTCATAAAAGACACGAATACAATGGTTATAAATCACTAATACTGTATGGATACCTATATGCTAAAAGTAAGGTTGCTTAGTTATTTATAAGCTTTGGATCTTCGTACCCCAACTAATTGTAGATATCCAACGGTTAAAAATCAACCCATAAAAGACACCAATCCAACGGTTAGATACACCCCTAGGTGGACTTACAAACTAAAAGCAGGCTGATTAGTTATCTCTCAACTTGGATCTTTGTACCCCCAACTAATGTTATATATCCCACGGACGGTTAAAAATCAACCCATAAAAGACATCAATCAAACGGTAACAAATTTGTAATCCGTTGATGATGGACCACAATGAGCCATGTGGCACATTAGTAGAGACCACGGAGCATATGGATGTTTGTCCCATCTGTAGGTGGACCTACATGCGAAAAATCAGGCTGATTACAAATTTTTAACCTTTGGATCTAAGTACCCTGAATAATACTAGCTATCACACAGTTAAGAATCAACCAAAAAAATACACCAATCCAACGGGGTCAAATAACTAATCTTACTGATTTTTTATTTATAGGTCCACCTAGGGATAAGTATGAGAGTTGGAGCCGGATAAAAATTCTTTTGAATTTCTCCACCAGGAAATAGAATTCTAGGAATTAGAAGTTTCTTCTCCCCCCCTAAAACTTCTAAATCGAGGAAATTCACGGAATTAGAAATATAATTCCTCAAATTCGGTCCTCTCAAAGGCATAGATTTATGATTCCAAGAATCACAAATCCAAATCCGGCTCAATTCCGGGTACCATATTACTAAATATATTTATTGACTCCCTCTCGAAATATACCAAATTTTTAGTTTCCAAATTGTTGAAATAAGACGTATAAAACACATAAAATGTATGCCGAATTTGTCATTTGGCGAATTTTTTAACCGATATTTTGAAACCCAAAATCAAATAAAACTCAAATTTTTTCCCGTATCGAATTTTTACCGTATTTAGTGAAGCACACTCGAGATTTACATTGCATATCTGGAAGTCAGACACCTCATGAGTGATTGCACACCAGATGTGTGTCACGGTTTCAGGTGTCTCAGCACAAAGTGTACCTCAGATGTACCGTATAAATATTTACACTGGCCTGAAGATTAATTTGTCCATAAGCAAGGAGCTACTTTAGATTTTCCCATAAAGAAGGGACTTTTTGAAAATTTGGATTCAAATCACGGAGCACCTCTGTAATAAAACTACGAAAATGTGTGTACGTGTGTCGGACTCTTTCTTCACTTCTCTGTCTGAAGAAAAGCACCAGAATCAACTCTCCCCTGTTGAACAAGAACTGCAAAAGCGGTTTTTTTGGTGTCTCAGAATCAACAGAAAAGCCTACGAATTGGGTTTTCTCCAGAGCAAGAATACCACCCAAACAGTGGGTGCAGGTTACTTAACCTACACCCCACTCCATCTCCAACGCCATTCTGAGATCCATTCCCCTCTTCCCATGTCTCCAAAAGGACCAAACCCAAATGGTTCTATCCTCCTCCTCCTTTGCATTCTCGTGGTCTCATCGGCCGCACAAATACAGAAACCCATCTTTGATCAGACCTTCGACGAGAGATAACTTTTTCCGAAATTGAGAAAAAATGGAGTTTTCAAGTTGGGTTTTTGTCGTTTCGATCTTCCTTTGCTTCTTCGCATCTGGGTCTTCTTCGATAGAGAATTTCCGACAAGCGTAAGTGTTTGATTTTCTTTTCGGTTCTTTATATATTCTGTTGTATTCGATTGATTCTTATGCAAAGTGGGAAATATTGAGATGTATTTTTCTTGATTTTGGTTATCTTTGATGAATGCATTGTGGTTTATGAGAACGTGGCTCTGTTAATTCACATCAAATTCTGAGTCCAAAAGTTTAGACCGCTTGAATCGAAATATCTTTATTTTGGCACAAAAATGACGATCCATAATACTTATCCTTAGTTACAATTTTTATGTTGGTTTGTGATGACTTGAATTGAAAATTCAAATTCCATCTGATCAGCTTGATAACCTTTAATGTGGATCTAACTAAAGCAGGATGGAATGGCCAATTGAGAATTCAAATCGAATGATGTCGATCAGACTTGCTGCTGCTCTGTAGTGGGTATGTGTTGTTTTCTTGTTGATTGATGAAAGTTGTCGTTATGAATACTTGAACATAGTAACTAAACTACAACTGGAACACTAGTGTGGCAAAAAAGTGGTAATCAGAATGGAAATCAGACACAATCTGAGACTTAAACAAGGATGGGAATAAAAACTTCAAATACTGAAAAGAGACATGACCTAATCGGATATGCAACGCATTATCTGATCTTTATTGACTTCACTACAATTACTCCGAGATGCATGAGCTTGAGGGAGATGCTGTTTTGGTGACAGATCAAGGAGATACAAGCCATTTGCTTCACGACCACTACCATTCACATTCCTTGTGGCCCAGTCCTGAACTACACAATGAGAAGGAAAAAAAGTGATACTGCTATTCAATATTTTCTTAATACTACTAACATATATCAAATTTGTAGTAAGATTAAGTACGTGAAGGACATCAGAAAGAGAGTTGGGATGAAACTGTTACAGTTCCTTTTCCCACAATAGAGGATAAGGAACCATCATCCAAACAGACTTTATCTTTACCTAAACAAAGACGATATGACTGAAAACAATAGGACATACCCGTCATGTTGTCAGAAGCTCCTGAATCAATGATCCAGGAAAGAAAATTGGATGCAGACTGGTTAGCAGAAGCAAAGGTACCCAAGTGTGCAAATGAAGAGGTGGCAGTCGAACCTTCTAGTTGTGACATGAGGTGCTGAAGGCGATCAAGATCCTCCAGAGGAATAGACACCAGTTCCTTCGAGGTAATAGACTGAGAGCCAGACATAGTTGAATCGTCTCCCCCTGAGGTAGAGGAATCAAGGCTAGAAGCACGATGGGCTAATGAGGACTTTCCTTTCTGCAGAAATGTGGTAGGACAATCAACTAACTCCCAACAACTCAATTGCAGATGTCCCACTTTCCCACAATGGTCGCATTTCGGCTTGGCTTTGTCGTCTGTACTTCCCCCTAGATCCCAACAATTCTTTCGTATGTGTCCAAACTTTCCACAATAATCACATTTGAGCCTTTTTTTGTTCTCGTGACCTGGAGGGAACTTCCTAGGTTTTGCATTGTTGTTGTCCATTTCTTTGTTTATGGACTGCCATGGCTGATTTATCACCATCAAAGGGAGGCTGCTGGTCCATAACACTCCGGCGACTCTCCTCGCTCTGAATGTAGGAGTAAACTGCATTCAGAGATGGGAGTTCATCTCTACTGAGAATTTGCACGCGGGGCAACTTGAACTCTGAGTTCAAACCCGCCAGAAACTGAAAGCTGCGCTTGGTTTCCACTTGTTTTCTGAATTGTTCACCATCTTGGACACAATGCTATTTCAAGGGTTGATAGTGAACTAGTTCTTCCCACATGGCAAAGAGGGTAGCAAAGTAATCAGCTAGTATCTTCACCCCCTACTTCAGATGAGAGAGACTTTGTTCTAATTGGTAGACTCTTGCCACATTTTTTACCTATGAATGGGTTTTGGAGATGGAATCCCATATTTGTTTGGCAGTCTGTAAGAACAGAAACCCTCGGCCGATGTGAGGCTTTACAGAATGTAGTAACCAAGGCATAACAGTGGAGTTTTCCGCCTCCCAACGATCACAACTAGGGTCAGTCAAACTCCGTTGTGTCACTTTTCCATTAGATATCCCTTTTTTTTTTTCACTAATATAAAATCTCACGGATTGTGCCCACTTAAAATAGTTTATACCATCAAGTTTTACTGTGGTTATTTGAAGACTTTGGTTCTCACTCATCACACTATTGAGTGGCCCACTAATAAACACAGTAGAACTAGATGAGGCCTCTGTGTTCTCATACATTGTAGACTACCACAGTTGAACAATTGTAAAATGAACACCACCAAATAGGAATAACTTCCTTGAGGAGGCAGCAGTTGTTCTTCCACGCATCGCTGGCTTGAAGACACTTGCACATACTACCTCTCTTCATGCTCCCTAGGACTTGCAAGTGAGGACCCTGGGGTTGCTTGAGCACGACAAACCAACAGCTGTATCCCTAGGGTTTCATGGAGCATTCGATCACACGAATCCTTCTACGATGGTGTCTTAGTGCATCTAAGGTTTGTAGCAACAAACCACGCACAACCCTAGGGCATCTAGGATCCCCAACAACAGTTTCGACCTCACCCAAGCATTACTAGGGCTTACAACCAGTCTAGGGTGGCTCCCCTAAAGCTTGTATGGGGTGTGGTAGCACCAAAGTCCACCCCTAGGGGTTGTGGCAGCATTGAGTGTCCACCCCCAGGGTTTCTTCTATTCCTAGTACCACTAGGGCAGCACCCCTGTGATTTCTTGAAGTCGTGGCAACACCTCTACGATTTCTACAGCTTGCGGCAAGAGATAGAAGGGGGAAGAAGAAGGAAGGGAGAGAGAAAGTCGATCCTAAACCGGCTCTGATACCATGTTGTCTTCTAGTTCTAGGATCAGATAGAGGAGAAATAAGGAGAAGAAAATAAGGAAAGATTGAGTCTATTTGGGCAGAATCCCATACGACACTTTTATATTAATAAGTATGGGGCTAACTGCAAACTAGCCCCTGTATTTTACAGATATTAGACTTTCCTCCCTGCATACAAGAAATAAAATGTAAATATAACTCAAACAATCTCCACACCACAGATCTAACCAAAAGGTGTTTTGAACCGTTGCCAACAATAATTTTAATGCCTTTTATAAATTTCGAGAAGTTGCCCTTTCAAGTGTTCCATAGGGAAGATTCATAGGAATTCCAAATTCCAAGGTGAAGGTGATGATTTCCTTTTTCATACTTCAGTTTGAGGATCTCAAACCAAGCTCATTAATAGCATTCAAGAAGATTCTTCACCTATTGCAAAAGAGGCTGGAATTTTGAACATGGATAAATGATCAATTCAGAGATTTGTTAAAGTTGAATTGGATAATTCTACGCAGCAGAGATAGATATTTCATTTCCAAGTTTGAAGTTGACCCAAATCTCTCAATCTTGGATCCAATCATGGTTTATAAACTATATAACAAGGACACTGCACTGTTAGGGTTTTTGCCGTGTCGGACACCTCGACACCCGGACATGCGTGCCAACACTTCCCGGCACACATCTGGACACGTACGGCCGTGTCACCCCTTGTTTTAATAATTTTTATATAAAATTGATTTCTAAAAGCTGGTTGGTGTCTTCCATCCTCCATACAATAATAAAGTAATAAATATTTTCTACTTTATTTTCTTTTTTTTGTTATTTTATTAATAATTTTAAGCATTCATATATATTAATATATTTTAATAAATACATGTACGGACGTGTCTCCGTATCGGATTTTTTTTAGTTTGCCTTGTCGGACACCTCATATCTGTGTCAGACACCGGCACCCGTGTCAGTGTCCTTGTTCCATAACTTATAATGGATCCATAGTTGAGAGAGAAACCCAAGTACTTTATAGGAAGAGATCCACGCTCACAACCAATGATTGCAGCAATTCTACAATTAGGTTTGGATCGACATTTATTCCACAAACAATGCTGTTCCTTCTAATTATGTGCTGACCGGTGACGTCCTCCAAGAATGCCAAAATGATGTTCAATTGTTCCGCTTGCTGGATATAGGCCTTTGCAGGATGGATAGTATCATCCACATATTGGAGCAAGGAAATTGGAGTACTATTAACTGACACCTTTAAACCTCTAAAGTGATTTTTATTCGTCGCAGACATAAAGATGCAACCACTAGCTTCTGTCACAAGGGTAAAGAGAAAGGGGGAAAGAAGATCTCTATATTTCAGAACCATAATGATGTCCAAATAACCTGCTTGGCCATGATCAATCGTACTGGAGAAGTAAACAGTAGATATGCACCACCAAACCCATTTCCTCCATTTTAGCCAAATCCATATGTGCAAGATCTCCCTGTCTGCCAATGCTTTGTTGATTGACTTACATACCATAAGTTCTTATTCTTATTATTATGGGGTGGGGGTGGGGGAGCCATTTTTTTATATACTAATTAGCAGCCTCATTCTTTGATCTTTCCATACTTTGTTTTTGAGCTGCACTGCAGAAAGCCAGAAACCTGTATGTTTTAATAATTTTTCCTGTTTTCTTCGCATGCCTTACACCTGTCTTTATCTCTGTTCCTATCACAGTATCAATCTTTTGTTTCTCTTAGTGCTACAGTTTGTTTTTGTATGACTAGGTGTTAACTCAACTCTGGTTATGCTGTCTAAAAACTATTATCATCTTAAGTTGTGAATCATGTTTTGCTATACCCATAAAAGCTACGTTGAGTAAGTTTTTTCTTGGTTTTTCATCCAATGTTTGTGGTTTTCTTGTACTTACAGGTTTCCTATCGTGGAGCCTGATTCTGGTCATACCAAACTTCGTCTTTCAAGAGAGGGCTTGGAGGCAATTGAAAGAATAACAACCCCAATTGCGGCTGTTGCTGTAAGCCTGATCTTCATCTCTTGAGCCTTTTAAGTTTTTCAACCTGTATGCTATGTACCCAAGATTAAGCAATATACACTTAGTTTATGTCTTCTACAGGATAAGATGATTAAAATGTAGAGCTTCCAATTTTCTTCAAGGATTTAACCACCCTTGAGATGGCTGTTTTCTAAAGAAGTAATATGCTATAGAAACCATACTTTTTTTTTTCTGTTGCTTGGGTCTCTCTACTGGTGGACATTGTTTTTGGCTGAGAGAAAATAAAGATTGTTTGTGATGGAATCATTCCCACGATCCTTTGTTTTAGCAGAGTTAATGTTCCATCAATAATTTTTGTCAATTTACCAGTTGGAATTGGGGTTGGCGTTTTGGCAAACCAAGTTCACTTGCCTGTACTCTGTTACACTTGACAAGTTTTTGAAAATTGACATTATCCTAAACAAAACAAAAAGTCATAAATCAAACAGATGTGTGAAACTTTCTCTTTCTTGCATGAGGAGAGTGGACCTCGGCCATAAGTATGGAAAATCTTTCTTCTCCATTTTAGCTTCCTTTTGACTTCATCTTCATGGATACCTTCTCAGGTAATTGGTCCATATCGCTCAGGAAAATCTTTTCTGCTTAATCAACTTCTCTCCCTTTCATGTTATGAAGGTGCATCCTTTGCTATGATTATCCTTTTCTGCATGTTATTCTTTGACATGGTGATTTTGAATGGCTTTTTCACATTTAACTTCTTTCTAACCCTAAAAAATGCACGTTCTTTACAGGCTTTGGTGTTGGACACATGCGCGATACCAAAACAAAAGGTTGATGGATATGTATACATACATACATACATATATGGACACATTGACATAGTCTTGATACTATGGTAATTACCATGTGATGGGATACAAGCCATGGGCTTGGTTGACCATTATGCCATGGCATCCAAGCCAACAGCTTGGCTTCCTGTCGTATGTACTACTACTGGAGCCATGGTGACCTCATTCGTTTGTTTTTTTGGGGGGGGCGTTACAGGTATATGGGTGTGGGGCACCCCTCTAGAAGTGGATATTGACGGAGTAAAAACATCCGTGCTTTACCTTGATACGGAAGGGTTTGAAAGTGTTGGGAAGTCAAATGTATATGATGATAGGTAATTTTCTGAAACTCTATATTATCTTCTACCTGTCTTGGATGCTTCCAACTCTTTATATGTGGAACCCTCTTTAATTTTGGGTTATGCAGGATCTTCGCTCTGGCAACAGTTATGAGTTCTGTGCTTATCTACAACCTACCTGAGACGGTTTGCTCTTTAGCTGATAGTCTGTTAGCTTGAAATAAGTTGCATGGCCTTTTATAAGCACAGAAAATGCTTCTCCTGTGAAGTTTTATTTGCTTAAGCACTCTTCCCAAGTCTTATTTGATATGCGAGACACATAATTTTTGGTTTCTTGTTTTAGATCCGTGAAGCTGACATATCTCGGTTGTCATTTGCTGTTGAGCTAGCCGAAGAATTCTATGGAAGGTTTGCAGCTCCCACATTACCCTTGAAACACTTTTTCCTTTCTCATGATTACGATTCTACTTTATCACTAATGCTACTTGTTCTAATGGTCGCCTGTCAATTATGCATGTAAAACAGAGTGAAGGTAATCTACTTATCACTTTGGCTTTTTTTATCTTTTTCATATTTATATTTTCATGCTGTGAAGATAACGAATTTGAATGGATGAATTTTTTGCAGGGACAAGATGTTGCATTTGAACCTGCTAAGCTCTTGTGGCTTATTCAGCGTGATTTTCTACGTAAGTTTAAGTGCCTTCCAAGAAAATGATTTTTTGGACAAAGAAATCTAAGGTAGCAGTCAGATAGATCCCAATGATGATCTATTAACGGCATACTAGCACAAATGTAGAGTAGTGGAACCCTCGACTTGGTTGGTCTGAATTAGATATGTTATTTGCCAAAAATAACTGGTCAGATGGATGGTTTAAAATCTTGGTCTTGTGGTATGTCTTGGTAACTTGAAACAACATGATGTCCCAACGGAGCTGGTACAATTCAAACCAAAACAATGGCAAGACAAATCAAAACATTCTGAGACAAATGCTCAATGTTTTGTTCTGGTCACCCCCAAGATCGAGACATTTCAAGATGAAACAAAACTTTGAACCATGCTTAGATGATCTTTAGCATCTGTGCCATAGGCTTTTTTTCTGGAACATTCAACTTTTTCAGACCGTCTGAGAGAATGCAATAGATCTGTAGAATGGATTATTACAATCATCCAATTGGATTGTTTGGCTATGGAGATATCCTAGGAGGGGCCCACCAATGATGGGTCTCCCATCCTCGACTTTCACCATCTAATATACCAGTACTGTATGCTGTGGGGCTCATGCTTCTGTCTTGCCTAATCCGATGAGAAATTGACATTGTTGATGGTGCTTTACAGAAGGGAAAACTGTGCAAGAGATGGTGCATGAAGCTCTTCAACGGGTCCCTAATAATGATGGTTGGTTTTAAGTCATCTTTTTGCACTTACATACACCATAAGTTTCATTTACAGCCTTCTTATTACATTTTTAGATCAAATTTTGATCACAGATGCCAAATGTGACCGCAGGTGACAGAAATATTGATCAGGTATTGTGCTTCTCCAAAACGAACTTACATTCCATTAAAACATTATATCCTGAAGTTGCAGCTACCTCTTTTTTTTATTAAATCAGGTTAATCATATTCGAGAATCCCTGGCGATTATGGGTGATAACAGCACAGCTTTTAGCTTACCACAGGTATGGTTTGTATGTTTATTAATGATGGCGTGTGATGAAACTGGCATGGTGGCTCTTGAGTACTTCAAAGATCTTCTATCAGCAAATTGCTGAGGTTCTGGCATTCTTTTATGGACATAAGATCTAGCTAAGACTTAAGAGCGAGGATTAGTTCTTAAACAAGTTATCAAGTCCTCACAAATAACCACTTACTATGTAAATGTTCCCATTTATGATTTAACATCTAACAGCACGGACATCTATGAAATCCTTCAAGATGGATGCCCACTTCATCATATAAAGGTTATTAACTTTATAAACTTCATTCGCAATTTGTTCTTTTCAAAATTCCTTTGCTCTCTCTTTCGAAGCTCTGCAACACTGAATTTCAGACTTGTCAGACATAACATGGACGTTGCCGATCTATTTTCCATGATTCACATGGTCATGCATTTCTGTCATTGAAGGCCCGCACTTTGAGCCTTACCTGGCTGTGTATTACACGTGTTGCCTATAATACACACACATAGAAGTTGTTTCTTTCTCATAAGAACATGTATCTCTTTCATGAGTAAGAAAATGTTTATCTCTTTGCCCTCTGGTCTGCCATGTGGTGCACACACATACATACATGCATGTGTTGGTTTATCTAGAATTGCATCTAGCACCTCCTGTCTCTAAAATTATGCTTAGGCTCTGTTGCCACTGCAAATGTGTGCTGCTAAATTTTCCCTCAGAATAAGCACATAACCCTCTGCCTTGGAACGGTGTGACAGCCTCATCTCCAGCGAACGAAGCTTTGTGACATGAAGGACGGCGAGCTTGACCCTAGTTATGTGAAGAAGAGAGAGCAGTTGAAAGAACTTGTTTCTTCTGTTATTCGTCCAAAAGTTGTGAAGGGTAAACCTCTGAATGGAAAAGAGTTCGTATCTTTTTTGGGGCAGGTGCTTTTCTTTATTCACATATACTTCGGTTTTTCTTATGATAGATTTAAAGAAAATGGGTATTTTTGGACTTCGGATCATGGTAGATTGGGTGGGGTGAGGCCCATAGGTTATCAGATGGGTGCTATCTGTTGGAAATTGGGGTTGTGGGTTTGATCCCAGCTTACCTCTCACCTATGTAACAAGGACACTCCACTTTTAGGGTTTTTTGCCGTGTCGGACACCTCGACACCCGGACACGCGTGTCAACACTTCCTGACACACATCTGGACACTTATGGCCGTGTCACCCCTTGTTTTAGTAATTTTTAATATAAAATTGATTTCTAAAAGCAGGTTGGTGTGTTCCATCCTCCATACAATAATAAACTAATAAATATTACTTCATTTTCTATTTTGTGTTATTTTATTAATAATTTTAAGCATTCATATAATTTAATATATTTTAATAAATATATGTACGGGCGTGTCTCCGTATCGGATTTTTTTAGGTTGCCGTGTCGGACACCTCATATCCGTGTCGGACACCGACACCCGTGTCAGTGTCCTTGTTACATAGCCTCTCACCCATCCACTGAATAAGGGGCGAAAAAAAATGAAATGAGGCAACAACGTTTATCTTTTAGGTGATATGCCTTTTTTGGTGCATTTCTTTTCCAACAACAAATTATTGGTGTTTCAGATTCTTGAAGCCTTGAACAAAGGTGAGATCCCATCCGCGGGCTCTCTTGTTGAGGTTTTCAATAAGGGGATTCTTGAACGATGCTTGAAGTTATACAGTCAAAGGATGGGTGAGTTGGGTTTACCCCTGTCAGAGCAATCTCTGCAACAAGCCCATGATGAATCACGACAACAAGCTGAGAAAGTCTTTGACGAGCAGCATTTCGGCCATCACCATGCCAAGCAGTCTGTCAATAAATTGGATGAAGAAATACAGAAGGTATGGTAAGGAGGGAGTCTATTATATTCAGATTTGCCTTGGAACCCAGCCAAATGTACTTAGTTTAGCAAGAAACAGACATGAATTTTCAAAAACTCGGCCAGCACTTGAAATTTTCAAATCTTGCCAAGTTGATGAAAAGCTCAATTGAGTCTATGGTGCTGGGTAAGTTGTTGATGAAATTGGGCAAGTTTGTAAACGGGATTCTTCTAACTTATTTATTCCCATTGAACAATTCAATATGGGCTGGTACTCATTTGACTAAACAGGCTAACCTCACCTGGGTCTCTGAGAAAGTTCCAAGTTGAGTACAAGGTGTTAAATGTATGAGCTATTTCAGTCATTAGTCTGAAACATGATAAATTGCATGTAATTTACTGTATGACCCAAATATCGTTTTTGAAATTCTCTGTAGATATACAAGAATTTTCTTCTAGCAAATGAATTGAGATCTTCAAAGCTGTGTGAGGCACTGTACACTAGGTGCGAGGACAAAATGGACCACCTTCAAGTCCTCAGACTTCCTTCCATGGCAAAATTTAATGCAGGCTTCTTCCAATGCAATCAAAGCTTTGAGGAGGAGTGCGTTGGGCCTTCTAAAACAAGCTATGAACAACGAATGAAGAAGGTTAGCATTGTTCTTATTTCATTTCTTTGCTTTGCTCTTAGACCTCATTTTTAAGTGATGAGTGCGAGAAAACTCCTAAAGTTTGAATTTGGGAACTTGGTTTCAGTTATTTTGGAATGTTAATCTACTCTGTTACCGCAGATGCTGGGGAAGTCCCGGTCGTTATTCATTAAGGAATACAACCACAGGCTCTTCAATTGGTTGGTGGCTTTCTCCCTCGTCATGGTAGTGGTTGGCCGGTTTGTCATAAAGTTTATTTTGGTGGAGATCGCTGCGTGGATACTATTCATCTTCTTGGAGACATACACAAGAATGTTTTGGTCGGCGGAGTCTCTTTACTACAACCCCGCATGGCATTTTATTGTGGCAACTTGGGAGACACTAGTTTATAGTCCTATCCTCGATTTGGACAGGTAACCAGAATTTTCTTCTGCTTTCAATTTTAGTTCTTACTTTAGGCACAAACAATTGGTTCTCAAAGATTGTATGGGCAAAATAACACTTTTCATTTCTTCTGTTATCAATGAGGCAGATGGGCCATTCCCATTTTCATGATGTTAGCAATATTTGTTATTTACTGGCGTTGTTATTGGAGGAGGAACCATGGGGTTCGTTTGGTGTTACCTCTGTACAACAACCAAGGCAGCTCAAGTCGGCATAGATCAGACTAAATGTGAAACTGAGTTGGTGATCTGTCGAGGGTGAGCAGTTTAAGCAGTTGATGTGTATGTTAGGCATTCATACTTGGGTGAGTCAAATTTTTTGTACGAAGCCCACCATGGATTTTGGGTTCTTGTTGGGCCCGGTTCAAAGGAGGTGAAGGATCAGAGGATGATTTTTTTGTTTTCGTTTTTTGATTACAGATCGAAGGACGCATGGGAAGCCTACTCATGTTGTTTGTAACAATAGCAGCTTCACATTGTTTGAACTGTCATATCTGCTTTGATTTTATTGGAGGTTACAGGTCCTTTTGTTTGTACTCATTGGCAATTTAATATGAGGACGGGTTATCTGGAGCTACACTTCAGAACCCTTTTATGGAGCATAGTTATCAATTTGGCAAACGGCAAAAAAATGGGGTGGAAAAGGTTTGAGTGTAATTTGGATTTGTCATTTGAAAACTTATTCAAAAAATTCAGCAAAAAGGAAAAAAAATTAAAAGAAATGAAAACAAAAAATAATTATTATGCAAATATTTTTACTAAAAATAATTTGTTTTCAATAATTCGGAATTAGCGTGTATTATATGCAAATAACACGTGATATACATTTCCTGAATTTTACTATTCTTGGAAAAGTTTGGTTGTATTAGATTTTGTTTTTAAAATAATTTGTAAAATTTTGCATATTTTACGCGTATAATATGCAAAATTACTAACAATGCTCACCAGTGATGGACCCTTCTCTTACACTGACAGTTGAGATTACAAGACCACTGAGGTCCATGGATTTCACCCCCCATCTTCCTGTGTAGCATGTTTTAGTCTAGTAGGCCCTGCTTGGTTCAATGCAAATCGGATGCAATGCACCCACTTGCAGTCTTTGCAAACCAATGTGATTGATTGGAGGTGTGCAAATGAGTTGGTGTGCAAGTGGTTGCCAAGCCCTTGCAAACTCTTTCAAGAAAATGAATGCAATCATGTGCAGCCCAAAATACATGGCAAGTGACTGCAATGCAACTCACCGCATTTGCAACGGAGGAGTGCAAAATGCATCCCAGTGCAGCAAACCGAGCAGGGCTGTAGTTTCAATGACTCGCAATTGTGGGGATCATATGCACATGAGTGAAGGGCTGATTTTTGGGGAAAAATCTATGATACCGACTTCTGCATCATCAAAATTTCGATGCAGAAGTCCCTCAATTTGCCACGTAGTACTCTTTCGGGCCCACTGCCTTCATGAATGTTTGGCCCACATCTTTGTGTACCCACACACAAAAAATCAGTGTGATTAGTGATTCCTAGCCATTGGATTTTAGCACTTTTTCATCATGGGTTGGGAACTCTCATAGGCCTGTTCATAAAACCCATGATGAAAAGTACTCAAATCCTAGGGCTAGAAATCACCAATCACACTGATTTTTGGTGTGTAGGTCTATCATAGTGTGGGCCAGACATTCAAGTGGCAAGTGGGCCCGCACGAGTCTATTACGTGGCAATTTGAGGGACTTCTGCATCAAAATTTTGATACAGAAGGCTGTGTCAAAGAACAGCCCAATTTTTTATGATGATCTACTTACCAAAAATTAGCAATTTCTAAAACTTCTAACCTTACTAAATCTGGACCTAAATTTAGCGGTGCAAATGGATGGTCCAAAAGTTTCCAACCTACAATCTCCACTCTTTTATAAGGCTACAAATGTTTTAATGGGCTCTTCTTTTTTTTTTTTTGTGATGTTGAGAAAAATAGTATCACCAAAAACCAGCCCTTAACTCATCTGTGTTTGGGCCCTGCGTCCACGGGTCATAGAGAAAAAGTACATGTACCGCTTATATGTAGTTGAAGAATTATGGACCATTTATTTTTACCCTTAACTTGAAAACACATTTGATGGGGCTAGAAATTTCAGAATGGGCTGATTTTTTTTTGTAGGGGTGATCATCCTCACCGAAAATCAGCTATTGATTCATCTTCCATGTGGGTATGCAAAAAATGTTGTCAAAATTTTTGTCCCCTGATCCTGACCCGTACATATATATGTTGCAGTGGTAGGGGCAAATGTAAATCACCCCTACAAAATTTCAAAGGCTGTTATCTATAGAGAGAAGTGCAATACATGGTAGGGGTATGTATGTGATGTCCAATACAGATGGTCTTCTAATAGTTGGACAGCCTGGATTTGCCATATCAGCATTCCATGTGGCAAATCCACTTCTTTTCTACAGGACACGTTGACTGTTATGACAACCCAGAATACCTTCTAGCATAGATTTTTAGCAGTTAATAGACACTCACTTGGTTTTTCTGTATTCCCTGTGTTTGGATTCTATCGTTGTCCTGGAACAATCAAGTTTAGTTCTTCAATATCTCCTTATTTGATTCATGCATGAGTGGTTTGTGCCGAATAAGGATCACATTTCGAAACAAGGGTGTTTGTCAATGTTGTGTAAAACGTTAACCGGTACCGTTCGGGTCTTCGATTCAATCAGCCAAACTTTCCCGGTTTTTCTAATTTTTTTTTTTTGGTAAAATATGAAATGAAATTTAAAAATCTGGGCTGATGTTCACGACCGTTTTGGGGGACGGTTAATCAGTTTCACTGGTTCAACCTGCTGGTCAGGTCCAAGTTTTAAAATACTGTTTTTCACCCAACATCGTGATTAACCTTGCATCCAAACACCACATTTTACTAGGAAATTTTATGCTTCCATGCATTTAAGAGATATTCAGCAAAATGCAAGTAACCAAAGCCATGATAAAACTCACTAAATTTTAGATTCTACTTTTGCCGTCATTCGCTTTGTTAATCAATGAATATTATCTTCAAAGGTTTTTATTATTAAAGATGATACAATCAAAGACAAACTCCACTCCCGTAGCCGTCGGGTGCAAAAAAAATGGCCGGAAAAAGAAAAAAAAATTACATCATCAAGACGGGAAAATGCGATGAATATATACTATACTGAATGTATTAAATGATTGAGCAAGTCGACTGACAGAAGAGACAGACCAAAGTCTGTTGTTAGGGCCAACAACCAAGTCCCACTGAGAGAATTCTCAGCTGATGATGAATTCTTACGCACCTTAACTTGGTTGACAGAAGCTGAAATTTGACATCTAACACAGCACTTGAAACATTTCTTACAGTTCAACCAAGAGGCATTGAGGACCTTGAATATCGCTCTAGTTGCATCAAGACTCTACTGGCCTTCCTTCCAAGCTGGCTCTCCTCTTGGATGCTCCGTGAGGTTAGACTAACAAGATGGATCCTAGCACGGGATCCATACAACTCCACCAATTCCCTAGTAGCAAACACCTTCTCCAAGAGCCCGAGAGCTTCTTCCTTCAAAGAGGATGTTCCCCATTTCAGAATCTCCAGTACAGGACCGATGGCATCGGCTTCATGCAAGACATTGGCTCCTCTGTGAGATGAGTCTTCGCAAACCAATGTGGATAGCGCTTGAAGTGCTTCATAGGCAGTTGCATGAACCTGCTCTTGCAAAAGTTTCACCAGATCGGACAAAGCATTTGCCTTCAAAAGACAAAATGTGCTGGTCACGTCACAAATGCCACCATGTGCTTCACATACGAGTACGCGTGCTGTCCGGAAACACCAGCAACTGGTTGGTTCAGACATGACTGTGAGTATCGGACTGCTCAAGGACAAGTTACCTATGAGGGCCGCTGATCTTGCCTTGGCTGTTACTGTACCAGACCTGAGAAAGTTCACAAGCAAAGGGTAGGCTCCCAATTCAACCACCATCCGCTGCGACTCAAGATTCGTGGGATCTGTGAACCTGAAAAGTGCACCCAGTGCATTCTCCTTCGCTTCCGTGGTTCCGGAATTCAAGATCTTCAATATCGCTGGAAGCCCATCAGATTCAACCAGCTTCTTAGTGAGTGTTGTTTCAGATTTTGGAAGGTTGGCCAACAACCCAGCTGCTGCCATCTGTGCATCGCTCCTGCTGTCGTCTTCAAGAAAACCCACAAAGGCCTCCAGCCTCCTCTGCGTGAGAAGGAACTCCACAATCCCATGCGGTTCATGTTGGGAGAAGCAGAAGAGAAGGTTTAGGGCAACTTCTCGTATTTCCTGGTCAGGGTCATCTAGCAAAGGAAGGATAAAAGAAACACCATTGGCACTCACAACTGCCTTCTCCACAAGCTTTGGTTCAGACTTACAAATGTTGAGCAAGGCACGCAAAGCAGGCTTCCGGATGATGTGGGATGAGTTTGTATTCTGTAGAAATGCTAACACATTAGAGACGATCTGCTCTAACTCGAGGCAGGCTCCATTTGCGTTGACAAGGAATTTGATGCCATCATTGTTGGAAGACAGTCTCTCAAGGATCTTGGAGCACCTTTCAATAATAATGGTGCGGACATGAGAAGAGAACATCAGTTCTAGAACAAGAGGAACCCCTCCTTCAGCTGCAATTAGCTTCTTGTTCTCACTGCAACTTGACAACTTAACCAGAGCAGATAATGCCAACTCTTTAGATTCCAAATTTCCTGAAACCATTTTGAGCAAGGGAGGTATTACTCCTTCCTCACCAAGGCGCTTTACATTCTGATCGACCAATTCCATTTTGACAAGGCCTTTTACCATTGATATCCTTGAAGACTCTGGTCCTGAAAAGGATCAAAATGATAAGACCACGTGAGAAGGCCCCAAATTAAAGGAGAAAGCTCACCATGCATGCACGCATACATATAGAACACACACACGCATGTGAGCAAAAAAAGGTGTTAGTCGCTCCTCACTCTATGAAGAGTTAACGTCTGCGCCTGTCTTCTCTCGGGTCAAAAAAGCATGTGGTGCACCTCACACAACTTATTACAATACTAATACTAATCCAACTGGATATATACTCTAATAATCTGGTATAGTGTCAAAAAAGCATGTAAACGGTTGATGAATTAAGAGCTGATTTTTGGTGAGGATGATCTCCTCGACATTTCTACCCTGATGAAAAGTGGATTACAGGCTGAAAAGTTCTAGACCATCCATATCACTGTTAACGTGAATTACACATTTGATAGGGTTAGAAGTTTCAGAATGAGCAGATATTTTGTAAAGATGATCGCTATAGCAAGGAGATCATCCACACCAAAAAGGATGCCATTCCAACATTTCTAGTCTTATCAAAAGTGGATTGCAAGTTGAAAAATTCTGGACCTCCACAATCGCAACGGTTAGCAGTTTCAAAAGGGGCTGATTCTTTGTATTTCCATGGTGTGGATGATGTTCTTACCACTAAGTCCGCACCATGGAGATCATCCTCACAAAATAACCCATTCCGACATTTCTTACCCTATGAGAAGCGGATTACAAGTTTTGGAAAGAATAGGGTGATTTTTGGTGAATATGGGATGATCTTAGGAGATCATCCTCACGAAAAATAAACCCATTTCAACATTTCTAACCCTATTAAAAGTGGACTACAAGTTAAAAATTATGGACCGTCTATTTAACTTTTAAGTCCGAATTTGATTGGGTTAGAAATTTCAGTATGGGTTGATTTTCTGAGAGGATGACATAAAATCAGCCCTTGAAACTTATCGGAAAAAAAATATCAGCCCTGGGATCATCTCCATTTGGGGCCCACAAAGGCATGTCAAAAGAATCCATCAGAGTATCTTGGCCTATATAATGATGTTGTTCTCTTGGGGGCCCCATAAGAGGTATTCAAGGTTAACCATTTCACATCCTAATACATACACTGTTTTGATGTCGTGGACTGAAGGAGCTGTCAGTCAACAGGAATGGATTGGGATAGGGTGAGGCTCCTCCGCGACACAGAAGGCAGGGGGGGCGCAGGACTCTTTTATCGTACTTGAGTTTAACATTTGAATATCTTAAATTCCACGTGTATATATATACTGTTTTGGGAACGTGGAATTTAAGATATTCAAATGTTATAACTCAAGTACGATAAAAGAGTATATATATATATATATATATATATATATATATATATATATATATATATATATATATATATATATATATATAAATAATTGAACCAATGTTCATTGACTACTTAATGTCAGGTATGAAATTTTATGTTCAAGATTAACAGCTACAGAATTGAAGCATTTCAAATTAATAAACTAACTTATAGTTTTCTTCCCCAAGTTTTACCACAAAACAAAATAAAAATACCAATTTACAAAAGCAATAATAGATTTTAACTCAATCAAATTCAATGGGACAGAGCTTTCTAACCTTGAATGAGGCGATTAATAAGTGGTTTATACCAGTTGGCTTTCGCAGCATGAATAATGTTATCGTCATCATCATTGCAGAGCTTCAGCAAGATTGCTTTAGCTTTCTCTGCTGACTCTGTAGTCAGAAGCACAACGAGGAAAAGAATTGAACTGTTTTGCTCAGATAATTTCCTGGATGCAGATACGTTCCAACCCGAACCGTCTTGCAACAGCTCAAACAGCAGCTCAACGGCAGCCTTCGATGTATTTGAACGTCCAAGGCAAGGAACTATGTGATCAACTCCTCTGGATTCAACTACTCTTTCCTGAAAATTTAATTTGGAACATATGAATTCAGACAAGACTGAGGACATAATGGAAGATCCTAAATTGTAACGTTTAAAAGCTCAAAGTTTGACTATGATTCAATGAGTACATAAATCTAATGAGTGAAGATCCAACTTCACTCAAACTATTTTGATCTATTTCACAAGTCAAACATTTAGTTTGACACGTTTAAAAACTCAATCTATATCTATCACACAGAATTCCATATTTCCAAACCTCAACATTGAGCAAGATGAGAGACTACTCTGCTAATCCTAGAATGGAGGTGCATATTTAGAACAGCAGAGAATGATCTATGACGGCCCAAGGAAGCGATTATGTGTTCACACCCCCTACTTCACACTAACTATTTTGATCTATTTCACAACTCAAGCATTTAGTTTGACACATTTAAAAATTCAATCTATATCTATCACACAGATGTCCATATTTCCAAACCTCAACGTAGAGCAAGGTGACAGACTACTCTGCTAATCCTAGAATTGAGGTGCATATATAGAACAGCAGAGAACAATCTATTTCTGTCATAGCTGTGCGAATAGAAAGGTTTTTATCATAAACATCAAAGCTGCTGACCTTATTTCTGGTATGCCCGTCGACAGCGGCCTGTAACGTAGTTAAAACCTTTCTCTTGACATCCTTGTTGTGTGAGCTTCCAAGAATTGACACGGAGATATCAATAAGGCCTTCTATGGCAATCCAATCTTTGTTAATTGGGTTCTCTTTGATAAGCTCCTGAATTTGGTCAAGAGCCTCTTTCACAGCCAAGTCCACACTAGATTGCAATTTTTTCTTGGCAGATCTGATCTTAAGGCAGTAGTTGAGTTCTCGCCACTCTTCAATTGACTGTCTCAATCGATGGTTTGATCTCAGAGACCAATCATCAAGAAAGTCACCTGTCTTCGGATCGGTTCTATCTCCACGTTCAAACCAGGCTTCAATGGCTGCCCTCTCGCATGTGGTGCCAGTGCAAAGGCTTACTGGGTCAACCATCACAACTGTGCCATCTATTGGACAAATAAAAGATTGAAGTGGCAAAATGTATTCTTCCGATATTCTCTCTATAGTCTGGATCCTCCGAAAATACTGCTTCCTGATTTCCTCTTGATCCTTAGCAGCATCAGCACGAGAGAGCAGCTCAATAACCTGCTCCAGGAAGTACTCTTCTGCCCTTTCTTTACGGGCTGCAGCTTCTTCTTTTTCTTGTCTGAAACTCGCAAGCTCTTTGCTTATCTCTGAGGGTTCGATGGGAACCCCTACTGCCCTTGCTATTTCTCCAAGCATGTCGTTCGCAAAGCCCAGATCGGCCTTCTGTTCCATAAGACCCTGGTCCAACTTCTCAACAATTCTGAGCTCAGCTGTAGAAGCTTCAAACTCCACCCTTTGCATCTCATTCTGCAACCTGTTCACTTTTTCTGATATATTTGTGAGGACTTCAGTGCTCGCGAGGGGCAAAGCAGCCAGGGACCTTCCAATATCCCTGGTAACATTCTGTACCTCGTTGACGATATGTCGGCACTTGACCAATAAGTAGAAGCGGGATCGATTTTTGTACTTCTCCACCAAGTCATTCGCCTTCTTAACATCTTTGTCGAGGAACTCCAGAGCCTGCCTCACGGCCTGAGACTCAGTCAGATTGCGAAGTTGCAATTCCTTTAAGACAGGTTCAATGTCACAGAGGTACTTTGATAGGACCTTGAAGCTCTCCTTCTCTATAAGAACATCCTTTGCAGCCTGTGCTGTTTTTATGACCTGGTTTGTTAGGAGAGCCAAGAAGGTGCCTAATGGAACCAGCTCCAATGCCATTATAAAAACTTCAAGTCAAGTCATATACTGGAATCACTGAAGACTGATAAGACCATGACCCAGAAACTCAAGGTCAGACTCAGACCCCATAATGCATATTTTTCCTCCTCAACGCAATTTCCTCTGATTCCCTCCCTCAATTAGAATGTTTCAAGTTTTGGGTCTGCCCAATTCAGATACATAATTCTGAAAAGCAAAAAAGAAGAACATGAATGCTAAGAAACAGACTAAATGAATGCATTTCATCAAGAAAAAATACAAAAAAAAATCAGCCATTGAAAGAAAATTGACCACAAAATCGTAATTCCCCATTCAAATTGGAAGTAATGGAAACTCAGCCATCCCACAGAAGAATGCTTCCAACAACATGAACTTCTCAAATTCACTTCGTAAAATCATATAGTTTGATTCACATAAATAAAACCAGTTTGCTCTTCAGAAATAAACCTCCACATTCAGTCCATCCACCCACAGACATAATTCAAAAAAAAAACCTATCTGCCTAAAACATCACAAATCAACTGTCTCAAACACATGTAATTTGACAAACAAATACTAATAAAAATAGATAAATTATGCAAAATTCATAAGAGAACAAAAAAAAACACTCAATCAGGAAAAACCCATCACCCAAAAACACATTTTCCTGCGCTCTCAAGCAGAAAATTCAGATAACCAAAACCCATCTCCTGAAAAACCAAAACAGACAATAGGAGCAGTACACTTGACTCCACCCCTCGCATCATTGTCAAAGAAGAAAAACCCAAAACAAAAAAATCCACTTAAAACAATAAGAACAAAAACCCATAAAGGGTCCAACCCAATAGACTGATCGAAATCCATTCAAATAAAAAAATCAAAACCAAATTGAACTAAAAACAAGAAAATCAGCAAACCCAGAAAACAAAATTACCTCCTAAAGAAGAAAAACCTCTGACAGAGCTGTTTTGAACTCCAAATAACAAGTTCCAATCCAATATCCACCGAACTGAAAAGAGAACAGCAAGAGCACTGAGTCTTTGGTCGCTCGAGGTCTTTGTTTCCTCTATTTTTCTTAGTTGTACACACCTCGTTACAATAAAACTGTAAGAAAACAGCCATTAAAATAAAAGCAAGGCTTTGAAGTCAATTTAAACAAAGAAAGTCCGCAAGAATTTGTGGGACTCTTTCTTTTCCTGACAAATACGCGGTTTGGCCGATCAATGAAGTTTCTTTGTTGATGAAAGGAGAATATTGCCTTGAAATTTCTCCAACGTCACTCGTAGTTGGACGCTTAAAGCGTCAAGCACCAATAGTACAGGAGAAAATGTGGCATGAGAGACTGGTTATCAAGGAGGAAGAAATGGAGTCACCGAGTAAAACTTGCATGACCGGCGCTCAGTGACCGTCGGTCACAAAATAAGTTACGTGGCAAATTTTTAGAGGACACTGACCGTATGGATGTTTGGCCAATCCGTGGGTGAATCTACAAACCAAAATCAACCTGCTTAGTGAATTCTAAGCGTTGGATTGGAGTCATTTTCATGGGGTGATTTTAACCGTGGGAGTTTGAGAATTATTTGGAGTACAAGATCGAATGGTTTGAAATCACTAATCAGGCTAATTTTTGGTTTATAGATTCACCTTGGGAGTTTCCAAACATCCATACGTTCACCGTCCTCTAAATATATGCCACATGGCTCATATTGTGGGCGGTCAGGGATTTATATAACCGTCAGCGGTCATGCAAGTTTTACTGTGGGATTACCAAGTCTCGGGTTTCTGAGTAAAACTTCTATCACAAGAAATCGTAAATCACACAATCACACGCCAATGAGTTCTCGGCACGTATACAAGTGCTATGCTTTTAAGTGTACGTGCCGAGAACTCATTGGCTGTGATTGTGTGATTTGCAACTTTGTTGTGACAGAAGTTTTAATCCAGGTTTCTAATGAATACGTGGCGCAAGTACATTGTTGGACAAGAGTGTGTGGACAGAACAAATTATGAATTATTTTTGTGATCCAGTCCTCTTTAGGAGAGAGTATTCTGTGTTACTCAGAGAAAGGGAAGTTCAGTGTTCTTCATGCTAGAACGTAGGCATAGCCCCACCTATGGATCAATTCGGACCGTTCGACCTGGTGGGCCAACTCTTGGATACGAGTCTGATGGATATTTCAAACTTAGCATTTAAGGTACTTTTTTCTTTTGTGGGACTGAGTTTTTGATGATCTTGGCTCATATAATGGAACGCTAAGATTGAGGGACTGATATCAGTCTTTAGCTATTCATCTGAGAGGTGGCCCACTGATTGAACGACCCACAGTGTCGCTCGAAGGACTCCTAAAACGGATCACCACGTATCACTACCTTTGTAGTTTTTAAGAAAAGTGACGAGTGTTTAAGAGTAAAACTTCTATCACACAAAATTGTAAATCACACAATCACAAGCCAATGAGTTCTCGGCACGTACACAAGTGCTTTGCAACGTACCCATGTGCTAAGCTTTTTAGGGGTACGTGCCGAGAACTCATTGGCTGTGATTGTGTAATTTGCAATCCGAGATAGAAGTTTTACTCAGTGTTTAAGATCTGACTGTGAAGAAAAGTACTCGAACAATTTTCCACACCACGTTTTGACCAAAAATTGGAAGTCCTTGGATTTTTCCGGACACATCTAGTATGCATGCATAAGTCTGTAAAGTGTAAACAGTTGCGTACTAGATTTGTCCGATTTTTCCACACCACTCTTGACCGAAAATGGGAGTAGCTTTAAAGCCTTTAATGACGGACAACAGTATGAGCCACGTGGCAAATTCTTAGGGATATCTGACAGTATGGATGTTTGGCCCAACCCCAAGTGTAACTACAGACCAAAATTTATCCTGATTAGTGATTTCTAAACGTTGGATTGGAGTCGTTTTCATGGGTTGATTTTTAACCGTGAAATTCGAACATTATTTGGGGTACAAAAAATCAAAAGGTTCGAAATCATTAATCAGCTGATTTTTGTTATGTAGATCCACCTGGGGATGGTCCAAACATCCATACGGTCAGTTGTCTCTAAAACTGTTCCACATTGCTTATACTGGATCCGTCATCAATGTTCGTCATCAAAGTTCTACTTGCCTGACCATCATGGTCAGGTAGCTACCTGACCACCCACAATATAAGCCACGTGGAATTTATTAGAGGACTCGGACCGTATAGATGTTTGACCAATCTGTAAGTAGACCTATAAACCAAAAATCAGCATGATTAGTGATTTCAAACCGTTGGATCTTTATACGGAAATAATGGTAAATAATGCTCAAATTCTTACGGTTAAAATCAACCAACGAAAATGACTTCAACTAACGCTTAGAAATCACTGATGAGGTTGATTTTGGGTTTGTAGGTCCACCTAGGGATTGGAAAAACATCTATACGGTCAGTTTCCTCTAATAAATTTCCACGTGGTTTATATTGTTGGTGGTCAGGTAGCCGGGTGGTCAGGCAAGTCTTGCTCCCTTTCGAGATGCGGAAATATTTTACGTGTAAGCCTTTTTGTACGGGGTAGAACTATGCTGACCGCTGTCCATCAGCAAAGATGCTGACGGACCACAATATGAGCCACTTGGCATATGTTTAGAGATTTCTGACTGTATGGATATTTTGCCTAACCATATGTGGACCTGTGGAAGGTGCCAGCTTGCTCAGTAGGTAAAGTTAGTGGGTGATGATACCATAGACCTGGGTTCAAAACCCGCCTCACCGAGTTACTGATCTCTTTAAAAACAGGCTTACTATCCAAAAAAAAATGTGGACCTGCCGACCAAACATTAGCCTGATTAGTGGTTTTTAACCGTTGGACTGGAGTCGTTTTCATAAGTTGATTTTTAACAGTGGAATTCGAGCATTATTTGGGGATAAAAAGATCCAAAAGTTTGAAATCTAGTCAGGTTATTTTTGGTAGTAAATCCATCTAGCTAGGATGGGGAAACATCCATATGGTCAGTCTCCTCTAAGAGTGTGCCACGTAGCTCATACACCTGGTTTAGGATAGGATTTGGTTTTATAAAAACTTTTTAAACAGTAATCATGAGTATATGTGGCCCGCGATCATTGGCGCATGATTGACGTGTCACAAATCCCGCCGCTTCAAAAAATTTGGCGGGATTTGTGAAGCAGCGATTACGCGTCCAATGGTCACCTGCAAGATGCAACGTATACCTGGGTTTAGGATTTGGTTTTAAAAAACACTTTTCCATGGGTATATGTGGTGCATGATTGCAGTAGACCGAGAAGAAACAACGAGGGGGCACTTTCCCTTGACTGGACCCTTCTTGGCTCTGCCCATGAGCATCTGTCAGCAAAGCTCTACTCGTTTGTACGCGGAGTCATGGAACCATGTGTTGCCATATCTATTCTACTAAGGGCCTGTTTGGTAACGCACTGCAGCGGGCAAATAAAATATTTAGCTGCGCAAATATTCGCCCGGCTGTGTTTGGTAGCCACCCGCCCTCGGCGAATATTTAGCCGGGCCCACATATTTGCCCTCCGTGGCGGGAAAACATTTGATCACACCCACCCCCCGTGAAAATATTTTCACACCGATTATGCCTTGGTGAGAAAATTTCACTATTTTCAATAAAAATTAATTTTTTAATATATAAAAAAGATAAAAATAAAATTTTTTTTATCCTTTGACATATTATGTGGTTCCCGCACTCGCCCAACATATTTTTGACTAACTTTGATATGTGGGACCCACTCAAATTGAAAGAAAATGAAGTAAGCTGAAGTGAGTTAGCTCATACACGTACCAAACATTGTTAAATATTGCTATGAGTAAATATTTAGCCAAGATAATATTCGCCTGGCTAAATATTCGCTGTCGGAACTCTTTTTCTCACGTACCAAACAGGCCCTAAATACAGAGAGAAGGCCCTTCTTGAGTTAAAAATGGTTGAAATTTCAAAATTATCCGTACTTTGCCCAAAATGTCCTTTTTATGTCTGATAAATATTTTTAAGTCTTTTACCTTTTAAGGGTATTTTAGACTTTACGCACCTATTCTTATGTCTCTTTAAATCTTGCATTATGGTTCGACATTTTTCATATTACCAAAATTGTCTCTATTTTTGCTTCTTTCATTCTCTTTAATTTATTCACTTGACGGGGGCTTTCGGATCTTTTTGGCGTCAAAAGACATTCACCCTACAGACACATGTCACCCCTGCAAGAGGCCATTATAAAGGACTGCATCTACCTCAAGGTTTAAAAGAGGCCATTATAAAGGACGGGCATTGCCGTTTTTTATGTTATAAAGGCCGTTGTAATGGATTGTAATTCACAGTGGCAAAAACGGCACTAAAATTCAATATTTGAATTTCAAATTTTCAATAGAATTTATAATGGAAAAATAATGGGCGTTTTTATTGTTTTCGTAAAGGGTCGTGATGTAACAAGGTATACCTGAGATCTTTCCATTTGCGGAAGCGGCATTTTTGATAGTCGCCACTGCCATCTGGGCCCACTGACCGCATGGATGTTTAGCCCAACCTTTAATAGACATTCACACAAAAAATCAGCTTGTTTAATGATTTTTAGCCGTTGGTTTAGTACTCAAAAGATGGTTGTATTCAACGGCTATAAGAACGCCTTCAATGGTGCTAAAAAGTGTTAAAATCAAATGGTTATAGATTACCAATCAAGGTGATTTTTGGTATGTATATCCACCAAGGGTTGAGATAAACATCCAAGAGGTCAGTGGGCCCAGATGGCAGCGGTGACTACCAAAAATGCCACTTCCGCAAATGAACAGTTTCAGGCATACCTTGTTACATCTTTTTCCTTTCGTAAATCATCAGTTCAGTTTGTTGCATAATTTTTTGGAGTTAGGTCCGGGACCAACTTTTTGTACTAATAATTGCACTAACGTTCTTGGGTGTCGATTTCGAGAATCCAACAGTGGTTGTGCTTTGGCAAAAATTCAGTCTAGAGAATGCCAGCTCAACACTTACAACCATTGTTGGATTCTCGCAATTGACGCCCAAGAACATTAGTGCAATTATTTGTACAAAAAAATTGGTGCCTTGAGCCTGGCCCATTTTTCTGATATGTAAACTGAATTCTAGTGCCCCGGTTTTAAAATAGCTAGTGGCCCGCGCTAAGTTTTTGTTGTCAAAATTGTTGTCCCCCGAAATATGACTCATGTTTGCCAACCCCAAACATTTGGAATAAGGCGTAGATGATGAAGTAAACCATCGCGAGTCATTAGGTCTAATTCTCATTAGATCAGGAGAGATTTTTTTTTTTTTTTTTTTTTTTAACCTTTGTTGGCGTTTAGTTGGATTGCGGCCTGTGGTGGAGAGCAATTTTGATACACCACCATCTCAAAAATGCCATGTGGCATGCTCTTTAAAGCCCACTCTAGCTGTTGGATTGGACTTGAAACCCACCCTGGGCGATGAAAATCCAATGGCTATAAATCACCAACAAGGCAGATAAGCAGTGGCGGAGCCAGGAGGGGACGAGGCAGCTGCCCACCCTCAGAAGCAGTGGCGTTTCTCTCATAATATCTTCTACATTCATCAAAAAGACAGGCTCCAAGTTATGGGACGCCTTATTAGTGGCAACCAATGTCCTTTCATCCAAGGGAGATACATTCAAGAGCTGGTCAGAAGATTTGAAAGAAAAAAATATTTCTTGCTTATAAAATCGATTTGTTGAAGGCAACTGTCGATTGGGGAGCCTTCATGAGAATTCTCCGATTTGGCTTTCTGGACATATGGATAGAATGGGTTGCAGCCCAGGTTTAAAATATTGTTCCGTCTCGTTGTCTTTGTAAGCTAACGGAATGAGACGTATCAACTGAGACAAAATGAAACAGAACGAGACAATGGAAAAAATAGTACTAGTCTCGATGAAATTTAATCATTTTTTAATGTTTAATTAGGCTACAAAATTATTATTTTTATCGTTTATATGTATTATAAAAGACATACATATCATGAAAATAAGTTCTAAAACTAGTTTTAATAAGCTTTTGACACGAGATGATACATTCTCCGATGGGTATATTAGCAGAACGAGACGTCTCGGCCAAGACGTAATGAAAGGAAACAAAATGTTGAACCATGGTTGCAGCTTGCATTACTTCTCCTTATTATGTTCTTGTCAATGGAGGTCCTTGTAATTATTTCAGAAGAGCCCATGGTCTCGACAAGGGGATCCTCTGTGATTATGGAGGTGTTCTCATCAATGCTCAATGTTGAGATTATAAGAAGAGAAATTAAGTTAGTCCCATTGTGCAAGAACCTGCACATTTCTCCCACTTGCTATGGAGATGATTTATTAATGTTCATCCATGACGCTGCGGAGTTTACAAAGGTGTAACTGGAAATTTTATCCAAATTTTCCGCTATGACGGGTCTTCGGGGTAGCGATACTAAATTTGCTGTCTTTTTCTCCTCTGAGATTGCTAGCGTCTTGCAATCTACTATTGATCATTTTTCGGTTAAATTTCTTGGTCTCCTGTTAATATAGAACCGAAAAGATCGATCATACAAATATAACAAAATTTACGTGGTTCGGCAATGTGACTACCTCCACGGGTGAGAAGAGCTCTTTCACTAGCCTCTGGTCTAGATGGATGCAACGCAAGTATGTTAAGGATAGGCCCTTCTGGACATGTAGGCCCTTGCTTAGTTCGCTGCACTGGGATGCTAATGCAGTCACTTGCCACAATTTTAGAATGCACGTGATTGGTCGGGGGCATGCAAATGATCTGGCATGCAAGTCGTTGCCAAGCCCTTGCAAACTCCTTAACAAAATAGAAGCAAGAAAGTGCAGCCCAAAAACCATGGCAATTGGGTGCATTGCCACTCACTGCATTGCACTGGAGTGCAAAATGCATCCCAGTGCAGCGAACCAAGCAGGGCCGTAATGTTCCTCCTGATTGCTCCAAGTAATGGAAGAAGAAGACTCGGACACTTGCACATATTATGTAGTTCACCTTATTGGTGATGGGAACAAAATTACTGTATGACTTAGTCCTTGGTTACCTTTGGATGTGTTTTTGAGGCGTTTTAGTGATAAAGTCAAGTAAATCTTGAACCGAAGAGCAACTGATTAAAAAATTATATTTCTTCAAAGTACGCTAACCATCCAATCACATAGACTTTTGGCATAAATCTAAGGTAAGGTATTAAATGGTGAATTTGTGTTTTTCTTTTTTTTAAGAATTAAATACTTGTCAATGAGAAATAGGGTCATCCCTATTTCACTGTCATTGGATCTTCCCACATAAGATTTCATTTTTTTTTAAAAATTATTTGAAATAAATTCAGAATTTTCCTACCTTCATGCAATCTTTGGCTAAAATCTCTCTAAAAAAAAAAGTTCATATCAGTCAGGCAACTTCTTCTGTTCTTGAATTACAATACCAAATGTCGAGCACATCAAGGTAGATTCCTCTTGCGAGCTATCTCTCGAGCCATCTCCCGTAGTTCTTCTGGTGATGGAGGCCTAGGAGCCTCAGGGGGATACACCACATAAGAGCGCTGAGAACCAAAAGAGCAAAATTGATTCAGGCTAAGAATTAGAAGGAAGGAACAAGTAGAAGGATTTTCAACTCTAAAGAATAAGACATGGTGCATCTGGGTTCAGGCCTAATTTCATAACTGTTAAAGAAATACTAGGTTTGCAAATTGAATTTTCATATTGAACATGCTATCTTTACTGGTTTGCAACCATCTTAAAGTTCAAAAAGGAAGTCAAAGTTCAAAAAAGAAGAAGAATCAGAAAAGATTGCCAAAGTAAATTTGGTATCGTGGCAGTAAATGAGAGTGCACAAAATGTTGGAGCTGCAAGAAGAGTTGTTGCTGAGGAAGCAAATACAGATGGACCTAATCTGTCCATACAACTCAAAAACTTTATCCTTAAAAATGCAACTTCATCTGATATTGTTTCAAGATACATTCACATTATAGTGTTACTCACAAGAACAAATTTATTTTCAGTTATACTACTAATCAAGGTAATAAAATTCTTTTATTCCACGAAATGTTTTCATTTCCATAGGGATCAGCAGGAAAGATACCATATAGGTTGAAATCTGCATTATTTCACAAAAGTAGCAAATGTTCCCTGAACAGTAACATTTTGACCCAAGCACAGTATAAAACTGTGTTTATTGCAACCCAAACACAGTAAATCCCTCTAAATACATTTTTTTTTGTGAAACAGTCAATCCTCGATCCATCTTACACCAAAAACAACCATTCCACTTTGATTATTTGTTTGAAAAGCTCCTTATATTGATCGGTGGAGTGGATCAACAAGCAATTTGAGGATTTTTTAAAATTTTCAAGGTAACAACAGATTCTTTCAATTAAACTTCATTTTATTGTAGTTTCTTGTTAGGAATGGAGTTTAGAGGTGTAAATGCATCAGATCTATGGATCTATGATGCATTTACACCCCATGGTTGTGCATGAATGAATTCTATGTTGTATAGCTTGGCCCAATCTACCTGGATCGGATTAATTTTTTCCTTATAAAATGGCAATTATAATGCATCAAATGCATGCATATATGATCCATGTTTTAATTGTTTGTTTCTAAGTAGTTTAATATATTAATATATTATTTATTGAAATAAATAAAATTCTATTTTGTGACCTTTCCTGTGAAACCATTCACCAAAACTTCGAGAAAGTCTTAAGAGCTGTTTTAGCTCTTCAGAAATATCTAGTTAAAGTTCCCAATGGTTCAAGGCCTCCATAAATTGAACACAACTCAAGATAAAAGCTATGGTTCAAGGTACACGTTGAACCCATAATTAATCCAAATCTAGCTTGTAAAAATTTAAAAGCTTGTCTAATAAAAAACATTCATTATCGTGATTCGTAGGATTGCATTGGAGTGATCAACGGGAGTCATGACCATGCATCAGTGCCTATTGATAATCGGCCCCGGTTCATGGATGCTGCGATTTCTTTGGCATAAAGTTCACTAACTTACTAGCTATGTGGGAAGGATTAACAAATAAATTAGTTATACTGGAGAATGCACCGACGAGACCCAACTAACTTCCTGTTCCCAAAGGTGAATATTAGTTAAGAGTAAGTGATTGCAGCTTTATGTGGCTATCATAATAATAACTTGCCCTCACTGTTGTGTAGATCCTCAACGCAGGTTATGGTACTCAAAGTGGTTTCATTCCCCATCCCGTAGTGTTCATTACCACTTGAGGGAGTTCAATAACCATTCACCAAGGACAAAAGGTTTAACCTCCATTATTCTTCTTTATGTGCCTCTGTTAAACGAGCATTTGAGGTATTGAAAGTAGAGAGCAGACAGCAAAGAAAGATTTGATAGCAAGTGAAACTTATAGGGCAAGTGAATTACACAAATGGGTAGATGTAGCATTTCTTGTTTGGGTTCTACACTTCTACTATTTGGCTTGACAGGTATTTAAAAATCTATATACTAAAACAGATTATTTTCATCAAACATTTGTTCCGCAAACAAGTAGCAGAAATTGTTTTCTAGGAAATCTCCCAGTTTATGTTGCAACCAGCAGGGTGCAAAATTGAAAGTGAATGCTTTTCTAAGAAACGTCAGTTCCTAGTAAGAAATTTTTCCAGGCGCACCCAAATACCCTGTGGCAAATGGAACCTAAGCGCAGAAAATAGTTCTCCACACCGAAGTGTAATAAAATCTTCTTAGCAAAACCATGAAAACAGAGCAGCCTCACACACTCACCAATCCCAATTAGGAGAACGTAATCGCTAGCAAATCAAGCCCGGTCCTTCCATGTGAAGCAATTTGAGTATTCAATTAAATTGTTAGCCCGTTCACCACATTTTCTATGAAATCAAGAGAGAAAAAAATTGATAATTGTGGAGGGTTTTAGCGAATTTTGTAGGTCAAAGTCCTAAGAGATTCTCAATTAGCAGAAAGAAGTGATATTTCGTAGGAAAATAGAGATGAAAGAACTTACGTTTCCCATGAATTTCTGGAGATTCTTGGTGTTGTTGGCGAAAGTGTACATGAGACCGATCGGAACTGCCACATACAAAGCGAATTTCGCGATCTCCAGAATCCCTTTGGATGTTCCCAAAGACGACATTTTTTTTAATTTTTGAGAAACTAAAACCAACCCTAAATCTCTCTGTAAAACAATAGATGCACCAAGAACAGAGACAGATCCCAGAAGAACGTTCAGTTTTGCTCACGAACGATCACCAACGTCCTTATGAGCCACGTGGCACACTTAGAGACCACTGACCGTATGAATGTGGCCCCCATACAGAGCTAGCTTGATTGGTGATTTCTAGCCGTGGGTTCTGAGCACCCCAAATAATGCTTAATTCACACGGATGAAAATCAACCATGAAAAAGAGTAAAACACGACGGTCAGATGTCATCAATCAGGCTCAGTTTTGTTCTCTAGGTCCACCTAGGGATGGGGCCAAACAACAGTACGGTCACTGGTCTGTTGCCACGTGTCTCATATAGACGTTGGTGATCGTCCGTGAGCAAAGATGTTCATGAGCAAAACTGAACGGAATTAATAAATCAGATGAGGTAGTGGGTTTTGGTAGAGGATAACTCAAAACTTAAAAGGATGTTTTTGCAGGGTAAAAACTTTGATACAGAATTCTTTATCAAATTATTCGATAAATCCCTAAATGCCACGTGGCACACTCTTGGGCTCCCACTGACCATGATTGTTCGGACCACCTATAATGGGCCCACATACCAAAATTCAGCCTGATTGGTGATTTTCTAGCTGTTTGGGTTTGATTTTGTGAGTAGGGCTACAACTTGGGTGGGCTCAACCTGAGCCCAATGGGCACAATCAAACTTTGGGCTCAAGTTGAGTTGACCTCATCTGTATTCGGGTTTGGACTCGGGCCTGGTTTCCAAAACCTGATCAAAATCGGATTGAGGCTTCGGACAACCTGACCCAACCCAAGCTCGATTAACATATATATAATAAATAAAATACTTAACATTAGCAGCCCGATATCTCCCCTTTCTCTAACTCTACATGCAACGCCGTCTCTACCTTAAGGCCATTAAGGCGGTAGCCTAAGGGCCCTTGGTGAGAGAAGGCCCACAGGCCAGGAGTAGCAGCATAGTCTATGCTCAAGGAGTCTCCTCAGTTCTGAACCTTCCATGATAACCAGGATGAATTTTGGTATGTAGGTCCTAGAGATGGACCATACTTCTATACGTACGGTCAGTTATCTCTAAGAATATGCCACGTGTAAGGTGAATATATTATGCATGCATCAGCGGCTAGGATTCAAGAATATAAGAAATATTAAATTTAATTAACCTAAGTTTGGTATTGTGGTAACTCAGGCTTATAGCTTGTTGCAGTAAGCTATGGATAAGCAATATTCATAGCTTATTGCTATTTGGGTCAGATTTCGGATCAGGCTTCTATAGATATTGGATTTGGATATGATCAGACGATTTTGATATCGGTTAATAAAAGACTAGAGTTAGGGGTGTAAATTTTGCCTGAGGTCCAAAGCCCGACTTAAAAAACAGGCCCGAAGCCCAAACTTTGGGTCAGCCTAAAGCTACAATTTTCGGGCCGCGGCCCTCTCCCTACGCCAGAGCTTGAGCCCAGCCCGCCTGAATCTACCAAAGGAGGGACGGGGATTCCCAATAAAGAGTCCCCTATACCCTTTTTCCTAAGTCCCAAAATTCATGTGCTAACAGACTCCAACATCCTCATGGGTCGACAACACAGGCACTTAAGAGAGCTCGCGGACGTAAGTCTCCAAGGGCTCCACTCTTTCCTTTGGTAGTCCTTCGCGCACAAGCAAAGTGGACCTCTTCGAGGACGATTTTGGTATGGTTGCTACTGAGGGTCTTCTCACATTCCATGTTTTACTCAACCTGTGTTCTAGTACCTTGACATCTTTGTCTTCATCCTGAACACTCTTCTCTTGTTCCACACTCCTGATCTACATACCAACCCATCCTCCTCCCAGTAACCCCCACCCCATACAAAATGTATAAACCCCACACTCTGCAAACTCGGCCATATGTCGGGCTTTGGGCTGAGCTTTGGGCCTCCCCTTCAGATTTCGGCCCTGTCCTAGCCCGGCCCGATTTGCATCCCTAACTAGAAGGTTATTTTTACCATTTTAAAAGTTTTATAATAATTTTAGTGGTCATTTACAATTTGTCTTATAGAGAAAGTATTTTAGGCATAATTTCAAAAACGGCCGTTTAAACAGTTTTAACAGCCGTTTAAACGGTAACGCACCAAGCCCATTTCCGTTAAAACTGTTTAAATATGTTTTAATGTTTTTAAATTTAACGTCCATTTTTTTTTGTTTTAACGACCGTTAAAAATCGTTTAAACAGCCATTAAATTCTGAAAAAATTTGTGAAAAAAATAGCTATTAAATCCGTTAAATTCTATTTTTTTTTAATTTTAAAATCTCAAAATTTGAATTTCAGCACCATTTTTTTTATTTTTTTCCTCTAAAATCCATTAAAATCGTTAAATTCTATATTTTTTTCCATTTTTGCCCCTGGCCGTTTCAATTCGTTTAAACGGTTTAAACGGTAACGCCCCCCAGTCCGTTTAACCGTTAAAACAGCCTCCTTTAAACCTTGATTTCAGGTATTATTGAAATTTTACTTAAGTTGACATTTTGACATGTGCAAATTAAAATTGTTGGGCACAAGTTTAAAATCCTTATGCTTATCCCACACAAACGACAGTTTTGACCTATTCCAAATCACAAAACCTAGAAAATAAACCAAAAGGTGTGGATTCTTTGTTGTGGGCCGATTTTTGAGACTGTCCTCCATCTGATCAGTCCATTTCATCTATAGACCTCCCAGCATAGTGGGGCAAATTTTGCCTTTGAAAAGGTCCCACTGCATGAAGAAATCTATGGCTTGAAATCAACTATAAAATGCCCCATTTTCTTCTCAATCATGTTCAATCACACCTACCTTTGACTACTGTTGAAGGTGAAAGCTTAGTTTATACAATGGCTGGCCCAACATTTGGTCAGTCCAAAATGAGGAGCAAACGTAAGCATCTGTTAGAGCATCCCGCATGAGACGGCCATGGTTGGTGCAACAGGGTCAGGTTCAGTTGGTTGGGGGTCAACCCTAGCCCAACATGACTTCAGGTTATTTGGGTTGAGTGTGACTTAATTATATCTAAGTAGTTTAATTCTAATATAATATTTATATAAATATATAGTATAGAGGTCGGACACATGGTTAAGTTGCCTAAAGCCTCCGCCCTAACTAAACCCAAACTTCAGAAGTTCCAGCTTAAAACCGTCCTAAAGTTGGGTTAGGCCTGTCGAGCTAGGTGAAAGTGAAACCCTAGTTAGCAATTTGGCATACAGAAAAAATTCGGGACAGGAATAGTACGAATATAATCCATTTAGAAAATTTTGTAATACGGTAAAAATAATGGTCAAATAAACGGGAAACAGGAAAAAACAGTTCGAGAATAATTCATGTATAATATAATTTAGTATAAAGAGTCTGGCACCAAAAATTCGTGTATATATATGTACGTATGGTCCATTTTTAAGTGCGGCCAGGGGCGGGATAAAAATCACTTGGATCAAAAAATTTCTCACATGGAACACTTTTATAGGCCATTGATAGTATGGATGTTAGGCCCATCCCTAAGTGGACATACGGACCAAACATTAGCATGATTAGTGCTTTATATCCATCACATTTTAGTCTTTTTCATGGGTTGATTTTTCAACAATGGGATTGGGTCGTTATTTTGGGGTGGGTACAAAGACCCAATGACTAAAAATCTCCAATCAGACTGATTTTCAATTGAGATTGGAGATCGATCGTCTAGATATAAAAAAAAGAGTCATGACATTGATCTATAAGATTGGAGATCATCCCGCACGTGTTGAATTTGAAGTATTATTGGAAAGTTTTATTGAAAAAAATAGAAATACGTGTTTTAATTGGTTTTAGAGAAAAAATGGAGTATAATCCATATAATTCAATGTATACGATGTTTAAAACATTTTCTTAAAAAAACTTACTATTCGGATATAATACGTGTACAGTACGCAGAATTGCTAACTAACCGCGAAACTAGCATGCAAACGGTTACATACTTTAGAGTATGCAAATACGGCCAGTAAGTGACACTTAACAACCAAACCCCTAGTTAACCTTGGTTTAGGAGAAAGGTTACGAAAACAATGGCTTTAATGGGGTTTGGTTATTACTGTCCTCTTCTGGCCACATTTGCATACTAGATTTTTCTTTGTCAAGCTCGAGTTGCATGTTTCTGAATACATGATCGACTCTCACATGTTGCTAAACTAGTGGGTGGCCCATGCCCACGGCACTCCCCGACAAAGCATTTGCCAAATTTGGGTAAGTGGCTGAGATCCACCGTCCATTTGGGGGATAAGATCTCGACCCTTCTTTGTTTAAGCCGATAAGAGAGGGTATCAGTGGAGTGACAACCACTGTCTCTTGTTATATACTAGTGGGTACGTGGCCCGTGCCCAGCACTCCTCAACAAAGCATTTGTCAGAATGGATGTGAATGGCTAAGTTCCACCGTCTAGTTAAGGGATAAGATCTCGGCTCTTCTTTGTTGAAGCCTATAAGAGGGGGAGGCAACCGAGCTCCCTTGTTATATACTAGTGGGTTCCCTGTGCCATTGGCACTCCTCGACAAAGAATTTGCCAAAATCAGGTGAGTGGCGGAGATCCACCCTCCATTTGGGGGACGATTAGAGGAGGTATAAGTAGGGAGAAAACCAATGTGTTTTGTTATGTAGAATAGTAAATGGCCCATGCCCACGGCACTCTCCGACAAAAGCGTTTGTAAAAATTGGGTGCCTTCGGCACTCAAACGGTATAACGGACTGGGGCGTTACCGCTTTTTCCATTACAACAGCTGTTATAACGAATTGTAACGCAAAGAGGGAGAAATACTAAAATAACAGAAATAACAAAAAATAACGGTGTTGAAATTCAAATTTTGAATAAATTGAGGTCAAATGAGGCGGATTGAGTGGCTGAAATCTAACCATCTGCATTAGATCGATGGATTTGATCTCAACTACTCTTTATGTAACCGTCCACATTAGATGGATGGATAAGATAAGAGAATACAACTGAGTTGTCTTGTTATATGCGTGGGTGGCCCGTGCCCGCAGTACTTTCCGAGAAAGTGTTTGTCAAAATCGGGTGGGAGTTAATCTCAACTATCGATATGAAGCATAGTGAATCCCAGCCACTCATTATTGAAGCCATATAAGATAAGAGGGGTATAAGACAACCACTGTCACTTGTTATATAGATAGTGGGTGGCCAGTGCCCACGACACTCTCCAACAAAGCGTTTGTCAAAATTGGGTGCGAACGGCTGAGATCCACCATCTATTTGGGGGATAAGATCTCAGCCCTTCTTTGTCTAAATAGATAAGAGGGGGTATAAGAGGGGGAGACAACTTCCCTGTTTTGTTATATAGATATAAATACTAGTAAATGGCATGTGCCCATGGCACTCTCTGACAAAAGCGTTTGCAAAAATCGGGTGCCTTCAGCACTCAAATGGTTGAACGGACTGGGGGTGTTACCTTTTTTTCCGTTACAACGGATTGTAACACACAGGTGAAGAACGAAAAAAATGAGAAATAACAAAATAATAAAAAATAAGGGCACTAAAATATTTTCAAATTTTCAATAAAATTTTAATTTGTTTCATACGGGGTCAAATAGCGGGAATGACCAAATAAATGAGATGGAGTGAGTGGTTGAAATCTAACCGTCCACATTCGATTGATGGATTTGATCCTAACTACTCTTTAATTATCTTATGAAGCAGGATAAGATAAGAGATAAGACAACTTCCATGTTTTGTTATATAGATAGAGTCATACTATCTCACTGATATCCGGACAAAAATGTGCGGTTGACACCATTAACTGTTGGATCCAAGAGATCCACTCAATTATTGCCACGGGGAACTGTGTTACTCTTGTATCAAATGCTCCATGGCCTTCCACACATAAACCTTTGTCCATTTATCCGTGGAAAAGCATTTTCCTTCTAAAATGACCTTGTTATACTAGTTAAAGGAAAGACTTGGACTCCAAGGACCCCATTTTCTGCACCACTCGGGAGTCAATAGTCCCACTCTCGGCCTAGTAAAAAGTGAATGCCAGCTCAGCACTATCAACCATCATTTGATGCCAAGAACATGGGGTCCCCTGAACCCGACAGGTTAGCTACCCCACCGATAACCGGACAAGAAAAAATACTGTTGAGGCCATTTACCATTGGAATCAAGAGATCCACAGTCCATGATGCAACAACCGCCCACAATGGTCAAAATAGTTGTTATCTCGTGGACCATGGATCTCTTGAATCCAACTGTCGATGGCCTCAACCGCACATATTTTTGTCCGATAATCCGTGTAGTGGCACGACTCTTAATTAAATATCAAATTCTTCAAATCATTCATGGTCCTAATAAGTTGCTAATATATGCAAGTTACACCAACCGCGCAATGTGTTTATTAATTAATTAAGTACTTCAACATTTATTTTATTTTCTTCTTTAAAACGTGGACATCAAGGTGCATGCTATAGATGTTGAACCACGTACTTCAAGTTAGTGATGTCAGAATTGATTGATTTTTGGTGATGATGATCAACATGACGAGAACATACTGAGCGGTTAGATTGTCCAACATGATCTCCATGTGGGCTCTACCGTCCGATGTAAGAAGTTGGTGTAGCTCTAGACAAACTCTTTTTCATAAATTATAATTAATCTTTTGATTCACATTTTAAAAAAGAGAAACCTAGACTATGAATTTTTTTTTTTTTTTTGTCCTTTTGGGTAGGTTCTGAGAATCGATTATTTTTCTGTACTAAACTGAATATTTAAAAATTAACTTAAAATTCATTGGACGACCCTTTCAGAAGTACATAGAGTCAAACAACCATGGCCGTTGAATACTACACGATGTACCTTGATGGGGGCTGTCTTTTATTTACTCAATCATATACCCCATTTTATTTTATTTGCCGTTCGGTGCATAGTTTTTTTTTTTGACACACCTCCTTCATTATTTAGGCAAATTAAACGTGCCTCCTTAGATTCAAAATATATAGACTTGCCTTCTTAGACCATAATGGCCGTTATATTATAACAAAAATAAAGACCGGTATTTATTAAAAAAAAAAGTTTAAAAAGCTCGTTATTTCTGTTACTTTTTCATTATTTTTTATATTCAAATTTTGAATTTTAGTGCCGTTTTTTCCGTTTTTTCCATTATTTTCCCATTTTTCCGTTTTTGCCCATGTGCATTACAATTGGTAATAACAGAAAAAGGGCAACGCCTCCAGTCCGTTATACCATTATAATGGTCCCTTTGAAACCTTGGATTGCATTTCTAATTTCTAGTCAAGGTTTAAAGGAGGCCATTTTAACAGTACAACGGACTGGGTGCGTTACCGTTAAAACGGATTTTAACAGAAAAAATCAGAAAAAATGGCGTTGAAATTCAAATTTTGAAAAACGAAAAAAAAAATAGAATTTAAAGGAAAAATAAATAACGGAAATAATGGCCTTTTTTTCACAAAATTTTTCAGATTATAACGGCTATTAAAACGAAGAAGAAAAAAACGTCCATTAGTTTCTAAGCGTCAAAACAGTTTTTAACGTAACGGGCTTGGGGCGTTACCCTAAACAGCCGTTAAAACCGTATAAACGGCGTTATGTTAAACCATGTTCCTAGTTTCATACTATGGTTAAGTTGTCTAGCTCTTGGTGTTGGTTAAGTTTGTCTCATAACCTAATTTTATAAGAAGCAAACATCATGAAAAGGACATGGAAATCTAATGATGTCTTCTTAGTGGCCCTCTACAAAACAACATCAAATCTTTATGAATAAATTGACAAAGTCCATCATGTTTTGTCTAATTCTCATTAAAGAAATAGAATATATAAATCCCACCTTGTTGATTATTAAACTTATTTAATAGGATATTATAATCATTATAATAACATAATTTTAATTAGAGTGTAGCCAATACTTCCAATCACAACACTTTGATCCATCAAAATAATCAATATTTTTCATAATCAACTATTTGTTTTTCCGTCCGTAATGCCCTAATTAATACCGATTATATAGAAGTTTTGATCCAACAAAATGAGGTAGAACTTTGTTATCTATGTTAATTAGTAGATAAAAATTAACGGGGATTTTTGATGAATTTTATTTTATTTTTTAAAATAATTAAACCCGTTGAACATTGGAAATGCCTGTTAGCCATGGTTTAAAAAACAGCTGTTATAATGAATTCGGACCTCCTCCGTTACGTTATGTACTGTTAAAACGCTTTAAAATAATGGCTGTTATTTTCTGAAAAATTTTATAAAAAAAAGTAGTCGTTTTTTCCCGTTATTTTTCCTTATTGAAAATTTGAATTTTTGAATTTCAATGCCATTTTTTCTATTATTTTCTGTTTTTTGCCCCTGAGCATTACAATTCGTTATAATGGAAAAAACGATAACGCCCCCAGTCCGTTATACCGTTATAACAGCCACTTTTAAACCTTGTTATAAGCACCAACCTAAATAGTCTAATATTCACTTAAAAGAGTCCATCTAGCTAGAGAACTACAGCCATTTTTTACATCCAGTTGTTACACCCAGTGGTGGGGCCCACACGGAGATCGTGTTGGACAATCCAACCATATACATTGAGATGTCCTTGTCAAGATGGTCGTCCTCACCGAAAAATAGTCCATTATGGCATTGCTAACCATATAAAAAACTGATCCAAAATAATGGTTTAATTGGATGGTTTGGATTTTTAATTGATTTTTAAATTAAAGTCAATTTTTCATGAGGTTAGGTCAAAATGTCCTTTCTTTTTTAAGGGAATACAAAGTATGAAAAACTCACTGTGCGATTGGATTGTCCAACGTTATCTCTATGCGTGCGTGATGATTGACCCATCTCACCCGAGACCAAATGGGATGACCCATCTCACCCAAGACCAAATGGGACTCCTCTGTGAAACAGTGATCTCAGAGCGAGACAGAGCCTGGTTTGGATTGGGTTGGTGGGCTCCGATCCCGATCCGGATCGTCCGATCCAGAATGGGATCGGCCTAGACTTTTAACCATGATCGACATCGATCCTATTATCTCTATTTTGTAGTCCAATAGGCATCACCATCAAAGCTTCTTTATTAATAAAATTACAAGGACAACATGCCACCCTAATATCACTGGGACAAAATTATAAAAATGCCAGCTCATTAAGCATTTCTTTAATAATAATAAAAATTAAAAAGGAAAAAAATTAGGTAGTTACCCTACCCTGCCTAAGTGCGGAGTCTTGGGACCATCAATCGTCTTTGGAATTTGTGTAATGATCTTCGAGATTCAAGTAGAGGGATCAGGTCTGATGGCCATCAACGGTCTGGATAAGGGATGTCGGCCATTAGGGTAACTCTAGCCCTTACACATTGTGCACATAGGAGACCTCTTTGACGGAAAATCAGATTGATCAGATGATTTCGTCCATCCAATAAATAAACCTTTTTTTTTATAGATTCTTGATCTTGTATTTCTGACCGTCCAAAACGAATACATAATGTGGCCAAAATTCGAAGACTTTTAGATCTATTAAATATGCCCCTTTGAAATAGAAATTCAGTTCCTACACTCGTCCCACCCACATCTCCAAGTTTGCCACGTAAGCGAACTAATGTAGCGAAGAAAATTCCGGGTAGCTCTTTATATGACACGTGCCGAAAACCAAACCATGCAAAGCTGCAAAATCATATTAAAAAAAGGTGAAGAGTCCAGTTTTGCTCACGTACAATCGCGAACGTGTATATAGGCCACGTGGTATACTCTTTGAGACAACCGACCTTATTGCTGTTTGGCTCATCCCTAGGTAGACCCACAGAACAAAACATCAGCTTGATTGGGATTTCTGGCCGTTGATTCTGAGTATCTCAAAATAATGTTCCAATCATACGGTTGAAAATCAACTCATGAAAAACTCAAATCAAAACAGTTAAAACTCACAATCAAGTAGGTCCACTAAGGATGGGGCCAAACTTCGGTGGTCTCTAAGAGTACGCCACGTGGCCAATATATGAATGTCCGTGAGCAAAGCTGGACAGAGAAGAGTAACTGAGTTTGAATCAGTTTAAGGGTACATGGCGTGTAAAGGATAACCGGAGCAGGTATGAATAACCCAAAAAAAGAAATTGAATTTTAAAGAGGAGAACGTGGCGATCAAAGAAGCGTGAGAGTCGTAGCTACCCAACTCCGTGGCGTACAGAATCAGGACTCTTGAACGGAGGGGTATATTCCTTCTATCAGGAAACCATGTAAGACATGTGTCACCATTCATGGCACCAAACATGAAACAACTTAGGTTTTTTTCTAGTATTGTATTTGGGCCCCACTTCCCTGCATGAAAACGTGTCTTGGAGTGAACCTGGCACTCCGCTAGCCGTCTACTTTGACGCGAGAATATGGCAACCGTAGACAAGTGGACAAACTGAGGTACCTCGTCCAACACGCCATTTCTTCAATAGAAAAGCCTTTTTGTTACATGACTAACGAGTAAAACTTCGCTGACCCCCCACGACAGCCCACAACTTAGACGACGATGACGGCCTACAAACGAAAAATCATCGTGATTAGTGATTTCAAAACTTTGATCCTTGAACCCAAATAATGGCCGATAATGCGCAAATTCACACAGTTAAAATCAACCCATGCAAAAAGCCTCCAATCCAACGCTTAGAAATCACTAATCAGGATGATGTTTTGTTTGTAGGCCCGTCTAGGGGATTGGCAAAACATCCATACGGTCAGTTTCCTCGAAAAGTATGCCACGTGGCTCATATTGTGGACGGTCATCGGGGGCAGTCAAATAGTGGTCAGCAAAGTTTTTACCCCCTAACTAATAAGCAGCTCGTGAAGTTTGACAGTTCGACTACCAATGGGCCAACGATGTCATACCCCAGGTAGTTTTTAGTATCGTACTACTTTAATATCAGCCCTTCGATATGTAGAATAAGTCATTATAGAAAATGTGTTTTTCCGATATCAACGGCTGAAATTGAGATTATATTATACGTTATAGAAGGGTCATGACATCAGCGTCCATATTAAATACCGCGGAACAAAAACATAAGCACCAATAACAAGAAAAAATTTGCTATGTCGACCACTTTTTCCTGTGGAGATTTGTGCAGTGGATAAAAATGTGACAACTGGCACACTCTTTTGGACTCCACTGTCCAAGAATGATTGGCCCACATTTGATGGACTTACACACTAAAAATCAGATTGATTGGTGATCTATACCCATTCAAAATAAGTATCTAATAGAATTTCAAATCCAACAGCTAGAAATGACGCCATAAAAACATTTAAATCCAATGGCTAGAGATCACCAATCAGGCTGATTGTTGATGTGTAGGTCCATCAAATAGTGGGCCAATCATGAATAAGTCAGTAGACTGGAAAGAATATACCAACTGCCGGATTTTCATCCGCTCCACAAGGAAAAACGTACCATTGAATCAATGCTGTTTTAGATTTTTTGTTCAGGGGAACCGATTTTGCAATTGACAAAATTGCCCCAACCAGGCGGCTTAAACCCCAAATCATAATTTGGCGAGGAAACCAACAAACCAATCACCCTATAATAGCGATCTCCCGCATCGTAGCAGCCAATACTGAAAACCTAGAAAGAGGAAGAAGGAAGAGGAGGAAGCGAAGTAATCTGGCTCTAGGTTCGGTTGCTCTAAGCCGCGCATATGCCCTTAGTTCAACCGAAACCAGGAGCCATGGAGCCAAGGGTCGAGCCCACCACCCCTACATCTCCAACCCCAGAAGTGTTGCTAGGCAAATACCAGCTAGGCCGTCTTCTCGGCCGGGGTAGCTTCGCTAAGGTCTACTACGCTCAATCTCTTAGCAATGGCACCGGTGTAGCTATCAAGGTTATCGACAAATCAAGCATAATCAACACAACTATGGAACCACGGATCATACGCGAAGTATCGGTAATGCGTCGACTCCACCACCCCAACATAATACGAATACATGAAGTCATGGCTACTAAGGCCAAGATCTACCTGGTCATGGAATATGCTAGAGGAGGTGAATTGTTCTCGAAAATCTTCCGGCGTGGCCGGTTATCGGAAAATATCGCTCGTCGGTATTTCCAACAACTTGTGTCCACTCTACACTTTTGTCATGTTAACGGTGTTGCCCACCGTGACATCAAGCCACAAAACCTACTCCTAGATCATGAGGGTAACCTCAAGATCACGGATTTCGGCCTATCCGCTCTACCAGAGCAATTAAAGGATGGCCTTCTCCACACAGCGTGTGGTACACCTGCGTACACTGCGCCCGAGGTTGTCGGGCGCAAAGGGTACGCAGGTGCAAAGGCTGACGCCTGGTCATGCGGCGTCATCCTTTTTCAATTCCTTGCTGGGTTCATCCCATTCGATGATTTTAACATCGTAGCTATGTATCGTAAGATCCATCGTAGGGAATTCGAATTCCCCCAATGGTTTTCGAGGCCGGTACGAAGAGTGATTTCGCAGCTCTTGGAACCAAATCCTGAGAAGAGGATGAGCATTGAAGAGCTCATGGAGATTGCTTGGTTCAAGAAGTCCTTTCAAACAAAATGTGACATTAGTCCATTTGATTTGAATACAAGGTTACCCAACGATAGTAAACTTGATTTAGTCACGGACGCTCCGGTAATGAATGCTTTCGATATTATTTCGTTGTCGTCGGGATTAGATTTGTCGCCGCTTTTCGAAGGAGGGAAGAAAAGAGAGAAGAGATTTACATCGACAGCGTCACCTGAGAAAATTCTTGAGAGGGTGGAGGAGATTGGGGGAAAATTAGGATACAATGTTCAGAGAAGGAAGGGAGGGGTCATGGGGTTGGGGAAAGGAAGGTTAGGGTTGTTAATTGAAGTGTTAGAGGTAGCACCATCACTCTTTCTAGTGGACATGAAGGTGGTTGGTGAAGAAGGCGTAGAATTGGAGGAAGGTTACTGGCGAGATTTGAAAGCTGGACTTGAGGACTTAGTTTTTGCCTGGCACAATGACCCTGTTTGAAGAAGTCTGTACAGAGGTGGGCCAGATCTTCAAGGGGGGCATGTATCTGGTGTAGTTGCCCAGCAATTTGCCTGTGTTGACCTAATGCTGCTGAAACATGGCTTAATGTTGTAAAAATGAATCAGTTTCAGTGTTTTTGAATAAGGACTGCCCTTCATTTCTTGCCAAATTTGCTTGTGTTGCTCCAAATTTCACACAAAATTGACCCTCCATCTAGAGGGCGCACACACAAAGAAACATTTGATGCCTCAAAAACATGACAGGCAGTCCACAGGAGCTGAAGGTTACGGACTACTGTCTCTAATTAAGGTCTAAACGGGCCGTTTTAATGTCGTAATGGTGTGCTAGCGTTACCATTGTGTTGAAAAGTTTTACCTCACGCCATACTTGATACTAAGGGTGTCATGCGATTGGAGGACCATCAATCAATACATGGGGAGTCAATTTTCCGTTTAATACGTGTATTTGACATATTTTTATCAAAACATAATAAATTTCCATTTTATTTAAAGATTCGGTAAAATTTTCATATTTTATTAGGAACCATATTATATCTATATTAAATGCATATTATACTGTTGTTCCCAAATTATTGAAACAATAATATAGCTTTGATAGACCCATCCCAACCAACTCATTCCCCATCTCTTTATTCAAATCTTTGGCAAGCTAAAGCTCCCTTGAAAATTCGATTCTTCGCTTGGGTTGCAACTCTTAATAAGATTCTTACTGTTGAAAACCTGATCATTAAAAAATGGATTTTGGTGGATTATTGTGTGATATGTAAAGCCGGTGGAGAAAATACTATCTTTTTGTGCATTATGAGTTTGCCAAACAGGTTTTGTTGGTCTTTCTACCTCGCATGGACTTGTGTTGGGTTTTCCTGAGTTCTATAGGAGTCGTTTTGGATAGCGGCCCCAGATACCTATGTCATTTAGAGGAAAGTTGTTATGGAAGATGATACCATTAGCATTCATGTGGGGAGTATGGGTAGAGAGGAACAAGAGAACTTTTCACGGCAAGGAGAGCTCCTTTCAAGAGGTCATACTATGTATCAAGGCGCTTTTGTTCAGTTGAAGTAGTATCTTTCAGAAGATGTGTAGCACTTTCTTTAGCGACTTGGTGTTTAGGTTTGATCATATTTTGTGTTAATGTCATTTTCCTCCATCCTGTATTCTTTTGAGATCTTCTCCATCTCCCTTCTATAATATTTTGACTTATAAAAGAAAATGTGAAAAAAAAATGTAAATTTTTCGCGTACTGTATTTTTGCCATATGCTGAATTGCTAACTATTGGAGCCAAAGTATTTTTGGAGATGATCTCCAGTCAGATTATGTTGGCCCCACCTTCCTATGTATTGATGAACAACTCTTGACCTGCATGACGCCTTGTGACAAGCTATGAGCAAGGTAACAATTTCCCCCATTATATCTCTTTTGGTGGGATCCTTTGACTGGGGGTCTCCAGTCACTTGCACTTGTACAATATGTTCTGGTATTTCAACGGTGGACCATTTATAGGGTCCACCTGTTGGGTCTGTGGTGATACATTAGTTCGTGGGTTGAGTAGTTGGATGGGCACCCACCCAATCACCAATAATTGTGAGAATCTTTCCCTCTAAGATTATAATATTTCCATCATTCAAAATCTTGTCGGAGATTCAAGAAAATGTGGCAGATAATGCAGCTAAAAAATCAACGGTTGTCATCGATTTATTATTATGATTACCATAAGATGCCAATATGCGAGAACAATCCGGTTTTTGAAGAAAAATAATGAAAAAAGGGGAGAGAATTGCAAAGGATACAACCAGTAAAAGAAATAGAGAAAAAAATATACAAGTTCATTACATAAAAATATAGAAGTTCATTGAATGATCCTCTAAAGAGAGAAGCACACGAATTGACTCTTAACCAAATGAGAGGAAAAGAAACAATGACCCAATCAAAGATTACCACCTGCGCACCGATGTAAACAGACATGTTGTATGATGCCAGGATCATTTGGTAGGGTGGTTGTAGCATGGAAGACTAGAAAAGTTTCATACAAAAAAAGAAAGAAAGATGCTATTATCCTTGCCATACAATGTAAAGTTATCAAAGACTGCAGTCAAGTTATGTCACAGCAGTAGTTGTTCTTCAAATCAGGGAAAACAACATTTTTGGAGTTCACTTCTTGACCCTCTTTTGGATTGTCATCCATTACTTTCCACTGCAATTGTAGCAAAGTTCTCTGTCTTTCTTCCTGAGAATATTACCACCAAAGTAAAATGACGAAACAAAGAAAAAGGCAACAATATGATGAAACAAAGAACATGAATATGACTAAACAAAGATAAAACATGCAAAAACATGCCTAAAGATTGTTGTTTTGCATTACATTATAACTTTACGATGTATGCTACAAATAAAATATGGTAACTAGAGTAAACTTTTTGTTTTCCTAACTTCCATTTGTTGCAACTAATAGCAAGATAACTGCATATAATTTCCAGTGCAAGAAATTGTAGACTTGTGAATTCACCAAAATTGGAGATGTATCCAAGAGAAAGAATGGCAGAAGTACTCTTTAATCTTAGATAAAAAGAACTTTTTATGTGATTCACTGTGGCTTAATTTATGAATCTCTTAAGGTAGGACCCTTCAAATGGTGGGTAAAAATACATGTCTTCTATGTACTGTACACATTGGTAAGAGGGAATTCTTGTCAATTATACCCAGATTTTCAAACATATGCACGCGCACGTGCACTCAGACACACAAACACACACACACGCATATTGTATCTATGAATATTGGTGGACGTAATAAATTCGAACTTTTGAGTGTAAATGACAAACAGACCTTGCAAATGCACTTGCAAAGTGTTTGCACTGCTCTCATTGGACATGCATTTCAATTTGGCTTGCTCTTTGTACAGAAAACCTGCATGAAAGTCGAAGCTTGCCGTCCACATTTCGCCTTTCCTCAAGATTAATCACATGTTAGGAGAAGAAATCACTTCACAATTCTAGTGAATGCAATAACATACCTTTCCAAGTTCAACAAAAAAAAACAAAAAAGATATAATGTTAAACAAATCATCTTATGGTTGCCTTTTAAGTTGGCAATCAACAGTGTCATGCGTCTTATTTAAGGAAATCCATCATATAGATCTGCAGCGTTTTCAGGGATGCGAACTGCATAAAATTATTCTCAAGAAAACATTTTTTCAAAAGAAACTTGTCCTAGAAAATCCTTTATATAGAAGCATATTTTTGTTGCAAATGGTTCCCTAGAAGATGAAACACTAATAGGACATTGGAGATTTGGTACCAGTAAAACAAAACAGTGACATATTTATGGAATAAAACAGAAACAAAACTCAAAGACCATCAGCGATCTCCAAACGACAACAAATTTTTTCTCTTTTTACGTACGACATCATCCTTAAGTATAGACTGGTAATTGAGATGCACACCTCACAAATCTCGAAGACCATCAGCGATCTGAATCTAGGGACGACGCTAGTCCTCAAGTATGGAAATAGAGAACAAGAACTTAACAGAATGGATGAAAATTCAAGAAAGCGAGCAATGGAATGGAGTGCATATATATTCAACAAGCGCTAACGAACTAAACACCTGCAGGCATAAGGAATCACCAAATAATTTTAAGGAACAATAGAGAACAAAGAACCTACTTATTACTACTTCAGTAACTCTTGAGCAAAACATAGATAAAGCCGCAAATTGGTTGCACCAACATCTAAACTAACAATCTGCACTGTACATTTGAGTATGTATGACTGAATGTTCTATACTTCTAATTTGTCAAATGGGTAATTCTGTCACAACAAATTTCTACTGACCTGCCACTCCCAATCCTCAACCTGGTCACCCCTCAGAATTTCTTAAAACTATCCATCCATGATCCAACTCCAAGACAACAAAATAGTGAACCTGCTAACATTCGTTCCTTCCAAATGGTGAAAATCCAGCCCAATTTTGTGAACATAACTACACTTATGCTCCCCCAAAAAATTTGGATATAAGGAGTAGAATACAGTTAGAAGTCGTAAATTACGGAGGCCAGTAGTAGATATGCATTGCCACCAGCACTCAATTCCTAAACCTGAAACCTTCATCAAGCTTTAGCTTGTATACCTCCTTCCAAGTTGAAAATTTCGGACCTATGATCATCCCAATTGCCTAAGCGCAGCTCCTTCTACCCATCTGGTGTCCAACTGACATGTCGTTCAAGTACAAAAGTAAATGGACAAAAATAACTCATTTCATTCGGCCTATGGTTGCATTTTCAGATATTGACCGGAATGGCGCTTTCAGAGAAAAGTTCCAATATGAAACCCAAACAGCACATCTTTTTTAATCAATAACACATAGGATTCTCTTTTTTTCTGTTTTTTTTAGCTAAAACCATTGATACACCATTTGGGTATTTAAGCCATGCTGTTCAATTAAAACAGTAAATTTGTACAAATAACAATAACTCAATTTGAGCAAGCTAGTGTTCAAAATCTGGACATTTATGAGTTATAATGCTTTTCATAGATGATATACAAAATGTTGAACACAAATTGCACATATTTGATAATCAATTCAAATGGGTATTCATTTTTTCAACCAAAATCGTGGATATACCATCTGGGTATATAAAATTTTAACAATACAAGTTATACAACAAATATTCAAGAAAATCCCATTTGATAGATAGCGCCCAGAATCAAAATCAGTGAAAAATATGAAAAGGGTACCAAAGATTGTATCTCTTTATTCAAACATAAGTGCTTAAACCCAATAAAATAATCTAAAGCTTCACAGTAGATTAACAGAACTAGTCTGTCATCTCTCTTTTTTCTCAACAGAAGGGATCATGCAAGCGAAGGGATTTTGGTTCAAGGAGAAAATTGAACTTAAGCTTTGCACCCATGTCACGCAAATAGAGTGGCTTCAATGTCACTCGGCTGTGATGCCCCATCAATCGAATTCAGAGGACGACTACTTCTCCCTATATTTCCTACACGTACCTCCCACGAGCAATAACCATACCCGACTTTGAAAAAATCAATTTGAACTTGAAAAACTGAAACCAAGTCTGAAAAACTTTAACAAACAAAAAATCACTTTGAATTTTGATCAAACACTGAGCAGGATGCAAGATATAAGAGAAATAAACAAAACAGAGTTGTTGAATTTCATATTTGAGGTATGAGAAGAACTTAAAACAATAAAAATTACCAAAAATATCTTGATTTAATTTATACAGAAATAAGGAAGTAGAATCAAGTAGAAACCAGAAAATTCATAGACATCCTAAGTATTGAAGTATTCCAACCCCTGAAAGATTTTTGACCAGAGTATTTTGCTTGCTTATTCCCACAACTAATACAAACAAAATGATAAGAAGAAAATCACGGACCTTGGTTCTCTGAGTTCTAGAAACGGGTTTTTCCGACATTTATCTCGTTGAAGATCGAAGGCGCCTTGATATCGAACTAATCCTTCTTTGCAAAAGGATCAACGCTGTAAATAAAATGGAAAAAAATCAAATCAAAAGATTCAACATGAGAAGCTATGAATGAAAACCAAAAATGCGGATCTTGATTTTTAGGGTTTGCTCCAGGGTTTCAATCTACTTACGCCTTCTTCTTTCCTCCATTCTTCCCCCTCGAGATTCCCTAGTTCTTCTTGCAAAAAAACGAATAAAACTAGTGGCAAACGACGGAAGCTGGAGGATGGACGACGGAGGGCTGCAGAGGCATGTCGCCGCGGAGTATAGGGAGGAGAGAAGAGGGAATAAAAGAGAGGGAGGGGAGGGAAAAGAGAGTTTTTTTTTTTTTGCACACTAAAAAGACGTTATATCCGCCCCAAAAAGACGATTATATCCCCAAAAAATGGTAAACTTAGTCTGCCGTATTATAAATGTGGGAAAAACGGTGGAATTAGTCCGTCTTAATCGTAAACAACAGATTAAGATTGTCGTGTTTTCCGCCATTATAATATGGCGGACTAAGTCCGCTGTTTTTCGCACCTTGTTAGTATCGTATTTTTAGCTTTTTGGTGTAGTGTAATTGTAAGTGTCGGAGGATAAGGCAAGTGATAGATGTCTAATAAGCAGGGAAAGGTAGTCCAAGAGACCCGCCTAAACTAAGTCATTAGCCGTTCAGGTTTCATCTTCATCATACCAGGAAAACATAAGAGATTAGGACAGTTGGACACAGAGAGAAAATACGGAACAAGAGAGAGAGAGAGAGAGAACGAGTGAGAGTGAGAGATATTCGATCCCTAGGAAAAATGTCCCCCTTTCCTTTATCTACGGGGTATTTATAGACTCATGTCTAAAAGGCGAAATGACCAAAATACCCTTGTTCCACATGGAAGTGAGTGACATGGCACTTAGAACCATAGTGATGGGTCAGATGCGTTGGTTGCTCATTCATGTTCTCTTCTCTCTCAGTATGTCAGTCCCCAAGACATGTCTATACGTCAACGTCTCATGTCGACGAAGGGATGAAGTTGATGGGGCACCTTCATAGCTCCTCGCAACATCAAGATCATGCCCTACGGACTTATCTCTCGACCTCCAATCCTATATCTCTTACGTCACCTAAATGATGACTATGCTTCATTGTCCTACCTTTAGGTATTCTACGTGGCTCTAAGTTTCTCATGTGGCATCCATGTAAGCGCATGCATTATGAAGCATCTACACTAATAAAACAAAATATAAATAACTCATCGATGACTAAGGTTTGTGTTCAACGCAATATCCTAAAAGTAGATTGTGCCCCTACGCCGGTGTTGACAATTCTATGGGCGTCCACCTCCTAGGATTCAACATTCTTTGGTTCACAAGAAGGCAACACTCCACATCTTGGAGACCCAACAAACAATACAATTATTTAAAGAAATTCTCTAAAGAAAGTTTAAAATGAGAGAGAGAGAGAGAGAGAGAGAGAGAGAGAGAGAGAGAGAGAGAGTAAAACATTGTATTGAAAGTGAAGGGCAGGGGGGGGGGGGGGGGGGGGGGGGGGGGTTACTATTTAAGGAACAAATGTAATTGTCCATACAAAGTGAAGATAGATGTTTCTGGTTTTTGGGACGAGTTGCAACTCTTTTTAGAAACTCAATGGTCAAAAAACAAAAATAAAAGATAGGGAGAGAGGTGGTGAACCCGGCCCCATGCATGCACACACACAACACGATGCAACTCCGCTCGACACCCGCGTGAGGTCCTCCTCCTATTCTCTCTGAAGATGTACACAAGGCTCCAAGGAAGTGAGATTATATAAGTCATCTTCCAAAGTCCTAACCGATCCATGTTAGACTAAATTATCTTACACAAAATTGTGCAAAACAGTCAAGTCGGTTCTGTTTGGAGTTGAATTATTTTTATTCAACCAAGATGATATAAAGTCAGCAAAAGGTGTACCCTAATAGTCTTCATAGTGGATATGGAAAATCATCGAAGAGTTACCTTAAAAGGTATTCTGGTCCCACATAAAAGGGGGCTCCAAAGATGTCAAATGATCGTAGAAAAATACATAAATTTTATTTTTAAAACAAAACTAAAAGTAATTTTATATCATCTGTACAACAGTCATCCACATGAATAAAAATAAAAATAAAACTGAGAGCAATAGGAAATGTTATGTATGGGTAGATATATGTTTTGGACTTGAACCTTAGTGTAAGTTTATTGGATTTGCTGACTGTTCAGTGAACATAATGTCTTGAACTACCCAGTCATTGTAGTAAATCGGCACTTCCACTAGACACCTATCATAATGATAAATGACCCGTCTTGCCGTGACTTCTCTTGGACTTTCAAAACTTCTCTTTCTCCATCCCCGTAAGGGCAAAGAACCCTTTGTTATCTCAATTGTGCTACCAAAGGCTCTAGGGAAGTCATAACAAGAGAGCACTCATCTTGGGAGTGCACTGCTTAGATGCTTTCAGTCGAATTAATAAACTATACACATAACTTTTCTTGATTATTTTTTAGTTCTATTTGTTGTGTTCACGATAATTCCCAATTTTCATGAATATTGTGAGAGAATCATCTTAAAATTCTCATAGAAACAACCACACTTTTACATTCATATAAGTTAGTCTATGAAGAGTATTTTACTATGCTCCACTTGTTTCTATGGTATGAACTTTATCAAGAGTCGTTAACCTCTTTATATGATAGGTTAGTTTATTAGGAATTTAAGAGTATCCTACTATGCTCCACTTGTTTTTAAAGTATGAACTTTATTAAGAGTCGTTACTCAACCTCTTCATATGCAGGTAACACTATTTACATAATAGAAACCTAGATCTTGGGATATCCAGTCAACCATGTTGGGTTTCCATTGAGGTAATTTATAAGCTTTTAGCCTATTTCCCTTGATGTGAAATATACTAATTCTCTTGATAATCCTTTAGTTAAAGGATCCACTAAGTTATCTTTTGAATTTACAAAGTCAATAAAGATTATACCATTAAAGATTAGTTGCTTTACCGCATTATGCCTCTAATGTATATTTCTGGATTTGACATTATACACATTGTTTCATGCTCTAGTTATCGCAGCTTGACTATCACAATATACACTAATAACTCGCACTGGCCTAGGCCAAAGAGGAATATCTACCAAAAAGTTCCTTAGCTATTTGGCTTCCAAAATAATCTTATCTAGTGCAATAAATTTTGACTCCATAGTGAATCGGGTAATGCATGTTTGTATGGTGGATTTGGACTCTTCAGAGTTTGAGATCCAGTTAGCATCACTGAACCCTTCTAGTACCGCAGGATAACTAACAAAGTGCAAACCATAGTCTATAATATACTCAAATATCTCAACAGATTGCTTTTCAGTGTTCATGTCTTGTTATGTGTGTATATCCTATGAAAGAAGGAAGTGTCCCCCTCAACATACGATTTAAAACAGCAGAGTCACAATTAGCTATCCTTTCTTTGTTCATGGGCATTTCTTTTACAACCAATGGTATCAATGATGGCAAAGACTGCATAAAGGCATTTATGGGCTTTTGAAATCCACTGACATCTTTGAAGTCTGTTAATCTTTTTCTGCCTACTAGACTGGAAAATTTTGGGGGTATTTTTGCTTTTGATGAAAGACCAAAACTAAGGAAAAGAATTCATTATGTAAGGATTCTCCATTTACACTGCTTTTCTGCCAATGAATATACCAGTGGCACTTCTAAGCATATGAGCAAACTCAATGTTAAAACCATGACTCAAATCTATAATATTTTGTGCAGTGTTAACAAGCCCCTGAATATCCTCCAACTTCTTAGAAACCCCTCTACTTCCAATGAGGTGGCGAAGTTGAATTGGTATATTTTTTATCCTTGCAAGACCACTTCAGTCTTTTAAATTCTTCATTGACAAGGTGACCACAGAAATTTGATTTTAAACATCCTAAACCATTAAACAAGAAGAGTACCCCACCTTCAATACAGTATCTCATAAAACCAAACTCTGAACTGTGTCGCACAGCATCAACCCTAAAACTATACTTAGTTTAATCTATTCCTCCGACCTACAGACGAAGTTCTAAAATTTCCTAAATTATACCCTAACAAAGAAAAAAGAACACGAAACACTCCCAGTGGTATGTTCCCAAATCTATCAGAAGTTATTGGTTTGATCTCTTCGAGGGGGTCATGCTTCGCTTCCAAGCAACTCAAATGATTTTCATCAATGTCTAAACAGCCATACAGCATCTACATTATATAGAAAATCTCTTTCTAAAACAAGACTCAATTAGCCAACTAGCAGATCTATCAACTACACTCAGCAAGACTATCAATTAAAACAATGTTTATCAACTATAGCAAACTGAAGCAAAGAAAATCTAAACAGCAACTTTAGTTACCAAAAATGGACGTGTACCTTTGAGGGTTGATGGAAAGACTAACAATGATGCTTCTCCTCCTATCGAAAATTGATCTCCTATCTGCTTGCTTTGGGAGGGAAATTAAAGGTCAATGCTACCATTGATCAATAAAACAATGTACCTTGATCCATCCGTTTGAGAGACGCTGCTCGAGGAGGAACCGTAGATGTGTGAGACCACTTGGCACATCAGCCAGCGGCCATAGCCTTCCCAAAGTCTGGCAACGGCAAGGTGGTGGAGGACAGCTCCGGTGTGGGGTCATTCTCTCTCGTTTGAGGTGCAAGGTATAGCTCCACATGAAAGTCATTTCGCTTAGCGGGTTTTTTTTTAAGACATTCATGGAGTGAACGCTATAAATTTAATATTAATAATTAGAAAGCCATAGCATTTTACGGCTGAACGTTATTAATGTAACTTGAAAATCAGACATTAATGGCATTCAATTTAGTGTTCGTCAGTGAACGGTATGAAATTAATGACAATCTGTTGTAGTGAAATTCTCCAAACACATCACGAGCCATGTTACTCCTTACTCTAATACTGCAAAGCTAGGGTAGTAAAAGTTGTTCAAATGATGAATAAAAGAAGACTTCTACTACTTCAAATCTTTCTTCTCTCTGATCATAAAGTAGTAATTAACTCAACAACAATATTAATTTGATACACACTTCTCACACAAGCAATTACAGAATACTAAAGTGAGTGTTCTTGATTGACAGAGCAAAATGAATTTACACTATCTGCTTTGGTCTCTGTCAAAACCTTTTGTGAAGGAATCCTAAGCCTCTTAGGGAACTATCAGATTTGAAGAATGGTGAAGAGTTTCATCCATGTCCAAGGACTTCAAGTGCAGAACCACCGTTTGAGCTCCATTCATCCAACTTTATGTCTCGTTATATTTCCTATGAAAGGTCGAATTCAAAGAGGCATCTCGTCTGACCACATGAATTCAAAGCATCATCATCTGCACCTATCATAGAGCAGAGAGTAGCCATCCAAGCATGCAGACCACTTTGAGCATCCTTCCTCCTTGTTACTTCCAGTTTACTGATAGCCTCCTTCGCTGCTCCGCATTTCACCAGAGCAACCCCAAGTGATTTGAATGTAGAATCATCGGGTTGGATGCTTGATTTTATCATATCTCGGAAAGTTTCCACCGCTTCCTTCAATCTCCCGTTCAAAGCATATAACCCAATTACATTATTATAACTCAGCAAGTCAGTTAAGAGTCCCAGTTCATGCATCTTGTGTGCGATCCCAACCGCTTCTTCAAATCTCCCTATTCTCTTGTACATACACAACATCATAGCGAATGAGAACTCATTTGCATCTCCCCTTCGCTTCAAGTCCTCAAAATTTTCTTCCGCCTGTCTAACCATTGCACGCTCACTGTAGAGATCGATCATACAATTTGAGGAGTACACATCGGGACCCGCCTCAGATGATCGGAGCAATTTGTAAGTTTCTTGTGCTTCATGTAAGTATCCCACCTTTGCGTAGAGCTTGATCAAAGAGTTATAGATAATGGGATTCCCGGGGAAACCTGCATTTCTCATCGCATCAACATAATTCATAGCTTCTTTAACACTTCCAACATTGGCAAATGCGTTTATTAAGATACCAAAAACAACAATGTCAGGTTGCACGCCGAATCCAACCATCTCCTTGAATAGTCCCTCTGCCATGTCTAATTGACCTAGCTTCACAAAACTTGAGATCACTGCACAGTATGGGATGCAATCACGTACCAATCCCGCTTCCTGCATTCTACTGACATAGGGTTTTGCTATATGTGGCAGGTCAGCACCAGATAAAATCTGTATGAGAGAGTTATAGCTGCATTTGTCAGGTAAAACACCATGTCTTGCCATACTATCAAACAACTCACACGCCTTATCATATTTCTTTCCTATCCCATAAGCCTTGATCAACACATTAAACTCTAAAACACTCAACTTCTTCCTCTCTTGGCAACAAACAAAAGCTTTCTCGGCTTCCATAATGTGACCACGCTCCCCATATGCATCGATGTTGGCAGAATAGCACTCTGAATTCATCTTTCCCTCAAGATGAAACCTTTCAAACCAAGACCATGACCTCTGGAGCATCCCAGCATCTATGTACATTCTAGTCAGAGCAGATTGGGTGAACTCATCGATCTCAAGATTCCGTTCGTCCATCTCTGAGACAAGGGCTTCAGCTTCCCCAACCATATGCCTTATAGAGAATGCATATAAAAGGGTACGATAACTCACTGGGTCTGGCTTGAGGCCAACCTCTTTCATCTTTGTAAAGTAGCTTGCTGCTGCATTGATATTGTTATGCTTTGCATGGAGAGAGATAAGAATATTAAATGTTCTCGTGTCAGGAGGGCATCGGAGTTCTTCCATCTTCTGCATCAGGGAAGCCACTTCTTCTAACTGGCCATGGTTCCCACAGATGTGAATCATTGTATTGAAAGTTACTGTGTTTGGGACAATCCCTTCTCTTAGCATCTGAGCAAATGTATCCGATGCTTCTTGAAGTTGACCGGCCTTCCCATATGTGTCTATCAAGGTATTGTATGTGTATGAGCTGAAACAAATATGAGATTGAGAACAAGTATGTTTTATGGGAGTAGTAGTTCTTCCTACATCATTAACCACTTTACCTGACGACCAATTCTTGAAGAACTGCTCGGCCTTTTGAAACTCCCCAGCCTTCTTGTATGTTTGAACAACAATCCCCATTGTCACCTCATCGGGTTCCATTCCCTGCTTGTTCATCCTTTCCAGCCAAAGAAGGGCTTCTTCCTTTAGGCCACCTTTACTATAAACATCAATTAAGGTACCATAGGTTGAGTTTGTGGGGGTTATTCCCTTTGTTTCCATTTCGCTCCAGATACTCTCCACCTCGTTCCACCTTTGTGCTTTCCCGAGAATCCTAAGCATGATGTTGTAGTGAATCACATTCAGTTCGTAATCCTTTCTCTTGAACCACTCAAAGATGTCCAGAGCCCTATCCCAATTCAACTGCTCCTTGAGGATTATGCTCCTCTCCTTGTTATTCAGGCTCTCCTCCCATGGCTTCAAAGCCTCATCCAGATCAATAACTGTTTCCAAAGCTCGCAAGATCGATGGGAGGCACCCTCCATAGGATACCCATTTTGTCGAACACTTGGTTTCCCTCTTTCCCTCTGAAGAATTCCTGTGCTCCAAACTAAATTTAACTGCACCACTGCTCTTATTTCCGAGTCCCCCATAAACCCCAACTTTTCTTCTATGCCCTCCTCGATTTGGGTTCTTAACCAAACTCGGACAATCCAAACTGGGTCTAACTACATCATCATTTCTCCTATTCTGTGATTTTCTATAAACTCTACCAGTTCTCTTGCCCACTGTTTTCGGATTTTTAACAAATTTCCGTTCTCCCAATTCTCCGATATTGGGAGTAGTCTTTGTGGAACCTAAAATGTGGAGGCAACTAATGTCTATCTGTTGGAATTTCCCAAACATTTTTCCAAGTTGAACTGCTTCTGTTCCTCAAAAAAATCTGCCTGACTTCTTCAAAATCCCAAACAACTACGAAAAACTACTGAAAATGGATTGTTTTCAAACCAAACATTCAAAATGGTCTCCATCTGTTCAAAAAAATATCCCAGGCCTTGAAAAACTTGAAAATAAAAAAAAGAGTTATCTGAAACAATCAAAATCTACATAGAACTAGAAGAGAACTGAAAACTTGAGACACTCACCGATTTAAGCTTCCAGAGGAGTTCAACGAAGTAATTTTTGGAATCTCCCTTCGTTATCCGCAAACTGCGATGTTCAGAAGGGCCAGTTAAACAAAAGGAAAAAGATGTAACAAGGTATGCCTTAAACTGTTTCATTTGCGGAAGCGGCATTTTTGGTAGTCACCGCTGCCATCTGGGCCGCCTACTGACTGCATCATGTTTATCCCACCCCTTGCTAGTTATACAGACCAAAAATCACCTTGATTGGTAATCATAACCATTAGATTTTAACACTTTTTAGCACTTTTTAAGGCATTTTTATAGCCGTTGAATGCAACCATTTTTTTAGTACTAAAACCAACGGCTAAAATTCATTAAACAAGCTGATTTTTTGTACGAATGTCTATTAAGGGGTGGGCTAAACATCCATGCGGTCAGTGGGTCCAGATGGCAGTGGTGACTACCAACAATGCCGCTTCCGCAAATGAAAAGATCTCAGGTATACCTTGTTACATCACGACCCTAAACAAAATGCGTGAAAATTTTCTTAAATGCCCCTCCTCTTGACAGCGCAAAATATGAGCCATGTGGCACACTCTTAGAGGATTCTGACCGTATGGATGTTTTTCCAATCCTTAGGTAGACCTACAAACCAAAAATCAGCCCGATTAGTGATTTCAAACCTTTGGATCTCTGTACTTCAAATAATGGTCAATAATGCTCAAATTTCCACGGTTAAAATCAACCCATGAAAATAACTCAAATCCAATGCCTAGAAATTACTAATCATGCTGATTTTTGGATTGTAGATCCACGTAGGGATTGGCCAATCATCCATAGGGTCAGACTCCTCTAAGAGTGTGCCACATGGGTCCCTGGACGTAGCAGCAGAGCCAGGTTTTTGGTCAAGGGTGGGCATTCTAATTAGTTTAAAAGGATATTTTTGAAATATATAGGGTCAGATCCGGTACAACAATTTCCGCAATAAGGAGATCATCCTCACCAAAAATCAGCCATTGATTCATCCTCTATGTTGGTACGATAAAAGAGTTGTCAAATTTGTCGCAAAAATTGTTGCCCCCTGCTCTACCCCTACCTGGACGCTCTTGCATGAAGTTGCACACAGTGATCTCGAGTCTAGCTTGTGATAGGCAATTTTGTAAATTAAGCAAATTGAAGCACAATTCGTGGATGTTTTCAACAGGTTAGGGTTCGTGGGGTGCAACTAAAATTTCTCTTTTTTTTGCTTTACCCCCTTACTTTATTGATGCAATTTGCATCGCACCCAATGTTTTCAAAATATTTGCGTCTCACCCTTTGACCATAGTCAACGTCATTGACCATAGACGGTCTCCGATGGATATCCCAATATTTTTAAAATGACTATAATGACCTTGGGTGAGATGCAAATATTTTAAAAACATTGGGTGCGATGCAAATTGCATCAATAAAGTAAGGGGGATAAGTAAAAAATACTTTTTTTTTAGATTTTTTTTTTTTTTTTTAAAGGATTGTGAGCTCAAAACCTTTCTTCATTTATTTGGCCCAACCGTAGGTGGACCTAGAGAACAAAAATTAATTTGATTGTTAATTTTTAAGCATCGGATTAGAGTCGTTTTCTTGGGTTGATTTTATCCGTAGAATTTTAGCATTATGTGGGGTACAAAGATCCAATGGTTTGAAATCACTAGTCATGTTGATATTTGGTATGTAGCTCTACCTAGAGATGGGCCCAACATCCGTACGGTTAGTGACCTCTAAGAGTGTACCACATGGCTCATATTGTGGCCCTTCGTCATCATTGATGAGGGACATTAGTATGCTTAACAACCTGTGAAGGTGACTTCCTTTTATCAAGGTTTAAAAGGGAACGTTATAACGGATTGGGGGCGTTACCCTTTTTCCGTTATAACGAAAAAAATAGAAAAAATAGAAAATAGCAGTAAAAAAATGAAAAAATGGCACTGAAATTCAAAATTTGAATTTTAAAATTTCAAAAACAAAAAATAATGGGAAAATAACGGAAAAAATGAAAAAAAAACTTTCCTAGAAATTAACGGTCGTTATTTTCATTATAACGGAAAAATAACAGAAAATAACAGCCATTATTTTTTGGGCATTTTAACGGTCCATAACGCAACAGGGAAGGTTTGAATCCATTATAACGGCTGTTATTTTCGTTATAACAGCCGTTTTTCAAACCTTGGCTTTTATAATTCACAATCCTCCAAAAATAAAAAAACTTAAAAAATGAATTTTTGCTTGTCCCCTTTACTTTATTGATGAAATTTGCAGTGCACCCAATATTTTTAAAATCTTTGCGTCTCACCCAAGGTCATTATAGTCGTTTAAAAAATATTGGGATGTCCATCCGGAGACCATCTATGGTCAATGACGTTGACCATGGTCAAAGGGTGAGACGCAAGTATTTTGAAAACATTGGGTGAGATGCAAATTGCATCAATATAAGGGGGTAAAGCAAAAAAGCCCTTTATTTTATTTTATTTTATTTTTTATAATTCCTGAAATACCCCGTGTTATCGACCCATTTACGGCCCTTTAAGTCCAATCCAAATACCCTTAACCCAGTCAAAAACAAAGGTGCCATAAGCAAAGTAGAATGCCTACCCTGAACAAAATTCTAGCTCCGCCAGTATCAAACCCTAACATTCACCCACTTCTATAAACATTCCCATGAATACAAAATAAATTAAGCAAATAAATGAAAAACAAGAATAAATAGCAAATAAAAACACACAACGATTAAAAACCCTAAAATAAATACCTAAAAATGCAGATGTTGGGGAACATTTGAAACCCAAACATCAAATGAAAGAGAAAAATATATACATAAAAGGGTAGATGTTGGGGAACATCTCAAACCCATGCGTTAGAACATCTTACCATTGCTAAGGAAGAGAGGAGTTGCTGTTGGACCAATGGGTTGTTGATTGCGGAGTGTTGAAGAGGCGATTAACAGCGGCATAGAGGATCAGCAAACGGCTAAGGCTCTCACAAGCAATGGCGAATGGCCGAGGAGCAGCACACAACAAATCAACAAACGAGTTCACAGGAAGAGGAAACGACAAAAGATGGCAGAAATACAAGAGAGAGTGAGTGGGAAAACAGTAAATATTTATTCCCAAACATACGGCAGTTCTAAGCCGTCGTTTGTTAAAAGTTAATAATACGGCGGTCCAAGTCCGTTGTACGACCGCCGTATATTCCGCCTATAACAACAGCGGACTAGGTCCGCCGTTTTTCGCGCCCTCCGAGTGTCGTATTTTGGCCTTTTTGGTGTATTGTATTAGAGCGAGTTATTCTATAGAATGTTTAATAACCTGAATTTAGATTCCTATAAAACAAATTCATTATTTACATTTACTAAGATGCAAAGAAAAAGCGGAAACATATCCAGACCTCCATTATTTGATGGAGAAGACCATGCATATTTGAAGGCAAAAATGAGGGCATTCCTCAAGTCTATTGATGAAAGAGTCTGGATGGCTAGTCACAACCCATAGTGACAGTAGAGGAGAGAGTTAGTCTCAAACCTAAAGCCCACTGGAGTAAAGACGACGTAGATTTGTGTTGTCTGAATAGTAAATGGCTAAATGACATCTTTAATGCAGTAGACAAAAATGAGTTTCGGAGAATCTCTACCTGCACACTGGCTAAGGAGGCATGGGACATTTTAAAAGTCACTCATGAAGGTACGTCAGCTGTGAAAATTCTGAAACTACAAATGCTAACTACCAGATTCGAATCCATGAGAATGGAAGAGAATGACACGTTTACTAAGTATTATATCAAACTAGATGATATTGTGAACTCTGCCCACAATTCGGGTGAGAGCATTCTAGAACCCAAAGTGGTTTAGAAGATTTTATGATCCTTGCCTAATAGATTTCAGGCTAAGGTGACGGCCATTGAGGAGAGTAAGGATGTTGACTCCTTCAAAGTTGATGAGCTGGTTGGGTCTCTCCAAACCTATGAGATGAACTTGAAACAACCAAAGAAGCAAAAGGGTATAGCCCTTAAAGTTTTCGAAGCTCAGGACTTAGAGTCAGAAGGTGAATCTGAAGTTGAAATGGCATTATTTGTCAAGAAATTTAATAAGTTTTTTTGTTCTAAAAATGATAGATTTAAGAACAATAAACTTTTTAATAAATCTAAGGAAAATGTCAAACCTCATGAGAGGTAACAGAAGTGACAGAACTCCTAGGGAAAAATGCTCAAGCGAACCCCAATGTTTCAAATGTTAGGAGTTCGGTCACTTTGCGAATATATGCCCCAAGAAGGAAGAGTACAAAGGCAAGGCCAAAGCCTTCAATGCTACATGGGATGTAGAGTCAGAAGATGATTCTGATGACTCTAATAGCAATGAAAAGTCTGAGAAGTTCACAGCTTTTGTTGCTCATTTTAATAGCCCATCTGGATCTCATGAAGAATCCAACGATGATGATGATAAGAGTTCGAAAGACTTTTACAATGGAGACTCTGATGACTCGGCAGTTGGCCGGGGTTAAAGAACTGTACGAGAAATCAATAAAGATCATCAAGGCAATAGAGTTTTATCTAACAGAGTCAAAGTTATAGACTCTGAGAATAAAGCCTTACAAATTGACACTGAAAAATTAAAAGTGTTGATTAAGAATTTAGAACAAGAGAAAGAGTCTATGTTTAAAAGGAACAAGTCACTTGAATGTGAATTCCAAACTTGTATGGACGACAAGAATTCCCTTAAGAATGAGCTCCTCAGAGTTAAAAGGGATATGTCGGGATTCTCGTCTAACTCTGCAAAGTTGGATGAGATCTTGCGAGTGGGAAAGCTCTATGGAGACAAACATGGGTTGGGTTAGAAATCAAATCAAAACAAAGCTTCTACTTCCAATATGACCTTTGTAGGCCATAGTTGTTCCCACTCTGATTATTGACCAAGTTAAAATCGTAAAAAATAATCGCCCTTGTGCATATTGTAAAAACTTGGGTCATGTGATCAGAGACTATCACAAACTGGGAAGAGGACAACAAAATCCTTTTAAAAAAGAGGTGAACTTAACCCAGAATGTGAAAAGTCATGAAACTCATATAAAGACAAATACTAAGCTTGTTAACTGGATGTGCTATCTAGGAAGATGAAAGACCTAATAGAAAGGTCTAAAGTTTTGAGCAAAGAAATTAAGTCCCTTGAGAAATTCAAACATTTTCAGAGTTCTTCAACTCAAAAAAGGAATGACCCTAAGAGAAAGGTACAACTCACAAAAATTAAATCTGTGTGAGTTAGGAAGGATTCTCTAAGGAATGATGTTCACAATCTTCATATCATATTCTATGAGCAATGAGCTCGTCATCCCTTCTTGTTTTCCATTCTTATTCTAAGAGCTAGGGATGCATTTCTTTTTCTTCATAAGTTTTTCTATTTACTTTTATTTGCTTTGTTTTTAAAAAATAAAATTAAAAAATTTAAGAAAATAAAAAAGGATTGGTGTTTGAGTCAAATTTTGAGTTTGTGTTCTAAATATTCTACTTTAATTGGACACTTATATCAGCATTTGTGGAGATGTGGCACCTTGAGACTAATACATTCCACCTCCCATTTGGCGAGATGATTATCATAATTGACGACGTGCGCCAACTTCTAGGCATCCCTGTTGTAAGTAAAGTGGTGACAATACAATTTCAGATATAGGCGCTACCAATTTGTTTGTTAAAGGATTGGGTCTTAAAAAGATTGTAGTGAAAAAAGAACTAAATAGGTCTAGGGAGTTAGAGTTAGAATGGAGTGGTTGCACGTCAATTGAGTGGTACACCCAATGATGCTTTTGAAAAAAAGATTGATTGTGCTGTAAGAGGGTACTTATTGTATTTGTTGGGATATACTTTATTTGCTGATAAGACTAGGACGAAGGTATCTGCTATAGATCTTCAGTTGTTGATGGAACTCAACGAGATTAAAGAATATGCTTGGGGAGTAGGTGCACTTGCGTTTCTATACCAATTGTAGGGTATCTTATCATTTTACAGGTATACTTGTCGTACGTACATTTTTTTTTATTTCACTTTCTATATTGTATTAATTTATCTTAATGCGTTAATGTATACTATCATTCTATAGTCATGGGCCCACGAACACTTTATAGTTGGGAGCCCACTCCAAATTTAAGCTATACATTAAATGTTCCTCGTGTGAAGCAGTGGAACCCACATACAAGGTTTGGAGATGCAGAGAATAAATTGCAAGTCTTTCAGGAGCCATTAGACGACTTGACTCTAGAAGATGTAAGTTTCAATACAATATTCATTTCTATTTTATATATCATTTAAACGAATATATTTTATGGTTCAATTCGTAACATTTATATTTATAACCATTACATGTAGTATGGGATCCTTACAGGGACATTAGGAAACACTATCCTTTACATGAAGTTACCTTTTATAGTGGTTGCATTAAAATGCTTTGACGTCGTTGAACCATATCATCCCGATCGGGTTCTTCGACAATTTAGCCATATCCAATCCCTCCCTTTTGAGCCACTCAAATTCAAAAGAGCAAAACGAGGTTCTAACACCTCAAGTTAATGTTGTATATTGGGTGCTCAAGCAATATTGGAACCACTGGCACAACCATGCACCTACTGGCACCCAAACTCGTGGACATCTTGTTAATAATATTGTGTGAGTAGATACCTTGAATGGTTTCAAAAGAGAACTCACGAGTGGGTCCAAAACTCTAAAAACAGAACTGGTTTCAATCCAATGGTTCAGTGTACAGCTACAGTTACAGGAAGAGGGGATTCCAATTGGGTAAGAATATAATATTTACATAGTTTCTTCTAGTGTAAATAATTAAATACATGACAATGGAATGAGTTGGCCTTCACGCTTGCACTGAGCAATTTCATGGGCATAGGGTAATCAATGTGTGCGGCGAATAACACATCCATATGAAACTTTATCTTCCGGACCAACAGATTCAGCTCATTTCAACTCATCAAATACAAAATCAAGTGCAGTCTTAGAAATGAATCCTCTCAAATCATTAAATTCTTTCATTTTGTATTGATGCATTACTATAGATAAGCTTCTCTCAAACGATGTTTTTTATGTTCACATGCTGCACCAACAACATATGGTTCACAATTGTCCAAGACTTGTCGAAATTGCCTTAATTGGGAAGATCCTAGATGCTTTTTCAACTTGTTGTTTGCACTATCTACTCTGTTTGCTGTGTTATTTCTAAAATGGACGACTTGATCGGTCAATGCTGCTACAGAATACTCTTTCTAATTAGTCAACAATCTATTTTTTACATATCCAACCGATACCTTATAGGCATGGAACTCCATCTCAAAATCAACTAGTCTGCTTGTGTACTCCTCTTCGGTCCTAGATAACACCAATTCATTTCATCTCGAAATGAATTTCTTCCAAATTAACATTACCATCAGAGAATAATTTTTTTGTTTTAGCTGCAATATTTCTTGAGATGTAGAAACGATAAAGTAAGTTACGAGTCTCAAGAAACACTTTCTTTAATGCATTCATTGGCTCCAATTCTCTATTCATCACAATAATTGAAGGAATCATACATGGGTTTAAGAGTAACTTTAGGCATTGCAACGACCAAACGTAGTGTTCTTCTATTTCCGCACATAAGTGAACAAAAGCAATTGAGAAAGTCATATTTAATTTGTAGACATAAGTCCAACAATTTTCAAAAGTGGCATCTTGTACCTATTTGTCTTGTATGTACAATCCATGTGAAACTAGGTTTTTTTCGTGTCATTTGTTACGGAAACCCTAATTTCAACACATTTGTAATTATCCGAAACTTTCAACCTGTAAAATAAGCTATTTTGCACAGTGGCTCGTGTCGGACGTCGATCCGCACTCAGGATTAATCAGATTAGCACAATAAGGAACATAAAATAACAGAATTTTGTCAAACTCGAATCAAAATAAACTTTATTTCTTGAATTCAACTGTAACTTATAATTAAAACATGAGATAATTAATCTAGAAAGCAATAAAACTAAATTAAATAGAGAGAAAAAAGATAGAGAGAGAAACAACAATGAGAACTAGAGAGAAATCTAGAAAGGGAAAGAAGGTAGAGAGAGAAATGATTTAGAGAGAAAGTTAGAGAATTCTAAAGAGGTTAAGAGAGAAAAAGTGGATAAAAAGTAGAAAAAGAAAGAACGATACCTTCCAAACTTACCAGAGATCGGCCCGATTGGCTATTGATGAAGGGGGTTTGGCTATGGTTGGGCATGAGATGAAGGTGGTGGTAGTGGTAGGTGGAGCACGAACCTCTGGAGTTACAGGTAGTGGTGTAAGAGAAGGTGGACTAGTGTGCAGCACGCACTACCAACAGAGCATGGCCGAACCTTGTGGATGTTGATGATGGTTTGGCTGCAACATTGGTGGAGCTCCAAGATGTGTTGCTGATGTGGCCAACTGGTGGGGGAATGAAAGGATTGCCTCACCGGTTGGAGACGTGTCTAGGAGGTGCAGCGGTGTGCACATAACGGCAAGTGGTGGAGGCGGTGAAGTGCAGTAGCAAGGAAGTGCTGTTTTGGGCCGTGAAGATGATCTGTGAGTAGCAAAGATGGGCACGAGGGAGAAGTACAGCACACTAGTTCTTCCCTTCGTGTTGCCGGTAGTGGAGAGGGTGAAGAGAAGAAGGGAGATGGGGGTAACGTGAATGAATGGGGGTTGATGGAGGTGTGGATCGCCGGTAGTTGCAGGATAAACCCACGGTGGCTGGTTGGAAGCGCTGCTACGTTGAGAAAGGATGGAGAGGGCGGACTGGTGCAACAGGTGGTGCAAGCAATGGAGAAGGCGGTAATGGTGGATACTTGCTGGTGCTGTGAGTGTAGCAACCCAGAATCGTTGTTGCACAGCAACGTGACCAATAGAGGAGGTCGGGCGGCCTGCAATGGAGAGCTCGCCGAAGAAGATGATCCAGTCCGGCGAGCCGCCGGTAGAGAAGAAGAGGGAAAAGAAGAGGAAGAAAAAAAGAAGAAAGAAGAAAGATGAAAGAAGAAAGAAGAAATGGAAGAGAGGAAGAGGAAGGGACGGAACTGTTGCTAGTTCATTGGTGATCGGAAGTGCGAAACAGCAACGGAAAACCGGTTGTAGTTGCTTGCCGGAGCAGCAAGGAGGGCAGCATAGATGTGGTTGGGAGCGGTGCTGCAGGGCGGAGCAAGATAGCAGGGTTTACAGGTGGCTAAAGCGGTGGTGGAGGAGTTCTTGATAGGCCGGAGTTGCAGCCTGCAACTCCGGTGATAATGTGGTGAAGAAGATGAAGAAGAAAGTGGAGAAGAGGAAAGAAAAACGGCCAAAAGAGAGGGGAAGAAGGGGTAGGATGTTTTGGAGGAAAAAGGGGAGAAGAAAAGAGGGGGATTAGGGTTCAAACGAACCATTTTCTTCTCCTTTTAAAAGCTCCCACTTTCCTTTAATAAAAAATAAAAAATTTTGAAATAAAATATATATATATATATATATATTTTTAAGGAAAACATTATTTTTCTTTGGGGAATTTCCCCATTTATATAGTGGACCCCCCTTTTATATATATATTTCAAAACTTAGTTTAAAAGCATTCCAAATTTGTGGGGTCTACTAAATGGCCAGGTTGTGGGCCACAGATGATGATGGGCTAGCATTTTAGCTCAATCAAGGCCCATACGATTGAACGGAGGATGATGAGGACTATAGGATTCTAAGATGATGAGATGGATGGAGGAATGAATGATTGACTAATTTGCTGGCAATCGGATGATAGACATGAATGGTGATGATCAGATGGATAATCAGATGATGAAGATCATCCAAGTTAGTCCATAGGATTGAGTGATTGCAGGCAGAGAGAGGATCTGTTGCATTGGATTTGTGAGCAGAGAGAAAGTGAGGATCTAGAGAGAGGAGAGAGAAAATATTACAAAATAAAGAGAAAATAATAATAGAGGGTCTTGAACCCTGGTCTTTGACTTGATTTTCTGCATGCTTTACCAACTGAGCAAGTCCTCATCATATATTAGTTGATGAGCTTTAATCTCCTTTGAGGGCTTGTCTCTCCCTTGAGGGTTTGTCTCTCTTTCTCCCTTAATCGTCTCTCGGGCTTTTCCGACTCTCTGGCTCTTCCAGCATTTGGCATGTATCTTCTTGTCCTCAGCCTGTTGACTCTTGTGCTTTGGTCCCAGATTCAAGTAGTCAGTTGTGGGCCCGTATTTCATCAAAATCGTCCGGTTAGTGCTCTTGCGATAGAAAAATCGCGTAATGAGATTTCTACAAAAGGCTTTGCATGTGGATCAAAGAATTGCGTATGAATGCATGCGAATAAATGATTTTGATCAGAAAAGTGCGTTCTACGCAATGAGAGAAACTCTTACGTAGAAATGTTGATAAAAAAGGCAGTTTTACGTAGAAAATTGTGTTAACGCTAGAAGGATAATTGCTTAAAATAAGCACTTTTGAGCGAATATCACCATGAGTAGAACAGAAGGGAAACACTTAAACAACCATATCGAATCTGGATGAGCCCAAAAATTAATCAACAATCTCGTTATCACTATTACTTCTATGACGTTCCACATACTTTAATTCTGTCAAATTCTTGAATAATTATTGAATCTGACTTCTGCTAGCTATTTTAGCAATTTTCATTTTATAGCTGCAATAGTAAATCGTTCTCATAATAGACACATTGTTCTTGTCTCTTCCTTTTATTGTAATTAGGACGTCTCGAGGCTTTATACCACTTCTTGACATATCTACCAATATTATTTTTTCTTTATTGTTTAGTCTCCTAGCAAATGAATGGCCTTAAAAAATTTTAGCAATTGGATGATTATGAAAACTGCAAACTACTTCAACAATCCACTGATCCTTGTAAGGCATCTTTACACATTTCGATGCAAAAGGGCATCAAAACCTTTTTGTTCTTGTTTTTCAAGGATGTCCCTCCTTCCCAAACATTGTTTTCACTTCTTTATACATTGCAAATCTTTCGCAAGCAAATGTGATTCTAGGTCTCCTGAATCTAGTACCAGAATCAAACTTGTTGATAACCACAATGGTCCCAACATTTTTCCCAACATCTCTGGTCCAATCAATTACTACAATTCAAATTTAGATACATTGGTATCTTACAATTAAAATATAATTTCAAATGAAAAATAAAAGTACACACAATTCATTCGACATGAGAACATACCTTCGTAGTTGTAAAGTTCGTCGAAAAATCCAAATTTACTAAGGACTGTGGGTTGCTAATAGAGTCGATATGAGCATTGTTATCCACTGTATGTTCCTAAATTAAACAAAAATTATACGAAAATTAATCATACGCAAAAAACTTACCTACTGTGCATTAAAAAATATAATAACTAAATAAAATAATAACATAGTAGCAATAGGCACTAGTAGAGAAAAGCTTCGACAAGCCGGAGAGTGGAGGCACCTCTCATTCTGCAGGTACTCGTCGTTGTTCGGACTCCTAAGTCCGAACTATCAATTCAAAGACCATGACCAAGATTGCATGAGAAAAAAAAATCCAAATGTATCGTTCCGACGAGATTACTAGAAATTCTTGTTAGAATGATTTTGAAAATAAAGTTAAAATGATTTTGTCGACTTAAAAATTGAATTCAAATACATACATCTATTGATTCCTCCATTGATTGCTTTACTCAAAAGTTCCCAATGAGAGTTGTAGAATACAACCTTAAAATCTTTTAAGTATTCTCCATTTGCTTTTTCAATAGTCTCATTTGCTTTTTCGATTTTGAATTTTAGAGGGGATGAGCTGTAACACCCTGAACTTTCGTTCTAGGGTATTATGGTAAATTCACCAAACTCAAACCTTTTTCAGACTCTTATTATTATTTTTATTGTTTAATTTCATGCTTGAGTATGTGTATTTAGTTTGGTTTCATTCTGACAACTTTGAAAAACCTGCTATTTTTGAAACTTGCTCTTTAGGGCTAAATTCTTGCTAAAAATAATGAACTATAACTTACAGGGGACTTTTTCTTTCCCCAGCTAACATTCTAAAATTTTTATAAAAAAATTATTTTGTGGGCCCGAGACACCAAAAATATTCCTATTTTATCCTTACCAACTTACTTGTGAAATTTAGAACCTTTCCTGAGACATGAAAATCCTAACGGGACATTTCGGGGGATTTTGACAAAAATAGTATTTTCATAATTTTTAAACTTTCCTACCATTCTTATATTCTTCAAAAAAATAATATTTAATTATATTCTATTTATTTAATAGGAGTGTAGGACCCGTGAATCACTTTCGGGTCATTCCAATATCATTTGACACTTTTCTAGGGTTTTGAACGTTTTTATGATTTATGTGTGTGACATATGTCAATACCTTATTATATGAACTTTTAAATTATATAATATAGTTTGATTGAATTAATTTATAATTATTTGTGTTATAATTATTGGGTGAGCCCGTATGGCCAATGTAGAGGTCTTTTGGGCTTAATAATATTCTTAAATGAAGCCTATTGATGTATATGGGCCTTTGGCCCATTTCTAACCCATTAGTAGTATAAAATAAGAGTTTTGAGGGTTGAAAAAGTCATCCCTTTGATAGTTACGAATTCCACTAAAATAGAAACCATAATCCTTCCCTAAACCTATTTATGAAAAACCCTAAAGCTTTATAAGCTTTCACAAACCCAACTCTATCGAAGAATAGAGAAAGCTCCATTAAACCTTCATCCGGGCATCGATCGCACTCGAGCAAAAATGGAGAATTGACGGGGACTCCGATTAGAAGAACATACTCCGAGGAGAGGACGATCCGACGACTTTCAAATTTGAAGAAACTTTTGATTTTCATTAAAATTCAAGAAACCTTGAGGTAAGTATGTTTGATCCATCCTATACTTGTTTTTCTTCAAAAGTTTGTTTCTCTTTCATTAGATAATGGTTGATACTCATTATAAATTAATTTTAACAATATTTACTTTATTATTATTGGGTTGATCTTTATTTTGGGCCATCATGATAGGTTTGGCCATGGTCTATTTTGTACCTATAACGGATGACTATGTTCTTTATCATTTTTGTTCTATTTTTATGATTTGAATAGTTTTATAATTATTTTTTCAAAATACCTCTATGAATCTATTTTCCAAAATCGTTTAGTTTATATTTTTCTGATTTGTATTGATGAAGTTATGATTTTTCTAAGTTGTTGGACTTTATCAAAAAACTCAGAATTTCAGATTTTACATAGTCCACTTCACTTAAAATTTCGATATCTATTTTTAACCTAAATATTTTTCTAATTATTTTTCATAGATACCTCTATCAATCTAGTTTTTAGAACCTTTGAGTTTATATTTTTCTGATTTGTATTGATTAAGTTATAATTTTTCGAAGTTGTATGACTTTACCAAAAAAATCTAGAATTTTAAATTTTACATAGTCCACTTCACTTAGAATTTCGATCTCTATTTTTAACCTAAATATTTTTCTAATTATTTTTCATAAATACCTCTATCAATCTAGTTTTTAGAACCTTTGAGTTTATATTTTTCTGATTTGTATTGATTAAGTTATGATTTTTCTAAGTTGTATGACTTTAACAAAAAATACAGAATTTTAGATTTTACACGATCCAATTCACTTGAGAGTTAGATTTATATTTTTAATCTAAATATTTTTTTAATTATTTTTCCTAGATACCTTTATCAATCTAGTTTCTAAAACCTCTGAGTTTGTATTTTTTTTATTTGTATTGATTAAATTATGATTTTTCAAATGTACAGGACTTTTCTGTTAAACTCAGAATTTCAGATTCTGTCCGGCCCAATTTATTAAGGGTTTCGACCTATATTTTGAATCTGAATGTTTTTCTATTTATTTTTTCTAAAAACCTCTATGAATCTAGTTTTTAAATCTATCAAGTTTGTATTTTTCTAATTTATATTTATTTAGTTATGATTTTTACAAGAAACTATATTTTCTGTGAACTACTTATTTATTGGATTTTGGACGATTAATGGTCTTGGGAACCCTTAGTGGTTCAGTCATGACTTATTGAATATTAAGGAATTTATCCATTGTTGTTTGACTAAACCCGAGATGGTTTGACCTATACTTGTATGCATGGGGATCCCACCAATGTGTCTTGGATCCCTCATAGGGTTCGGCCAAGTGTCTTGGATCCCTCTTTAGAGTTCGACCTTGTGTCATGGATCCCTTATAGGGTTCGGCCATGGTGTGTTGGATTCTCTTGAGACCTTAACTTATATTGTTAATCGATGTTGATCGTGATCTTTGGTGATTATTTACATGTTATTTATGTTGTTTAACCCTAGTTCATACCCATTTTATTACTCTTGATGATCATGTGTTTATTCTATATTCTTATTTAAATGTTAAATACATGTGTGCATATGCCATGTAACCATAGTACCATCTTGTTATCATACTATGATCATCATGTCATTTCATATAAGGGGTGCATAAGGGAACGGGGTTGAAGTATATTATATACGTTAATATTGGTTTTATCAATTAATCAGGGTTCGGTACCCTAGGGTAAAAGGCCCCAGACGTTATTATATCCTGCAGATGGGTCGATGAGACCGCTTCCAGTGCAGGAAGGAGATGGAGACCCTATGTGGTTATGGGTACTAGTTGCATTTGCATCCCATACTCACTTACATTCACCCTCATATTCATGTCTTCCTTATTATATGATTGAGATGCATACCTTGGTTTAAAACTTGTATAGTATGACATCATACCATGTACACTGTTGTATTATTGGGCATCGGCTCACGGTGCTACACCGATACCATTTTCAGATTTTGAAGAGCTGGGTACGTGCGATGATTTTGAGACGGAAGACTCCGATTTATTCGAAGAGATCGACGAGGATTTGGGAGCCGATCCCACACTTTAGAAAACTTTATTTTAATTGTTCTAAACATTACTTATTTATTTTCACGGACATGTAGTCCTTTGATTGAGAGCATGTTCTCATCTTCTTCTCCCTAAATTTAGTTGATTGATTGAATTATTTGAATTATAAATTATTTGAATTATTTGTTTTCTACATCTAGAATTAATTTTCTTCTTTTACTTAGTGGGTTTTCGAATGAACCTTAGTAGTCTAATTGACCTAATTGGACCACTAGGGGACATTCATGGATCACCTCTGGGTTGGGTACGGGTCGATTCACCAATTTTCGGGTCATATCTGGGTATCCGGATTCGGGGCGTGACATGAGCAGAAATAGAAATAGGTTAATTAGAGAAACAAATGAGGTAAAATTGGTATTTTGTATATTTTGTGGGGGAAGATAAGAGAAAACATAGGGGGTATAGATGTCATTTGAATTATAGTTTAAGTGAGGGATAAGAAGAGAAATGGACGGGGTATCCAAAATTCACCTTTTATATATATATATATATATATATATATATGAATATATCTTCGCTCACCGATCACAACACACAATACGAGCCACATGGCAAATTCTTAGAGGGCACAGATGGTATGGATGTTTGGCCAATCCCTCAGTGGACATGCAAACCCAAAATCAGCATGATTGGTGATTTACAACCTTTGGATCTTTGATTTACGGTCAGCGCCCTCTGATCGTGTGCCACGTGGCTCGTAATAGTGCTGTGACCGGCTTCCTTCACAAAATCTTGTGACACAAGACTCTTTCGAATATTATCATTTTCGTAATTCCCAATAAAAAATGGGCAGCAATCAACTGTAGGCTTCTGATTCAACTTCATCGTCTCTCTCCGAAAAGCCCAAGTGTTCTCTGCAAAAGCCCTAAGTCTCCATCTAATTCAGAAAACCCTAATTCTTTCCACTCTCCAAGCTCTTCGATAACACGATATCATCGATCTCTGTAACAAAAACCCCATTTCAAATAAGAAATGGACGGCCATTCCGCACATTCAACAGCACCAGTTCGTTCCCGGAGCTCCCAATCTCCCTCTCCATCACACTCGGCCTCTGCTTCCGTCTGCTCCTCTGCACACAAGCGCAAGTTAGCCTCCGACGACCACGCCCCAGCCTTCCCCTTCTCCTACTCCGATACTCGAGATGGCGCTCTCACCTCCAACGACGACCTCGAGAGCATTAGCGCCCGCGGAGCCGACACCGACTCCGAAGACGATTCCGAGGAAGTGGTTGACGATGATGAAGAAGATAACGACTCTATGAGGGTTTTCACAGCTGCCCGGTTGGAGAACAATGCGAATTCGAGGAACACCAAGCTCAAGTCGGAGAATTCTTCAATGAAAATTGATTCTTCGGGGCTGTCTGAGATCAGTAAGGAAGAACGTGGGCCCACTGCTTCGGCACAGCCTCCTTCAACGGTTGTTGGTACGATTTCGGGGATTGTGGTGAAGGAGGACACTGTAAAGGGAATTTTTACGGAGAATATACAGACCAGTGGAGCTTACAGTGCAAGAGAAGAGAGCTTGAAGAGAGAGGTAAATTTGAAATTTTGCTCCTTTTTTATTAATTTACCTTTCGGGTTATTGGGTCTAGAGTTTCTGGCGTTTTCATTTGCTTTTGTTCATCTGGGTCGGAATTGATGAATCGAAACTCATTGAAACTAATGGAACCAAAACAACAGATCGGATGGATGGCATTTTTTTTTTCGAAAGTGGAATTGGAGAAGATTATTTTTTGCTTCATTTTGAGGATTTGATTGAACCGGACTAATTTGGAGAGTAAAATGGTACTTTGTGGGTTTGATCCCAGCTTACCTACTGAAAAAACTTAAGAAGAAAAATAGTTTGTTCCTTTAGTATTATGGAAAAGTAAATACATAAAAAAGAAAAAAGAAGAATAGTCTGTGTCACCTCTTCTGAACCCTGCTTCAGACAATAGTAACTTCAAAGCATACTCATTGCTAATAGATAATGTCCATGATTTGTTTTTAATTGTGTATATCCTTTCTGTATAATCAGTTGAATGATTTTTTTTATTGCTCAAAATAACTGTGTAATGTATGTTGTCTCAATGTTATGTTGTTACTGCATTAAGGCCTTAGATATTTCGTTTATGTTTATGATGTTAATTTTTTTTATATTTTTTGTCCTTCCCTTCTTTCATGTTCCACCACTTCTCCATTTTCTCGTTGGATATTTTCAATAAAACATGCTTTGTTTAATTTGTGGCTTAAGGAAATGTAACTCTCTTTGCAAATTTTAGTTCCACACCGGATAGAGAAAGAAACCTTTTTCTCTTTATAAGGCTTAATGCTTGTGGGGGAAAAATCCGAGATGTTTTCGGATGATCATCAAGATTCTTGTCCCACTTCCCCAAAGTGAAGATCGATTCAATCAAAAGAGAGGGAAGAAAGAGAGAAGAGAGAAGAGAGAAAATGGAGAGAGATAAGAGACACGGTCGATTTTACGAGGTTCGTCGCCGGAGATCCGGCAACCAGTGTTTTTAAACGCTAAGGTGTAAGGCGAGGCGCTTTAGTAGCCCTCAAGGCGTAAGACGTAAGCCTCACACGCACACATTTTTTAAATAGATGAGTATTTAAATCTATAAATAAATGTCGCAAAAATTCAAAAAACAAAGCATATTTCCAAGTTCCAAGTTCCAACCGCTCAACAAAAAAGCACAACACCAATTAAAGACTCGATCTTCTACTAAATTAAATGTATCTTCATCAATTATATGAACAGCATCCTCTTTTTGATAGTCCAAGTCGAAATTCAGTATCTCATCATCAATCAATTGTAGATCAATCAATGTTGGGTCCCTTTTAAATAGAAAACTTAAGGTTTTTTATTTTCTTTTTATGTTGGGTCCCTTCGACACCAAATTTTTTTTAATATATTGACATTCTTTTTTAAAACAACATGCCAAAAAAATAACACATTTGAGGCGTACGCCCAATCCAAGAAGCGTTGTCGAGGCGTAAGCCTCATCAATGCCTCTTGCAGTGAGGCGTATGCCTTAGATGTGTAAACGTCTTTTGATTGAGCCTCAGGGCATTTTTTAAGAGCTCTGCCTCGAGGCGTACCTCGAGGCGTAAGCCTCACACGCCTTTAAAAACACTGCCAACAACTACGTCCTCGGCCTCATCTTAGGCAATCCACTATAATATTGTGTAGTGTTACAATGCTTGATCTTGAATTCAATGCCTTCTCTCAATTGGAGGAGGGGCCTATAAATAACAAAGAGGTGTCCTAATCCTATTAAGAATAGGAGAGGTAGAAAATAACAACTTTCTTAGGTGATAGAGTTCTGATATAATTAAGAATCTGCCAAAAAATAGTGCCACCGTAAGTATAAGGGAGTTGTTCTAGGGTGTCGCAGTAGTGTTACGCTGTAGCTAAGTGTATTGTAAGGGTTATCTAGACCTTTGTATTCGTGTTTGTAAATATGGGTATACACATTAGCCCCATCTTGGAGGTGGAGCTCGTCGGTCAGAGATGGTGCGCCTCCGAGAAGAGTAAAATTTGGCTGTTATCTGATGTGAGCTTGGTCTCTCGGGAGGATGTCTGGCGGAGTTCTCAGGAGCATGTCAATTGAAGCTCTCGGAAGCGTCTTTGTCGAAGCTCATGGGAGCATGTCTGTCTGATCATGGCAATGATGATGATGTAATGATGGGTGATGAATGCTGATGATGAATGACGACGACGATGATTATGCTGATGCCTAATGATGCAAGGTCCTTAGCCTCCCATCGAAGATCTTATGCCCTTCGTGGGGACTTCTTGCCTCGTGACATGAGGTTCTTTTTTAAAGATACCTCCACTCGGGTCGAATCTACGCCGGTTCCCAGTAGGACACTGCCGTCAGGGTCCATGTGCTCAAGGCAAGTGTGCCAAGAGGGTTTAAGGTACTCCAGCCTACTGGAATAGGACTTTTGTCTCATGATGCGAGGTCCTTTTAGTAGAGCTCTGTCTGCCCAAGGCACGTATGCCGAGAGCATAAGGTTCCCTGGCCCGTCATGCAGGACTTTTGCCCTGTGGGGTCTTATGCCTTTCGTAGAAGGTCTTGCGCCCTTGTGGGGTCTTATTGGCGATGGAGAGCGACCGTTGACGAAGTCCTCAATGTAGGGTGTTCGTACATGTAGCCCGCAATCTAAGGGTTGTTGGTACGACTGTGTGGTACTTGTCAGTTGAGCATTGTTGATTGGCTGAGAGCTTTGCCCGGTTGAGAAGTTGGTTGCTTGTTGGTGATCTTGTTTGAGAGGTTGGCATGTTGGATGCTTGTTATGAGAAGTGTGATGTTGGCCATGATCTGTTGGTCGTGAGAATATGTCGCCGGTTGGTCAAAGTAGCTGGTTGGTACTTAGAACGATTAGAGATGATATTGATCTACAGAGGTGTGCATCGTGTTGCTATAATGCCCAAAATATGGGCCAAGCATGGGTTGATCTGGTCCCGCTATAGAAGTTGGTTCGGTAGTAGAGCGTGGACCAAATGTAGTGCGCATGGGTGCACAGCTATAGGGTCCAAAAGATATGGTCTAAACTTGTGCTGGCTCGAGCTTGCAATATATGGGCTAGTTAGCCAAATGTAGTGCTCACGTGTGCGACTTAAGGCCATAATCATAGGGCCTAACACGTGCTAGTCCGGGCCCCACATGTTGGTTGGGTTTGTTCTATGGCTTAGATCAATTCTCCGTGCGTCGGTGTGCATGCTGTGTGTGCACACGTGCACATGTGCATAAAGGAAAGTAAAGAGAGGGGGTGGTGTGCACAACAAGTATGGTGTGTTTGCACACATCTAATCAGCCCCAAAACAAATTTTCTCCTTCACGCCTCTTCACCTGCTATGTCTTTTCTTTGCTTTTGATCTTTTGTCCTTTTCTCTCGTTCTTTGTTCCTCTTTTGTCTTTTGTTGCTATCTTACTTTTGGGTCCGATTGAGCGTGTGTCACACACTCAATTGGACCCCAAAACTACTCTAATGCATCCTCTGTTTGTTGCTTTCTCTATTTTATTCTTTTTCCTTTACTTTTCCTTGTACTTTACTCTTTTGCATATGACAATGGAGCATGGAGGGCAACAAATGCTTTTATCGCAGCGAGCTTTTACTTCTCCTACATCTGTCGTTTCTTCATCGTTTTCCCTTCTTCACGTTTCTTCTTTTCTTGCCAGAAGTGATAAAGGTGGTGGATCTTTGGCGGTGATTCTGGTGGAAGCTTAATCTCCTTTCTTCTACACTTTTCTTCTTCTTTTTTTTTTTTTTCTATAACGGTGGTAAACAATGTCGGTTTGCTCGGCGTAAAGCATAGATGTGGTTGGCTGCAATAGAGGCTGGTTGGCTACTCGGAGCCAAGCTGTTACACATCTAGATTTGAGCTATTACACGTTTGGAGCTGAGAAGACACTTGTCGACTTGCCTGGAGCCGAGGTCGAGGAAGCTTGAAGCCGAGAAACCTTGTCGGTTTACCTAAATTGAGGTGCCCGTGGAATTGAGCTGTTCCCAATTGAGTAGATCTTCTGCTGCTGTCCGAGGATGCACGAAGCCGAGATGGAGTCGACCGAGGTGGCACTGGCCAAGATTGGGGGTTAGGTCAACAATATCTAAGCCGAACTATTGCTAGTGTAGTTCGAGAAGCTCTGTATCAGGTCGAAGCTTGGCCGAGAACTAGATCAAGTTGGGCCGGGGTTCTCATAAGCCACTTGATGCACCATAGACCCTCCAACTCCAATGGAGGTGGCTTCTGTGCTCACAGTGGAATCTAGAGGAGCGTATTCGGTAGACACAACTATCCAAAATTAGATTGACAAGTAGCGAGGCACACACCAATAGTTCTAACACGAACTGTAAGGGTTTACAACCCAAGGTGAACCCCTAAAAGGTGAAATATATGGCAAGGAATACATAGCCACCAAGTAAAACACTATAGGAGATGGGTGTAATGAGTTTTAATAGCAATCATAGGGGTTTGATAGGGCTGGCAGTAGAGGCAACATGCCAAAAATGGCTAAATATGGGGCTGATTGTAACTTTAGAGCAGAGAAGTCGTCACCGACTCTTCAATAGTGCTCCAAAGTACATGAGAGTAGATTCAAACATTCCCTCGGTTTGTAGGGAACCAAAACGAAGCGATAGAACCCCTCAAGAAGCCCTAAAAAAATCGGATATGAAGCTGGTTCAAGAAACCATTAAAACCGAATTTCTGGAGAAGTTAAGGCGCAAAACATCCAAGAAGCTCCCTAAAAATCACCAAAAACTAGAGAAAAATGCTACTATCAAGTGGTGAAGGCTTCGACAGACCTCGATATACGTGTCAGTATAGTAGATGACGCCAGTCGTACGGTCTGAGGATGTTAGTAGACATCGGATTGCCGATGGTTCCTCTTTTGATGTGCTCCAGCTGGTGTTGATGATGGTTGGCTCTAATACCAAGTTGAAATAGGTTAGGGTTAGTCTTATGGTTCCAAGTTTGAACAAGAAGAGGAAAGAGAAGAGAAGGATGTCATGTGTAGGTCACAATGACTCCATAAATCTTATTTACATGAAAGGGAACTTACAAAAGACAAGTATACCCCTCACACCAAGTGGTATTTACAGAATAACCAAATACGCTAAATACGTATAAGATACGTATCTGATAACACCTTTGGACCTGATTTTCTTACCTACCTTGTAGAAGGAGATAGATATGAGGTTAAGGACATTTCTAGGTTTGTTCTGAATGTAGAAGATGAACTATCTTCTTATTTAGAAGCTGTGAACTCCCGCGATGCTTCTTTCTAGAAAAAGCTATCAATGATGAGATGAACTCCATTATGTCTAACCAAACATGTGTGTTTGCAGACTTACCACCTAGAGCTAGATCCATAGGATGTAAATGAATTTTTAAGAAGAAATTGAATGCGGAAGGTTCAATTAACAAATTTAAGGCTAGACTAGTTGCTAAAGTCTTTAAACAAAGAAAATGCATTGTTTATTTTGAAACATATGCACCAGTTGCAGGGATTGCATCTATTAGAGTCTTAATTTCTCTTGCATCTGTCCATTTAGTTATCCATCAAATGGATGTAAAAATAGCTTTCCTAAATAGTGATTTGGAAGAGGAGATTTATATGGAACAACTCAACGGGTTTGTAATTCCAAGCCAAGAAAGAAAGTTTGCATATTAGTTAAATCTTTTTATGGCTTGAAGCAAGCTCCTATGCAATGGCATGAGAAATTCGACAAAACAACATTATCATATAGTTTTAGAGTTAATGATGCTGACAGATGCATTTATTCTAAATTTGATGATAATGTTAGTGGTGTCATTATTTGTTTATATGCTCATCTTTGGGACTAACTTTGCTTATGTAGAAGAAACTAAAAGTTATTTATCAGTTAACTTTGATATGATAGACCTTGGAGAGGCTGATGTGATTTTATAAATTAAAATCATAAGAAAGAACAATGAAATGATACTGACACAGTGTCCTTACATTGAAAAGATCCTTAAGAAGTATTGTTATTTTGATAAAAAACCAATTCTTACTCCTATAGATCCTAGTATCAAGTTAATGAAAAACACTAGTCGTACTAATGCTCAGTTAGAGTATGCCAGTGTTATAGAGAGTCTTATGTATGCTAAGTATTGCACAAGACCCAACATAGCATATGCAGTGGGTATACTATGTCGATTTACAAGTAATCCAGGTACCAAGGAAATAAATTTCGCGAAATTATCGAAATATTTCGCGAAATATTTCCTATTTCTAGTTTACCGAAATGAAAGAATACATACACGAAATGTTTCCATACAAGTCGAAATATTTTGCGGAAACAGTAAATTTCGATCAATTGACAGTGTAAATAGGTATTATCTTAGTCGAAATGTTTCGAAATCTATGGAAACATTTCTATTGAAGGTAGGAAACATCTCATTTGAGCTCAAAACCACTATAAATCCCCATATTTGATCCATATAACCCATTTCCATATATTTATTTTATAAAAAAGATTAATTCATTGTAGATTTCTTGGTTCACTGATTGATCGTGAGGATGATTCGAATCCCATTTGGAGTTTTTTTTAAATTCGAAATGTACTTAAGTATACAATTTCCTGTTATCATTTCTTGCTACAAATAGATAGTTTAGGTGTAAATGCATCAAATCTATGATGCATTTACACTTGATTGTCCACAGATTGTAGATCATTTAGGGTGAAAATTTGAAATTTACGGGAAACCCCAATTTCATTGGTTTTTACCCTAAACATCCATGCTTGTGCATAAATTGATTATATGTTGCATTACTCAGCCCATCTACAAGTTGGTCAGGTTAAAGTTTTTTCCTAAAATTATTTGAACATTCAAAAAATTAAGTAAATGTAATAAGATAATAATAAATAGGTTTTCTAAAATTATACATAATATTAAAACATTAATGTAAGTGAATAAAGATTCGTTAATACCTTGATTTATATCTTTTTTATAATAAATAATTGAATAATAGTTATCTAATTAAATTATACCTTGACTGACTATCAGATGCCTGCTTCAACATATTAAAAATCGTTATGGTCATTCATTTCCACACTACATATGGTTATATATCTTGGTTTGATAGCTTATGAGTTTATTTTTATACTTGTTTTATCATTTCCCAAACTTTCCACAAACATTTCTACAATATTTCCATCATTTCCACATTATTTCCATGAAAAATGTATTATTTCCACACTGGTCGAAATATTTCCACGAAACATTTCCAATTCCGAGCTGGTTGAAATAAACCTCGAAATCGAAATTTATTTCCTTGCCAGGTACTGAACATTGGAATACCGTTTCTAGGGTTCTTAGATACCTAAAAGGAACTTACTAGGCTGATTTTTTTTTTGTGCTTATGAATAAAACTTACACTTACCAAAAAAAAGATACTAAAATGAACAATAGACTATGACCTACATTTTCAAGGTTATCCCGCTATATTGGAAGGATATGGCGATGCTAGTTGGAATAACATAGAGGCAAAGTCAAAATCAACTATTGGTTGGATCTTTACATTATGAGGTGCTGCAATATCTTGGGGATCCAAGAAGCAGACTTGTATTTCTGCCTTCGCCATGTCAGAATTAATTGCCTTAATAGATGCATGTAAAGAAGCGGATTGACTTAGAAATTTGTTGGTAGACAAATTGAGAAATCGTGAAAGCCAGGCAACACTATACAAAGTCTCAAGCAAGAAGTAGAATAGGAAGTCAAGACATAGAAGTTTTAGACAATTGCTCAAAAGTGGAGTAATTGTGGTCTATTATGTGGAGTCGAATAAAAACTTAGCAGATCCTTTGACGAAAGGTCTTGCTAGAGATATGATTTCAAAAGCATCTAAAGGAATGGGGTTAAGATCTACAAAGTAAGATCAATCATCTTTGATGGGAACCCAGAATGTGCCTTGAAAAAGATAGACAAGGTTTAATGGATACAAACAAGTCAAAGAATGATTGGAATGTCACTATAATTTTATACCTCATTCTGAGAAATTATTTACCGTTGGTTTTCAGTAAGAGAGGATGGACGAAAATCCTTAATAAGTCCAAAATCATTAAGCAGTGACTCGTAGAATCACCTCAAGTGAACTTACCTATATGATTGAGGAAATCAGGATGTTTCCTATGAAAACTAGATCATTGCTAAAAGCACTCGTGAAATCAGGATATTGTACATGACCATTATTGTGTAGAATTTTATGAACATTCTACTTTAAGGATATAAGTATGTGCGATGGTTCTGGCTCTTCTTCAAGGGTCCTTGGTTCAAGATTCATTCACCACAACACCTTGACAAAGTTTTGAATTATTGGCACTAAGTGAAGGTTCAAATCCAAAAGATACCTCTCATCTATGTACTTGTCTCTACGATGATGCCTTGTAATTTTAGATGTAATTGTTTAATCTACTTATTGTAAATAACTACAGAGGCTTGATCCCAAAATGCGTGCATAGGCAAACTACTCAAGTGGTGCAACCACTGTTTTCTATTTATCATGTATGATTTTCATATATTGAAAATTGTGGGTTTTTTTGTGGATATTTTCAATAAAACATGCTTTGTTTTTACCTTTTTGTGCTTAAAGAAATGTGAAACTCTGTTTGCAAATTTTAGTCCCACATCGGATCGAGAAAGAAAAGTTTTTTTCTTTATAAGGCTTAATGCTCACCTATACGTGTAACTATATAGTTTAAAGTTTCGGCCGAAACCGAAACGTTTCGCCCGAAACGTTTCGGTTTCGGTACATGCCGATACAAGAAACAGGTTTGAATCGGAAAACTGAAAGTTTCGGCTCAGTTTCGGTAGTTTCGGACCGAAACCACCAAAACTACCGAAACTGTGACCGAAACTACCGAAATTCTTTCATTTGGTTTCACCAAGTTTCGGACCGAAACCACCGAAACTTCCAAAACTACTACCGAAACTACTACTGAAACTACCGAAACTATGACCGAAACTACCGAAACTCTTTCATTATGGTTTCACCAAGTTTCGGACCGAAACCACCGAAACGTTTCAGTTTCGATTTCACCCGCGACCGAAACCGAAACGAAACCAACGACTTTGAACCATGGTAACTAATGCACACATGCGAAGAGAGATTATTGTGTGTGGTGCGAAGCACCACGTGCATGGGCGCTGCAAAAGGGCGATTGGAAGTTTAGGGCCTTTTGGGCGCTTTTAGATCTGCACTTTAGCACTTTGCACGTGCGCATCGTCGCTAGAAGCGTTCGATCTTTTTATTTTCCGATCGGCCATGATCTAATGGTTACATGGTGATCAAATGTGTCTAATCATGAGATCTAACCATAACCGTTAGATCGTTAGGTGTCTGATCGATGACAGAGTTGTGTTCCTTCATGGAACACATTGTTTCAAGGGATGATCCACGCCGTTGGATTAGATCGTGACTGTTGGTCAAAAGTAATGACTGTTTGGTCAACAGACATAAATGGCTATAAAAAGAGATCCAGACATCTGTTTTGAACACCGAAAATTGCAGTGAGTTCGTTGTTTCAATATTAAGCATTTGACATCATCAGATTCTATTTTCAGGGTGTTCTTGGTTGTGATCAGATTGTACATAATCCGAATCCAACGGTGTTGATTGAGACTTCATTGTATCCTGAAGTTGATTTTCTCATACCCATTGTGTACTCGCAATTCTGACCGGAAGGGGAGAAATATTGTCTAAAAGACATCGATTGATTGAGCCTTAAAGTCCTACAAATCATAACATTCTCCTTATTTGTGTTTTCCTCCATCAAATTGAGTACAGATTTTCCAACATCTCTCTCTCTCTCTCTCTCTCGATCGAGTCTTTCAGCATTTATTTCTTCACTCTTTCAGAGCTGCAACAAATTCCTTAACTTGGGCCTTTTAGTACCATTTTGTAGAAGGGGCTATGAAGAAGGTTTCTCTGTGTGGAATACCCCCCTAGTCTTCTATAATTTTTTGGTTGCTGGTCACTTTGGCATAACTGGCCTCTTGTCTCCAGCTCATGGTTTCTTGTCTAATATGACTATTTTTTCAAAATGAAATATGCTATGTTTGATTGCACCAAATGGTTGGGTCCAGAGCTTGGAAAAGATAGTTGGGAATATAATATGGAATAGAAGTAAATGCGGAAGTATCAACACATCCCTTTTTTTTATTCATTCTCAAAGTTCCACTAGAGCATATTGCTAACCTTCACCATTTTTAAGTAATCCTTCAAAATATGAATTATGTTAGATCAAGTCTCCATTTCTATAAAGTAATTAACTATTTTGAATTTTCCACAGGAGGATGCGGGAAGACTAAAGTTTGTGTGCTTTGCGAACGATGGAATTGATGAGCATATGGTTTGGTATGAATTTTTGTCTTGAATCTCATTTGCGTAGAATCTAAATTCATGCACTGTTTATGTGACATCATTTATTTTCAGCATTAGCTTTGGTAACAGTCTGCCAACATTGCTGTTAAATTTTTTTCCTTAATTCAAAGGAGTAGTTCATTTGTGTGCAGTTTGATTTACTCTCACTTTTTTGCTTTTCTCAGGTTGATAGGATTGAAGAATATCTTTGCTAGACAACTGCCTAATATGCCCAAGGAATACATTGTTCGTCTTGTTATGGATAGGTGTGCATCATGGACTCCTTTTAAAAATTTACTGACTGTGCAAATAATTATCCACTTTGCTTGCTTGATTGGTGCATTAGCTGTCGTTTTATTTCTTCAATCTAATATATCTTGATCCACCCTTATTCCAGAAAATCAAAATTAACCTTCCTCTTCTATTTTTGGTATATTCTTTAGCAAGTTCTGTCCCCTGTTGATAGGGCTGTCAGTGGGCCTTGTTCTGGATGGTCTGGGTTTGAAGAGTTCAGCTCGTGTCAAGGCCATGAGTTAAAATTTAAGCATGTGTGCAGCCTTCATAGTCAGTTTAATGTGCACTAGGCCAGGTCTGAATTGGGCCCATCTCATGCTTTATTTGTCTTCTTGTTATATAATATGTATAAGAACCTAAAAGACAAGTCTGAATATATGCAAAAATATTATATGCGCCCACTTTATTTGTCTTCTTGTTATATTATATGCTCCCACTTTCTTTCTTAATATAAGCAAAAACATGGACGCATCAGCACCAAAACACAAACCCCAAGGGTGCGGCACTCCAAAACCTCAAGAAATAGGGTTCCAACACACTAAAACAGCAGTAGAAACTTCCAACAACATAAACATCACGGAGCACCAAACATCTCAGTAAATCACTATAAAAACCAAGGGGGTGACAACACAATATGTTCACAACACTATCCACGCACCGTTCACATTACTATTCACAGCACTGTTCACAACACTATTCATGCACTGTTCACTACACTATTCGCGCACTATTCATGGGACTACAAACCCTTAACCTTAGTGGCTAGGGTTTTGATCAAAATTCTCTGGCTTGATCAAAACCCTAGCCAACTAGAACCTGAAAACAAATGGATTTCAAAATGGTAGACTTTTGAGAGAAGAAGAGACAGCAAGATAAGAAAAGACAAAGAAGGAAGATGGACTAGGGTTCCTTCACTGGATCATATGCACTGATACTATGTTGGTAAACAATTCTATTAGATTCAGCCGTCCACGAAAAAGAATGCAAGTTTTGAAGGAATCACTGCCTTCGAATTCTTCTTCTAGGGGAGAGAGGAAGATTGGTCTCCCCTTAGAAATGCATAGAACAGTCATGTGCAGAAAACACTATCATGGGTTCACTTCCATAACCTTTTGTCCTATCCAAAGACTGGAATAAATTCTCATTCAAACTTTGAAAGGAAGTCAAGAGAGAGAGGCATTATATGATGTCTCCAAAGAGCCAGGACAACAAACCAGCAAAGCCCCTCTTTTCTTCCAAATTGAAAAAATTAAATTAAATTTCCATCTTCTGAGGTATTATCATGTAAAGAAAATCCTGGTTTAAAATATTTCTTTAGGATCTTATGTTGGTAATTTTTATTTATTGTTCAAGCATATCTAGAACAACATCTTATTTGTGTGTTTGGCCCCATGCACTGTGGCTGTGGGTGCCCATGCACGTGTCCACTCTTGGAAGTGTTTTAGTTTCATGTTAAAGTTAAAGAAAGTGTGTTTTTAGTTTCATTTTTCTGCAGTTGAAATCAAATGTTTCGGCTCAACTTCTCATATGTGGACTATTAAAACTACTTTTATGAATTATCAAGTTTTTATATTGTACTTTCTGATGCTTTTGGTGGCTCCATTGTTTTCCAGATAGTAGCATTCTTAGTTTTTTGTAGATTCACACACACTTTTCATGTTAATCTATTGCAGGAGCCACAAATCTGTAATGGTTATCAGACATAATCAGGTTGTTGGTGGCATTACATACCGTCCATATATCAGGTAAAGTAGGTGATCATGTTATAAGCCATTGATGTCTTGTTAACGTATTCTTTTCGGGTTGAAAGGGGCAGCATAAACTAAGTAAGGGATGAGTGTATACTTGAAGTTGCTTTTATACCTTGTTACACTTGCTCTCTGCCACCCTCAACAGATGGCTGCATCTCCACTAAATTCATCATCTCAGTAATTTCATCATCATCATAAGCCTTATCCCAACGAATGGGTTGGCGCACGAATCCTATTCCTCCATTCAATTTTGTTGAATGTCAGCTCTTCTGTAAAGGCAAGTTTCTTAAAGTCTCATCTCAAAACCTCAATCCACGTCCGTTTTGGTCTCCCCTTGCCCTTTTAAACCCTTCAGCTTCCACATTCCTCATGGGTGCTGTCTCTGGTCATTCGGTTTTCATTTATGACTAAACCATCTCAATTAACTCTCTCTCATTTTGTCACTTATTGGGCCTATTCTTATATTTTCACAAATGCGTTCATTTCTAATTTTGTCTTTCCTCATCGTACCATATATCTATCTCAACATCTTCATCTCGGGTACGCCTGAAAAGGGCTAAAGAAGATAGTGCTGGCGTACTTATCCGACGGGTCGTGTCTGAGACGAACTAGCCATCAGATCTGATACTACCTCAAGGGCTTTTTGAACAGTTGCTTGCACTCCTCCCTTTTTTCGCTGGTTCGAAAGGCTCATTATATTAAGTATGAATATGTTTCTTGATTGCCCAACAGTCTATTCCATAAAGCATTGCTGGTCTTGTTGCTGTCTTATTGAATTTTCCTTTTAGTTTGATCGGAACATGTCACTCACATAGCACTCCGAAAGCACATTCCTTATTTCAATTTCTCATGAACAAGAGGATAGCTCCAAACTGAATAGTGAGCTGAAAGAATGCCCAGGTGGGAAATCACTGGTGGTTGGCTGTGTGGCTGCCCACTTCTAGATGTAGCCCTTTGCTGGTACCATCAACATTTATCGTAAGATTAGGCCATTCTTTAACTCTGTTTTCTATGCGGTTTTTTGGGTTTCTCAAGGGTCTTGCTTGGTCTTAATGTCATTTGTTGGTTTCTAAAATAATGGTTTTGGGGTTGTAACTGCTTTCTGGTGTTGCACTTCTCCTTTTCTTAAATCCAAGATGTTAAATTTCAAATTCGAGTTATATTTTGGTCAGCTTGGAAAGACAGGTGTCCATGAAAATGATAGATTGTGGAAATATTTGTTGAAGCTTTGGAATATGATAAAACAAACATGAAAACACACTCATAAGCCATCAAACTATAATAAACAACCATGTGAAGTGTGGAAATGAAGATCCCTAGCATTTTTTTACATGCTATGAAAGCATCTGGGAGCCTTCTAACTGAAAAAAACTATAATTACACATACAAGTGATCATCATTCAGTCATGTTAGGTTAGCTACATAAAAACAAAATAGAAGAGTACATGACACATGGGAAGGTAACAAGTCACAACCACATAGACCTTTAGGCCTCATCGTCTCCATCCTAGTTAGGGACATAATAAATAAACTTATATTTAATCAGAACATAAAGAATTAAATGAATATGCTAATACATTTGGAATACATTGTATATGCATGCATCTTGATGTGGTTTTCCTAATTTTTTTTTCAAATTTTTAATTTTTTACAAAAAGGAGATTGTAAATAGATAGTTAATCAATCTTGATTTATTTCTATAAATGAATGAATATTATGTGTGATTTTACAAGTCCTAGCTACAATCAACTGATAACATTTGTGGAATTCAACTTTTGGAAAAAAATTAAAAATATATTTTAGAAAAGAAAATTAATCGGACCAAGTTGTCGATTTGGCGAAGCTATATAACATATAAACCATTCATGCACAACGATAGATGTTTAGGGTGAAAATAAATGAAATTTGGATTTTCCCCAACTTTCAGAATTTTCACCCCAAAAATCCTTAAATGTGTGCATGAATTCGGTGTAAATGCATCATAGGCCTGTAAATCTGATGCATTTACACCTTTAGAGCCTATTTCTATAAAGAAACTACAAAAAAATTAGTTCTAGTGTGGAGTTTCGTCATTACCCCCCAAATTCGCTTCGATTTGCTCTACTAATCAATACAACAAGTTCTTCCAACAACCAATCGAAGGTGAGTAGTTGTTTAATATGTACAGTGGCTGGAAGAATTGAATTTCGATTGAAGTATGTGATTTTGGAGGGCTTTCTGTGCTTGGCGGTTGAAATATTTCGACCGACAAGATTACATTTTATAATTGGACATAGTTGAATGTAGGGTTTGGTTCTAGGGTTTGAAAGAGAGGATAGAGAAGAGAGGGAAAGGGAGAGCATGTGTGCGTCACATGACTCCAATCTTATTATTTATACTAGGGAACTTTTACATGGACAAGTGTGCCCTTACAAACATACGTGGTATTTACAGAGCTATCCTGACAACACTTTCCCTGAAGTTGGTGCGTAGATATCTATCATGCCCAACTTGCTGAGAAACCTGTGTAGCTGATGATTAGGGACCCCCTTAGTGAATACATCTGCCACCTGCTCTTCAGTTTTCATAAAAGGAGTACAAACTTCCTCAGTAACAATCTTCTCTCATATGAAGTGTCTGCCCACTTCAATATGCTTTGCTTGATCATGCTAAACTGAATTATGAGTAATACTGATTGCTGTCTTGTTTTCACTACAAGCTCACTAAGCCATTAATAGGGAATCCTAGTTCAGCAATTAAGATCTTCAACCACAACATCTTGCACAAGCCATGAGCCATAGCTCGAAACTCAGCCTCTACACTAGATCGACCTACCACATGTTGCTCTTTCTTCTCCATATCACAAGATTGTCCCCAACAGATGTGTAATACGCCGAAGTGGATCTTTTGTCATCCTTGGCACCTGCCTAGTCTGCATCAGTGTATGACTCCACTCAAGTCCCCTATCGGGGGAGGATTTGAGATACCTCAAAATCTTGCGTGCTGCCTACCAAGTTGATGTTTCTAGGTGAGTACATATACTGGCCGATCACTCTGACAACATAGGCAATATACAGTCTAGTCAAAGAGAGATATATCAACCTCCCGACTAGTCTTTGAAAGCTCTCAATGTCCTTCAGTAACTCACATCACCCAGTTTGTGATTCTGTTTTATAGGGGTGTCCACGGGCTTGGCCCATAATTTTTCAATATTCTTTAGTAGATCAAGGACATACTTCCTTTGAGAGATGAAGATTCCTTGACTTAATCTTACAACTTCTACACCCAGAAAGTACTTGAAGGGTTCTAGATCTAGTGGAGTTTACACCCACGTTGGTGTCCATAAGTGGGTTGCGTCCCACTTCCCACGTGGGTCCTTTGTTCGTGTGTAAGAGGGTTAAGTGGGCCAGCGACTTAACCCACATTTTGATTTATGTTGTGGGCCCACCACTAGCCTCCACGTTTTTGGCTTGTAGGGTTTTACCATATATATATATATATATATATATATATATATATATATATATATACTTGAGTGAGAGATTGAGAATTAATTCGATCTCTTCTTTTCCCACTACTTCTCTCTCTAACCCTAATCTTCGTCTCTACCTTCTTCTGCCTCCATTACTCTTTTCCTTCTTCTCTTTACAATCTTTCCTCTACTAGTTACAACCTAATTAACAACAGATCCTTTTGTCTCAAAACTCACCAGCGAGATGCCTCTTTAACTTTGCAACTGCCTCTTTAACTTTGCAACTTCAACATCATTGCCTGTCACAATGATGTCATCCACAGACAATGAGAGTAGTAATGCTCTTCCCATGATGTCTAACAAACAGAGTATGGTCAGCTTAGCTTTGGGTGTAGCCCAAATTCTTCACTGCCTGGGTGAACCTTTCAAATAATGCTCTAAGAAACTGCTTTAGCCCGTACAGGGACTTCTTCAGTTTGCACACACTACTACCATCTCTTGCTGGTATGAAGCCTGGAGCCGGAACCATGTACACTGCTTCTTGCAGATTTCCATGAAGAAATCCATTCTTCACATCAAGCTAATGTAAAGGCCACGACTGGTTAGTAACAAGAGATATTAGCACCCTTACGGAGTTCATTTTAGCAACTGGCGCAAATGTCTTCTCGTAGTCGATGCCATATGTCTGAGAGTATCCTTTGTCCACCAATCTTGCCTTATACTTCTCTACTGACCCATCTGCCTTATACTTCACAGTTTACATCCATCTGTTCCCCACTAGTTTCTTCACTCTAGATAAAGCAACCAGTTCCCAGGTGTTGTTTTTTCCAAGGCTCTAATCTTTTTAACCATTGCATCCTTCCACTTAGGATGCTTCAACCCATCTACCACTGAAGAAGGAATAGGAATGATAGACAGCGAAGTAACGAATGAGCTGTAAGATGGAGACAAGACCTCATACGAAACAAAGTTATTGAGGAGCCAAGACATAATTGTGAAATTCTCAATCTCCCACTTCTCAAACAATGGATCCACAGTCTTGGGCTCAACAACACTCCCGGTGATGTACCCCAACTTGCCTCAGTCACTGATATGCATTCTTGCGGCTTGGTACCATTCCAAATAATTTTTGCCATCCAACTTGACTGAAGTTATCTACAAATCGGGGTTCTCAAAGCCAACTTGAGTCCGGCACTGCTAGAGGTAGCTTCAGAGCACACAGTGGACTCTCCGGTAAACAGAGATGCCAAATATCAACATGGATAGTAGAGAGGGGTCGTGTACACATACCCGCGAGCACACCAAAGAAAGGATCAATTAGGGTGTACAACCTAAAAGAGGCTAAAAAAAGAGCAAAAAAGAGGCTGACGTTAAGCCTAGAAGGGGGAGTGTTATCTCTCGCAACTGTAATACTCCACCCGAACATCAAACCCAGCATATAAACATCCGAATCATCAACAATCAGGGTCTGCATCTCGAAAACAGGCCTAAGAACCCAAAAAATAGGGCTGTCGGTAACTAGAGAGGGGCTTTTGATCTCAAAACTTTAAATCTCCACGGATTCCAACGGGACTTGGTTTTGTGTGTTGGAAATTATGCAGGGAAGCAGAAACATGTGACAAATCCCACCAAAAAACCTTTAATAGATTTCAAACAATCAGAAAAATGAAAACTAATTTCTCACCATTTATAGAAAAGAATGAGCATAAGTCCGTCAAGATCACCTTGAAAAATTCCCAAAATCACCAGAAGTTTGGAAAATTGTTCTCAAACAGGTGGTAACCTTTTCAGGTGACCTCAGGATGCGTGTCCGTACGACTGTTGATGTCAGCCATACAGCCCTGTGACCTCAGCACTCTAGATGTCTGCTAGTCTGTTCTTCTTTAGGTGATTGCTCTGATACTAAGTTGAATCTAGAGTTTGAAAGAGAAGAGAGAAGAGTGAAGAGAGGAAAAGGGAGAGCATGTGTGTCACATGAATCCAATCTTATTATTTATAGTAGGGAACTTTTACATGGACAAGTATGCCCTTACAAACATACATGGTATTTACAAAGCTACCCTGACAACAGACATAATAAATTTTTGGTCCAAATATCAATATGAACAGTAATTTCATGAAATATATACATAATCAAACTGTAAGTGAAATTTCGTATTCGTTCCTCTCGAAACCAAAATATTTCACAAAATAATCAAAATTGAATACCATGCAGATCTCAATGTAGATTTTTACTTGATAAAAGAAAGATGATTACACTAATTTCAGACATCAGAATTAGGTATTATTATAAATTTTCCTCCATTTAATGCTTTGATTCCATCCATATTTTTGTTTGCTTTTATTCTGTCCACTGACACTTAATCCTCGGAACATTGCAGTCAAAAATTTGGAGAGATAGCCTTTTGTGCAATCACTGCAGACGAACAAGTAAAAGGCTATGGCACAAGACTGATGAATCACTTAAAGCAGCATGCTCGAGATTTCGATGGGCTCACTCATTTTCTAACTTATGCAGACAATAATGCTGTTGGGTATTTTAACAAGCAGGTCTGAGTTATCTAAAATGTTTTTCCTTTGTACTTTGTAAATTTGTTCTATTTGTTTCAGTAGTGTTTCACAGTGCCATATCCACATTTGCTTTATAAGATCACTTTTTGGATCCATCCAGAAAAAAAGATGGTCGAAATTTCTCATACTAAAATCCATTTTTGTGGGAGAAAAATATTGCAAACAAGCCACTAAAGAAGTGCAAAATTGCAGTGCTTTTCTTTGTTTGCTACTGTCACTAACTAGACTGTAGTATTATATCAATATGCTTGGGTTGACTATTCCTTTAGAAAGTCTTTCATTTACACTATTCCAGACTGGGATGGCTTTTGCTTTGGATACCGTATTGACATTGGGTTTTGCATTGATAGGGTTTTACAAAGGAGATTAATTTGGATAAAGAAAGATGGCAAGGGTATGGTTTACATGCCAGATTGGTAGAAATTCAAGCTTTATCAAAGCCTTTTTTTTCCTTTGGAAGTATGTCTGGGAAGTTAAATAAGTTATTCTGTGCATTTGATAAGCTATTGTTGTTTCACTTCTGAAATGGTACGGGCTTGTGGTTCCAATTCCGAAGCCTCTTTATGAATTTTTTTCCCTGCTGGAAGAATATACCATTTTTTATTTACTCATTCAATTATAATGCTATTAATTGAACGTATGTGTTGACAACCCTTTACTAAGTTCACTGTTATTATTGTTTTCTCTTGAATTAATTAGCAAAGCTATCTCTTGATAGCATCCTTTTCCACTATAAAGCCATTAGTTCAGATATTTTTAGTTTGTTAATATTAAATTAACAAGTATTCCAGTTCTATTCCAATCTTTATGCTGAGCTCTGTGGCTACATACCCAAGTTGGAGGGTCTTCACTTTGAAACTATTTACCAAGAGCACAAGGTTTGGTTAGAGCATCCTATTTAGGAAGAAGAGGTTTTGACGGCTGTTAATGAGCTTGGAGGGGGATCGGGCACTGGGGCCAGATGGCTTTTCTCTAGCCTTCTTCAAAAGGTGTTGGGACATTGTAGGAGGGGACTTCATGAGTGTGGTTAAACAGTTTGATGAGGATGCTACCTTAGACAAGTATTTGAAACACACCTTTGTTATGCTCATCCCAAAGAAAGAAGGTGCGTAGTGTTTGAAGAATTTTCGTCCTATTTGCCTTGTAGGGGCACTTACAAGATCATATCTAAAGTGTTGGCTTCTAGGATGAAAGTGGTTATGGGTTCTATTATTGCCCCTACCCTAGGGGCCTTCGTGATGGGGAGAGATTCTTGATGGTGTTTTGATAGCCAACGAATGCATCGATTCTAGGGTGGAGGAGAAGGGTGGTATTGTATGCAAGATAGATATGGGGAAAGCTTGCAACCATGTGTGCTGGAAGTTCCTATATTATTTGTTGGGAAGGATGGGTTTCAGGTGGAGGTGGAGAAAGTGGATCTGGGCGTGTATCTCTTAAACTTCCTTCTCAATTTTGGTGAATGGATCCCCTGTTGTTTTCTTTAATAGCTTGAGGGAGTTGAGACAAGGCGATCCTCTATCCCTGTTTCTGTTTATTGTGGTTGTGGAAGCATTGAGAAGAAGATTAGTAGAGCAGTGTATGGTGGAGGGGTTTCGGGTTAGTAGGTAGGGTCCCCCTGTTTCCCACTTGCAGTTTGTTGATGACACGATGGTCTTTGCCTAGGCTTCCCATTGTCTGATGAGGTGCATTCGATGCATCCAGAGATGTTTTGAAGTTGTCTAGGTTGCGCATTAATTTTTCCAACAGTGAGGTGTTCGGGGTGGGAGAGGTGCTAGACCTATAAAGATTTGCAAGGAGTCTAGCTGTGAGATTGGAAGCTTGCCTACCTCCTATCTTGGCCTTCCTTTGGGTGTAAGGCATAAGGCTAAAGCTATTTGGGGTCCCGCAGTGGAGAGGTTTGGGAGGAGACTAGCGGGTTGGAAGAAGAGGTACTTATCGAAAGGAAGGCGAGTTACTCTCATCAAGAGTACTCTTTCTAGTTTTCCTATTCACTTCCTATCCTTGTTTACTATCCTGTCCAATGTGGCCAAGGAGTTGGAGAAGCTTATGAGGAACTTCTTGTGGCAAGGGAGGCAAGACACATAAATTTCATTTGGTGGATTCGGCCAAGATTTGCAAACCAAAGGAGACAGGAGGTTTAGGCTTTCGGTTTTATTCAAAGATATGAACGTGGCGCTTTTGAGGAAATGACTGGCGATTTGAGGAGGAAGGGGAGAGTTTATGGCGAGAAGTTATTTGAAGTAAATATGGGGAGAGACATGATGGAGTGGTGGAGACTCTAGGGTTTCTTTCCTTTGGTTTGAGTTTATTGAAATGTATCTTGAAGGTTCAAGATAACTTCAATAAGGGTATTATCTATAAAGTGGGTAGGGGGACTGAGTCCGTTTGTGGGAGGACAACTAGTTTGGGGAAGAACCTCTGAAAGATGAGTTTCCCACTCCATATCACATTTCATATCTTCATGGAGCCAGGATTTAGGATTGTGTAGAGGATAGAGAGGGTGTTGTTGCTTGGAAGTTTGGTTTTAGAAGAAACATGAACAAGTGGGAGGTGGACAGTCTTGATTCTTTCTTGACTAGAGTTGGGGATGGCCCGGTCTTATCTTCAAGAGAGGATAAGAAGTTACGGAAATGGAATCCGAAAGGTTTGTTCTCTGTTAGATCCTTCCACTCCAAAATTAGATCGGAATGGCATCATACTTTTCCAGTAGGTTTGGTTTGGGGGGCTCCTATCCCGTCTATAGTGTCTTTCTTTGTTTGGATGGCTATGTTGGACAAAATCCTGATGGTGGATCACTTGAATAGTAGGGGTATGATGTTGCCGAATAGGTGTTCTTTGTGCAAATCTAGTGAAGAGACGGTAGATCACCTTTTGATTCATTGCCCCTTCTCCCATGCTATTTGGGCAGCCTTCTTTACTTTTTTTAATAGATTTTGTTGTGCCAAAGCAAGTGAGCCTTTTAGTCCTAGGAACCTCATTGGAGGTTTTCAAAGGAAGAGGTAGATAGCTTTGGCATATCCTTCCCTTGATTATGTGGGCTATTTGGAAGGAGAGGAATTCCCACATTTTTGAAGGGAAGGAAGAAGACATTCCTAAAGTTTTGATGAAGGTCAAAGCTTATTTCTACCTCTGGTCCTCCCTTTTGTTGGAGTTTAGTTTTTTTATTTTTTTTTATTTTTTATACTTGTAGAGTACCTTTTGTTGTGAGGTCCTTTTCTAGAGGTACTCCCGTGTTGTCCTTTTTGGGGTTCTCCCCGGTTTTAATGAATCTTGTTAATTATTTTTTTTTAATTAACAAGTATTCCATACTTCTTCAGATACATTAAAGACTATGATGGAGGAAGCCTTATGGAGTGCAAAATTGATCCGAAGCTTCCATACACTGATTTATCAACTATGGTTCGCCGACAAAGGCAGGTAAATTAAACTTTGTTCACTCAATGTAGCGTACTGTTTCAATTAAGAAATGCTAATGTAATTGCTTCTCTCTTGCTAAAGAGGTAGCTCACAGACATAAGTGTACATTGAGATTTTTTGCTGTAGTAACTTTGAATCTTCTACTCAACTTATCCTTTAAGTTTCCTTTTCTTTGTTTTACTTTCTTTGAGCTCTAATGGCTGTTGTTGCCTCCTTTTCTCCTCTCTTAATTTTTTTTCTTTTCTGGGTTTTACTTTTCTTGAATTATACACCTTTTTTTAGTTGATATTTTTTGTGCTTCCGACTGAGCCTTTCTATTGCTGCATTTGGAATAGTAAAGTCTCCAAATACTCTGCTTTTACGAACAAAAATGCTGAGATATCATTTGCCGAATGAGAAATGTATCATTATTTTACTTTGTGAACCCCAGCAGTTATATAGTTTGATGGAATATTATGCATAACTCTGTAGTTGTACCTAGTATGTCATTAAAACTTTGAACTTCTCTCAAATGCAATCGATCTGCTTTGTAATTCTCCTTGCAAGCTTTTGTTACCATAAGTAGTATAAATTTTAATATCTCGATTACTTGGATTTGAATTATATTTTGAGTTATCTGTGCTAGGTGTTTGATATAAACTAAAATATTCTTCTCATTATTTTTTATTGCAGGCGATTGATGAAAAGATAAGAGAACTCTCTAACTGTCACATTGTCTACCCAGGAATTGACTTTCAAAAGGTAGTGTAATGATCATTTTCATAAGGTAGTGTAGGTTTTATCTTGTAGTTGTTTGACATGTTTATTCAGGGAAAGGACATTCATGTTCAATGAGATAAAAATATCACATGTTAGCAGTTATGAAAATAGATCTTACCACTTCCGCCTGACTGTGTAATGCTGGAATAACATGTTCTGAACTCCACGCTTACAAAAACCTCATTTGGTTCACTTTTCCTATTTTGTAAATAGATCTTACCACTTCCGCCTGACTGTGTAATGCTGGAATAACATGTTCTGAACTCCATGCTTACAAAAACCTCATTTGGTTCACTTTTCCTATTTTGTAAATAGATCTTACCACTTCCGCCTGACTGCGTTATGCTGGAATAACATGTTCTGAACTCCACGCTTACAAAAACCTCATTTGGTTCACTTTTCTTATTTTGTAAACTATTGCTTTACTATGACCTTTTTTTTCTAGGAAGTAAATTTTAGTTGTTAAACTATGATCAAGTGTCATGTTAAATTAGTTTGTAAGTGGAATAATGCTCAATCCATTGTTCGTAAATAAATCTCTGTTAAAAAGCTAATATATGCTTAGTTAGTTAACTATTCTCTTTACTTTGTAAAAACAATAAATAAATATGAAATACTCCAGTCCTGTCTACGAGGTTAGTTAAAAGATCGTTGTCCCAAACACCTAAAGTCCCTCATGCTTACACTTTCTATCATCTAAACCAGATGACAAGGGAACATATCCAAGTCTCCAACTTTCACTCCCACCCCTACACCCATCATTGCTCTTCCTTTATGCATCAAATTTCCAACCATGTAAATCCTATATGATACACCTGTTAGGATTTGTTCAGAAATAATTATTTGTAAAACACAGTATTTTTGCTTTGTTCACTGAGAATGATATTGTAGGTGTGGGAATATATATTTAACTAATTCTCATCAACATCTATTTGTTTCAGAAAGAAGCTGGTATTCCTAAAAAAATAATCAAAGTTGAGGATATTCCTGGCTTGAGTAAGTAGCTTCAACTTTTTCTTTAACCTTTTATGTAGTCCATTTCTTGAAGCTTCATCATTCAGTACTTGTTAATGTTGTTTCTTTTTTGAGATTGAACTGATATTTTCATTTCCTACTTTTATTTCATTAATTCTACATCGTTCTTTAAGTCTAGAGTTGTTTCAACATTGGGAACTGAATGGATCCTTGATTTTGGATTTAGGTGTTTGGGGTTTGTAAAGTTGGGCAATCATAAATAGGAAAGTCGCTTCTGTTCTTCACTGCACCCATGTGAAAAAGAATGAGAAGATGAATTATTATTCTGCAATACCTCGTCACTATAGTTGGAGATTAGAATTATAAGTTTCTCCAATTAAATTATATTTGATTATTAGAGTATATATATACATAAACACACATGCACTGTACTCAGTGCACTTTTAGCATACTAACCAGAATTGGGGGATTATTTTGGTCAACAGGAGAAGCTGGGTGGACACCTGATCAGTGGGGCCATTCAAGGTTTAAAACAGTAAATGCTTCCGCAGATAGTGCCTCCTATCGCCAGTCATTGAATGCCTTCATGCGCATGCTTTTAAAGGTGAGGTTCGTGTTCCACTATTAAGATCTCTCCTTTGCTGAACCTGTTAAGACTTTGGTTAAAATCAGTGTTTTTAAAGGCATGTGAGGCTTACGCTTCGAGGTGCGCCTTGGGGCAAAGCTCTTAAAAAACGCCCTGAGGCTCCATCAAAAGGTGTTTACACATCTGAGGCGTACACCTCACTCCAAGAGGCATTGATGAGGCTTACTCCTCTTAGTGGGCGTACGCCTCAGATGTGCTATTTTTTTGGCATGCTGTTTTAAAAAAGAAATAAAAAAAGAATGTCAAGATATTAAAAAAAATAGGTGTCGAAGGGACCCAACATAAAAAATAAAAAACCCTAAGTTTTATATTTAAAAGGGACTCAACATCGATTGATCTACAATTGATTGACGACGAGATGCTAAATTTCTACTTGGAATATCAAGAAGAGGATGTTATTCATATAATAGATGAAGATGCATTTAATTTAGTAGAAGATTGAGTCTTTGATTGGTGTTGTACTTTTTTGTTAGAGTGGTTGGAACTTGGAACTAGGTAATATGCTTTTTGTTTTTTGAATTTTTGCTACATTTATATATAGATTTAAATACTTATCTAACTAAAAAATGCGTGCGTGTGAGGCTTACGTCTTACGCCTTGACGCTTACACCTCAAGGCTTTGGCTAGTGAAGTGCCTCGCCTCACGCCTTAGCGTCTAAAAACACTGGTTAAAATAGCTTCGTGGTGTTATCAAGAAAGTAATGACAGATGCTGTCTCAGTTGTACTTCACAGTGAGATAGGGGTGGCAGGCTGTGGTTTGGTACATTCGCTAAGCCGACACAACTGAGATGGTTTTTACTGGTTTTGGGTTTCCGATCAGGTTAACCCATAAGGACCTGAGTTTATTTCAGCTATGGTTCAGGTTGAAACCAACTCATGCTGAATCCAACCTGCTGCCACCTCTATGCCAATGGTTCGGGTAAACCAGTAAACAATCCTGTCTAAACCGGTTTTTACTAGTTCGGTTTGAATTGTAGCAGTTTCAAGTATGGTTTGGGTTCATTAGAGCCTGATTCAGTTTCGGTTAGGCTTGTATTGGGTTCAGGTTGACCCTGACCCACTCCGAACCCGACCCCTACCGTGAGACACTTTTCAGTACTTTTAATAAAACATTCACACAATTATATTTGCAGAAAAGTTATCTTAGCGGAATAGCGTAGTTATAGGGCGAATGCTGGACTTAGTCGAGTAGGACCGCCCCCAAGCAGGAATAAGTTAAAGTTCCATTTTTTCAGGATGTCAGCATATTTTCTCATTGGGATCCCTGTTCCAATCACTTAGCAGCATCTCAGTAATTTCCTTCCAAACCCCCATATTCATGAGAAATTGAGCTACTTCACTCCCCATTGTTTTACTGGTCAGATTTTACTCTCCAAAAGTAACATAAAATAGAAGTTACAGATGATGCTCTTAAACTTTTAAGAAGAGTTTCTGGTCAGATCTCCATTCTAGCGAAATGAGATTCTCATGTAGCAATAAAAAGTCTCTATTCTTGAAAATATCAGTGTGCGTTACTGTTTATTAAATAAATAGCCTTGCTTTGCATGTAACAGTTGATGCATGAGCATCCTGATGCTTGGCCATTCAAGGAACCAGTTGATGGACGTGATGTGCCTGATTATTACGACATCATCAAAGACCCCATGGGTAAGACAGCTGTGTTTACTAGTGATAGACATGTCAACATCTGTTTTATATTTTCTCCATTGCCATTACCACTTTCTTCATTTCTTTTAAGCTATGTAACAAGGACACTCCATTTTCTGATTGCCATGTTGGATACCATGTCATATTCACTTGTCGGAGACATGCTGGCATACTTTTTCAAGCAAACCTTAATTTTTTCAATTTTGTTTTCCATCTATCATTTATATATAGTGTATATGATTTATTATCCTTTCTAAATACATGCTTTCTATATTGTAAACTGAACGTGAACTACATTATCTTAGAAAACATCTCCCTACCACATATGGAATATACTGTCTGGACATGTTGGCGTATTGAGTTTGCGGGGGGTCAATGTGATTAGGGGTGTCAATTTTACCCATTTAACTGAAACCAAATTGGAACTGGAACTGAATACACCGGTTCTGGTTACACATTTTTTGGAACCGACTAAAAAAGAATGGAGTAGCTGGAATTTTCTGCCCTCGGTGCCACTTCTGCTCAAGTCTTTGCTTCAGAGTCTTGCTCCTGCAGTCCTGCTCCGGCTTCCTAAAATAGATCAATACAACACTTGGTAGCAATAGTTGGTTCTCCTATCCCACACACGCTCCCGCTTCGTGCAACTAAGCTCGGCAGAAGAAACACATCATTAGAAGAAAGTATGGCAATAACTAGCTTCAACATCAGTGCTTGAGGTCAAATCATTGATTTTCTGTATGGGACTTTTTGGGCTCTAGCTCTGAAGTGAAAGGCAAGTAGTTTTAATAATTCAATGAATTACCAAAGACATATCTAGAGCCTCTCTTTTTTTGCTTCCTGAGTTGATCTTAGTGGGTTTAATGGTGTGTTCCGTTATGGCGTCTTTGTTCCTGAATCCTTGCAATTTAAAAAAACCCTGCTAGATAGTTTCTTTATTGGTAAATAAAGATTTATGAAAAGAACTGAATCACTAGGGAAACATATTATCAATGCACAAGGTATTCTTTAAGCCCTCCTCTTTGAAGGAGAATCCACCTGAATACTTACTGTGTTTGCTATGCTTCAATTGATATGTTCTGTACTGCAGATTTAAGGACAATGTCAAAGAGGTTGGAGTCGGAGCAATATTATGTTACATTTGAGATGTTTGTTGCAGATGTGAAAAGGATGTTTGCCAATGCACGCACCTACAACTCCCCTGAAACAATCTATTATAAATGTTCAACCAGGTGAGCTTGGTGCTCCAGTTCCCTCTATTATTTTTATGTTTGTTTCTCTAGTTTCCCTCATTCAATGCTTTGATGCATAGGCTGGAAAACTTCTTCTCGGGCAAAGTCCAATCTGGTCTCCAAGCTTGTAGCAAAATTCATCAGTGATGAACACAAGCACAAGCCAATCTGGTCTCCAAGCTTGTAGCAAAACGAGCGAAGTCCGATCTGGTCTCCAAACTATTTTTGTAGTTAGTTTGTTATGTAAATCATTACTGCTTGTTAATAAGCGTTTCTATAAATGCATGTTGCGTGCGCAACCTTGCACAGGGTCATGCTGGTATCTTTGTTCTTTTCAGATTGCCTGAAGGAGTTGGGCTTCAAGGTTTGCATGGCCTGCTTTTCCAACGTAGGAGCAAAACCCACCAGTTGAAACAGTTTCAGGAAAACATCATTCTTCCCATTTAATGGTATCTGACCATCAAGCATGACATACATGTTCGGTCACAAGCCTTATTTGGAGAATACTCTGGTTGGCAACACAACTTTGCAGAATGAGAAAATCATTTCCGTTTGTCCCCTTTGGTTTCCTTATTATGCATGAAACTAGAAATCGTGCAAGGTTTGCAGTTTTCTGACAAATCGTGAAGGGACTTGTCCAAATATCTATCTTCATTCCTCTCTTATCAAATCAAATTTCCTGTCACACTCATCAGCTTTAGCTAACAATTCATAGGTTGTCGTCTGCAGGAAAGAAACAGCATCAGCCTTCAATTCGAAATATGATACAGGTTGGTAACAACCACCAGCATGTTCAAATGCACAAGAAATGGGAGTACCTTTCAATTCCATGTCCATGGTTGGGAACCTGATCACTTTAATCTTGACTCCTTTCTCCTTCAACGTCCATGCATGCTACAGTTTCCAAAAGTTAAAAATTGAACTCATGGAATCATATAATCTCAAATCAAAATATTCGTCATGTATTGATTCGCAAGACTAATAAGCTAAAGTAATCATATCAGTAATGAACTTCAATGCTACATATAAGACGGAAAGCATGATCTTGCTTACAATCCATTAGATAGTGGAACAAGAAGATCTAGGGGCACCCATAAGGAAAAGGGTAGATGTTTTGACCTGCAAATTGACCATCATATTCTTAAGAGGTAAACTGCCAGTTAGCTTATGCGAGATGGTAAGGGCCTGTTTGGATATCTCATGTTTTTAGGACTGGTTCGACGTTGAAACTTCTTTTAAAAAAGTCCAATTCTTGTCCTGTTTTAAGGGTAGATTGTTAAAAAATGGGGCCCAAAGAGTAGGCCCTACATGGTTACTAAACACAAGCCAGAACAACTGGACCTGGACTGACTGTGGCTGGCCCCATTTTTAAGGTTTCTGAAATGTCCCTAAGCTAGCTTTGTAGCAAGCCCAAGAGTAATTTTCTTAGGCCGTGTTTGATTGCAAGGAAAATTTTTCCGAGAAAATACATCTGGGATATGCCTTAAATGGCTGATTGATTGCAACTGAGAACACATTTTAAATCAGGTGAGAAAATAAAGGTGTATTTTGAGGTGAAAATGAATTCTCACCTATCTGGATGGGAAATAAATTCAGGGCTTAGTAGGAAAATTATTCAGATTTAAATGGCTTGTTAGGGAAAATTATACAGATTTATACTGGCTATCCAACAATGGACAGTTGTGTTTTCCTAAGAAAAATGCAATTTTTCCACTTGGTAATCAAACACGGCCTTAGTAACTCGTGGATGCTTGGCCCATCCCTTTATAGATAGGGATGGACCAATTTTCTTTGTACCACTTAGCAAATGTGAGATGGTAAAGCTAGCTTTGTAGCTTTGGTCTGTAGGTTCACATAGGGATGGACCAAACATTCATACAGTCAGTGGTCTCCAAGAGTGTTCCATGTGGCTCACGCTCAAAGACGCACATGAGCAAAAGTGGAAGCTGCTCATTTACTTTAAATAAAACCATTTAAGTATCATTTTAAGTGCAATGGGTATTTGAGTCGAGAACCCTTAAATCCGCCTTTCACTTTATAGTTGCGGAGATGGATGAATTTATTAAAATGAAGTTAAGGATGAGCTTGATCATTTCGTGATATGAATGTAAATGGCGAATGACTGCGGTGACCTTTTCATTTTTCTCTGGGAGTTTTAAATAATTAACAAATTCTAAATGGTCCACACTTGTCTTTTGGGCGGTTTTTAGCTACGGTGTCGTTACCATGGTTCGAAATCTCAGGATCGGAGGCTGCATCAGTGGGCTCCGATCCCAATCTGGATGGCCCGATCCAGACAAGGATCGGCCGAGACTTTGAACCATAGTTGTTACAGAGTGTTTAGCGTAGTGAACCTTTGGAAAGGAACATAAGTGGTCTTCTTCTTTGCTTCAGTCAGACTGGCAATCTCAAGACAAGAAGCTAGGAAGGCTGACCATCCTTTCGCTTTTGAGTGAAGGCACCTTGTGACTGACAACATGGTTCAAAGTTTCATTTTGTCTCCGAATGCCGAAATATCTTAGTCTTGGGGTGACTGCATGAAACATTGTGTGTTTGTCTTGGTACGTCTCATTTTGTTGCTTGTCTTGCCATTCTCGGTTTGTATCATACTGTCTTGTTCTGCATCTCAATTTCTCAACTAACTGAGATGTACCCTCGAGACGGAGATTAAATCATGACTGACAATGTCATACAAATATTAGGGCTGTCGATAGATCGGAACAACCCGAAAATCCGATCCAATATTGGGTCCGAAACCACCTATATCATTATTGTACAATACTTCAATTTTGAGTAGATAAAATATATAATTTAAATTAAAAATTATTATTTTTTATTTAGTGGATTGGATCTAATCGGGTCCTGAACTCTATTCTTTCTATAGGATCGGTTTTGGATCACGATCCGATGGCTTATACCCAAGTTTCTTTATTTGCTTAAGAAGATCTAACATATTCTTAAGTTGACAGATAAGGATTCTTTTATGAGATCGGGTACACCAATTCCTATGAAGTTCTCAACTCCGCTAGGTCTTTGATACGAAACTCCCAAGTACTCTTTGAGATGTTGAATTTCTTCCGTATTGTTTCTAGTTACTATAATATCATCCACGTACACAATCAATAATATTATGGTACTGCCCTGCAACCTTTTTACAAATAAGGTATGATCAACTTGACTCTGGATGTACCCAACCTTCTTCGTAGCTCTACTAAACTGCTCAAATCACACTGAGAGAGTATTTTAGACCATATAGTGCCTTAATATCGCAAAATTACATGGTATGCCATGGTCTACTGACCGTGATCCCATCTTCATCAGTTGTGGGAGTCCTATTATGATCAACAAGGCACAAAGCTTTGTCGAAGTACTGTTTCACCCCCAATCAGACGGTCAAACCAAAGTTGTAAACCGCTCCATTGAGCAATACCTCTGGTGTTTTGCTGGCCACAAACTACAACTATGGGTCCCTTGTGTTTCCTTGGCCCAATTTTGGTATCCTTCTACAACTCTCTCAAGATGACTCGTTTTCAAGTTGTTTATGGACGCCCTCTGTCTTGCATTGAAACTTACATTCCAATCTCCACAAGTGTCCATGTTGTTGATTCGGCATTTTGTGATCGTGATGACATTCTTCCGCTCCTGAAGGAAAATCTGAACTTCTTCCAAGAGCGTATGAAGTTACACGCGGATTGACATCACACACAACAACAATTCGATATAGGCGATTGGGTTTTTTTTTTTTTTTTTTTTTTTTTTTCAGGATGTAGCCTTACCGCCAACGTTCTTTGGGTAACAACGGTCCTCACAAGCTCTCTCCTGGTCTTTTCAAGTTCATGAATGTGTGGGTCAAGTAGCTTACAAATTTACTTTACCAACCCACTCCAAAATCCATCCAGTTTTTCCCATCTCCCTTCTCAAAAAGAAGCTAGGAACCAATGTTCCTTCCATGACTACTCTTCCTCCAATCACGGATCTCGGTGCAACACATGGACCCCAAAGAAAATCCTAGACCCTGGGATATTCAAGCATAATAATCGGTGCACTAACCACAGGCCTCGACTCCGGAACAATGCCTTCTCGACACACATTGCAGTAAAGGTCAACAGATTCTTCGGGGGCCTAGTTTCCTGAGCAGGCTCTGATAACAGCATTCCGTAGGAAGGTGGAGGGTTTAGCAATTTGGCGAAAGATGGGAAGAATAGAGGCAAGATAGCTACTGGGTATGTAAGGGATTTCAAGAGGTTTAGAATGATCCAACTATATCTGCCCTTTGACCCCAAAAAATTTCATAATGAACAATGCATCCTATTAAATGGTAGTCATCCATCATGCATGCGCATGTGAGCCAAAACTAACATCGTTGATGTGTCATATTATTTTAGTAGCAAAATACAGAAAATCTACGAAGTTAGAATCAACCTCGGAAAGAGGAAGCTGAACATTGTCTGGTGGATCAAATAAAAGGGTCCCATGGATATTACATATCAAATGTGAGAAATGCAGTATCACATCGTCATTTCAACACAGAACTGAAATTCTTACGTACATTGAGCTGATAACAATACTGCAATATATCTTCCTATAACCTGCAAAACCTTCATATTTGGTTCTGTTTGTTATTACCCTCCACTGCATTGGGGGTTTCTGGGTCCCACCCTGCATCCCACTACATGCCCCTGCAAGGACTTGTACCCCCATGGATACACTTCTGCAGATGTTTCAAGCTGACTACTTGCTGCATGGAAGCTGTTCAGCCCACCTTGTTGCCCCCAGCGGCATTCTGCTCGTCATGATGTCATCCACGGGGGATACTGGAGGAATGTCAGGCAAGCCATTGTTCACTCTCTGGTTGTATGAAGTAACACTAGGAGGAGGATTGGTAGCAGGTTGATAGAAGTGCTGCTTGGGGTAGTCTTGCATGGGGACAGCAGCATCTGCAGAAGTGTCAGATGAGTTGCCAGGGAATGCCATGCCCACAGTGGATATCTCAGACATGGCCTGGAACATCGGATTCACGCCCGTCACTCTCTTAACAGTGTCTTCAGCCATCATTGTCTGGAAATAATAATCATATAAACATCAGGCCAATATGCATCTCAATGCAACAGTGACACACACATAATGCGAAATAGTAGGGTTGGTATGTCAGGGTGGTCAAATCCAATCTTAATTGTATCAACAATTTGAGGTGTATTAAATGGATGATCAGAGTGATCTGACCATCCGAACTTACGAGATCGAGAGAGAGAGACTCAGGTACACCAGTGAAAATACAGGTGGGATATTTTAGGTGCCATGAAGGAAATATCACACCCATGCAGGGGAAATGGAATCCACCGTTAGATGGGTCCCAACGAGGAAGATTCAGAACATAAATCTAAGTAATGTATAATAAAATTTCCTTCATAAAATCAACCAATGTCTTAAAGAAACACCAACAAATATATCAACCATGATAGGAAAGTATGAGTTACAGGTTGCATATTTGACCTCCTACGTAATCAGAAAATAACAATGGTCTGCCTACCTTTGCTCTCAGTGTTTCAACATCCGCTTTTAAGATTCTATTGTCAACAGCAGCTTCATTGTACTTTTGATTTGTCTCATTGAGACGCTTCAACAACAGAGAGTTTTCAACTCTTAATTGTGCAACCTACAGATTACCAAGTGGAGGACCACCATATATGAATAATTATCCAAGAAGATGAATGCAATGAACGAATATATCGGCAAGACATAGGGACAAACCTGTGTCTCGAGCTCACTCAAATGTGCTTGTTTTCTTCTTCTAGAGCGTCTAGCTGACACTCTATTTGACAGCATCCTGAGTTGCATTAAATGGATTAATTGAAGAGCAAAACATTCCAAACAAAAACACTTAAGCATGCACATAGATTCATCCCTTTACAAATGTATTGATGTACAAGCCCACACACGTACACATGCATACCAAGGATGAGCAAAGCACCCAAAATAACAATATGAACTATTTTCCACAGATCTGCTTTTACTGTTAAAAAAAGTAGCATACTTTTTTCTTTTCGACTTATCCATGTTAGACATGCTCAAGCTTACACATGACAGATACACCTTCCATAAATTAAAAAGAAAAGATATTTGATAAATGAATCATCTACATATAATGACTGCAGCTGGAACATAGAGTTCCTTCAGATGAAAAGACTGGCAACAGAATCCTCGCACAACTTCATGCACCAACCTCCTAAATTCCATGAAAAGATTAGCAACAAAACAACAGAAACTATGGTTACCTCCTTACACGTTTTGCATCAGCAGGATCCATATTCTCTGTCATTTCTGTTTCTCCTTCAATCTCGTCATCTTCTGACTGTTCTCTTGATGAACTACTGGTCGTTGGCCTAATCTGAACTCCTGATTTTTTCTGCACAGCGGGCGAGGCTGAATTGCCAACCGGTGCGCCAACAGCCTCATCTTGTCCCGGAGAGAAACTATACCCAGTTCCTGTATGGGTAAAAAGAGAAGGTAATATATGGTTGATACCATTTATTATTGTTCATGTTAAATAACAAACCTGCCCTATGAAAAGATTGATGTTAAATAGAGAAATAAAAATGGAAATTCATTGAATGAACAAAGAAAAGGTAGGCTAAAATTCAATTGTCATCTAATAGATTCACAGCTTCAGAACAGAGCATATGTAACCAAAAACTTAAAAGGAAATGAAATGTGCATAAGGGCCAAGATAAACCCCGATAGTGAAAGGTATTTGATCAGAGTTTAGTTTGTTTACAAATTGGTATTTTGCACTTTGATGGTATAGATGAAAACTATCTCACGAAGTTGCAGTTATGATGATCTGGTGTAATGTTTCTTCAGGGAGTAATGTAATAAGTTTTTTAAAATCCTGACCGGACTGGAATACCTAGAAACCAGCCCTCTTGGCAGTTCAGTTCCCCTGCCAACAGGATCGACCCAACCCATCTCACTTGCCAGTTTGAGCTCTGGGTCATGTTTCAAAACACCGGTTCTAATATTATCACTTAGTAGAAGATAGATGAATATTTCAGCAACTCTTGTACCATTAGACATGAATGTGTTGTAGGAGTCACAACAGAAATACAGCCCAAGGAAGGGCCGGCAAAATGTCCATTAAGACAACTCAGAGAGTACTATTTGCCAAAACATCCTTGAATAGATTTCTTCTTGTGGCATCTTACCGAGCAATGACTTCAAATGATTCCTTCTGTCAACATCTTCCGAACACTCGGTGCCCCCACTCATGAAACCAGCGCCCGTCCAAAAGAAATGGACTCCAGGATAGTAGTTCCTCCAATGGAAATGATCCGCCAGATCTATCTCAGACCCCCACAATGGGATATTAGCTTCAGTGGCCTCAATAAGCCATGAAGCACAACCTGTGAGATCTCAACTAGGGACATTTGCCTCAGCCATACGAATGTGCACTAAAAGCATGCTCACACTAGCTTGCTGAGGAAGCAGGAAAAAAGGGTATCATGTAGTAATTTCCTCCATCTCAACCATTGTTGAGTAGTCAATATCTTCAAGGAAGAGGTAATATTGTATGAAAGTCAACCTCCACTAGAATGAGCACCTCCCAATCATAAAACTAGAGATTCCATCAGCTTTGTAATCTTCATACCATCACAACGAACATAAGCTAGCAAAAAATATATTTCCCCTCTTTGTATATTGAAAAAGATCATCAAGGCCATGTTTGATTGCCTGGAACATTTTCCCGAGAAAATACATCTGGGATATGCCTTCAACGGCGGATTGATTGCAACTGAGAGCACATATTTCAGTCATGTGAGAAAATAAAGGTGTATTTTCAGGTGGAAATGAATTCTCACCTATCTGGATGGGAAATGAATTCCAGGCTTAGTAGGAAAAATTATCCATATTTAAGTGCCTTGTTAGGGAAAATTATACAGATTTATAATGGCTATCTAACAATGGACAGTTGTGTTTTCCTAAGGAAAATGCAATTTTCCCACTTGGTAATCAAACACGGCCTAACTTTTTTTTATTATTATTATTAAAATATACTTTTCTTTATTGATCAAATGGTATCAGAGCAATTTTCGTTGCTCGGGATTGCTTAAATTAGCACCCTGCTGGAACATTTTGAGGGGTTTCCGCTCTAAGAAAACCTTAGTAGTTGAACTCTGCATGCGTCAAATGGTATCAGAGCAATTTTCGTTCCTTGGAACTTAGAGTTTGATCAACAGAAGTCATGCTACCAAGAAGAGGAAGCAATTGCGGTATCACTAATCGGATGGAACAAATAGACAATTAGATGGGAGTAATCAATGGCTCATTGGAACGAGTTACAAGAGTATTGTTGGTTGCGACTTCTACAACTTTTGGAGCGGCACCTAGAGGATCAATGGGACACCAGAAATCTATTGAGTAGTGATAAAGACAACTCATCCAGCATGGATGTCCTACCCGAGACCCTTCTAGTCCATCGTGATGATGTTAATGCCGGAGTTGTGATCTACAATGTGATTGGAGTGAGTACCCAAAGGAAGAAGAATCCATAGCTATAATAGATTGGGAGTCACTACTAATCTTTGACAATGAGAGAAAATAATAGTGTATCCATCTTTAATGAAAAGCTTACTATGATGAGGAGATTGTTGGATAAAATGATTGTAAACCCATCTTCGATGATATCTATAATGAAGGTGAGAGCGTACTGTGGCGAAACAAACACCCAAGGAAGGTAAACCCTAGTTCATTGCGGCTTGCATCATCAATTATCACCAAGAAGAGACCAAAAAGAAAGAGGATGAGCATATAACAAAGCAAACTCGAGGGTGAGTTTTCTCTAGTTGGAGGAGAATGATGCAGTCAGCTTCCACGAGGCTTAACTTTTTATTCATATACCCGATTGAGAAACCGTTCGATACATTGGAAAGCGCTATTCAGTATCTTCAACACTATTTCACGACTCTTGTCGAAATTTTGACGTTTCGGTCTTCAAAACTGTGTTAGTGATGTGATTTAAGGGTATTTTAACCATTTTAAAAGTTAGATCTAGGTTCTTTTAGATTAATGGTTCAGATTAGTTTTTAAGTCCTTAAGTTTCTAGGATTTATTTTCCTATAAAATAAATATCAAGAGAACACTGTAAAGAAGATTTTTTATTATTGAATGAAATTTGCCTCTGGATTTTTATTTGGTTCCTTTGTGAACACTTAGGGTTGCATAGATTAGCAACCTGCAAAAGCTTTTTAGGGGTTTTCACTCTAAGGAAACCTTAGTAGTGTGTTGAGTCGAGCTCTACCTGCCTCACATAAAGAAATATACAGAACTCCTACTCCTTCCCAAGCTTTCCTACTTTTAATCCAATCAAACTAATAATTATAAACTTTATAAAATGTCTAAATCAATCTAAAATCAACTCAACTTCATTTCTACTCAAATACCTAAAAATCCTTTAATCTTCTATTCTAAATCGAAACGAGACAATAAGACATTGAGACTTCTTAAAAGCTAATAATCCTTCCTATATCTGCAACCAATATGTATTTTGGCCATAACTTACTCAATTTATGTCCAGATTACAAAATCTTGAGCTGGTTGGAAAGCTAATTGAATAAGCTTTCTAACAATATCAAAACTAAGAGAACCAGACGAGAGAGAGAGAGAGACAAAAAAAAATTAAGTCTTGGGATTAGACAACTTTAAAAAGCTAATGTAGGACTCTTTTAGGTAACTGTCCTGAAGGTTTGGAGTGGATCTAGCAGGATTATGGAGAAGTATGTTTTCTTAGGACCATGTGCAGCACATAAAGAGGAATTTTCATGTGGCTTTTTGTTCATACCAATCGAAGTGCTAATAAGTCAGTTGATTAGTCAACAAACAGTTCCCTGTTACTCCTTTTATCTTTTTTCTTCAATTAGTAAAAACTTGGAAAGGTAACTAGAAAAGAAAGTATCATAAGGAGTTGGAAGTTAATAGTAGTACAAAAAATGCAGGCATTCAGGATAGTGGCGCTAGGAAAGAGAGCAATAAGTATATGCATTATCTATTGTGCTAATGCATATCCATTTTCCTATTTTTGGAGCATTTTGATTTCTTTAAAACATCTATGCACTCGGATTACGCTTCACTTTATTCTGTCCCATCCATTTACTCTGAACCCTCTATTTTCTGATTTGACAACCTTCCCAGTAATCAAATGCTCAAGTACATCAAGTTACTTCCAACTTTCTGAGAACCAGCAATCCTACCAGTAACATAACGTACTTAAATGTACTTTTCTCTGGTTGGAGGTACTTAAATGTACTTCCCCTATTAGAAACCCCACTTTCTCTTTAAATTGGTTTTGTACAGTAACTTGGTGTTGATCCTCTTGGTCCAGTCAATGCCAAGTTCCATGCCCTTAGATTCTCATTCTAAGGATACAAAACATAATCGAAAACCTGATATTCTTCCATATATTAGAGAAGGTATGCTAACAGAACCTCACTAAATAAAATAAATTTCACAAACCATTGCTTGGCTATGCATTATCTTGAAACCCCGTGTCATGTTTAAAATCAGCTCTCAAACTTTAAACGTGAAGAGAGTAATGGGGTTTCAAAACATGGGGTACAGAAGAATTCAACTGATTTCAATTGTAAGTTACCTAATTCATCAACATCTACATATCTCATAAAAGGCCATGCATTTTTCATCTCTCTGTTTTATGTAACATGCTTTATGCATCAAGGACCAAACGTTCCAAGTGTAAGACAACAAAGCTGTTCATCAATTTGAGAAGCAAAGACCCAAAACTATCACAAGCAGAAGTTTTTATCCATCAGAATTTTCAATCAAAGTTTTAATTCGAATACACACAAGTACACAAAGACTGAACATTCTAGTACTTCCAGAATGTGTCCGGACATAAGAGCTCTAAGAATAAGGAAATACACACCATTACCAAGAGCTTGAGATCCCAACTGTGAAGTTTCTGAAGCCTGTGACCCACTGTCAGCTAAAGGAGCAGAATCTTGAGGTTTTACAGCAGATGCCTGTTGAAATGGGTAGAAAAAATTAAGGCACCCAAAATTATCTTATCCATAAGCGAACACATGACTGTATTTATGATAGGTTCTACATATCAGTGGATTGATTGTTGGATGAATATTTTTCAATGTAAGAGCAACTTTGTATTGAAACAAAACTCATTCTACAGCAACTCATTCCATAAAATGAATAGGAGACGACATCTAAGTGCATGCTAAAGCAAAATGCAAGCAATCAAATATTAAGGCAAAGTAGAATGCTAGTCATCACAAAAGGTGTAAGTTATAGAATGTAAAGTTACAATATAAATTGAGTATTGCTAAAAGGTGAAAAAATTAAAAGTGGTTGAATAAAAACAACTAGATAGTAAATGGGTCCCTTGTATCAATATTTCAATTCAGCATATAAAATTGAAACTATGACAGTTAATCTCACACAACGTATAGCATTATAAACATTACCAAATAAAGAATCACCTTCTGTTAAAAGAGTTCTTTAGAATAAGAGAATAAATGGTCTACGGAGTTTGATGCTGCTTCTATAAGAGGAATTAGAAGCAGCAAAAAGCTACACCATTTTTCCCTTCGAGAATACCTCCAATATTCCATTTTTCCCTTTGAGAATACCACCATATTCCATACTCCTACGTCTTCCATTATCTTTTCCTTCCCAACTGCACACACAGACTCCCTTGCTCTAACCTTAACTACTGCCGTTTACTTCACATTTCTCGGAACGACAAGAACAAAGAAACCTAGTAAATGGTTTGGTTAGTTGGACGTGTATTTGGATAAGCTCTTTACATGCCATCTTATGGGGAATTTTGGAAGAAAGAAATAAAAGAAACTTTGAGATTAAATAAGTTGTGAAGTCTTTTGATGATAATTTGAAAATATTAAGGTTATGGCATCACATTTTAAGAAATTACAAGGCGGTAGCTTTGTCATCACCCTCGTCATGCGACATTCATGTGGAATGAAACCTCTGAAAGAAAACGAAATCAAGCACAATTATGATAGTTGATCTTTGAGAAACCTAGGACGATTGGAAATTGGCAATGTTTTTAGGAATTATGAACAAATTATATATATATATATATATATATATATATATATATATATATATAATGAATCTTGTACCTCCATTCAATTCTATCTAGGACAATATCTTCCACTAAGACACCATCATCATTATCAAAGCCTTATCCCAACGATATGGGGTCGGCTACATGAATCCTATACCCTTCTTTCATAATAGTAGAATTCATTGAAGGGCAAAAGCCAAAAAGATTACATAAACACGAACAACCTAAGAGATCGAGATGACCTAGAAAGAGCAAGGACTCCAAAACAACAAAGAGCAGAAGGGCTAAAACAAACCGCCTTCCTTGTAACAAACAAGATCCTCAAAGAAAAGAACTCTACATTCAGTGAAGGCCTTGGACCACAAAAACATCAGCCCCTTAATGTTAAGAACAATACCAGCCACCTCTACTTCCTTCCCCTCGAAAACTCTATAATTTCTCTCCTTTCAGAGACCCCAACAAATTACAAAGGGAAGCAATCGCCAAAAGACTCGACCTCTAGAAGAAAAGGTGATTGTATGCCATCTAGACACAAGCTCAAGCACAGAACTAGACATCACCCAAAACATCCCAAAATCTGCAAAGAAAGAAGTCCAAACATCCCTCACCACATTGCAATGCAAACGAAGATGGTTGACCGACTCCCCTCCATGTTTACACATCGAACATAAGCCTACTATAATAATCCTCCTAGCAATCATGTGATCCACTGTGAAATCTTATCCAAAGAAGTTGTCCACAAAAAGAAAGCTGTCTTGGATCCCCACACAAAAGGAGCTGGATACCTATCGCTCGTAGGCCTAAGGCCTTATAGAAGGTGCGAACTAAAAATCGGCCATACTTAAACCATCTCCAAAGGCGCTTATCCTGATCCAAAAGTGAACAGAGACAATCCTGAAGACGAGAAAGAAGACCAATCGCAGACTCTATCTCCCAATCATTCAACCTCCTGAAGCCAAAGTCCCAAGACAGCCCCCTGGGGATTGGCCAAAAATCCATACGGTCAGAGTCTGCTCATATTGTGTCCTGTAACGGGAGCCTGTCATTTTAGGGCGGTCACTGGAGCCCTAATCGGCATAAATTAAAACTGAACTGATAACAAGAAACTCCATTCCTACAAATTGATATCCTCAAACCCCACAAACAGAATGACAACAATCCATACTTGCCATGTAAGAAATTCCACAATTAACAATTCTTCGACTGAGAAATTCCATAGTAATAAAATCTAAAAAATCCAAAGAAATAAAATCTAAGAAGAAAGAAACACAGTTGGGATGGTGCTGCAAACAACACTCACATTTCATGAAACAAGTGGAAACTTAGTCTAAATAAGACAACTTCGAGAAAAGTCAATCAATTCCAACAAAAAAGTAGGCATAAATCTGACCCCAAACATCACAAACAAGAAGAACAAAACTTCAAATCTACAACAAAAAATCCAAAATCAAAACAAAATCTGAGAAACCAAATAAAATCCATACCCGAGAAAACGCAACAGCAGCGCAGGCCAGATTGAGACGGCGCTTAAGAATTGCCTGGTACTCCTCCGAGTCGATCGGAACGTTCAACGTGGGATCAGACGGCGGAAGAGGAAGCTCCTTGATCTCCACAACTTCGTCATCTACATCGGTTCTCGATGAAGGCGATGGAGATACGATAGAGGGAAGAACTGGTGGTGGAGCTGTAGCAGCAGAGACGGAAGAGTGTGAGGTTTCGGCCTCTAAGAGAAATCTCTGAAAGGCCCATTCAGATGAGCTTCGATTCATTTTGGGATCTTCGGCTGCTGATGGCGATGAATGAGTCGGTGGTGGTGCCGGTCCTGCCGGAGGCCAAAACGGGTCGGATATTTTATCCAGGAGCACCCTATCCATTTTTTTTTTCCGTGTTTTGATAGGAAGAGACGACTTTATTAGGTTTTGAAGAAATGACTTTTTCTCGAGTAGAACTTTGCTCACGGATATCCGTCATTATCGTTTACGACGGACCATAGTATGAGCCACGTGGCATATTTTATAGACCATTGGCCGTATGGATGTTTGGACCATCCTTAGATGGACCTACATAGCAAACATCAGCCTGATTAGTGATTTCTAATCTTTGGATCATTTTACTCCAAATAATGCTCAAATTCCACGGTTAAATATGAACCCATGCAAATGAGTCTAATGAAACGCTTATAAATCACTAACCAGGCTGCGTTTTGGTATGCAGGTCTACCTAGGAATGACCCAAACATCCATACGATCAGTAATCTCTAAGAGTGTGCTACGTGGCTCATACTGTGGTCCGTCATCAATTTCGATGACGGTGACGTCAGCAAAGTTCTACTTCTTTTCTCAATTCGAAGTATTTTATTCGGATGTTGCGGCGCCCAATGGCGGTGAAAGAAGGTGAGACCCACTGTACTAATGAAGACACGTGGACATATCCGACGGCTCGTATTATTATCTGGTGGTATAGATAGAGGGTCGGTTTCAGGGGTCCAACAAAGAGGGACAAATGTAGTCCTGTTTACAGATTTAAAAGTATGGAAACATTGTCAATACTGTTAGATGTCCCTTGAAAAATGTGTTATTTCAATGTTTCAAAATAAAATATTCTATAAATTAAAAACACGTTTTTCAAGGAGCATTCAATCGTGGATACAATGTTCACATACTTTTAAGTCTGTAAGCAGTGCAGACTAGATTTGTCCAACAAAGAGAAGCAACAAGTTCACGTTTGTTCTGGGCCGTGGATTCCGAGAATCCAACTGTGATTTTGCTTTTGCAAAAGTGAATGCCAGCTCATGCCAGCTCTGCACTATTAACAACCGTTGTTACTTCTCACCTCTGCGTGGCTCGCAACAAGGGGACCCATTATCCCCTAATTTAATATCTATTCATCCACCCACAGAGAAGATTTGCTGTAGACTTCAAAATTTTAAGTCTACCTCTTTCAAAAATGCCACGTGGATCTCATTTTAAGGGCCCACTCACTTTATGGATGTTTGGTCCACCTCTTGATGGACCTATATACCAAATATCAATCGATGATTTCCGACTGTTATATTTAGCATAAAAAACTGCTCAAATCCAACAGCCAAAAGTACCCTATTAAAATGATAAATTCAACGGCTAGAGATCACAAATTAAACGGATTTTTGATGTGCAGATACATCCATAAGGTCAGTGGGCCCAAAAGGAGTATCCACGTGGCATTTTGGAGGGGGTTCCTGTGTACATCAACCTGCGCATGAATTTTCTGTGGGGGGCACGCAAACGCCACCTTTCCCATACTTGGGGTGGCCTAGGCCATGGGACTATACACGGTGATACTTTAGCTATGCTGGCAAAACGTGGATGACTTCTATTGCAGGCTTGCAGCCACCCAATCCCTCTGGGTGAGGCAAAGGCAAATCATTGTTCTATCGAAGTCTCGGCCAATTCCGTTTTGGATTGGGCGATCCAGATCGGGATAGACAGGCACTGATCCATTTCATTTTGGAATCGTCTCACCCGTGATGCACTGTTCCATAAAGAAACCTAATCTTGTCTCAAACAAGACGGTTCAAGATGGTGTTGGATCGGACTGATCCGGATTGGGATCGGCGGTGACCAATCCCCAAGATTTTGAACCATGGGCTAAATATTATCTTTCAACGAATATTTTAGTATATGCCCTTGCAAAGCTGATTCCCCATTTTGGAAAGCCATCCTACAGGTCTGACCTGCCTGAAATCTTGGTCTGGACTCTGTACTCAATGGCGGAGCCAGGATTTGGGGGGGTGGGGGGGTCTATTACCAATTGTCGATAACAATGTAAATGTGCAGTGGCGAAATCTCTGTAGGACAACGCGTTGAGTGAGTGTCTCAGCCACATCAGCTTTTAACTCATCTGCATATGGCCCCATGTCCATGAGTCACAAAAGCGCATACACACACATGACGTAGATGACGTGGAATGCACATGGTGAATTAGGTCCATTAGGATGTTACGATTCCATTGGAAGTTGCAATGGTTTTTCTAAAACTAACTATGACTATTGGATTATGGCCCATTCAAGAGGTTTCCTTGCATCTTAAAACCCCAGTGCAATAACCTTACAGAAAGGACGCAGGTGCGTGGTTGAACCAATAGCTCATGTTCTCTTAATTTCTTTTCACACCAACTTTATACCGTATTTTGAACTACTAGAAGAGAATATACGAAATTTTTTCGAAATGAACCCAAGTTTAAGGGTATTTTCCAAAAAGAACCATAATTTTTGAAATTTGTCAAAACAAACCTAGGACGCCGAACTGTTTAGCGTATTCTCACGAAACTCTAAACTGGCCGAATATGCCAAATGGTTTGGCGTATGGCGTTTGGTGGTTCACAAAATGATACGCCATTCTGTTAGGCATTTATTTTGTACCGTGTTAACTTGAAACCCACGTTCGATGATGTTAGAAATTTCAGAATAGGTGATCTATACGGTGAGGAGATCATCCTCACCAAAAATCAGCCATTGATTTATCTTCCATGTGGGTACACTAAAATTGTGTCTGAAAAAAAGGTCCAATTAGGTCAGATGCCATACTATTTGGCGACGGTTATTAACAGTCGTCAAATCATTCGACATCGGCCATTAAAAGTCACCAAACAGTATGACGATATTTATTATGATACGCCGAACAGTTTGGTGACGTTTAATAGCCGACGCCAAATAAAATGGCGTCTGACAGCAATTTTTGACATTTTTTTTTCAGGCGACAAGACAAGGGCAAATCTGCCACTAAAATATTTTCTTGAGCATACACCAAATGGTTTGGCGACATAGGTTTGTTTTGAGAAATTTCGAAAAATACGATTCTTTTTGGAAAATACCCTTAAAGTTGGGTTCGTTTCAAAAATTTTCCCAAGAATATAAGCTCTTATCCAAACAATGCTTTAAGCACACTACAAATGACAGACCAAAACAATGTCTTAAGCAGTACTCATTTAAGAAAACATGAAAACAAACTCTTTCATGTATAAATCACAAACAGAACAACCATCCCCTAATGAGACTTTCAGGCAGGATTACTGTTTGTCGAACAAAACAATAGTGAAAAGAATAAAAATCAAGAACTCAACTCGTTGCAATCTCTAATAAAACACACTCACACTTGTGCTGGAATTTATTTTTCATCTTTTCTGTTAGTTTGTCACTTGGCTAGAATTGTGCCTGGAGACGATCAACTACGTTCTTATCCACTTGGAAGGCCTTGGCAAGAACTTCACTGGCGATGGGCTGGTTCGAACCGAACACGGCATTAGCTATAGTGATGACACCAGGGTTCTGGCTGCTCAAGGTGGCAATTGCAACGGCATTTCCATATCCAACATTGCGTTGGAAGTGAATGAGGCCCATTGGGAAGACAAATACATCTCCCTTTTGAAGGACCTTACTGATTAGACGGTTCTCGGTGTTGGACGTAACGAAGCCAACGTATAGGGTACCTTCCAGCACTGTAAGGATCTCGGAGGCTCGAGGGTGCGTGTGTGGAGGGTTGACACCCCACGGCGCATAGTCTATGCGTGCCATGGAGATGCCCAGGGTGTTGAGTCCTGGTATCTGGGCCACATTGACAGGGGTGACCTTAGATCCCAAGGAGTTCGATGTGTTGCCAGGTACATGGAATCCAGTAAAGAAGAAATGGTTGGCTTGAGCGAGCTTAGGGTCCTTGCAGGCTAAACCATTCACTAGTGCTGCAAATAAACACTAGAAACGTGAGAAACAATCACTACTTAGACCCAATAAAAAATGAGAAAAGCACATACAAGGATATATAGCGTACCTGAGCTGGTAGCGTCTGCGATGCAGAAATCCTGCAAGGGACTAGGCTCAAAGGCAAAGGCAAGAGAGCAAGTGAAAGCTAGCAGACCCAATAAGAAAATGTGTTTTGCCATCTTAAAACAAAAGGGAAAAGATATAAAACAACCAGAAGGCCAAAGGAAGTTCTGAGTTAGGAAACAAGCATGGTTCGAGCAGTCTTATATAGATGAAGTTGCCGTCCGAAAACATTGACAATGTCTCAGTTAATTGAATCCATTCCCAGTTCAGTAAACACCCATTCCATTCTCTAATGACTTTTGATTTCTTAAAGGTGTCTTAGGCAGCTATTGAAAACGACTTGTCACTCCAGTGGGTAATATTTTTCTATATGCTCATACATTAATGGAAGCCTTGGAAGGCCGGCTTCATTGAGTTTCACTACAGGAAAACAGGGTGGCACCTAAATCTTACCTATAGCGGCGGTTTTTTCCTGGCCGCCGCTAATGCTCCATTTTCCTGTAGTGACTTTATACTTCGTAGGATCTTTGAGTGCTTTTACCCCAATCCGAAGCATACTATTTCTAGCAATTGGATTTAAGCATTCTTTCATATCATAAGAATCCGAACGTCTATGATTTTACTGATCTGGCTAATTTTTGGTGTGCAGGTCCATCAAGAGGGGGACCAAACATTAATGGAGTCAGTGGGCCTGAAATAGTATGCTACATGGCATTTTGGGAACGATGTATCAAACTTTTGAAACAGCCTTCTGTATCAAAGATTTCTTCCACATCTGTTTTGCCGCCTGCTCCATGCATGTTTTAAAATGGATAAAAAAAATAAAAACGGAACTAAACAGCTAAATTACCCTGTGGGGATTCCAATGGGGCACATAAAAAGTGTCATGTTGCTTCACGCATCACGCGAAATAGGTTCCGATTCTGAATGCATTGGTACCTATAGTTAAAATCACCCCATCAGGCTGGTTTTTTGTTTGGAATCTTCTAAGTCTGTTACAGGGCCATCTCGATACAAGTTGAGGCCTAAGGCGAAAACTCTAGATAAGGCCTCACTGTTATATTTAAAATATTAATATATATGGTATTGATTAAAGAATTAATTAAAATCTCTATATTATTGGATATCTTTATATAAAAATTATTCTTGATAACCAAAAACTACAGAAAAAATTTAGTTGCAGACTCCCGGTGCAGTTGATGCAGAGGACTCTCGTAGCGCTACATTTTGTGGGCACAACTGATGTTCAGCCAACCTATTGGTGGATAAACAAACTAAAAATCAGTTTGATTGATGATTTCTAGCCATTGGATTTACTATCCAAACAACATGCTTGATCCAACCACTAGAATTATGTCCTAAAAAGTAGTAAAATCTATGGCTAGAGATAATCGATCACCAAGGGGACTTAGGCGACCGCCTTAATGGCCTTAAGGTAAAGCCGGCCCATGTTACAAATACAGATCAGGCAACAAATTGAGGTTTATTGTTTTCAAGTTCAACAACTCAGGACTCCTTACAAGAAATTAAGGGAAAAAGAAAGAAGGTAGATAAGATCCCACTAAGTATTAACTCCTCAAGCCGGCTTTCCACTACTAAGTAAATAAAAATATTGGGCAATAATATAGAATGCAATGGGTGCATGGGTTTAACTTGAAAAGACTGGTTTTTGCTGAAGTCGGATTGGATTCAAGAAACTGAGACATTGTCAAATGTGTTTGGACGGCAACCTAGCTCTTAAAAAATGATGGACTTCTTCCTTCCTTTCTCATCTCTATATCAAGTTATCAACTACCTCTATATAAGAGTGCTCGAACCACATGCTTGTTTCATAACTCAAGCTTCCTTCTGTTTTAGTAGAGAAAAGAGAGAAGTTCTAAGATGGCCAAGCACATTTTCTTATTGGGTCTGCTAGCTTTCACTTGCTCTCTTGCCTTTGCCTTTGAGCCTAGTCCCTTGCAGGATTTCTGCATTGCAGACGCCACCAGCTCAGGTACGCTATATATCCTTGTATGTACGCTTTTCTCATTTCTTATTGGGTCTAAGTAGTGATTGTTTCTCACGTTTCTAGTGTTTATTAATTTGCAGCACTAGTGAATGGTTTAGCCTGCAAGGACCCTAAGCTCGCTCAAGCCAACCATTTCTTCTTTACTGGATTCCATGTACCAGGCAACACATCGAACTCCTTGGGATCCAAGGTCACCCCTGTCAATGTGGCTCAGATACCAGGACTCAACACCCTTGGCATCTCCATGGCACGCATAGACTATGCACCTTGGGGTGTCAACCCTCCACACACGCACCCTCGAGCATCCGAGATCCTGACAGTGCTGGAAGGCAGCCTATACGTAGGCTTCGTCACCTCCAACACCGAGAACCGTCTAATCACTAAGGTCCTTCAAAAGGGAGATGTATTTGTCTTCCCAATGGGCCTCATTCACTTTCAACGCAATGTTGGATATGGAAATGCTGTTGCAATTGCCACCTTAAGCAGCCAGAACCCTGGTGTCATCACTATAGCTAATGCCGTGTTCGGTTCGAACCAGCCCATCGCCAGTGAAGTTCTTGCCAAGGCCTTCCAAGTGGATAAGAACATGGTTGATCGTCTCCAGGCACAATTCTAGCCAAGTGAAATGTGTATGTGTCTGTGCCAATGTGTCTGTCTTTCATTATTCTGTTTGTGATTTTAGAAGGGAAGAGTGTGTTTTCATGTTTTCAGAAAGGAGTGCTTAGGACATTATTTTGGTATTTGATATGTAGTCTGCTTAAGACATTGTTTGAATGAGAGCTTATATTCGTCGATTGACACGCTTGCATCCATTCTGTACTAAGGTTGACACTGCTCTTTTAATTTTTGTGTGGGTGTCACGGGTAAGATGCAAGGAAACATTTCTTAGGTGGCTATTCTAACGGATTGTAAGGCACATGGGCAAAAATGGAAAAATAACGGAAATAAAAGCTCTAAAATTCAAAAATTGAATTTCAAATTTTCAATCTGTTACGCGCGGAGCCAAATGAGTGGGAGTGACCGAATAAATGAGGGTGATTGTGTGGCTGAAATCCAACCGTCCACATTAGATGGATGGATTTGATCTCAACCACTCTTTAGCTTATGAAGCAGGAAAAGGGATAAGACAACTGAGCTGTTTTGTTATATAGATAACACCCTTTTCTCTTAAACAACTACATTTTTTTTCAAAACATCCACCATGACTTTGAGTTCTATTCAGTTTGAACACTCACAAAAATAGTAAATTAAATTCAGTCAATAAAAATGGGAATGCCAAAAAGATGGGTTAAATGCAACATTTTAAAATTTTGGAACCAAAAATTCTACACAATCTGTAATCTATCATCTCCCAAATGCAACATTTTAAAAATTTTGGACCAAAATAATTCTACACAATATGTAATCCATCATATCCTCTTTGTGGTCAGCCCTCGAAGGACGCTATTCATGCTATTTTTCAGTGCTCCAACAGTGCTCGGGTGTTGTTTGCTTCACCACTATCCATCCGTACGATGAGTATGGAAAAAGAGGAGATCATATGCAGCATGGATTAAATCCACCCTAGAGGTTGGTTTGGGCTTTGTTATTCGTAACTCCTTGGGAGATCTGGTCGATCTCAGCAGGAGGAAGGGGTGTCAAAGCCGGCTCAGCAGAGGAGTCGGAGGGGCAGGCTATCTTGAGTGGGCTGGAGGCAGTTAGGTGTAAGGGCTTACAGAACCTTTTTCGTGGAATCAGACATGAAGGATCGTGTTTCTCTTCTTCAACAAGGAATGTTTCAAGCTGGATGGTTCTCTTCAGAGAGTTGTGCTCGGATTCTTGACCTCTCATCCTTTTTTGACAAACCATACCATTGCCCGTAGGTCCAGACAATTTATATTAGCTTTGATCTGGCCAGACTTCCCTCCTGGATGGCTCCGTGATGTCATTGCAGAAGACAAACGTCTAATCAAGGCCAAAGGCTGAATTTTGGTCTGATATTCTGTTTTGAGGAGGTATGTCCTCCGGCTTTTTTTTTTTTTTTTTTTTCTCACTGTATTTCTGGCTTACCAAAAAAGAAGGAATTATGAAGCTAGGATTTCTTATGTTTCTACTCTCATTGTGAACTCTTTATACAACTATAGTTGGCAAATTTGTGACAAAAATTCCTCCTCTTTTAATGTTCAATCTGTATGAACTAAGAAAATTATGAACTACCCCTATCCAGGAGATGGCTCGCGGATTGAACTGAACTACGACCAGGTTTAGTTTGTATTCCCTTAATTTTCATCATCCCTCTCACCATCTCCACATCTTCCCACCTTTCTGCCGAAGCGTACACATTTGATAAAGCTATAAAATCCTCGCACGTAGACAGCGACTCTATTGATCCTCGTTCCAGTCGTAACCGGAGGAGGAGCTTCCCCACCTTCTCACCCATTGCAACATCTCCATGAGACTTGCATGCACCTAACAAACTCCTCCACAAGATTGCATCGGGTTCGATTGGCATTCCAATTATAAACAAATAGGCTTCTTGCAACCGCCCTGCACGACCAAGGAGATCGACGATGCATCCATAGTGTTGGATTCGAGGTGTAACACCAAACTTACTACTCATGCTGTGGAATAAATTGAGGCCTTCTTGGACTAGGCCTGCGTGACAACACGCGAACAAAAGGCTAGTGAAGGTTACTGCATTGGGCCTTATGTTAGTGGCCTCCATTGCACTCAACAGATCCAAAGCCTCTTTTCCTTTTCCATGTAGAGCTAGCCCAGCAATCATCGCAGTCCAAGTTAAGACATTCTTCTCCTTCATTGTCTTAAACACACTCAGCGCACTACTAAGACACCCGCATTTGGAGTACATGTCGACTAGACCGGTGCCCATGAAGATATCATCCTCAGGGACATAGATTGTCTTGTGTATGTAGCCATGAACACAGCTCCCTGTAGCTAAGACACCCAAATGAGAACACGCCGAGAGCAGACGCACCAGGGTCGTGTCCGTTGGCTTAATTGTAGAATTGTCAAGCAGCATTTCACGGAACAAGATTAATGCCTCGTGTGCATGGTCATTAAATCTTCCATCCTGCGAACAGTAACCTGATATCATTGCATTCCAAGTTGCACTGCTTCTCACAGGCATTTCGTCGAACATTCGACGAGCTGAACTAAACTCCTTGCTACTCGCATAGAAATGAATTCCTGTTGTTTGGACTATGACATCAGATGCAAATCCGGTCTTGAGGATCCGGGTATGTATCTGCTTACCCTCCCATAATGCCGTCGAGGACAGCGAGCGAGCGCAAGCGCCAAGGACAAATGTATAGGTGAATTTGTCCAACACCAAATCTCCTCTTATAATTCCATCAGCGAAGCGTCGAATAGCCTCCTCGGAAGGCATGCATCGGATCATAACATTCCAGATAAACACATTCGACTCATTGGCATGCTTGAAGATGAGACGGGCATAGTCCATACCGTCTGGAGTGGAACCGGCACAACAACACTCAATCAACTTGCCTACCATTGAAGCAGCCCGGCTACAATTTAGGCCACTTATGATCATTTGGGCATGAATCTGTTTGAGTTGATTGAAAACCCATCCTCCTTGTTGTAAGAGCGAGAGACATCTTAGTCTTGGAAGAATCACCATATGGGTGCTCGGAGCTGGAGTCGGGTAGAAGAGGACCGAATCATTCAGTTAGTAAGGCTGTGTAAGGATGTCCGGCAATTGAAGCGCATTCACGCTCACTTAGTAGTGAACGGACAGTCCCAGAACAATTTCTTGATCACTAAACTAGTTCGAGATTTCACGGTTTTTGGTGACTTAAAACATGCTCGAGCTGTTACGGAAAGCGTCGATAACCCGAATGTCTACTTGTGGACAGCCATGATCAGGGGCTACTCACAGCGATCCGAGTCCGAGTCTTGTTGTAGAGAGGCCCTGCTAATGTATGTGAGAATGCATCGTTGCATGGACATTGCGATGGCTGGAGACTCGGCCTTCACCTTCACCTTGTCGTCAGTGTTGAAAGCATGTGCAGGACTTTTGGCCTTAAGAGAGGGAATGCAGGTTCATGGCCATGTTGCTAAGTATGGATATCATGACAATATTCGCATCCAAACTACATTGATAGATTTCTATGCCAAATGTGGCCTTATGAAAGAAGCACAACAGATCTTCGATGGAATGACTGAGAGGGATATTCAAGCATGGAATACAATGATTGCGGGTCATGCGAAGTCTAGAAATATGGAAGCTGCTGTCTCTTTATTTCAGCGGATGCCGGAGAAGAATCTCTTCACGTGGGAAGTGATGATCATTGGTTGCGCCGAATTGGGTCGGATGGATAGAACACAGGAGTTTTTCGATGAGTTGTTGTCGTGTCAAGGGGAGATGAACATTAATCCAGTTATCTACACAGCCATGATCACGAGCTATGCAAAGTGCAGTGACATCCCAGCTGCACGTTTGATCTTCGACAGGATGATGAGAAGGGATGTGGCTTCGTGGAATGCAATGATCTCTGCGTACTCTCAGGCAGGGCTTTTCGATGAGGCTCTAGATCTCTTCCGTCTCATGCTAAAGATAGGAGGAGAGATAAAGCCAAACCAGACCACAATTGCTAGTGTGGTTTCGGCATGCGCTCAATTGGGATCAATTGAATTAGCGCAATGGATCAAGGACTACATCGATAATCACTGGAATGAGCTAATGAATAGCCACACTGTAACAGCTCTCATCAACATGCATGCCAAATGCGGGGAATTGGATAAAGCCTACGAGGTGTTCAAGAGGTGGAAGGACAAAGACATGGTTTGTTATAGCTCAATGATGGCAGGGTTTGGTATGCATGGTCATGGGACAGAGGCATTAGAGATTTTCTCTCAGCTTCAGGATGACGGCTTCAAGCCCGATAGCATTTGCTTCATTGTGTTCTTATCCGCCTGTAGCCATGTGGGTCTAGTGGACGAAGGGTGCCGATATTTCAATTCCATGCAGAATGAGTACTCCATCTCTCCAACTGCTGATCACTACATGTGCATGATTGACTTGCTAGGCCGTGCTGGGCGCATTGCAGATGCTTACAAGATCATTGTCGAAGTCATGCCTCCTGTTAAACCCCATGCAGGTGTATGGGGTGCTCTGTTGAGCGCTTGTAGAAGCTACAACAATGTTGAGATTGGTGAAGTAGCAGCACGGCATTTGCTAGAGATAGAGCCTGACAATGCTGGAAATTACACACTGCTTTCCAACATATACGCTAAGGCACAGAGGTGGGAGGACGTCGCGAAGGTGAGGATCATCATGAGAAGCCGTGGGATGAAGAAGCCACCAGGTTGCAGTTGGATTGAAATTGGTGGCAGAACCCACAAATTCCTGACTGACAATGTCCGTGATCATTTCTTGGAGAGGATGATGCAAATTTTGGCTGGAGATTTGAAGGCTCAAGGATACTCTCCTGGTATAGACCATCAAGAATGATTGAGAGTAACAATAATCAAGGCTCCTCATCAGTTGATCCAAAGGACAGCTACAACGCATGCATGTAGGTTCACTCAATTATTTACATTTCTTCACAGGGAAAGGATCGGGAAATTTAGTGTCGTTTAACCATCCAGAGGAATGTAAGAGATCAAATGGTCATGGCCATCCATTCAGGTTAGTTCTTACATGGAGTCCACCAAATGGTGTTGTGGACTGCAATTATATGCCCTTACGTTTGCACAAAACTGATCAAAAGAAGCTTTAACGCTCTTCCTGAAGATGACGGAAGTCAATCTGATGCCTGGCCCAGTGACGGTGGCGACTAGTTTTTCCTGCCTGTAATCAGTTGGAGACTTGAACAGGGCAAAGAATCGAGATCTCTTGCTTTTATTGGCAAGAGTGGAATTGAGATCATGACTTTTATAAGTTGCTGACTTTTATGTATGGCGACAGTGGGAGTTCACATCTTGCTCCTCAAATGTTTCTGTGAAGTGCCAAGTGAAGAATGTCATGGTTTGGAACACCAAGGTTCATCAATGTGCCAAAAACACGGGAACACGGAGCTCGCACATGAGATACCCAATAGAGATTTCTTAGAGATGATGATACACGAGATGTCAATATCTGGCACGAAATCTAATCGAAATCTAATAGCTTTGACCCTGTCTAACACCCTTTCTTCCTGTACTAAACAGTAAACAGGTTGAACTCAGATGGGTCACTAGATCCTGGTTTGATCAACATGTATTCCAAGAGTAGGAGCATTGATAAGGCAGTTCAAGTATTTAAGAAGGCTGGCAGAAGGGCTCTCTTCTCATCAACACCAATCATATGCATACTAGACATGGATGGACATGGCAGACTGCGGGTACAATTGGATGATGTCACATTGGTGGGAGTACTCAATGCTTGGCCCCATGCAGGATTGTTAGATCAAAGGTGAGTACCTCCATTCAATGGAGAATGATTAAAATTTAAAGCCCAAGATTGAACACTGTTATGTATAGTCTTTTTGTGTATGTTCTTTTGTGGGTATGCATGGGTTATTTCATTTAAACAAAAAGGTGAGATTGTAGTCAAAAGGCTGCTTGAGCTCGACCCTTTTGATCCATGGCTCCAAGTAATGTTCCATAACATTCACACAGATTCATCAATGCTAGAAAAGATTGAAAAAAAATTTGAAGCTCCAATGACATTAAACCAAAGAAAACATTCGCCTTACACTATAAGTTTATTTCTGCTTGTTGACATTTATAAATGTTTAAGAGTGCAAAAGTTACAGGCCATGATATGGTCATACAAAAATGTTGTCAAGGGAGTGCAGCCTTTAGGGACTGTGTGAAACTTTTTAGTTCTTTCAGGCCTTCCTCAGGAGATTTTGCTTCACCTAGCAGCTTCACCATGGCACTACCAACGATCACACCGTCGGCTCCCCATCCTGCTACCTATAACAAACAAGATTTGAAATGGATAATAATTATCATGCACACAGCATTTAGTGTTGAAAATCAAAAGCTTGATAATCCATATGTGTCGTGGTCCCAAGTTATAGCTAACCTGTTGCACGTGCTCTGGTTTCGATATTCCGAAGCCAACCGCCACAGGTTTAGTTGTTGCCTGTACTAGGAGTTAAAAAAGTATTAGGCACCAAGGAAGAATCAACGAGTCTTATATCTGGTAAAGGATGTGTTCTGTAATAATCCATCAAATAGGTGCAAACACCACCAACCTGGAACTTCCAATCAATGAGCCACCTCTAGGATGGGTTATGGGGCCCCAATTACGCCAAGTAGATGAGTTGCTTAAATCATCTAACTTTTGTGAACTTTTGCCCATAATTATAATGACCATCCAAACTAAGCAACTATTCGGATGGTTGGGTTGGGTTCATTCAATCAGTATGCTTTTGGGGCTGTGGTATGTCCACTTGATGGCCCATTAATTACAAAGTTTGGATCGACTGCATATGTACCGATTAGGTGAATAATGGGTAACTATGCGGTTTGCTAAATGGTAAAAAATTGTAACTCCATGTCAGAACTTCAGCGGTTAGTTTCTGCATATATTCCAAAAAACCTCCAAGATGGTAGTAAGCGCCCTCCTAAACAAAACTGCTTGTGTGGCTTTAAATAAGGGCACAGGTGAAAATTTTACAACATGTGAGACAAACCTCCTTAATGTCCTGAAGTAGAGATTGAACTCCCAAGCTTACAGATGCCCGGGCACCAGTGACACCAATTGAGCTCACCTATTAAAGGGAATCTATGATTAGGACTATGTTGAAGTAATAAATTCATCTAAAACAAGGTATACAAAAGCAACAACTTTTGTTCCCGAGGACAAGAGAAATCTAAAAGCCGAATTGAAATATAAGAAACTGTACTAATCAAAAAAAAAAAAATATATATATATATATATATAGATATGAAACTACGTCATGATATCAGTTAGTATTATATATATTACAATACTTGAACATACAAGATTAAAGAGATCAATGATTCCAGATGACATCCCAATGGTTGTAAACCAAAAATAAATGATAACAGTATGAAAGAAGAAATATTTAGGCAAAGACAGAAGATTCAGGATAATTCAACATGCAAACTGAAATATCTGAGTAAATTTTGTTTGTCCATAGAAATTATTCTAGAAAAAAGATGAAAATAAATGCACAAGTTTTTTTCTTTTTTTTAAATGTTTCAGGATTGGAGGGGTGGGGCTTCACAATCATTAGGTCATCTAGAATACATAAGAACAACTAAATAAAGCTTTTGGTAAGCTAGGATCAAATCCACGACCTCACGGTTGCGGTGAGCAAAACCTTGACCAATTGAGCTATGAGCTTAAGCCTAGAATTGCTAAATTCTTTCTAGCACCGCAGTTAGGAAGCGATCTTTTTTAGTGCATGGGATTCATTGATTCGATCTGTATTTCTTTTTCATATTTTGATATTTTTTTCATCACTGGTTATCCTAAAACCATTGATAAATATCAAAATAAATGTTCTATAAAAGTAAGAATCATAAAATCTTTGACGCAGGACGGAGGAACCGTTCCACGATTTTTGGGAGGGAATGAAGAGAAGGTTACTATTCACGGCACTATTCACAGTGTTGTGGTATGATTTGAGTTTTCTTAGATAAGAAACTAACAAAAAAAAAGAAAATAGAGATGGAGAAAGAGAAGAGAATAAGAGAGAAGAGAGAAAGAGATAGGGATAGAAAGATATCTTCGGCTTCGCACCACGAGAGAGATTTCTATTTCTTCATTCATAATTTTTCATCATTTTAAAATCGAAGGGTACATCACCTTTTATAAGACTCCCTACTTGAACTTTCATAATTCTAATCTAATTGAAATTAGAAACTCCTAATACAAGTCAACTATTACAATCAATTCTAAAATCTTAATTGGAAACAAAATCTCAATTGAAAAATCCTAGTTAAATTAAAACAAATCTTCATAGGGTGCACTAAAAATAGTAAATTCGGGACTTTAATATAAATAATAAATCCGGGATTTTAATATAAATAGTAAAAACGAGATTTACTATAAATAGTAATTTCGAGATTTACTATAAAAGGTAAAAACGTGAATTACTATAAATAGTAGGATCCACTTGATTGGGCATTGATTCGATGTAGCGCGGACGATCGTAGTAGAATGCTCCCGCATCAAACCCTCCTGATTGAAAAGAATTCGACCTCGAATTCAAGTTGAGATATTGCAATAGGCTTTTCCAACGTAAGAGATATTTGTTGGCCCACTTTCCCTTCAATTTCTTCTTTTACATTTTCAACAGGTGTAAATTTTCTAAAACATAGTCTATGTCCTCAACTCTGGCCTTCTTAGATAAGAAATCCTTGTTTGTTCCATTTGGTTCATTTTCAACTGTCGATTCTGAAACAATAGAAACATCAGGTTTCGGACTAGAATCTTCTATACTTTTTGTGCCATCTTCAGTTGGAGTGTCTGAATCATGGGAATCATCAACTTTTTCATTCTCCACAGCTACAGGCGAATCAATCTGCTTATCCTCTGTATTTTCTTCTGATTCAACTGTAGAAGCTTCAGGACTGGCTAATTCCTCAGCTTTGGCTTTTTCTTCCTCGTCGATTCTTTCATTTTCCTTAGATGGGAAAACACCCTCTTGTTCAATGGCTTTCATCTGATCTTCACTACGGACGATCCTAGGTTTTAAGGATTCCAGTGGTGCATTAACTAGCTGGAGTTGCTTTGCTTGTGCCTGTTTTTGATTCATACTCTCAAACCACATTGATATTGTAATCATCTCTATCAATAACCTGCTGCGATATGGAGTTTTTTGCACTACATCTGTACTCATAACCTTCCAATAAATCACCGGAAAGAGGTGGGAAAGTCAGCGGTGGTGGCGACGACGATCCAAAACGATTGCAGCGGCATTGAAACTCCAGCGGAGATCCTCGCCTCTAGTTTGCCCTCAATACGATTTATTTGGTCATTATTGGCATCCCATTGGCCCTCCAAACGAATTATCACATCATTTAGTTCAGCTAACGCAATTGCCAACGATCGTGAACCAATCTGAGACATCTTTCAGGAATTTTGAACTTGCTCTGATACTAAATTTGACGCAGGACGGAGGAACCGTTCCACGATTTTTGGGAGAGAATGAAGAGAAGGTTACTATTCATGGCACTATTCACGCGGCACTATTCACAGTGCTGTGGTATGATTTGGGTTTTTTTAGATAAGAAATTGACAAAAAAAAAAGAAAATAGAGATGGAGAAAGATAAGAGAATAAAAGATAAGAAATAGAGAAAGAGATAGGGATAGAAAGATACCTTCGGCTTTGCACCGAATTAGCTTGGCTTCGCACCAAGAGAGGATGGCTTCACACCACGAGAGAGGTTTCTCAAAGAGATTTCTATTTCTTCATTCATAATTTTTCATCATTTTAAAATCAAATGGTACATCACCTTTTATAAGACTCCCTACTTGAACTTTCCTAATTCTAATCTAATTGAAATTATGAACTCCTAATACAAGTCAACTATTGCAATCAATAATAAAATCCTAATTGGAAACAAAATCTCAATTGAAAATCCTAGTTAAATTAAAATAAATCTTCGTGGGGTGCACTAAAAATAGTAAAATCAGAATTTTACTATAAATAGTAAATTCGGGATTTTAATATTAATAGTAAAAACGAGATTTATTATAAATAGTAATTTTGGGATTTACTATAAATAATAAAAATGTGAATTACTATAAATAGTAGGATCCACTTGATTGGGCATTGATTCGACGTAGCGTGGACGATCGTAGTAGAATGCTCCCGCATCAATCTTGTTAATAAATTTTATGAATTTTACTATTCGACCATTTACTGGTTCATTTTATTATTTTATTCAAGAATTTACCTTGCTGGGGTGACAATGACTACTGAGTACCGACTTGAAACAATGCACTTCCAACACAGTTGGTTTTTTGGATATAGTGCCAAGCATGGTTCAAAGTATCAGGCGATACCAAGACTTTTCGCCCGTATCGTTTCGGTATCGCCCTAGGGTGATACCATCTTGGCTACACGAAGTTTCGTCCAAAACAGAACGATACTTCATTTTATGTAAATTTGCACTAACATTTTGTTTCGGTTTCATGAAGTTTCGTCCAAAACTGAATGATACTTCTGATACGTTTCGGTATCACCCAGGAACGATACTGAAACAATACCGTGTACTTTGAACCACCGGTGCCAAGCTAGTATGAGAGCATGATACCCTTCATCCATGGAAGGGACAACAATAGGAGAATATGTTCTTGAACCTCTAATCAAGAGCCCTACATGGTCTGCTATTCGTCACACACCTCGCATTTGACCTCTATGATAAAAGCCAAACAAAACAAGCACCAAATAACTCCGTAGCCCTAATTCACATGTCACCAACGAACCCCTCTTACACTTGCATAGATCCTGAAAGTACAACACCCTCAAAGCTTGACTATCCATGTAGTCTCTACATCTGACAGGCTCCCGTCCATTGAAATAATATCTACCCTTGCAGACCACTCCTATTCCACCCATTTAATCCCTTGATCTGTTTCCAGTTGACACCTCTCAGAGGTCTTTTAAAGTAAGCTTCTCCACCTGTCAGCAAGCATATTCTATCTCGATGCTGGTCTCTTCCCAACTACTCCAACCACATTTTTTATACACTTCAATGAAGAGAAATCTCCAATACTAGTCAGTAATTGATGACAACTCGATATGCCTTTTTTCCTCATGAAATGAAATTCAGTTCCCACTCTAACAAACTTTGAAAATTTTGACTATCCCATTAAGCCTAATTGAGTGGCATAACAGAACAATGTTGGTATTACATGCTATTCAAATTGGAATTACATGATCTTCAAAGTTTTAATAGATCCTTAACCCTAAATTTTTAACCCTAACTCAAAACAGTAAACCCTAAAGCCACACTCCTAAGCCCTACTGACCTTGTAGGGAACTCCCTTAATACTTAAAATGTAATCAGCAAGGAAAAGTCCCTCAACATCGAACACTAGGAAAGAGATCCTCATATTGGAAAATCTTTCCAACCATGGATGCAACTTTGCTCCCCATAGTGAGGCTAGAAATCATCTAAATATCCAAATTCCTAGGAGAGTTCAAGGAATGCCAAGGCCAGCTCACTACTCCTTTATACACTTTTAGGGTTCTGGGTCTTTTTCCAAACTTCAATGATTCCTTTATCATCTTATTGTCATAAGATGGAACCCTTGAACAATTGAGAAGAGTTAGCACATTCTGAGAACCAGACGCCATAGAGGTAAAAAGAGTTCTAATCAGAAGAGCAATATGTAACTTTGGAATTTATCAAGATAGAGATTTACTTGGTTATAGCATAACAAATAATTTACCCAGCAGCATTGGAGATCTCATGAGAAAGAGATGAAGAGCTTGTTAAATCCTCCAAGCATAGCATATGAAGAGGCACTGAGAACTTTAAATATCAACCAATAAACAAGTTCAAATAAAGCTCAGAACTATCCATTAGACCAATGGAACCCACACCTCAAGAAAATAAAGGAACACGAAGATTAATTTAATGCAGAAAAGAACTTACAAGATACACAAATCCTTCTGATGCTTCAACGATGGCTTTCATTCGAACTGTTGGAGTAGTGGGTGTTGTGAGCAATACCTCCAACCATGCAACAAATAATTTTAGCAGAATAGCAGTATGCTAATATAAATCAAAGTAAAACAACAAGAAATATGAATTAAAATAGAGGAACCTGCATGTAGTTCAAATTTATCAACCAGATAAAACAAGTTTGTGAGATCATAAAAAAATTTAGTATAGTATCTGCTCCTTTAGCAGTTTATAGTTCAAATGTATCATAAGTAAAAACATGTTTATTGAATGAGTACAGTAGAGATGAGGATGTTGAGATCAGTGCAGTCAAAGCTTTGGCTCAGTGAGATCTTTGCCTAGCCTAGACACCTAGCACCTAAAAAAAGGCCTAGGCAGGCGCTACTCGCTAGTACAGAAGCAGTAGCTTAAGTGCTAGGTGTTTAAGCATTCACTTAGGCTAGACATACAAAATCAATGTTACATGTGCTTTACACATTAGAAAACCTATATATATATATATATATATACACACACCTTTACACATTATTATTATTATTATTATTATTATCATCCCCTATTATTTCTCTGTTTTTTAATAGGCGTACTGTCTATGATGACCAGACACAGATCTTATGAGTTAACCAGCTTTTTTAATTTCAAAGTAGAATTTCCGATCTACCACTAAAAACTTCATCAAAATCATGTTTGATGCAGTACTCCAAAAAGGTGTCTAAACTCAACACGTTAAGGTTTTTCACCTTCCAAATTGTTTCTTTAATTTTTATGAACTAAATTAATAAATTACCACTTAGGCTTCACCAAGGCATCGCCTCACCAGATGGATCCCCATCACCTAAGCATCGCCAAATGCTTTTGACTGCACTGGTTGAAAAGGAAAAGAAGAAAGACTAAGAAGGAGAAAATCAGACATGAATGATTGAAAAGCAGTTGCTATCCCTTTAGCATCAAGAATGAGATCATTTTAGGTGAAAAGCAACTGCTGTGACAACTGACACTTTTAGAAACATATTCTACACATTGGTAACATGTATAATTGTATTTACGAGCTTAATTAGCAAAAGATTACGTTTTTCAAATTCTTCTTTAAATCACAAACCAGAATCTACACAAAGAGGGGAAAGATATAATACAAATAGGAGAACCTACTAATTCAATTTTATTCTTAGCAGCTTCTTTCCTCAAGATTTCAGTTTCCTCTAGAGGAACATCTGGCACCACAAGCCCTGAAAATAAAATTGGATATAATAAAATTATGTAGAAAACTAGGAGAAAAAAGGAAATAGAAGAAAAACAAGTTTTGAACCGACAAGTATGTTTCAGATTTTTTGAATTAATATGTTCAGGAAATAAGTGGCGAAGTATAGAACAGCCATCGCCTTCCTTAACCATTCTCATTATGAAAGAAGAAACTTTGCATTTCCTTTTTCTTGTTTGACAGTCTCATGAAGCTAAAAATAAAGCAATCAGGAATTCACATGGAAGTCATATCAGGTTGATCATTACTGTAAGGTAAAAGAGACCAACCTGCAGTAATTGAGCCTTGGCCAATTAGCCAGCCCATAATACTTTCTATAATAATATCAATGACATTCTTCGTAATAACAGTTCGATATGCTATTCTAAATTTGGTTAAAACCATGATGTGTGAACTGCTATCATGTACAAAAAATAAAATCTGAAACTGAATCATGGATATGGAGAAGCCTTCTTTTGCAAGAAGAGGCAATTGGCAGTATAAGAATCTGCTGAGGAACGAACCACTAAATGGATGAGCAGCAAAAGTGAGAGTTGACCTTCCCATAAAGTTTAATTCAGGAAGCTATCTTATCAAGAATTTCAAATTTGTTATTGAATGGAGTAAATTTATAGAAACACCTTTCAAGTGGCACGACTACCAGATACCAAATAGAAAGGGACTTCAAAGGAAACTCTAACAAAAAGGATCCTTGAGCCCTCATACTCCATCACTTTCAATTGCTCACCATCTTTTGGAATTTTGCAAATAATTATGACAGGGTACATCAAAAAATGCATTAAGTGAATTTAAAAAACGTTGTACCTAAAGGCATAAAAGAAGATGAAAACTAATTGTCCTTTTCCATTTTAGAAAACACTGCATGATTCCATCGTGGCAATAGTTCTTTTTTCTAACAGATGCAATAAAGATCTTCCCCACCCATGGCCAGCCAAGTAATGAACACAGCATCTAGTGATGATTAAGAATATCAGCAGGAAGCATGGGAAGAACAACAGAGGTTCACATGGAAGAAAGATACAAAATGATCTTATAGACCCATTTAACTAGACAGATACATCAGACATCGCTATGGTGATGAACCACTGGGCAACTGTGAAGAGCAGTACTCCACCAGGGCTACCAATGGCCTTCAGATACTCGAACTCAAGCATTTGGGTTGAAATGCTACTAAAAGCAGTACAATGTTGACCCATGATCAAATTTCATAAATAGATGAACAAATAAACTTGATAGCATCAGCGTTAACACTTTAACGTTTGCCAAACCATAATTATATTAGTCGGAGCTGTACATTACCATGTACGCCAACATCTTTTATGGTAATCATGAACTTCTCAATGCCACGCTTAAGTATTGGGTTGTAATATGAAAATAATGCAATCGGACAAGATATTTGTGGAACCACCTGCGTAGTCAATGATGAAAGCCTGATATTAGAACCTATCGCACATCATTCTAACTCAGTGAAAAAGATGTTTAATGCAAATATCTAAAAGATAGTAAAATGAAACTATAACCTACCACTCAAGCAAAAATATATATACACATGTATGTACATACACACACACATCAATGTATATGTATATCCATACATTCTGTTTATATATTGAATGATATACTGAATACTGCATACCCCATTTCACTTTTACCCAAATCAAGATCCAATAGTGGATTCCATGCCTGACACGATGTGCCTACAAAAGATGTGTTGTGCCAGGTATGAAGAACCCATCACTTCATTTAGATCCATTTAATGCAATGAGGTATCAGCATGATATGGCAGTGTCTCTCCCTTTACAAGGTAAGAGAGTGAGAGGGGAGAGGGAGAGGGAGAGTGAGCGAGAACTATAAATAATGACAGTCATACCCCCTTTAACATCGAAATGATTGCATCAAAATTGGTCCCTCTTGCTAAAGCACGTGTGGCGGCAGCCTAGAAAATGATATAAAAACAGAAAAGCCTTAGAATAGAGAACTTGAAAAGGAAAAAATAAGAATATTACATCAAACCTGGATAACTGGGCCATCTGCTAAAGGATCAGAGTATGGTACGCCCAATTCAATTATGTCTGACCCACAGGAATCAAGCATTTTCAGTGCTTCTGCTGTCGTTGATAGATCAGGATCGCCAGCCGTAATGTATGGGATAAATGCCACCTTCACATCAGAGACATGCTCATCAGAAAAAGCATTATTGAGAAAAAAAATCATATATTTCAGAGTTAATTCAAGATTGTACCATACAATATGATAAAATCATGAAATTTAGAAAAGCAGAGTCCACAATAATTTCTAAATAGATGATTTAGGCTCACAATAGATAGATGCAGACAATTTATTCAAACCCAAATTTAGGTAAAAGTTTTGCACCATCCAAGTATCCATGTGCCCATGAGATGGTCTTGGATGGAATACCTGTCAGGACTTAGGGATAAATCAGTTGTTCAAAGCCCGTGGGTTTCGTCAAATAGGATACTTGTATGGTTAATTATGGGGGATTAGTAATTCCAGGAAGGTGTTGGATACAGGTAATTAAGGTAGTGGAGATTGGAGATTTCGTAGAAACTTATGTCCTTCTTATTTTATTGGTTTTGTTGTTGTGAGTCCACAACCTTGTTCAAACACTAACATCATTAGCCACAACTCACTTGTTTCAAATTCCAAAAGATTCATAGTTAGGATAAAAATGAGAGTTTTGCTCATTCAAAGTGATCTAGTAGTAGGCAGGAAAGAAAGAGATATTTAAACTCTCCTTTTCGTCTATCAAGCATATGACTTGTTGAACAACCACTTTACTCTAACAGCTTAAGCTGTTACAAGGAGGCGTAACAATGTATATCAAAGGATCTCCGGCATACACACGGACCGCAAGAGTCCAGCGCACGCATGCAACAACAACCCCCCACCCCCACCCCCCACACGTGCGGGACACACAGGGCACACACCCCCACGTGCGGGACTTATTTTTCCCTTTCTTTCTACAAAATATCCCACCCATTTATCTTCTATAGAGAAAACAATCAAATTAAGATAATTTAAATCATCTTCCCCTTATTTATACTAATAAATATAACTTCAATACTCTGGGTAACTTCAACTTGAAGTATTTCCAAGTGATTGCAATTTTATAGTAGAGAACTCAAAAAATCTTGAGTGATAAACTCTGAAAAACTTGAATTTTATGTGAGACGGATAAAGATTCCTGAGATTGAAATCAACAAACCCTCAAATAAGTCATCAAACCGCTATGATTGTCAATGTCGTTGTGTTTGCTAAAAGTATATCTTGTTTACTTGTTGGGTCAACCAATCAAAAGAAACTATCACATGAGTGGTATACATTACTGAATTGAAGTTAATAAATAGAAAATATGATATGGGAACAAGTATAGAGGCCTTAAAACAATAAAATAATAAAATTTTCTATTATAGACATCCTATAATAAATAAAAGTTAGCCAGTGTTTTAAAGTCTCCTCAAGGTGATCATTATGGTAAACTACAAAAAAGAAGAACTCGTAACTTCTTTTCTTATTTATTTCTTTATTTCTGTAGATGATTCATTTCTTATAGATATTTAAAGCTTTTTCTTATTAATTCGAGGCTTACCCCTTGAGGTTTATGCCATGCCTCATATATGCCTTGTGCTTTTTAAAACATTGGACTCCACAATCAATCAAAAGATCTCAATCTTTGCAAATTTAAAGAAGTATAAGTTTGTCTAAGCAACCAATGTGACACAATACTTGGTGAGAACTGGTGAGCACTGTAATGACAATGAAGTTTTGTAAGTCGCTTTGTTACCTATTGTAGTCATCTAAAATCTTCACTTTTGAATCGAATTCCCCAGTTTTGAATTGAATTCTCTTAATAAAATCTTCAAAAGCCTTTATGATTCCCTTCCACACTCCCAGCCCATAAGTATAAGTGAACTCCAATTATCTGAATATTTGTTAAGCGCCCCACATTTGCACCCAATGACTTGCCTCCAAAGAGCCCCATCTTCATTGCCAAACCTCAATATCCATTTACCAAGAAGCACAACATTCATTACATTTAATCTTCTCAATCCAAGACCACCAAAATTTTAAGGGTGACAAACCAGTTCCCAATTGACCCGATTATATTTCTTCTTTGTTCCTCTATCATGCCAATAAAAATCACTGAAAAGTTTTTTAAGATGATTGGCAACTGACATGGGCATCGTGATTCGTGAAAAAGAGATACAAAAATAGAGACACAAAAATTCGGATAGTTGAAATTCACTTCTACTTATGGGCTGGGAATGTGGAAGGGAATCATGAAAGCTTTTGAAGATTATATTAAGGGAATTCGATTCAAAAGGGAGGAATGGAGAGAGAATATTCATGTCAGACACAATCACATATTCATGTGTCAAACACATGCTGACACACGTCAAGAAATTTTCATTTTATTCAAATATTTTGCTTTATACTATTATTTAAATTTTTTGTTAGTAAGACTCCAATGTATATTAGCTTATCTCAATACATTCTTTCTATGTTGTATACTTAGCATAAACAAATCCATTTCAAAAAAAAAACTCTCTCAACACATGGAATATATTGTACAGGCATGTCAGTGTATTAGTTTTTTTTTGTGTGTGTGGTTGTGATTTTGGGGGGGGGGGGGGGGGGGGGGGGGACGAGGACGAAAAAGAGAAGATGCAAATCATATTGTAAGAAACTTACCTGAGTTTCCATTTTTTAAAGACGTGAGGATAAGAAAAAAAATCCAATTGACAGAATCAGTTCCAAAAGAAAGTTTTTTATGGTAGATTTGAAAATTTTCCTTGTTCGACATTTGACTTTTGTTCATCTTAGACATATCGATTTCCATTTTCCAATTCGATCATATCCATTCGATCGGGTCCTATTCTCTACTTGGTCAGGTGGTCCTTTTAGGATTTAGATACAAATTTTTGAGAAGTTCTTCTTTATGTTTTTTGTCGGGTTCTATGGAAAGAACTCAACATAAGGATTTCTAAAGATCGTAATAATTCAATTACATATGTTTGTAATGCTATACAAAGGTTTTTGATTGAATGGGCATAATCTTAAAGGAATTCCAAGATTTCAAGACCAAAGACTGTCGTTGTAATTGAAATTGCCTTCTCCATGAATAGCATTCTATCAATTGTCATATTGATATTGTGTATACAACTTCTTTATCCTTGGGGAATGAAATATCCTAGTATCTAATAGATGTTAACTTAGAGGGGGGTGAATAGGTATTTAAAAATTTAATCTGATAATTAACACCTAATTCAATTTATGGTCTCAGTAGATGGATACTATCCGCATACAAATGATCATACTTATGATTGATTGATTAACAAAGTGATTACTTCAACCGATTCAAATTTAATATATCAAAGACATATTCTTTCTTTATCGGTTGATTAATCTAATCAAATGTGCGGAAATAAACAATCAATTTACACATGCGATTTTTACGTAGAAACCTTTTACAAGGAAAAAAAAAAACACAGGACCACGTCCAGATGTAAATGTATTACTAAGAAGTTACTCACGCAACATCGTTTAACACAGCTTTCAACCTAAATCACTCAAGTCCACTGCCGATGCCTCCACGCCTTCTTTCTTCCACGCACGAGTCCACGAACGCCTTCGATAGTTGAATCCTTCCACACGATTCAGTTTGGTCTAGCCCCAAACCTACCCTTCGATCAGTCCTACCCAGATCTTCTTCTCACAATCCGGTCCAACCCCAAAAGGTGGAGGAATTGATACAGCCTTGATCCACGCAATCAACTCAAATAGATCTTTGAGGTACAAGAACCATGTAATCCCTCTACAACATCTAGGTATAGTATGAACTAAAGAAAAAAACCTAGATGGAGAGTGATCAGGCTTGGATAATAGGCAATGATCTTAGATCATCGAGCTTAGATCAACCAAGAAAATAAACCATTAAATAATAAAAAGGATTACCTAGGTTTCTCTTGGATTTTGCGAAGCTCCTTTGCTTTTTCTCCGTAAACTAGTTCTATAATTATAAGCATTAGGTTTTTAAGTCTTAAAATCATCTATATATAGGAAGAGCAAAGCTCCCATCAATTTTAGCAAGTGAGAGTGCAATTAGAACTCTTTTAGAATTTAAAAAATAATTCCCGTATTTGCCCAATCAATTGGGGGCAAGTCCAATCGATTAGGCAGAAACAAAAGTGGAAAAAGTTTGTCCGGGGCAGTCCAATCGATTGGACTGGGTACCTCAATCGATTGGGCACTCCGGGATATGGATTTTAAGCTTAAACAAGCCTTAAACCTGTTCCCTTGCACCTATGAGTTAGGTCTATGATTTTTAAGGGTTCTAGCACCTATTTCTAGGGTCTCTAAGTCACTTACCATCCTATTTGTGTGGATTTGATCAATCAAATAAAGTTCTGAGTCTTCGGATGAATTAGTCTTCAATTTTCTGAGTCTCCTGGCTTTATTTCTTTAGTCTTCAGGCAATACTTGAGTGATGCAATCACCGATACACTCTCAGCCTTACTATCACACTCTAGGATGGTTACATTTGTGTTTTGTCACACGGGATTAAGCCAATACAGTTATGGAACATATTCCTTACAGGGAATGCCTTTCCCAAAAAAAAAAATTAATTATTAGTAATAGTTCTTGCTACTTATCAAGAAAATAAAAAAAGAAGCAGTTTCATAAGCAAAGCAGCAAAAGAAAACTGGATAAGGATGTCAAAGCAATCTCAAGGAACGACATTTTGTAATTGAAAGATCTAAGTTTCCATAGGTCTAATGGAGAGAAATGGATGTAGAACAAAGAATTGAATATAGAAGAAGTCAAAGAACAAAATGTGTGGGTCGGTGTCAAGACAAGCAAAAGCTAGGAACTGTGTTGAGGTCTTCCAACCAGTAGTGAGACAAAAGGAAAATGCATTCCGCCTTTTGAAGCAATATTTCAATAGAAGTTAAACTACATGGTGAACTACTTCAACAAGTATATGTGTAATCTCCACAGTTTGCGGAAATAGGTTATGGAAAGAAAGTATATAAGTTGACAAACACTCCATGCAAACTAGGACAGGCCCATTCAGCAAACATGAAACTTCAAAGTGGCATAATAGCATGCTTGTCATCAGATGATTTAATCGACAACAGCGATGATCTAGCTATGCTTAATGGGTTATGAAGAAAAGGAATTTAACATGAAAAGATCTAAGCTTTTTGCAAAACAAATAGTGCAGGCACTTTGAGATGTAGATAAAAACTATAGAAAGATTCAACGTGGAAAACACCATGCCCATTGTAATTCAATATAAGTATACTAAAGTTGACAAAATAACATGGGGAATAAACACGGTAACATTTAGTCAAAGAAATGGTGAATTTTTTAAGGTACCAATTACTAAATAGCTGAAAGTCATGAAAGAGTTGGCAAATCATCCAGAAAAATCAACAGGATGAATTGTTACAAACATGCAATCAGATCGGTTTTTCAACTAGGATATTTCCCAGGCAACACCCATCAGCTTGGTGGGTCCCAAGTATTTAAATTTAATATCAACCTAGGTTTCGACCCAGGTCCAAACAGAGATGGAAAACAAATTTTATACCAAAATTTCAGTGAAATTTTAGAACAATCCTAAATAACAAATCTTAATCAATGGATTCTATTAATGGAAAAACAAAATCTTATCTCTTTCCCTCCCTATAATCCCCGAAAAGATATGAAAATCTTAAGCATTTATTAGTGAATTAAGTCTTAATTCTCTCAGAACCGGAAATTTCCAATTCGTTAAGTTTTTATTATTCTTAGTGGATCTAAAACCATGGTGCCCCCCATCCATTCCCCCACTCACAAGTCACATTACAAACAATTTATTTTATAAAATTATGATATTCAAAAATTTGAACAATAAAATAATATCAGAAGGAGAATACTTGCACGATCATTTCATCAAATCTCAAACATGATTCACATTTTCCTTACATTTTTTGGAACAAATCTTCCCATTATACTAAACAGATTATAAATCAAAACCCAGACATAGTTCCACCGTGTAAGTATAAGACCATACGGCCAACTAAATCAAAAACACCCACTTCAAATCCTCATGAAAAAAAAAACAGGAATTCGATTAGTAAAACTACCCGAAAAGAAAAAATACGAAAAACCCATTAATCTATATGGGTTCAAATATCAGAATACAAATGAAACTTTGAATATGGTGAAGACCCAAAAGAGAAAAAATAAGAGATCAGTATGTTTACTTTGCCTTGTTGTCTGAGTTTTGTGAAGGTTGCGGAGAGTCCAACGGCCGGAGCAACAGTGAGAGAAGCCATTGGAGAGAAAATTTTGGTGGAAACAAAGGATTTCTGAGTCGGGAGACAAAGAAAATGGTTGCGAGACGTCTTTGATTGCAGAAAGAAGGTGGATTTTAGAGCAATAGCCATTATCGTCCCAAGTAAAACTCAGTTGAGTTTGTAGGGGTTTTAGAAAAAAAAATTTAACAAAAATAACTTTTAATATATTTATAAAAAGGGTCGGGCTCTGATGCCAGACTTAAATGACAGATCAAATGACAGGGACACAATATAAGCCACATGGCACACTGTTACAGGAGTCTGACCGTATGGATATTTGTCCTATCTCATGGTGGACCTACGAACCAAAAATCAGTCTGATTAGTGATTTATAGGCTTTGGATTGGACTTATTTTCGTGGGCTGATCTCAACTGTGGGAATTTGAACAGTATTTGAGATACCAAGATGCAACACTTATAAATCACTAATCAGGCTGATTTTTGGTTTGTAGGTCCACCATGGGATAGGACAAATATCCGTACGGTCAGAGTCCTGTAACAGTGTGCCACCTGGCTTCTATTGTGTCCCTGTCATTTTCCCGGTCATTCTACATCGGTCAACAGAGCACGACCATTATAAAAATATAAAACTTTTAAAATTAAAAAAAAAAAAGTAACAAAGCGCCCTTTAAAAGAGCATTTCTTTACGTCTCTCAGGCAGAGATGCCTTTTAAAACCGGGTCTAGTTCATGGCCTCTTGTACCGAGCCGGTCACAACCTTAGTTAGCAATTCTGCATTTGGAAAAAATTTAGAACGGGAATAGTACGAATGTAATCCATTTTGAAAAATTGTTAATACGGTGAATGGTCAAATAAACGGAAAACGTAAAAAAAACAAGTGAGAATTACCGTAAAAACCATAGTTACGAGCACGTTGGTCGCATCTGACTGTAAAAAAAAAATCGCCTGATTTAGTCGTGCTTTATGGTTTGGTGGACCAATAAGTTTTTTTTGGTTACTTTTACTATTAAATATATTTTAAATCAGAATGAAAAGACGACAATGCCCTTCCTTATCCTTGACTGACACTGGTACAATTCCTCGTTTACAACGTTTAAAGAATTAATTCCTTTAAAAAACTTTTGACATCTATTTCACCATGGTTACTAGTTCAACCAATTCACTGAAACTAAAATGGTGTTGGTTCAACCAGTTTGAGCTCAATACTCAAAACTTGAAATAAAATACGGACTTAACAAAATGGTTAGAGAAATAAATAAGGTATTGAGAGTGAAAGGAATTTTAAACATGTCTTATAAAATAGAAACAGTCAGGGAGATGAAGCTTTGCTTGTAGATTTTAAGGTTTAGTATTCAAACTGAAAACAAAATCATGAAAATAATACTGGTACGATCAAGTTGAACGATTCTTTTGAAAATTTTTGTCTGATTTACAATTGTTACAGGGGTTCTTCTTCGTTGTGCATTTTTCCATCTTCTCTTAATTAATTATCATCTAATTTTGTTAGTGATTCAACTAAGTTGTGCTCAATACTCAAATTGGAAACAAATACATGTTTTATAAAAATGGTATTGGTTCAACCGGTTTAGAAAAAGAAATTTGTTCGATTTCCAACATTATTATATGGGTTCTTTTTCGTTGAAATGCATTTTCTCATCATCTTTTCATTATATTCTAACCGTGTTAGTGTTTCAACAAAGTTGAGCTCAATACTCAAACTGTAAACAGATACATACATCATGATAATGGTACTGATTCAACCAGTTTTGTGAAAATGATACTGATTCAACCGGTTTGGGGAAAATGGTCATGGCTCAACCAATTTCGTGAATATCATTACTAAAACTTGAGAGACGATTCTTGTTTTACGAAAATGAAAGTGATAACCATCTTCTTCAACTTCTTCTTTGAAGATTATTGCTTAACAAAAATTAAAGTAGTAACCATCTTCTTCAGCTTCTTCCTTGTTCCATCTTCACTCTCTTCTTTCTTAACTAACCCTTGAAATCAGCGTCGCCTTCTTTATTCACCTTCAATGGCACATAGACAAGTTGCAAAGAACTGTAGAAGATAACCAGGATGCTATAAAATAGATGACTGGAATGAAATCTTTAAACTTGCACCACCTTCATCTTTCTTCACCTTGAATGGAGTATAAATGAGTTGCAAAAAGTTATAAAGTAAGAAAATGGAGGGAAAGAGTTGTGAAACAAGAAAATAAAGGAAAAAAGCTGTGAAAGAAGGAAATGGAGGGAAAAAGCTCAAGAACAAGAAAATTGAGGGAAGGAGCTGGACAAAACTAACGTATGGTACTGTATTGTCAGTCAAACCTCAAATCAAATGATATTATCAATTCAAATTGATATTAGCTGGAGGGTAGTATGGGCATTTCAAAAGAAATGCCTTAATGGGTAGACAATTAAACCAAAGTGTCCATAGTTTTGTAGAGGGGACTAAATGGTCGATATTTTTGTAAATATGGATTTAAAAGTAATTTTTCTAAAAAATAATTCGAAAATAATTCGTGTATAATATGATTTAGTATAAAGAGTCTGGCACCAAAAATTCATATGCGTATATGTAAATATGGTCTATTTTTAGGTGCGGCCTAGACGCGGGATAAAAATCACCTAAATCAAAAATTTATCACATGGAACAATTTTACAGACCATTGATAGTATGGATGTTAGGCCCATCCCTTAAGTGGACGTACGGGACCAAACATTAGCATGATTAGTGCTTTTATATTCGTCACATTTTAGTCATTTTCATGGGTTGATTTTTCAACCATGGGATTGGATCATTATGTTGGGGTGGGTACAAAGATCCAATGGATAAAAATCATGAATCATACTAATTTTCAATAGAAATTGGAGATCCGTTCAGATAAAAAAAGAGTCGGGACATTGATCTCTAAGAATGTGTCAATGAACTTTTTGCCGCACGTGCTGAATTTGATGTATTATTGGAAAAAACGGAAACACATGTTTTAATCGGTTTTAGAGAAAAAATGGACTACAATCCGTACAATTCAATATATATGGTCGTTTAAAATGTTTTCCCAAAAAAACTTACTATTCGGGTATAATACGTGTATAGAACACAGAGTTGCTAACTATGGTCACAACCTACCATACAAACCTCGTGGCACACTATTAGAGGGCTGACCATATGGATGTTTGGCCAGTCCCTTGGTGGACCTGCAAACCAAAAATCAGCCTGAACAGTGATTTCTAAATGTTGGATTGAAGTTATTTTCATGGGTTGATTTTAACTGTAGGAATTTGAGCATTATTTGGGTGCAAAGATCCAAAGGTTCTAAATCACTTATCAGGCTGATATTTGATTTACAGGTTCAATGATGGACTGGCCAAACATCCATACGATCAGATCCCTCAAATAGTGTGCCATGTGCCTCGTATTGTGGGTTGTGACCGCGTTGTGAGAGAAGTTTTACTCTGCACAAAGGGGACATGTGTCTGACTAGAAACGCCCTTTTTAGTTATCTTTTTACAATTTTTGAAAAGTTCTATTTTTTTTATAAAAATATTAAAATTTATTTTTGTTTAAAAATTTTTCCGTTTAGAAAATCAAGGTTTAGTATTAAAAAATGATTAGGTAGTCCCACAGTATTATGCTTAAAATAATACGGGGCTTCGGATCAACGTATGAGCAACTTTTTCCCTGGTTATCCAAATGCAGAAGACTAATCGGAAGGTTAAGATCATCTGCTCAATGAGATTGTTACGGAGATGTCATATCAGTAGAGGGACCGGATCAATTGACTGGCCCACCAATTGACTGTGATTCTCTCTCCTCACGTCGCTATGATCAAGAGAAGACTGGGTTATTTAATTACTTGCACGCGAAGCACGTGCATGGGATTTAGCTTTAATTGGGCTGGTGATCTTTGGATTAAACCTTCGCTCGCACCTGTGTGTGAGCAAAGCCGATCACACACTACAATATGAGCCACGTGGTACACTCTTAGAGGACGATGACTGAATGGATGTTTGGCCAGTCCCTCGTTGGATCTGCAAACCAAAACTAAACCTGATTAGTTATGTCAGACCTTTGGATCTAGTACCCCAAATTATGGTCAATAATGCTTTAAATGCTACAGTTAAAATCAACCCATGAAAAATGACTCCAATCCAACGCTTAGAAATATCTTATCAATCTAATTTTTGGTTTACAAGTCCTCTGAGGGACTAGCCAAACATCCATACGGTCATCTTCCTCTAAGAGTATGCCCCGTGGCTCATATTGTGATGTGTGATCGGCTTTGCTCACGCACAGTGTGAGCAAAGGTTTTCTCATCCTCGGAAGCATACCTACTTGATACTTCCTGGGAAAAACGACGAAAGAAAAATGATAGTAGCGTCATGAGGACGACATTGTAGTATTTTCGTCCCTAAGTCCGGGCCGTTGGATGGTCTACGACGTTTGTGTTGTGTGAATCAAGCTCAGTGGACACATATTTTCACACACAATTTTGGTGTACCCACATGGAAGATATATCAATGGCTGGTTTTTGGTGAAGATGATCTCCTCACCATATAAATCACCCCTACAAAAAAATCAGGTTTCAAGTTGACCTCTAAAAATAGACGGTCCATAATTCTTCAACTTGTAAACCATGCTATGAATATCAGAATGATTTCAATTTTTGTGAAGGTGATCTCCTCACTATAGAGACCATCTTCACCAAAACTCATCCCATTCCAAAACTTCTAATTTATATATTATCCCCCCACGATTTTTTTTGTGTGAAAAATATGTGTCCGCTGAGCCTGATCCATGTAAATAATATACCAAGGTTTAAAAGAGGCCATTTTAAAGGTATTACGGACTGGGAGCATTACCGTTAAAATGGCCATTAAAAGGAATTTTAACAGTCGGACAGAAATGGAAAAAGTAGAAAAAAATGGAATTTAACAGAAAACGGAAAAAGTTGCGCTAAAATTCAAATTTAAAAAAATAGAAAGGAAATTTAACGGTTTTTAACAGAATTGAACGGAAATAACGGCCTTTTTCCCCCACAAAATTTTCAACAAATAATGGTCGTTAAAACGAAAAAAAAAAAACCATTATTTTCTAAGCATCAAAGTAGTTCTTAATGTAACGGGCTTGGGGCATTACCGTTTTAACGTCCGTTAAAACGATGTTATTTTAAAACCATGTGATGTGAATGATATTCGAAAAGAAGAAAGACATTAATGATCTCATCAACCGGGTTTCATGATATAATCACAGTGAGAGCCGTTTTGATTGCTTGTGTATTAGAATATTCTTTTGTTAGCTAAGCTTATTAAATCTACAAAGTGTTATTTCAATTGGCGTCAGCGTTCTAACGCCAACTTTTTGTTATTTTTTTATAAGTCAAAAATCTATTATCTATATTAAAGCTCGACGTGTTGAGGTGGTGCTTCTTCCATCTTTTTTACACTGTTTTTTTTCCAAACCCTTTGCATAAAACATAAAAGCTCCATCCCCAAACAAACAACTAAGGGCCTGTTTGGTACGTGAGAAAAAGAGTTCCGACGGCGAATATTTAGCCAGGCGAATATTATCTTGGCTAAATATTTGCTCATAGCAATATTTAACAATGTTTGGTACGTGTATGAGCTACCTCACTTCAGCTTACTTCATTTTCTTTCAATTTGAGTGGGTCCCACATATCAAAGTAAGTCAAAAATAGGTTGGGCGAGTGCGGGAACCACATATTATGTCAAAGAATAAAAAAAATTTATTTTTATATATTAAAAAATTAATTTTTATTGAAAATAGTGATTTTCCGGAGTGAAAATATTTTCACAGGGGGGGGGGGGGTGATCAAATGTTTTCCTGCCGCGGAGGGCAAATATGTGGGCCCGGCTAAATATTCGCCGAGGGCGAGTGGCTGCCAAACGCAGCCGGGCGAATATTTGCGCTGCTAAATATTTTATTTGCCCGCCACGGTGCGTTACCAAACAGGCCCTAAATGGTATGTCTCTTCTTTCTCCAAGAAGTCTCTCAATATCCTTACCCCATTCAAAGACTTTCGGAGCCAAAATATCCCAATACGTCTCTCTATCTCCCCAGTCTCTGAGAAAACCCGATAGAAGCAATGAGACGTAACGAACACACCGAAGATGAAGATGAAGAAACTGAAGAAGACAAATATGATGAACCAGGTAGAGGTTGTTGAGGAGGAAGAGGAGATAAGATGGAACCAAGGTAGAGGTTGTTACGCACCGTTAAAAAGTCCAGAAAATAACAGCCATTATTTTCCATTATTTTTCCGTTATGACGAAAATAACGACCGTTATTTTCTGGAAAATTTTGAGGAAAAAAATGGCTGTTATTTTTTCATTTTTTGAAAAGCCGAAATTCAAATTTCAAAATATGAATTCTGGCACCATTTTTTCGTTATTTTCCAGTTATTTTTCGTTTTTGCCCCCGAGCGCTATTTTCGTTATAACGAAAAAACAGTAACATACCCAGTCCGTTTTACTGTTATAATGGCCCCTTTTAAACCTTGTCCAAAACTTCTAATTTATATATTGGCTCGTGCCATTTTTTTTTTTTTTTGGTCAAAATTTTTGTCCCCTGATCCTACTAACCCATATGGAAGATGAATTAATGGTTGATTTTTGGTGAGGATGATCTCCTCACTAGATAGATGACCCCTACCAAAAATCAACCTACTCTGAAATTTCTTGCCCCATCAAATGTGATTTTCAAGTTAACGGTAAAAATAGATGATCCATAATTCTTCAACTTGTAAATTAGGCTACGAATATTAGAATGATTTGAATTTTTGTGAGGATGATATCCTCACCATAGAGACCATCCTCACTAAAAATTATCCCATTCAAAAACTTCTAATTTATATATTGGCTCGTGCCAACTTTTGTTGTCAAAATTTTGTCCCCTAATCCTCACCCATACACATACACACACACACACACACACACACACACATATATAAATTTTGACCTACTAAATACTAGTTGGTGGCCTGTGCCCACGACACTCTCTGACGAAGCGTTTGCCAAAATTGGGTGTGAGTGGCTGAGATTCGCCGTCCATTTGGGGGATAAGATTTTGGCCCTTCTTTGTTGAAACCTATAAAAGGGGGTATTAGTAGGGAGGCAACTTCCCTGATTTGTTATATGGATCATTCGAATCAGTTTTACTTATCAAACTAATTGGATATATGATTAGTTAATCGGATTCGAATTCGAATGTTGATTTAGAATAGCAATTGAATTTTTAATTCGAATACCAATTTTTTTATTTGAATTCAGATATACTTATATTCGATTTGATATTTGTTGAGCCCTTGTATTGAAGTCAAAATGATTAAATTAGAATAAATAAATAAATTAAAACTAATAATATTTTGCACAAAAAACAATTTTATCCCATGACAAAAAGATACAACTATGCACCATGACTATTTAAAAATAAAAAATAAAAAATGGCAATTGATAAATTTGTATCCCCAAGTGCCCCAAGTGTACACTTTCCACGGTCTTCATTAAGTGGACCAGACTACACTCCACTAGAGTAAAACTTCGGTCACAGCCCACAATATGAGCCACGTGGCAAACTATTAGAGGGCACTGACTGTATGGATGTTTGGGCAGTCCCTCGGTGGACCTGCAAATAAAAAATCAGCCTGATTAGTAATTTACAACTTTGGATCTTTGCGCTAAAGTAACGCTAAAAAATGCTCAAATTCCTACGTTAAAATCAACCCATGAAAATAACTTCAATCAACGCTTAGAAATCACTAATCAGGCGTATTTTTGGTTTGCAAGTCCATTGAGGGACTGACCAAACATCCATACAGTCATCACCCTATAATGGTATGCCACGTGTCTCATCTTGTGGGTTGTGTAACCGGCTTTGGTCACAACCCGTTGTGACCGAAGTTATACTCCACTACATAAAATCATTTTCCTTCCAATAAATATTTCCTTTCAATTCTAAAAGACATTTTACAATGCACGTTTCTAAAAGACATTTTACAATGCACGTTTCTAACACAGCTTTGTCGTCGCTGACCGTCTTTCTATGTCACACGTGGAGAATTAACTCAACCACCATACACATCGGGCGCATTTTAGTCGGAAGATTTCATCAATGTCCTCTATTTAATTCTTGACCTGGAAGTCAAAGAAAATTAGAGCTGATAACCATCGGAAATGGAGATCTCTGCAACTCTGTCGGTAACCTCGATACCGAGAACTTCACCCTCTGTATACTTCGCCTCCTGCAACTCAGTGTTCTTCAACAATGGCGGATCTGATCTCTTGAAGAAGAATAAGAAGAGCAATTGCTTGGTCCTGAGCAGAACCAGAGCTCAAAGGGGTCTCAACTGTCGATGCATGTTCGGTCTCGGCATGCCGGAGATCGTTGTCATTGCTGGTGTTGCTACTCTGCTTTTCGGGCCGAAGAAGTTGCCGGAGCTTGGTCGGAGTTTCGGACAAACTGTTAAGAGCTTTCAAAAGGTGCGTTCATTATGTTCGTTTTACCTCAGTTTTTTTAGGTTTGATCTGTTTGGGTGCTTTTGATTTAGGGCTTTGAGTTTCTAGGATTTTGGAATCTCGTTTTGGAGTTTACGGTTCATCTTCTGTGTATTTAAGTGAGTCGTGGTCGCGTTATTTGAATTTATTGACGAATTAATGGAGGTCTCGGAGAAATTAATTTGTAATTTAGCCAATGCATTAAGGAAAATAAGTGATGGACCTGAGTTTCATCATCTTCAATGGAGCTCGGACGACGTGGCTGGTGAACTGATCTATCAGGACCGTACCAGACTACCAGTAGTGAGCTACTTCCTGGGTGGAGCATAACCCAAAACTAGACCGAATGGACACTTCTAACTGCTTGATGTATGAAGCTTATTTTTTCCCGACTGTTAACTTTTTTCTAACCTGTCTAATTTTTCTCTAGATCACAGGTTAATGTCATCTAGCCGCTAAATCCCGGTTGTCTTCAGTTTTGGATCCATTCTCCAAAATATTGAGCACTTTTTGTGTGTGTTGCAAAGAGCGTTGAATGTTGAATTGAGCCTTGATAGGAAGATATTGTTGTGTTAGGTGTCTTGTATTTCTGCAGGGAGTAGTGTTCAGGGATTTTAATGTTCATTAAGCCTTGCTTTACGCGGGCTGCCGGATCCAAAGGTGTTTTTTGCCTGTAAAAGTCCATATAATTTGTGTTGGGGTACAACTTGTATTGGGAGTTGTACCAGAGATTATATACGCTCCAAAGAGGTGTTAGGGTTTCACTAGTACATTGGAAAATGAGAGAGAAAACTATTATAACCCTAATTCCTTAGAGATAGTGAAAGAGCTCTTCTCACCTGTGGACCCACACTGTCTAACCACGCATATCTACTACGTATGTTTGATTGATCTCTTCTGTTCTCTCTATTTTTATTGTTTTTTGGAAGGTTGATTTTCAACATATATGTCGGTTCAAGACATTTTTCTTAGAATCATTCTTTGATGATGGATGTCTGTCATCAAAGTTTCTTACAGACCACAAAATGAGCCTTGTGGCACACTCTTAGAGACCACTGACTGTGAGGATGTTTAGCCCATCTTCAGGTGGACCTACATACCAAAAATCAGCCTAATTGGTGATCTCTATGTTGGCTTTAATGATCTTTTGCAACAAATATATTTTGATTTGAAACCTAAAACACTTATAAAAAAAAAAAAATTAAAACCTAAAACCATATTAGTATTCCTAATCTTTACGTGATTAATATGTAATCTACCCTTTGGTGATTTGAGGTGCATGGACATTGGTGTACCCTAGTTGCATGGGTAGTGGCATATCAATAAATTTTAACAAGTGCAAGGATTTTCTTCATTCCCTTGATGGGTTAGGGATTGAAGTCTCATATATTCATATGAGAGAGCTGGTCCTACCTCAACTAAAGTAAAAGCTCTCCCCATCAAAGAAGATTGAGATCGAGGTTGAACAAGCATTTGGATACGGAGAGGAAAATGTCAATGGGACATGTGCAAAAGAATCTTTATATAGTTCTGGCTCGACTCGAGTCCAAATGTTGAGGGAGAGGATCAGGAGACATTTAGTCTAATGGTTCCTACCTCACCCATAATGGGCTTGTTCACGCCATTGGTGGGCTCTGAAAGAGAGTTCTTCATCTTTAAAGCTTGCTCAAGTTGGTTTGGATTCAAGAACAACTGCACTCAGGGTTTCAAGTTTCGGCTGAAATCGAAACGTTTCAGTTTCAGTAGTGGACGAAACTACTTTGGTTTCGTCCGAAACCAACCGAAACTAATAAAAACCAATTTTTATTCATAAAATGTCACTTGGTTCCAGTCAGTTTCGGATTGAAACTAATGAAACGAAATGAGTCACTTTGAACCATGGCTCCACTGCATAGTCTAATTTAATCTAATTTCATACCACACCAAGGACACAAGAACAGAATAAAGTAGCAGAAAGACAAGCATGCTTGTCCACTCTAAAATCATCCTAGGGTGAAGCTTTGAAGGTTGCATCATATTTGCTTAATAGAGTTCCAAGCAAATCAGTACCAAAGACACCTTTGAACTTTGGGCTGGAGAAAACCAAGTATAAATCACCTCTATGTTTGGGGTTGCGCAACAAAAGCAAGGCTTTATTATCCAAATGAGAAGGCATTTGATCCTAGAATAGTAAGTCGTTATTTTATTGGCTATCTAGAAAGGTCGAAAGGTTATAAATTCTATTGTCCATTTAAACCCACTAAGATCGTGAAAATTAATAATGCGAAGTTTTTAGAGGACCGTGAGATTGGTGGGAGTTATGAGCCAAGGCAAATTGTTTTTCAGGAAGGTCCCTAGTTGCCACAAGTATAGCTTATAGTGGATGAGCCAAAAGATGTTTATATGCCCAAAACAACTGTTTTTTCAGTGTCAGATGATATGTCTTTGCGTAGATCATTTAGAGCTAAAAAGTTTGCTATATCAGAAGATTATATCACTTTCTTATTGGAAATGGATAGCATTTTCATTAAGTTGGCGATCCTTTGAGTTATAAGCTATTGAAGGAGATACCTCACAACATTGTTGTAATGCTATAAAAGAATTATTACAATCAATGGAAAATAATGCAGTTTGGGGCTCGGTGCAATTACCTAAAATGGCAAAAGTTGGTAAATGTAAATGGATCTTCAAGACAAAGTGAAACTCTAATGAAAGTATAAAACGATACAAAATGATGCTTGTAGCCAACGGATTCATAGAGGAAGAAGGTATAGATTACCAGGAAGCTTTTTCTTCAGGTTCTAAAAAGGACTCTTTTAGAGTTATTATGGCTTTAGTAGCTCATTTTTATTTAGAGCTTCATCAGATGGATGTCAAGACAATTTTCTTGAATAAAGAACTTGACAGGTGGATTTACATGATGCAACCTGAAGGTTTTATAGAGAAAGGGTAGGAACACCTATTGTGTTGCTTAAAGAAGTTTTTGTATGGATTTTTTATGAGAAGTGTAAATATATCATTAAAGGAGTGTGCCCCAAAAGGAACAAAACTCGGGCTAATCTAGCTCCAAGAAGGAGATTCCCCTAATAGCTCAACCATTCTAAATTCAAAGCATTCAAAAAAGCATCCTCTAAATACAAAGTCTTTGTATGGATTGAAGTAAGCATCTCATCAATGGTACATGACGTTCAACCAAGTGATGTCGAGTTCTGGTTTTAAGGAAAATGTAGTGGATAAATGTATGTATCTTAAGATCAGTGGGAGCAAATTTATATTTCTATATTATATGTGGATGACATTTTGCTTGCTAGTAATGATGTTCACATGCTCCATGATAACAGGAGATTGTTATAAAGAAGTTTTTAAATATAGGACCTTGGAGAAGCTTCATATGTTATTAGTATTAAAATCCACCGTGATAGAGAAATGTTCTTGCGTTGTTTCAAGAATCTTACATTGAAAGGATTGTTAAGAGATTTGGAATGCAGAATTGTGCACCAAGTGAAGCTCCTTAGTAAAAGGTGATATTGTTAATAAGAAGCAGTGTCCTTAAAATGGGTTAGAATTTTAACAAGTAGACTCTGAACATGTATACATCAACAATTGGTGATTTGGTAGTCTAATGTAAGCCATGATATGTAATCGCCTGAATATATCCTTTATTGTTGTAATGTTTGGTCGTTATAAAAATAAGGGAAATTTTGTACTACCCCCCTTGAGAAATTAGCGATATTGGCACTACTCCCCGGTACTATCACTTTGTGGCGTTTCCCTCCTTGATCGTTGTTTTGTCCGCGTTGACTAAGACGGACTTAGACGGGGTGTTAACCTTCTTCGACGCAGACCGTTTTGCCCTTAACTTTATGTGTTGTCTCTCTCTGTCGCTCTGATCTTGCGTCAGAGCAATTTAACACTTTTCCTCTGACGACGTCTTTGTCCTGTCTTTTCTAACTCTGCAAAGTCACTACGTGGACATTCACTTACCATTGACGGATGGTTCAAATTTGAAAAGGAAAAGATCTCCACCGTCCGATGTGCGAATCAATCCTCTTCCCCCGCGTGGTAGTTGTTGGGATTCTCAAATTAAAAGTTGTTTGATGCCTTTTTCATGTGCAAAAAAATCTGAACCATTCATTTTTATATCTCCTTCCACGTGGCACAATATAAACCGTTCGTTTGAATAAGCCAATTCAACCATATGCAAACATTGTATCCACCATTGAATACTGCTTGAAAAATGTGATTTTAATTTATAAAATAATTGTTTTTGAAAACATTGAAATAACACGTTTTTCAATGGACATCCAACAACATTGATAATGTTTGCATACTTTGGCTTCAAGACGCGAGTAAATAACTTCAATCCAACGCTGAGAAACCACTGATCATGTTTATTTTGGTGTGTAGGTCCACCTAGTGATTGGCCAAACATCCATACGGTTGGCGTCCACTAAGAGTGTGCCACGTGGCTTGTATTGTGCGTTGTGACAGAAGTTTTACTCTCAAGACGCTAGCTTCTAGACGACGATAATGGGATTGGACGGACGAAAGACATGCAAATAAATCTCGTCCGTTCAATCCCAACTACTAGATATGATGGTTGGTGGGTGTTGAGCCATGATATAACACCACGTGGATGGAATATATTGGTTTTACAAATAAACGATCTAGATTTTTTTTACCGGTCGGCTATTACTTTGAGAATCATGGCAACGGCCACATGGAGGGAGGGGATTGGTTAGAAAAACGGACGGTGGATATATTTTCCTTTTCATATCTGAACTGTCCGTCAATTGTAAGTGATGTCCATGTGGTGATAGTGTTAGTGACTTTGTAGACTTAGAAAAGGACGTGATGTCCACGTCAAAGACATCGTCAGAGGAAAAGTGTCAGATCGCTCTGACGTGAGATCAGAGCGACAGAGAGAGACAACACGTAAAGGTAAGGGCAAAACGGTTCGAGTAGCAGAAGGTTAACACCTTGTCTAAGTTCGTCTTAGTCAACGCGGACAAAACAACGGTCAATGGGGGAAACACCACAAAGTGATAATACCAGGGGGTAGTGCCAATATCGCTAATTTCTTAGGGGGGTAGTACAAAATTTCCCTAAACATAATCCAGGAGAACATGGGAGAGCTGTGAAGAAAGTGTTTCATTACATGCGGGGGACTAAAAGCTTTATGCTTGTTTATAGGGAATCAAGTGAGTTAGAGGTGTTGTGCTACTTTGACTGAGACGTTGTAAGATATTCTGATGAATTGAAATCTAATTCAGGATATGTATTTATGCTTTTTAATGGTGCAATTTCATGGAGAAGTGCTAAGCAGTCTATTACAGAACAATCTACAATAGAAGCAAAATACGTAGCTCGTTATGAAGGTACAATTTAAGCCCTGTGGTCGAAGAACTTCATCAAGGACAATGGTGATGGATAATATTTCAAAACCAATATAGTTTTATTGTGATAATGAAGTCGTGGTTAGGTTTGCAAAAATATCTCCCCGTGAGAGAATAAAAGAACAAAAACTTGTAATATATCACATTAGCATTGTTCTGATGCTTGCAGACTCCATGAATAAAAGGCTTATTGATCCATATGGATGATATCTCTGTGGATGGAGAATAATGGTCTTTTGATTGAGAATTTGAGAATCTCATTTGAGATATTGAGTTGTCCATAGTGAGTTGTTTAGATCATTTAGTGGGCATAAGGTTTGGCTTACTGTGAGATCTTGGTAGTTAGTTGACGCTCTGAAATGCTTGGGCTAACGTGATTTGGCATCATGGTTGGTAAACTCTCATTTTAGATGTATCACATTTGGATACATGCGATAGATCTCAATCGTATGATGGTTTATAGTCAAAAGACAACTGAATGACATATATGGAAAAGTGTGAAGTAAGTAATGATAATATCGGAAATTATGAAATGTTCACCATATGCATATCAGGTTAATCTCCAATCTGCACTGGATAATGCCAATGAGGTTAACTTAGGAAATAATAGTATTGTAATTGCAGAAATGGCCTTTGCAATATAAGTGGCATACTAGCTTATCAAAAAAAAATAAAATTAAGTAGCGTACTAGTTTTTATAATGTGATATTAGTGGTACTATTTGAACTAGGTGAGGTTTTTCAACAAGGCACTTATATTCACATAAAGATTAAGAATTTTTTTCAAAAGAGTGGCCATTGAATATGTTCTAATCTGGATACTCATTTCATAAAAATCTTTTAAATGTTTAATGTATTTGTTGTAGAGCAAGTGGGAGATTGTTGGCTTTAATGCTCTTTGTAACAAATCTGTTTTAGTTCAAACCTAAAACCAAATTAGTATTCCTAATCTCCAAGTGTTTAATATTTAATCTACCTTTTGGTGAATTGAGGTGCATAGACATTGGTTTGCCCTAGTTGCATAGGATAGTGGCTTGTTTGTAAATTTTAACAAGTCTAGGGCTTTCTTCATTCCCTGGATGGGTTAGGGTTTGAGGTCTCATATATGCGTATGGGAGAGTTGGTCTTGCCGCAAGTAATTAAAAAGCTCTCCCCATTAGATAAGATTGAGGTAGTAGAAGTTATCTTTAAAGCTTGCTTAAGTTGGTTTGGATTCAAGAACTCCACTAATCCTAGATGAGTATAGGTATGTTTATTTTCTTATTTATGTTTTAGATGATTAATACTAAATCCGTAAATTCTAATATGGATATATGTAGGTCTTAGGTGTCAAGAGGGTTTTATTTCCTATGGTTTCAGGCTCTAAAACCCTGACATTCTAACCTTTGGATATGAGTACCCCAAATAATGCTTGAATCCCACGGTTAAAAATCAACCCATGAAAAAGACTCCAATCCAACGAATATAAATCATTAATCAGGCTGATTTTTGGTTTTCAGGTCCACCTATAATGGGCCAAACATCCATACGGTCAGTGATCTCTAAGAGTGTGCCACATGGTTCATACTGTGGTTCGTCAAGAACTTTGATGATATCCGTCGGTCATCAAATATTTATTCCTTTTCTTATAGTGATCCTGTTGATTACAGTAGAATTTTGGAGTTCAATTGGTGTCTCTTTGAAAGCCTCTTTATTGCTTAGACCTTAGTAACTGGAACCTTATGACGCGGGCATGTGTTCCGGGTCCAACACAAATTTGAAGTCTCTAATGTTGCACCTTTAAAAAAGTCCAAAATGCATATACAACCGTACACATGTATTATAATATAATATTCTAATTATAATTAATGTAGAAGTTTTTTTTAAATAAAAATAAGGAAAGATATCTATGAAAACATTGAAAAGTAAAAGAAAAACTTATAAAAAAAAAGTAAAAGAAAACATTTCCATAGGCCATGAAGCTATCCAATAATGTAATAAATGAAAGAGATATATCACAGAAGACTATCAAACAACTATAGTTGTGTTTAACAACTTAACAAAAGACTCTATGGAAGATGGAACACACAAGCCTCTTTTAAAATATTTTTTTAATAAAAATATTAAAAAAAGGTGACACTATAGTATGTGTCAGGATGTGTTGGCATGTGTATATGTGTTGACGTGTTCGAAATGGAAAAAACCTAAAAGTATTGTGTCCTTGTTACATAGCTAGAACCTCTTTTTTTAGGGCCGTTTCTCCCACATTGAAACCTCGATCTGATAGTTTGAAAACTGATCTTTCTCAAAACCACGTTCCCAAAGTGTTGGAACCTCACTCCCAAAGTCTTGAATCTCACTTCCTTTACTTTGTTCACCATCCTTTCTTTTTCTTGATATTTACATAAAAATTTGTGTTCTTATGCTTACTCATTTATAGGATTTTACGATTGGTCTTGTGTTGAAAAACAACAGTTGTAATGAGGGAACATATTAAAATTGAGATTTCTTTGTTGATAATTATAATTTAGAGAATGACAGAAAAGCCAACGAAGATAGAAAGTATCTTATTTTTTTATGATAGAAAGCCATCGAACATCGTATTTTCACATGATGTTGTATGCCGTTATCTGTGATATCTAACTTGCCTCTTTGGGTCCAATTCAAGGATCATCTACTCCCTCAAGCACAAAGCCACGTGTCAAGAGATTGCATATCGCAGCATGTCATGTATTGAGTAATCGATTAATTATCTTGTCACGCCCCCAAATCCGATATTTGGTTATATCGACTTTTCTCGTATCTTGAGGCGCGATCTGATCATACAAACGCACAGTTAAACAAAATTGGTATCACGATGCAGCGGAAATACACCGGATAATTTTTTTCATTTTGTTTAAACAATCCATAAGACGAAACGCACTTCATTGACACATTAATAATGTTAGAGGATCTCTCACTTCAAACAAAACCGAAATATGCCCATCCAAAAAAAAACATTATATATATATATCGTACTCCCAAATACATGTTATTAAACGGTCAAACGACCTACATAACTCATGTATCCTTCTACGAGATAGAAGAATTAAACAAAATATAACATCGTCTCTAGCACAAGTCTATCAACAGAAATGCTGGAAGCATCAGACCAACTTCCCCTTATCATTTCCTGAAAACAAAACATTTTAAAACGATGAGTTAGGGCCCAGTAAGTACATTCCTCATGCGTAAAACCACTTAAATCAGCGACTTTTGTTTATTTTAAAACAAATACGATTTGCAAATGAATTTCACATGTAATTCGATAAAACTCAATTCTCCATCAATTACTTACGTAGAACTTCGAATACAATGAAGACTTTTCATATAACAGTCAACCTTTCTCTTATCAGAATACCCGTGACCATTTCTATAAAGTCAAACTATCAATTCTGATGTATTCCGTACCAACATTCCATCGGTCCTAGTGTACGATGTCAACACTTCTAGTCCACAAGTAAACCCTAATGTGCACACTAATTGTTTCATTAGGTATCATCTTTTCGGATTCTCTAATTTTCTTTTAGGTATAAATACCCGAGGGGTCTCATGAATGAGACAACGCCTCTTCTTTAGGGGACTGGAACCCCAAGGGGTCTTAAGGAAATAAGACAACGCCTGATGCTTTAGGGGACTAAAACCCCAAGGGGTCTGATATTCCCCAATTTGGTTGGAAGATATTTATTTCGGATGAGCCGGGTTAATAAGATAAGATGAACCAAACAAAAGAGTTCTGCACCATGAACTTTGTACCGCGAACATCACTTACCTGATTCCAACTAATCTGATATTCTACATTCCCAATCACGTTCTTATTCATGTCCTTAATCGTATTTATATGCATAAAATAATAATGTTTGTAGAAACATCTTTACATGCATAACATTCATATTTTTTCATTTTGAAACTAAAAATAAGAACATTTAAGCCCTATTAATATCTTAGAAAGCGAATACATAAAACGGATGAAAAACGTATATATATCATTTTAAATGAATTTGAACATGACTTCATCCAACTAAATAGATTATATATGTCATCATCTATCATAATTTCATGCTTTTAAGATTACCAGAAATTATCAATGCATTTACACATTTTATGTGGAAAATATAAGAATTGAGATTTTTCCTTGCTAAAATTTAACAGATAACAAGAATAACATTTTCAGACATTTTTCCCAAAAATAATAGAATTTCTAGAATTTTTCTGCAATATTCTGTGAATTTTCTACTATTTCAAAAAAAATAAAAAATAAAAAAAATATTTATAAATAAATAATAATTAATCAATTAAATAAATAAATAATAAATAAATAAATAAAGGCATAAAATAAATAACTATGTACTTACAAGTGAATACGCTAGAATCCCAAATCCTTGAACCTTGTACGATGTGAATCTCGAGGTAGCGCGTATCTCGAGGCAGTAGGTCCCACAAAAACTTTTCAAAGGACTTGAATATTTTCAGGAATTCTTAGGAATTTTCTAGAATTTTTTCTAGTTGAGGGATTTTTTTGCAAATATTCTTACCTCAGGGGTTAGAATGCAAATACCCAAATTGATGTAATTTTCTTAAGGCATGGCCTTGTATTTATAGAGGATGAAAACTCAGAACTTTTCATTCCTATCCGATGTGGGACTATAATTTTGAAAATTGTCTTTTTTTTTTTCAAATTTTAATAAAAACTTAAAATGTTATCCAGAACTAAACACAATAACTTTTGACTCGCACGTCCGATTTGGACAAACTTGATACTGATAGAAAGCTATTGTTGAGACCTTTAAAATGACATACATATAATGTTCAAAGTATTATAAAAAGCCTACTATAATATTGTTAGAAATAGGGTCATTACATAGATGTAGTTTTTTGTGCTTTTTTGTTGTTTTTGAACAACTACAATATAAAACATGTTTAGGAATGTCGTATTTCTTGTGAGCTTGTAAGTTTAAACATTTAAAGATTAAATTGGCATACTCTTTGCATCTTTTGTGATAGTATGTGTCTATAATTGTCACGCCCCGGATCCGGGTACCCAAATCGAACCCGAATGCCTATGGATCAGCTAATTTACCCAAGATCCAGGGTGTGAAAAAAATAAAATGCTCAAAAGAATAAAATAAATAAAACATCAAGAATCACTATCGTGATTGATAAAGAACGGTTCAACTCCAGTAGTCAAATAATGCGGAAGCGTATAAGCTATTACGGTGGAATAACCAAAGTCAAACTTTTAATTTTGGTCAATATCACTAATTAGGATCTCTATAATTATCTAGAATTTATATCAAACATCTTTGTAAAAACACTTAAGCAAAAACGCCCATTGAAGATAGTTTTGAAACTTGATTTTCGCGGTTCAAAGAAAAATGATCAACTTTTGGTCAAAATTCAAAATATGTCAAAAAATTATTTTCTTGGAGGGTTTTATTCTAAAAATTATAAGATACAACTTTAACAAAGGCACTTTGGCTAAAAATGACATTTACAAATTTTTTAAGTCAGTTCTCCACTTTCAATTCAGCCCTAACGATAACCGTCAAAAATAGGTAAAAAGTAAGATTTTCCACTTGTATTAATTTTTACGGTTTTGATCAGAATCCAAATCAAGCAAATAAAATATGAGTTTTTATCTACTCAAAATAAACTAAATTTACATGTAATAAAATCATGTGGTCCTATTTTACAACTTAGGAAAACATTTAGACAAAGGTTTGTAAAAATTAGATATTTTGCAGTCAGGCAGTTCTGACCTCCTCTTAGTAAAACGGCTCTACAGGATACGTCCTATCGAATCTGTTGACCCACTATATATGGATGGAAAAGTAACCTAAAAATCTACAACTTTCGTATTTTCTCATTGACCAGATTTGGTCATCTAATAGGTGCTAAAGCTGTTTAAAGTCAGAATAAGGGTGCTGATTTTGCAAAATTAGCACAGAAAGTTTGAGATTTGTGCCAAACCGCACCCACTTATATAACTTCTAAAATCACGAAATAATTCAGTAAAATATTACATTGAATCATGATTCTAACCTCTTTAGAATCATATTAAAATATTATCGCATGAATATTTTATGAATATTTCTGCGTAAGACGTCAGAAAACCCAACGTGTTAAAAATAAAAATAAAGTGATCAATTCAAACCATTGATGGTCCCAACGACCCCAACCATGTTAAAAATTCATTATTATATCATTAAAACCTTTAAATCATTTAAGCATTAAAATCTCTTCTTCAATTCATACGCCATCTATCGACTCCGTCTCATCTAAAGTATCCTCTTCTCCGAGATCAACAAAATTTGAAATGTTTCGGTATAATACCGTGAGTGAAAGTCCAGTAAAGTACAACGAGTACACAAGACAATGAAAATAATCCAATCATAATTACTTTAGCATGTTAATCAACATATTAACCCAAAATCAAGATCAAACCATCCAAAATAACCAATCATGATGATGTATAAAATGCACTATATTCCTCATTCATTCACACCAAGAGTAACGAATTCCCACCAAGGGCAACAATCTCGCACCAAGGGTAACGAATTCCCACTAAAGGTAACTATTTTTCACCAAGGGCTACGATTTTCCACCAAGGGCAACAATTCCCACAATAAATGTAAAAAATCATGAATTTATGTTGCTTACCCATATATGATTAACAAATAAGATTAAAATCTCAAAAGAATACACCAAAAACACCATATAATCATTAACAAGACTATAGTAATTGACGAATATATTTAGCATTGTAGAGTGTACTTGTTATTACTTTCTCTTAGATTCGAGAGAGATGAGAATGTATAGTATATTTCTTTGATTGTTATCGATGAAGTCATTCTTCTAGTATGTTACGCTTCGGGGCCTCATCAATATTTTTGTCTCAATGGATGGTGTCAAATGGTGACACGCTATGGTGTTTCTAGGGTTTCGAAGGTTTTTCAAGTTCTTTAATGGAGGTGCTTAAATGGAGAAAGAGGGAGAGAAAGATGAGAGAAATATTGGAGTAATGATTTAAGGTTTGTAAGAGTTCACAAGCTCCCAATGCTTTATTAAATAGGTTTAGGAAAGTAGGATTTCTAATTTTAAGTGATTTTCGTCACTTTAAAATGGGTGAATTTTATAACCTACTAAAAAGCTTATTTTAAGATGGATATGGGCTAAAAATGGGCCTAAGGCCTATGGGTATCAAGTAGGTTTCATTTAATATTATTATTAAGCCCAAAAGGCCTCTAAATTGGCCCTACGGGCCCACCCAACAAGTATAACTCATTAATTATTTATTACGACTATGTCACTCATAGACCACAATAATAATATAGTTAATTATCATTGAAATAAATTGTAGAAAAAGAAATTAGTCAAATTCAACTTTTTATAATTAATTTACTCAAAAAATTATGAACAAAAGTTTAGGGTATTACAGTAATGCTTCGAAGGTGCTCCAAACCCTAGGATATTTTTTTATTTGCTGCTCCCGCATTGCTGCTCTCGGTCCACACTCTGGTCACTTAGGGTGGGACTCAAACAAGAGAAAATAGGGTTTGAGATGAAAAACATGGATCTTGTATGCAGTTTTGACGTGATTAAATCTTCTTAGTCCAAATGAAACAGATCAATTCAAAGGGAACTTAACTAAAATTCCTAATATTAATAAAATTACTAATATATCCTCAATAGCCTAACGTATTGAGTACATTTTGTTACACTAATTGTCACATTTAATTTGCATCGCATCTCGACATAAACACGGTTTTCCCTGGTCATAATTTACTTACAAAGGATGGTTGCTTGTTCACTGTTGCTGTTCTCAAACTTTGTTTCAAGCATGCCCTAATAGTGTTGCTGTTCTCAAACTTTCTTAAATGTTTCTAATGTTGATTAAGTTAAATGTGTAGTAGGTGATAGCCGATTAAATATATGGGTCGGGCTCCGTTGACAGATCTAAAATGACAGATAAAATGACAGGGACACAATATAAGCCACGTGGCAAACTGTTACAGGACTCTGACCGTATGGATGTTTGTCCTATCCCATGGTGGATCTACAAACCAAAAATCAGCCTGATTAGTGATTTATAGGCTTTGGATTGGACCTATTTTCGTGGGCTGATCTCAATTGTGGGAATTTGAGCAGTATTTGAGGTACAAGGATGCAACACTTATAAATCACTAATCAGGCTGATTTTTGGTTTGTAGGTCCATCATAGGATAGGACAAACATCCGTACAGTCAGAGTCCTGTAACAGTGTGCCATCTGGTTTATATTGTGTCCCTGTCATTTTAGATCTGTCAACGGAGCCCGACCCTAAATATATCTAGAGGAGTAATTTTAGTCATCTAATCATAGCATGTTACGTTTTGTCCTAGCTAGAAATATTTTGGTTTCCTAAACAACTTAGAGATTTACCAAGGAGCTGCTAGTATATGACCATTAGGGTTTGAGTTGGCAATTCTTATAGCCATATATCTGCTTTTGTCATAGAATGGATGGACAGTCAGGGATGGTTATTGAGTAGCAGGTTAACATTGGAGGGTTGAACATATTCAATGTTAGGGAGTAATGTTCTTGCTTTTTTCAATCCCTCTTTGTTTTTTCTTGTTGTAGTGGCAAGTCATCTTATGGTTTATGTTTTGGATGTGAAGCAGTGCTGATTCTTAGGCATGTGAAGTTAAATCTCAGTGATTGTAGCTATAGAAACTTGGCCTTGTTGCTTTAGGGTTATTCTGTTCATGATGATCAAAGAAGAGTGGTAATATGCTGAGTTTAGGCACCTGAAATCTCATCGATCGTCAATACTTATCTAATATGGATGCCCGAACCCACCTTCCGGCATCAACGAATGGAGGTACGAACAAGAAATCTCATTCCTCGAACCAAGCTTATCATCCTAGGACTTTTCCACCAGCTGGATCCAGTCCAATGCAATTTATTTGTCTGTCGAGGACCATCTCCACTTTTAATTGTTCACATTCAACCTTAGGTTCAGGGAAAATTCTCACATCATTCTCACCTTCCCTTGGATCCTCAAAGTTTCCTATTGTGCATCTCCTGACCTTGATATTCATCACCTTGTATTTTGATTGTTGTATCAGAATGCGTAATTCTTTGATAGTTAAATATGAAACAAAAAAAAAAGAGTGGAGAAAAGGATTTCATCATGATTTAATCATCCATGAAGTGATAAAATTGGCATACTCTACTGATAAAACAATAAAATAGGCTTGTTTTTCCAAGTCATGATGATGTAGGATGATGAGAACTAGCCTATATGAGGTGGAAAGATCAGAAATAAATTACCACAAGTAATAAGAAAATTTAAAACTACTTTAACAATTACCACAAATATGTAGATATGCTAGCAAATAATTAACCGAGTTGTTTCAAATGCTGGATCTCACAACCAAGCAATGAAAAACCCTCAATTGTTGATTGAGCGGCCCGATGGAAGTAAGGACTTCCACTAGCTATGGTTCAACTAACACTTGTAGGTTCACTTTATTTCCTTTTCCAAAAGATTATAAGTTATTTGAAGTTCAGGAATGTTTCTTGCAAGGTTCGGGGCTTTCTGACAAGTATCAGATTTTAGCTGGGTTTTAGGAGAAAAAGGAAAACCATGGAAAATTAGGGTTTGAGAAGAGGTTAGGGGTTTCTATGGTTACTGTAGGAATCTGGGGGTGTTTGGGGGTTGTGGTAAGGGTTTTGGGAGGGTTTAGAGTGCAGTAGGAAGAACTGGTGTAGGGGGGTTACTATTCACGTGCACTATTTCACGCAGCACTATTCATAGTGTTGTTCAATGGTTAGGGTTTAGAGATGGAAGAGATGCGGTTGGGTTTTCTAGGTCAAACTTAATCCAAAAAGAAAATAAAGATGGAGAAAGAGAAGAGATAGAGATAGAGAGAATACCTTTTGGATTCCCACCGAGTAGCTTGGATTTGCACCAAGGAAGAAGAAAACAATCCAAAAGAGATTTCTCAAGAGCAAAAGTCAATATAATTCACCATCAATGAAAGATTACAACTAAAAGAGTTTATATAATAACTCAAAACACTTTATTCTAATATAATCTCAGCCATCCATCTAATCTAATGGCTATAAAAAAACAGCAACCGAAAGTAACTAACCAAAATTACAATGAGCCCCTTAACTGTGGGCTAATTGCAAAGGCACTGAAACTCTTAAAAACATCAAAATAAGCCTAGAAGACTAATAAAAACTCTCCACACAAGCTCCTTACGCAGTCCACATGCATACTTCCAATGTGGAGTCTTCATGATGCACATGCATGTGGGGTCTTCCGCTTCCATAGATCAAGGAGAACTAAAACTAGGGCTGTTATAGTCATCAAAATACAAATATATAGGTATGGGCTCAGTTTTCCTCATTCGCTGGTATACTCTAGGTAAGGACGTGATTTGTCAGCTTTTGAATCTTTCTTATATGTATTGTATGGTAAAGAGAATTTTCTCAATAGTGGTAATACTGTAATAGTACGCCCCGCCAAAATAGCTCCCTACAGAAAAGAAGCACCAATGAGAAAAGGTGTGGGTGGGGGGAGGTGAATCAGCTTTGATTCCTACATTCGATATTAACCTAATCAGTCTCAATTCTAAGCACCGTTAGAACTACAGTTGCAAGAAGCTTATATGCCTTCTAAAAGTCCAAGATCTCATCATTTTTTGCATTTATAATACCAACTGCTCCAACGTAGGTAAATGCAACCATGGCATCACCATTCGAGAAAATCCCAGCAAAGCCCCATGTGCCTTTGTGTTTATACTGCTGTTCCAGACACACTTTAGTGAGGAGCCAACCAGACTATTATAGTATGACACACTGATTAGGTCCAGCATGAATATATGCTTTGCACAATGAAAACCATACTCAATTATGACTGTTATAAACTGTCTGAGACACTTCCAGAGTTCCTTTAATCACATTTGAAAGGACTGCAGAGACCCCAAGGGAAACCATATACACTATGCAGTCTAAACCATGGATGTTGGTTTGATGATCTCTCTCTCTCTCTCTCAAGGGAGTTGACTTATTCATTTGAGTCTTGTTGGTTTGAATTTCTTCATGCATAACCATATCTTAGCTTGAAGTATTAATCTGTTTTACATCAATCATTCTCTAGGGATGCCAATTGTTACTGCATTTGCAACTCTGTTTCCTCTCTATGTTCTAGGGACAAAAGTTTGACTATCCGAAATTGTCTAGAACATAGATTGACCTTTCCTTGGAATACCTTGGCTTGGTTGAATGCACAGGAGAAACATCAAATGTTCGTATAGCATTTTGTTCATAATACCAGGATGATGGATTAGAAGAAAGAACAACAGTATAGAGCATGAATGATTTGTTTACATTTTAACTGGTTATGTCCTAACAGATTAGACAGGCAAGATCGAGCAATTTGACAATCTTCTCGAAAAAAAAAGACAGAAGGAAAAGGCCTCCTGGAAATTTTAATAAAAGAAAACTATTACAAGGTTTTCCTTCAGTGGATTTTGCTGCACTTTTTTGTCGAAGCTTGACTGTAAGCAAGCCATGATGCTACTTTTCTGTGTGAGCCCACAGGCCAGGTTGACACTCATAAAAGTTTTGAACCTCTCTAGTAGGGACTTCTTATGCTCTTGATAATATTTGAATTATAAAGATATACTTGATGTTGTTTTGTCACCCTGAGCCCAAGCAAACTTCACAGGTTTTCTGTGATGTAAATTTTCATAGCATGTGTCTGTTTTCTAATGCTATGCCTTCTACACTGAAGCAATTGTATTTAACTCTAGAAATTTATGTCATATTGCCTCCAATTTAACCTGAAGCACATGTTGTTTGATCCCTTTGTCTTGAATGATGCAGGCAGCCAAGGAGTTCGAGTCAGAGTTGAAACAAGATTCTGAACCTGTGATTGAACCCCCAACGGAGAAACTTGCAGCAGTCAGTGAAGAGGAGGCACTCAACGTCAAGGTCTCGAGCACAACAGAGAGTTTATGAGATCGTTAAAATACGGTTCTCTTTGATGCTGTCCGTCCGTCAACCCATTGGCGCATGTATTCAGATTTTAGTGTTGTATCAGCAGGATTTAGACCAATAAGTGTTTTATGTTCTTATGCAGATCTGCAATTATAACTTAATCAGAAGTTGACCACCTCCATTATGTTCAATCATAGTTTTGAAGCTTGGTGACTCATGTGATTTTTGCCGAAGTTTGACTAGATCTGAGGTTTGACTTTAATGAGTTGATCCCCGACTTTGACAAGTTGGGGGGTGAATTTGTCTAACATTTCAAGTTCTGGTGATGGTAGACCCAAGTGCAGCCAATATTAGTTGGTGGATCGTTCTTCTAAACCTGAGTTCAGGGGATCATGTTTCCTTCAGTTGACTTCAGGGATCATTATTTAAGACCCAAACCAATACACCAAAAGCACATAGGTGATAGAGGTGCCGAATGTTGAAGTCTTAACCTTTAGGATGGTAACTCATTGTTATTTGATTGGTGGATCACGTTCCCTTGAGTCAATCCAGTGGTTCTTTTCCTATAATACTATTTGGTAGCATTGGTTTATTGACCATCTGAAAGGTGATTGATCAAATTGTAAAGATCACTTGGTTATACAAATTCATAACTATGATGGTAGAGATTGTTTATAAACGGCTCACACCATTGGATCATTGTACCCGCCCAACATAATGATCCAATCTAATGGTTGAAAATCGACCCTGAAAAAGACTAAAATTTACAGTTATAAAGCACTAATCATGCTAATGTTTGGTCTGTACTCCCTATGTCCACCGGTCTCTAAGATTCGGACCTGCCCCATTACGTTATGAACTGTTTTAAAGCTCAGAAAATAACAGCCGTTATTTTCATTTTAACAGCTTTTTTTTGGAAAGAAACCGTTGTTTTTTATGAAAATAATAACAACCATTATTTTATGAAAAAAATTGTGAAAAACAACCGTTATCCATAAAGTAAATTTCGAGTTTTGAATTTTAGCATCTTTTTTTTACTGTTATTTCCATTTTCCCAGAAAACAGTAACGCCATCAGTCAGTTATACCGTTATAACGGCTCCTTTTAAACATTGGTTTACTTTGCCGACCGGCAGCGGTCCACAAAGTTTACTCCATCTTCCCCTGCCACCACTCTCCACTAAAACTTCGTTGATTGTAGACAGCAAGGCCGCTGAACGCTTAGAATATGAGCCAAGTGGCACACTCTTAGAGGAGGATGACCGTATGGATACTTGGCCAAGAGAAAACATTCGCTTGCCCCGTGGGACTTCAAATCAGGTTGATTTTTGGTTTGTAGATCGACCTAGGGAGGACAAACATCAAAACATTCAGTGTCCTCTAAAAATATGCCACGTGGCTCATTTTGTGGGCAGTCAGGGAAGTTTTACGAGTAAACCTTTGCTCACACCATGCTGTGAGCGAAGCCAATGACAGCCCACAATACGAGCCACGTGGCACACTCTTAGAGGGCCCTGACCGTATGGATGTTTGGCCAGTCCCTTAGTAGAGCTGCAAACCAAATAACGGTCAATAATGCTCAAATTCCCATGGTTAAAATCAATCCATGAAAATAACTTCAATCCAACGCTTAGAAATCACTGATCGGGTTTATTTTTGGTTTGTAGGTCCACCTAGTGATTGGCCAAACATCCATACGATCAGTGTCCACTAAGAGTGTGCCACATGGCTCGTATTGTTGGCTGTGATCGGCTTCACTTTACAATTGTACCTCAGCGACCAACGATACTAGTCGGTACGTTCCCGCCCTCTTCTCTCTCTCCCTCTCTGCAACCTTTCTCTCTCTCTCTCTCTGCAACCTTCAAACCCTGATCTCATTCTTGCTGCGTAACACTAGTGTTAAAAAAACAGTATTAAGCCTAACCCAGGAAAATCCTTTTCCGTGATATTGGTACAGTCAAACAGATCATACGAGTGGAGTATGAACGAGAGTCTCCCTTTCCACAAATGACAAACCCTAAAAGAAGAAGAAGAAAAAGGAAAGGAAGAAGAAGAAGAGGAAGAGGAAGAGGAAGAAGAAGAACAGTGGTGTCGACCCTGCCACATGAGATCATCATGGAAATCCTTTCAAAACTACCCGTGAAGTCTCTCTTACGGTTCAGGTGCGTATGCAAGCGCTGGCGCATTTTAGTCAGAGATCCTACTTTCATTAAAATGCACCTCAATCGAGCAACTACAAATGACAACCTTAGTCTCATCATGTTTAGTGCGCCTTTTCAAACTAGGCACACAAATGATTATAATCGATTTCTTTTCATGATTGAGCATAAAAACCGCTTCTCCATAGACTGTGATGCATTTGATGAGGTAGTGAAGATTGATAATCCATTAACGGTCCCAGATCATGGCATCAAAATATTGGCTTCTTGCAACGGCTTAGTTTGCATATCTAATTATAAGGATGTATGGCTATTGAATCCATCTACCAGAGAATACAAGATATTGCCACCCGCACGTATACAGAATGAATCTCGAAATAGATTATCCTTCCTTGCTTTCATATATGGATTGGGTTACGATCGCACCTGTGATGATTACAAGCTGGTAAGAGTTGGGTTACTTGACGATGATTACACACTGGATATTGGATCCGATGTACTTATCAAACAAAAAGCTATTGAATCCGATGTTAAAGTCTACACGCTAGGAACAAATTCATGGAGAAGGATTCGGGGTATCCCACATTTACATCACCCTTTTGACTTTTGTAGTGAAAGAAGACAAGGAATATTTTTGAATGGAGCTCTTCATTGGGTAGTGTGTTTCGCCAGATTAATCATTTCTATTGATATTGGGACTGAGGAATATCGAGAGGTGTCGTGGCCCGACTATGAGCGTTCCTTCCAGGATGAGGTAAATGTGGGGGTGTTGGGAGGATGCTTTTGCCTAGTAATTACTTCCCTGAGGCGCTCTGAGGTATGGGGGATGAAGGATTACGACATGAAGGAGTCTTGGACTAAACTATTCACAATCAATCTACCAACAGTTTATCGGCCATTTAACTACTTGATACTATTGCATTTTTGCGATAATGGTAAAATTCTACTGAATGCTGGCAAAGATCTATTTGTGTATGACACAAAACATGAAAAAGCTTAAGCGTCTTAAGATTCACGGTATTCTGACTTCGACAATAATAGAAACTTACGTAGAGAGCCTCGTTTCACTCAAAACAGGTACTTATGTGGGGAGGGACAATGGAGTTCAGGGGGAAGAACAAGCACAGGGGTAAAGTGGACAACAAAAGAGAAGAATAGGAAGAAGAGGTAAAATAGATCATCTTATTTTATCTTTTAACCTTTTCTACACAAGTCAATTGGTATTAGAGGTTTATTTTCACTGTTTGACATTTTCTTTGCTAGTAACACAATATTTTTTCTTAAAATAACAGAATTGTAAATTTATTATATTTTTAAGGGAGTTGGTTTATTTGTGTTGGCTTAGATCATCATCTGTTTGAGTTCATTTCAAGTGCCTTAATTAGCCTAAGTATCTTATTCTTCTGTGTAGATGTAAATAGAGATAAGATCAAACAATGGTACACATCTTTTCCTCATTTAATAGAGTGAGAGTTTCACTACCTATTTTCCAATTAGTTACCTTCATGCTTCTCAATGACTCAATGTCTCATATGTGGATCCTTGTTTGTCCTAGGGCTGTTGTTGGACTGGTGTTCCAACAATGATAAAATTGGAAATGAGGAGATTGGGGAAAAAATAGTGGAAGAGATAACAGAATTGTTATATTATGAGTTATTTCGTGCCCAGGCCATCCATTGGATGAAGTTGTATCCAACTGTTTTTTTGTCATCATATATGGTTTGTATTTTTGATAAGTATATATGCTTTGTATGTCTTGGAGCATCTGCCTTTTTGGTATTGTCTGTCCTCTTATGTAGTTATTTTTATTTGTCTAATGCCTTCGATCCATCTTCTGCATAGACTTTTAATTAAAATCCCTTGACATGGTCGTATATGCCTTCGATGACCTATCCTGTGCTTTTTTGTATCATCTTATATTTTGAAAAAAGAAACTTCTATATGAATATTTTAAAGTAATATATATGAAGAGTGGTTCCTGAGTAACAACATAGAAAAACATGATTAAAAAATCTAATCTCTTTATGCTCTTTTATGTCTTCTTACGTTTCGAAGAACAAAATTTCTACATAACCATTGTAATGTAACACAAATGGTTCTTGAGTAACAAGATAAAAAATATGATTCACATGCTAACTACTTGCAGCTATCCTAGCAAGATTGGTCTCATCCCCACTCTCTGATAAATATTAGGAAGAGTCCAGGGAAATGTTGATGGATAAAATGTTAAAAGTGAGGATTTCATTAAATGTTAAAAATAAGTTGGACTGGACTGTTATTTAGGTTAGCAATCAGCAAATTGAGACTGATTGCTGAAGTTCTTTTATTCTCCATGTTAGTGCTCTGTTTTGACAGAGCAACGGTAACATTTCAAATTTTTTTGTTAGCTTTTGCATATAATGTGTTGTGGTAACATTTCATAGCTCCAGTGGAGAAGTTCAAAAATTTATGGCCAAGGGATATGGTGGTCTTCCTAATGACTGCTTCAGAACAACAATGATATTAGAAAGGAGATCCCTTTTAATTTCCTCCCTCTACCCTCTGCCTCCTATTTCCTCCCACCTCGTTCCTATGCCATTATATATTAAATGTCACAAACATCAGATGAAATTGATCCTATTTATCAGCTTTGAGTTCATCTCCCAGCTTGTTATCCTCTCGTACAGTGCTCTTCTATAAAGGTCTGGATTTTGGATCTTCAATCCCTTGTGAATTTAATTAAATATATCAGCTCTGCCTGACCCATTAGACATAGCTAATGCCATTTTATCTTTTGGAAGTTCTATTGTTCAGCTCAAGTGGGAATTTTGTTGAGTATTCAGTGTTCATGCTTTATGGTTTCTTATCCCCTACCTTGAAAAACCTTTAAAGGCAGCTATTGGGGGTTCTTAACTGATTAGCTCATTGGCAGGTTACTAAAGGGAAACGACTTTCCTATAAATGTAACTATCAAAAAGAAAAAATATCTTGTACGGATGAGATGTTCTCTGAGTGGATGATCTTTCTGGCAGTCCAGCCTTTGTAGTCATCATCATTGACCTATAAATATAGATTACTTGTGTGATGCTTTAAGATTATGAATGGAATGTACTTGGGATTGTAAATGAGTTTCTTCTCTAGTTTTCTGTGAAAATTTTCTTATTCAATGTATCACCGGATAGGAAGTTCAAGCTATCTTTGCCGTGCACATGGTTTGGCAAAGATAGCTTGAACTCATATTATTTTATGTAAAAAAAATAAAAAAGGAAACTGAATCAGTGTTTTTAAACGCTAAGGCGTGAGGTGAGGCACTTCACTAACCAAAGCCTTGAGGCTTACGCCTCACGGCGTAAGACGTAAGCCTCACACGCACGCATTTTTAGGTAGATAAGTATTAAAATCTATATGGAAATGTAGCAAAAATTCAAAAAACAAAACATATTTCCAAGTTCTAACCACTCTAACAAAAAAGCATAACACCAATCAAAGACTCAATCTTCTACTAAATTAAATGCATCTTCATCAATCATATGAACAACATCCTCTTCTTGATAGTCCAAGTCGAAATTCAGCATCTCCTCGTCAATCAATTGTAGATCAATTGATGTTGGGTCCCTTTTAAATATATAACTTAGGGTTTTTTATTTTATTTTTATGTTGGGTCCCTTCGACACATTTTTTTTAATACCTTGACATTCTTTTTTTTTTCTTTTTTAAAACAGCATGCTAAAAAAATAGCACATCTGAGGCGTACGCCCAATCCAAGAAGCGTTGACAAGGCGTACGCCTCACTGAGAGGCGTAAGCCTCAATGCCTCTTGGAGTGAGGCGTACGCCTCAGATGTGTAAACGCCTTTTGATTGAGCCTCAGGGCATTTTTTAAGAGCTTTGCCCTGAAGTGCACCTCGAGGCATAAGCCTCACACGCCTTTAAAAACACTGAACTGAATAGATCACATAATTCAATTTTTGGCCTTAGATATGCGTTGTGAAGTTGCTTGCTTGCTAAGTTGGTAAAGTATGTTAGTGTTGATACCATGGACCTGGGTTCAACACCCGCTGCTGACCACGAGTCACTGATGTCACTCAAGCATCTATCACATTCTTTGAATACTTATATGCAGATGCTCTCCGGTCACCATATTCATCCCGTACCTTAGTCAAACAACACTATCAGTGGCTCTGTTATGTTACTAAGTTTATTAATTAGCAAAAGCATATTCTAATGACAGGACACAAACAACTGAGAAACACATCGATCTTTGAAATTTGACCAAAGTGAAGGTATTACCCGCTTAAAATTTTTCTTTTTAATAAATCTTGTCTGGCTCAGTTGTTTATTGATCTTAAACTTTCTAGTTTCTTTTCTTTATATAATGTTGGTCCGATGGATGATTCTATTCAGCTATCCTCATATTAGGTCTGTTGAAAAGTTTTTATTTTTTTATTATTATCTTCAATCATCAATTCTGATGAAGAGTTAGTGCTCGTTTGGACATACCCCAAAGCACAACTAGTGCCATTTTTGAATTGCCCTTTTTAAGTGTGCGGAGTCTGTGTGTTTGCACAGTGCCCATGATTTTACCATTACAATTATCCATAACGGATAACGGTCTTGGGTCATACCTTGCTGTATCATTTGTATCAATGATGCCTCATAATGTATGGCCAGTCACTGTTATAACCACTGTTACCCCATTATTTATGACTGATATGATTTTTTTTAAAATTATGTTACAATGACAAACACATATATCAGTGTCTGGCATAGATACGAGGTGTGCAACTTGATGCCTCCGACACTTCCTGACAAAGCATTTGCTATAATTGGGTGTGAGTGGCTGAGATCTACCGTCCACTTGGGGGATAAGATCTTGGCCCTTCTTTGTTGAAGCCTATAAGAGGGGGAGACAACTGAGCTCCCTTATTATATAGATGTTACAATGACACAGACGTATATATCAGTGTCTGACACAGATATGAGGTGTGCGACTTGTCGCCTCCAACAAGCCTGAAACTTAGACATGCCCATATGCATGCTTAATATCTTCCTTGATTAGTCTCTACTTTTCTAAATATGATGGCTTAATTCTTTTGTACCCATCAACTGATTTGGTTGTTCGGACCGATTGGTCAGAGACTCATGCGGGCTGACATGTTTGCTCACATATTTTTATATTATGATGTAATGGTACATAATCCTCAATGCCCCAAAGACTAATTATGTATTACCTCAATATAAAGTATGTGGCAATGTCCAAGATCAAGAAGAGTGTCTTCTTGAGTTTCCTTCTTTGAGTTACATGAGTGTCCCTGGCGAGATACTTTTGGACATCTTCTCAAGATTACCGGTCAAGTCTCTCTTGGGATGCAGGTGGACATGCAAAACTTGCTAGATTATACCATTTGACCGTTAGTGAGTATGATGTGCTCCAAAGAGAGCTCAATTTCTTAGATTACAAACCATCATGTGATGTCGCATTAGGGCTGAAAGTATCATTTGGGATTCATTTGAACGAGTTCACAGTTGTGGTTTCATGTAAATTGCTTGCTTTGTTTATTTGATTGTGGAACGAGAATATACAATCCTTCAACCCCACCATCTCGAAGTATCATAGAATGGCATCTAGGTTTCGTTTTGATCCCAAAGTAAGAAATATATGGTGGTAAGAATTTGAAAAGTTTGACTGATGTTATGAAAGATCGTCCGGAGTGCATGTGAACTAGTGTTTTAAAAGACGTTTGAGGCTTACGTCTTGAAGCTCGTCTTAGGGCGAGGCTTTCCCAAAACGCCCTAAGGCTTTTTTAAAAGGCTTAAAAGCGTATGAGGCTTTAAAACAGGCTTACGCCTCATGCCTTCGACCCTCTTTTAGCACCTTCTGTCATAAGTGTGCACCTCGCATGCATATGCCAACGGGGCAACCGTTCCTTAAAAAAATTATTTATTTTCTCTCTAAATCATAGTTAAATAATAATCGTTATTCTAGACTAAATAAAAGCAAAAAAAAAAAATCTCTTCCCTCTCCCCATATGCAGTTTTTCAATTTCTACGTTATCTGAAGGGGTCACCAGGCACAAGGTTGTTATAGCAACCATCACAGACTTTAGCAATTATTGGTTTCTCTGATGTTAATTGGGCCAGCAGTCGTCCAGATCATCGGTCTACTTCAGGTTATTGTACATTTGCTGGTGGTAATTTGGTGACTTGGCGTAGTAAGAAGCAGAATCTTGTCGCTCGCTCCAGTGCTAATGCAGAATACAGGGCTATGTCCCATACTGCGTGTGAGATGTTATGGGTTCAATCCCTTCTTTAGGAGATGGGATTTGAGGGTCCTTTTCCTATGCCTATGTATTGTGACAATCAGGCTACTAGCCATATTGCTAGCAATCTGGTGTTTCATGAGCGGACAAAGCACATCGAGGTTGATTGTCATTTTATCTGTGACTTGGTGTTACGCAAACGGATCATCATTCCTTATATCAAGTTAGCAGATCAATTGAGAGATGTTCTTATAAAGGCCTTGCCTAAGAATCCCTCTATGTACCAAGCTAGGCATGTTTAATTTGTATGCTCCAGCTTGAGGGGGAGTGTTAGAGTTCTAAGTTTATTTCCTTTGTGTTTATATTATATAATGAGCTTTTATGCAGAGTGTTGGGCCCATACGTTCTTTTAATGTAAGTGGGCCCACACCACTTAAGTGAATAGTATATATATCACAATGAGGAGGCCGAACAACTCTACTCCGCGACTCTATCACTTTCTCTCTTCTTTTCTCCTCTCAAACCCTAGAACTTTACTTCTAACGGGCCTCAAGGTGTCAAATCTCTCATTATGTTGGGCTTCTAGGGAGTAAGGAGATTTGGATGTGGAAGTGGATGTGGGAATTCTCTGTTTGAAAAAGGAGTTTCTCCAGTATTGATATGTTCGTATTGAAATAAACATCTCGTTGAATGGTTGGGAGCAGAAGCACTATTAGCTTTGGTATTGTTGGTGGTTGATTTGACTAGAGCTTAAATTGATTGAAGGAGATCCTGGTATATCGGTTGGTTAGCTCAGTTATAAGCTTCCGAGAAATTCTCAAAATATAAGTCGCTTCCATTGGCAAGTCATCATTGACAGCTTCCGTTATTTACATTGATTAGAAGAAATTTACCTTGCTCTGCCATCCATCACAGAAAGAATTTATGAATGCAGCTTTTTATTGGATGCATTGTTGTTATATTGGATTGATTGCTTTTAGAGTTGTTTTTCTATTCAGGGATGAGGTGTTACAACTGATCCTGTATCATCCTAATTTTTCTTGGATAAGACTTGTTACCATATGGAGATTGGATCAGAATGGGTTATTAAATCGGCCTGTTCCATTGACAGCCTTGGAATATGGTGTGAAAAAGTCTTGAACTAAACAGTTCCATTGGGGAATTATTGATTCGTATGAAATTCATACGAGCATTTAATCTTCAGAAGAATGGTGAATTTATATTAGAGTATAAGTGCTAAGTGTTGGTTTCTTATGACCTGGAAGCATGTGCTTTAGGGTTCTTGGAACTCATAGATTTCTAGATAGATTTGAAACAGTTACATGAGAAGCCTCTTTTCACTTGGGAGTCATTACTGCTGGTGAAGGGGTGACTCTGAGGGAAAAGAGGAAATTGAAAGAAGAGTACACAAGTTATCTTGCCGTTGTAACTTTGTATCACGTGCATTAATTCCCTTCAATTATCCATCGCTCTCTGCTCTTGTGTAATGTGATGTTTTGAATAACATACTTTTAACATAATATAGAGAGTGGTTCTTGATTAAGACTATATGGTTATGATCCACAGGCTAACTGTTTATCACTATTCCTGTATTCCAAGAATCAGAATTAAAAAAAGATGTGTGATTCTTTAATCTTAATTCCTGAGAAATAAAGAAAATCTTTTGAACTTTGATAAATATTGAGATTTAGTTTAATGTGGTTACAAAGCTTCAACAATCTCGGACTGTTTCGGTCTCTTTCTATTTTATACATACTGTGGTTCTTGGAGAGCATTTTATCTGCAATAATCAATTTGGACATCAGTGCAAGCATCAACTATTAATGTCAATGAGTTCCTTCTATTATTTTATATACAGTTGTTTCTTGATTCTTACTTCTGTTTGTGATTTATTTTGGAGCTAAGGGTTGTTTTCTTGTAGACTCTTTTGGCTGCTGTCCTCAATCTGTAATTCGGTATATGTTATTAGTATGAGATGGTTTAAAGTTGTGATATTGCTGACATAATCTACTTGTGACTTCAATTGGTAATTCCATATTTCTATTCTCTTGCTTTTCGTGTAACCTGTCTCTCAGTAAAGAGGAATGGTTACCACTTGTAGTTGAATCTACATTGTTCCATATAAGTGCTGCACATGTAGAAGGGCCAGAACCCACTATTTAATGAGTTCTACGAAGGAGATCTAGTCCAAAAATTGTTATGATCAAATGATCCTAACCATCTTTAAAACATTCTCTTGGACAGTTGAAGGAAAAAAAAAATGTCTTAAACAGTCCTATAAAAAAGCCTATCAGATTTTCAGGATCATCAACCAGGTCAAATTTTTGCAGAGATCTCCTAGGTGAGGGCTATCAAATGGTGGGACCTGACCCCATTATGTACCCTGTTTACAGAGAGCTGGTTGGGAGGAATAGCAAATGGTCTGACTAAGTATTTCTTTTAGTGGAACTTTATACCTACACAAAAAGTGGTTTTCTTTGGAGCATGGGTAGATTATTAAAATAAGCAGCTAAGAAATCCCTCCATTATTAACTGTGAATGGTCACCATCAATCTCTTTCTTCTTATCTTAACTGTGTTTTTGTCTATCTGCAGGTGGAATGGATGCTCAAGGGTTGTGGGGAGCTTTTCAATTATGGAACAATGTAAACAAAAAAAGATGTTAGATTTGTTGATGCAGAGTGAAGTTCCTCCTATATTATAGTCTTGTTTATAACACTGTAAAACTTAACTCTCCCTTATATGAAAGATTATGCAACATCATGTTGAAGGTTATTCAACATATCGAATGGTTTGTGAGGAATCCGGATTTCTATCGCATTGCCCCCAATACCAGCTCCTGCTCTCACTCGAGAAGGTGATGTGTCGACCTTTAAGGGGTTGAAATGGCTTGTGTATTTTTTTTTGCATCATCTATTTTTTAATCTTAACTAACAGAAGGCAAGGCGATGTGCCGTGTTTTAAGGAAGGGGTGGAAATGGCTTGTAGGGTGGTGGTTGGGGGTGCTCTAGAAATTGTAATTTTAGGCTCTGTATGGTGATCAACAAAAGGTTAAGCCCATACATGGCCCGGCCTGTTAAGGGGTCGCTAAGCCCACCCTCCCTCTCCAAAATTTGATTTTTAAAGTCCCCCTCCCCCAAAATTTGAATTTTAAAGTTCCCCTTCCCTCCTCTCACTCTCAATTTTATCGTTTGCAACAGTTGCTTTTTTTTTTATACATTTTGGAATTAGGGTCGGCGGGCCTGGCCTTTGTTTTTTTATCAGGCTCGGCCCAGCCAGTCGTCAGCCCACCTCGACTCGGCCGCGACAATCCTTTCATTGACGTCTCAAACAGACTTCTATAAGAACATGCTTGTCTGCAACTATCTCACCCTAAAGAGTGGAAAGAGTATGATTTTAACCCATTAAGTAATGGGCCATGTATGGGCTTCCATTTATACAAAAATAGCTTAAAGCCTGGGCCATTATATATTAGGCTGGGCTTGTACCTGAAATGTTAGATGTGTAATGGCCGGGCCAGGATTGGGCCTAGCTACATGTGTCTCGGGCCATACTTGGGCTGATATAGGCCTACAGCCCAATAGGGTTGTTAATAGATCAGATCTAACCAAAAATCTGATCCATTCCGATTTGATAATTTTGGGTCCATAACAACATATTTTTATCGGACCGAGTCCATGTATGTGTGTGTATCTAAATAAGAAATAATATTATATTAATGAAATATGATATAATTATAAAGATAGGGGCATTTTTGTACTACCCCTGGGAAATCATCGATATTTGCACTATCCCCTGGTGGTTTCACTTTGTTGCGTTTTCTCCTTTGACTGCAACTTTTCTTGGTTGACCTTAAACAGTCTGTCTAACTTTTACTTTCAAGACCAAAATACCCTTTCTCTTTCACAATTACAAAAATGCCGACCGTACTTACAGTTCCATCATTATTATGTCCTATCCCATCTCTTCAATTTAAAACACTCTCTCTTGCCATGTGGTTGACCAGCTATAATTGGGACAAATCTAGTCTGCATTTGTGTGCGGACTTAAAGTATGCAAACATTGTTAAAACTGTTGGATGTCCCTTGAAAAATGTGTTATTTCAATGTTTTCAAAATTAAATATTTTATAAATTAAAAACACATTATCAATGAGTATTTAATGGTGGATACAATGTTTGCATACTTTTGCAGGCTAGATTTGCTCATGTAATTGATGGATGCTTCAGATTTAGCTGGGAGAAAAAAGATAAATTTTAATTGCCCTCCACGTGGCAATTTCTTAGTGGACACTGGCGATATAGATCTTTGGCCAATCCTTAGGTGGACCTATAAACCCAAAATCAACATGATCAGTGATTTTTAAGCATTAGATGAAGTCATTTTCATGGGTTGATTTTAACCGTATTAATTTGAGCATTATGTACCATTATTTGGGCAAAAAAGATCCAAAGGTTACAAATCACTAATCAGGCTGATTTTCGGTTCGTACGTCCATTAGGAATTGGCCAAACATCCATATGGTCAGCATCCTCTAAGAGTACCACGTGGCTTGTATTAAGGGCCTCCTTGACCGTCAGAGGTCATGGCAAGTTTTACTCTCCACATGGCTCATCCGGTGGCCCTTCATCAACGTTGATGAATGACATCTGTCAACGTTGATCGTTTGAGAGTAGATCATATATTTCTTGGCCATTATGATCTTCCCCATCTCCTTTAAACCAATGGGTACACCGAAGAAGAAATCAATGAGTAAATCATGTCGCCATGGTGATCGATGTTCCCACCTTCGATATGAAATCTCGTGGCGGACATCGAGAGACCACTGACCTTATGGATGTTTGGCCCACCCTTAGGTGGGCCTACATACCCAAAATCAGCCTGATTAGTGATTTCTAACCTTTGGATCATTGTGCCTCAAATAATGCTAGAGGTGCACGGTTAAAAATCAACCCATGAATATAATTGGAATCTAACGCTTAAAAATCACTAATCATACTTACATTTGGTATGTGGGTCCACTTGGGGATGGGCCGAACATCCATATGGACGTGGTATCCAAGAGTGTGCCACGTACATGGGTTTTCATGAAAACAACTCAAATCCAATGGTTAGAAAACCACCAAAAAGATAAGTTCTACTATTCTACACGTGGCGAAATTTTGTTGGTCACTTGATGGACTGTTCAGATTTTTTTTTTTTGTAAGAAAATATGAATCGTCTGTCTATAATAAATGATCCAAGTGGTGAGACCACGTGTCAATGATAAAGCGTTAAAATAGAAGTACGCCCACATTAATGTGGATCGGGTACTTTTGAAAAAGTAAGCAATAAGTCTTTTCGTAATTTTAAAAAGAAAGGACAGTTTAGTCCTGAGAGCAAAAATTAGACAGACCGTTTAAGGTCAACCAAGAAAAGTTGCCGTCAAAGGGGAAAACGCAACAAAGTGAAACCACTGGGGGTAGTGCAAATATCGATGATTTCACATGGGGTAGTACAAAAATACCCTAAAGATAATTATATTCTTCATTATTGTACAATACTTTAATTTTGAGTAGATAAAATATATAATTTAAATTATAAAAAATTTCTTTTCAATTTAGGGTATTGGATTGGGTTGAATTGGGTCTGGAACTCTATTTTATCTATCGGATTGGTTCTGGATCACAATTATGTGATTTGATCTCTTATCGGAACTGATCCGGATCGAGGCACTTTCTTATCGGATTGGGTCCGGGTGAGCACTGATCCAACTCGAACCTGATCCTTTGACAGCCCTACCTAGCAGTGGGAAAACTCAAAATTGCATAACTTGACATTGACCCATGAGTGATTGGCCAACCCTTGATGAACCTACATACAAAACATTTGGTGATCTATGACCATTGGATTTGAGCATTTTTCATGGGGCATTTTCAAACGGTGATTCAAGTAATTTTTTGGTTGTTCAGATCGAATGTCTAATGATCACCAATCATGCTGATTCTTGTTGTGTAGGTCAGAATCCAATTATTCCTGGGTCAGCGAGCCTCCAAGAATGTGGAATTTGGGGCAAGGATGAAAGTCTCAGGATCGGAGGCTTGATCGGTGGGCTCTGATCCCGATCTGGATCAGTCCATCTTGCCCGAGACGAAGTGAAAATCCTTTGTAAAACAGTGATCTTGGGCGAGACAGAGCCTGGTTTGAATCGGATCGGTGGATCGATCCAGACCGGGATCGGCCGAGACTTTGAACCAGTGGCACCTTTGTTTGGTCCTATGAGACCACAAGAAAAGTGTGCAAAAGGCTAGATTTTGTCCTCTCCTCTGTACAACCCCCAAAAGTAACCCGTATCTTACCTTTCTCACCTCCCTCTTGAGTAGAACTTTGCTGACAGACATCCGTTGTCAACGTTGATCACGAACCGAAGTATGAGTCACGTGGCACACTCTTAGAGACAACTGACCGTATGGATGTTTGGCCCATCCTCAACTGACCGTATGCCACAAATCAGCCTGGTTAGTGGATTCAAACCCTTCGTTCTTTGTATCCCAAATAATGCTAAAATCCCACTGTTAAAACTTAAAAGTCAACCCATAAAAATGACTCCAATCCAACGCTTAGAAATCAATAATCAGGCTAAATTTTGGTCTGTAGGTCCACTTAGGGTTGGGTTAAACATCCATACGCCCAGCGATCTCTAAAGCGTGTCGCGTAGCTCATGCAGATGCAGTGGGACGTCAGTCAGCAAAGTTCTACTCCAGCCAAACAGACCCTGAAAGAGGAGTATAAATCAGTCTCTCTATCTGTCCTATCTCTGTGTTCTTTCTTTCCCTGAGCCCTAACCTTCCTTAGCAGAGAAGAAGAAGAGCAGCGATGTCAGATCTCCCGCACGTGATCATCGTCGACATCCTTTCAAGATTACCTGTGAAGTCTCTCTTACGTTTCAGGTGCGTATGCAAGCCATGGTGCAATTTAGTTAGTGATCCCAGTTTCATTAAAATGCACCTGAAACGAGCAACTGCAAATAACAACCTTAGCCTACTCGTATTTGGTGATTCTGCTAGCTTTAGAATGTGCTCTAATCACCTCTCAGATAAACGCCTCTACTCCATAGATTCTGATGCATTCGATGAGGCAGTCGAGATTGATTATCCATTAAAGAGTCCTGTTAATGGTTCAAAAATTTGGGCTTCCTGCAACGGCTTAGTTTGCATAGCTAATAAAGAGAATATATGTGAATGGAATCCATCTACCAGAGAATACATAACTACTAAAGAGGATATATGCCTATGGAATCCATCTACCAGAGAGTACAAGATGTTACCATCTACTTACTCCGTCGACCATTTCATTGTATATGGATTGGGTTACGATCGAATCATTGATGATTACAAATTGGTAAGAATTGCGTATATTCGTGAGAATGATGATCACTCTCTTAAATCTGAAGTCAAGGTCTACACACTAGGCAGTAGTTCATGGAGAAGGATTGGAAATATCCCTTATAAAATTTCTTATGAAGGAACACCGGGGATATTTTCGAATGGAGCTCTTCATTGGGTGGCGAATTCCAAATATGAAATGGCGAAATTAATCATTGCTTTTGATATTCGGAATGAGAAGTACCGAGAGGTGCCACTGCCTGACCATGTGCATGACAATGATCAAGTAAATGTGGTGGTGTTGCGAGGATGCCTTTGCTTATTTAATAATTCCTTTGATTTCGAGTTTGAGATGTGGGTGATGAAGGATTACAGTGTGAGGGAGTCTTGGACTAAACTGTTCACGATTGAGCGACCAACAGCTATTCGGTCGCTTAACAACTTGAGGCTATTTGGCTTTTCCAAGAATGGTGAAATTCTACGGAAGGATGGTGAAGCTCTAGTTTTCTATGATCCAAAACAGAAAAGGGCTAGGAATCTTAAGATTCATGGAGTTCCATATTGCTTTGAAATAGAGACTTACGTGGGGAGCCTTGTTTCACTCCAAGCAGGTACTTATGTGGGGAGTGACAACGGAGTTAAGAGGCGCCGTAGGCCAGTGTCACTGGTTTGAGTTTAGTAGAACAAGCTCAAGGGTAAAGAAGACAAAAGAAGAAGAATAGGAAGAAGAGGTAAATTAGATAGCTTATTTTATCTTGTAACCTCTTTTTTTTTTTTTATCACAAGTCAATTGCCAGGTAGAGGTTTATTTTCACTGTTTTGACATTTTCTTTGTATTAATGTAATGTTTATTCTTAAAACGACATATTGTACATCTATTATATGGTTAATGGACTTGGTTTCTTTGTGTCAGCTTATAGCATTGGTCTATTTGAGTCTGTTCAAGTGGCCAGGATGTCTCATTCTTCTCTGTTTATAAAATAGAGATAAGACCAAACAATGGTATACATGTTTTCCACATGTAATAGAGTGAGTTTCACTACCTCTCTTCTCCAGTTAGTTACCTCCATGCCTCTCAATATCTCAAATGTGGATCCCTGTTTGTGTCGGGGCTGTTGTTGGAGTGGTGGTGCAACAATCATTAAAGGGGAAAAGAGGAGATTGGCAAAAAAAAAAAAAAGGAATAGGTAAAAGGATTATCAGATTATATTGTTTATACCCTTTTGTGCCCCAGTCATCCACTGGATGGAATTGTATGTAACTGTGTTTCTGTCATCTTATATGTTTTTTATGTCTTGGAACATCTGTCTTTTTGTTATTGTCTGTCATCTTATGTATTGAAAATAATAATTATTATTACTTGCCCAGTGCCTTCAAGCCATCTTTTTTTTTAAAAGTATAATTATCATAAAAAGGCAAATGCCAAATGAAATGATTACAGAGAAGACAGCTAAGAAGGTCGAGATGACCTATATTAGATTGCTCTAAAATATAACGAGCTCAACATGAGCTAACTGTAAACCAGAATCAATCAGCTATCTCTCGTAATTAATACTTCCCCCCACCGATAAATGAAGTCCTCAAAGCATAGCCCTCTGCACTCCTAGAAAATCTTCAACCAACAAAACATTAATCCTTTTATGGAGAGTATAATGGATGCTAAATCTTCACACTTATCTTCAAAAAGTCTCTGATTTCTCTCCTTCCACATGCCCCAACTGATTGTGAAAGGAAGCATTCTCCACAACTCTAGCCGAAAAAGCACAAGCATGCTAGTTGAAAAGAAGTTCCGAAAATGAGCCTAGCATCACCAATCTCATTCCAAATTCCAAGAAAAATGACGACCACACCTTGCTGGCCACTTCGCAATGTAACAATAGATGATGTACTGATTCCCGTGATGTTTGCACATTGAACAATAATCAGTAATGATGATCCCTCTGGCTCTCAGGTTATCCACAGTCAATATCTTCTCCAAAGCCGCCGTCCAAACAAAGAACGCGATCTTAGTCGGGATTTTGGAACTCCACACTAGAGAGGCAGGAAAATTTACTCCATTTGAGCTCTATAATTCCTTATAAAAGGATCGTACTGTAAACATGCCTCCTTTGTTCCAAATCCATATCCGCTTATCCTGAATTAGAGGTGACAATTTAACATCCTGCAAACGGGCGAGCAAAGTAGCTAGGGTTTCAATCTCCCAATCATATAGATATCACCTAAAACCCAGATTCCATCCCAACCTTCAAGCCATCTTTTGCATAGAGTTCTATTTAATTCTTTTGAAATGACGGTATATGCCTTGGATAAATTATCTTTCATTGCTTCTTTTTTTGTTGTATCATTTTATGTTTTGAAGAAGAAACTTCTATATAACTATTTTAAAGTAGTATAAAAAGTGGTTCTTGGTTAACAAAATTGAAAAAGATGATTTACTTATCATAAAAAAAGATTGAAAAATATGATTACCAAATCTGATTTCTGTGCTCTTTTGTGTCTTCTTATGTTTTGAAGTACGGAACGTCTACATTACTTTTTTTTAATGGAATACAAAGAGCATATCTTGATTAACAAGATTTACATGATACAAAAATATGATCCACATGCTAACAACTTGTTACTATCCCAACAAGACTGGTTTCGTGATCTACTGGATTCTTTTGGTGGTTTGAAAGAAATATTGCAAACAATCCAGGAAAAGTTTGACAAATCAAATAATGAAGTGAAGATTTTTCTTCTCTTTGGTTTAATGTTTTTAGCCTCCCAGATTGGGTCACTGGTTTCCAGTTATACTTGAGGAATCTCAACTTTGTGAAGAAGTTGGACATTGGCTGTTATTAAGGGTAGCAATCAGAAAATTGGGCATTGGCTGCTATTAAGGTTAGCAATCAGAAAATTAAGTCTGATTGATTAAGTTTTTTTCCCATGCTGGTTATCTGTTATGACACGTTAGCTTAACATCTCAATTTGTATTTTTGTTAGCTTTTGCATATAGTACGTTCGGGTACATTTTTTTTTTGCAATTATGGAGGAACTTATAAATTTATCACGATCTGATATAGTGGTCTTCCTTATGGCTGTTTCAGAACAACAATGGTCTAGGAGGAGGTTCCCTCTAACCTTAACATCTCATTATGATGTTTTGCTAAGCATCTCAATTTTTTTGTTAGCTTTGCATATAGTCTGTTGTGGAAACATTTATAGCTCCAATGGGAGACTCCAAAAATTTATAGCTGTTAATGTAACACAGGGATATTTATGTACTTTTACCTTTATCACAACATTAGTATATATAATAATTTTGAAGGTTGATTAGTGCAAGTTCAAGACACTAGTTCGACATCCTCTTCTCTCTTTCTATTCTTCTCCTTCCTCTTCTCATCTCTATTACTTTACATGGTATGATCCATTAACTAGGGTTCTTCTTTTCGTCTTGTTCTTTCCTTCTCGATTTTTTTCCTTTTTTGTGGTGAGAAATAATAACTTAGGGTATGGTCGTGAAACCTTAGGTTTTTTCATCTTTTTTTTTTCTCTCTCTTTTGTGGAGGTTCCTACCACCTATATTGTGTGTGGATGTGCAAGAAGTTATTCATGTAGATTTGAAGGGATAATCTTGGCCTCTATGTATGTATGTGCATGCTGCAAATAAGAGTTGCTGCAGTATGATGTATTTGTTTTCTAGGCAAATCGCAAGTTCCTATAATTAGTTGTGATACGTTTTTTGAGCTTGTTGTAACACATTTTTTGAGGATGTTGTAACACGTTTCTCAAGGTCTGATATTGCATGTTTCTTGAGACTGGTATGACACCTTTCCCGAAGCTATTATGGCACGTTTTCCAAGGTCATCATGGCATGTTCTCGACGTCCGTTGTGAATAAAAATGAGTGTTTATATTTCTCTTCCGGGCTCATTAGAGAAAATTGCAAGTATTCAGATTTATATCTTGGGCTCTCTAGAGTATATCGCAAGTAATCAGGGAGAATTGTAGGCTTTTTGGACTGATTATACGTGTTTGTGACCTAGTGGCTGGTGATGGAATCTAGGGCTGATATTGCATGTTTCTTGAGACTGGTATGACACCTTTCCCAAAGCTGTTATGGCACGTTTTCCAAGGTCATCATGGCACATTTTTCGAGGTCATCATGGCGCGTTCTCGACGTCCGTTGTGAGTAAATTGTGGGTGTTTATATTTCTCTCTCGGGCTCATTATAGAAAATTGCAAGTGTTTAGATTTATTATATCTTGGGCTCTCCAAAGTATGTTGCAAGTAATCAGGGAGAATTGTAGGCTTTTTGGACTGATTATAAGTGTTTGTGACCTAGTGGCTGGTGATGGAATCTAAATCTAGTTTGTTGTATTTTTAGATACTTAATGTCTTATATGATTTCTATTAAACTCAATGGAAGTAATTATATACCTTGGTCTAAATTATGTTCTCGAAGTCCGCTATGAGTAAATTGTAGGTGTCTATGTTTCTCTTTCGGGCTCATTAGAGAAAATCGCAAGTGTTCAGATTTATATCCTGGCTTCTCCAGAGTATATCGCAAGTATTCAGGGAGAATTGTAGGATTTTTGGACTGATTATAAGTTTTTGTGACCTAGTGGCTTTTTGGACTGATTATTATCTTTCATAGTCTTTCCACTCATCCATCCCAACATCCTCATCTTTGCTACTTCAATTTATGAATGTGTTGTTTCTTAATTGCTCAACATTTAGCTCCATAAAGCATAGCTGGTCTTATTGCTGTTTTATAAAATTTTATCTTTGATTTGGTAAGTACATGCAGACCACGTAATAATCTAGAAGAGTGTCTCCACTTTAGCCACTCAACAACAACTCCATGGGTTTCATCCTCACCAATCTCTCCATATTTGTGATTAATTGAGCCTAAATAATGGAAGTGGTTGTTTTGGGATATTTCTAACCCATTAGTTGTAACCAACACCTCCTGTCTAAGTTTTCCTACTAAAGTGTGTTGCATGCAGTATCCCTCCATTGTTCTAGTTCAGCATATACTCACTCTTTAGTTTCATCAACCAATACTACGCCATTTGCAAATCACACACACCAAGTGATACCTCCTTGAATTTAAGTAGTTAATCCATCCATAACTAATGCAAAAAGGTACAGACTTTAGGGTTGATCATAGGTGCAAAACCATTGTAACTTGACTCACTGCCAATTGTTCGTAAACATGTTATTGCTTTAACATGCATGTTCTTAAATCCCTTGCTTTAGCATGCATGTTTCTAGAGGGATTATCATTGTGGACTTCTGCTTGATATGCAAAGCTAGTGGGGAATCAGTTGATCACCTTTTTATGCATTGTGGTTTGGTGAGAGAAGTTTGGTCTTCTTTTTTGGTGCACTTTGGGATAACATGGGTGATGCCGAGATCCTTGTTGGATTTAGTCTCTGGTTGGCATTCAATCGCTTTTTTATGCTAGAAGGCGAGTGTTGTGGAAGATTCTCCCTTTCACAATTTGTTGGGGTATGTGGAAGGAGAAGAATCGCAGAGTGTTCAAAGGCAAGGAAGACGTGGTGGATGTTGTCATCCTGAACATCAAATGCTTGATGTATCTTTGGTCTAAAGCATTCAAGGAATGTAGGGGCCTTTTCTTTGAAGATTTTGTGTTTCGTTGGGATCTCCTTTTTTCGAGAGGTGATTGTTAGTTTGTTTGTGGTTTTAGCCGTTTGTAGGTCATCTTGATCTCTTAGGCTTTGTTTATTCTCTTTAGGTGCTTTTTGCCTTTTGATAATATTTACAATTATCAAAAAAAAAAAAAACTCTATCAATATGCTTTTTCTAAGTCAATAAAATCATGTGTAGATATTTTCTCTTTTCTCGAAACTTCTTCACTAATAAAGAAGATAGCCTGATGCATCCTTGGATCTTAATATCAGTCGTATGGTGTTGTTTGGAGGTGAAACAATCACTAAAACCCAATCCCCATCACAATTAATGCTTTTTTTTATTTATTATTATTTCCAACAATTTAAGGTAGTTTAGGAATCAATAGAGCATCTAAATAATATAGGGGTAATATTAATAGATCGCTTAAATTGTGTAAGAAGGTAATTATAGCATTATAGGTATTTTAGTCTTTTGGCATTTAAATTAATTGTGAGTATAAGACCACTCAAACATCGGGTAGAAGGTTATGTTTTCTTTTGCTGAAATTTATTCAAGAAGTCTTCTTCTTGATAGAAAATTGATTCTCTTGCTAAGTTCTTGTTTCGAGGTATCATTCTTGCAACCATCTTTCTCTTTATTGCTGTTTCACATCATCTTGGTATCAGAGAAAAATTCCTGAATCTTGAAACTGAGCATTTTGAATTGAGAAGATGCTGCCGAAGTGCAGAAACAATGATGTAAACATCATCGTCGCTTGGATTGATTGGAAGGGACTATAGGAAACATCAATGGACAACTTGAACAAGTTACTAGGGTTTTGCCACAACTTTTGCAGTTGCGATGACCGTCATAAACGGATTGATCGGGAGGAGGATGGGATCTCTCATCAGGAGGAGATGATTCATGTTCTTACTTGAGTCGCCAGATTGACGATCGGGAACAACATGAGATTGAGTATGGTAGCCGAGATTGTGGTAGTGACTGGGAAATTCCCAAAACCGTCACGGACGTGATACTCTAGTGGTTGAGGGCATGGACCTGGCCGCTGAAATCACGAAGGACATGAACATGATTTTTTTGAGAATGATTACGGAAGTGATTTTGGACATGACTGCGAAAATCATAGAGACGATTTAAAGTGTTCTGAAATCCTCAAAAGTTGACGGCAAGTTAGATTCTGATGGTTTTCCTGATTTGTTCGAAAAGATAGATATGATACTTTGATTTTATTTTAAGTGCCTGATACACAAAAAATGAGACTGATCACTTTCTTCTTTACCGGGTATGCCTTTAGGTGGTGGTTGGATCACTAATCAGCACGAGCAAGGAAGGGGAAAGGTAAATTAGACTCGTGGGTAAGTTAAAAAAAGCATTTAATGACTAGATTTTTGCCAACATCTTATGCTGTAGATATTTTTCAATGCTGTCATAATTTTAAAAAATAGTGTGATAAGGATGTTGTCACATACACCAAGAAATTCCACAAATTAATGGCTAGGGCTGAACTACAAAAATCAAATGCTACTCGCTTGGCACTGTATTTGAATGGCCTTAACCAAACTATATAGGAGAAAATCAGCATCCAACACATCTAGTATGTAGAGGATGCGCATGAGTTGGCCCTCAAAGCAAAAGGAATTTGTAGGAGTAGGGTAAGGATTTCTAATGTAGCGTCAGTAACGAAAAATAACCCAGCTAGCACAGTGGGATGTTTTAGACAAGGCCCTCAAACAACTCCCGATAGTGGATTTGTAGGCCCATGGACTGTTGGGACAGCCAACAGAAGGGCCTCCGGTGGAGAAAACCAGGGAAATATATGTTATGTTTCAGTTGTTGGGCATTGGGATGGCAAGCATATGAGCGTCTATAGCATCAAAACGAAGTGCCCCCGAGTCGCATGATTGAGGGTGAAGAAGAGTATCATGTTGAGTATGAGAAAGAGGAGCTGGATCTCGTGTATGATACCTAATGGTGATCAAGTAGATGGCGATGGTGTTGGTGAGACACTGATTTTGCAAAAGGTGATGCTTTCGCCACCTAAGGTTGTTGGTGAGGATTGTTTGTTGCAATCTAATATATTCGGAACTCGATGCACCTCTCCTGAGAAGTTGTGTAATGTGATTATAGACAGTGGCAGTAGTGAAATATTGTTGCAAAGGAGGTGATCACCACGATGGGTTTGAAGGAGTAAAACAACCCATGACCTTACTGAATACAATGGTTTAAGAAAGGTGAGGAAGTACAAGTGAGTAGAAGGTGTTTGGTGACTTTCTCTATTGGACCCAAATACAAAGACGAAGTATGGATGACATAGTATCAATGAATGTAAGCCATCTTCTACATGGTTGTCCATGGTAGTATGATAGGGATACTCTGCACTACGACAAGACTAACACTCTCTATTAAAGATGGCTGCAAGACCACCCTAGTACCTTGCTGGGACACTACCATCACCAAGGAACCGAGGAAGAAAGGCTTCTTGAATTTGCATGAGTTTGAAGCTGAAAGTGTATCTTCCGGTGTCATATATGCACTTGTGGCCAGAGAAAATAAGGAGGGCAGCACAATATTCGAGGCAGTACAACTACGAGCTTTATTGGAGGAATGTGTTGTCAGTATGAGGGAGAATATAATATAAGATATATGGTGGGTGGAGATATTAATGTGGGTGTAAGTGTTTTGACCTAGTAATATAAATAATATCGTGGGATGTTGGTAGGTTTAATACTCCAACGCTTTCCCTTCTTCTTCTCCTCTCTTCCTGAAACTCTAAAATTCTTCTTGGTATCAAAGCTAAGCGAATCGAATCCGCACAAAAACTTCAGGGGTGAATCACCTCATGCCTCAGACCTTTAAGGGGTGATCAACATCGCTGACATCACGAAGCCGTACGGCTGACGTCATCAGCTGTACGGACAGGGTGCTCAAGATCTCCAAAACCTTCACCTTCTAGTAGATGACATTTTTCTAGGAATTTTAGTGATTTTTTGAGAATTTCCTAGACTTTTTTTGAGCATGTTATGGCCGTTATTCGAAAATATTGAAAAACAGGCTCGTTTCAGTTCGTGGTGATTTGTAACCTCTTCCGAAGCTTTTTGGCTTCGATTGCTGCTTTGTTTTGGTCCTCCCCATTATTACCTACAGGCCTATGCCATTTTTTAAAAGTTTGGTGGAGTATTGAGGCTGGGGGATCGATTTCTCCCCCCTGTTATTACCGCCAGCGACTTTTTTGCCCTTATTGGGCATCACGAACACCCACAATCCCTGTTGGTTGGCTCTCCTATGCCTTCAATCCTTTCTTGGATGCTTTGTTGGAACTTTGGGATGATCCCATCATTCCGTGATCTCTTGGTTAGCATGGCTTGAGTCGTTTGACTCATTTCGATCTCCGTAGTGCCTCCAGCTTGTCTCAGATCGTGGTAGCTGTTTTTTGGATGGTCTTTTTCTATTATTTGCTTGTTATTTGTTATTTGCGACGCAGCTATGCCGACGTCAGATGAATCCGGAGCCTCGGATGTTGTCTCCAAGCCTACCGGCCCTCCAGTTTCAACCCCTACTCCATATGAAAACCCTGTGTTGCAGATCACCACTATTAAGCTGGCTGGAAAAAATTATTTTGGAATGGTCTAGGGCTGCCAAGATGTTTATTGGTGGCCGTGGGAAACAAGGATATCTTATTGGCCGTCTAGTGGCCCCTAAAGAGGATGACCTAGAGTTTGAGAGACGGGAATCGGGCAATTTGACTGTGGCTTCTTAACTCTATGGAGCCCCATATCAGTCGAGGATTCCTATTTCATACTACTGCAATGGAGATCTGGGACTCTGCATCTCAGACCTATTCCCAACAAAAGAATGTTGCTCATGTGTATCAGTTGCGCCAGAGCGTTGCCACTCTTCGTCAAGGGGACTTGCCTTTGGCCGAGTATTTTGCTAAGCTTCGTAGCATGAGGGAGGAACTTGATTACTATCATGTCTTTACCCCTGCCTGTACCACGGATGGTAAGGCATATCGCACGTTGGTGGATCAGAACAGGATATACGAGTTCCTTGTTGGCTTGAATGCTGATTTCGAGTTAGCCCGTGTCCAGTTGCTCAGTAAAGATGATTTACCCTCGCTTAACCAAGTATACGCCTATGTTCAAAGTGAAGAAAGTCACAGAGATGTCATGTCTCTTCTTCCCAAACTTGAAGAGTCTGCCCTGGCTGCAGTCTCATCATCACAAAAACCACCACAGCATCGCCCTAAAGGTCCTCCACCTACTTGTGCTCATTGTGGCAAGAAAGGCCACAGTCAAGATAAATGCTGGAGTCTTCATATGTATGAGGGGTGTGGCAAGAAGGGCCATAGTAAAGAAAAATGTTGGAATATTGTTGGACGACCCCCGCAGTCGTCCCTGCCGTCGTCACGCGCACCTCCCACTGCCCACAGCGTTATTATGGATATTCCTACAGATCCATCCCCTTCCTCGGACACATCACCAGTTACTATTTCTCGAGAGGAGCTCGAGAATATACGGCGCTTTATGGCCCACTTGGATGGACCTTCGGCCACTTCAGCATTTGCCCAGTCAGGTACCATCAGTTCTGCCCAACATGTTTCCGCCTCTACTTCTTCCTCACCCTGGATTATTGATTCAGGGGCTTCAGAGCATATGACGGGTATGTCTACCTTATTTTCTTCCTATTCTGTGGGTTCTGGGGCTGATAAAGTCCGCATCGCAGATGGCACCCTTTCCTCTGTCTCTGGGAAAGGTCGTGTCATAGCCACATCCGAGATTTCTTTATTTTCTGTCCTTCATGTTCCCAAGTTTGATACTAACCTGCTTTCTGTTAGCTCTCTCACAAAAACTCTGAATTGTTGTGTCACTTTCTTTCATTCTCATTGTGTGTTTCAGGACTTGGTCATGAGGAGGACGATTGGCACTGGACGTGAAGTGAATGGTCTCTATCACCTGGATGCGTCTCCCACAGTTCCAGTAGCGTTGTAGTCTCGTAGTCATAATAATAGTTTCAATAAGGAGCAGCTACTGTCTTGGCATGCTCGTCTTGGTTATGTGTCTTTTCCATATTTACGTCTCTTATTTCTCACATTGTTTCAGTCTGTATCGCTGTTTGAACTTCATTGTGAAGTGTGTGCTCTGTCCAAGCACACATGTTCTGTTTTTCCACCACGGGGTAGTAAAAGTAATGCTATTTTTGATTTGATTCATTCTGATGTTTGGGGCCCATCCCCGGTTACTTCCATTTTTGGTTATCGCTACTTTGTCTCGTTTGTGGATGATTTCTCTAGGCGCACATGGATATTTGTTATGAAATCTAAAGATGAAGTGTTTTCTATCTTCAAGAACTTCCACAAACTAATCCTTATCCAGTTTGGAAAGTATATAAAAGTTCTCCGCTTTGATCCAGAGAGTACATGTATGGGGGGTTGAATTTGTACTTGGCAGAGCATGGTATTGAACGTCAAAATTCATGTGTGTTCACCCCACAACAAAATGGGGTGGCCGAAAGAAAAAATGGACATCTACTGGAAGTGGTTTGTTCTCTCCTTTTGTGGTACAATGTTCCCAAAACTTATTGGTCTGATGCAGTGCTTCTTGCCGCCTTCCCCATCAACTGTATGCCGTCTCAGTCTCTTCAGATCCACACTCCTTTTCAGTTCCTTTGTCCCTCTAGTCCTCCATTTGCGGTTCCTCCGAAAATCTTTGGCTGTGTTTGTTACGTCCATATCCTTGGCCCTCATCGGACAAAGTTGGACCTAAAGTACTTAAATGTGTGTTCTTAGGGTACTCCTGAAGCTCGAAGGGGTATAAATGCTATCATCCTCCCACACAGAGGAGGTTTGTTACTATGGATGTCACTTTTCTGGAATCAACTCTTTTTTTTTCCACTGCTAGCCCTGCCGATCCTTAGGGGGAGAGTAGTTGGTGTGAGGAACGGCATGTGACCCCTGCTTTGCCTGTGACATTAGATGATCCAGTTATTGATACTATTATGCATGACAGAGACACTAGCAAGCAGGGGGAGCTGCAAGTCTATACTCGTCGTAGACTAAGGGAGACAAAGACCATTCCTGAATGTCAAGGTCGAGACTCCTCCTCACTGGATCCAGGTAATTCCTCATTTGGTTCCTCTTTGGTTTCCCCTTCTTTATATGATAGTAGTTCTGATCTTCCTATTGCTCTTCGGAAAGGAAAGAGATCCTGTACTCAACACCCTATTGCTAATTTTGTTTCCTATGATAACTTGTCACCATCCTACAAATCTTTTGTTACCTCCCTGTCCTCTGTTACTCTTCCTTCTTCTGTCACAGAGGCTCTAGCACAACCCAGATGGAAGGAGGCGATGGTTGAGGAAATGAACGCACTGAAAAAAAATAACACATGGGAACTGGTTCTGTTACCACAGGGCAAGAAGTCGGTTGGATGTAAGTGGGTCTATACAGTGAAATGCAAACCGGATGGATCTGTGGATATAGATACAAGGCACGGTTGGTGGCTAAGGGTTATTCTTAGACATATGGTATTGACTACAAGGAGACATTCGCTCCTGTAGCCAAACTAAACTCTATTCGGGTTATTCTCTCACTCGCAGCAAGTCAGTCCTGGCCACTACTACAGCTCGATGTTAAGAATGCATTCCTCCATGGTGACTTGAAGGAAGAGGTTTACATGCTCCCCCCTCCGGGGTTCCGAGTGTCTGATGACATGCAGAGAGTGTGTAAGTTGAAGAAAACTCTGTATGGTTTGAAACAGTCACCAAGAACATAGTTTGAAAGATTCAGCGGAGCAGTTAAACAATTGGGATACAACCAGGGTCAGGCAGACCACACTCTTTATCAAACGAGTAGGGGGGACAACGACCATCCTAATTGTGTATGTGGACGACATTATTGTCACAAGGAATTGTGTAATAGAAATTTCCAGACTTAAGAGCTTCTTGGCAGCTGAATTTGAAATTAAGGATCTAGGCACCTCAAAGTACTTCTTGGGCATTGAGGTTGCAAGATCGAATGAGGGAATATACATCTGCCAGAGGAAATATGTATTGGATTTGCTTCAGGATATAGGCATGTTGGGGGCACGACCTGTTGATACCCCGATTGAAGCAAACCATCGGCTAGATGGTCAATTAGGAGAACTCCTTGTGGATGTGGGTAGCTTTCAGAGACTCGTGGGACGCCTCATCTACCTAGCTCACACATGACCGGATATTGCATATGCCGTGAGTGTGGTGAGCCAGTATATGCACGCGCCTCGCACACCGCACTTAGAAGCTACTAACCGTATCTTGAGATACTTGAAGTCATCCCCAGGGAAGGGATTGTTATTTCGTCGTCATGGGCATACGAGGGTTGAAGGCTTTACTGATTCAGATTGGGCTGGTGCCCAAGATGATAGACGGTCTACTTTAGGCTATTGCACATTCGTGGGAGGCAATCTAGTAACCTGGAGGAGTAAGAAGCAGCAAGTGGTAGCTCGGTCAAGTGCAGAAGCTGAATTCCGATCTATGGCCCATGGTCTATGTGAGCTACTATGGCTCAAAATTTTACTTAGGGAGCTGGGTTTCCTGATTGAAGGATCTATGTCGTTACATCGTGACAACAAGGCGGCCATAAGCATTGCACATAATCTCGTGCAACATGATAGAACAAAGCACATCGAAGTGGATAGACATTTCATTTGCGAGAAAGTTACTTCAGGAGTAATCTGTATGCTGTTCGTGCCTACGTCAGAACAAGTAGCTGATGTTCTCACCAAAGGTGTTGCGGTTGCTCCATTTCGGGCATGTTTGGACAAGTTAGGCATGATCGATATTCATGCACCAACTTGAGGGGGAGTGTTGTCAGTATGAGGTAGAATAGAATATAAGATATATGGTGGGTGGAGATATTAATGTGGGTGTAATTGTTTTGACCTAGTAATATAAATAATATTGTGGGACGTTGGTAGGGACTACTCTCCAACGTTTTCCCTTCTTCTCTTCTTCTCCTCTCTTCCCGAAACCCTAAAATTCTACTCAGTGCAGATTGTTAGTTTAGATGTTAGTGCAACCAATTTGCGGCTTTATCTATGTTTCGCTCAAGAGTGACTGAAGTAGTAATATGTAGGTTCTTGTTCTCTATTGTTCCTTAAAATTATTTGGTGATTCCTTATGCCTGCAAATTCGTTAGCGCTTGTTGAATATATATGCACTCCATTCCATTGCTCACTTTCTTGAATTTCCATCCATTCCGTTAAGTTCTTGTTCTCTATTTCCATACTTGAGGACTAGCGTCGTCCCTAGATTCAGATCGCTGTTGGTCTTCAAGATTTGTGAGGTGTGCATCTCAACTACCAGTCTATACTTAAGGAGGATGTCGTACGTAAAAAGAGAAAAAATATTGTGGGTGGAGATATTAATGTGGGTGTAATTGTTTTGACCTAGTAATATAAATAATATTGTGGGACGTTGGTAGGTTTAATACTCCAACGCTTTCCCTTCTTCTTCTCCTTTCTTCCCGAAACCCTAAAATTCTACTGAATGTAGCACCCGATGATCTCCCTCCCATGCGAGATATCCAGCACCACATTGATTTGGTGTCTGGGTTGGTTTTACCAGACCTACCCAATTATCACATGAGCCCAAAGGAACATTTTCCATGAGTTGTTGTAGAACGGCCTAGTTCGAGAAAGTATGAGTTTGTGTGTTGTCTCAGCATTGTTAACACCGAAGAAAGATGGCACATGGCGCATGTGCATTGATAGTTGATAGTAGAGCTATTAACAGGATCACAATAAAGTACTGCTTCCCCATCCTACGCCTGGAAGACTTGTTGGATATGCTTTATAGTGGTTATCATCTTATTAGAATTAAGACAAGGGATGGGCTCTATGAATCACTAGTTATGTCTTTTGGCCTCTTCAATGCACCTAGTATGTTTATGCGGATTATGAATCAGGTACTAAGACCATTTATTGGAAACTTTGTAGCCATTTATTTTGATGACATTTTGGTCTTCAATACTAACCCCATGAACATCTCAATCGCCTACGTCAAGTTTTATTATCATTTAGAACTGCAGATTGTATTTGAACACTACAAAGTGTTCATTCTTAACAAGTAGTGTGGTCTTTTTTGGAATGTCATCTGTTCTGATGGTGTCGGTATGGAACAGTGAAAGTCCAAGCAATTGTCAAATGGCTAGCACCTTATTATCTAACCAAGGTGAGGAGTTTCCATGGCTTAGCTACATTTTACAGGCAATTCATATAAAAAATTAGCAACAGAATATTAATTTTGGCTGATTACATGAAAGTGGACTCCACAGGTGGAAGAAAACTTTCAATTGCTGAAACAAAAGATGACAGAGGCGCTGAGTCTAGCACTCCCGAACTTTGACGAAGTATTTGAGGTGGAATGCGATGCTAGCCATGTTGGGATTGGAGGTGAATTGAGCCAAGAAGAGGCAAATTAAATTATCGGGTGTTCGAAAGCCATCTACTTACTACATTGATACAGTTGTATTGACCTTTCTTCAAAATTTTTTTTTCTGACCAGTAACTTTCTTAACATTGTCTCTTATATGTTTTATAAATCCTGGAGCATCTCTGTGTCATTTTTTGTAAGTAGTATCTATCATCTGTTGAGCTCCTTGGAGTAGTTTTTCATATGAATTAGTATATTATATATAGCTCTTTAGTTTTCTTTCCTTGGTGAGTTCTTTGTCGGGAGCTGTATTATCATGGATGAATCTTACATTCACGAATGCCACTTTGTTGGGACAAGGGGGTGAGGTAAAGTTTGGAAGGAGGGTATATTTTACTGGCCATGGTTTTGGAAAGGATTTATAACTAATTTTGTGATGCAGTATTATGGGCCTAAAGGGACCAAATCCCTCACTCTGTTGGGTTTTCAGGTTATAAGGGGATATGGATCTGGGAAGACAATTTTTGAGAAAAGAGTTCTCTATCCTTGCTATTTTCCTTTTGAAAAAATCATCCTGAGAAATGGTTGAGAGCAGAAGCACTTTTATCTTCAAGTCGAAACAAAAACCTTTTCCCTTTTTCTTAGCAGTGCTTGTGAAGATCTCGTTATCGTTGGGTTGCACAAGACTAGAGCTTGATTTGATTGAATGAGATCATGATATATTAATTGATTAGCTCAGTTGTAGGCTTTGGAGAAATGCTAAAAATAATGAGCTAATTTTCACAATATGTATCATGCTCTGCCAATGATCATACAAAGCGTTTAGGCATGTAGTTTGTGGGAGTCATGAATGCTTGTGGAATGAAGGGGTGACTATGAAGGGAAAAGAGGAAATTGAAAGAAGATGTAAATGAGTTACCTTTACTGCTGTAACTTGGTATCACATGCTTTATGCCCCTTCAGTCATCCATCATAATCTGCTCTTTTGTTTAATGTGGTGTTTTGGATAACAGTAAACTTACGATCCACAGGCTTCTATTCCAAGAAAATGGAAAAAAATTGTCTGATTCTTATATCTTCATTTCTAAGAAAGAAAAGATTATTTAAACATTGATCACATTTGAGATTTAGCTTCATGTGCTGACAAAGCTTTATCTCCAATTGTTCCGGCCTCTTTCTATTATACATGTTCTAGTTCTTGGAGAGTTTTGTATGTGTAATAACCAATTTGGATGTCAGTACAAGCGTCAGCTTTCCAAATTATTGTCATAGCAATACCTTTTTGCAGTTGCTGCTTGATTCTTACTTTTGTTTGTGATTTCCTGGAGCAAAGGGTTGTTTGCTGAAAAACTCTTCTGGCCGCTATTATCCTCAATCCATATAGGTTAGTAGTATGTGATGGTTTAAAGTTATGATTTTGTTGACATAATCCATATTTTCGATTCTCTTGCTTGTTATGCAACTTCTCTCTCAGGAAAGAGGAATGAATACTTACCACTAGTAGTTGGATCTACATTGTTCCATATAGGTGCTGCACATGTAGGAAGATCAGAATCCACCAGTTAACGGGTCCTGCGAAGGAGATCTAATCCCAAAATTTGACCTGATCAGATGATCCTAGCCATCTATGACATTCTTCCGGACAGTTGAACAAAAAGAATATATATCTTGAACACTCATAGGAAAGTCCTATCAGATTGTCAGACTTTGGAGGAGATCTCGGAGGTGGGCCCATTAAATGGTGGGTCTTGACCATAGTGTTGGGTCTTAGTCTTGGGACTTGGATTGTTCAGGCCTGCGACCAAGTTGACTTAGCGATCCGGACAATCCAGTTTTGAGTGTAGGTGAGTCAAAACTGAGAACCAATATATATATATAGAGGGTCAGTATCGGGGGACAACAATTTCATACAATGTTTTTTACAACAATTTTGACTCCCAAATCAGTCAGGTTTGACATCACCCCAGATCAGAGGTGGTTGACATCAAATTTTGAAATTGAGATTATTGATGAACATTTCAAAATTTTTTGACCGAAAATTTCACAAGAAGTATGAAGTTCCATGAAAAAATTGAAAATCTACACGGAATTTTTTAAAAAACAAAATAAATTTTTTTGAAATTTCATTTTTTATGGGTTTCGGCTTCGGCTTCAGCGTAGCCCAATACAGAAATTTCGGTCCTAAATTGCTAACCTAGAATTAGTCTTAGCATGCTGTGTTTGGGCTACCCTTTTAACGAATGATGTAACCGGTCGAACAATAGCTCACTTATTTTAGCCTTGTTCTTTGCTTACAAAAGAAAAGGGAAATGTTATTAGATCCAGAGCGGCAAGTTATTTTTTTTTACTCCCATACTCTTTTGCATTTTGCTTCTTCCAAAATTGAAAAAGGGAAAAATTATCATGTGGCGAATTTAAAGACATTAAGAGCTTGTGAACAGCTCAACAAATAAATTAATTTATTTTTATTTTTATTTTTTTAATAGTATTAATAGACCTACATTTTTTTTTTCTTTCGTATCCAATTGATGATGTGTGGATATCTATAGTCTGCATCTTGTATACTACTAGTAAATGGCCCGTGCCCACGGCACTCCGTGAAAAAAGCGTTTGCAAAAATTAGGTGGCTCCGGCACTCAAAACGGTGTAACAGACTGGGGCGTTACTGTTTTTTCCGGTATAACGGATTGTAACGCACGGGCAAAAATGAAAATAACGACACTAAAATTCAAATTTTGAATTTCAAATTTTCAATAAAATTTGTACCAGAAAATAATGTAAATAACGGATGTTGTTTAACAATTTTTTTCAAAAAATAACAGTCAAAATTTATGTTATATTAGAGAAATAACGGCATTTAAGTATTAACGGTACATAAGGTAATGGGGGAGATCCGAATCCGTGCCACAGTATCATCCCAATGCCGCCATCTGCCATGCTTTTGGGCATATTGACCCCCTTTATTGTTGGCAGATATTTGGTGGACGTATATCAAATCCTTGTCCATGTAGTGAAGTTTCAGATTTCCACAAAAATCATATCCTGAGACGAATAAATGAGGGGGATTGAGTGGCTGAAATCTGACCGTCCACATTAGATTGATGGATTTGATCTCAACCACTCAACTACTCAACCACATTAGATTGTGGAGTGTGGAGCGTGGAGTGCGCGGGAGATAAAAGACGCCAGAGATAGGTCGTCTAATGACCTTAATCTAACCGTCCAAATTTTATTTTAGGTAAGGGTGGATATGGGCCTTGGATATATGAAGCCGATAGAGGGTGAAACAACCGATGTGTTTTGTTATATAGATAATTATGGTCTGTGGACAGGGTTGACATACACAAAGTTTTAGATTTGAACTACATGGCTGAACTACACTAAAACGTCCGTTATTTCTGTTATAAATTTTACTGAAAATTTGAAATTCAAATTTTTAATTTTAGCTCCGTTTTTTTTCCCCGTTATTTTCTCATTTTGCCTGTGCGTTACATTCCGTTGGCTATTATAACAGAAAAACGGTAACGCCCCCAGCCATTATACCATCATAAAGGCCCCTTTTAAACCTTGTTTGGACCATCTGTTGTAGTACCTTTTTATTGTTTGCTTAAACAAACTGAATCCAAGTCTATGGTACCAGTTTAATTAAGAGACTTCTAATATTTCAAGATTACTAAACCAACCCTAAATCTTATCTCCTGAGTATGAGCATGGCATTTTCCCTGCAAATCCTGAAATATAAAATTTGTGAGTCACTTGACAAAGTAGGACATTTATGAATGGCCTTATGCGCCGCCGCAATCTGTTGTTGCTTTTGTAAAAACTCAGAAATGCTTTTTGAACAGCAGATTGTGGCGCCATGTGATTGGCCACTGCTTCGTTGCTTAAAAAATTCAATCCTTTGACAATTTTCTTTGAAACAGCGGCCAATCACATGGCACCACAATTTTAGAGTAGAAACATCGGGAGGTGCTCCAAACTTTGGGACCTTATTGAATTCGACGCTCTCATGTACCCATTCCCTTACTCGCACCCACTTACGCTCTACGCTCTGGTTACTTGATTACTTTAGGGACGGACCATGAACGAAGATAGATTACATTAAGTTTGAGGACAACAAAACCTAGGATTTTCTTTTTGGGAATTGCTCCTGAGCGTTACAGTCCGTTATACCGTTATAACGGCCCCTTTTAAACCTTGGTTCTTACTACAACCGTTTGATACCGTCAATTGGGCCAAGGGGTGAGCAACATAATTTGACAGAGCGCCTCAGTTTTAGGTTTAAACTCTAAAGAAGTGAAGAAGAAGAAGAAGAAGAAGCAGTGGGTGCGAGATGTGGAATTTTGCAAGGGATATCATCGGCGACATACTCTCAAGGCTACCCTTCAAATCACTCTCGAGATTCAAGAATAGTGGGTGCGAGATGTGGGATTTCCCACAGGATATCATCGTCGACATACTCTCAAGGTTACCCGTCAAGTCAGTCTTGAGATTCAGGTGCGTATGTAAAGCCTGGCGCACTTTATTTACCAACCCTAGTTTCGTTAACCTGCACTTGAATCGAGCCATTGAAAACAAGGATAACCACCTTAATCTTATCCTGCAAATTGACTGCAACCGATTCAACTTCATTTCCTTGTCCATAGACTGCATTGATGCATGTAGTGATCCGGTAAAGCTCGATCTACCATTCAATTCTTGTTTGATAGAAGTAGTGGGTTCTTGTAACGGCTTGCTATGCTTAGATAGTCACCCTCGCACCGTATCCATATGGAATCCATCTACCCGAGAGTACAAGAAATTAGTTGATTCACCTTTCCGTGGCATTTCCGATTTCCCCATTTTGGGATTTGGTTACAGTCCGACCACTGAACAATACAAGGTTGTGAGAATGTTATATTTTAGTCCTCCTGATGGTCTGGACCTTGAATATTTTCGGCACTTTGAATCTTATCGGCCCGAAGTCGAGGTTTACACACTAGGCACGGATTCATGGAAAAGAATTGGAGATGCTCCTTGTGCCATATCTGGTGGATCATATGGGACTTACGTAAATGGAGCTGTTCACTGGACTGATCGCTCCTTTAAATTAATCATTTCTTTCGATATTGGGGATGAGGAGTTCCTAGAAGTGCCACAGCCCAACTTTGGGAATCAGAATCCCAATAAGAGTTTGGGGGTGTTGGAAGGATGCCTTTCTATAATTTGTAGATTCTGTGATTGCCATTTTGAGATATGGGTAATGAAGGATTACGGCGTGAGAGAGTCTTGGACTAAACGATTCACTATCCAACAATCAACGTTAGGTGGAGCTCTTAGATACTTGAAGCCCTTAGGATCTTCAAAGAAAGGTGAAATTCTGGTACTAAAAGGGGGGAATGATCAAGAGTTAGCTTTGTACAGCTCAAAAAATGGAAGGATTAGAAATCTCAGATTTCGTGATATACCGACTCGGTTTACAACTGAAGCTTATGTAGGGAGTCTGGTTTCACTCAAAGGCTGACAGTGGAGTTGAGGGGGCAACAACAAGGATAAAAGGAAAAAGAAGAAGAAAAACTGAAGGTAAAACTAATTATTGTATCTACATATATTGTTTTGATAGGGTCGCTCTACGGGCGCCCACATCATTCGGCTGGGCACCCACACTGGACAAAAATGCCCCTTCTCCTGTGTGGGCACACACCCTTCCTCCTCTCTTTCTCCTCTCTTCTTTTCTCTCTCTCTACTGTAAATCTCTCCTCTCCCCTCCCTCACTCTCTCCCTATCTCTCCTCTCAGTCCCTTCATCTCCTTCTCACTCCCCTCATCTCTCTCACTCTCTCTCTCTCTCTCTTTCAATCTCTTATTCTCTCACTCCCTTCAATCTCTCCCTCACCCTCACACTCTCTCTCGTAGCCCCCACGGTGCTGAACCACTGTGGGGACTATGTATCCCACGGCTGTGCTGGCCATGGGCTACATAGTCCACATCGTTCGGCTGGGCACCCACACTGGACAAAAATGCCCCTGCTCCAGTGTGGGCACACACCTCTCTCTCTCTCTCTCTCTCTCCCCCTATCCTTATCTGTCCTCTCACTCTCTTCATCTCCTTCTCACTCCCCTCATTTACCTCGCACTCTTTCTCAATCTCTCTCTCTCTCTCAATCTCTCATTCTCTCACTCCCTTCAATATCTCACTCTCCCCCTCTCTCTCTCTCTCAAGCCCCCACGGTGCTGAACCACCGTGGGGACTATGTAGCCCATGGCCGTGGTTCAGCATCGTGGTGGAGAGAGAGAGAGAGAGAGACCACAGTGCTGAACCACCGTGGGGACTATGTGCCCATGGCTGTGGTCCAGCATCGTGGTGGCTAAGAGTGGACTATGTGCCCATGGCTGTGGTTCAGCATCGTGGTGGCTGAGAGAGAGAGAGAGAGAGAGAGGCGGGGGGGCGGGGGGGGGGGGGGGGGAGGGAGGGAGGGAGAGAGAGAGAGAGAGAGAGAGAGAGAGAGAGAGAGAGAGAGAGAGAGAGGGGCGGGGGGGGGGAGGGAGGGAGAGAGAGAGAGAGAGAGAGAGAGAGAGAGAGAGGGGAGGGAGGGAGGGAGAGGGAGGGAGGGAGGGAGAGAGAGAGCCCAGCCGATTTTGATATTGTGTTTGTTATATAATGTATTCATCATCATCTATGCTTTATCTAGTCCCAAAATCTGACCTGATCAGATGATCCTAACCATCTAAGACATTCTTCCTGGCAGTTGAACAAAAAGAATATATATTTTGAACACTCATAGGAAGCTCCTATCAGATTGTCAGACTTTGGAGGAGATCTCGTAGGTGGGCCCATTAAATGGTGGGTCCTGACCATAGTGTTGGATCTCAGTCATGGGAGTTGGATTGTCAAGGCCTGGGACCAAGTTGACTTAAGCGATCTGGACAATCCAATTCTGAGTCTAGGTGAAAACTGAGAGCCAAAAAATCCTTTTTTTTGTAGAGAAATGGGGAAAGAAGAAGACACACCTGGCTGCTGAAGCCCTTCTTTTTCTCCTAATCTGGCTTTATCTGAAACGGGTACAAGGCCATCTGATCCGAGTTCTTCTTCTTAAGGTAAAGCAGGTCAGAAAAGGGAGAAAAGGGAGAAAAACAAAGAGAAAAATTGAGATTGACTCGGGTGAGTTAAAAGAATCAAGTTGAGTCATTAGCGAGCAAGGGTGATCCGGTGTGAATTGCGATTTACTCCCAGATCTTTACCCGGCTTATGGCAATACAGAGATGACTCTGGCGGTTCAACTTGATAAAGCCCAATACTTGAAACCATGGTCTTGATCCAACTATGTACCCTGTGTACAGTCTACAGAGAACAGGTTAGTAGGAATTGCAGATGGTCTGGCCATGTATTTCTTTTAATGAAACTTTATATCTACCCAGGATGCCTCTATGGCTTATTACAATAAGCCACTAAGAAATCCTTCCATTATTGACCATCAAATGTTACTTTTCTTAATTGTGGTTTTGTTCGTCTGCAGGGGGAATTGATGCCTATTGAGCTGCTGGGAGTTCTTCAATTATGGAACAATCTCATGGGAAAATTTTGTTAGATCAGTTTGTTGATCAAGAGTGAAGTTAGGAAATTATAGTTTTGTTTGTAACAATGTTGTACTATTCTCTTACATTGGACGACTTAATCGAATTAAACTTCAGTTGTGTGGCACAGGGTAAACTGGTTCTAAGTTTTCCATCTCCTTTGGTGTTGTGGTTGTTTTGCTCCTCTGTTGAAATCTCAACTAACACAAGGCGTTGTCCTAGCCTTAAGGGGGTTGCATTGCCTTGTAGATCTAGTGGGGGTTATGAAGCTCAAGATAAGGAGAGAATTTTTGAAGTGGCGCGGCGATAATGTGCCCAATCGTATTGCACCAGGTACACTAGGGTTAACCTGGCGCAATATCATTGCCCCTACACTTAGGTGTACTTAGCGCAATATGATTGGCGCATGATCCCCACTACTAAATTTCGGCCGCTTCAAAAACTTTCTCAATTCTAAGCACTGCACTGCCATTGCGTGAATCTCTTTTGTGGACAGCCAAGCCATACATGTATATACAGAGCAATGTTCTGATAGCCAGACCAGACTGAACAGTTCAGCCAGCAAACCAGTTAGGTTTGACATCAACCCAGATCAGAGTTGGTTGACATCAAATTTGGGTTAGGAAGTACTAATTAGTCCAAGGTTTAAAATTTCAGTTTTGCATGCATTTTGGTGAAGGCCGAAACCGAATTTCGTGTGAAACTTAAAGATTTAAAATTTCAACCGAAATTTTGTAAAAAATTGAAAAATGTACATGGAAATTTTGTAAAAAAATTGAAAAATGTACATGGAATTTAAAAAAAAAAAATCCAAAGTCCAAAATCCAAAAATCAAAAATCAAAAATTAGTTTTTTTTGGGTTTTTGCAAACATTTCGTCGAAAAGCCATTTACATGGAATTGGTTGGGGACAGTTGAAAACCCACTTTGATACTGCAAGCAGTGGCGGAGCCAGGATTTTGTCCAAGGGTGGGCAAGTGGCAAACTTTGATGACAGACTATTGTATGGGCCATTTGACACATTCTTAGAGATTACTGACCATATGGATGTTTGGTCCATCCCTAGGTGGAGCCACAGAGCAAAAACCAGCCAGATTAGTGAATTCTAACCGTAGAATTTGACTCTTTTCATGGGAATATTTTTAACTGTAGGTTCAAACATATTTCGGGGGTACTTAGATCCAAAGGTTAGAAAACACTAATGAGGCTCATTTTTAGTACATAGGTCAACCTAGGGTTGGGCCAAACATCTATACACAGAGGCGGAGCCAGGATTTTGTTCCAGGTTGGGCAAAGTGGCTAGCGACAATCAATTAACAATGTCAATTATAGCTGATGACATTTTTAATTGACTGAATTATCCCTTAGAGAAATGGGCAATTAAAGCGAATTTTTTTTCGAGTAAATCTGTGATTACGGAAATTGGTCATCAACTTTGATGATGGGCCACGTGACACACTCTTAGAGACCACTGACCGTATGGATGTTTGGTCCATCCCTAGGTGGACCCACATACCAAAAACTAGCCTGATTAGTGATTTCTAACCGTTGAATGACTCCTTTTCATGAGAATATTTTAACCGTTGGATTCAAACATAATTTGGGGTACTTAGATGTTAGATCCAAAGGTTAGAAAAAGTAATGAGCCTCATTTTTTGGTATTGGTGGTGATGTAACAAGCTTTAGCTTACGCCAGCACCATTTTTGTTACTTGCTGCTCCCATCTGGGCCCACTGGCCGCATGGATGTTTAGCTCACCCCTGGGTGAATATACACACCAAAATTCACCATGATTGATAATTTCTAGCAATTAGATTTTAATAGTTTTTAAGGCTTGATTCTAGCCGTGGATTTCAACTAATTGTTTTAGTACTAAAACTAACGGCTAAAATTATACAGTCTGAATGTCTACCAAGGGGTGGGCTAAACATCCATGTGGTCAGTAGGCCCAGATGGCAGCGGTGAGTAACAAAAATGGTGCTAGAGCGTAAGCTGCAGCTTGGTACATTGCCACCCAATATAGGTCCACCTAGGGCTAGGGATGGGCCAAAACATCCATACAGTCATTGTATCTAAGAGTGTTGACGTGTCAAATACTGTTGTCCACCTAGAGATGGGCCAAACATTGAAGTTGAGGGTGGGCAAGGTAAAGGTGTTCCACCAGCTCAAACTGTAGACTACCTTGGGATCTGCAAATATTCAATTTTGAGGGTTGGCCCCCCTGGCTCCGCCATTGTCCATGCAGTCAGTTGTCTCTAAAGAGTGTTGCAAGGTGAGATGGCCAGGACCACGCCTCAAAAAGCGGAGGTCCTGAGTTCAAATTCCCCCCTTGGTGGCCACCTTTAAGGCTTTGGCCCAGCTTACCTGCCGCGTGTGGATGAGGGGGTTTGCACATGCCCGAGGAATTTAGTTCGGGTGCTCTAAGAGGCCACCATCGTATCAAAAAGAAAAAAAATGGCGCAAACATTGTGGTCCACCTAGAGATGGGCCAAACATTGAAATTGAGGGTGTCTAACAAATCTTCATAAAGACATAAGAGGATGTACTACAGAGAGGAAACTCTAATAGGCCGACAAGTGTACAGCTTGTTTAAGGCATCTCAGTCTGACCCTACTTTTTTCAAACGACGGTTTGCTTTCTCTTGTCGGCTCTAACTTGCTTGGCTTGTCCCAATCGAAAAGTATAAAGTTGAAATAACCGTCCGATTTGTATAAAATCTACGGTTGTGTCATTTAGGTGAAAAGTCGGGTGGTAAGTTGTGTCCCCCAACCCTTAGTTTTTTGCCAAACGTCAAAAATTTGCTTGTGGCGGTCAAAAAAAGCCAGCTTATAGCTTAAATACAGGCACTCCCAAACGCAGCCCAACTCTAGACCACCTGAGAATAAAAAAATTTCTGAACCCGAGCTATATTCATTTTGAAAAATTAAGGAGTTTCCATCTCCCCAAATATGATAAATGCAAGCATAGAGGCTAGAGCGCACTTTTTCATGCAAGTAACAAGGTTAGAACTTAGAACCCTAATTACAAAAAAAGAAAAAAAATTAACCAAGGTTAGAACCGGTAAATTTTGTTGAATCCAAAGAATTTTTTGTTGATAATCCCCACATTGTCTGTTAGGTTTAAAGTTTAAACACCTTTTTTTCTCACTCTTCGTTAAAGAAGCGACGAAGAAGAAGCAGATAAGCAGTGGGTGCGAGATGCGGAATTTCGCAAAGGATATCATCGTCCACATACTCTCAAAGCTACACGTCAAGTCGCTCTTGAGATTACAGAAAAGTGGGTGCAAGATGTGGAATTTCCCACAGGATATCATCGTCGACATACTCTCAAGGCTACCCGTCAAGTCACTCTTGAGATTCAGGTGCGTATGTAAAGCCTGGCGCACTTTACTTACCGACCCTAGTTTCGTTAGGCTGCACTTGAATCGAGCCATTGAAAACAAGGACAACCACCTTGATCTTGTCCTGCAAATTGGAAGCAACCGATTCAATTTCATTTCCTTCTCCATAGACTGCATTGATGCATGTAGTCATCCAGTAAAGCTCGATCTACCATTCAAGTCTCGGTTAATAGATGTAGTGGGTTCTTGTAACGGCTTGCTGTGCCTAGATAGTCACCCACACACCGTATTCATATGGAATCCATCTACCAGAGAGTACAAGAAATTAGTCGATTCACCTATCCGTGGTGTCATTTCCGATTTCTCCATTTTGGGATTTGGTTACAGTCCGACCACTGAACAATACAAGGTTGTGAGAATGTTATATTTTAGTCCTCCTCATGGTCTGGACCTTGAATATATTCGGAACCTTGAATCTTATCGGCCCGAAGTCGAGGTTTACACACTAGGCACGGATTCATGGAAAAGAATCGGAGATGCTCCTTGTGCCATTTCTGTTGGATCATATGGGACATACGTAAATGGAGCTGTTCACTGGACTGATCGCTCCTTTAAATTAATCATTTCTTTCGATATTGGGGATGAGGAGTTCCTAGAAGTGCCACAGCCCAACTTTGGGAATCAGAATCCCAATAAGAGTTTGGGGGTGTTGGAAGGATGCCTTTCTATAATTTGTAGATTCTGTGATTGCCATTTTGAGATATGGGTAATGAAGGATTACGGCGTGAGAGAGTCTTGGACTAAACGGTTCACCATCCAACAATCCACCTTAGGTGGAGCTTTTAGATTCTTGAAGCCCTTAGGATCTTCAAAGAATGGTGAAATTCTGGTGCTAAATGGGAATTATCGAGAGCTAGCTTTGTACTACTCAAAAAATGGAAGGATTAGGGATCTCAGATTTCGTGATATTTCGACTTGGTTTACAACTGAAGCTTATGTAGGGAGTCTGGTTTCACTCAAAGGCTGACAGTGGAGTTGAGGGGGCAACAACAAGAATAAAGGAAAAAGAAGAATAAGAAATGAAGGTAGAACTAATTATTGTATCTACATCTATTGTTTTGATATTGTCTTTGTTCTGTAATGTATTCATCGTCATCTATGCTTTATCTTAAATATTCATGAATCCTATTTCACCTTTCAACTCAATTTAGAGTTCTAAATTGCCTCTGTTGGTTTCTAGTGTAGGAAGATAAGATTGAGCATTTTTTAATGTTGGATGCCTCTTCAAAAAAGGAGGTTTTAACATTGCTATGGTCCAAGTAAAAGAAAAAAAAATCCTGACAAACTATTGGTGTATGTGGATCAAAAAGTTTCACAGTTTCTATAGTCAGGGATTGCGAAGACTTCAACATCGTCAACTGTAGAGGATCCAAGCTTGCTTTGATTGAAGGAGGTTCTCATATATCAGGTGTTTTGACTGTTACATCCTGTTCTGATTTACTAAATAAAAAATAAAAAAAGAAAGAGCTCTTATAGTCAAGTATTATAGTTGGGGGAAGAAATACAAGTATTATAGTTGGATCTTCTTAAGAGCACCAGGCCTTTAATGTAATCTTCCTAATAGTTAGAGACAGAAGCATAATATTCGGTTGGGCTCAACTTTTGGAATGGCAACCATTACACAGAACAGGTAATTCAAGTATCTTAGCCTTTTAATATTGAGCTAGTTGTTTCATTTGTTCTTCAACTTGAGAATGATGCCCCTATTCACCAATCCAGACCATTGAATAGGGGAACGAAATCTAGGATGGAGCATACCCTAAAAAGGTTGGAGACAGCCCCTATGATGTACGCGTCCTCTTCGAGAACCAACATCGTTTTGCATGTTTCCACAAGTGAGAAAAAATCCTAAAAAACAATTGGTGTATGTGAATCAGAAAACTTTTACATTTTCTTTAGTCTGGGTTTGTGAAGACTTCAACAAAAAATGCATTGTCTATATAAGGTGGTTTGATTGTCACATGCTGTTCTGATTTACTCAAAAAAATTTAAAGAGCTCTGATAGCCAAGTAGTAATTTGGGAAGAAATACAGGTATTACATTTGGATCTTCTTAAGAGCACCAGGCCTTTAATGAATCTTCCTAATATTTCAAGATGGTTTCTTAAAATTCTAAGGAGGACTCAACTTTTGGAATAGCACCCATTACACAGAACAGGTAATTCAAGTATCTTAGCTATTTAATCTTGAGCCAGTTGTTTCAATTGTTCTCTAAATTGAGAATGATGCTCCTATTCACCAATCCAGACCATTGAATAGGTGGACAAAATCTAGGATGGAGCATAGTCTTAAAAGGATAGAGACAGCCCCTCTAATGCATGCAGCTTGTCCGCTTTGAGAACCAATATCATTTTGGGTGTTTCTTCAAGGAAGAATGAGTATGAGATAGAGACAATGAGAAATAAAGGCCATGAAAGAAAGGGATAAAGGTAGCTAGGTTTAATAGAGAGGAGAGGGAGAGAGGCAAAAAAAGAAGAGAAAGAAAATTGATCAACTGGATTGTTTTTGCTGACACGGTTGACGAGCCTGTCTCATTTGTTTCATTTAGGAAAGTAACTTAAGTGGCCAATGTTTGAAAAAGCTAGAACAAATGTGCTCCATTGATCAATCAGGGTACTTATTGGTCTGTTTTTCTTTTTTGTAAATATAGACTTACGAGAAAAATTCCCTTTGTTTTTATCTGCATAACGAACTTGGACATCAGCGCAAGCATCAGCCATTCAAGTTAATTTCAAAACCGTACCTTGTACTATTGTGATCTATGCAATTGTTGCTTGATTTTTAGCTTCTGTTTTGTATTTTGTTAGAGTGAAGGATTGTTTTCTAGAGAACTCTTTTGGATGCTATTATCCTATTTAGGTTAATAGTTTGAAATGGTTTAGAGTTAATGATATTTCTAACAATCTACTTGTGATTTTAATTGGAAATTTCATTCTCTTGTTTTTTTTATGTAATATGCTTGTATCTCAATAAATAGGAATGAATAATTAATTATCTCTAGTAGTTGAATCACCCTGTTCCATGCCGGTGCTGCACATGTAGAATGGCCAGAACTCATCAATTAATAGATCCTACCGAGGAAATCTTGTCCAAAAATTGACATGATCAGATAATCCTAACTATCTAAGACATTTTCCTGGACAGTGAAGGAAAAAATTTCTAGGTGTCCTAGAAAAGCCTGTCAGATTATCAGGATCCTCAGTCATGTTATATGTTGGTGTTTCTTGACCCCACATGTACCCTGTGTACAGAGAACAGGTTGGTAAGAAGTGCAGTTGATCTAACCAAGTATATCTTTTAATGAAACTTAATACTTACCCAAGAATAAGTGCCTTTGGAGCATGGATGAATTATAACAATAAGCAGCTAAGAAACCCTTCCATTATCAACCATCAAAGGTCACTATTTTTCTCTTTCTTCTTTTCTAACTGTGGTTTTGTCTTTCTGCAGGTGGAATGGATGTTTATGTGGCCATGGGTAGCTTTTCAATTATGGATCAATCTCAAGGGAAAAAGATAATAGATGGATTTGCGACCAAGAGTGAAGGTTGGAAATTATTATTATTATTATTATCTTTTATTATTTTTTATTTTTGACACATTTACAATAAACTCTCTTGTTTTAAGGATTAGGCAACATTATTTTAATTACAAAAATACCAATTGTCTCTTCTTTCTACAATACTGACCTTTATTAATGTGCCCTCTTTTCATTACTTACATTTAAACGTTCTTGTCACATGGTTTGACGATTATTATGGACAGACGGTTTATCTGAACCGTCCTTTTCTTAACCAAAGTCTACTATGTGGCACTTTTTTCTTCTCTTCTTTTCACCTTTGTCAAATTGGGTAGACATGCTACTGATAATTTTAGCTCTCCAATGACACTAGGAGGAATATAAAGATGAATAAATCTTTGATGATGGACTACATTATGAGACATGTGGCAGTCTTAAGGACTATTGACTATATGGATGTTTGGCCTATCCTAGGTGGATTTGTAGACCAAAAAACAGTCTGATTGGTGATCTATAGACAATGGATTAAGCATTTCTCATTGGGGGTTTTATATGTTTTATTCGAGAATTCTTTTAGGCAATCAAATCAGATGGCTAGAGATCATCAATCATGACAATTGTTGGTGTGTAGCTCTATCATGGGGACAACCAATCATTCATGAAACATTAGGCCTGAAAAGTGGAACACTCTTAGAGACCAATGACCCTGTGGATGTTTGGGCCATCCCTAGGTGGACCTAGACCAAAAATCAACCTGATCGGTGATTTATAACTCGGTGATTTATAACTGTTGTATTTCAGTTTGTTCATGGGTTTATTTTTTTATCGTGGTATTCAAAGATTATTTTAGGTACTAAAATGCAACGTCTAGATATCATCAATCAGGCTGATTTTTGGTATATAGGTTTCCTTGGGTATGAGCTAAACATCCATATGGTCGTTGGTCTCTAAGAGTATGCCACATGGCATTTTGAGTGTAGCCTGACACTAAAAATAAGTCTGATTAGTGTTTTAAAGCGTTGGATTGGAGTCAGTTCCATGGGTTGATTTTTAACCGTGGAATTTGAGAATTATTGGAGGTACAAGATCTAAAGGTTTGAAATCACTAGTATAGGCTCATTTTGGTATTTTGGTCAAAGATCTAAAGGTTTCAATTCACTAATGGGCTGATTTTGGTATGTCATTCCACTTAAGGATGGGCCAAACATCCAATGGTTACTTTTGGATTTGAACCAATGACTCAAATAATGCTTGAATTCTAGGGTTAGGTCTGATTAGTGATTTTTAAGCGTTGTATTGGAGCCATTTTCCCGGGTTGATTTTTAAACGTTGAATTCTAACATTATTTGAGGTACAAAGATCCAAAGGTTTGAAATCACTAATCATGCTGATTTTGGGTATGTAGGTCCACCTAGGGATGGGTCAAACATCCTTAAGGTTGGTTGTCTCTAGATGTCTGCCACCTAGCTCATACTGGGGTCCCTTATATACATTGATGAGGGACGTCCGTCTAAACGCATCTCCAATCTCAAGATCTAAAGGTAAATCATCCTTTCAGGTACAAGATCTAAAGGTTTGAAATCACAATCTCAAGATCTAAAGGTAAATCATCCTTTCAGGTACAAGATCTAAAGGTTTGAAATCACTAAAATCAGCCTATTAGGGAAGTCCGTCAATGATTTAGTACAAGATCTAAAGGTTTGAAATCACCAAAAATAAGCCAGCTTAGTAATTTCAAACCTTTGGATATTTGTACCTCTTAACAATGCTAGAATTCCACGGTTCAAAACCAACCGTGAAATGACTCCAATCCAACGCTTACAAATTACTAATCAGACTTATTTTCGGTATGTAGGTCCACGGTAAGGATGGGCCAAACATCCATATGGTCAGTGGTATCTAAGAGTGTGCCATATGGCTCATATGGTGGTCCATCATCAACGTATCTAAGAGAATGTGCCAGTACAACCCGCATTACTGATGCATCATTTCTTTAAATGGAAGTACAACCCGCATTAATAACAAGTACAACCCGCATTACTGATGCATCATTTCTTTAAATGGAAGTACAACCCGCATTAATGACAAGTCTGGTGGTTATGAATTTTGTAATTTTAAAGAGTAGATGGCATTTCAGTCATGAGAGCAAAAGTTAAACAACCCATTTAGAGTCAAAGACAATGGGCTGATCAAAGGAGGAGGGGCAACAAACTGATAGAACTGGGCGTCATTTCTGTTATAATGGTCGTTGGAATGCTAACCCCCTTTTTCAAAGTTTTGGCTGGCCCTTTTTTCGTTATAAACGTCATTTTAAACCATGGGTCGACCAATGGATGGGCCATACATTTAGTCGGCGGAAAGAGTATTCCACATGGCATTTAAGGAGGAGGTGACTTCAAATCTTGAGTAAAAATTTTTCGGAGACCACACCTTACTAAAAAAATGGAAAAATTATGTATAAGTTTGTATTTAAAAAATACAGTGTTTAGTCCTATATGCAAAAGCTTGGACACTTTAGATAAAATGTTGGCCCAATAAGGCCCATTTTATTGTTACCATTAGGGGTGTCAATCCGACCCTCTTGTTAGGGGCCCCGCCCGGCCCAGCCATTTGAAAGCCTTAAAAAGAGGGTTTTTTTTATATAAATTTCAGGCCCTTAGGGCTGGGCTGGCCCTTCTAAATAAGGACCGTGTTAGGGTCACACTAAAGGGGACCCGGCTCATAGCAAATCATCTATGCTTTATTTATTTTTTTTAAAATTTTATTTTTTAACATATCTTTTTTTAAGATAACGACACACTAGGTGCATGGTATATTCAAAACTAAATTAAGTTGTCTTTTTTTTTTTTTTAATAAAAAATGAGTTGGTCTAAAGTTACTTGTCGACTATTAATGAGAATTCCAGGCTACCTAGGGGATCTAACTCTTTTGAAAAAACAAAACATACAAAAGAAATGGGAAAAATCGATTGGCATGGTCTCCTGTTAGCTTCATGTGTCACAACGTTATTGGTGTTCGACATTACAATTATCCTAAAAAGATATAATTTTAGGCAATTTCCAAACGATTGGGCGTTACAAAATTATGAACGGCCCAAAATCGTTTCTATTTAGATAAATTTCAGACTGGTTCAAAATCGTTCCAAAATTACTTCTAGGCCCTAACTCTACCCTGATCCGACCCTGGCCCTTGAGGGTAGGGCTATGGCCTAGCCAGTTCAGGCCCTCTAAGGGCTTGGGCCTCACCCTTAAAAGTGAGGGTAGGGCTAGGCCCTACCTTGGCCTGGCCCTTTGAAAGCCCTAGTTACCATCCATAATTTCACAAAATTCTAAAAATACCTTGTTGCCTATTCAAAAAGGCAAGTTTAATTTATAGTGAGGTTGGCGCATAATGTTGTGTGTACTTGTGCTAGCTCTTAAACCTATAAGTTTCCCACCCGAGGGCTTGGGCCTCACACTTAAAAGTGAGGGTAGGCCCTACCTTGGCCTGGCCCTTTGAAAGCCCTAGTTACCATCCATAATATCACAAAATTCTAAAAATACCTTGTTGCCTATTCAAAAAGGCAAGTTTAATTTATAGTGAGGTTGGCGCATAATATTGTGTGTACTAGTGCTAGCTCTTAAACCTGTAAGTTTCCCACCCTCCATCTCTCATTTCCCTCCATTTCAACCCGTATGCAAGCCCTTTTTCTCCATTAAAGAAGGTGAATAAGATTCCTTGAACAACTAGAAGGTCCTAGAATCTTCATTTGTGCTATATTGGACGTATATGTTTTGCGAAGAAGAAGAAAACTCCAATATCTCTAAGTTCAAGGCATGTTCAAAGCTTCATCTTTCTTCAGGGTCGAACCAGTAATAGAGTGAGATGATGATGGAGAGATGATGAGAAAATGTATCTGAACGAAGAGGAATCTTTGTAGCAACGGTGAAACGGATCACTGTAATAATAGTGAAACGAAAATATTTTTTTCAAAAAAATCAACCAACTTGGTTGAACAAATACCATTTTTTTGTAAGTCAATATTTGTTTCCAATTTAAGTATTGTGTTGAATCAATAACACAGTTAGACAATTGAAAGTTCTCCCAAAGTAATCCAAAGATACCTATGGGGGGTGAATAGGTATTTAAAAATTAATCTAGTAATTAACATCCTGCTTCAATAGGTGCTTTATTTGGCACGGCATGCTCCAATGGTGCAATGATACATCTCAACGCATTGTTTGGATTGGAGTCATTTTCATGGGATGATTTTATCGAGGGAATTTGAGCATTATTTGGGGTTCAAGATTAAAACGTTTGAAATCACTAATTAGGTTTGTAGGTCCACCGTCCACCTAGGGATTGGCCAAACATCCATAAGGTCAGCATCCTCTAAAAATGTGCCACATGGCTCATATTGTGACAGCAGATCAGCCAATCATGGGTCGATTTTAACCATGTTATTTTGAGCATTAAATGGGTTTTGACTCTTGGACCCATAAAGCTACCATATGCTGTATTTTAGCATGGGTCGGGTACTGGTGACCAATAGTTTTGACCAACACCTACCCTCTAGAAGATGAATCAATGCTGATTTTTGTTGAGGATGATCTCCTCACCATATAGATAACCCCAACAAAAAAATAGGCCCATTCTGAAATTTCTAACCCCGTCAAACTTGGTTTTCAAGTTACACGGTAAAAATGGATGGTCCATAATTCTTCAACTTCTAAACCAATCTATGAATATCAGAATGATTTGTATTTTTGTGAGGATGATCTCCTCACCATAGAGATCATCTTCACCAAAAATCAGCCATCGATTCATCTTCTATGAGGGTACACCAAGGTGTTGGTCAAAAATGTTGGTCAAAACTGTTGGTCACCACATTGGTGATCTCTAGTCAATTGATCCGAGTACCAAAAAATATAATCCAATGGCCAGATATCACCAATCAACGGGGCCACAGTGACATTGGAAAAGTCACGTGCGGCTAAATTTTCGGAGATGTCTACAAAATCCAAGTCCGCCCTTTTTACTTCTTCTCGGAAGACACAAAACCCTAAAAATTTCCTGACTCTTTGTTAAAGAAGTGAAGATGAAAAAGAACAAGAACAGTGGGTGCGAGATGGGGAACCTCCCACAGGATATCATCGTCGACATACTCTCATGGCTACCCGTCAAGTCACTCCTGAGATTCAGGTGCGTATGTAAAGACTGGCGCACTTTAGTTACCAACCCTAGTTTCGTTAGCCTGCACTTGAATCGAGCGATTGAAAACAAGGACGATCGCCTGAATCTTATCGTTAAATCTGGACCCAATTTATTTAACCTCAACCCCTTTTTCATAGACTGCAAAGATGCATGTAGTGATCCAGTAAAGCTCCATCTACCGAGTTCGCCCATGGAGGTAGCGGGTTCTTGTAATGGCTTGGTATGCTTACACTTTATCCGCCATTCCATATTCATATGGAATCCATCTACAAGAGAATGCAAGAAATTAGTTGATTTACCCCCCTGTTATGACCATTTTCTGGGATTTGGTTACAGTCCCACCACTGAACAATACAAGCTTGTGAGAATTGTATATCTTGGTCCGAATTATGAATCTTCTCAGTCCCAAGTCGAGGTTTACACACTAGGCACGGATTCATGGAAAAGAATTGGAGATGCTCCTTCTGCCGTACGTGAACTATCATCTGGGGGGCCTCACGTGAATGGAGCTATTCACTGGATTACTTTCTCTTTAAAAGTAATCATTTCTTTTGATATTGGAGATGAGGAGTTCCGAGAAGTGCCACAACCCGACTTTGGGAAGCAGAATCCCAACAAGAGTTTGGGGGTGTTGGAAGGATGCCTTTGCATAGTTTGCAATTTCTCTGATAGCCATGTGGAGATATGGGTAATGAAGGATTATGGCGTGAGGGAGTCTTGGACTAAACAGTTCAACATTCGACAACTACCAGTAGCTATCTATTTGAAATACTTGAAGCCTTTAGGATCTTCAAAGAATGGTGAAATTCTACTACTAGAAAGGAATAATAACGATATAATTTTGTACAACTCAAAAAACAAAAGGATTTGGGATCTCAAAATTCATGGTTTTCCGAATTGGTTTTCAACTGTAGCTTATGTGGGGAGTCTTGTTTCGCTCAAAGGCTGACAATGGGGTTGGGGGACTACAACAAGAATAAAGGAAAAATGAAGGTAGAACTAACTTGTATCCTATCATGTACAATATTTTCTACCATATATTGTTTCGGTATTGTCTTTGTTATATAATGTATTCATCATCTATGCCTTATCTTAAATGTTAACACGAATCCTATTTCACCATTCAACTCAATTTAGAGCTAAATTTTCTATCAATGCTTGTTATGGATCACATTTTTATTCTCAAAATGGACATAGTTGTCACAGGTGGTTTAGACTGCAATAGTTCGTCAAGTGACCGGTGCTCTGGTGGCTCGAGATATAGGCAACAACAGAATGTCCATATTAGCCCCTAGGATCTCATCGAGAGAACTATTCTTGTTGTTTCCTTCGATCTTATGGATAGTAGAGTTGCTTTCTTTATGTCGTGCCTTGTAATATCTGTTTATTTAGAGTCATTTCAACTGCATAGGGTCGGTTCATAAATAGTCTTCTATATTGTAAACAAGGATATGACATCTGCATTTCTTCATGTAATGGTGCACGAGTATCACCGCCTGCCTTATCTACTTATTACTTTGATACATTTGATTATGTCATTTGTGGAGCCTCACTTGTCTCAGAGCTGATGTTTGAGTGAGCAAATGGGTAAAGAGGAAAATGGGAGAAAATAAAGAAAGGCTGGAGTTTTATTATTCCAATGTCTTCTCTATACACATAATTTTATCCAGTTGTGTTTATGTTTTCTGTCATCTATGTTTGAAAGTAATTCTTCCTTTTATCTGCCAAACAAATTCATGATGTCTATTACGGAGTTACTTTGTAATTATATAGCTATTCAATCTCATTTTTCTCTCTGAACTTAGGGATGAGTGGCATACTATTTTGGGTGAGTATACATGTCCGAGGAAATAGTTGTTTCTATCTTGTCCCATAAAGATTCATTGTTGGTTTAACTGAATAACTAAACCGAATAGATAGACCTTTCTTTTCGTTTTAGGATGGATCTTCTCAATTGGAAGATCTCTTATATAGGCAATACACTTTCAGCTGACGAGGTTAGTTCTAATTGTTTTATTCCAAAGCAAAAGATATCCATGTGACTGGTTCGTCCTATTCAATTATTCACATCCAAGAAGAAAGCATCTTGGTTGGAGTTAACTTGGGAGATAAGGATTTGTCGGAGGTTGGAGAATCTGGAAGCCATGATTTGGCAAGGATTTTGTTGCTGATATTGTGAAGCCTTACTATGGTCTCAAGTCTTCAAATCTATTGGGCGCTGTTGATTTCTGATGCAATAAGATAAGATTGAGCATTTTTGAATGTTGAACGCATCTTAAAAAAGGAGTTTGTAGAATTTCCATGTTCCAACTTCCAAGTGAAAGAAAAAAATCCTGAAAAACAATTGGTGTGTGTGAATCAAAAAACTTGCCATTTTCTCAAGTCAGGGATTGCAAAGACTTCTACATCATTGACTATAGAAGACCCAAGCATACAGTGATTGAAAGAGGTTATCATATATCAGGTGGTTTGATTGTTACATTGCCGTTCTGAATTACTAAAAAAAAAGAGAGTTCTGATAGCCAAATAGTAATTTGTGAAGAAATACAGGTATTATAGGCCGTCAATGCAATCTTCATAATATTTCGAAACAGTAGCTTAAAATACTAGGGAGGGCTCAACTTTTGGAATAGCACCCATTACACAGAACAGGTAATTCAAGTATCTTAGCCATTTAATCTTGATCTAGTTGTTTCAATTGTTCGTTCAGATTGAGAATGATGCTCCTGTTCGTCAATCCTGAATAGGTGGACGAAATCTAGGATGGAGCATAGCCTAAAAAGGATGGAGACAGCCCCTATGCAGTTTGTCCTCTTTGAGAACCAATATCGTTTTGGGTGTTTCTACAAGAAATAACGAATATGAGATAGAGACAATGAAAAAGAAAGACCATGAAAAAAAGGCATAAAGGTAGCTAGGTTTAATAGAGAGCAGGAGAGAAGCAAAAAGGAAGAGAAAGAAAATGACTAACTGGATTGTTTTTGCTGATATGCTTGACGAACTGCCACATTTATATCATTGAGGGAAGGAACCTAAGTGGCCAATGTTTGAAAAGCTTGAACAAACCTGCCCCATTGATCAATCAAGGGACTTATTGGTCTGTATTTTTTTTTTTTGTAAAAAAAAGTATAAAGTAAATTTCCCTGCTTTTTATCTGCATAACGAACTTGGACTCCAGTGCAAGCATCAGCCATTCCAGTTAATTTCAAAACCGTACCTTCTGTTGTGATCTATACAATTGTTGCTTGATTCTTGCTTCTGTTTTGTCATTTTGTCAAGAGTAAGGATTGTTTTCTAGAAAACTTTTTTGGTTTCTATTATTCTTATTCTATTTTGAGTAGTAGTTTGAGATGGTTTAGAGTTAAATGATATTGCTAACTATCTCCTTGTGATATTAATTGGGAATTTCATTCTCTTGCTTTTTTAATGTAATCTGTTTGTCTCTCAATAAAGAGGAATGAATCGGTGCAATCTCCCTGTTCCATGCAAGGTTCTACTAAGAAAATTTTGTCAAAAAATTGACATGATCTGATGATCCTAACCATCTAAGACATTCTCCTGGACAGTTGAAGGAAAAAAAAATCTAAGAGTCCTAAGAAAGCCTGTTAGATTGTCAGGATCATCAATCATGTCAAATTTCTTGACCCCACATGTACCCCGTGTACAGAGAACAGATTGGTAGGAAGTGCTGATGGTCTAACCCTAGAGCGGGTATCTTTGGAGAATGGATAGATTATTACAATAAACAGCTAAGAAACCCATGCATTATCAACCATCAAGGTCACTTTCTCTCTCTTCTTTTCTAAACTGTGGTTATGTATATCTGCAGGTGGAATGGATGCCTATGGGGCTGTGGGGAGCTTTTCATTCATGGAACAATACATGGATTTGTGACCAAGAGTGAAGTTTGGAAATTATAATTCTTTTAGTTATTTATTTATCAGTTACAATAAACTCTCCCGTTTTAAAGATTAGGCAACATCATTTTAAGGTTATTCAACATTGTGTAGTGGTTTGTGAGGAAATTTTTTGAGAAAATTTAAATAAATCCAATTTAGAATCAACTATCGACATGTTGATTAGTTCCACTACTTAGAATCAATCCAAACCATGGGATTTTGGGATATGAGTCATCTGAGAGGTGATCCATCAAATGTTTGGTCCAGATGTATGGATACCTGCACCAATAATTTGGATAATTGAGGTTCTATGAGTATCCCATTCGTATGTGACCTACGAATAAGTATACTTGAAACGCGGCCATGATTAGAGTAAGGATTGGGCTCAGGGGACACCCATTTTGGCGTACCCACAGAGAAGATGAATCAATGGCTGATTTGGTGAGGATGATCTCTATGCTGAGGAGATCATCCTCAAAAATTCATTTCATTCTGATATTCGCAGACTGGTTTAGAAGCTGAAGAATTATGGACCATCAATTTTTACTGTGTAACTTAAAACCACATTTGATGGGGTTAGAAATTTCAGAATTGGCTGATTTTTTGTTGGGATGATCTATATGGTGAGGAGATCATCCCCACCAAAAATTAGCCATTGATTCATCTTCTATGTAGGTACGCCAAAATGGGGGTCAAAAATGGGTTGCCCCCCTCCAATGTTCTCAATCTCTGTGAATAGGTGCTCCACTGGTTATTTTGCAAGCAAACGGGGATGCGAGTACTTTGCGACAAGATCTCAATATCTTTTTTCTGTTTTCTATGGAGGTATTTTCAGCTCTTATAAGAAGAAAAATAGCAGAACCGGTCTTCAAATTACATCTAAAATGTGTAAATCCCCATGTTTCACCTCTGTTTTGCAAACAAACTTGATGGTATTTTTGAGAGGTGATGTCGAATAGACCAAAAGGTTGGGGAATATTAGACAACTTCAATGATGTATATTACTGAGCTACCATTGTATCTTGTATAGACCTTCGATCTCATTTTTCTTTGCTAACTTAGGGATGGGTGGCATACTATTTTGGCTGAGTATATGCGTGTCCAAGGAAATGGTTGTGGCTATTTGCTCCCATAATGATTCATCGGCCGGTTTAACTGAATAACTAAATAGAATAGTGTTAAGGGATAAAATCGGGATAGCCGTCCGATCTCCGATCCGATCCTCCCACAACAAGCAATCACAAGTTAATCCAATTATAAATACAAAAATTAAGAATAAATCAAAGATAACACAGTACTTAAGTGGTTCATCGCCGGTTTGTGGGTGATGATACCATAGACCTGGGTTCAAAACCCGCCTTCACCGAGTTACTGATCTCCTTGAAAATAGTCTTTAAAAAAGAGATATAAATAGTTAGTTAAAGAAGGCACTTTAATGAATTCTATCTACTTTTGTTTTAGCTTGATTTTATTCTTTAATTTCTTTTGCTATGTAAGCAAAGAATAAATCTTTGATCGTATGGATGTTTGGCCACCCCTATGTTGACCTACATACCAAAAATAGCCTGATCAATGCATGATTTCTAATCTTTGGATCTATGTACCCCAAATAACGCTTGAATCCATCAAATCAAATCCAACGGTTAGAAATCACTAATCATGCCAATTTTTGGTCCTTATGTCTACCTTGGGATGGGCCAAATATCAATACGGTCAATAGTCTCTAAGAGTTTGCCACGTGTCTTATACTTTGGTCCATCATCACTCTCATCAGGGAGGGGACATCATCAAAGATTTATTCCAAAGAGAAAATGAGCACTTTAATGAATTTCATTAACTTTTGTTTGAGCACGACTTTATTCTTCATTATTTATTTTCCTTTGTTAATTAAAGAATATATTAAAAAGGCTCGGGATCAGGGGACAACAATTTCTTACAACTATTTTTAACAACCATTTGGCGGACTCACATAGAAGATGAATCAATGGCTGATTTTTGGTGAGGATGATCTCTATGGTGAGGACCATAGAGATCATCCTCACAAAAATTCAAATCGTTCTGATATTCGTAGACTGGTTTAAAAATTGAAGAATGATGGACCATCTAATTTTTTTTTTTTTTTTGTGTGTAACTTGAAAACCAAATTTGATGGGGTTAGAAATTTCGGAATGGGCTGATTTTTTGTTGGTGTGATCTATATCATCCTCACCAAAAATCAGCCATTGATTCATCTTCTACGTGGGTCCGCCAAAAATGGTTGTCAAAAATTGTTGTTTCCCGATCCTGACCCTAATAAAAAAAAGGATAATTGTAGCATCCAACGACAAAAAAAAAATGGCAAACAAAATCGTGACACGTGTATCTAAGGAAACGGGGAGACCATGCCAGCCAACCGGATTAACTCTCATTTACAAGCAGCATATCATGAGATACTCTATTTTTCGAGTTGCTACGGAAGAACTTCCCAAACATGAAACATGGCAGCGTCTGCTTCCAACTCCCGTGTAGTAGTTAGTCACAGAGATGCTTATAGAGCAGCAGTTAAAGGGGAATTTGACGTTCTCCACGAGTTCTACACGAGAGAACCCACGTCCCCGATTAACGTTTCAGGCGATACAGTCCTTCATGTACTTGCTTTCAAAGGTCAAACCAACGTCGTCTGCAGGCTTTTAGATTTGCCGTTGCCCATACATGGCCTAAGGACACAAAATGGTAGAGGAGACACCGCACTCCATGAAACTACTAGGGCTGGTTCTATGGCGATTGCTGAGGCCATGGTACGCAAGGACGAGAGCCTAGTCTCCACCCGCAACCTGCTTGGAGAGACACCCTTGTTCTTGGCTGCGTCATATGGACAGAAGGAGATGTTATGCTTTCTCTCTTCCATAAATGGGAGTGAGAATGGATTGAAAAGAAATGACGGTTCCACCATTCTTCACGCTGCTGTGATGGGGCAGTTCTACGGTATGTCTAGTTTTTTAGTATTATTCAAGCAGAGATTAATGGCTAGTTTCCTTTGCAATGAATCTTTGTGAATATCTATACTCTGCCAATCAGGTCTGGCGCTAGAGATAATTGCATTGTACCCGGCTCTCGCTTTCACTCGTAATGAATTGGGGATTACAGCTCTTCATCTCTTAGCCCAATCTCCCACCTCTTTCAGAAGCGGGACAATTTATACACACATAAATCTTGGCTCCTCCTCATTCATTCCTCTGGATATGCTTGCGATTATCATCTACTTGTGTATGTTCTTCACACCTTCCATCTATTATTTATTTATTATTATTATTATCGAAAATTTCATAAAAGAAAATAAATTTAAATGTATTTGCAAAAACAAAAACAATTTTATGACATTGCCAAAAAAAAGTAACTAAACAACCTTTTAAAGGGCGTTACTGTCTGACAAAAATTAAAGCTGCAAAAAGCTGACAGACCTCCTTTAAAAGGGCCTTTTCCCATAGAGCATAAAACTTGTGTCACAATAAGAGCCACATGTCACACTCTTAGTGGACGCTGTCCGTATGGATGTTTGGCCAGTCCCTAGGTAGTCCTGCAAACCGAAAATCCGCCTGATTAGTACTTTACAACCTTTGGATCTTTGCACTCAAATAATGCTCAAATTCCTATGGTTAAAATCAACCAATGAAAATAACTTCAATCCAATGCTTATAAATCACTGATAATGTTTATTTTTGGTGTGTAGGTCCACCTAGTGAGTGGCCAAACATCCATACGGTCAGCGCCCATTAAGGGCATGCCACGTGGCTCGTATTGTGACACACGTTTTATACCTCTATGGTCAAAGAGTAAAACTTGTGTCACACGATGTTGTGACGGAAGCTGGTCACAGCACTCAATACGAGCCACGTGTCACATGATCAGAGGTCACTGACCGTATGGATGTTTGGCCAGTTTGTCGGTGGACCTACAAACCAAAAATCAGCCCGATTAGTGATTTACAGCCTTTGGATTTTTGTACCCAAATAATGCTCAATAATGCTCAAATTCCTACCGTTAAAATCAACCCATGAAAATAACTTCAACCGAATCGGTTAGAAATCACGAATCAAGCTGATTTTTTGTGTACCGGTCCACCGAGGGACTGGCCAAACATCCATATAGTCATCGTCCTCTAAAGTATGCCACGTGGCTCGTATTGAGTGTTGTGATCTGCTTCAAGTTTTACTCATGGTCAAACGCCCTTTTAAAGGGCGTCTGTCAAGTACAGACTGTACCCAAAGGGCGTTTCGTTACTTTTTTTGCAAACGTCAGAAAGTTGTTTTTGTTTTTACAAATACATTTAAATTTATTTTCATTTATGAAAGTTTCCATTATTATTATTATTATTATTATTATTATTATTATTATTATTATTATTATTACCAAGGAAATAAATTTCTATTTCGAGGTTTATTTCGACAAGCCTGGGAGTGGAAATATTTCAACCACTGTGGAAATGATAGAGATATTATAAAAAATTTAATAAAAGTTTAGGAAATGATAAAATAAGCATAAAAACACTTATAAACTATCAAATCATAATATATTATAAGGAATATTTTTATATTCAAGTTTGACAAAGATTCCGCATGACATAAAACATTCATGTAACCGTTCCTACGAGTACTATACCAGTGTAGTGTGAAGATGTCGTGGTACGCATACTTCGTAGACTAGAAGACAGAGACATCAAAGATCAGATGGTTGACGACATGAGTCATTTCAGTATTGCCCATTTGTCGGTTATAGATCGTGTACGCTCGCTTAGGAATGTAAGTGACTAGTGGCCATAGGAATATGTTTAAATTAATAAAATATAATAGTCAAACTAGTCATTGGACAGACCCGAGTCTAAGTCAATGTTATTGACTTCTAGGAAAGTCCAATCGATTGGACTATTTGGGCCAATCGATTGGAGACCTCTGTAAAATCGATTAGAGTCTACGAGACAAAACTTGATCAGAGCCCAATCGATTGGAGACCTCTGTTAAATTGATTGGAGCTTACGGGACAAACTTATTTAAAGTCTGATCGATTGACTTATAAATAATCGATTGGATTTACGAAAGAAAAACTCATCCGTACAAGACCAATCGATTGGACCTAGAGTACAATCGATTGGACTTCACGTGGATTGAGTCTTTCTCAGATCCAAAATTTTAATTTCCACTCTCTCACGTTCTAAAAGTCTGTGGGTTACGAATTCTATAAATATAATCCTATGCCTTCTCTAAACACACTTCTATACATATTGAATAGAGAGAAGAAATGTTTATTTATTAGAGTGTCCATTCGAAGAGCAAGAAGCTTGTTTCTCATAAATATCGTGTGAGCTTTTTCCTCCTCTAGATCAAAGCTTGATCCATTACTCAGCGTAGGTCTTCCACATAGATATTTGACTTAGTAGCCTGAGTGTACCAGTGTAACTCAGCACCTATTGAGCAACCTAGGGTTTAGGGTGTATTGAATCCTTCACCTTCGGCAAAGGTTGGAGTGTTGAGAATTAAGATTGGAGTTTTTAATTGACGGTTGGTTTGGGGTGTACCAAACTGAACAAGCGGACAATGCTTCTTGGCTGAAAGGGCGCGCGTGGACTCGTAGCGTTGATTCAGAGGACATGGACGCATCAGCAGTAAGCCTTGGCTAAGGTTGGAAGCTGTATTTGCAACGGTGCTGTGTAGGTAACCTTTGTTTCGTTTAACTTTTCAATTAGTGATACTTTCCATCTGGACGTGGTCCTGTGATTTTTCCTTGGCTAAGGTTTCCACGTAAAACTCTATTGTCTTGTGTGATTGTTTGTTTATATTCTGCCATCTATATTGATTAGATCAAACGCCGAAAAAAAAAATACTACGGAGGTATATTCGATTTAAATCAATTGTGATAATCCTTTATCAAACAACTAAGGTATGCGATTTTATTTCCCTACCAAAGATCAAGAAAACTGTTTAGGACTAATTGATTTTAAATACCTAATCAACCCCCCTTTCTAGGTATTTCTAGTTAAAGAGAACGGGCCGGTTGTTATTTCATATATAACTATATGTAAATTGAAAATAAATCATCATAGTTTTATAAAATATTGAGGCATGTATTTGATAATTCGACAACTAGAAATGAAAAATGAGTAGAATCATCAAATAATTTCAAAATAAATTCATTACATTCAAATATGTTTTTAAATTAGTAAGTGCACACATTAGAAAGCCCGCAACCACGCAAAACAAGAACAAGCAAAAGGAGTAATTTAGCAAAGTAAAACAAAAAAACTTTTAAGAGTTTGATGCCCATGAACTATTGAAACCAAATTTACATAACATATACATAGATTTGATGGATTAGGTTTCTTTGATATTTTATACCTTTTAATTTTTAGTTAAGTAATTATTATTAATAGCTGAAAATAGTTATAAATTAAGGTATTGTCATCTAATTCACTTACATTAATGTCATAATACTATGAGTACTTTTAAAAAAATTAACTACTGTCAACTTGTATCATTTGTTGAATTTTGTTTTAAATTTTAAATATTTCTTTAAAACAAATTGATGCATCCAAGTTGTAGATCGGGGTTATGTAACATATAATTAATTCATGCATAACCATAGATGTTTAGGGTGAAAACTAATGAAATCAAATGGAGTGCCGTGGGCACAGGCCACCCACTAGTATAAAGCAAGTGAGAATGGCTGTCTTATTCCCCTCTTATCTTATCTGGCTTCAATAAAGAGTGGCTGAGATCCATTATTTTTCATATCAATGGCTGAGATTAACTCCCACCTGATTTAATTTTGGCAAATATATGCTTTGTCGGGGAGTGTTGTGGGCACAATCCACCCAGTAGGATATATATATCACAATGATTTTTGCCATTGTTTCATCATTTCTCCCTGTGTTCGCCCCCATTTCAGCCCAAACCCTATTTCTCACAGTCCTAACCCTAATAGATACTAAAAAAACCTCTAAATCTTTGAAGATCTAACAAGAATATTCCATTTGGGTAGCACCGTAGCAAACCCAGTGAATCTTCAATTTAGAGAATGGGAGGTTCTCAAAAGCTTCACACTCTTGATCTTTTTCTAGTAATTTTTTCACTGGTGAAGTTCCCACTTCTACAAGTCATCTGAAAAGCCTCCAATACATGTGAGTAAGAAAATTGATAAAATGAAACAAGAGTTATATATTTTCTGAAGTTTCAATGTTCTTGGTCTTAATCTGAAGAAGGAAGCCCATACATATTGGTATGAATCTAATAATTGGTTTTTGAATTGGAATCAAGAGGCTTAATAACACCAGTACTCTCACTGGAGCATTCCATCTGTCTATGGCTAGCTAACTTGACCTAGCTTGCTTTTGCGTAAATCTCTTGACCACCTAGTTGTATTATTAGTCTATATACCAATCTTCTTTTATTGCAATGGAGATTTCTATCCGTAGAAGGTTTATATAGATTTGTTTGACATTTTTCACATATTTTTTTTGCATTTTTATGACTTTTACCATTTAAAAAAAAAAAAAAAACTCATCTCGGGATCATGATTTGACCGATCCAGATCGGGATCGGTAGTGGCCGATCCCAAGATTTTGAACCATATATGGTTGATAAAGACTTTGTAACTCAAGTCAGGTTGATGATTTACTCATAAAAATTAAAGAAATGTATGCAGATGGTTTATTGATTTATTAATTTATTAATTTGAATAGGTATTCCTTTGGATACTTGTGAGCTCATGGGGAAGGGCTGCAAGAGAGACGTGGAGGACCAACGTGTTACCAGACCATGGATTTACCAACTGATAAAGAATTTGGAAAGGAACTCCAAATCAGGTGTGTCATGATCTATCTTATCATAAGTTAATATGTTACGCGGATTGCCAGGCCACTTGGGACCTAAGTTTTAGCCATTGAGGCTATATTTAGGGTTGTTAATGGGTTGGGCTGGGCAGGCACAATGGACTGTTTAGTGTAATGGACTGTACTTGGGCTTATCTTAATTTGTAACATAAATGAGCTTATGTCCAGCCCAATCTAATTTCCTAGCACATTTATATTTAGTCATGGGTCAGACTTGGGCCTTAAATGCTTAGGCCCATTACAGCCAGCCTTGGCTTTTACTGTGTAACTTATTTTTGAGAAAACTTTGTGCAAAATTTGGCCATTTTGCAGATAAAATTAATAGTTGCACCTAAAACTTATGTATACCTTTTGACACTGAAATTAACCGCCTCGATGGTATAATATAGAATTTTAAGGCTGAATGTTGTACAGCAAAGCGAGATCCAACGGTCCTAGAATTCTGTTATCTAAAAATAAATTTTTTTTTTTTATTGAGTTGACCCAACTTTTGCCACTTTCTTGCAGGGATCAAAGGACTAGTGAGATGTGAGTACCATTCTCATTTTAAATGTTAGGGTTTCTTGAATATATTTAGTAAGTTCACGTATAATTCGTGAACTTTTCAATGATATGGTAAAATTCCAATATTTTATGAAGAACCATATTATTCTAGTATTCCGATATTATATATATGTGGAATTATATGCGAGTTATTCCCAAACCATTGAAATTAATTAATTTTGAATGCAAAACATGCTTAAAATTCATTTATTTATTATGTATTTTATTGTTTGCTGAAAATTTAACCAAATTGTCAAATGCCAACCCCCGAATTATACTTGAACTTTGTATGCCGAATTGCTATTATGTTCTTGAGTTGCAATCTAGAGCTATACTTAGGTGTGGCAGGCACAAAGGGCCCAATAATTCACCATCTTAGCATTCTCTGGATGACAAATCTTAGGGACTTGAATTTTGAATATGTTGTATGAGATGCACCATATTATTATTGGTGTATCTCATCACATATTCTCCCTGTTGTGTTGTCAGTATAATATCTAATATCAATTAAGTTAGGATATCAATTAGGATATTAGATCGATTAGATTGGTGAGGATTAGCTTCTATATTTATATTTTATTATCTTTACATAAAACCCTTGATTAGGGTCGATGTGATCGTCAAATTATTCAATAAATCTTTGTTCTATCATGGTATCAAAGTCCTTTTTCTTCTGAGAACAAGCTCTCGATTATGCACTCTAAAAGAAGGCTTATTTCGTCATCTCGCATGACTGCCTGTGCCCTTCCACGGTCAACAGTAGCAATTTTGTCATCAATGATAACAAAAGTTGCCAATCCTTTAGCCGCTCTTTCTTGTACATTTCTTGTGAGATATGCATCAAACTGGATTAAAACCAAAATTCCAAAGCTCCCCAACATCTTATTGTTCATCACTAACAATACCATCCATCACTGCAAATCCGATCCTCATCTACCATTAACTATGAGAAACCCTCTCATTTGCAACCCCTTCATGAATAATCGAACCACGACCGACAATCTTCTGCGTAACTCACAATCGTTCATCACCTCCTGACCACCTTCTTCATTCACCATGATATCATTTCCTCTTTATCTCTAGTTATTCTTCTCCTCATGGCTCACAATAGCCATTAACGAGGAGGAGACCCGAATGCATGAACCCACTATTGTCGGAGTTTTTTGCTTCCGTCGCCTCTACTGACGCCAATGTCACCATGAATCGTCATCTCCAGCCATCCTCGACCTGAGTTTTGGGAAACCCCAACAGCCGAAACCCTACCCTCCCTTCCATCTTCCCAATTTTCTCTCTTGTGAAAGAAGAGAAAAAAAAGGTCTTGTTTATGGGCTTTGTCACAAGCCTAAATCTCATTGGCTTCGAGCCGATTGGGAGCCCAAATCCCAATTGTCTCAAGTTAAGCCCCAAAAATAGAAGAAGAAAAAGTATAAGAATAAATTGCCTAATGATTTTAAAGCCCAAGCGAGTGATGTCCAAAAAGGGATACACACCTGTGAGGCCCAAAAAGAGGTCCACACTCTTCTTGTGAGGTATAGAAGAGACCTACACCATTCACCAATAAGGCCCAAAGACATGATAGGTCCACTCCCTTCATGTGCAGTCCAAAAGATGCCTATACACTTAATAGCTTGATGACTCATAGAGCCCAAGCCTATGAGGCAAAAAGATGCCCACACTTATCTAGGCCCAATACAGCTTTTTCTTTGGTCTAACGTAAACCGAATATTTCTTCTTCCTAGGGACTAGATCCCACCGGGTTTTTGGCTGGCATCCACCTTCCTTCATAGTCAATTATGGACATCAAACTTAATCAAGGCGATTTAATCATCTAGAAAAAGTACTCAAAATGGCGATAGCATTTTTCAACAACAATTCAATCTTCAAGGCACTCGATCTCAACAAATTAACGACAATCATTGATCCCCGACCCTCGTGAGATTGAGGGGGAGTATTAGAGAATAATATTGTAATAAGTTGTGTGAGATGCACCATAGCGTTATTGGTGTATCTCATCACATATTCTCCCGGTTGTCAAGATTATATCTAATATCAATTAAGTTAGGATATCAATCAATTAAAATAATAGATTAGATTGGTTAGGACTAATTTCTATATTTAGATTTTATTATCTTTATATAAACCTTTGATTAGGATCAATGTGATCATCCAAATTATTCAATAAATCTTTTTTCTATCATTCTACACACCAAAAATTAGCCTAAATGATAACTTCTAGCTGTTGATTCGAGTAACCTAAAAACTGCTACAATCCCATTGTTAGAATCACCCCATAAAAAATGCTCAAATCCAATGGTTAGAAAACACAAAAAAAAAAATGATAAAAAAAAAACTTGAATTTACCCGACTTAGCCCCCTAAGCAATCGGGCCGGGTTGGGCTTTGAAGTTGAGCCCGTGGCATGCCTTGAGGCCCGCAAAGCTCACACCCTCCCCAAAATTAGAATTTTAAAATCTCCCTCCCTCCGCCCAAAATTTGAATTTTAAAGTTGCCCCCTCTGAAAATCTGAATTTTAAAGTTTCCCGTCCCCTCCACCTCAAAAATTGAATCTATAGCCATTTCGAAAATTTTTTTTTTTTGTTCCGTTTTTCGAAAATTAGGTCCAGCCCGATTCGTGACTCGGCTCTTCAGTCAGGCATGAGGCCCAACTTGACAGGCAGGCCCACGGCCTAGCACACCTGCAGACCATAGGCTAGGCCCAAATCTCTCTCAATGTAAATTTTGTTCTATCCTTGGCAACAACAAATTGAACAAACCCGCGAATCAATGAAATGAAATGGATAAGTGCAAAATTTGTGATTTTTTTATAAAACTATTTGGGATATGATTAGCTTTATTATTCTCTGGTTTACTCTTCTTTGGAGACATGTATTCTTCTAACTTTTATGAAAACAACAAATAAAATTTTGAGGGATCAACAAATTTATCTTGGCAATGATTGAAACTATTCAGGTGTGTCTTCTCATACAAATAATATATTACAGGGTGTCCATGGCTCAGAGAAATTGATGATGCAAAACAAAAGCATAACTGTGCACAGGAACTAGCAAAACAATTGATAGCAATAGAGTCAAATTGGAGATCTTACGTAAACGTGGGAGAAGATCAACCCTCTCACACTTGGACTGTACGAGGTCCCTTGTGGGACAAAAATAACGAGTTGTCCAAAAAAAATATTGGAGTTGAAGACCCGGCCCCTTCTACTTGCCGCTAAGCATGGGATTGTTGAGGTTGTTGATAAAATTCTTGAAGAATTTCCGGAGGCTATTGAGTTGGTCGACGAAAATGGAAAGAACATATTACACATAGCAACGGAGTATCGGCGAGAGCAAGTTTTTGAGTTCTTGAAATCTATAAACTTACCCACAACTAGAATGCTTGCTGATGTTGACAAAGATGGGAACACACTTTTGCATCTTGCTGCAATGCTTGGAGAACATCAGCCAATTTATGTGCTTGGAGCCCCACAACAGATGTCATGGGAGATGTTTTGGTTCAAGGTACTACTTCTACAATTCAAACCATGGTTTAAAAAAGGGCCGTTATAATGCATTCGGATCTCCCCCGTTACATTATGTCCAGATTTAACGCTCAGAAAATAACGACCCTTATTTTTCGTTATAACAAAAATCCAAGGGTTATTTTCTAGAAAAAAAGATTTGTTAAAAAAATCCATTATTACCATTATAATTTTTATTGAAAATTTTCAAATTTAGCACCACTCTTTCTGTTATTTTCCCATTTTTTCATTTATGCCCTGTGCATTACAATCATTTATAATGGCCGTTTTATCAAAAAGAAATGGTAACGCCCCCAGTCGTTATAACGACCGGCCCCTTCTAAACCTTGATTCAAACTACATATACAGTCTACATATATATATATATATATATATATACATAATTGGTAATTAGAGAAAAGATATACATAAGAACAACTAATCAAATTAACGCCACGTGTTTTACGTTTTACATTGGGATGATCATAGGCTAGATGTCTTATATACCATTATACCATTGTAGGGATTAAACTTGGGGATCTCTTACACTAAATTCATTTGGATGAGCATGGCAATTGGATTAACAGACTTCATGCATTTCTTTTTGTTCTCTCTCTTAGCATCTAAAGGCATGCACTAGACAAGCTTTCGTCCAGTGCTATAATCAAAATTGGAAATATGGTCTTCATTTTTTAGCTATACGCACTCATATGGACAATTAAGCAATGCACATAAGTAGTATATAAGTAACAAAATTATAGGATAGGATCATTTTATGCCTAATCTATCGGTTAATTTGCAAATTAGAAGTATTTGACCTTATGATAATTTTGTGCAGCGTGTAGAACATGTCTCCATGCCACACTTATTATCTCTTCAAAACTCCAATGGCCAAACAGCGAAAGCACTATTCACAAAAACTCACAGGAATTTGCTTCAGAAAGCTGAGAATTGGACGAAGAACACAACAAACACCGTCATGGTGATTTCCACCCTTATTGCCACTGTGAACTTCACAGCAGCCATCACTGTCCCTGGTGGTAACGAAAGCACCGGTCTCCCTGTTCTTCTCCATGAGAAAGACTTCACTGTGTTCATGTTATATTTGTTCGCAGCTTTGTTCTTCTCCGTAGGCACTCTAGGGCTCTCTATCGCAGCTCACTTGTCTCGCTTTCACCAAGAAGACTTTTATATCTTCATGCCTCTCAGAATCCTTTTCATTGCCACCTTTCTTTTCCTCTCCGTGGTTTATACTCTTACGGCATTTGCACAAGTTGCCATTCTCCAGGTACAAGGTGATATTCCACGCTCAGAATTTATTTTGGGAGGTTGGGGCATCGCGACAGCTGGCCTACTAACAAGTCTCGTTTATATAGATATATTGTACCCACTCTTCTACCACGTGATAGATGTAGTGCTATTCAAATGGCCGTCTTACAATGGTCACCATTTGTAGAATTTGCTCAATTGATCAGGTTTGTTGTTATCAAAATAAAGAATACACAAGAAAAATCACAGAGAAAATATAATTAAAAAAGCAATGTTTATATGTTCCTCCTCCTTTATGTAATCCAATATTATAGAAATGACTGTTTGGATTGGGTTCTTTCTTTGGTTCATTAATTGTTTAAAACAAGGGAGAACCCACCCTTGTTAAACCCTTTAATTTAGAAAATGCAGATGTTACCCCTTTTGTAGGCTCTACGAAGGGTCATTGAGAAGTATTTCTTATGACCTTGTGTGTACTAGCATTCAGTGCGATGGCCATCACCATTGTACCGCAGCAACAGTTAGACCAGCAAGGATCCCATCTATTACCCTCATACCTATATAATGAATTCTTCTTCTTCTTCTTCTTCTTCTTCAATTTTTGTGGATTGATCGGAGTTAGATAACCCGCTCCACCACTTCTCCTATGTATGATATGTATCTCTTAACCTACCCCAACCCTTTTTAAAAAGTTAGCATGGTTGTAGGGAAGGTAGACTAAGAAAAAAGGAAGGTATAGTAGGTCTCGAATGGCCATTAAAGTGGTGTGGGAGCTAAATTTGCTAACCATGCGGCAGATAATGATATGTAGCTTCCCATACTTCAATATATCTGGCGAAGGTTAATTTAAGAGATTTTAAGAGTAGGATGTTTGATAAGGTTATGAAAGGCAAAGGGGGTCTCTAAATCGAAGTATACTATATGATTAAAGAGTGAGATTAATAAATTAATCAATTTATATTAGAAGGTAATGAAAAGCAAAGAGTACTATATAAATTAGAGAAAAGCAAATACGGACCTCTCAACATCAAGTTAACCCATTATTGAAACCCATATAATTAGGTGTATCGTCTAGATTTTTCAGGTTGTTCGACAAAATATGAGTGATTTTCAAAAACCTGGACCGATGTTCACCAAGACTATTTTGGAGTTGTTCAACTGGCCAGTCCAATTCGGGTTTTGAAACATTGCATGTAAGACATGGTGGCCACTTATATGAATAGTGTAGTATGCGAGCACCCAATCCACCGTCCACATGATAGGGTGCAATACATCTATACATCCACAACCCAATGTGAATGGACATAAAACTAGCTCCTGCAGTTTGTTGATGTACCATGTTTTAGTAGGAAGTCATAGGTATTATTAGAGACAGACATTAAACAATATGTTTTAGTGGGAGGTCATGGGTGGCCCAACCACATCTCGCCACATGGTAGCGGGGAATCAACAATATGTTTCTCAGTTTTCTACAATTTTTTTTTCCATATTAAAAGAAGGAACTATCAAAGTGTTGACCTCTTATCCTAGGTGGTGTAATATGGTAATTATAATGATAACATTTTTTTAATATTTACTTTTAATAAAAATTCTTAAAATTTTAATTGTAGATTAACAATTACAAGTTTTGAATAAGTAACTTAAATTAACCATATGACATTTTTTTGTAATAAAGTCTCAATATTCTATAAATTTTATGTCTTTATTTATGCAATATATCAAATATTTGGGGTTGGCAACATTAATCCTATTTCATCATTCATTTAACTATCAAGACTAGACTCTTTAGATCTTTTCTTAATAATCTACATCAGTTTTGGCCTAATTTGCACCAAATCACTCATTTTCATTGTGTCTCATTGGTTTTTTGTTATACATGCTCAAATCATCTCAACCAACTCTCTTTTATTTTATATGTTAATTAAGTTATTCCAAGATTCTCTCAAAATGTGCATTTCTTAATTATATCTTTTTAGATTTTTGATCATTGCAACATCTATATTTTTAGTGCTGCAACTCAGGCGCGTTGGGTCGGGTTGGGGGTCAACCCTAGCCCAACCCAACCTTAAAGGCTATGAACCCTAACCCAACCAAATTAGGTCGGGCCTATATTTTCAAACCGTAGCCCAACCCTATCGGGTTGGTCAATTTCTTAATATTTTTTATTGGTTGGAAAGATTGCATAAATCTTTTTCATATTAAAATAATTTATTGTTCAATACAATAACCGTTATACTAACCATTAAATAACAGCTTTATTTACTAAAACCTCATGAAAGAAAATATAATATTTTCATAATAAGGGAAAGGTTCATTTAACTCAAATGCATGATAAAAGTTACTAAAGAAATAACCAAAAAAATTATTAAAAAAATTGATATTTTCAATATCAACCCATCACATAAAATGCCAATATATAGTTTGAAGGGCATTTTGCACTCTCACACAAGGGTTGTAGTTTGCTAAGGACGAACATCCATGGGTTGCTGCATTTGCTAAAATGTATTTTGGATGTTTGTCAGTATACTAATACATGTATATAGTTTGTATGTCGGGTTCGGGTGGAGCCCCCCAAGTTGTAGCCCTGCATATTTTTGGTAGTCTTTATATAACATGTTATTTTTTATTCCGTAACATTCTCTCCATGAAGCATAGTTGGTTTTCTACAAAATATCTCTTCATTATCTTTTATAAATTTGATTTTTGAATTAGTAGAACCAATGTCTATTTTTTTTTCATTTTATTGATTGTGAAAGGAAAAGATATAAAACAAAATTTGAAGCACAATTCTATTCGTAATCTCCTCTCTCTATCATCTATGCAATTACCAAAAGAATATGTTGAAGGATATGGCTGCAACTCGGGCGGGTTGGGTCGGGTTAGGGGCCAACCCGACCTTGAAGGCACTCAGTTCGAGCCCAAACCCAACCCGAGGTCGGGCTAGAGAATCCCAGCCCGATCGGATTGGGTATATTTCATGATGGTTTAATGGCATGAGATTATCTCTGAAAATCCCTAACTACCCAAAAAAAAAAAAATTTAAATAGAAGAGAAACGATCCCAAATAGTCTGAAAAAGATCAACATAGTGAATCTTTTGAGACTGCACATTCAACATCCTCGATTAGAACATTCAAGATGGATCTAACACCAAAATCAAATCAAAAACCCAATTTTACAGAAAAAATTGAAACAAATAAATCTAGCCAAAAAAGTTTCTACAGGAGAAATCTGAATACCTGATAAACATAGGTTTGTTAAGGCATGGAGAAGAAAAGCATTGCCGGTTAGGTTTGAGAGAGAGAGAAAGAGGGAATGGAAGGTAAAGGACGGGTTGAGAGAAAGAGAAAGCAGAGAGATGAGAGATCGAGCAACCCTACCTTATATGTATCATCGGGCTCGGGTTGGGTTGGGTTTCCTCAAGTCTCAACCCGAGCAAACCCTGATTTTGATTGGGTTACCTACAATAGAGCCCCAGTGCTGATCGGGTGTTGGATGGCACTAGATTAGCTTTAGGTGATGGTTCCAAGATTCGGTTTGGGGGGGATATTTGGCTTGGGGACTTATGTTTAAAGGAGACTTTTCCTCGTGTTTTCTCCCTTTCGCAATGGAAATGGCAAACTGTGAATTTCTTTTAGAGCGGTTCTTTGTCGGAAGCTAGTTGGCACTTAGATCTCAAAAGGAATCCTTTTGAGTGGGAGAAGGAACAAATTGAATTGTTGCAGGTCTATTTGAAACATTACAATGTTACCAACTCTAATGAGGATCACTTGGTCCGGATCTACTCTAAATTGGGCGAATTCTCGATTCGATCACGAGGCTTTAGCATCCTTGTCAGCTTTTGTACCTTCTCATTTTCCTTACCCTAAACTATAGAAATCCAAAGCTCCCTTGAAAATTCAATTCTTTGCTTGGGCCGCTATCCTTAGTAAGATCCTTACTGTTGAAAACCTGATCATTAAAAAATAGATTTTAGTGGACTATTGTGTTATGTGCAAGGCCAATGGGGAGAACACTAATCATCATCTTATACATTGTGAGTTTGCTAGACAGGTGTGGTTGTTCTTTCTTTCTCACTTGAAAATTGACTGGGTCTTTCCAGAATCCATTGGGAAAGTTTTAAAGAGTTGGCCTCATATTCCTATGTTGGTTAGAGGAAGCTTGTTTTGGAAAATGATGCCGTTGGCAATTATATGGGGATAGTTTGGTTGGAGAGGAATAAGTCTTTGATGGTAAGGAGAGTGCTTTGCATGAAGTCATTTTAAACATTAAGGCTCTTCTATTCCACTAAGGCAGCATATATCATGAGATGAGGGGTTATTTCTTCCAGTGACTTGGTTTTTAGGTTTGATCAGTTATTGTTTTGATTTTATTTTTTTATCCTTGTTGTTTCTTGAGATCTTCTCGATCTCCTTTCTTTAATATATATCTGGACTTATCAAAAAAAAAAAAAAAAAAACAGAGCCCGAGTGCTGAAGAGACCAGCCCAACCCAAGCCTGACGTCGGGTTGAGCCCCCCCACCTCAAGTTATAGCTAGGTGAGGGTGAGATTAATTACTATTTATTTATAACTGAAATCTAAATGTTCATTAAATGAATGAATTGCAAAATAGTGTCATTTATTTTCTACTATACTTCAAGTTTTTAATTTCTTGTGCCAGAATTCCCTGTTCTTAGGACAATCTATATTCCAAAGCAGAAACACACTTGGCCTGCAACTCGCAAAGCACTTGATAGCGCAAGATACTGAACGAAATTACGAAGATTATGGAATGGATCCACATAGAGCTTATGGATGTAAAAAAAACAATATGAGAAATAAGAGCTTAGAAAAACCCCTCATCTTCGCAACTAATTCAGGGATAATTGAATTAGTAATGGAAAATAATTGAAGTCTTCTTAGAATCTATCGAATTCGTTGATAATGAAGCTGGTAAGAATATATTACATTTGGTAGTAGAGCATCGACATGAGTACATTTTTGAGTTGCTTAAAAAGATGGAGAGAGGTAAGACAATGGTGGGAATTGACATAGAAGGTAACACTATTTTGCATATTGCAGCCAATATGAGTACAGATAGACATGTGCGAGGACCCGTCCATCAAATGCAATGGGAGAGTGTTTGGTTGGAGGTATGAGCCATCTATATATGTTTTCTGTAATTATTGATGAGTACCACTACAACTAGTTTCTCACTCAACCAGGGTTTGGTTTCGAGCTATGTTGAAACTGAAACCCATCAAAAAAATGAAATTTCAGGATAAAATGTTGGATTTTTTGAAACTTCGTTGAATTTTTCGTGAAATTTTGAAAGTTCTATAAGTTTTGATTTTTTTTTTAAATGTTTATAAAATTTGATTTTTTTTCCGGAATCGTGTAAAATTTCATTTTTATGTGAAATTTCGAACTTCTCGCGAATTTTTGGTCGAAAGTTTGATTTCGGCTCTCACCAAAATGGCATAGGAAACCAAAATTTTAAACCTTGCACTCAACTATTATGTTTATGGAGCGTATGAAGCAAGTGTCTCCGGCACATTTAGTACCCCTTGTGAACTCAAGCAACAGAAGAGCTAAAGAAGTTTTCACACATACCCATATGGAACTCATCGGAACTGGTGAAAATGGTTGAAAGAAGTATCAAATCCGTTCATCGTTATTACCATGTTTGCCTCAGCCTTCACTGTACCAGGTGGGTTCAATATCATTTTAACAGCTGGCCCATTCGTTACTTGTTAGATATACTCTTCATGTAAACTAAGAAATTAATGCAGGGGCATTTTCACACCGGGCTCGAGTGGGGCAGCCTGTGTAATATGGAGCACACTCGGGGTGGGGTGGCCTGTGTGATATGGGCCCACGAGGAGGTGGCCTGTGTGATATGGGCCCACGAAGGGTCGTGTCGACCGAGAACCTAGATAGATCCTATGAGATAAAGGAATTTAATCTCACGCTACCAACAGTCGCGGCTTTTGGGGAGTATTGGTTAAATGTCCTGCATCAAAGTGGTATCAGAGCGGGAGGTCTCGTGTTCGAGTCTCCTCACCGGGGGTGATTAATGCAGGGGCATTTTCACACCGGGCTCGAGTGGGGCAGCCTGTGTAATATGGAGCACACTCGGGGTGGGGTGGCCTGTGTGATATGGGCCCACGAGGAGGTGGCCTGTGTGATATGGGCCCACGAGGAGGTGGCCTGTGTGATATGGGCCCACGAGGAGGTGGCCTGTGTGATATGGGCCCACGAGGGGTCGTGTCAACCGAAAACCTAGATAGATCCTATGAGATAAAGGAATTTAATCTCACGCTACCAACAGTCGCGGCTTTTGGGGAGTATTGGTTAAATGTCCTGCATCAAAGTGGTATCAAAGCGGGAGGTCTCGTGTTCGAGTCTCCTCACCGGGGGTGATTAATGCAGGGGCATTTTCACACCGGGCTCGAGTGGGGCAGCCTGTGTAATATGGAGCACACTCGGGGTGGGGTGGCCTGTGTGATATGGGCCCACGAAGGGTCGTGTCGATCGAGAACCTAGATAGATCCTATGAGATAAAGGAATTTAATCTCATGCTACCAACAGTCGCGGCTTTTGGGGAGTATTGGTTAAATGTCCTGCATCAGAAATGAGAATGAAATATGTTCACTTTGGGTTCCTAAAAGTATGGTGGTGATAGAAATTATGATTAAGACCTGACAAGTCGACTTGAAACTTGAACTAGTCGATTTGATGAGATTTTGGGTAGACTAGGGCAATCGACTTAAATTGTTATTTGTGGAGTTTACTTGAAACCCGACTGAATTAAAAAAGTACAATTTTTAGTATTTTAGTTAGAGTATTTTTGTCAAAATACGAGATATCATAAATAAAATATTTTTTTATTTTTTAAACTGTAAAGGTGTGGGATATTGGCACTTGCCTTTTTACCCTCTACACCCACTTAAAAATAAAACAATTTGAAAAGATAACCAAGTCCCTAATCCTTTTCTCTCTATATCCACCATCTTAACCCAAAATATAAAAAATGAGAAGAGAATCTCTCATGGAGGAGAAAATGAAGCCGCCAAGAGACCGCACCACCTCTCTCTCTCTCTCTCTCTAGGAATATAGCTTTTGGACGGTTGGAACCATAATTTTGATCTGCTGCATTTGCCACTCTAGGAATATATACAATCGAAAGAGAGGAGAATAGAGACACCATGGCCAAAATATCTACTGCATGAGCAACAGAGTACCACTCAAGAGAAAATGAGCTAGAAGTCAAGGTAGAAATGTGGATCAATTTTTATTGTTGGGAGCATGGTTCGATGTATTAGACGATTCGGACAAAATCCAAATAGATATCTAGAACGGGATCGACGCAGACCAATCTGACGCACAATCCCAAGCCCTAGAACCATGCTTGAGAGTTCCTATTAAAATAATATGAATTCTATGAGTAAGAGAAATAATAGCATTGTCCATGGGACAATACTATAGCATCGTTGTCCCAAGGTCTACATCATTGCATGTTCTTTGAGATTTGTATGGTGGTCTTTTTGATTCATGTTGTGGGAATCTTGATGACCACTGATTCGGACCTTGAGACGATGCTACAATATCATCCTAGGGACTGTAGATACATAAAAATGATAATATTGATGTATCTTGACCTATATATCGCAAAGCACTAAATCATTCTACCATATCCTCTTACATTGACACGTGACGGATGAGGGCTTATTTAAAAAATAGTTTGTTGTAGCAGAAATGAGAAGAAAATGGGGGTTCTGGCTGGAGATTAGTTGGTGTTCCGCTGCGGACTTTTGACCCAAAAAATAGAACCAACCGTCTAAGGTAGTTTTACTTGCAAGTGTACAAGTTTTGTTGTAGTATTTTTACAAGATCGAATCCACAAGGATTGACTTGTGCGCAAGAACTACGGACACGAAACCACTAAAAAAAAAAGAGAAAGAGAAGGAGACCTAACTAATTGCAATGAATCAATGATTTTTCCACTAGAAAATGGAGTAATGTAGAGAGTAATGATCAAATATTAGAGAGAAGGCTAAGATTTTAGGGATCCACTTAGCTCTTCTCTTATATCTCTCTTTTGATCAATCTTTATCTCAATTAAATAACAAATAATAATTTATTTTGATTGGAAAATATAATGATGAATACAACAAACAAATCCAAAGCAATATAATTAAGTAACGGAGAATTAAACAACTTAATATCGATTAATGAGCAACATGAGATCTCAAGCATTCACCATATCGATTAATAATGGTGAATCAAGAGATTGTGTAGACTCTTAAGCTTTTCTTTTCAACAATTAATTAGTCTCCGCTAACTTAACATTTTTCCATCAATAACACACATACGATGATCAAAAGGAAATCTATAAAAGAAGCACTAGGCTTTGCCCCTAGCTTTAACTAGGTGCCTAGCCGGCTATGTCCATGAACAATGGATTAACTAAACAACCTAACAAAAGAAAACAAAAAAAAAGAAGAGAACAAAAGATGTGGAGAATCTACACGTCCTATGTCGGAGTCCAAACACACCCAAGATGTGATGCTGTGAGGAGTGATTCGAGAGCGGTGAAAGGGAGTTATATTGACGAAGACTATCGGCAAAAGTGATAAATAAAAGGTACTACCCTAGAGATGTTGTTATGCCAAGAGAAAGATGTGAGCTGAAGTAGAGATTGCAAAAGTGCGAGCCCTAATCCTCGGTCCAAGATCGTGAAATCAATGACGCCCAAGAACTTATATAGGGTGTGGAGACGTCTCTCCCCTTTTTAACAAAACCACATTCTAGTTTTCAAAACCACCCTAAAACTTTTCAAATCCTCTTTTTTAAATTTCAAAATCCAATTTTACCTATTTAGAAAGGATGAGACACGTCCTCATCTTTTAGCAATTTTCCACTCTTAACTTTCCAAAAAAAATCATTTTGTCTTTTAGCAAATAAACTTGAGCCACTTTTTTTATATAAAAAATGTCTTGAATAATATTTTCTTATTTCATTTCAACATTAAAAGGTTTTCAAATATGCGAACCGACCGTCTTTGTTTTGGGAAAAAAAGATATTTTCTTTTTAAAATATCAAAACTCTTTTTTTTAGTATTAAAATCTTTTGCTTGGAAAGAGAAAAATATACCGGCCATATTCTTTTGGTAATATCCCACATGTTTGTTAAAACGGTTATTGCATATTACGTATTTATCCCTTGTGTTGACACGGTCATTTACATTAGATCATCAACTTGGCCCACCAATTCGGCCAACATCTTGGTAGTGTTGTCTACTAGCTTTTTTTTTATTTAAATTCTTGTGATTGGACTTGGGCTTGACAGGCTTTGAGAGTGAGCTTTGGTAACTGGGCGGTAGCAGCGGGTTATATTGAGTCCTTGAATTTGCACTTTAGCACCATCCTTTAGGCATTAGATTGGCTCACCTATACAAACAACAACAAAATTAACGTAAGCCCATTATCATGAAAGTCTTGAAATGCCCTTATGCTCATAAAATTCCATAGATGTGAGAAAAGTCACGAAAATGGATAATTCTCTACTTTATGTGTAAAAAATAGAGATTTACGTAAGAAACTCTTGATAACACCTTAGGGTAAATGGGAAAAAATGCATAAAATGACGAGTTATCAGTCAGCGGTCTCGGACGCCCTTCTCGGCCACCTTGGATTCCTTCTCGAACCCGAACTCAGACTTGATCTTGGAGTCGACCTGGACTCGAATGCTAATCTTGGAGTCAGACTCTGACCTCGGATGCTAGAGTCAGAGTCTGACCTTGGATCTTTCTCGGACTCAGACTCGGATCTTATGTATTCGGCAAAAGCTAACGTAAGAGAAAATGAGATGTAATATGTACAAGGAATTTACCTAAGTAAAGTTGAGCCATTAAAAGGCTTCCCAGTGGATGTAGTCGTCGGTAAGAGACCGGCGACGAAACACGTAAGTGTTGTGTTTTATTTTATTTATGATTTAATTTAATTATATTTATTATTTATTTAACGTGAAATATTATTGCTTGTGGAGGGAGGATCAGAGATCGGATGATAATCCGATTTTATCCCTTCCAGGGACAATGCTAACATTGGGGATAAAAGAATGGTGTTCATATGGTCCGGGGTCCCTGTGGTGCCCAATCGGTGGCACATTTTGATTGGGGGAAATTCTATTTGCACCCTACAAATTCCATAAGCAACCCAATTGGGTGCTTTTTGGCTGAAAATACCCTTAGACCAAAAACAAGAAAAAAACTCAGCACCCCTCTTCGTCCCTCCCTCTCCATCTCTCTCTCTCACCACTTTCTCTCCCTCTCTCTCTTACCATCTATTTTCTCTCTCCACATCTCTATCTATTTTCTCTCTCCACCTCTGTCTCTCTCTCACCCTGAAAAAACCCAAAACAGAAAAAAAAAGGACGCCGTTGCAGTCGTCGCCACCACCACCACAAGTATGTCTCTCTCTCTCTCTCTCTCAGGCCCCACGGTAGTGCAGTGCCGTGGGGACTGTGTAGCCCACGGCCAGCCAGAGAGAGAGAGAGAGAGAGAGAGAGAGAGAGTGTTGGAGAAGGAGAGAGAGGTGGAGAGGGAGTGCTTGGTTTGTTTTTTAGTCTAAGGGCATTTATGTCCAAAAAGCACCCAAATGGGGTGCTTATGGAATTTGTGGAGTGCAAATAGAATTTTGTTTTGATTGGTGTTGTAGTATTATTATTATTATTATTATTATGGGGCCGGATCCCTGGCGTGGATTCCGAGAATCCAACAACTAACGTTAGATTCTCAAAATCCATGGCTGAGAACACGAGTGCAAAAATATGAATTCCTCGAGCCTGGCTGGGCACCACATGAACCCCGGACCATATGATAACCACTCCGGATAAAAAGTCATGGTCTTCTTGCCTCACGGGTCGTCTGTTTCCAAAAAGGCGTATTTAATTGCTGTCGCGCATGAGAAAGCGTTTGTTACAGCTGTTGCCAGCGTTCTTCTTTTGTGGTAATTCAACTTATTACAGATTATGGACTGGAAAGTGAGTCTATAAGTGAAATATCAGGGCATATGGCCCACTCAAAGGTGATCAAGATCCACTATTCAATAGTTCCAAATTAGCATCTCATTAGTCAAAAATCAACAAGATGCAATGATCTCAACCATCAAATGTGTTCTACTCTTTGGGACTCTTTTCTGAAAACCGAGTCCTATGATCAAACTGTTTATGATCATCTAGTTACCTTGACTTATGGCAAGGGAAATTTCATTGGCTGAGTAGAACTTTGTTGACCCACGCCAGTCATCAATGTTGATGATGGAACACAATATGAGCCACTTTGGTCCTATTTCTTATCGCAAGCAGGACTCTCTTGGGTCTTCCCAGACTCTATTGGCACGGTTCTAGGAGGATGGCCTTGTATCTCTTCATCATCAAGGGTTTGGTTGGAAAGGAACGGAAGAATCTTTAGGGACAAAGAAGGATTACTCTTAAGTGTCAAGGCAGCTTTACACAGTTGGGGAAGTTTTTACCCGGAGATGGCAGGGATTTTCTTTCAGGACTAAGTATTTGGTTTTGACAAACTTGTGAAATAGTTTGGAGGTCATCTTGGTTTGTTTTTTGTTTTCGCTTTGGTATCCTTTTGTACTTCTGAGATCATCTCGTTCTCTTCTTAACAGTAGCTTGGACTTATAAAAAAAAATAAAAAAGAGTTGGTCTAGAGCTACACCCATTTCTTACATCCAATTCTTGCATCCAGCGGTGGGGTCCACATGAAAATCATGTTGGACAATCGAATCATACAATGAGTTGTCCTTGCCATGATGATCATTATCACCAAAAATCAGTTCATTTCCAAATCTCAGGTTCCGATGACCAACAAAAATGAACCAAAAAAGTTAACAATTTTTCTCAGTTGTGGATCCCGAGAATCCAATGGTGGTTTTGCTTTTGCAAAAGTGATCCAGCTCAGCACTATTAACCACCCGTTGGATTCTCGGGATACACTGTAGAGAAAAAACGTTAACCATTTTGGTTAACTTTTGTTGGTCATCGGAACCCAACCCAAAAAAAAAAGACTCAGAATAATCATTTAATTTGAAGGTCTGGAATTTTTCAATTAAAGACTCAGATGTTCTTGCCATGTTGTTCTCTAAATGGGGGGACGCTGCATAAGGGCTCATAAATTCGCCGCCGACTACTCAACATATTTGTATCTGGGCTTTTCCACTACTCGGGACAGAGCTTTTCAGCATTAGAGAATTGATACTGCTTACTGAAGGTCCCTATCTTGATCCATGGTGAGCAACTTCGGGTCCGTCCATAGCACTTCCATCCATCCCTCTAACGATCGGCATCAGAATCGGCCTGTCCGTTCTGTTCAGTCCACATTTTTTTTTTAAAATTAATTAATAAAAATCAAAATAGATAACTAAAAAAATGTAGATAATAACATGTTCATAACATTTATTAAAAGTTTTATAAGTTCATCCTATTCAAAGGACTGTAAAATCTAAAAAAACAAAAATACAAAAAAAAAAACGTATACCTTTCTCCACCCTTAGTTTCTCTAAGTATCTTGAGCATAGAAATCTACAATCTCCTCTAAATTAAGTAGAAACAGAGAAGAACAATCATTGTACATCAACCACAGCATGTGTTCGAACAAAATCGCATCCACATCGACGAAAATTACCCGTTTCGATTCGATTTCATAGAATCCCTCCTTGTTCTTCTTTCTCATCATCTCCATCAAGATCCAAAATGGGTCTTCTTCTAACAAAAGGGTCCACCAAGAACTCCCTCTTCTCCTTCCCAACCACCACAGTCACCAGGCTTTCAAAATCATCATCATACAACAAAGAACGGTATCCCGATGAACGTCGCCGCTATTTTGCAATTGGCAAAATCAAGCAATCCATATGGGTACGTACGTTTTCTCTAGATCGAATTCTAGTTGATGAACATCAATTGAAGAATTTGAGAATCGAATATTTTTAAGCGAATTCAAAAAATCAGCCTTATAAGTGATTTCTAGGCGTTGGATCTTTGTACCCAAATAATGCTCAAATTCCTACGGTTACAATCAACCCATGAAAACATAACTTCAATCCAATGCTTAAAAATCATTGATCAGGCTGATATTTGGTTTGTAGGTCCACTTAGTGATTGGCCAAACATCCATACGGTCAGTGTCCACTTAAGAATGTGCCAAGTGGCTCATAACTCTTTAATCACGTGGCATACTTTGATTTATAGACTAATCTTTGCTTTTAATTACCTTGTCGTATAGTTTATTCTAATCGTACTCTTTAGTCTTGTGGAATACTTCGCTTGCTTGTGAAGAGAAGAACAAAGCGCCAAGAACAAAACACTACCTGATAGGAATGATTCTCCCAGTCCCCTCTGATGGCTGAAATCGATCAGTTGAGAGCAGCACTAAGAGGGGACTGGGAAGCGCTCACCCATTTGTACATAGAGCGGCCCATGTTAACAAACTGTGCTGCGGTGATCACTGACACTACGGGCAATACCCTTCTTCACATAGCCGTGCAGGATCGTAAAATTGAAGTTACGTTGTACATAAGCTTCTAGAGGTACTACCGGAACATGTCCGAAGGAGGTGCAACAATGAAGGAAACACTGCACTGCACCAGGCTGCAAAGACGGGAGACGTGAAGATAGCAGAAGCAATCGTAGGTAAGGATGGGAACCTGGTCTCTAGCCGCAACGAGCGTGGCGAAACACCTCTCTATTGGGCAGCTATGTACGGACAGAAGATGATGTTGCTCTATCTTGCTTCAGTTGCTGGGGGAAACGAGGGTATGAGGAGGAACGATGGTTCCACTATCCTTCACGCTGCTGTTAAGGGGGAGTTTTACGGTAAATGTTATAATTTATATGCTTTGCTAATATAAAAAAGGGAATTTTGAAATACCCCTCCACAATTTGAAAAAACTGACTTACACCCCTATGGCCCAGTCCACCTTCTATGACCGGCCTTGACTCAAATTGACTAACCATAGTTTTTTAAATGATGAAATTTCCCCTATGACTCAGTCTGGTGGTTAGCTAGCCACGAGATTGGTAAGTTGGTCGCCGGTGATGGACGACTAACCCACCGGAATCTCGTAGCCGGCCATCCACCACAGTCAACTGATTTAGGGTTGGGGTTTTAGCCCAAACACACGAGTTCTTGTTCTAAAGTTGAAGAAAGGGGTAATTTCATCATTTAAAAAAATTATTGTTAGTCAATATGAGTCAATATATACTGGTCATAGACAGTGAACCAGATTATAGGGGGTAAGTCAATTATTTCAAATTGTGGGGGTATGTCAAATTGCAAAGATAACATGGGAAGTATGTCAAAAATTTCGGCAAAATCTCATATTATTTAAAATCTTAGGCATGGTTTGAGAATCAAAGACACTGGTAAAGGTGCACATGGGCGGGTCAACCTGATGGAGCACCCGACCGGGCTTAATGTAGGTTGGAATGAGCTGTACTTTTCACCCCAACACATAGGCACAACTAGAGGCTGATTTTGTGACCTATTAGAAAATGGGATGCGCCTTGCCTGGCGTGTTATGCCCAAAGGCCCTTATAAACTAGTGTCAAGCTCAGGGGACTCCCTTTTCTAACCCCTCTCAGGAGTCGTGTGCTCGGCCGTGGATTCCGAGAATCCAACGGTGGTTGATATTGCTGATATGGCATCCATTTGTTTCATTTTTCCAAGCGATCAACCACCGTTGGATTCATGAAATCCACAGCTGAGCACACGATTCCCGAGAGGGGTCAGAAAAAAAAAAAAAAAAAAAAGGGGTGGGGTGGGGGGTCCTCAGAGCCCGAGCCTATAAACTATTTCTACATTTTTCCTTCTCTTTTTATTTATTCAATTGTGGGTACATGGGTGATCCTTCATAGACTTGGCTTTGGAGATTGTGGAGATGTACAAATATCTTGGCTTCAGTCGAGACGAGCATGGAACCACAGCTCTTCACCTCCTATCCCTCTCCCCTTCCTCTTTCAAGAGTAGAACCATTTACTCTCATCAGTACGTCGGAGCTTCACCCTTCCTTTCACCAGAGAAGATCGCAATCACCTTATACTCATGTACGTATGCATGTTTTTATTCGGGCATTTTAATTTTAAATAGGGCGAATTAGTATGACCTCTAAGTACTTTTGTGAAATTAGTAAGACGCTCGTTGCTTGTTGTCAATTTTGTTGACTCGCATGAAAATATATTACGCATGCATGTAAATGTCATCAACCACCCACTAACTCCTTATTGAAAAGACTAAAACTCCCCTCAAAACTCACATTTTATTCTTCTTGTAAAATGATCAACAATTTTTTGATCAATCGCTATACTTTACTGTCTAATCAAACAAAAACTTGTAAAATAAAATTATGGATTTCCATGTAGTACAAGTATTGAGATCGAACCACAAGAAGGGGTGAGGATAGTGAACAAACTTGATTAAACAAGAAATTTCTAACAAAAGTAAAAGAGAAAATAATTGATTGATAGATTGATTGATTTTTTATTTTATAATTTTACTAAAAAGAGAAAACCTAATTAATTTTGGTTAACTTCAAGAATTTAAAAATCATCAAGGATTAGGACCCACCACCATTAAACGGTAAAGATGCAATCTTTATTTTTTTTGAGTTTAATCTTCTTTTTGCTATAATACTTCATTCAAGAGAAGAATTAATGTTGTGCTTCAATAGACGATAGGCAATTAAATCATTTTTATCTCTTAAGTGTTAATGTATCAAAAGAGAGCTATTTAAGCATTGAGGTCTCATTATAGTGAAAGAATTTATCTCAGTAACTCAACTTTATAAACTAACTACTTAATAAAATAATTAATTAAAAGCCAATTGTTATGAATGTTCTTCTTTCAGAGGTCTTGGGTATTAAGTGAATTCCAACTTAATGAAAACAAACTAAATCTCTTCTCTTGAGCGTTAGAACGATTCAAAATAATATTAAACCATTAAGTTAATTGAGGTGCAAGATTAAAAACTAATTATAAAAAAAAAAAAATCGAATCGCTACACTTACTACTCATGATGGCGGATCCCTCACCTTGATGGGAGGGATATTAGCTCACCATGGTTGGTAGATTATGATCCTTTAAATGAGAAATGAAAAAAGAAAATTTTTGCATAAACAAAATATTAAACTATGACAATTGCATAAATAAAATGAAAATAATAGCTTTCATTAATAATGATAATTTCTTAGAAATTCTAAAATTTCTCTGAATTTCTCTAAAAATGAAACTTAAAACAATTACTTGAAAATTTAAATTCGAACTTCGTTATTCCCATCGTCTTCTCTCGTCTCTCCTCCTTCCTCTAGAAATATGCCAACTATTTATAGACTTTTGGCTCATGAATTAACGACTGAGATTGAGTATTCCATGATTAGCATGCATTGAAGTTAAAATAGGCAACGGCTTTGAATTAAGGAAAGAAAAAAAATAAGGGTGAAAGAAAATGGAAAGAGGGATTTTTGGTTGACATGTCTAAACAAAGAAGATATGGGCAATGATTTCTTGCTTCACAAGATTTGATCATGTACATCTCACCTACTATAGCAAGCTCTAGAAATATTTGGGAAAAATATATGGTTTGACTCAAATCTAAGACCTGGTGTTGAGATAAGTAACACCTCAACCATCTAACCAATATCTTTTTCATGATCTCAATAAGCACACTTTCATTCTTGTATATTTCTTTTGGGCTTGGGTTGGACTAATTAGCTTCAGATCTTGGGCTTCTATTTTTTTTTTTTATCTCTTTTTTGCTTGATTAGGCCTATTTGCATGCTTAAGCTTGATTTGTGCATTCTCAACTTAATTCTTGTAAAAGCATATAATTATCATAATTAGTGCATTTTAAGCAAATTTAGGGACCAACATATGTTATTTAGTGCATAAAAGTAGTGGTTTTGGGTGCTAATAATTAAATATTGTTAGAGATAATATAAACAACAAAAATTAAGATTTTTTTAGTAGTATTTGGTTTTCTTGATAAAGAGTTAGTGGATGGTTGATGGGATCACATTCCCCTTAAATTTTCATCAGCCTAGGATGTTGACCAAGGAGTCTTACTAATTTCATGAAGTATAAGAGAATCTTACTAATTGTTCCTATTTCCCAAGGGATGATCTAAATTACCCTTTGTTTTATCAATTATTTTTCAGAGTGATGGGTACTCAATCTTAATTATAATGGTCCAAAGGATTTGAGCAAGGGGAATTGAATCAATACAAGGTCGAGTCTCTAATAGGGCAAGGAATCAATACAAGGTTGAGTGGTTAAGTATGCAACCCTAGATTCTCTAAGAAGGTGAGGTGATCATTTCCCTCATTTTTATAATTATTAAAATGAATAATAATCCCATAATTTTATTTATAATAGAGGAAAAAAAGCTAGAGTAGGATCTAGGGTCATCATGAGTAAACTCAAAGAATGGCCTATTATCCTTGTAGCTGCAAACATGACTTATGCAAGAGAATCTAGCCCTTTTTGTAGTAAAATTATGAAAATACCCTTCTGTAGTGAAATTATTAAAATACTCACTGTAGTGAAATTACTAAAATACCCTTATGTAGTGAAATTATCGAAACACCCTCATACAATGAAATTTCTAAAATACCTTCAAATTATTGTTTGATGTTAATACCTTATGAAGTTACTAAATTATTCTACCAATTATCATTTAATGTTGATGAAATGATGAATTTATCAGATTATCCCTATAAAGTAAAATGTACTAAAATATGTAAAATTTTCATTAAACAGGTATAAGCTCTTAAATGTATCAATATGGCCTCTCCACTATCAAATGTTGGTCATATCCCAAAAAACTTAGCCCATAATACTAATGGGCTTTAAGCAAGATAACAATATATATAGCCCTACGCTAAGGCTCCTATCAATCTGAGTCAAGAAAATTTCGAGGTACTAGATTTTGTGCATGAGAGACCTAGTCTGATTTGGACGTGTCACCTAAATCTCATCATCCATCACTGCTTTTCAATAGGACTTTCTAGTGGTTTTGTACCCTCGAAATGAGAACTAATCATTGTCTATAGCTTTGGTGAAAATGTCTACTCTTTGATGGTTTGTGGGAACATGAGAAGTGCAAAGGAGGTCTTAATGGATTCGTTCTCTGACAAGGTGGCAATCCAATTCAATATGTTTGGTTTGCTCTTGAAAGACTGGATTAGCTACAATGTGTAGTGCAGCTTGATTATCGCAATGAAGGTCCATAGGAGTATTGTCCCATATCCCAAAATTATTTAAAAGATATAGCAACCATATGAGTTCGCAAGTGGCGACAATCATGGACTGATATTCAGATTTAACTGAGAAGAACGAAAAATGGTATGTTACTTCTTGGTCTTTCACGAATTAGGACTATTACCAAGAAAAAAGAAATAACCTGTAACAGGTCATCTAGTCATAGGAAAACTGGCCTAGTTGGCATCACAATAATCAGAGAGATGCATAGTATTGGATGAAGATAATAGTAATCCTCGGCCAGGTGTTCTCTTGTGATATCGAAGAACAAGTAGGGCATCATCGAAATGTGATGTTATCTAGGGATTACTCATGAATTGACTTAAGATGTGAACAGAGTAAGTAATCTCTGGGTGTGTGATAGTCAAATAGATGAGACAACCCACTAGATGACGATTAGATGTAGGATCATCAAGAGGAGTACCACCAAAATCAATGAGCTTTAGATTCTGCTCCATGGGAAAAGATGTTGTACGAGCTCCAACCATACCCATGTATTGTAGGATTTTTAAACTATATTTTCATGGGAAAATGAAGATGCCCTGTTCAGATTGAGCAACTTTAATACCCAAGACATATTTCAAATCCCCCAAATCTTTGATGTTTAATTTCTTATGTAGAATTCACTTTAATGTGAAGATACTATGTTTTGAAAATGCACAAAAATTGCAAAAACAAACATACTTCATTTCAGAAGATAAAACTATGTGAAGCGACAGAAGTCATCCATGAAAATCACATATTTGTAGCCAGATACTAATAAAATTGGAGAAGGGCCTCAACTTTGAAAGTTAAAAAAAAAATTAATACTTTTTCGAAAATATCCTTTTAAACTTAATACAATGCCCACCCTTAAAACAAAATCAATACAATGCCCCACCTTAAAACTTTGAAAATAAAAATAAAATTTCAAAAATACCCTTTTAAACCTAATAGAATGCCCACCCTTAAACAAAAGTAGTACAATGCCCAATGCCCACCCTTGAACAAAATCCAGGCTCCGCCAATACTCATAAATCAACATGAAACTCAAGGGTTCATTACATCTTTATAGATTTAGAGAAAAATACAACCTAGGACTTTTACATAATTGGCAACTAGAACAAACAGAAGGAACATCAACATTAGATGTTTCGATTACATTAATAGCATCTTTTTTCCTATCTAAAGTAAAATTGAGGGCTCTCCTAGATCGAAAACTTTTTCCTCACGCTTTGTTTGGCCCAAAGGGTCTCGTGTAAATCAAGAACGGTCCATCAATACATGAAGGGTGGAGCCCACAAGATTTGAGAGGAGAATATTAGAAAAAAAATTATGGGCCCACCTCCCCATCTACTGATTGGCAGCCCTTGATCTAGACTCCCTTGCATTAAGCATTGCGTGAGGCAAAATTTTCCCCTCCTTATTGTCGCTTTTGGGTAAATTGACTAAATTACCCGACTTATGCTATAGGTATTCCTATGGATGCTTATCGCACTGAACACTTTGAAGATACTGGGCATAATGACAAGTTCATTGAGAGATGCAAGGACCACTTCAAATCAGGTCATTTCAACACACTTTTTTTCTATCAATTTCTTATAAGCAATAATCAATTAGACTAGAATACATCTAAAGAAGAAATCTGAGGTGTTGATTTTTTGATAAGTCAAGATCAATATTATTAAGAAAAGGAGATCGAGAAGATCTCAAGGGAGACAAAGGGGAAATAAAAGAAAAGGAAACTATAAGAATGCAACAAAAGACACTCTACTCTCTCCCCAAGATAGAGTCAAACTTGAAAACCATATCACTAAAGAATATACTTCTCATTTCGTGAAAAATGGATCCCCAAGAGAAAAGGAGCGCCTTAATGCTTACGAGAACTTTTTAAAAAGAGTCTTCAATCCCTCTAAAAGTTCTCTCATTCCTCTCCAACCATATGCCCCATATAATCGCATAAGGCACCATTCTCCAAATAATCATTCTTTTTCCGAGAACCCAAACTTAGGCCATCCACCTAACAAAACTTTGATCAATTGTGCATTTATGATCAAATCTGTGTGACAAAATCACAAGGCAACATCAAATGATTTGTGGATTCTTCGTCAGACTTACACGTACATTACACAAAAATTAACCTAAACCCACTTTCTAGCAATCGGGTTGTCAATAGTAAGCAATTTGTGGGGAGAAGCAACCCATGCAAATAAACAAATTTTCGAAGTAATAGAGGATTTCCAAATGGTAGGGCATAAATAGGGTTGTGGGTTTAATGGGAGAGATAGGATGTCATAAAAGGAGCTTACCAAGAAACTCCTCGATTTTGAATGAGTCGATCCAATACATATAATCCTCCTCAATGACTAAAAGCATGTGATATCTCAAACTATCCAACAATGCACCAAATTGTTCTCTTACCTATTCAAAAAGATTTCTCCCAAGACCAATGTCCCAACAGGCTTCCCGATTAGATCCAGTCCAAAAGGACAAGATGAATTGACCTTACCATTGTGAGATAAATACAACCAAGGGAATGCTTCTTTAAGACACAACTCACCATACCATAAATCTTCCCAAAATCTAATCCCGGCACCGTCTCCTAACAGCAATTTTGTCCCTGCCAAAACTCTCTCTCTCACTCACCCTTAAAATACCCTTCCAAACTCCACATCCAAAGGGAATCTCAATCTCAATGATGCCCAACCCCCTGGCTCTTCCCAAACCTGCTTGCTATCACTCTGCACCAAAGACTATGTCTTTCCTTCCCAAACCGCCCAATCCATTTTCCTAGAAGGGCCACATCCATCAGTCAAATTCTCCTGATCCCTAGACCCCCATCTTCTTCGATTGATAGAACTATGACCATTTTACTAAATGATAGCTAGCACCCCCCTCCTTGTTATTCCATAACGATTCCCTCATCAACTTCTCAAGACATTTTCCACAGAAGATGGAATTGAAATTAAGGACAAGAAATAAGTAGAGAGACTCAAGAGGGTGCTTTTGATCAGCACAAGCTTTCCTCCTTTAGACAAATACTTTCCTTGCCAACTTGCTAACCTTCTGCGGACTCTCTCAACAACCGAGTCCCATATCGCTCTCACTTTATAAGGTGCCCCCAAAGAAAGACCTAGGTAAGAGGAGGGCAAGGACTCCTTAGAATAACCACCAAGAATACTCGCCAAAGCTTCTAAATTATCAATCTCCCCAGCACTCATAATTTTGTTTTTCTTGAAATTGATTTTGAGACCAATGCACGCTTCAAAATAGATTAGAAGGCACTTCAAGAAAGTCGTTTGCCTCCTAGACCTCGAAGTGAAGACTAGTGTATCGTCAACAAATTGGAGATGGGATATCCACACCCAAAGTACCCACTCTAAACCCAGATAATTACCGTAATGAGACCCCTTTTGAAATCAACATCCCTAGAGATTCGTCAACCATAATGAATAAGAGAGGGGACAACGATCACCCTATTGAATACCCCTACACCCCCTAAAGTAATCATACGGAGAACCATTTATAAGCATCGAAAAGTGAGGGGATCTGGCATACTTTTTTATCTACTCCTTCCATTTAGGCCCAAAACCCATCCTCTGCATCATATAATATAGAAAATCCCCATTAACATGATCATATGCTTTCTCTAGATCTATCTTGCACACAATACCGGATTCTCTAGAACAATGTCTCGCCTCAATGTATTCATTTGCAATAAGAACTAGATCAAAAATCTGTTTTGCCCTGTGCAAAAGCACCTTGTTTAGCCAGTATGATATCTCCCAACACTTTTTTAAGTCTAGACGCTAACACCTGGGCAATAATTTTGTCAATTTTGGCCTAATTTGCACCAAATCGCTCCTTTTCACTGTGTTTCATTGGTTTTTGTTATACATGCTCAAATCATCTCAACTGACTCTCTTTTATTTTATCTGTTATTCAAGTTATTCCAAAATTCTCTCAAAATGTGCATTTCTTAATTATATCTTTTTAAGTATTTATGCTCATTCATTGCAACATCCATATTTTTTGTACAATCATTATATGACATGTTATTTTTGATTGCCTAACATTCTCTCCACAAAACGTAGTTGGTTTTTATAGAAAATACATCTTCATTACCTTTCAAAAAATTTAATATTTAAATTAGTAGTCCCTATACAATGTCTATTTTTCTTCATTTTATTGATTGTGAAAGGAAAGGATATAAAACAAAAATTGGAGCACAAGTAGTGTTCTAGTGTCTTTTAACGACCCATTATTTACTATTATAGTGCAATGATCTAGTTTTTCTCTAAGGATTCTACAATCACAATTTTTACTTCTTAGTCTCTAAGTGCCTCTCTCTCTCACTCCTCCCTCACTCTCTTATCCTTTTATCTCTTGTTGTTTCCTTCTGCATCATCAACTCTCTTTTTGTAATTGTCAATCTATTCATAATCTCCTCTCTCTATTATCTATACAATTACCAAAAGAATAGGTTGAAGGGGTCACTTCTATATGGCAATATGAAGGCTCTAATAATTAATGAAAGTCGTATAGATTCCTTTTTTGGGCAAGTTTTTAAATTGGTTTTGGACTAGGGTTTAGGACTATATATTTTTAGCCTTACTTTGTAATCTTTTCAATTCGCATATAGTGGAAACTTTCAATCGTCGCTGCCAATAGACGTTGCCCTTTATGATGTACCACATAATTTTTGTGTGTTCTTATGCGTGTGACTTTTTCTTCTTTGTGGCTACAATCGTTTCTCATTAATTCATCCTCGATTGCATGAGTCATTTTAGTAGTGTGACATTATGTGTTTTTTCTTGTTTCTTTGGGCTGCAGGAATCAAATGGGTGTTATTAGGTGAGGACGTGATTAATTTTTATTTATAGCTGAAATCTACATGTTCATTAAATAAATGAATTGCAAAATAGTGTTATTTAATTTCTACTATACAATTTTTGAATTTCTTGTGCCAGAATTCCCTGTTCTTAGAACAGTCTATCTTGCAAAGCGGAAACACACTTGGGCCTTGCAACTTGTGAAGCACTTGATAGCGCAAGATACTGAACGAAATTACGAAGATGATGGAATGAATCCACACAGAGCTTATGGACTTCAAAAACCAGATGTTGAATTGTCTATGAAGAAAACTAGGAGCTTAGAAAAGCCCCTCATCCTTGCGACTAATTTGGGGATAATTGAATTGGTAAAGGAAATAATCGAAGTCTTCCCAGAATCTATCGAATTCGTTGATAATGAAGCTGGGAAGAATATACTACATTTAGCGGTGGAGCATCGACATGAATACATTTTTGAGTTGTTGAAGAAGATGGAGAGAGCAATGGCTAAGATGGTGGTGGGAATTGACATAGAAGGTAACACTATTTTGCATCTTGCAGCCCAGATGAGTACAGATAGACCATGGCATGTTCGAGGGCCTGTCCATCAAATGCAATGGGAGAGCATTTGGTTTGAGGTATGGGCCAACTATGTTTTCTGGATTTATTGGAGAGTATCGTTAAAACTATGTTTGCACCCAACCAAGGTTTTAAATTTTGGCAAAATGTCCAAAATTTCGGTTTCGGCATACCATAAAAACAAAATTTTAGAAATTCCAAAATTTCGAACCGAAATGTCGGATATTTTTTAAATTTCATTGAATGTTTTCGTGAAATTCTGTGAAATTTTGAAATATTATAAGTTTCGATTTTTCTTTTTGGAATCATGTAAGATTTCAGTTTTTATTTTTTGTAAAATTTCAACTTATTGCAAAATTTTGGTCGAAATTTCAAAATTTTACATGCTTCTAAACGAAGTTTTGATTTCACCTCTCACAGAAATGGCATGCGAAACCAAATTTTAAACCTTGCACTCAACTATTATGTTTCTGTAGCGTGTGAAGCAGGTGTCTCCGGCGCATTTAGTACCCCTTGTGAATTCAAGCTATAGAAGAGCTAAAGAAGTTTTCACATATACCCATATGGAACTCGTCGAAACCAGCGAGAAGTGGTTGAAAGAAGTATCAAATCCGTTCATCGTAATTACAATTGTTGTTGCCACTGTCATGTTTGCCTCAGCCTTCACTGTACCAGGTGGTTTCAGTAATGATACAGGTCTTCCAATCCTCGTACATACTTCTGACTTTGCCCCTTTCATACAATATGTAGCCATTGCCTTGTTCTTCTCCCTCCTCTCACTTGGAATGTTTCTTTCCCTTCAAACCTCCCGTTATGAAGAGGACGATTTCTATATTTGGATACCCATCAAGATCCTCCTTACTGCTACGACCTTGTTCAATTCAATAGTTTATACGATAGCTTCATTTTGTCAAGCCTACTTTCTAGTGACCAACTGGAAATTCTCACTATTCTTAACCATGGCGGACATCACTTGTGCAGCCATAGGTTTTACCTTCTTAGTCCATGTCTACTTAAGTATCATTTTAACACCCCTTCGTTACTTGTTCGATATACTCTTCATGTAAACTAAGAAATGAGAATGGCGCATATGTTCACTTTGGGTTCTTAAAGTATGGTGGTGATAGAAATTATGATTAAGAACTGACAAGTCGACTTGAAACTCGAACTAGTCGATTTAATGAGATTTTGGGTAGACTTCGGCTATCGACTTAAATTTTATTTGTGGATGTTGACTTGAAACCCAACTGAATTAAAAAGAACAATTTTCCTTTAGTTTTTTTTAGTGAAGCACTTTTGTCAAAATATGAGATATCATAAAATAAATATTTATTATTTTTTAATTTTAAATGTGTGGGATACCCGCACCTGCCTTTTTACCCTCTACGCCCACTTAAAAAAATACTGTTTTTTGAAAGACAACCAAGTCCCTAATCCTTTTTCTCTCTACACCCACCATCTTACTCAAAAAATCAAAAAATAAGAAGAGAATCTCGCATGGATGAGAAAATGAAGCCACCAAGAGACCACACCACCACCTCTCTCTCTCTCTCTCTCTAGCTGCTGAGGTGGTGGTAAAAGGGAGGGAAAAAAAGTTTTGGTTCTACATGAATTTTTTCTATTACGGGGTAGGTGTAGAGATACCTTGGGTGGACCAAAAAAAATAAAGATAGAATTTTAAGGTGGGTGTAGAAAGTAAGTGGGCAAGTTAAAAATGTGGGTGCCTATATCCTAACCCATTTAAAATTCTTTATTTTATGTATTTCAAAATTTTACTAACTCAATGGAGTGACTCGCCAACCAAGCTAGTCAACTCAATCCGTGTGTTTTCAAGTTGAGCCAAGTTCCAACTTTTAAATACAAGTTTAGAGAAATAAGAAAATTATTCATTATTTCTCTAGAAATATATACAAACTAAAGAGAGGAGATCGAATAGAGACACCATGTCCAAAATATCTACTGCATGAGCAACAGTGTACCACCCAAGAAAAAATGAGCCAGAGGTCCATGTAAAAATGTGGATCAATTTTTACTGTTGGGAGCATGGTTCGATGTATTAGACGATTCCAACAAAATTCAAATTGAAATCCAGATTGGGATCGACGCAGACTAATCTAACGCACAATCCCGAACCCTAGAACCATGCATCGTCCATGGGATAATATTGTAGCATCATTGTCCCAAGGTCTACATATATCACTACATCACTGGATGTTCTTTGAGATTTGTGTGGTGGTCTTTTTTATTCATGTTGTGGGAATCTCGATGACCATCAGTGATCTGGACCTTGAAACAATGCTGAAGTATCATCCTAGGGACGATGCTAGCACTCGGGATAAAAGAACGGTGATCATGTGGTCCGGGCTCCCTGTGGCGCCCAATTGGTGGCACATTTTGATTGGTGTTGCACTATTATTTTAATATATATTGAATTTATATTTTAGTAGCCCAAGGCATGCAACACTAGGGCTGCAATATGGCGGGCTCAACCCGAGCCCGACAGGTTCAACCCGACTTCGGGCTCGGGTTGGGTTGGCTTTGATAGTACTTGGGCTCAGGCTCGGGCCTAATTTTGTTGAGCCCGATCAAAATCGGGTTGAGGCCTTGTGCAACCCAGCCCAAACCAAACCCGATATATAAACCTAAATTTCCCCCCTTTATCCTCCCTTTCCAAAACCCTAAACATAAAAGGCCCCTTCCTCTCCCCTCTCTCCAAAAAGTTAAAACCCCCTCCCCTCCTCTCGTCCCCTCTATTTCTCTAAAACGCCCTTCCCCTCCACTCCTCTCTCTCTAAAATCGTCCCCTCTTCCCCTCCCCAAGACTACTACAGAAAGTAAGGGATGAAATAGAAGAGTCGTGAAGCCAAAGTTCTACATGAGACAGTTGCTTGATTGGTGAAGAAAGAACAAAAGAAAGAACAAAAGAGTGGTAGGAGAGAAGAGAAGAGGACATTTTTTATGCTGGCGATAGCCTGTGCTGCTGAAGTCCTTCCACGTCTTCCCAGCCAAGCACACGAACAGCCTCTTTCATATTACAAACCCTCACAATCTCTGAAATGGACGACGGTTTAGGGTTTTTTTTTTTCCTAAGTTCCACTATTTGATAATGATCCAACCCGACCAACCCGATCGGGCTGGTATTCTCAGGCCCGACCTCAGCTCGGGCTCGGGCTTGGAGCATTGAAGGTCGGGTTGGGCTCGGGTTGAGACTCAACCCGACCCAACGCGCGCTAGTTGCAGCCCTCTACAACACCAATCAAAATGTCACACCAGTTGGGCACCAAAAAAGGTTACTTGCTGTCGCGCATGAGAAAGCGTGTGTTGCAGCTGTTGCCAGCCTTCTTTTTGTATTTCACTGAAAAGTGAGTCTATACACGCAATATCAGGGCATATGGCCCACTCAGAGATGATCAAGATCCACCACTCAATAATTCCAACTTAGCATCTCATCAGTCAAAAATCAACAAGTTGCACTGATCTCAACCATCAAATGTGTTCTACTCTTTTGGGACTCTTTTCTGAAAACCGAGTCCTTCGATCAAATTGTTTATGATCATCTAGTTACCTTGACTTCTGGCATGGGAAATTTCCTTGGTTGAGTAGAACTTTGCTGACCCACTTCTGTCATCACTGTTGATGACGGAACACAATATGAGCCAAGTGGCACAAACTTGAGATCACTTGCCCACAAATTATGCCAGAAAGTTTTTGAAGCAGTGATCGTACGCCCAATGATCGCACACCATATATACCCATGGTAACTTTTTAAAAAGTCCCTCTAGAACCAAAGTCTAAACTATGGGCATATGTGGCCCGCGGTCATTGAGTGCATGATCGCTGCTTCAAAAATAGCGCAGCTTCAAAAAAATTCTCAAATAAGAGTCCGTCTAGAGAAGAACATGGCAAGAACATCAAATTAAAAATTGGCTTTAATTGAAAAACTCCAGACCATCAAATTAAATCATTATTCTAATCTATTTTTTTTTTATCCGGTTAGGGATATGATTTGGATATGAACCGATTTTTGGTAATAATGATCATCATGGCAAGAACAACTCATTGTATGATTGCATTGTCCAACATGATCTTCATGTGGGTCCCACCACTGGATGTAAGAAATGGGTGTAGCTCTAGACGGACTCAGTTCATATCCAAATTATAGCAAAAACTTTGCTGTCTTGCTCACAGCTAATTCTATTTGCCTCATTTCCGATAAATGATATTTAATAATTTAAAGAACGAGTCCGTCCAGAGCTACAGTACCATTTCTTACATCCAGTGGTGGGGCCTACATGAAGATCATGTTGGACAATGCAATCATACGATGAGTTGTTCTTGCCATGATGATTATTATTACCAAAAATTGGTTCGTATCCAAATCATATCGCTAACCAGATAAAAAAAAATAGACAAGAATAATGATTTAATTTGATGGTCTGGATTTTTTCAATTAAAGCCAATTTTTCATTTGATGTTCTTGCCATGTTCTTCTCTAGACGGTGGACTCTTTTTAAAATTAATTAATTAAAATAAAAAACGATAAACCGAAAGATGGACATAATAACATGCTCATAATATTTATTAGAAGTTTTACAATTTCATCCTTGTTCAAAGGACTGTAAAATTAAAAAAAAAAAAGAAAGTATACCTTTCTCCTCCCTTTGTCTAAGTATCTTGAGCATAGAAGTCTATAATCTCCTCTAAATTAAGCTGAAACAGAGAAGAACAATCATTGTACATCAACCACAGCATGTGTTCGAACAAAATCGCATCCACATCGACGAAAATCACCCGTTTCGATTCAATTTCATAGAATCCCCCCTTGTTCTCCTTTCTCATCATCTCCATCAAGATCCGAAACGGGTCTTCTTCTAACACAAAAGGGTCCACCAAGAACTCCCTCTTCTCCTTCCCAACCACCACAGTCACCGGGCTTTCAAAATCATCAACATACGACAAAGATCGGTAGCCTGACGAACGTCGCCGCCATTTCGCAATCGGCAAAATCAAGCAATCCATATGGGTATACGTCTTCCCTAGATCGAATTCGAGGTAATGAATATCAATTGAAGAATTCAAGAATTTGGAGATGCAGAAGATATAGAGCTCGATCCCTTTTGTTTTTCTCAATTGGATTTCTTGTTCGGAGCTGAAAGTGAAGTTTTGATAAGTAAAGGATAGGACTGGGTTTGCAGTTGAATCGGCCAGCAGCCAACGGTTCACAAGCCTCGTTTTATAAGCAAAGCTTTGTTTGTAGAATTGGTATTTTGTTTTGCTGGCGAAAGAGCCGTTGGAGTGAGGGAGAATCTCTTGGTAGTAGGAATTGAATATGACTGCCGACTTACCTCGGCTCCGCTCCTCGTCAAGAACGTGTGTTGTTTTTATTGGGTCTTGCTAATGTACACATGGTGTAATACAGCACCAGGTACGCCACAAACATCATGCACCAATTCTTCTAAATCTGAACCGTCAATTGTAACAAGCACGCTCATCGTCTACCTTTAATTGCCAAGAGAGGATATGCTTGCAGAAAACACTAGAGATCGGATTTATGTGTGGCGTCTGATCATGTATCAACAAATTTAGGATCAGCATAGAGGAGATAGTCATATTCAAAACGGTTTTATGAGAGCCGTTGGATATTGTTCATGGGATTAAGAGGAGAAACCATCTGATGGATTGCAATAACAAAAAAATGTAACGTCTTGGTGGATTCCTACTTCCTACACCATAGATTTCACAATGTGGGGTTTGAACTGCGTTGACATTAGTAATACATTTTAATTTGATAGCTCGCAAGACACCCAATCGGACCTTTAATAAAATTGGTACGGTGAACTACCCAAAACTAGTTGGGCATTTCAGTAGGTCAAAATGTGGGGGGTTTTGGGTAATTTCATGCAAGCACCTTGGCGTTGCCGATCAATAATGTCTCCGCATGAGTAGCTGTCCGACACTAATGTCAAGAATGTCACGAGTCACGACGCGGTTTTAAGTTCGACGCTGAAGCGTTATCGGTAGTTTCGTTGTTGGTGTGCTACGCGTGTGTAGAGATCCTGGCCCCTCAATATGCCAATGCTATCCTTAAGAGTATATATTGTCAGGCTCGGGGTACCCCCAATTTTTGCACCCATTTTGGGGTACCCACGTAGACGATGAATCAATGGATGATTTTTGGTGGGGATGATCTCCTCACTATATAGATCACCCCAACAAAAAATCAGCCCATTCTAAAATTTCTAACCCCATCAAATGTGGTTTTTAAGTTACGCTGTAAAAATCGACGGTCCATAATTCTTCAACTTCTAAACCAGTCTATGAATACCAGAATGATTTGAATTTATTTATTTTTTTACATATACAATCTACGGACACCCAATACTCAATGGGAAAATTGGATATTTATTGGTTATGGTTCTGGAAGTTCCAGAACCATATATTGTGCATAATGTATTCCAATTTTTGTTACATAAGTAGGGTCAATTTTTGGCTAATAAGGGTAAAATTGACCTTACACCTCAAATGTCCGACTCAAATAGTCAACTTACCTGTTCTCAGAGTATGAACATGGAAGAGAGGGAGTGTAAACAGAACTTTTACGAGTGTTTGATGTTTCGATCCTCCCTAAATGAATGAGGGACCCTATTTATAAGGGTTCGAGTTAAGTTGGACTAACTGTCCAAAATGGTCTAGGGTATGATCGTAAGTGTGGGTAGTTATGTACCCTCTTGCATGTGCAAGAAGATTCAATCAACCCATTCTTATCATTTTTGTTAGGTAAATCTCATATATTAACCTGCACTTGTGTGGGATGTCTCATCCAGAATAGATATGGGACGTCCCATTAACCTAGGGTTAGGTAGATACCACCGCAAAATCATTCCGATTAGCTGAGTGATCTGACTTCTTTGTCTAAAATAACTAGATTACTTTAACAAGTCAACACTCCCCTCCCGCCAAACCAACCTCGCGTTGGATCGCAAAGGTCGGCAAAGAGGTCCGAGCTCTATATAATATTGGGCACGTCCGAGAGATACACCTCGAATCTGGATGATGTTGAGATTGAAATGCCCCATGTTGCATGGATCTCGAGGGAACACGTGGATGATAGAGGCCAGGTGTAGGCTATTTTTTGGCACACACTCGATTGGATCCATTGACTGCCCTACCTTATAGTAGTCATGTACCATTGGATCTTAAATCATGTGACGTCCATTATTTTAAATTTTAAATTTCAAATTTCAAATCTTATGGATATGGGAACCAATCTCAATGAAAGCTTTACTATTGGTTTTCTCTTTGGACAGTTATGGGACAGCATTTTCTAACAAGACCCGACACAATTCAGGTTCACACATGTTGATCGTACACGTGAGTTACTAATGGCCCTCCCTCACATCACTCTCCGAAGTAAAGTTGATATTTTGCTTACCGTGAAGAGCATGTCTTGGGCGCCGGTTAGATTGACACTTGTGTTTAGGTAGGTAGCGAATTGAAGGGCATTTTGGTCAGCTTGTTAAAAGATTTGTAACCTAACAAGAACAGCTCGTGCCCTACCATGTGCAATTTTTAGTGAAAAAAAGAAAGAGGAAGCTTCCATTTGGCATCCACGAGAAGTGAGGTCTACTTGTCTTTTACCAAACTCTTGACGAAAACCGTTTTGCATTAGTTGGACGAATGACGACGAAGAGGAAACGGGTCGAGGCGTCTTCATTGTTTAGAGTATAACTTGGCAACCGCTCACAATATGAACCACGTGGCACTTTTTTAGACACTTTTTTAGAGAATACTGACTGTATGGATGTTAATCCAATCCCTATGTGGACCTACAAACCAAAAATCAACCTGATTAGTGATTTCTAAGGGTTGGATTGGAGTCATTTTCATGGGTTGATTTTAACCATGGGAATTTGAGCATTATTGTGAGTACAAGATTGATCGAAAGGTTTGAAATCACTAATCAAGCTGATTTTTGGTTTATAGGTCCACCTAGGGATTGGCCAAACATCTATACAGTCAATATATATCCTCTAAAAATGTGACACGAGGCTCATATTGTGGGTGGGTGGTCACAATCGCAGCTTTGCTGACCATCGCCGAAGAGTTTAGCCAATTAGTGATTGGGTCTAAAATTAAATTAAACTCAAAGATAACATAATGAGTCGAGTACTCAAGTATGAAATCGAGTATGTCCTGTTCGTAATGTGCGAAATTTGAGGTCGGCAATGATTTTGGACAATTTAGGTGTCTTTCGTTTTCACAAGATGAGTGGAGAGGCAGGGCAGGCTCTACCTTAAGGCCATTAAGGCGGTCGCCTTCCTTGGTGAGAGAAGGCCCCCAACCCAGGTCCCACTACCCACGTGTATTTTAGCCCACCCCTATAAACAAAAAATCAACTTGATTGATTATGTCTAGCCATAGATTTTAATACTTTTTAAGACATGATTCTGGCCATTGGATTCAAGCATATTTTTTGGGTAGTAATCCAATGGCTAAAAATCATCAATCAAGCTAATTTTTATTGTGCTTATCCACCAATAGGTGGGCTGAACATCCATGCAGTCATTAGGCCAAAAAATGATCTATGAAGGACCACTAGAGTCCTCTGCGCGCATCGACTGCATAAGGAGTCCTTTGCATCTAAGTTGTTTCGTAGTTTTATTATCAAGAATAATTTTTATATAATGATTTCTAATAATATAGAGTTTAATTTTTTAATTAATATCATCTATCTTTACTATTACAACACGAGAACCAGGGTTCGGTTGTCACCCATGTTTGTGACAATTAAAGTAGCGTTGCAACTTGGGCAGGCTCAACCCGACTTCGGGTTCGGGTTGGGCTGAACCATTCAGTGCTCAAGCTCGGGATAGAGCCTAATCATCAAAAGCCCGATCAAAATTGGGTTGGGCTTGGGCTGAGGCAAAGCCCAACCCAAGCCCGTCTCTTTCACATCTCTAAAACACCTAAAACCCTAAATCTCTATCATTTGCTCCATCTCGTCTCTCTCTCCCCGATTCCTCTTCCTCCATTATCTCTCTCTCTCTCTCTGCCCCCCTTCTCTACACCTTCCATCGTGTCTCTCCCTATATTCGTGCTGTTGTGTCGCCATGCCGCCACCGCCACAAGCGCCTACGCCTCTTCCACCGCATGTGCTCACCACATGCGCTTGCTACCACTGCCTGTTCCTGTAGAGTCACTACCTCCTGGATTTTTAAATCTGGCATTTTTTATTTTTGAAGGTAAAATAGCTCCCAACTAGACAAACCTGATCAGGTTGGGCTTGGGCTGCAATTCACAGGCCCGACTTCGGGTTGGGTTCGGGCTCGAACTGGGGGTTTTGAAAGTCAACCCGCCCGAGTTGCAGCCCTAAATTAAAGGCATCTCCACTTTAAAGCAAAACCTTCACTCATTAAATGCCACTTTATTAAAAAGACAACCCTGGTTGGAGTACGTCTAGGGGTGTCAACGGGTCGATTCCAATTCGGCTCTTAATGTAATACCCTGAACTTTTGTTCTAGGGTATTAGGGTAAATTCACCTAAGAATGGAAACCTAAACCTTTTTCAGACTTCTATTATTGTTTTTATGGTTTAATATCATTGTTGAGTATGTATATTTAATTTGGTTTCATTCTGACAACTTTGAAAAACCTGCTATTTTTGAAACTCGCTCTTTAGGGCTAAATTTCTTACTAAAAATAATGAATCATAACTTGCAGGGGACTTTTTCTTTCCCCAGCTAACAATCTAGAACTTTTATAAAAAAATTATTTTGTGGGCCCGAGACTCCAAAAATATTCCTATTTTATCCTTGTCAACTTATCTGTGAAATTTGGAAGTTTTCCTGATACATGAAAACCCTAGCGGAAGATTTTGACAAAAATAGTATTTTCGTAATTTTTAAACTTTCCTACTATTATTATATTTTTAAAAATAATATTTTAATTATATTTTATTTATTTAATAGGAGCGTGGAACCCACGAATCACTTTTGGGTCATTCCGATGTCACTTGACACCTTTTCGGTGCTTTGAACATTTTTATAATTTTTATGTATTTAGACTACTTTTATGTATTTAGACTACTTTTATGTGGATTGTGTGTGTGACATGTGTTAATACCTTATTGTATGGACTTTTAAATTATATAATATAGTTGATTGAATTAATTTATAATTATTTGTGTTATGATTGTTGGGTGGGGCCGTATGGTCAATCTAGAAGCCTTTTGGGCTTAATAATATTCTTAAATAAAGCCTATTGTTATATATGGGCCTTGGGCCCATTTCTAACCCATTAATAGTGTAAAATATAAGTTTTTGAGGGTTGAAAAAGTCATCCCTTTGCTAGTTACGAATTTCAACAAAAATAGAAACCCTAATCCTTCCTTAAACCTATTTATTAAAAACCCTAAAGCTTTAGAAGCTTTCACAACCCAACTCCATTAAAGAATAGAGCAAGCTCCATTAAACCTTCATCCGGACACCGATCGCACTCGAGCAAGAAGGGAGAATTGACGGGGACTCCGATTTGAAGAACATACTCCGAGGAGAGGACGATCCGACGACTTTCAAATTTGAAGAAACTTTTGATTTTCATTAAAATTCAAGAAACCTTGAGGTAAGTGCGCTTGATCCATCCTATACTTGTTTTTCTTCAAGATTTTGTTTTTCTTTCATTAGGTAATGGTTGATACTCATTATAAATTAATTTCAATTATATTTACCTTATTCTTATTTGGTTGAGCTTTATTTTGGGCCACCATGATGGGTTTGGCCATGGTCTATTTTGTACCTATAACGGATGACTATGTTCTTATCATTTTTGTTGTACTTTTATGATTTAAATATTTTTATATTATTTTTTTCTAAATACCTCTTTAAATCTATTTTCCAAAACCGTTTAGTTTGTATTTTTCTGATTTTTATTGATTAAGTTATGAATTTTCTAAGTTGTATGACTTTACCAAAAAACCTAGAATTTCAGATTTTACACGGTCCGATTCACTTGGGATTTCGATCTATATTTTTAACCTAAATATTTTTCTAACTATTTTTCATGGATACCTATATCAATCTAATTTCTAGAACCTTTGAGTTTATATTTTTCTGATTTGTATTGATTAAGTTATGATTTTTCAAACGTGCTGGACTTTTCTGTAAAACCCAGAATTCCAGATTTTACACGGTCCACTTTACCTGAGATTTCGATCCATATTTTTAACCTAAATATTTTTATAATTATTTTTCACAGATACTTCTATCAATCTAGTTTCTAGAACCTTTGAGTTTATATTTTTCTGATCTGTATTGATTAAGTTATGATTTTTCAAACATACTGGACTTTTCTGTAAAATGCAGAATTCCAGATTTTACACGGTCCACTTTACCTGAGATTTCGATCCATATTTTTAACCTAAATATTTTTCTAATTATTTTTCACAGATACCTCTATCAATCTAGTTTCTAGAACCTTTGAGTTTATATTTTTCTAATCTGTATTGATTAAGTTATGATTTTTCAAACGTACTGAACTTTTCTGTAAAACCCAGAATTTCAGATTTTACACGGTCCACTTGACTTGAGATTTCAATCTATATTTTTAACCTAAATATTTTTTTAATTATTTTTCATAGATACCTCTATTAATTTAGTTTCTATAACCCTTGAGTTTGTATTTTTCTGATATGTATTGATTAAGTTATGAGTTTTTAAATGTGCGGGACTTTTCTGTATCCCAGATTCTGTCTGGCCCAATTAATTAAGATTTTTGACCTATATTTTGAATCCGAATATTTTTCTATTTATTTTTTTTCTAAAATCTCTGTAAATCTAGTTTTTTAAATCCATTGAGTTTATATTTTTCTAATTCATATTTATTTAGTTATGATTTTTATAATGCAGTATATTTTTTTTGTAAAAAACCTATTAATTGTTCGTGGTTCGGTCATGATTATTAACTATTAAGGTTTTAACCTTGTTGTTTGACTAAACCCTAGATGGTTTGACCTATACCTGTATGCATGGGGATCCCACCCAAGTGTCTTGGATCCCTCTTTAGGGTTCGACCTTGTGTCATGGATCCCTCATAGGGTCGGCCATGGCGTGTTGGATTCTCTTACGATTTTTACTTATATTATTTATCGATGTTGATTGTGATATTTGGTCATGTCTTATTGACTATTATACCTAGATGGTTCGACCTATACTTGTATGCATGGGGATCCCACCCATGTGTCTTGGATCCCTCATAGGGTTCGGCCAAGTGTCTTGGATCCCTCTTTAGGGTTCGACCTTGTGTCATGGATCCCTCATAGGGTTCGGCCATGGTGTGTTGGATTGTCTTGTGATTTCCACTTATATTATTCATCCGTGTTGATCGTGACCTTCGGTGATTGTTACATGTTATTCATGGTTAACCCTAACTCGTTCCCATATTATTACTCTTAATGATCATTGGTTCATTTTATATTTTTATTTAAAGGTTAAATACATGCGTGCTTATGTCATGTAACCCTAGTACATCTTGTTATCATACCATGATCATCACGTCATTTCATATAAGGGGTGCATAAGGGAACGGGGTTGAAGTATATTATATACGTTTATATTGGTTTTATCAATTAATCAGGGTTCGGTACCCTAGGGTGAAAGGCCCCAGACGTTATTATATCCTGCAGATGGGTCGATGAGACCGCTCCCAGTGCGGGAAGGAGATGGAGACCCTATGTGGTTATGGGTACTAGTTGCATTTGCATCCCGTACTTACTCATCTGCATTCATCCTCATATTCATGTCATCCTTATTATATGATTGAGATGCATACCTTGATTTAAAACTTGTATAGTATGATATCATACATGCACACTGTTGTATTACTGGGCCTCGGCTCACGGTGCTACACCGATACCATTTTCAGATTTTGAGGAATCGGATACGTGAGATGATTTTGAGGCGAAAGACTCCGACGCATTCGAGGAGATCGGCTAGGATTTGGGAGTCGATCCCACATTTTAGAAGACTTGATTTTGACTGTTCTAAACATTGGTTATTTATTTTCACAGGCATGTAAGCCTTTGATTGAGAGCATGTTCTCACCTCATTCTCTCCACATTTAGTTGATTGATTGAATTGTTTGAGTTATGAATTATTTTGATTATTTGTTTCCTACATTTAGACTCTTTCTTTTACTTAGTCGATTTTCGAATGAACCTTAGTAGTCTAATTGACCTAATTGGACCACTATGGGACATTCATGGATCACCTCTGGGTTCGGGTACGGGTCGATCCATGGATTTTCGGGTCGTATCTGGGTATCCGGATTCGGGGCGTGACAGAGTGGTATCAGAGCTTAGGCTTCAGACACCTAGGGATTTGTGTGTAATGGGTCTATGCATAATTTGAGTTGTGTATGATAGAATGGTATTAGAGCACAGTCAGTAGATTACCCTAGTGACCCGTGTAATGGAGACCATTAGAGGATCTGGTTAATTTGTCCATTCTTGTTATGGAGACCGTTACCTTTTAGTATACACATTAGAGACACTTAAAAATACTATAATCTAGAGCACTCTGATTGTTTGTAATACTTATAAATAGTGATTGTGTACTATTATTTGTATGTATATTATTATAATACTTGATTTTATATTATGCTTGACTATGTCGCAAACCTAACACTGTCATACATTATCAAGGAGATCGTGGCAGAATGGTATGTTGACAGAATTATACCCTCAGATGATCTTAATTGGACAGTCTGACTATTTTGACTAGTAGGCCAGTTGACTAGCATGACCAGTTTGAGTGGAAGATAGATTTATTAGTTTTACCAGCTGATTAGGTCGATTAGATTGATCAAGTTTACCAGTTTGACTAAGGTTGACTATATTGACTAGTTTGACCAGCATAGTTATGTTGACTAGACGTAGATGACTAACTTGACTGGATTGGACTAGATTGGTGTAGATGACCAGTTTGGCTAGGTTTACTATATTGATTAAGTTGGCCAATCTAACTGTGTGTAGCTATAAAGTTTGTTAACCAAGCTAACTAGGTTTGCCTGAATTGATTAGTTGACTAATCAGATTTGACAGACTAGGTTGAGATTTTCTTTGAGAGGGTTCGAATTTCGAGGACGAAATTTTCTTTAAGGGGGGTAGATTGTAATACCCTGAACTTTTGTTCTAGGGTATTAGGGTAAATTCACCTAAGAATGGAAACCTAAACCTTTTTCAGACTTCTATTATTGTTTTTATGGTTTAATATCATTGTTGAGTATGTATATTTAATTTGGTTTCATTCTGACAACTTTGAAAAACCTGCTATTTTTGAAACTCGCTCTTTAGGGCTAAATTTCTTACTAAAAATAATGAATCATAACTTGCAGGGGACTTTTTCTTTCCCCAGCTAACAATCTAGAACTTTTATAAAAAAATTATTTTGTGGGCCCGAGACTCCAAAAATATTCCTATTTTATCCTTGTCAACTTATCTGTGAAATTTGGAAGTTTTCCTGATACATGAAAACCCTAGCGGAAGATTTTGACAAAAATAGTATTTTCGTAATTTTTAAACTTTCCTACTATTATTATATTTTTAAAAATAATATTTTAATTATATTTTATTTATTTAATAGGAGCGTGGAACCCACGAATCACTTTTGGGTCATTCCGATGTCACTTGACACCTTTTCGGTGCTTTGAACATTTTTATAATTTTTATGTATTTAGACTACTTTTATGTATTTAGACTACTTTTATGTGGATTGTGTGTGTGACATGTGTTAATACCTTATTGTATGGACTTTTAAATTATATAATATAGTTGATTGAATTAATTTATAATTATTTGTGTTATGATTGTTGGGTGGGGCCGTATGGTCAATCTAGAAGCCTTTTGGGCTTAATAATATTCTTAAATAAAGCCTATTGTTATATATGGGCCTTGGGCCCATTTCTAACCCATTAATAGTGTAAAATATAAGTTTTTGAGGGTTGAAAAAGTCATCCCTTTGCTAGTTACGAATTTCAACAAAAATAGAAACCCTAATCCTTCCTTAAACCTATTTATTAAAAACCCTAAAGCTTTAGAAGCTTTCACAACCCAACTCCATTAAAGAATAGAGCAAGCTCCATTAAACCTTCATCCGGACACCGATCGCACTCGAGCAAGAAGGGAGAATTGACGGGGACTCCGATTTGAAGAACATACTCCGAGGAGAGGACGATCCGACGACTTTCAAATTTGAAGAAACTTTTGATTTTCATTAAAATTCAAGAAACCTTGAGGTAAGTGCGCTTGATCCATCCTATACTTGTTTTTCTTCAAGATTTTGTTTTTCTTTCATTAGGTAATGGTTGATACTCATTATAAATTAATTTCAATTATATTTACCTTATTCTTATTTGGTTGAGCTTTATTTTGGGCCACCATGATGGGTTTGGCCATGGTCTATTTTGTACCTATAACGGATGACTATGTTCTTATCATTTTTGTTGTACTTTTATGATTTAAATATTTTTATATTATTTTTTTCTAAATACCTCTTTAAATCTATTTTCCAAAACCGTTTAGTTTGTATTTTTCTGATTTTTATTGATTAAGTTATGAATTTTCTAAGTTGTATGACTTTACCAAAAAACCTAGAATTTCAGATTTTACACGGTCCGATTCACTTGGGATTTCGATCTATATTTTTAACCTAAATATTTTTCTAACTATTTTTCATGGATACCTATATCAATCTAATTTCTAGAACCTTTGAGTTTATATTTTTCTGATTTGTATTGATTAAGTTATGATTTTTCAAACGTGCTGGACTTTTCTGTAAAACCCAGAATTCCAGATTTTACACGGTCCACTTTACCTGAGATTTCGATCCATATTTTTAACCTAAATATTTTTATAATTATTTTTCACAGATACTTCTATCAATCTAGTTTCTAGAACCTTTGAGTTTATATTTTTCTGATCTGTATTGATTAAGTTATGATTTTTCAAACATACTGGACTTTTCTGTAAAATGCAGAATTCTAGATTTTACACGGTCCACTTTACCTGAGATTTCGATCCATATTTTTAACCTAAATATTTTTCTAATTATTTTTCACAGATACCTCTATCAATCTAGTTTCTAGAACCTTTGAGTTTATATTTTTCTAATCTGTATTGATTAAGTTATGATTTTTCAAACGTACTGAACTTTTCTGTAAAACCCAGAATTTCAGATTTTACACGGTCCACTTGACTTGAGATTTCAATCTATATTTTTAACCTAAATATTTTTTTAATTATTTTTCATAGATACCTCTATTAATTTAGTTTCTATAACCCTTGAGTTTGTATTTTTCTGATATGTATTGATTAAGTTATGAGTTTTTAAATGTGCGGGACTTTTCTGTATCCCAGATTCTGTCTGGCCCAATTAATTAAGATTTTTGACCTATATTTTGAATCCGAATATTTTTCTATTTATTTTTTTTCTAAAATCTCTGTAAATCTAGTTTTTTAAATCCATTGAGTTTATATTTTTCTAATTCATATTTATTTAGTTATGATTTTTATAATGCAGTATATTTTTTTTGTAAAAAACCTATTAATTGTTCGTGGTTCGGTCATGATTATTAACTATTAAGGTTTTAACCTTGTTGTTTGACTAAACCCTAGATGGTTTGACCTATACCTGTATGCATGGGGATCCCACCCAAGTGTCTTGGATCCCTCTTTAGGGTTCGACCTTGTGTCATGGATCCCTCATAGGGTCGGCCATGGCGTGTTGGATTCTCTTACGATTTTTACTTATATTATTTATCGATGTTGATTGTGATATTTGGTCATGTCTTATTGACTATTATACCTAGATGGTTCGACCTATACTTGTATGCATGGGGATCCCACCCATGTGTCTTGGATCCCTCATAGGGTTCGGCCAAGTGTCTTGGATCCCTCTTTAGGGTTCGACCTTGTGTCATGGATCCCTCATAGGGTTCGGCCATGGTGTGTTGGATTGTCTTGTGATTTCCACTTATATTATTCATCCGTGTTGATCGTGACCTTCGGTGATTGTTACATGTTATTCATGGTTAACCCTAACTCGTTCCCATATTATTACTCTTAATGATCATTGGTTCATTTTATATTTTTATTTAAAGGTTAAATACATGCGTGCTTATGTCATGTAACCCTAGTACATCTTGTTATCATACCATGATCATCACGTCATTTCATATAAGGGGTGCATAAGGGAACGGGGTTGAAGTATATTATATACGTTTATATTGGTTTTATCAATTAATCAGGGTTCGGTACCCTAGGGTGAAAGGCCCCAGACGTTATTATATCCTGCAGATGGGTCGATGAGACCGCTCCCAGTGCGGGAAGGAGATGGAGACCCTATGTGGTTATGGGTACTAGTTGCATTTGCATCCCGTACTTACTCATCTGCATTCATCCTCATATTCATGTCATCCTTATTATATGATTGAGATGCATACCTTGATTTAAAACTTGTATAGTATGATATCATACATGCACACTGTTGTATTACTGGGCCTCGGCTCACGGTGCTACACCGATACCATTTTCAGATTTTGAGGAATCGGATACGTGAGATGATTTTGAGGCGAAAGACTCCGACGCATTCGAGGAGATCGGCTAGGATTTGGGAGTCGATCCCACATTTTAGAAGACTTGATTTTGACTGTTCTAAACATTGGTTATTTATTTTCACAGGCATGTAAGCCTTTGATTGAGAGCATGTTCTCACCTCATTCTCTCCACATTTAGTTGATTGATTGAATTGTTTGAGTTATGAATTATTTTGATTATTTGTTTCCTACATTTAGACTCTTTCTTTTACTTAGTCGATTTTCGAATGAACCTTAGTAGTCTAATTGACCTAATTGGACCACTATGGGACATTCATGGATCACCTCTGGGTTCGGGTACGGGTCGATCCATGGATTTTCGGGTCGTATCTGGGTATCCGGATTCGGGGCGTGACACTTAAGGTGGCCAGAACCGGAACAATCGGTTCCAATTCTTATCGGTTCGGTTCCTTAACGGTTCCGGTTCTCAAAGTGATGGCTCTGGAACCGGAACCAATTATATATTTATGTCGGTTCCGCTTCCGGTTCCGGGTATATTGGGCCAAATCTTGAAAATATGAGAATTTTTACACTATATTTATTTATTGGTACCGGTTCTTATCGGTTCGGTTCCATATTAGGCTACCCAGAATCGGAACCGTTATTGTCGGTTCAGTTCCGGTTAATTGTTAATCGGTTCCCAAAAATGTGGAACCGGAACTAGTGTTTTTGGTTCCAGTTCCGATTCGGTTCCAGTTAAATGGGTAAAATTGACACCCCTAAGTATGTCCTTTACCGTTCTGGTAGTCTAGCATGCCGACATCCCTCATCAATGATGATGAGAGAGACCATAGTATAAGCCATGTGGCACACTCTTAGAGACCGCTGACCATATGGATGTTTGTACCATCCCTAGGTGCACCTATATACCAAAAATCAACCCCATGAAAATGACTCCAATCAAATCCTTAATATTCACCAATCAGGCTGATTTTTTGCATATTGAAAACTTTTTAGATTGTTTTTTTCTTTTTTTTTTTGTAATCTTTTATATGGTTTCGAGGGGTGCAACACGAGAACTTCCCAGAAGGTCACCCATTCTAGTACTATTCTCGCCTAAACACGCTTAACTGCAGAATTCTGATGGGATCCAATGCCTTAGTGCTGGTATTATCGCACCCACTTTCTAGATTGTTTAAGGGGGTAAGATTGAGATGGTTTTTTGTGAGAATAATCCCATGTTTAAAAAAAAAAAATTCATCCTAACAAATGTAAATTCGATCTATGTTAACCTATCAAATGTGTACTAAAATCATTTTCCACCTTGTAATCTACTTTTCTTATGGCTAGAAATGTCGGAATGAATCATCACCAAAAATCAGCCGTGAGTCATCTCCATTGGACCCCACATAGGCATGTCAAAATAAGACGTGTCAAGCTTATCAAAGTAAAATAAAAATATATAAGGCATCTCAAAATATCTTGACATAACTTTAATGGTACTCAAATCCAACGACTACAAATCACCAATCAGGCTGATTTTTTATCTGTAAGTCCACCAAAAGGTGGATGTTGGCCCACCATCCATATGATTATTGATCTCCAAGACGTGTCATATACAGCTGTCGTTGAGCAACAATCCTCATTTGATCCTTAGACATATGATCCATGGTGTTCTTGGACCTATAGTTAAGTGCCACCTGCAGTAGCCTTTAGCTGTAGTTACCCTTAACAGTGGAGAAAAGGAACTACAGTTAAAGGGTCACCTTAACTCTGTACAGGTGGCACTTAACTACAGGTCCAAGAACACCATGGATCAAATGTCCAAGGATCAAAAAATTTCTCTAATGGGGCTTGTTTTTTGTCAATGAAGCCTCCTAAATGGGGTCCAGTGGCACTCTTTCAGACCCGTTTAACCATGGATGTTAGGTTCACCTCTTGGAGGACCTACATAGCAAAAAATCAGCTTAATTGGTTATTTCTAGCCGTTAGCTAAACAATTTAAAGGGGATGATTCCTGGCCGTTGATTTAAGACAAATTTATGGTACCAAATCTACAGTCACTAATTGAACTGATTTTTATAGGTCCACCAAACATCCATGCGATCAGAGGGCCTAAAAGAGTGCTCCACGTGGCTTGAGGAGACCTCAAACCTTTAAGTGCCCACCGATCGACAGCTAATCTTTTGTGTCTATCTAAGATCGGAAGAAAAACTATGTGGAACAATTTCGGACCCACTGGTGTCACGAATATTTAGCAGATCCCTTTGTTGACATACTCACCAAAAATTAAATCAGCCTGATCGGTGATTTATATCCTTTGGATTTGAGTACCACATTAAATTTTTGAATCAATGGCTAGATAATCTCCAAATCCATGATCAATAAATTACCAATCCAGCTAATGTTTTGTGTGTCAGTCCAATAACAGGTGTGCCAAACATTTACAAGTCATTGAGCCCCAAATATTTTGCCACGTGGTATTTTTTAGCGTCTGACATCAATGTTTCATGTCGTATAAAACTTTGATGACAGGGCCCTGTCATCAACGCCGTTGACAGGGCACAATTCGAGCCACGTGGAACACTCTTAGAGGACTCTGACTGTATGGATGTTTGGCCAATCATTAGGTGGACCTACAAACCAATAATCAGTCCCATTAGTGATTTCTACGCGTTGGATGGGAATATTTTTCATGGGTTGATTTTAACCGTGGGAAATTTGAGAATTATTGACCATTATTTGAGGTAGAAAGATCCAAAGGTTTAAAATCACAAATCAAGATATTTTTTGTTTGTAGGTCCATATAGGGATTGGAAAAACATCCATACGGTCAGAGTCCTCTAAGAATATGACACGTGGCTACTATTGCACCCTGTCACTACCACGGAAAGAGATGACGTTACACGCGAGTAGAACTTTGCTGACCGACGCCGGTCAGCAAAGATGCTGGCCGACCATAATGTGAGCCACGTGGCATATTCGACGCTGACCGCATAGATGTTTGACCAATCCCTAATAAACCGACAAACCAAAATAATCCTGATTAGTGAATTCAAACCTTTGGATCTTTAAACCCCCAAAAATGGTCAGTAATGCACAAATTTTACGGTTAAAAATCAAACCATAAAAACGACACGAATCCAACACTTAGAAATCACTAAACAGGCTAATTTTTGGGATGTACATCCATCAAGGGTTGGGCCAAACATCCATACGGTCAGATATCTTTAAGAATATGCCACGTGGCTTACATTTTAGTCGGTAGAACTTTGCTGACCGACATCAGTCAGCAAAGTTATACTCATAACTTTCTTTTTTTTTTATAAGTATACTCATAACTTTCTTCAACTGCATGTCGTGCAATGGACACGTATTTTTCTAACGTGGCACACGAAAGTTGGATCATGAAACACGTAACCCCCACTACAAAAACATTGAATTCAGGTACGGTTCCAAGGGTGATTCGCTCTGCAACCATGGATAAATTTAGAGCAGCAGCTAAATTCCTTGTTTTTGTGTTCATTCTCTCTTCTCTAATTATATCCAGTATTGGGGACGATGGAGGAAAGGAAGAGAAACAGCGGCCCAACGCTGCTGAAAGAGCTATAGGGATAACAACCCCTATACCTGCTATAAGCCCATGGCTCAAACTTAAATCTTGGATGAAACTTGCATGGATGTCTTTCCGGCCTTCTCCTGATTCAGAGTAAGTTTAATTTGATGAATCGTGAATACCCATTTGCTTGTTTGTTTTGATTTCCACCAGAAATTTGAGTTTTTTTACTTTGTTTTCCGTCTGGTTTTGTATAGGAGAAGTGAGAGAGGTGGATCCAGTGCTGGAGAGGTGGTGAAGGAAGCTGTTTCTAAGAGTTATGAAACTAGTAAAGGAACAGCTGAACATGCCGCTAAAGTTGCCGGAGATGCGGTGCATCAGACGGCTGAGAAAGTTAAGAGAAGTGTCTCCGGTTCCGGAGGAGACACGGACGAGGAGCTGTGAGCCTGTACGAGTGTGTGACCAATTTTCAGGTTCCGTCTGCAATAATTGTAAGACTTTTTTGTAAGTGTTACGTGGGTTTATGTTATGGGTTCAACTTTTATGACAGACGCGTTCAACGTTGATGACGGACCAAACTATGAGCCACGTTGCATATTATATGGATGTTTGACTCATCTTTATTAGGTGCATATATATACCAAAATTCAGCCCCTGATCGATTAGTACGCAGATCTAAAGGTTACAAATCACTAATCAAGCTGATTTTGGTGTGTAGGACTCCTTTGGGATGTGTCAAACATCGATACGGTCAGTGGTAAGTGTAAGACGTGGCTCATATAGTGATGTTTGTTACCGCTGCTGCCTTTGAGACGATATACACACCAAAAACCAGACTGATTAGTAATCTCTAGCCATTAGATTTTTGTACTTTATAGGAGTGATTCTAACCGTTGGATTAAACCATTTTTTTGGGCACTAAATCCGAGGGCTAAAAATATCAAACAAGCTGATATTTTTTGTATGAATGTCTAAGGGTGGGCATTCGTACAAAGATGCAACGGGATAGACCTCACGGGCTAAATATCAATGCCGTCAGTGGGCCCAAGCTTGGTATGTATGTCTACCAAATTTGGTTTATGATTTCTACCCCTTGGATTTAGTACCCAAACAACAGTTGAATCCAACGGATAGAATCATGCCTTAAATTTTGCTAAAATCTAATGGCTAGAGATTACCAATAAGGGTGATTTTTGGTGTATATCCATCAACGGGTGGGCTAAACATCCATGCGGTTGATTGGTTGGCCCACGGATTAACAAAAATCGCTAAGGCTGGGCTAAACATCCATGCGGTTGATTGGTTGGCCCACGGATTAACAAAAATCGCTAAGGCTGTGTTTGGACGCGCTATCAAGGAGCATACCTTTAAAGGTCAAGACCAACATTTGGTTCTACACAATCACGTGAGACCCACATTGATTGTGAGACCCACATAAGAACAAATGTTGATAGATCATATCACATGGGCCCAACATAAGAACAAAGATCGGGAGTTCGTGTGGGTCTAACATAATAACTAGTTGATAAATCATGTGGGCTCCACATGTTAATGGGGTCAATTGATAAATCATGTGGGTTCCACATGTTAATGGGGTCAATAAATGTGGCCCCACCTAAGATCATGTGGGTCCCAAATAATACAGGGGCGATTATAGATCATACATGTGCTATATGTTAATTAAGTAGGCCACACATTGGGTGGGCTAAGCCCATTGGGGGTGGAGGGTGAACTTTCAAAGCATATGCGTCTTCGACAAAGATTCACTTTCACGCATCTTCAAGGTCCATTGTCTTGTCTTGGTGTGACCCAAACACTTCTCATCAATCAATTCAATTTGTAATCAATCAAGACATACACCTTGGGCCGCATGTGGAAGGTGCACTACCGAAGAAAGACTAGCTAAAGCTCAAGCCTTTTGCGTTAGGTCTATCCCGTTACATCTTTTCTCTGTTATTATATTACTTGGAATCAATAGCCTGGGCATAGTAGGCATGGAAAAAACAATTATATGAAAATAATATTTTTTGACATATACAATTCTATTTTGTTATACTTATACAATGAAATAAAAAAAAATTATTAAAATTTATTATCTTCGAATAGGAAGAGTTGTGAAGAGGGAGAGAGAAATGAGAAAATAGATTTCGTTGTTGAGGGTGAGGACTAAGTATTCACGAAGAGATTTTAGGAAAAAAATAAAAAAATATATTTTGACTTGGGGAATAGAGAAATTTTAGTAGATGTGGAGAGATTTTAGGGTTGTGGTGCTGGCCAAGGATAAGAGTGAAAAGGGAGAGATATTATGGGTAAGAATTTATATTATATTATATTTTTATTTTTTTATAAGCATATTATATTTTTGTAATCACAGGTAAAATCGTACGATTTCTTAATATGGGGTTGAATGCAAGGACTCCGATAGCAGCCACCCCCTTGGAATTATGGAATTATGTTATTGTTTATATTGAACGAAATTTTAGAAAATAGAAAAATCATCTTAATTAGTGATTTATAATTATTTGATTGGAGTCTTTCATACAGTTGATTGGAGAAAAATCTTCTTCATTAGTGATGTATAATCATCTTAATGTTCCTTTTTTTATACCGTTGCATTCGAACATCCATATGGGATCACGAAAGTTATATACATATTATATGGGCATTTGTGCTTAAGGTTAGATTATCGTCTAGGCAACGTACCTTAATATCTATTGATTTAATCAGATGGTCGGTGATGTTCTGTCAAAGGTGTTATCGACGCAAGCACAGAACCCTTTGTAAAACCTGTATACACTGTTATTTTAAATTATAACATATTGGATTTAACACAATCTGTGTAGAAAACGATCAACTCCATGCGCGCAACATATTCATTTGTTGCTTTGACTTGTTGCTCGTCGCCTTCGATCTTCCAAAACTATTAATGAAACAGAAAAGCATAAAAAAATAGTTAAAAGTAAATGAACTAAAAAAATTAGAACAGTAACTAATGTCTTTTAACACATTAGAGGATCCTAACCGTATGGATGTTTGGGCAGTCCGTCCCTAGATGGACCTACAGATCAAAAATCAGCTTGAGTAGTTATTTCAAACGTTTTAATACATTAGAGGACGCTAGCTGACCATATATTTGATATATCACAATTTTTATATTTGTGTTGAATACAAAAGCATATGTGGTATACAAATTTTACTATATCTATTGTTACTATACGGTCCTCAGATGTGTTAAAGAAATAAGTTACTATACCACATCGAATGTACATACCTCATTTATTATAGTAGCAAATGATCAAAAATCACATTCTAGGGTATACCACATCTCAGATCCTTTCTTGCATTCTTAAAAGATTAAATGATTTTTAAACGTGCCACTCTTTGATGGATTTAACAGTTAAAATCCATTATTTAGTGAATGCTCATCTGGCTTTGTATGCTGCACCTAACGTGAAAAAGACGAATAAACATATATACAAATTTTGGTTTTCTATGCGTTAGTTTTAGAATAGAAGTATAGATAGATGTTTGGACACCAAACGCACGGTTGCACATGAGTAAATTAATGTCATTTTTTTAAGGAGGGGAAATAGGAAAGTTTTAGATCTAATGGCAGTATTGAAAGATTAAGGGGTGAATTTGAGAGCGTTTTTTTATTCCAGGCGTTGGCCTGCAGCTAAGAAGACACGTGGCACACTATTAGAGATATATATTTACCTTACAGATGTTTGAACCATCCCTAAGTGGACCAGCATACCAAATCAGGTGGTTTCAAACCGTTTGATTTGAGTCTTTTCCATGGATTCACTATCAACTATGGGATTTGAGCATTATTTTGGATACTCATAAAAACCCACCAATTAGGTTGATTTTTGGTATGCAGGTCGACTAAGCGGATGTTTTTTTTTTCGGATAAAGGATTATATTAAAGGGAGATTGAGGAGATCTCAAAGAACAAATACAAAGAGTGGTGGAAGTCACAATAACAAGTACCAAAAAACTCAACCTGCTAGCTCCCAAAGACCATCTTACTAAAGAACATCAGGGCTGGCTTTACCTCAAGGCCATTAAGGCGATCGGGTCCAGACCTATCCTGGTTTGATCCAAACCAATTCATTAAGAGTTTTAGACGCATGGATGTTTGACCCATCCTTAGGGATCTACAGGCAAAATCTTGGTGATTTCTAAGCATATATAGGACCTGAAATGCTCGAATCCCACAACTAAAAATCAACCCATACAAAGACTCAAATCTAACAGCTTGAATCTTCAATTAGGCTGATTTGTAGTCTCTAGGTTCGAGATGGCCAATCATCCATATGGTTAGTGGTTTCTAAGGATTAAATTTTTTAAGTGGGTCCTTTTTAAAAAAAAAAAGTGAAGCAGGTGGGATTTTTGAAGTGGCGACCATGCGCCAATGATTGCGTGCCACACATACCCATGGTTACTTTTTAAACTAAACCATGGGTATACAGTGGCGCTCGATTATTGCATGTTCGCCGCTTAAAAAAATCTCTTTCTGTATAGATGGTAGCACCTAAAAAGGTTCCTTATATAGTTCCACATAGACATCGAGTCTGCAAAAAAAACAAATTATTTGTCTGAGAGAGTGACATGGTAGGTCTCAAAGAGTGAACCACATGGCTCATATAGTCACTATTGAAAATCAATTCTCAACAGCATTATTGAGTATAGGCGAATTGAGTATAGGCAAATTGCACAATTAGAAAATCAAAATTCTGAAGTTGTTCACGTGGAATGTAGTTATTAAGGGATTGCTTGGAAATATGGAAGAAATGGCATAAAAAGTAATTATTGTTATTAGGAAACTATTTTAGAAATATGCAAATGGCGGCATGGTAAATAATTAAATCGTTAGCTAGGGGCTGTATGGAAAAAAAATAATTACAGTATAGAAAAGTAATTGAGTGGTTAGTAAGGGACTTTATTGAAAATGTAATTATGTAATTATGATATGAGAATGGCCGGTAAGTACAATAACAAACATTTAATTAAAGAGGGGAACATTTAATAAAGTAATAGGTATTTAATGAAGTAATAGGTGCCTATGTTTATTTGATAGTTAACTAAGAAAATAATGTCCGTGCAAATTGACATGGTCCATTACATGTTAATATGTTATTAACACCATAACACTATAAATACGTCATTTTAATGAAAAAAGTGATAGTTCTTCATTTTTATATGAAAAAAGTAATAGTTCTTCATTTTTATATGAGTGCATGTTGAGTACTTTTTAACTCTCGAGACGACGAGGATATCTTGAATGAACTCGGCATGACACAAAGAAGTGATTGCCATTGGATGCGTGGGATATTGGCTTTCACAATTGATGGCTATGGCTAGCAAATTGAACACTTGTACACCTCCCTATACTTAAACAAGAAAATTTAGATCCTAGCTTTTTTTTATCTAGTATCTGAGCTGCACATAAAAGCACCATGTGGCACACTCATATAGATCAATGACCATATGGATTTTTGAACACGACTAAGTAGACCTACAGATGGGTGATAAGTCATCAGTTTATGCATTTTTCTCATTTTCCATAGAGAATTATCATATTTTTGTGTGTTAATCGCCCATTGTTAAGGGTTCAACAAGCATGAGGCCATTTTGGGTCATTCATATTTATAATGTCTATTTAATGGCATTTGACGGATTTGTATCGAATATGTTGTGATTAATTGTATCTCATTAGGTGATCAAGAGCAAGGTCCATGTACAAATACCCAAATTCAATCGAAGAGTTCAAATCCAAATAGCCGATGGGCCTTGATGGCGAACCTCAATGATATAACACAAAGGTTCTCTAAAGGAAGTTGAACCGAAGTGATGGGCTAGCTTGATTGTGGGCAGAAAGGTGGCAGCCACTTGCTGAACTTGCTGAAGTGGGCCAAAAGGGTGGAGCCCATGTGAAAAGGTTAATGTTGCTTGCTAAAGTTGCTGAAATGAGCCAAAAGGTAGAGCCCATGTGAAAAGGTGGCAAATTCTTAGTCAAACTCCTTAACCCCTCTATCACTCTAACAACCCAAATCTCATCCCATGGTTCCTTCATTCCCATAAAAAGTCATCTCTCATAACAACACGGGGATCTCATCTATCCTAGCTATCTCTCTTATACCAGCAATATATCTCCTTCGCCTTACCTCTCCTTTACCCCATGGCTTCACCATCTCCATATACCACACCTCTCAATACACAACTATCATCATCACCACCTCTTGAGCTCTCATGATGTGGATGGGCAGATCTTCTAGTTCTTCTCTCTTGAACGGGCAGCAGCGATATTGCTTTGAGTAGACCGAGCTCAACTTGGATCATCAAGGGTTTAGACTCGATCTCACCTTAGCATCTATCTCTCATTCTCATTCTATTTTTCTTCTTGTTTTTTCTATTCTTTAGTTGCTTTGTAATGTTTGCCGGTCATCAAAGAATATGAAAAACTCGACAATGATCGGCTAAATCTTCTTCTCTAAGGCTAGGGTTGTGAAGCCTTTTTCTTCTGTATGTGATTGACTTGATATCGTGAATCGACAATCAGATTGAGTGAATTATTTTATTTGGATATTTGTCTGCTCTATATGTTCTTTGATTTGTTATGATCTCCGATATATCAGATGCTCGGACCCCTGTGAGTGAAAGACAATAGTGTTAATTTTGGTTTTCCTATTCGGTTAAATTAACGGTCAGGTATTAGTGTTTTATTTTTCGTTCGGATTAGAAATCTATTTTAATTCGGATGTGTGTTTATCAAATCGAAGTATAGAGAGAAAAAGGTGGATCTTCCTGAAACCTTAGATCTCTCATTCTTACATCACATTACATGTTATTTTTATTCTCTCTTCGACTTTACGAAGTCTGATAATCTTGCTCCATTTGTATTGAGTGGATACTAGCCTTACAAGTCTCCCTTTTAGTCTCTCTTCTTCTTTTCTTTTGTAGTTTCGTGTCCGTAGTTCTTGCACACAAGTCAATCCATGTGGATTCGACATTGTTAAGTGCTACAACTTACAACTTGTATACTTGTAAGTAAATTTTACCCTAGACGGTTGGTTCAATCTTTTGGATCAAAAGTCTGGGCGTAACAATGGGGTACAAAGATCCAACACCTAGAAAACATCAATGATGATGATTTCTGATATGCAGATCCACCTATAGTCATTGATATTATAGTGCGCCAAGTGGCGCTTTTAGCTTTAGGTGTGGCCTGGACGATCGGATAAAAAATGCTACGATCAAAAATATTCTCATATCTAAACATGCCAAACTACACGTTTCCAAGTAACAAAAATTATTTTTATACTTTGATGCTTATCTTAGACAAGATGGATTGTTTGGGTGAGCAATCTAACTGGGATCAACATGTTTGAGTCGCATAAGCTTGTTTCGTTTTGGCACTCCTAATAAGAGCTTGACCAATAACATGCATGACTAGCCCTTCATGCACTATTGGATATCCTTTGGAATTCGTGTCGCCTTTAAGATTTGGAGTAACTCTTTGATGACAGACAGTAGACCACAAATGAGCTACGTGCCACACTGTTAGATACCACTGACCGTATGGATGTGTGGTCCATCTAGAGGATGATTGGATATGTGGTCCATCCGTATAAACCAAAAAATCAGCCTGATTAGTGATTTTAAATTGTTGGTGATCTATTTCTATTTGTTCGCTAAATAAAAAATTAAGTCATTTTTCTTTTGATCTACATCGATGATATGATCATTACAAGCAAAAACAACGGATCCATAAAATTACTCATGGACGACTTGAGCAAGTTGTTCTTGGTGAAGGACGGGCCCATTGCATTATTTTTTAGTCATTGAAGCTTACTGGTCTTCTAATGCCTTATATTTGTGCCAAACAAAATATATCATCGATCTTCTCTGACAAGCTCATCAAGATGGTGTAAAACCTTTGAAGTCACGAGTGGCCCCAAACTTTGGCCCATATGACCGCTGAATTATGTTGGCTTCGAATGCTACTTAAAGAATTGCGTATTTTCTACCCAAAGCTCTAGTTCTTTAGTGTGATATAACATAAGTGTTGTTCATCTCACCACCAATCCCATCTTTCATGCCCGCACCAAACATGCATGTTAAGATTGATTACCATTTTGTCCAAAAAAAAGTGATCTACGTCGGGATATTGAAGTTTGTTATGTCTTGTTTGAAGATCGAATTGTCGATGCCTTCACGAAGGATCTCTCATCTATACAGTTTCAACGTATAAAAAATAATCTCACTATAGGAGCCCCACTAGTTGAGGTGTATTAGGAAACCTAAGGACAAGCCGTTCACCTCCTCCATTGTCGTCGTCTCTACCGTCGTCCCCGTCTCCCACTTGCACAACAGTCTCCCACTTGCAAAATAAACGAGGGAACCGCCCAAAAGAGGTTCGAGTTGTCCTTATTTGTTCTTTCAAACTTTTCATACTGCTAAAATAAGGGTTTATTACAACACAAATAAGTTGTTATTTATAAATTTATATTCTATTGAAAAACCCATTTTTGCATCTCTTGTTTGCATAGCCCAGATTTTGGAAAATCTTGTTTGCTTTTAAGTTTATTTTAAATGTAGATTCTCTTTTTTCAATCTCGTAAAGTTATAATTTTGTTGCATTTTGATATAACTTTTGTCAAATTTGTTGGTATACAGTGATAATTAGGATTTAACTTCGTTGTTGTGAGATTTTAGGTTAAGAGAGCATTTATTTATTCATATTTGAAATTTATAATTGATAATTTTAAGTAAAATAATGAAACTTCTAGATGAATGTGTGATTGGTAGTTTCAAGTGAAATGACTGAAACTGATTGTGTGTTTGAATCTATTAATGTAGGTATAATGCGTCGATCCCGACGTCTTGTTGATAAGGGGAAAGTAGTACATCCTCATCGACTAGACGGCTTCCACCGATGGCGACTAAAAGAAGACGTCATAATCAACCACGACAACCCCAAATTGAAGAGCACCAAGAAGAAGACGATCAGCAACAAGAAGAACAATATGAGCAAGAAGACGATCAGCAACAAGAAGAACAGTATGAGATAGAAGACGATCAGCAACAATAAGAGCACTACGAGCAAGAAGAAGTTGAGAATGAGTCTGAAGATGAAGAAGTAGAAGGAGCATACCCCGGAGGTCCTGTAGATCCATCAGTATTGAAAAGTTTTAAAACTCATGTAGCACATGATATATGGAAAAAGAAAGTAAATATCGATAGATATATTGAATCTATTATTTATCTTGTGTTGATAATGTTTACTTCTGATATATTTAATCATTTGTAGGAATAACCCCCACTAAAATGTATTCAACACTCGTCAAAATTATTGGGTTGGGATTGGATAGAAGAGAGACGTTGGTTTCAGAGTAGAGTAGAACATTCGAGGTTGGTCAATTTGGTCACTTTTTCATATAAAAGAGTAAACAACATAATAATATCGACGTTTGTCGAGAGATGGCAACCCGAGACCAATACCTTTCATCTTCCATTTGGTGAGATGATCATCACATTGGATGATGTGTCCCATATTATACGTATGCTCGTTCATGGCCGTGCGATGATGTGTGAGAAATTAAGTTTGACTATTGGTGAGGCTGCTAAACTGCTTTTTAAGACGTTGGGAGTTGAAAGGGAAAAAGCCATAATAGAACTAAATTTGAACACGGGATGCATAGTAAGGATGCGTTGGTTACATGACAATTTTGAATGACGTAATAGAACCAAAGCCGCCACGAATGAGGAAATAGATTGTATAGTAAGGGCATTTTTTCTCTATGTGCTTGGTTGTTCTATCTTCTACGACAAAAGTGGTTTTAAGGTACCGGTGGTATACCTTCAGGTATTGTAGAACCTCGATGAAGTACAAGAATATGCATGGCTGGCGGCTAACCTTGTATTTCTTTATAGACAATTGGGATTTGCATCGAGGTGTGGAGTCAAGCAGATTGCTGGTTTTGTGACACTACTAGAGGTATACTTCTCAAATTGTTTTTCTTACATAGTATGAATTATTTTTTTAATTTTTATCATTACTGTTGTTTTGTAGGCATGGGTATACGAACACTTCCCATTCACAAGGGATAATCCCGATTTAGCGTACAAAATAAGCAATCCCAGAATTCGTCGTTGGCTGCCTATGTCAACAACTAGAGTTGCATCTGGCAATGTGATAGTGCTTCGAGAGGCACTTGACTCTTTGGAGGCGAGTAAGGTAAGTTACAATTTATTATTTTATTTCAATTATTACTTCTGTACACTGATATATTTTCATTTGTATTGCAAGTCATATGGGAGCCCTACCGAGAAATGAGGGATGATTACCTATTTCTGTTTATTGCATACTTTTGTGGATGTCTCAAAAGCTTTGAAGTCGTTGGACCGTATCGCCCAAATCAGGTTCTTCGACAGTTTGGTCATGTGCAGTCAATCCCTCCAGAACCATATAAGCTCATTCGAGCCGACCGAGGACACATCTCCTCTCAGTATAGGGTGGTGTACCATATACTGGATCAATACTGGGACGAATGGCCTGATCACACCTTACGGACGAAGCGACGTGGACCTTGGGTCGTAAATCCTTGGAATTGTAAAAATGATTATCTACCGTGGTTCTGAAACATTTCCCACATTATCGTTCAGAATCCAGATAATCGAAGTGGCTATGATCCACATGGAGAGATGGTATATCCACGAAGAGTAGAGCAAGCATTGCAAATCCTTGACTAGGCGAACTCCAATGATACACTTGAGACGATGAAAGAGAGAACAAGGTAGGTCAAAGCGATTCTCTAAGGTCAAGATGCTGGAGAGGGTTCAAGTAGGACCAAGGGAAAAGACTCTAAAGGAAAGAGAAGAAAATGAGAGAGAGAGAGAGAGAGAAGAAGATGAGATCCTTTTTTGTATGTTTTACGTTGGGATGATATCAATTTTCTTGTATTTTTAAGATATCCACCTCAACTAGAGTGTCAAAACTATGGATGATATCCAACTTTGTCTAGTTTGGCTATATTTTATGAATTGGTATCTATGGTTGACTATATCTCTTTTTGAATTTATGGTTGACTGTTTCAAAGGTCTGACAAAATCATGAACAAGGTTCACAATGGACTGATATTGAAGTCTGTTTGGAAGGAATTGTTTTAAAGAAGGTTACTAACATGACATTGAGATTTAAAACCAAAAAATATTATTTTGAAAGGAGTAAAACTTTCTTAGTGCTAAAGAAACAGAAAATCTAATGCAGGTTAGAACACAAGTGCTCAAAAATGATAGGAAACTAATGTTATTTTCAAGGCATCTTTTCCTTATCCATAAGATCAATCTTTGTCTTTATAGCTAGAAAGTGGCCGAGCTTGAACCAAAAGTAACAATGAGGTGGAAAAGAATCAAGTAATGGATTCAAGCATGTACAAGAGGTGGTAAGAACTCTCGAGGAAAATGAATGCAAACATGCTTAGCCCACAGCCAGAGAAGTCGTTATCACTATAGTGTCCAGGGTTTCTTAGACCTTGTAGGCAAAAAATAAATTTTTTTTGCTTATGACCCTTCTCTTTGGCCATGGGTCGGCCAAGAAAACCGTGGAGACCATAGTACCCATGGCCAAAGAGAAGAGTCAGAACAAAAAAATTTCATTTTTGCCTATACGGTTTAAGAAATCGTGGGCACTATAGTGACCACAGCTTCTCTGGCCGTGGGCTACGCATGGTAGAACAACACCATTTGGCACACTCTTTTGGGCCTATTGAACTCATGAATGTTTGGTCCACCTATTGGTAGAACAACACACCAAAAATCAACCTGATTGGTGACTTTTGGTCATGTGATTCAAGCACTTCTTCATTTCTTTTCTCATTTCTTTTTCTTCCTCCCACATCTTCTTCTATGCATGTCTTCCTCTTGCATACCTTGTTTCTATATCCCTTGCAACTATGTTGTTCATATACTAGAAAGAGATCGTCTGCTGCTCAATGCATGGTTGTGACACTATGCCCCTTTGTAGCTCATATATTTCTGCATACTAAAATAGTGGACCTAAAACCTTGGAAATGAAAACATGCTCATGTTGGGTTGTTTAATCTTATAAAATGTTGTAAAAAATATCATTTTTATGTCTTTTCTCTCACTTAGTTATGCTGCATTTGGGATTGTGGTAACTCGAGCTTATAACTTGGAACCCATCCACAGGCTGTTCATGAAGCCCATCCATGGGCTGAACAATCATGGGGTTAGTGTGCCCGAAAGAGTGCATTGTGCCATTTTAAAGGATTTTTATATCAAACTTTATAGGGCAAGTGTTGTTCTATACTAACAACTAGAACAACACTAACAAGAGCAAACCTATCCAAGGAGTGAGTAGAGCCAACAATGGTTATGCTGAACAAGATAACTAGTTAATGGATCAGGTTGCGATCAATGACCATGATATTGATGGTCAAGTAGTAACATGACATTGATGGCCTACTGACTTTTGGATGTTTGGTTCACTTATTTATAGATCCCACATCAAAAATAAGTTTAATCGGTGAACTTGGAAACATGTTGCTAGTCTATTTTTGGTTTTATATTAGAATGGTATTTTCATTTGCTATTGATGGCCTATAAGCCTACAAAAAAATGGCTCAAAAGCCTACAAAAAAAATGGCTCAAAAGCTTACAAAAGATGGCTCCCAAGCCTACAAAAAAATGGCTCAAAAGCCTACAAAAGATAACTCCCAAGCTTACAAAAAAATGTCTTAAAAGCCTACAAAAGATGACTCCCAAGCTTATGTACTATATATATACAAGTATGTACTGTGTATCTATGCACTGTCAGTCATCCACAACGATCGGAACCTTCGACGTTGCAACATCTAGACCAACTATTTTTCCAAACTTCTGCATCCTATCCTCGTACCCAATTCTCTATCTAATAGTGATAAGGTCGACATGTCTTGTCCAATTGACAGCAACATTTGGTATTGGACAGTTATCGCGCATCAAAAGTTAAACAAAATTATTATTATTATTAATAAAGGCTATCGCTATTATCTTCCGTCGCATGAGTGGTTCGGGTGGTGAAAGTAATGGCGGATATGTCAAGTACAGCCTGGTCGAAAAATGAAGCAACACGACATTATAACACGACGCAATGATATTACCCATTTCGGACAAGGTCATCCAACACTTTGTCGGCGGATATATCTCAAAACAATCCAAATATTGCATGAATTCAATGACAATTTGTTGGCCTCCGTATAGTTTGGCATAATAATCAGAATGAAGTTGCAACTCGCCAATCATATCTCTTCTGACCCTAGGCCATTCATCTTCACCCATCCCCATAAGTGTTGCCACTGCTAGAAACCCACAATTCACATCGCTATGAACATCTTTGACTTGTTATATGTAATCATCCAACTCTGGAGGCAAATCGCTCAAGTAGGGACTCTCTTGGCCAGATCTAGTGTGAATGTGCTTCCTTTTTCTTGCTAGTTTTTTCTCTGTGGCCGAGTCTGTGGTTGCTTATCTTCGATTGATAGAAGCTCAAAAGCTGAATGATCCCTATTTGTAGATGATTCTGCCTGTGCAAGTCTCTTTGCCGATGACATTCTTGGTCTGCCCCTAGTCTTGATCTTCTCCTTCAGCTCAAATATTAAAGTTGAAGCGGGGTTCATGATATTCGCTCAAAAGTGCTTATTTTAAGCAATTATTCTTTTAGCGTTATCGCACTCTCTTACGTAAAATACTCTATTTATCTACTTTTCTACGTAAGAGTCTATTTCATTACGTAGAACACACTTTTCTGGACGAAATGGTATATTTGCATGCATTAATGCATTTCTGAAAGTCTAAGTATAAAGACGTTATGATCAAGTCTCATTACGTGCTTTTCTTTTGCAGAAAACTCGATCGGATTATTCTCAAGACTTGCGGGCCAAAATCGATCATGAAAGCCCATTATCAAAGCTTAAAGAGCCCACAGGCTATGACTAGAAGATATGGGCCAAATACGGGCTGAATAAGAGGACCAAAAAGCTGGCCCAAAGAACGAAGAGAGCAGGATAGTCAATGACCAAGAAACGGACCAAAGCGTTTAAAGCCACATGAGTCAGCAAAGAATGATGGTCTACGCTACTGGAGAAGTGTGAGGATGGTCACAGTGAAGACCAGGGTTCCAGACCCTCTGCCAATATTTTTATCTCTATTTTCTGATATTTTCTCTCTCATCTCTCCTTATTCTCTCTCTCTTCATCTCTTGGTCCTCGGATCTACTGACCTAACCCCAGAACTTCTGCCCATTGGCTCTGTCTCATCTCTCTTAGCTTTCTGACCGTTGGATCTTCAATCGAACCGTTGGATCTCTCTAGATCCGTCGATCTACCAATCTGGGTCCCAATCAAGTCACCATCCATCCGATCGTCATCAAATTGTCTGTCACATCATCTTGTGAGACGATGGACATCATCAATCCTTGTGGACCAGTAGCCGGGCCCATCATCATCGACCCGTGGCCTGACTATTTAGTGGACCTCGCGATTTTCAAACGCTTTAAATTAATTATTTTTAAATAAAAAAGGGGGGTCCACTAAATGGGGAAATTCCCCAAAGAAAAATAAGGTTTTACTTTAAATAAAAAAAAAATATATATATATATATATATATTTTATTTCAAAAATTTCCTAATTTCCATTAATGGAAACTAGGGAGCTTTAAAAGGGGAAGGAGAAGGGTTCGTTTGAACCCTAATCCCCTTCCAATCTCTTCCTCTCCTTCCCCAAAATCCTTCCCCACGTTTTCCTATCATTCTTTCCCGACTTTTTCCTCTCTTTCTTCTTCTTCCTTTCTTCTTCTTCTTTTTCTCCTTTTTCCGGTGAGAACCTGCAACTCCGACAGGTTCATCTTCCACGCCTTCTTCTTCCCTTCTTCTTCTCTTCTGCCCTCTTCCTCTTATGTCTCCCCTTCTTCACCAATCGCCTGCACCTCAGCCTGCTCCTCCTCCTTTCTTTTTCTTGTTCTTCTTCTTCTTCTTATTCCATCTTCTTCCGCTGGAGTTGCAGCCAGCAACTCCGGCCGCCTTCTCCTTCTTCTTCATTCTCTTCTATCCCATCTTCTTCTTCTTCATCCGTTCCTCCTTGCTACTGCGTGCAGCACCATTTCCTCCGCTTGCAACCATCCTCTTCCACGTCCTCACCCCTCTCTCCATTCCGCCACCTACCTTCTTCAACTCTACACGGTGGCTGTTTTCCAACAGCCACCACCGTATCCATCAAACCTGAGATCTTTCCCATCTCTTCCCTCTCCTAAAACTCCAGCTGCCCTCCTCCGTTTCTTTCCTTCCTCGTTGAAAGGATGACCGGCTGGTGTTAAAAACGGCAACACCAGTCCCTGCATCTCCAGTTCCTTTGCTGCCTTCACCAAGAACAGCACCGCCTAGCTCCTCCACCGGCCACCACTCTGCCTGCACCAGTCCGCCTCTACCACTCCGCCTACACCAGTCCGCCTCTATCAGCAACGCCTGCACCAGTCCGCCTTCACCTTGCAGCTCCCTCAATCTCTCCTCTTACAAGCCGTTCTCTTTCTTTTGAGAGAAGAGAAACAACAACAACAAAAAAATAAAAAAAACAAACAAAAAAGAGAAGACAAGAGGAAAGAAGAAGATAAGAGAGGAAGGAGGAGGGAAGGACGCCCTCACCTATCCAAACCGTGGCCTTCCGTCCTCCTCCATCTCCTTCACCGCACCTGCTACTGCCACGGCTTGCAAGCTGCAGGCCGTTGAACCTTGATCCATCACCGCATAGCACCCCACTGTTTGCCTTGAACCGGAGCAACCATTTACCATTGTTGCTACCGGTAACATCTCACCATTCTCTCTCCACCTTGCTACCAAAAACAGCAAGCAGCCAAAGGGCGTGCTAGAGAGTGGACTTCTCTTGTTCACCACGTGTTGCCCTCTCCATCATCTGCCATTCCACAAGCACTCACTCCACCATGTTGAGCACCACCACAATGGCCAAACCCTCTTCGATCCCTAATGCCATCCAAAAGGTGAGTGTTTTGAGATAATCCTCATAGTTTCTCTAACTTTCTCTCTCTAGGTTCTGGTTGCTTTTTCTCTAAAATCTCTTATTTTTTCTTTCTTTCTCCACTTTCTCTCTCTAGCATTATCATGATTTTTAGGATAATTTTTATGGCTTTTTAGATTGTTTCTAAATTTAATCTGATTTTGTAAGAACTCATTGGTGGTAAATAAAGTTGTTATTTTGCATTTGTTAGTTTACTTTTGTGGTTTTGGTTGTTTGTGACAATTTCTCTCTCTAAAAATCACTAAACTTATTTTAAATCGCTTCACCCTTCCATCCTTTCTTTTTAGCAATTTCTGTGATAAAAGCCGTTATTTCATGTTCTTGAGTCGCGCAAACTAACCCCGAGTGCGGATCGACATCCGACATACTTCCATTGTGCAAAGAATCGCTTAATTTTGCAGGAAATCTCGGATAAATTATAAATGTGTTGATTCTAGGGTTTTCGTAACCAACGACGCGGAAAAATCCTACTTTCAGTTCACCATATCCTTGAGCTTTCTGAATAACTCATTTCTGTCACTCTCACTACCGTTGTCATATTTTTCAATGAACTGCTACACCAGGGGACCACATTCTAGAACCTCATTTGTGGTCACTATGGGTACATTGGAAAGCTTCATCCAGTGGGGATGGATAGACGATAAAGGGATGGGACGAAGTTCACGCTAGGGCTGGCAATGGATTGGGTTCGAGTCGGATTGGTACTGATTTATCGATCCGATAAGAAATCTAACAAATCGGACTCGATCGGATCACTAAAATTCAGTTCTGGAACCGATCGATCCGATCCCAAATGTATATAATATATATACATGTATAGCATATATTTAAATAATATATATAAAAATTTTTATGTAATTAAATATACATCTATATAATAAATATTATATATAGTATAAATATCGAGTCTATATCGGATCGGGACAAGGTAGATCTAGTATTGATCCTATAAGATATCGGATCGACAATTTGTATATAATATATATACATGTATAGCATATATTTAAATAATATATACTTAAATATTTTTATGTAATTAAATATACATCTATATAATAAATATTATATATAGTATAAATATCGGGTCTATATCGGATTGGGACAAGGTAGATCCGATATTGATCCGATAAGATATCGGATTGACAATTTGTGATCCGGTACAGATCCGATAACAAAAAATATAGTTCCAGACTCGGTTTTTTGGGATCGGATCTCGGGTTTGATCAGATCCATTACCAGCCCTAGTTCACGCTTATACACGGCAATCTCATGTGCTCATGGTAACCCATGCGTGCGTCGGATAACACACCCACAAGCTTATAAATCATCTAGGCCACATGACTTGGCTCGTTTTACCTCATTAACTATTAATTCTAGTGCATCTAAAGAAATAAGACCCATCAGCTCCTTATAGACCGCCACTCTATACTTATGCTTCACAATGTTCAAACTTTTATCAAATGTGGCATTGATCTCAACATGTTGTAACTCCAGCAAAGAGTTGATGATATCCTACGACGTATCGAAGTTGCCTTGTGATGTGATTAGATATCTCTTTAGTTTGACATAGGCACTCTCAGCTCCATTGGTCGTGGTATTTCTAAAGTGGATGTTCTGATCAGTCCATACTGCCACAAAAGACTGTTTGCATTATGTCAACCAATTCTCTTTCACGTAATCGTACAACATTTGAGTACTGTGAGAACTCAATTTCAAATGAATCCAGGCGGTCTTTGTAGTCCTCTCCCGTAGAAGACAATACTAAGTCATTCCACTTCGAGATAAATTGATCCTATGCCTCTTTCCTTGCAAACATTTTTTTGCACTTTGATAATATATTCATCGATATGTGAAAACGACATAGAAAGTTTCGTGCTTCTAGGAATACTCTTTTGCATGCATTCATTAAAGCCAACTCTCTATCTGTCACAATAATTGAGGGAAGGGATTCAGAGTTGAGAACTGACTTTAAATTTTTTAACGCCCAAACAAAATTTCCTTCTTTCAAGTAAATAAAAGCGATGGAGTATGTCATATTTATCGATGTGACCCCAACAATCTCTAACAATGGCAACCTATACCTATTTATTTTGTAGGTACAATCCATAAGCCACACAATGGAAAAACAATTGGCAAGTTGTATGCACTCTGGATGTACCCAAAGTAAATCTGTAACCAGCAACGTATCAAATTCCTATGCCTTTCCACATACTAATGTTCCTCAAACTTCTTCATCAATTGTTGCATTTCAGTTCTTCCGGCTGCTTCTATACGTCTAAAACTCATCCGGGCATTGTAAATTATTTTCATTGTCGATGCATTGTTGGGGTCTCTCCCTTTCAAGACATTAAGAATCGACCTCGGCTTAACACAACTTTTAGCCATATCTGCCAACATTTGCTTTTCATCATTGTTGAGCCTCCCAACAAATGAATGACCCTCAAAATGATGTGCAAGTGCATGGTTGTGGAAGCCACATACCACTTGAATCATCCACAGATCATCTATAGGCATCTTTATATATTTTAGTGTGAAAGGACACCCACACCTTTTTGTTCCAATGTGTCGAATTGAAAATTTATCTTTCAATGTTGCTTTTGTAGCATCTATGTACTTTCCACCCCTCTCACAAGCAAAAGTAGTTCTAAGAGTCCTCTTGCAACCACCAATATCTGCTCTCTTTATGACAATAACTGAACCAACTGATTTTCCAATGTCTCTAACCCATTTGATCATATCATCATTACGACAGTTGAAAACTTGAAAATCAAATTGTAATACATGAATATTCATTATAACAAAAAAGAGTATATTCAATTGCACTGAAAATACCGTATTAGTTGTAAATTGACCCATCAAATCCAAATTTTCAGATGGTTCTACTTCTTCACTGATAAATACCATTTGCTACAATAAAATATTAAACACAATAAGCATAAGATCATTTATTAGAGAGGTGTTGATTTCCTAACAAGTTCAACACTTTTACAGGTCTTCTAACAATGAATTTTCTCTAAAAAAGAATTTTCACTTATCATGAGGCTAAGAATATTGGAATAAAGTGAGGTTTGTGAAGATGGCCTTCATTGTATGAACCAAGATTTTAAATTTCGATTTTGGTAACCATTTCGGTGAGGTCCAAAATCGATATTTCGGCCGAAATTTCAGGCAAAAGTTTCAATTTTTGATAGATTTTGCTTTAGAAAGCTATGTTTTGGGGATTTCGGTCCTCACTGAAATCAAAATTTCGGCGTTTCGACTGAAATTTAAAACCTTGACTCTGAACATCTCATTATGTACAAAGAAAATTATTTGAAAGATGTGGAGCGGGGACAATGTTGGAGTTGTTCTTACCTCAACCATTTGGTGATTTTCTTTGACGATTGGAGAGAGGACGTGGGCGTCGAATGAAGTGTCTTCTGCTATGAGTGCCATAGAGGGAGAGGGGAGAGGGGAGAGGGAAGAGGCCGCTGGCGTCAATGGAGCCCTCTCAACCTTCACAAACCAAAGAGGGAAGGGAGAAATGGAAAATGAACAAATGTAGTGTTTTTTTTCATTTCTTCCCTCATAAAGGAGGGCATTTTCGTCCAAGAGAGGCACTAGTTGGGTGCTTTTGGATCTTGTCGGGGTGCAAATAGAATTTTCCCGGAGAAAATGTCCTCTTGGAGCTGAACTTAAAACGCCATGTGGCACACACAGCAGGCTTCCACTCACCAATCTATTGTTTTACGACAAACCGTACAACGCGCGTGAATTTCTCTCTTTTCCCCAATAATACCCCTCAGGCTTAATCGCACAATTTCCTCCTATCGTATTCAGTTTGTAAGGATAAATCTGTCCAATTTTAATTGAATGGGACTTCGTGTTGGTTACTTTTTCTGTCTCATTCTCCGGCAACCTCCACCTGAGAAAAAAATTCGCTCCTACAGTCCTACTTCAATACCCCGCAGCAAAAATTAGGGTTTTTAAATCCTCTCCCTCATTCAGGAATAGAAATAAGAACCCTACACACAGAAGAAAAAGGTACATTTAACTTTTTTAGGTGTTTTTTTTTTTATTGCTTTTAGGGTTTAGGGTTTATGGTTTTTTTTTTCTTTTTTCTTTCTTTCAGTGTTTCTAATGTTTGTATTTTATCAGATTATCATCTCCAATGGTGGAGTCCAACGCCATGGAAGTGGATTCATGGATGAGCAGTGACGATGATCAGTTACGAGATGGTGTAGAGATGGACGTTGACGACAATGCTATAACGGATGTTATTGAAGCAATGAATCAGTTCTCAGAGCATGAGAACCTGGATAAGGCTTCTACTTCCATGACTGAAGACATCGGAATGAGCGAAGAGCTTCTAAACAAGTTCTGTAGAGAGGCTTCCATGTCATTCTTCAATGAATTTGGTCTTATAAGTCACCAAATTAACTCCTACAATTACTTCATTAGAAATGGGATCCAGAATCTCTTCGATTCCATCGGTGAGATCACGGTGGAACCGGGTTATGATCCTTCAAAGAAGGGAGAAGGAGCGTGGCGATTCGCATCGGTGAAGTTCGGAAAGGTAACCGTAGAGAGGCCGACATTTTGGACCGGTGAGAAGCCTCAGGCTGATAGCAAGAAGGAGTTTCTGAAATTGATGCCCAAGCATGCTCGGCTTCAAAATATGACGTACTCTTCTCGTATGAAAGTTGAAATCAATGTTCAGGTAAAATAAAAGATTGGTTTTTTATTCTGATTTACTCTTGGAAATAGTCTGAAAATCTTTGCTTACATGAATCCATTTTTACCTTGTTATCTATGTTGTACTTGTACACGCGGTGTGTAGGCTCCAATTGGGAGATCTTGTGGACCGAAAATTGATCCAATTAGATGGTTATAGCCATCCGATCGCTCATGCACTCTTTTGAACAACAGTCCGCAAAATAATGTTTGTTATTGTGTAGTTCAGAATCAGGATCCATATCTAGGTCTTGTGAGCAAGGCCTGTTGATCGGATGGTCTGGAGTGTGTTACGTGCCTAGGTTGGTAACTTACCATATACCACCTTCACTTGAAGATCTTCCTCCTTTCCTTTCAAGGAGAGGATAATTGCAAATTAGTTAATAATAAATCCTTTGGATACTAGCTAGATTAGAGAAGAGAATAATGAGTGCCAACTCGGGTAGTTAATGCGGATAGTGAATGTTGTGGTTATAAATACCATGTGAACAACAATGTAACCATCCAATTTGAATTATCACTTGTTCTTAATTAAAGAAGGTTTCCCCTAGCATAGGGAATCTTTAGTTCTCTTTGTGTGCTTCTTTCGGAGTCGTATTTGTGGTATCAGAGCAACGATCTTGCCCTGTGTCTTCGTGATAATGGCGGACGGGACTAGAGCTCAAGAGGCTAAAAAACTGGAAGAAAATATCAATGGCTTATGAGAAAATGTAGAGAGACAATCTGAGACCTTGAAAGAGTTAAGGGAATGGATAGCAACCATGAGCCTTAAATACGATCAATTAACTTCACGGTTAGTTGAACCGGAGGTTGATCGTGGGGAGACCTCGCGTAATGGAGGCCCACAACGACTTGATACCGATCGTGATGGGACCTCTCGCAATGTAGGCCAACGACGGTTTACAGATCGACTTTCCATGCTTTGAAGGAGTTAATCCTCGAGGCTGGCAATACCGGTGTGAAAGGTTATTCAATTACAATCAAGTTGACGATGAAGACAAGGTGTATGTAGCTTCCATTCACTTGGAAGGACATGCATTTGATTGGTTCCAAGGTTATGAATTAACCAAGGAATTGATCACATGGAAGGACTTTACTCACGATGTAAGCAAGCGTTTTGGACAAGGGGTGTATGACGATGCCACGGGCCAGCTGACCAAGCTACGGCAAGTGGGATCGGTGGCTACCTACCAAGAGCAGTTTGAAACCTTGATGAATCAAACCAAAGGACTGAATGAAGAATTCTTTGTTAGTTGTTTCACCAGTGGACTTGAGGACAAGGTTCGTAACAGTGTGATGATGTTTGCACCAACTACTCTAACCCGAACAATCGGGTTAGCTAAGTTGCAGGAGGAGACAGCCGAGGCCCTTTTACGTGAAGCAAGACCAACATCCAAGTTCAACAACCCTCCACCCCATGTCGACATTTAAACCCTCCCCAAAGGAATCCTTGATCCCAATCAAAAGGATTTCTCTTACTAAGATGGAAGAACGACACGCCAAGGGACTTTGCTACCACTGTGATAAGAAATACTCCTTTGGGCATCGTTGTAAAAAACGACAGTTATTTACAAGGTAGTTAAAGGCGCAAGGCGCACTTAAGGCGCTATGACCTCTCGCTCTAGCGCCTGAGGCGCAAGGCGAGGCATGCGCCTGATTGAAGCGATTCGCAATATTAAAAATTATAATAAATATAAAAAAATAAAGAAAAACATCATAAAATAACAAAATAAGTAATCATTAAGCTATAAAACATAAAAGATAGCAAATGTCGAAAATCTCAAGGAACCCAAAAAGCAGTTCTAGTTAACATTGTCATTATCTAAATACAAACAAGTAATCAAAAAGCGATAAAACATAAAATAGCAAATGTTCAAAATTTCAAATAGCCCACAATTAGTTCTAGTTAACATCGCTATCATTTAAAATATAATCATTTGCTTCATCCCCATCATCATCAGATGTGTTAAGCCTCCTCATATATTCTTCTTATTTTGTCTCCTCCAAATTGGCCTCTTCCTCTTCCGGCTCCCTTATTAAAGCCCTTGCTCTTACTCTTGACCTTGATTGTGATTTAGTATTTGATGTTGATTCACCAACTCCAGCAGTTCTCGCAACAACACTCCATGTCAAGCCATCATCCTCAAACATCAATTCATCTTCTACTACTTCACCTTCTGTTTTCATCTCTTCGAGTAGTCATTCATTGCTTTCATCAATGTTTTTCAATGAGATAAGTTCAATTGTATCTCTCCTATCATACCGGCGATGTTAAATATAATAGACCAAAGAACAAATTTTTTTACAAAAAACATGTATTTTAGTGAGGCACATGCCTGATACGTCTGGAGCATGGTTTGAGGCGCGCGTCTTACTAAATGGGCCTTGCCTTAACCTTTCTAAGGCGCTTTAGGTGTGCCTTGCGCCTGAGGCGCACACCTGGACTTCAGAGGTTATTTCTGCTTGAAGAGAAGATTCAGAGGAAGAAGATGAGTTTCTTGTAGAAGATACACGGGAATCATAACCTGAACCACAAGAAGGCCCACTGATATCGATTCATGCTTTGGCTGGGTCAATAGCCTACCACGCCATGCTGGTTCGTGGGTTTATAAAAAACAACCCATTACCGTTTTGATTGATTCAGGAAGTACACAATTTCCTCGACCCGAGCGTAGCCAAACGAACTGGGTGCCCAGTTCAACAGACTAACCCTTTATTGGTCACGGTGGCAGACGGTTCAAAAATCTATAGTACTGCAATTTGCAGACAGCTTGAGTGGTCTATACAAGGAACCGCTTTCCAGATCGACTTAAGACTGCTATCCTTGGGAGGTTGTGATATGGTGCTTGGGATTCAATGGTTAACCACATTGGGCCCAATAGTTTGGGACTTCCATAACCTACGCATGGAATTCCATCACAATGGTTGACGACATGTGCTACGGGGTGCAACGACTAGAAAGATAAAGGTGATTGGTGTTGACCGAATGCTGAAAACACTTGAAAAATCAAACCAAGGAGCTATAGCTCAATTATTTGTCATGCAGATCGAACTGAATGAGGTAACACCTGAACCAAAGTTGGTTGGTTTACTTGACGAATTCATGGAAGTGTTCGCAGAACCGAGTGGGCTACGCCCCAAAAGGGCCCATGATTAAAGAATTCCATTCAAGCCCAGTTGTTGCCCAACCAACTTGAGGCCTCACTGCTATTCCTATATCCAAAAGAACGAGATCGAACGGATTGTGAAAGAAATGCTACAAGCCGGGACTATCCAACCTAGTGAGCCCATTTTCTATACCTGTCCTTTTAGTGGGAAAAATGGATAACACCCGGAGGATGTGCTTGGACTACCGTGCACTCAATCGTGACACCATCAAAGACCGATTTCCAATTCCGATCAAAGATGAATTGTTAGATGAGTTACACGGGGCCCAATATTTTCCAAACTGGATCTCAAATCAGGGTGCACCCCGATGACGTGCATAAGATGGCATTCCAGACTCACGAGGGTTATTATGAGTTTTTGGTTATGCCCTTTGGGCTAACCAATGCACCGGCTACATTTCAATCGCTTCTGAATGAGGTATTCAAACCCCATTTGCGTCATTTCATTTTAGTGTTTTTTGACGACATACTTGTATATAGCCGCAGTTGGGAAGATCATTTCAAGCACTTGGCTACTACATTGGAGGTCTTACGACAGAACCAATTGTATGTAAAAAAATCAAAGTACAGCTTTGGTAGGCAACAGTAGGAATATCTAGGACATTTAATTTCCAGTCAAGGAGTGGCAGCTGACCCAGCCAAGGTGGAGAGTATGATATCTTGGCCCAAACCCACTACATGGAAGGGCTTACAAGGTTTTTTGGGTCTCACTAGCTACTATAGGCGATTCGTTCGTGATTACGGCAAAATCAGCCAACCACTTACAGCCATGCTAAAAAAGGACAACTTCCAGTGGACAGATGAAGCGAAAGCAACCTTCAAGCAGCTTAAGCAAGCCATGACAACTACCCTCGTGATGGCCATTCCAGATTTTTCCAAAGAATTCATAGTGGAGTGTGATGCATCGGGTATTGGACATGTTGTCGTGTTATTGCAAGAGGGTTGTCTGATAGCTTTTGCTAGTAAGGCCTTAGCCAATGGAAGATTGGGCCTCTCCACCTATGAGAATGAGTTATTAGCAGTTTTTTTTGTCGTACTTAAGTGGTGACCATACTTGGTGGGAAGGCATTTCAAAATCAGGAGTGATCACTTAAGCTTAAAATATATGTTAGAACAAAAAATCTCCACACCATTATAGCATAAGTGGCTTACTAAATTGATGGGATATGATTTTGACTTACTATACAGGAGTGGCAAGGAGAAATTAAGAACTGAAGGGAAAAAAAAGTATTAACAAGAAAAAAATAGGGGAAGAATCTTATAAGAATAAAAAAAGTTGGATTTTTGTGTAGGACATTGGTCGGATATAAGGTTAATTGGTGGTGTGCATTTGGGGTTTTGAGTGGTTTAATGGACTTGTATGACTAAGGTTTTTATGGAGATTATATGGCGTGTAGTATGGTTGAAAATTGGGCTGACTAGTGGACTGAGGGAAGTGAGAGATGGAGTATGGGTTGAGGACAAAAACCTAGTCCATGGGAGACGTAGGGGACTGGTAAAACAATTGAATAAAAGAACTCGAGAAGAATTAGGGGTGCAACTTGGTGGGCCCAACCCAATGTTGGGCTTGGGTTGGGTTGGCTTGTTCAATACTCGGGCTCGGGCTAGCTTTTCGAAAACCAGATCAAAATCGGGTTGGGCTCGGGTTGAGGCCTCGAACAACCCGACCCAATCCGAGTCCGATTAACACACAACACATATATGTATGTATGTATACTAAATATAATAGGATTTCCCCTTTATCTCTCTATCTCCCCTTCTCTTTCTAATGTTAGGGTGAGGGTTTCCCTTGTCACACCGCTCCTCCTCTCTTGCCATTTGTGCTCTCACTTTGAAGAAGAGTAAAGAAGAAAGAAAGAATCAATGGAGGAGAGACCTCCTTTTCTCTCTCTGCAAGCCCACTAACAAACCCTCAAAACATTAACAGAGAGAGATTCGAAGCTGTAAAACTCACGGTTGTTGAGAGATTGACAATGACTACTTTACAGAAATTCAAGCTCCTCACTACAATGTGCCATCGCCGGAAGCCCATCTAGAAGTCCTACCACCAGATCTGTATTCCAGCTCCGTCATCAGAGAACCCTCCAAATGTTTATCAGCCGCTCCTCTGGTGGTCAACGATTAGCTCGTTGAGAAGAATCGCCGAAAAGGAATCGTCGATTAGCTCTGCAAGCCCCACCTCCGAAGATCATTTACCCCCATCTTCATCCTCAATATCAATTAGAAAAATGACAAATCGATGAACCTGATTGGATTGGGAAATTTAAGCGCGACCTCGGGCTTAGAGTCTTGAAGCTCAGGTTGGGCTCGGGTTGACCCCCAACCCGACCCCACCTGCCCAAATCGCAGCCCTAAGAAGAATAGAAGAGAGAGAGAGAGGGAGGTGTACGTACCTGATTCAGTTCAGCACTTCTTTTCCTTCTTCGTTTAGACCACTATTTCTTCTTGTGATGGGGCAAATTACAGCTTTTGTACAACGAGGAATGTTAGCATTGTCCCAAGGACCATGCTTTGTAGCATGGTTGTCCCAAAGTCCATACTTTTGGTGGTTATTGAGATTCCCACCACATGAATCTTCAAGACCACTATAAAAATCCCCAAAAGCACAAATTTTCAAAGGACATCCACAAATGTCATGCTACAATATCGTCTTAAGGACGATGCTAATATGAGATATATATAATGTAGTATGTAATTGGAGGTATAGTAATAACTTACATAAACACAAATGGTTGAAATGTTAGTAAGGCGTGCACCTTGCGCCTTTCTCAAGGCGCGAGCCTAGGTGCATAAGGTGGGCGCCTCACTACTGTCGCCTCACCTTGGTCCATCTAGGGTGCTATAGGTGAGCCTTACTGCGTTCTAACTACCGTGATGTGCTAGCATGACAAAAAGCCAAAGGTAGAAGTTTATCTCATTGAGAGGATGTGCCGGTTTTCTTTCAGGAGCTCAGTAAGTCGTGACTTCTTGTGTGGCAGAATTTTATATTTCTATAGCAAACTGTATGGAGAGATTTCCCATGATATCCTCTTCCACCCTTAACCTCCCAGTTGCCTGGATTATGGCATCCCACGAAGTGAAAAATGTATGATACTAATTGCTTTTTTATTCTTACTATGTACTAACCAAAAGGTCGCAAGACATTTTCCTTCAAAACGTCTCTTGTTGAGAAGTCTATGCTGAATTGATATGGGTATGACCGTACGATTGTCAGAATCTAAGATTGCTGTGGAACTTGTGATTTAATTAACCCTGAAACGTACGATTCATAGAATTGACAATATATTTTTAATCGCTTAGGAATCAATTACTTGCGTACAATAATAATAGTTGTAATGGATTATATAATTGGATATTTATGAGTTGTGTCGTACGCTTCTAAACTAGAGCATACATGAATGTCATGTTATAATTGTCGCATTGAAAATTTCTATCGGAAAAAGCTCTATGTCATTGTTTGTTAGTAAATGCTGATTTATGTCATGCAAAGAAAAAAGAAAAAACAAAACGAAATCCAAAAAGTGTTGCTCCAAATTCGGTGGAGTGTCTTAATCCAATACATGTCAACATGGTTACTTCACTCCTGTAGAAAAATCCACACGACATGGTGAACCATTAGCTGATCAATGATCCCTGTTCCGTCTGGAGTTGGATTCATGTTTCAATTACTGTTCGTCTAATATGTTAATGACGTATTGAATCAAAGGATTATTTTTATCTACAAGTGACCACTCCTTTTATCATGTGTGTTTTGGTTTTTCGCCCTTAATTCCTTTGACATTCTCACATGTCATTACAATCATGTTGTACTCATTATAATCATGTTGTACTTTACCTAATTTATTAATTTTTAAGAAACAATTGTTCAATTGGAAGGTCAAATTCGTGCAATGTCTAATAAAGTACATGCTTATCTTCTGTGTTTCATTTTACTATTTAGCATCTCAGTTCTAAATCATTTTGAAGACATCTTGTTTCTTATTTTATATGCAGAGTATTATCATTATTTTTGATATTTTGTTGCATCCTTTTAATTTTCAGGTTTATACTAAACAGCTTACGAAGAGTGACAAATTCAAAACTGGTAAAGAACAATATGTTCAAAAACAGGTCGAAAGTGAGGACAAAAGGGATATTGTGATTGGTAGGATCCCTGTGATGGTAAGGTCGGGTCTCTGTTGGCTGAACGGTCTTGACAAAGGTGATTGTGATTTTGATCATGGAGGCTATTTTTTGATCAAGGGCGCAGAGAAGGTTAGTTTTAAATTTCTTTTGCTTACCTTGAATGTTTTCTGTAATTGTGGCTTCATTTTGTGTTTTGATCTTTCTTCTTGGTACATAGAACCATCAAATGTACTGTGCATAAATCATCCAAGTGTTTTAATCCTCTTTTTAAGGAAACTGAAAGTGCACTGGGGAAACAAAATGTGTTCTTATATATTCATTAATTTCCTTTTAGATTTTTTTAACACATTGCTCAAGTTTCAACTCAATCTTTGATGGAAGATAACATACTACCACTATGACAGTGTGACAGCTAATACGCTACTACACAGCAAATGTACGAGTTCAATCTGCTATGCTGGTTGCCTCTTTTGAACTACCGTTGTTAGTTTATGGAATGCTATTATTCATCATGGTTAACCGATTCCTCTAACAAAAACAATGAAGTTTCGTTTGTGTTCAGAATATTTTATGAAAATGTGATGTAAATTTATTAAATATCTTTAAGCTGTGTTGGTAACTGGTATTGAACTCAACTTGAGGATCAGTCCTCAGATTTCCAACTTCGTTAGGGCCTAGTCAATGGGGGGCTGACTAATTTCATAAAACTTGGTTCAATGGCATGATAGTTATACAATTGGACTGGAATTTAACCTAGTGCATGGAGGCTGGCCCAATTCAAGTGAGTATCTTATGGTTGTATGCTATGTAACAAGGACACTGACACCTGTTTCAGTGTCCGACACGGATGTGAGGTGTCCGACACGACAACCTAAAAAAATCCGATACGGAGACACGTCCGTACATATATTTATTAAAATATATTAATATATATGAATGCTTAAAATTATTATAAAATAACAAAAAATAGAAAATAAAGCAGAAAATATTTATTGTTGTATGGAGGATGGAACACGCCAACCTACTTTTAGAAATCAATTTTATATTAAAATTATTAAAACAAGGGATGACATGGCCATAAGTGTCCAGATGTGTGTCGGGAAGTGTCAACACGCGTGTCCGGGTGTCGAGGTGTCCGACACGGCAAAAAACCCTAAAAGTGTTGTGTCCTTGTTACATAGGTTGTATGTATATTCTGCTTGGATGCTGCTCCTGCTCTGGAATCTTATGATTCCCGATAGTGTTTTTAAACGCTAAGGCGTGAGGTGAGGAGCTTCACTAGCCAAAGCCTTGAGGCATAAGACGTAAGCCTCACACGTACACATTTTTTGGTAGATAAGTATTTAAATCTATAAATAAATGTAGCAAAAATTCAAAAAACAAAGTATATTTTCAAGTTCCGACTACAAACAAAAAAGCACAACCCCAATCAAAGACTCAATCTTCTACTAAATTAAATGCATCTTCATCAATTATATGAATAACATCCTCTTCTTGATAGTCCGAGTCGAAATTCAACATCTCGTCATCAATCAATTGTAGATCAATCGATGTTGGGTCCCTTTTAAATATAAAACTTAGGGTTTTTATTTTAATTTTTATTTTTATGTTGGGTCCCTTCGACACCTATTTTTTTATTATCTTGACATTTTTTTTTATTTCTTTTTTAAAAAACATGCCAAAAAAATAGCACATTTGAGGCGTACGCCTAGTCCAAGAAGCATTGACGAGGCGTACGCCTCACTGAGAGGCGTAAGCCTCGTCAATGCCTCTTGGAGTGAGGCGTATGCCTCAGATGTGTAAACGCCTTTTGATTGAGCCTCAGGGCATTTTTAAGAGCTTTGCCCCGAGGCGCATTTCGAGGTGTAAGCCTCACACGCTTTTAAAAACATTGATTCCCGGACACTTTGGCCTTTGGGTCATAAAATAGCGTAGTTTCTACTTTAAGGATACCAGAGATACCAACCTTTTAGAGTTTAAAGATGGTCTACCTGCTGGTATACGTGACACATGAGCAGTGGACTGGTGATCTCTTCAAAAATAACCTGATCGAATGATTGCAACAAGTTTTTTCTGGACGGTAGGTTGAAATTTTGGACCATCCAAGTGGATGTGTTGGGATAAAAATGTAAAATAATCCTATTAGTTCGATTTTGGCATAGCTCTTCTAGTTGGAAATATCAGAATCATGGTTCAAGTCTCGATCCAACTGGGTTTCGGCCCGAAGTCATGCTGTCTCGCCTGAAACAGCCCATTTTCCTCTTGTTTACATTGGATCGTCTGAGGCAGTGCTGACCCAACTCAACTCGGTCTTGGCCTTGGACAATCCAGTTCTGAAGACTGGGACCTAAATCCATGATTGGAATTCCCATTCACATTGTCTGTTTGCCACATGTAACTGTTTGTAGGCCATTTTCCTGTTCTCTTGGATTTCTTATTCTACTGTTTCCTTCCTGCCTCTTCTACCTTTGACTTTGCTGAAGTTGGGTTAAAGTGATTTTGGAGGTATTTTAGGGCATGTTCGGATACATTTTTCTTCTCCTTGCTGTAACCTGACACTTAACTGGGCTGAAGATACTGTTTTTTTATGGAAGTTGAAGTCGAACAGAAAAAAAGAAGAAAAGAATTAGAGTGCAGAATGCAGCAAAAATGTGTCACGTGAGACCCATTTTATCACCCAAAGTCAGACTGCCTTTTAATAGCATGTTGAGGCTTTTGAACCTTTTGAGACATTTATGTTTCGTATAAGTAATTTAGTTTGTGGATTATGTTTCATTTTAAATATTTTGTTGATAATCTCTTTGTGATGTTTACTGCAGACCTTCATTGCACAAGAACAGATATGCTTGAAGAGACTCTGGGTTTCTGATAAGCCAAACTGGAATATTTCATACCGATCAGAGTTGAAGAGGAGAAGAGTTTATATGAAACTAGTAGAAACAACTAAAGCTGAATATCTTCAAGGAGGAAAGGTCCTTAATGTGTTCTTCTTGTCTACTACAATTCCACTTTGGATTTTGCTTTTTGGCCTTGGCATGTCATCGGATAAAGAAATTGTTGACATGATTGATCTTGACAGTGGCGATGCCAGATTCGTAAACGTACTCCTCTCAACTATCAATTATGCTGATGAGGAGTGTGAGGGTTTCCGTAAAGAAGGAGAAGCTCTCAAATATATAGATGAACAGATCAAAAAATCAAAATTTCCTCCAGGGGAATGTATCCAGGATTGTCTTGATAAGTACATGTTTCCCACTCTTAATGGCCCTAAACAAAAGGCTCTGTTTCTAGGGTATATGGTGAAGTGTCTTTTAATGTCCTATACCGGGAGAAGAAAATGTGAGAACAGAGATGATTTTAGAAACAAAAGGCTAGAATTAGCTGGTGAGCTGCTTGAGCGAGAGCTGCGAGTCCATATGAAGCATGCTGAGAAGCGGATGTCTAAAGCTATGCAAAGAGATCTATATGGAGACCGTACGCTGCAGCAAATTGAACACTATCTTGATGCTTCAATTATTACAAATGGTCTTTCTAGGGCCTTCTCAACTGGAGCATGGTCACATCCTTTCAAGAGAACAGAGCGGACTTCTGGTGTGGTGGCAACCCTTAGACGAACAAATCCCCTGCAAACGATGGCTGATATGAGAAAATCACGTCAGCAGGTTCAATATTCGGGAAAGGTCGGAGATGCTAGATTCCCGTAAGTCTCAATTTTGAACTTCTCGCGGTAGTCTTTGTTCCAATATGCTTTATATTCGTCTTGTATATTGACTTGTAGCTTTTAGTTAATTTGTTGAGTAAAGTGCTCTTTTATGACTTTGAACTTGCATAGCTATAATTTGCATGGCAATAATAATAAAGTGATACTTTTGAATGTTCTCTTCAATCCCTGTTGATTGGCAGTCAATGGGCGTCTAGTCACCACTCCTGTTCTTGGGAATTTTACTACAGGGGAATCTCAGGAGATTCTCATTTTTCATTTTTCTCGATTTCTTATTGGAAAAATCTTAGAACATTATGAAGAGTAAGGAAATGTAGAATAATATTTATGTATATATGAAATCCTGTTTGGATGAGCAAATCATCCAACTTTCTGTTTGTCTCATCTGAGATGAGCCTATTGATGAATTTCTTTATTTACTCATAGCTCCATTTGATATGTAACCAGTGATTTGGAAGGCTTTGTTAATAACTCACTTATTTGCAATTAAAAGAGTTACGGTGTTTTTTGTAAATCATAAATTTGATAATTTGTTGAGAGATAAGAGGCGAAAACTATATTGCTCGTGGGTCCATATAACGGTAGGTTTGGCAGGCTAAACTAATTTATTGGTCATTAGAAGAGTTGTGCTGATTTTGTTGTTTTTTTTGTTAAATCATGAATTTTGAGGATTTGTAGAGAGATGAGAAAGAGAAAGAGGTAAAGAGGGATGAGAAGAGGGAGAACAATTTAGTGACTTAAAAATATACATGACTAATAGAGCTAGAAAAGTGTTCAAGTTCTTATTTTTTCTTTTTTGGTGTGTAAGGTGGGGTTTGGCCAGATTTCGTCCTAAGTTTGTTAGAAGTAAATTAAGTAATACTTTATTTGAAGTTTTTACTTACTAATAGTAGTAATTTAATTTTTGTTCAATATTATTAGAATTAAGTAGTAAACAATTACAAGATGATGAAATTATAACACTTTATGGACTATATAATTATAATTTCGTAAGAGTTTAATTCTTTATTAAATAATAATGGAGAAATAAAGATTAGTTTTATGATATAAATTAAGAACTTAGAAAGAATCTAGGTAAAGACATCATTGATTAGAAATAATAAGTTTGCTCAACACAAACTAAATATGATAACTCTAAAGCTATGAAAATATTACTATATGTAATAAATTTTAATTTTTAAGTTATTTAGTAAGAGAATTTTTATAAGAACTTGCAAAGGATTGAAATTCTTTTTTGTAGTTTATAAAAAAAAATCTTCTTGGTGTCCCCAAAGTCCTGTTGTTTCTTTGGTCTCCATGGTTCCAAGGTGAAGATTTCATTTCGGTGGTTTTGATCCGAAATGTCGTACCGTAAAACTAAAGTGAAATGGATGAATACATATTTGAAAACTTTGAAAAAATCTTAAATAATATTAGAAAATCAGAAAAAATAAGAAACATATAAATATGCAACAATATTTTATTAAAAACTACATCATATAACTGCTTTAGGGTAAAAAGAGTGAACTTTACTTCTTTCAATGCCGAAATGGGCTGAGTTTTTGGTGAGGATGATCTCGATGGTAAGGAGATCATCCTCACAAAAAATCACTCATCTTCTAAAAACATGTCGCCTACTAGCATTGGCTACAATGGAAGTTAGCAAGGGAAGGGAAGATGAAATGAAAGCATGATGGCAGTTGCCCGCCCGTAACTTTGAATTTTTGCCCATCCGTAAGTGGTCTCCAGTTTGAGCCACGTGCAACACTTAGCAATGCCCACCCTCAGCTTCAATGTCTGGCCCATCCTCAACTTTTGAATTTTTGCCCATCCGTAAGTGGCCTCCAGTTTGAGCCACATGCAACACTTATAGTGCCTACCCTTAGCTTCAATGTTTGGCCCATCCTTAGGTGGGCCCACATTATTTGCTACGGTCAACACTCGTAGTTACCATTTAGCATATGGATGTTTGGCCCATCCAAGGAAATAAATTTCGCGAAATTATCGAAATATTTCGCGAATGATTTCCATTTTCTAGGTTACCGACAAGAAAGCATATTTACGTCGAAATAATGTTAAATTTCCCGAAATATTTCCATTCATGTCGAAATATTTCGCGTGAACAGTAAATTTCGATCAATTGACAGTGTAAATATGTATTATTTCGGTCGAAATGTTTCGACATGTATAGAAACATTGGAAACATTTCAATCGTAGGTAGGAAACATCTCATTTGAGCTCAAAACCACTATAAATCTCATATTTTATCCATTTAACCCCTTTCCATGCATTTTTTTTATACAAAAGATCAATCCATTGTAGATTTTTTGGTTCGTGGATTGATAGTGAGGAAGAATCAAATCCCGTTTGGGAGTTTTTTCAAATTCAAAATATACATAAAGATAAAATTTCTTGCTACAAATAAATAGGTTTTGTGTAAATTCATTAAATTTATGAATCTATGATGCATTTACACTAGATTTGTGCACGGATTGAAGATCGTTAAGGGTGAAAATTTGGAATTTGGGAAAAACCCAAATTTCATTGGTTTTTACCCTAAACATCCATGATTGTGCATAAATTGATTATATGTAGTATAACTTAGCCCGTTCTACAAGTTGGTTGGGTTAAAAATATTCAAAAAAAATTAACCGTAAATTTTTTTTTAAATAAAAAATTAAATAAATGTTATAAGTTAATAGTAAATAAGTTTTCTAAAATTACATATAATGTTAAGAAATTAATGTAAGTGAATACGGATTTGTTAATATATTACTTTATGACTTTTTTATAATTAGCAATTAAATAATAGTTCTATAATTAAATCAAACATTGACCAATTAAAGATACTTGCCGTGACATATTATAGACCATTATGATCATTCATTTCCACACTACATAAGGTTGTATATTATGGTTTGAAATCTTATGAGTGTGTTTTTATGCTTGTTTCATTATTTCTCAAACATTTCCACAATATTTCCATCATTTCCGCATTATTTCCATAATTTCTACGAAAAATGTATTATTTCCACACTGGTCGAAATATTTCCACGAAATATTTCCATTTTTAGACTCGTCGAAATAAACCTTGAAATCGAAATTTATTTCCTTGGGCCCATCCCTAGGTAGACCTACAAACCAAAAATCAGCCTCATTAGGGATTTCTAACCTTTGGATCTAATTGCCTCAAATAATGTTCAAATCCAATGGTTAAAGATTTTCCATGAAAGATAGTCCAATTGGTTAGAAATCACTAATCAGGCTGGTTTTTGGTCTATAGGCCCACGTAGGGATGGGCCAAACGTCCATACAGTCAGTGGTCTCTAAGAGTGCCACGTGGTGTTCAGAAAACTTTTGCTACCATCAAAATTAGTCCAATTGGTTAGTATCTGGGTATCTTATTGCTACCATTAAAACAATGGTGTTCAGAAACTGTCAAAACTTGAACACGGTAATGTTGGTGTTCATTTTCCAGTAAAATATTATCTGGGGTGACATTGCAAGCAAAAGGAATTTCAAAATTTATTTTGCTCTTTTTCCGTCGATATTTAAATTTGTGTTTTGTAGATTGCGTGCATCTTAGGTCTAGATCATTTTCTGTTTATGCCCCCAATATGTTGACAAAGGAGCACATATATATAGGGGAGGTGGGGCCTACTCCTTGACTTCACCCATCCCTCCCCGGCCTCCTTCCATCCTGGACAGGGTGGTTCTCTCCCAACCACTGACTATCTCGTTGTTTCAAATATAAGATAAGGATTACAGAACACTGTCTCTGGCTCCATAGCTCACCTTCTCTCTAGATGGAGAGAGAGAGAGCTACACCCATTTCTTACATCCAATTTTACACCCAGTGGTGGGGCCCACATATAGACCATGTTGGACAATCTAACCGCACTGTGATTTGTCCATACTGTGGGGACCATCCTCACAAAAAGTCAGTGCATTTTAACATTCCTAACCTCATGAAAATTGATTTGATTTTGAAAGATCCAGACTATCTAATTAAACCATTACTTTAGGTTAATTTTTATATGGTTAGCTATGTCTAAATGGACTGATTTTTTGTGATGATGATGATCATGAAAAGGAAAATTCAATGTATGGTTAGATTGTCCAACCTGATCTTCACGCAGACCCCACCACTGCACACTCACACACACACACAAAATTCTTACACCTGATTGCTACACCCAGTGGTTGGCCACATAGAGATCATGTTGGACAATCGAACTGCATGTCGAGTTGTCCTCACCATGACGAGCTTCTCGTACGTCCCGTATGCCTTTTGAAACTCATGTTCCCTCCATCTGAGCCTGCGTCATCCCGGCCTGCACATCCCGATATCAAGTTTCAGTTTCTTTTCTAGTTGGGCTTTCCGAGTAGCGGATTCCTTGCTTCGAACTTGCTAGAAGGGTTGCTAGCCCAGATAAGGACTAGTACCAGTTTGATATAGGAGAACACTCAACTTTTGTTGTCCTTGGTCTACGGTCTACCAACAGGCGAGGTAATCTAGTTTCTCCAATAAAGCCTGCAGAATAAATAAGGAAATCATCACCAACTTGACTTGTGTTAAAAAGAGGAGTTTTCTTAATCACTACTGAAAATCAATCGATTCCGACATTATTAACCATATGAAAAATTGACTTGGTTTGATTGGATGGTGTGGATTTTCCAAATTTAGGCCAACTTTTCGTAAGGTTTGAAATGTTAGAACGGACTGATTTTTTGTGACGGTTTTTATGGTACAGGACAACTTAATGTGAGGTTGTATTGTGCAACATGATCTCGATGTGGAACCACCACTGTGTGTAGGAATCCAGTGCAAGAATTGGGTGTAGATTTATTTTTACTCTTTATCTATATAAGGTGTATTTATTCTGTTGGGGGATAGTAGGTGGTTGAGATGCATGATGATACTTTGTATTCTTATACTTGGTGTATTTGCCGGATGCAGAAACCCTTCTCATTGGGGAAAGTTGTGCTTTCTCTCTACCCCGGATGGGGAAAACTGTGGACTTGTAAAGAATATGGCTGTCACAGGACTTGTCACCACAAATTTGATGGAGCCCTTGCTGGACAAGTTGTTAGGATGTGGAATGGAAAGATTATTAGATGATCCTTCTCCTGCTTCATTGAAGGGAAAGGATAAAATATTTCTGAATGGAGATTGGGTTGGAGTTTGCAAAGATTCTTTTTTATTCGTTGCGGATCTAAGAAGTAAACGTCGCAGCAAGGAGGTTCCATCTCAGGTTCTGTCTCTCACTATGCAGCCATGGAAGCTTTGTAGAATTAAAATTTCTCTATTATTATATGGTTGCCCATTTTTATTGATTTTTGTGTCCATGCACTTTCATGCACAGACAATTTAAACTTTAACTTATGAGTTCGATTTCAGGAATTTCTCTACTGCAAACCTCTTCACTAGGTGGCGGGGCATTTTCTTGTCACATGGAGGGCTGACGTGGCTAATCCAGACCATCCATCTAATAGAAAATCTCCGAATTGGATTATGCCCTTCTCCACATCATGCCTCGACCCTGACCATATGTTACACCTTTCGCCTAAGAATTTCAACCCTTGACTTTGTTTTTAAATTTTGGGTATTTTAGTAACACCCCCCTGAAATTTGAAAGTAATTTGTAACACCCCCTTATACTTTCGAACTTTAGGATTACCCCTGTTCACCTAGTTTAACCATCATTTGACTAACATTAAAACATGACATGCATCATGCGCCTGTTAATGCACCTATGAAAGGACCATAATGTTGCAAGTACAATGCTAACAATGTGTGATTCAACTCTGTTTTAACTTATGTCAACCACTGGTAAACTAGGTCAAGGGGGGTAATCCTAAAGTTTGAAAGTACAAGGGGGTATTACTAATTAGTTTGAAATTTCATGGGGTGTCACTAAAATACCCTTAAATTTTTTAAATAGAAGAAAAGAAGAAGAGACAGGCCTATTTAAATTTTTGCCATGTTGCAGAGCTATTGGGCTGAAACCTGCCACATGGGAGGATGCTGACGAGGCAAAACATGTGGACCTCTTTCGGCTTGCCACCCGTAAAGAAAACCCTGCCACTTCGGTGAAGAGGTTTGGAGTGTTCCTCTAGAAACCCATCCCCAGGTTTTTAATATTATGTAAAAGCCTCCAATAGTTGATAGCTCATGAAACAAAAATATCCGAACTCTTCTGTTTGAAATCACATACATATCCCACTCATGTTTTGTTGCATTAACTTGTTATCTGTACCTGTACGTCATTTCAATGGTTGATAATAAGCACTTGGGACAAGAAAATATGAATAGTCTGTTAATGCATGTAGTTTGAAGTATATTAGTGCAAAGATGCTGACAGAGCTGCTGCTTTAAAGCAAGAGAACTAGTCTCAATAGCCTGTTGTTACAGGGCAAGGGTGGTACTAACAGATTTTCCCATTGATTAGATATGGAACATGTTGCAAAATGTGTTAGTTGCTTTATAGTGTTAGAATTATTTCATGTCGACCAAGCAGGACCAATTAGGTAAAGTCCTTTGTGCAGGTACAGCTGAAGCTTGAAAGTGATATCTTGTTAATTATACATGACTATGATATTCTTTTTCAAGCATTGGTTACACAAAGAGACCCAATGAGAATCTGTCCTGTTTTAATGGTTGAAAGTTCAAGAGTTCAAACTGAGAACAACTCGATTATCCCAAACCCAAGTGTACTATACAGCTTTCATTATCAATCTTTATGAAGATTCTGGCATGCTTATCAAGTTAGTTGGATATCCCACAATGCACATTAATGGTTGTTTTACTTGGATGTACGCATTACTCTCCCAACAATATTAATGACTTGATTTAGTCAAGGATCCATATTTCAAGATTGGTTTGAGAAATAATCAAACTACTTTAAACATTATTTCATTTACTATCATTTTGTAGAAGGATTTAAATATTGGCAATCTGGCATTGACTCTGGGTTAGTTCTAAATTATTAGGGACAATTCTGCTGCACACCTGAAATTATCCTTTCTTTTTATAATACCTCTGAATTAGTTTTGCTGAAGAATTTTAAATTCTCCACTTGTGATGTTCTCCTGTAGGTGGAAATTAAAAGGGATCAGCAGCAGGGAGAGGTCCGCATATTTTCTGATGCTGGGAGAATCCAACGTCCCCTCCTAATAGTTGATAATTTAAAGAAGATCAAAATGCTTAAAGGTGGTTACAACTTCCAGTCTCTTTTGGATGAGGGAGTCGTAGAACTCATAGGAGTCGAAGAAGAAGAAGATTGTCAAATTGCATGGGGTATCAAATTCCTCTTGACGAGAGATAAAGGCCAGCCACCTGTAAATTATACACACTGCGAACTGGATGTATCTTTCTTGTTGGGCTTAAGCTGCGGCATCATCCCGTTCGCAAACCACGACCATGCTAGGAGAGTCCTCTACCAATCTGAGAAGCACTCTCAACAGGCTATTGGGTTTTCCACAACAAACCCCAATATTAGAGTGGATACTCTGACTCATCAGTTATACTACCCCCAGAGACCTCTTTTTAGGACCATGATCTCCGATTGTCTTGGAAGACCAGAGTATCCCCAAGCTCATAATAGGGTTCTTCCTAAACCAGAGTACTTCAATGGCCAGAATGCAATTGTGGCAGTTAACGTTCATCAGGGGTACAACCAAGAGGATTCCTTGGTTATGAATCAAGCTTCATTAGAGCGTGGCATGTTCCGGACAGAGCACATTAGGAGTTACAAAGCTGAGATTGACAACAAAGAGCTCTGGAAACAAAACGGCTGAAGTTTAAGGATAGAGTGGATTTCGGTAAAATACAAAGCAAAATTGGACGTGTTGATAGCCTTGATGATGATGGGTTCCCATTTATCGGTGCAAACTTGCAGAGCGGCGATATAGTCATTGGTAAGTGTGCAGAATCAGGGGCAGATCACAGTATTAAACTGAAGCACACTGAAAGAGGGAAGGTAGAAAAAGTAGTATTGTCTGCCAATGACGACGGAAAGAACTTTGCCGTTGTTTCTCTCAGACAGGTTTACTCTCTCCCTCACTCTTTACACACATGAACTTCAAAAGTGTTGATATTTCTAGCTCTGCATTGCAATTTCCAGGAAGGAGGGCTATGACAGGATAGCAGCTGGTGCAAAATTTTAGCCTATTTCTTTAAAAACACGAATCTGTATACGTTATTTCAAGCTTATGTTAGGGCGTTCGCATGCTGGATCCCTGCATCTTTATGGTTTTGAATAGATAATGGATGGGTAAATAAGATTGGTGTAGCCAATCCCAAATAGTTGAGACAACACTCACACCCCCAGTCCATGGACCCGTGACCGTTTGTTCCATCCCTTTTACACAAACATGAACAACTTTTCTTCATGGGTTTCATGACAGGCCCATGGGTGAAAAGAATTGGGTCTGTCCTATGATGAAAAATCTTTAAATCCGATGGCTAAGAACCACCTATCAGTTTGATTTTTTTTTGTCGTAGGTTCACCAAAAGTGGTCCAAGCATTTGCTGGGTTAGTGGATTGAAGCGTATATATATGCGGGTGATTTAAGGTTTTGGGTAAAATGTTAAAAGCTTGCCTCATGTTTTTGTAAATTCGTATACTGGTATTTTTTCTTCTGTCTTCTAGAGAACACTTTCAAATCCAAACACAATTGAAATGATAAAAACACTGCCATATCATAAAATAACTGAATATCTGAATTGCAAGTTCGTAGAAGGGCATGAATCCTATATCAAATTATTAGAGGAGTTTTTCACATCTAAAATCTACTGATAGAAACGTTTGTGAATTGAGATTATTGTAGTGTTAAGACGGATAATCTAACTCTGTATAATAAATATTTAGTTAATAAACATCTTATAAAGGATAGTAATACTCTCGATCATGAATGTTAACGTTAACATGCTTCAAACACCTATTAAATGATAAATTGGTAGAAAGTAAAAAAAAAAACAAACTAGAGAGCATTTGGTTTCAAAGTACTAATTACGTATTTGAATTCTTGGGTGCAGGTTCGATCACCATGCCTCGGGGACAAGTTCTCAAGCATGCATGGTCAGAAGGGTGTTGTGGGTCTTTTGGAATCTCAAGAGAATTTTCCATTTACGCTTCAAGGATAGTTCCGGATATTGTGATAAATCCTCATGCATTTCCTACCCGGCAAACTCCTGGCCAGCTGCTTGAGGCTGCTTTGGGGAAGGGAATTGCCTGTGGTGGTTCAATGAGATATGCTACCCCTTTCACTACTCCTTCTATTGATGTCATAACAGACCAGCTGCACAGGTAAAAATATGGGACCAAGGCAGTCCTTGTCATTCGTATTGCTGCATTAAGAAAAGAAGGGCTAGTTTTCGGTGCAGGAACCATGTACGATGCATTAAACAAAATGGATATTTTATTTTGATTTTCTGAATGTTTTCTCTGCCTCCTGCCCAACGTCAATGCCTTTCAGCAGTTTTGAGTTGTGGCTATTTCTTTGAGCAGATGTACGAAAAGAATAAGCCCTTTTTTTGTTCTTCACTCCTGTTGTCATAGTGTGAGGGGGTTCGTTATTGTTCTCCAAAGCTGTGACAGAAATTTCTTGAGTAATTCCTGTCTTTCAGAATCTGGATAGACCTCTCATTATTTAATTCGCATTGCAGGGCTGGATATTCAAGATGGGGAAGTGAGAGGGTCTATAATGGTCGAACTGGTGAAATGATGCGTTCTTTAATTTTTATGGGCCCCACATTCTATCAGAGGCTGATCCATATGGCTGAAGATAAAGTGAAATTTAGGAACACAGGGCCTGTGCACCCACTCACTCGACAGCCAGTGTCGGACCGGAAGCGTTTTGGCGGGGTCAAGTTTGGCGAGATGGAGCGCGACTGCCTTCTCGCCCATGGTGCTGCTGCCAACTTGCACGAGCGCCTCTTCACACTCAGTGACTTGTCTCAGATGCAAATATGCCGCAAATGCACCAATATCACGAATGTGATCCAGAGATCTGTGCCCGGAGGTGGGAAGATCCGGGGACCATATTGCCAGTTCTGTCAGTCTGCAGAAAACATTGTTAAGGTGAATGTGCCTTATGGGGCCAAGTTGCTTTGTCAGGAGCTTTTCAGCATGGGCATATGCGTCAAGTTTGAGACTGAGGAGTGCTGAATCAAATGGGCCGTTCTGTTTGTTTTCCTGTTAATGAAGGCTCTTGCTTGGGTAGGCCTCTTTGTTGATGGGTTTCGGCAAGTTGGGACAATCACTTGAAAAATCAATTGCTGTGATGTAGATATGTGATGTACAGCCTCTGTTACTAATTAAAGCAATCTAAAGATATGTAATCAGACGGATTTTTAATGGTTCAGATCAATGAGGTGTAGGAAGATCATCCTTGGTCTCAGAATTTTTCACTTGCTATGATATCTTTTGACTGTCAATTTATAGGTTATGTTATGCACATGGTGGGCCATGTGCAATGTATGAGGGCTTTTCCAGTGAACGTTTTACCTCTTCCAGTCAAACCATGTATTGTGCTCCATATTTTCTTAAAATTGAAAGAAAGAACAGCATAAGAATAGAATTGGATTTTTGTAGAGGTTTGAAGGTCAAGTTTAATTTGTTAGGAATATTTTCTAAAACAAAAGGCCTTTTTACTTTTGCCCAGCTGAAGTGTTTGTTAGGATAAAAAAGTGTTTTTTAATTTTTATCAATTCCCTGTTCTGGCTTCATAAAGTAGAAAGTTCACCTACATATGTATGTAATTGATGGACACGTGGAGAAGAGTTATTGTGTGTACGAGGAGAAGAGGAACCACTTTCCCTAATCTGCGCTACTCGGATATTAAATAATAATTAAGAAATAACTAAGAACAACAAAAAACAAGGGAAGTAGTTTTCTCCCTTGTGTTAATCTGTGTAAAATATAGTATAATAATACCTTATATAATAATAATAATAATAATAATAGGAGTTTCCTAGTTCTACTAAGACAATATTTACTATAAATAATAAAGGCTCAGGCTCTAGGCTCTAGGCTCTAGGCTCTAGTTACTGCCCTAAAATGACAGGCTCCCGTTACAGGACACAATATGAGCCACGTGGGACACTCTTAGAGGACTGACCGTATGGATGTTTGGCCAATCCCTAAGTGGACGTACAAGCCAAAAAATCAGAGATTAGTGATTTATAAGCATTGGATTGGACTTATTTTCATGGGTTAATCTCAACTGTGAGCAGTATTTGAGGTACAAAGATCCAACGCCTAGAAATCACTAATCAGGCTGATTTTGGTTAGTAGGTCCACCTAGGGATTGGCCAAACATCCATACGGTCAGAATCTATAGATCTTGATGTCATATTATTGATATAAATAATCAAATAACTATTATTTTTCCTTCAAAAGACCTATGGTAACTTTGCTGCTTGTCTTGAAAGAAGTAATGAACTATCTCTCTACTTGTCACGCATCCATTGCATTTTGTGCTTATCTAGTGTTTGAAATGGTACATTTTTTTTTTGTCAAACTGGGACCCCCCCTTTTTGTGACCCCTCTTGGGAATTGTGTGCTCGGCCGTGGATTCCGAGAATCCAACTGTGGTTGATAGCGCTGAGCTGAGCTCACATTCAGTTTTTCACTTTTTTACCCTTTATGCAAGCCGATTGTGCTTTAAGTCCTCACAATCTAAGGAAAACATAAATACACCAATTTGTTTTCAGGATTCTTTTTATCTTTCTTGCTACTTGGACCATAAGAGTGCCAAAAAAGGCCTTTTTTGTATGTAGAGGCTTCACATATTCACCAATGCTTAATCTTATCTTCTTGCACTTGACACCAGCAGATAGTAACGCTTCACAGCATTAGTAACAAAATCCTTCCCATAGTCATGACTACCCGATTCTCCGTCCTCTCTGGCCGAACATTTCTGTTCCCAAATCATGTAAAATTTTCTAGAGTCATTTCCCCTTTCCGTTTTACACTTATTTCCTGCATATATTTCCCTCTGGCAACTATGCTTAAACAAATCCTTGCATGGCCACCAAACTTTAGATCACCTTACCCTTGGAGATGTTGTGCATCTCAATGTGCATGTAATTCCTTTAGTGGTTTATGTAATGTCTATAAATCTAGTTGTGTATGTTTTCTTGCCACATAGAAGGCTCGCAGTGCAATCCAATCCATTCATTTGATTGAAAGACATTTTAGAGTGGCCATGCCACACACATATATCCCTGTATTTTGTGGGTTGCACTTGTCCTTAATAAATAACACTCATGGAACATTTTTTATTTTTTTAGTATGGAAAAAATAAAAAAGACAAAGCAGTGTTTTCAAATGTGGATTCTTGGGGCAAGGCGCTTCTATGGCCTAAAGGTTGAGGCGTAAGCCTCACGGGCAAGCCTTTTGAAATGAATACTTAAAATAAAAAAAATAAATTCAATAAAAAGATTGTTTTAAAAAAATTCGTGAAAAATTAACATTAATTTATTTCATATGGTGTGAAAGAAATGTTTTTGTTGCTTATTTAGGATAACATGTCATTATTTAACTAAGATTTAGAGGGGAGAAAAATTAAAAATGACAACCTAAATTTTAAATGTACGACAACCTAAAATTGCCCGCATTGACATATGCATGTGAGGTGCACGCCTCTGACACAAGGAGTTAAAAAAATTACAAAATGTGTGATGCATGTCTTTTTTAAGCCTCAATGGATGATGTACATGCCTCAAATTTGAAGACTTGAGACCAATTACACCCTCAAATTCATACACCAGAATAAATTCACTAATCAGGCTGCTTTTTGGTTTGTAGGCACATCTAGGGATTGACCAAACATTCTCTCTAAAGTGTGCCATGTGACTCATATGTGGGCGGTCATCTTGAGGGGTCAGCGAAATTTTACTCTATTGTGGGTGGTGACGATGGTCATAGGTGGAAGTGGAACCACAGCTCCAACTAGTCCGTTCTAGATGATATATCTATTCTACTTATTAACTCGAAGGCCCTTTTTCCGTGCCTCACGCTAACCCACAATATCCCAGAAATGCCTATTCATTTTGCTTTCTTTCTTTTCAATAATTTGTTCACTAGATAGGGACTCTTCGGTCTTTTTGGTGTCAAACACGTCACCCCTGCAAGCTTACGTCACCATATCGCTCATTCAATGCATTCTCTTATTTAAAAAAAAAAAAAAGTAAAAACCCTTATTCCTATTTTGCCATCAAATTCAATTGACAGACATTGTATCTTTCAAGTAGACTTGTAACATTTTGAAATTTTTTGTTATAAGGATGTTCTAGTCATTCAACGTTTTTCACATTTCAACCCAACTAACGAAGCATTCAATGAATCACCACGTGAACCTGAACTCTTTCCCTTAAAAACATTGATGATATTACAAAGTTGATGATGGACCCACAATGTGAGCCATATGACACACTATTAGAAGATACTGACCGTATGAATGTTTAGCTCGTCCCTATATGGACTTAAATAACAAAGATCATCCTAATTACTTATTTATAATATTTCGATCATAATTCTCGAAATCTACAAATAAAAATAAACCAAGAAAAAGACTCTAAATTAAGAGATAAAAATTATTAATCAAGATGACAATTAGTAGGTTTACTTAGATATCTACTAAACATCGATAGAGTTAGTGGTCTCTAAGATTGTGACACATGGTATGAATGTAGCAGTAATAATTTGGTGTCAAAATTCATTTAATATTTAAAAAAAAAAGTTGATTAAAAGTTACCCGTACTTACTCATTATTAATTAAAAGGGTAATGATCACATGGTCTAACGTCCATGGAGGTGTATAGTAGTGATGACCAAATATGTACCTCGAGATACGTATATGTCCACCTAAATTGGACATATATCACGAAAATTAGCCTGATTAGTGATTTCTTTCTAACCTTTGGATCATGATGCTAGAAATCAACGGTTAAACATAAGTCATGAAAAAAACTCTTATGCAACTTATAGAAATTAGTAATCAAGATGAATTTTGGTATCTAGGTCCAATTAGGGATGGGCAAAACATCTATACTGTCAATGGTGTCTAATGGTGTGCCGTGTGTAAGTTGATACCACGTGTAAGGTGCACGGGGTGCGCACGTGGCTTACCCCTAGTTGGTTTAAATGAACCAGACCGATTTCTGAAAAGTCCCGCTCGTAACTAGTACGACGACGGTCCGGTTTTCAAAACACTAATTATAAATTCTTGGCGATTCGTTTTCTTCCAGCCCTCCCTCTGCAGAGAAGAAGAAGAGGTACGATGTGGAGCTCGGGTCTCCCACACGAGATCATCATCGACATCCTTGTAAGACTACCCGTAAAGTCCCTCTTACGATTCAGGTGCGTATGCAAGCTCTGGTGCACTTTAGTTACTGACCCTAATTTCATTAAAATGCACCTCAAACAAACCACTGAAAACAACAACCCTAGTCTCCTTCTTAGAGCTTGCGACCTTCCTAGAGGTTGCGACCTCTACACCATAGACTATGATGCATCATGTGATGAGGCAGTAGCAGTAGAGATTGAATACCCTTTTAAATCTCCAGACAATGGGTATGTGGCTGAAATTTTGGGTTCTTCTAATGGCGTACTATGCATAAATACTGGTGTTGATGATACTGATAATCATGTCATATGCCTTTGGAATCCATCTACCAAAGAATATAAGAAACTACCAAGTGCACCTATTGAATTTCCAGGCGGACCCAGCCGTGTCAAATACGGATTCGGTTACGATCCCATACTTGATGATTACAAGGTGGTAAGACTTGTGTACTTTTTTGATGAAGATGATGATATCCTGTATGACTCGGAAGTCAAGGTCTACACACTAGGAACAGATTCATGGAGAATGGTTCAAGACATCCCTTATTTAATTTGTTATGAAAGTATGCCGGGGGTTCTTGTGAACGGAGCTCTACATTGGGTAATGGCTGATGTGACCGCAATTGTTTCTTTTGATATTGGGAATGAGGAGTACCGAGAGGTGCCACAGCCCGACTATTTTGATGATAAGTTTGACATAGAATTGGGGGTGTTGGAAGGGTGCCTCTACATACTCGGCGGTAATTATTATAATAGCCATTGCGAATTCTGTAATAGCCATATTGAGTTATGGGTGATGAAGGATTATGGCGTGACGGAGTCTTGGACTAAACTATTCACCTTCTCGGAACTGACAGTTATTCGGCCATTTGACTTCTTGAAGCCATTACTCTTTTCTCAAAAGGCTGAAATTCTATTGGAAAAGGACAACCAAGATCTAGTTTTGTATGGCCCAGAACGCGGAAGGGCCAAGAATCTTAAAATTCGTGGTATTCGAAATCAGTTTAGAACAGAGACTTACTTGGGGAGCCTCGTTTCACTCAAATCAGGAACTTATGTGGGACAAGGGAATGCTATCAATATCTCAAATGTGGATCCTTGTTCATTTCAGGGCTGATGTTGGACTGGTGGTGCAACTATGATTAAACGGGAAAATAAGAAGGAATAGGTAAAAGAATTATCATATTACCTAACTTATACCACAAAGCTCAAGTCACCGACAGCGTGAAATTGTATTTAACTGCATTTATGTCATCTTATATGTTTTGTATGTCTTGGAGCATCTGTCTCTTTGATAATTTTTGTCATCTTATTATTGGAAGTAATAGTTATTTTTTTGTCTTTCCAATGCCTTTAAGTCATCTTTTGGATAGAGTTTTATTCAACGCTCTTGACAATGACTTATAATTATATCCCTTGGATCATCTATCTATGTGTTTTTTTTTCGTACCATGTTATGTTTTGAAAGACAAAACTTCAATATATCTGTGTTCAAGTAATATAAAGAGAAGTTATTGATTAACAAGATAGAGCAATATGATAAAAAGATCTCTCTCTGTGCTCTTTTGAGTCTCATATGGTTTGAAGATCTTGACTTCTACATAACTCTTTTAATGTAGTACAAAAGTTGTTCCTGCTTAGCAAGATACAAAATTATTTTTAAAAAGTGAAGGAGTCACTGTTTTCCTGTGAACTTTAGGAAACTCTACATTGTGAAAGAGAAGTTGCACATGGCTTTATTTAGGTTAGCAATCAATAAACTGGGTTTGATTGGTTAAGCTTTTCTTTTCCCATGCTGGTGCTCTGTTATGATAGATCAACTGTAACATCTCTTTTCCCATGCTAGTGTCTAGTATCATTTCATAAATCCAATGGAGGGATTTTAATTTTTGGCCATGCGATATGGTGATCTTCCTTATGGCAACTTCATTACAATGGTGCCACAAGGAGATTCATTGTAATATTCTTGCTCCTCCCTCCTCCTTCATCCCCACTGCGTTCCATTGATACAAACTGAAGAAGCATTTGTGCCGGGACATATTAAATGTGATGAAATTGAATTGTTGTCTTTGTGCCCAGCCCCAGCTTGTTATCCCCTTGTAGACAATGTCCTTAGTTTATAAAGGTCAGATTTGGATCTTTGATCCCTTCTGAATTCACCTTATGATGTCAATGCTGGCTGACCCATCAACAATAGCTAATGTCATCACATCTTTGGGAAGCTCAGTTGTTCCAAACAGATGAGAGTTTGTTAAGTATTTGGTATCCATGATTTGTGGTTTCTTATCCCATACTTTGAAAAATCTCTATTTTAAAGCAGCTACTAGAGGCACTTAATTTAATTTTCTTGAAGTTCACCATAGCTGATTGGCAGGTTACAAATTTCTTACAAGTGTTGTGTTCATTTCCTATTTTATTTGATTTGAATTGTTCTAGCATATTTTTTTTTGTGATTTTTGAGGTTTGTTTCTTGAATTTTCCTTTTTCATTTGGAGAGTCTGATTTGTTAGACTATTTAAGTTTTTTTCTTTTGAGGCTCTATTAATGTCAATAGACAGACTTTGGATTTTATGCTGTGTTGAATTTGATTTTCTTTCTGAGAGTGATTGATCTTTTTTGGGAAGTCCAGCCTTTTGGATCATCGATTGTAATTTATATAGATTAGGCGTAAGAGGTACCACCATTTAATTGGTCCCACCCATTAGGTTTTCTACGTTAAAAATCGATCCAATTAGATTATTTTAGCCATCTATCACTTTGTTTTTGAAGATCGGCAACAACCAAGAAAAAAAACAAAATGAAAAACCTAACAAAGAGAGAAGATGGGGAAAAGGATTATTATGAAGCACAAAGAAATCTATCATTTGTTGAGGATTACTATCAATTTTTCTTTTCTTTTCTTTTCTTGACTGTAAATTTTTTTCTCTATAAGTGGTAGCAAAGTCTTCCGGAGCTGCAGGAGCTTCTTGGTTTTGTGTTGCGCTGTTACTCAAAACTCCTTGGGATTAAGGATTCTGCAACATCAATGAAAGTCTGTTTTGTCCTTAGTTACATTTTAGTTTTCTTCTACTTTTGGTTCACAAGATGTGAATAGTTTGCGAGTAATCCATGCTGCAAATAAAGCTTTTGTTGTAAATGACAAATCAATAGAAGCATGGAGTTTTCTGTTATGAGTTTTTTTTTTTATCATAGCCATGATCTGTCAGTAGCATTAAGTATAGACTGAATCCTGTAAACTGGAAAACCTAAAAACAACACCGTTATTCATGTGTACGCTGGAATTTGTTCTTCCAATGGTCCCACTTGGGGAACCTCATAGGCCCAAAATCAACTTGATTGGATAATCGACTGTAATTTTCATACTTATATTCCTGGACGAGAGGATACTGAATCAGTCCTCATGCCTACCTTGTTAGTCCTTTATTACTACACTACAGATGATGTCACGCATCATTGGCCAAAATCTAAAGATCCATTTTAGAGTAGACCTGAGGTCCAAAATAGGGTTTGCTGATCTTAGCTCAACTCTTTTTAATTGTACATCCTCAAGATACATGTTAGATAATTCAAAATTTGAATTGATGTATGTCTCTGATGACTTACAATATAACAGATTTTATGATGGGATCTACTGCAACAGCAAATTGTAAGTCCCTTATTTACTTCTTTGCGTATGGATAATATTGGGCAGTGAAAATTAGTAGTTAGTATTCTTTTGGAAATGTTTCATGTGTTTCTATATCTTAGTAATATGTGTAGAAAATCCAGGGCTGGGCTCACTTGTATAGTAGAGTTGCTTCTTGTGCTGGCATGTACTATCTGTTTCATTAGAGTCAGTTCTAGTGGATAGGTTCAAGTAAGGTGTGCATCTCTTCATTATGTAATGGAATAACGTATATGGTTGTTCCTCACTCCACTTATATATCTTACTGCATTCCAATGTATCATGTGTGGAATGCTGATGTTTGAGAGGAGAGGCAACACTGAACTAATGGGGAAAGAAGGAACAATTGTCAATAGCCGTTGTATTGTGGGTGATGAGCTAGTCCTCGGCTTTGTGTGTCCCATGGTTCCCAGAAGAACTGGCATTTATCAGTTAACATATTTCTCCACCGTTTCCCAACTTTTGGGAACTTTGTCAAACTTTTGGGGAAACTCTCGGAAGTATTAGGTGAAACCATGCATGGAGGGCTTAGAAAATGCTTGGGAAACATATTTTTTCAATAGGAAAATCAAAAAAATATGTTTTTCAATAGGATTACAAAAGAAACATATTTTTCAATAGAAGGCGCTTTTTCGCTGGGGTTTCCAGCAATGTTTCTTTCCAGTTTCCCTTCATATGTCTCATTGTGATAGGCAAAAAAATTGACCACACATTTGAACCATACCTGTATCCCCTTAAAATTGAAATCACGAAATCACCCGACCCGTGCATCGAGACCTATAAACTTGTGGCTGAGCACTTGGGAAATCATCCTATGCATGTTCCGAGGAAAACAACAGACGAACTGCTCAGATCTAAGCTGAAAAAATATTTTGAAGACCTCTCTCCCTTTTGAATATTTTTTAACTACCCACAATGTTAAAACGTGGGTCAAAATTGAAAGGCACCCGATTAACTGTGAGAGGACCCCATAGAATGACAAATGTCCCCCTACTACAGTTACCAGTGACCCATTAAGGAAGTGGGGCACTGGATAAGGAGAGCGTGGGACTTCATGATCTGACACGTGGTTCCCAACAAAGTCTATAAGTAGATGTTCTGTCTTGAAGGTAAGCATTCGATCAGGGCTGTCTCAATGAAAGTTGAGTCCTAAGGCGAAAACCATAATTGAGGCCTATTTTATTTAAAACATTAATTTTATATAAAAATTAATTAAAAAATATAGTCATTTTTCTCTCAAATCTCAATAATACAAAAAAAAAAGTCAGGCCCCCAAACATAGTCACAAAAATGTCCGATTTTTTGAATTCACGAATCAATCACCGATTAATCAGCTGAGGTCCATTTTTTAAATTTTTTACCCTTATGATTTCGACTTTGCTGATTTATGAATTTTGATTATGAGTTATGACTTATTATTATGGAATTATAGATATGTTTTTCATCATATAAATGTGTTTTGTTAAAAGTCACATTTCTAACTTGAAATATGCCATGATATATGTTTTATAATTTTGTCGAGTTTTCCGATTTTTAAAAGTTATTAATTTTTAAAGATTTTCAAAGAAAAAATACTTTCCTAAAAAAGTGTTGTTCATTTATTAAGTAGAGAGAAGAATATGGAGCATTTCCCGTTTCTTTTTCTCTAGACTATCTTTATAAAATTAAAGGACAATTTTTCCATATGTAACAAACTAAATCACATTAATGCTTTTATGGGCTTTTAAAGAAGGAGAGAGGGTAAAAATAAAGAAGCAAAAACAAAAATTGTTGGGCCTTAAATGACGCTGGGGCCTTAGGCGGTTGATCGTGTGACTGTGAAGAATAAGTACCCACTACCATAGATTGACAACCTATTCGACCAGTTGAAGGGATCGTAGTTCTTTTCCAAGATCGATCTGAGATCGGGATATCATTAGCTAAGGGTGAAGAAGGAGGACGTTTCAAAGACCGCTTTTTGTACTCGCTACTGTCATTATGAGTTTTTGGTGATGTCGTTCAAGTCAACTAATGGTTAACTAATGCTTCAACAACATTCATGGATTTGACGAATCGAGTTTTCAAACAACACCTGGACTAGTTTGTGGTGGTATTTGTTAATGATATCTTGATCTACTCGAAAATTTATGAGGATCATGAGAAGCACCTGAGAATAACATTTTAAGCTTTGAGGGAACATCAACTATATGTGAAGATGGACAACTGTGACCTCTGGTTGATTGAGGTCCAATTCTTGGGCTATGTTATCTCGAAAGAGGAGATGAGGGTGCCTCAGTTCTGCAGAAGCTTGGTGCTTGGACCACCCGTTATCAACGCGACTAGGGGAAGAAGTAGAAGGAAAGCCATGAAAAGCCCTAAAAACCATATAAACTTAGGAAAAAAAATACAAAATAGGGTAAAAGTGAAACCCTAAAAATGGGAAACACTAGAAAACTCACCACAAATAGTCCAACGATTTGCTATGAAGGCAATGGAACATGTGAAAGTAGCAAGGGACTCTTTAGGAGTGCTCTAAGAAGAAGAAGGTAGGGTAGAAATGAAAAACAAAAGGCTTTTGATCGATTATAAGGTTCAGTTTGCATAACTGTTCGACTTCTAGTTCAAACCAAAATAAATCTCGTCCGAATGAATGAAATAGTTCGTTCGAATGGGGCCAAGGTTTGTTCGAACCAAACAGGCCAGAATGCACAGAATAGATTCTGAACCTCTCCAACCACTCCAAAATGCATAGATACTACCTCTAATGCATGAAACGCAATCATGATAGAACACACAGGAGGAATGCATCAACCACACTATTATATAGCCCAATTTTTAAAGTTTCTTAGACATTGGATTCGATTTGACAAAATACACAATTCAATATAAAAAACACTTTTCAAAATCCAATCCGTGCCACTAGTCAACACGTAGTAAATTTTCAATAAAAATTCTCTTTAGTATCTAGTGAACTAAGGTCTCTTTGGTTCCAAGTCGATCCTAAGTGATGTCAATACTACTGTAAAACCAAAGGCGCATCAGTATTTTTCTAAAGATTTTAAAATTTCCTAATTAGATCATCTGGTGAAAGTGATAAGCAATGATAACAAAGGTTCTATGACATGAGCAACTTATGATGAATGATCAATGTTGGTTCCAAGTCGATCCTAAGTGATGTCAATACTATTGTAAAACCAAAGGCGCGTCAGTATTTTTCTAAAGATTTTCGGTGAAAGTGATAAGCAATGATAAGAAAGGTGTTCTATGACATGAGCAACTTATGATGAATGATCAAATATGAGGTGGATTTCACATTAACTTTTTTAAGTTAGACAGCTTCTTACATGGGACTTAACATGTTAGCATTCACATGAACCCTAGGTAGCTCTTTCCATTGAAATAAGGACAATCTCAGTTGACCGAACGTTTTTTATATAAGTAATGATAAGTCAGCTAAGGAGTAAAAAATGACTAAACTAAGGTAAATCTGTCTAAGGTCAACTTCAGAAACTCTTAGGATTTACTTTTGTCTAAAACATCGATTTTGGATCAAAACATCAATAGAGATGGTTAGTAGTGCATGTGCAAATTTTCAAAGTAAAATAATTATGAATCTCTACTAACTAAAGTATAGTGAAAAATACTAGTCAATCAAGGGTTTTAAATACTGAAATCGTATTGAAATCTAATTTTCATCAAGTGTCTTTATAAAAAGATTTTGGGTGTTCTAAATCAATAATATGAATCAAAACATCCCAAAATGCAAAATGCAAAATGCAAAAGGCAAATGATCCTAAAAACACACTAAAAGTGAGAAATGCAAACTAGTATGATCAGGCGTGCAAGAATATTATCCTAAATGAATGCAAAGACTCACTAATATACACAAATCATAGTTTCAGGGAATGGAAGAATAAAAATGAAACACAACCTTAGACTATAAACCAAAAATAGCACATCATTCTATGGAGCGGATACCAATAGATTTCTTAAGGAACTAAGCCTCAAAAAATCTAGAGATTTTGTGAACAGATTGACTAACTGATTTTCTGTTTGAACATATTCTAACGAAAATGATCTTGTCCTCAGCTAGCTCATGAATAAAATAATGACCGATATCTCTGTGTTTAGTCCTCGAGTGCTGAATGAGATTTTTTGATATATTAATGGCAGTGGTGTTGTCGCAGTAAATAATAATAATTCCTTGACTGATCCCATAATCAGGCAACACCTACTTCATTTAAAGCAATTGAGTGCAACAACTGCCAGCTAAGATGTATTCAGCTTCAGCAATAGACAAAGATAGGGAATTCTATTTTTTTTCTTTGCCAAGCAACCAAACAGTTTCCCACATAGATACACCCACCATCGATTCTCTTTCTGTCGTCGGCATTATTGGCCCAATCGGTATCTGAGTACACAACTACCTCAGCATTAGTATCAAAAGAGTACAAGAGACCATATCGAAGATTGGGACTGGCCTAATAATGGGCACAAGTTCCAACACTAAAGGCTATATCAGGATGAGTAGCATAGGCTCCTCATTACCTTGTCTTAAGTATTTCTTTTTCTTTTTTTCCTTTTTTTATTGGAAAGAGAAAAATATTTTGAGGTGGTTTCTACCTATTCTTTTTTAATGCTTTGGTCCTTAAGCTATCACTCAAGTAACAGTGAAGGATAGGGTGTTTTCTTAAGCCTTTTGGGAGGGTTGAAAAGGGCAAGACTTGAATAGCACTTTGGAGGTTCTGAAGCTTGTTCTTGAGGAATTACTCATTTGCATCTAATCTGATGAAAGTCAATCGATGTTGTTCTATTTCTTCTTTCTTCGATTGGTTGGTCAATCTTGGGCTTGTAGATTTCCTATGATTTGAGAGTAGATTGGGTGCTCGGTTCCGGTATTTGGAATAGGCCTAGATAGTCTAATTCTATACATCGACTTTGTAAAAGAGAATTTGGATCAGGGCTGTTATGTAGATTGATAATATTACTGAATAAGTTTCCTTGATTAAAGCTTCTGTTTTTCATGTTGGTACTCTGTTATGACAGATCAACTATAACATCTGTATTTTTTTTTTAGTTTTTCCTATAGTCTGCTGTAGTAAGTAATAACATATATAAATCCAATAGAATAATTGAAAAACTTTGATCATGGGATATCATGTTATTCCTTAAGGCTGCTTCTGAGATCAAACCGACAATGGGATTAGACAAGGAGATCAACCCCCTAGCCACCCAATCTATTTTATTGATACTTTCCGAAATGTACTGCGCCTGACTACTTCAGATGGGCTAGTTATCATCTTTGAGTTGGTCCTTCATCTTTTCACATCATTCTTGTATAGTGTCCTTTCTTTATAAAGGACAGGGTTGTGGATTTCTAATCGCTTGCAAATGTACTTTTAAGATATCGATGTTGCTGAACCCATAAACCAGAGTTAATTCCACTTCTTATTTGGGGTTCTGCTGTGTTCTGATCAAGTGTGAATCTTTTGAGTATTGGGTTTCCATGCTTTGGGGTTTATCATCCCCTACCCTGGAAACTTTATTCTGAGGTAGTTGCTGGAGGCACTTATATTTTCTAGAATACAGGCCGTCGTTATCCTCAATTCGTAATTTTATACAGAGTAGTGTTATGAGAGGCTTACAGGTTAAGATTCTGCTTGGGAATGTTTGTAATTAGGGAGTTAAGTTCACTTGCTTTTATGTAATTTTATGTAGAGGATTATTAGGACAGGAAATTCGAGCTAACTGTGGTAGAGGGTCTAGCACACCATTTAATGGGTCGCAATGAGATCTTCTACGCGAAAAATTGATCTAATCAGATCTTTACCATTTATCAATTGAAAAATGAACTGAATGATCATACAATGAGTTGAATTTTGGGCCTTGAGATCTTGGTGGGACCCATCGGGATGCTTCCTGACCTCTGTATTGTGTAAAGAGTGATAAAAAAGTCTTAAAAAATAAATTAAAAGTTAATTAGTATTAGAAATAAACACAAAGTAAAAGTGATTAACAATATTGTCTTTGGGTTTAACAGGTTCATGCCCATTACAGTTTTGATTTGTCAGGGGGTGTTGGCATGTAATATATCCCAACGGAATTATTAATCGAACTCGACTGTTTTAGAATTTACCTCAAGATCCAAGTCCCCAATGAATTTATGCAACAAGAAACAAAATAAAGAATGATAAGTGTGTTGATTGTTCCAATTACCATTTTTCTCTGGGTTTTAGCATTTTGACCAGGGTCCTTATTTCATTTACTAACTTGCTAACCAGAAAATTAGTAATACCCATCTGGATTTTTAAAACAAGAATCCCTAGAAACCCTTAAGCTAAGAATATAAAATTTGACGTGTGACTGTCATCAAGTTCTTTTCTAGTTTGTTAAGTTGCAGTGGAACCTGCAAGTCTGCAATGCACCCTAACAGTTGCAATTCAAATTGTAGGTAAAGTTAACATAGGCTTCATCACCCCTACCAAAACATTCATTACTTGATCATTGGGTGCCAGCAGCACACAGTTTCAGACATGGGAATCGACCAAAAATGTTGGCCATTACAAGAGGATTAGCTTCTACAGGAAGGTCTAGTAAAAACAAAACTGAGGTAAAGAGCACATGCCAACTTCCCTGGATCTGTTATGATACCCATCCAAGCAGCTAGCTGATTAGGCTTATATTTGCAATATTTTCTTTGGTTTGATCTAGGTAAGTTAAATGATATAATTCTGAAGAACTCCGTCTCAAACACATTAAAAAACAATGAGCCAAGTATTTCATGCTTTGTAAAATAAATAGAAAAGATAAATTATTTGTCAGAGTAGGGGACAGTCGGCCACAGGACTCCGGTAGGTTGATTGCCAGAGAAGGACAGCAAATCCACCGGAATCTCGCAGCTGGCCATCTACCACAGCCATTTGATTTGGGGTTGGGGTTTTATTATCCTAAAGTCCAGGCTCGAGGCATTCGCCTTTTTGTACTGTCCTTTCACTCATGTTCTCAGCCGTGTATTTCAAGAATCCAACAACCACCGTTGGATTCTTGAAATACACGGCCAAGAGCACGAGTGAAAAAAGGTGAGTCTGCTGATCCCCACCACCCTTATCCCAAACACTTTCTTTTTGTGTTAAAAGGTTGAAGAAATGGACTTTTGTCTTCAAAGAAAAATTGCCCTAGGCACCTCATCCCTAGGAATGAGGAGAGTAGAACTTTGACGTCAATTCCTGATGCTAAGTAGAACGTTGACGTCACTCAGACTTCTTCATCAGTCATGTGGCACACTAGTAAAAATTGCTGACCGTATCGATGTTTGGCCCAACCTAAGTGGAACTACGGGCCAAAAGTGAGCCTGATTAGTGATTTCAATGCGTTGGATTGGAGTCATTTTCATGGGTTGACTTTTAACCATAGAATTTCATGCATAGATCCAAAGGTTTGAAATTACTAATCAGACTGATTTTTGGTACGTGGGTCCTCCTATGGATGGGCCAAACATTAATATGGTCAGTGGTCTCTAAGAGTCTGCCATGTGGCTCATACTGTGGTCCGTCATCAAAGTTATACTCTCCTCATTCCTATAACTTGGAAAATACGCCGTCTTTGCCTAATGACCGAAAATTTTCTCAAAATTATTTAAATGAAAAAATTTAAAAACATGGATACTTGTGAAGCGTAAAGTTGGTAGTGATTAAAACTGTTAAGAGTCCTTGCATGGGTAGGACCGTCCATCGAACTTTTTCTCAGAGTCCATAGTTTATATAAACTGAACATTTTTCTCTCTCGCTCCATTTTCTTCCCTCCCTCCCTTACCAGAGAAGAAGAAGAGCTGCGATGTCGAGCTCGAGTCTCCCACACGAGATCATCGTCAACATCCTATCGAGACTACCCGTGAAGTCCCTCTTACGGTTCAGGTGCGTATGCAAGCCCTGGTGTACTTTATTAACTGACCCATATTTCATTAAAATGCACCTTAAACGAACCACTGAAAACAACAACCTTAGTCTTATGTTTACATATTTCGACCTCTACTCCATAGACTATGATGCATCATATGATGAGGCAGTAGCAGTAGAGATTGAATACCCTTTTAAATCTCCAGACAATGGGGCTGAAATTTTGGGTTCTTGTAATGGCCTACTATGCATAAGGACTATGCACTAGGAACAAATTCATGGAGAAGGATTCAAGACATCCCTTGTTGCATTTGTCGTGACAGTATGCCTGGGATTCTTGTGAATGGTGCTCTTCATTGGGTAGCGACTCGCAGTACTGAATCACAAATCTCCAAATTAATTGTTTCTTTTGACATTGGGAATGAAGAGTACCGAGAGGTGCCACAGCCCGACTATTTGGATTATAAGCTTGGCATAGACGTGGGGGAGGTGGGAGGGTGTCTCTACATCATCAATTTCTACAAAAGCTTTCTTCAGATATGGGTGATGAAGGATTACGGCGTGAGGGAGTCTTGGACTAAACTATTCACCTTCTCGCAATTAGAAGTTATTCGGTCATTTGACTACTTGAATCCATTATTCTTTTCCAAAAATGGTGAAATTTTATTGGGAAAGGAGTCGAAGGAAATCGAAGATCTAGTTTTTTATGACCCAAAACTGCAACGGGCTAGGAATTTTAAAATCCGTGGCATTCGAAATTGGTTTCAAACAGAGACTTACTTGGGGAGCCTTGTTTCACTGAAATCAGGTACCTATGTGGGACAAGGGAAAATAAGACAGAAGAAAAAGAATACGAAGAATAGGTAAATATCCTCTTTTTTTAAATGATTAAATTGCTATATAGAGGTTTATTTTCACTTTCTTGATATTGATAATAAATCTATTTTATGGATAATAGAGTTGATTTCTTTGTGTCAGTCTGTAAATAGAGAGAAGACCAAACAATGGTATGCTGTGAGAGTTTCACCACCCTAAGGGCCTGTTTGGTACGTGAGAAAAAAAGTTCCAATGGCGAATATTTAGCTAACGAATGCTATCTTGGCTAAATATTTGAGCATGTCAGTCTTTAACAACATTTGGTACGTGTGTATTAGCTAGTTTACTTCGTTTTCTTTCAATTTGTGTGGGTCCCACATATTAAAGTAAGTCAAATATGGGTTAAGCGAGTGTGGGACCCACATATTAGGTCAAATGATAAAAAAAAAAGCTCATTTTTATTGAAAATAGTGATTTTCCTACGAGAAAATAAAAGACATGGAAACAAATACACCTATACGTACACTAAGGAATAGCCTGATCAGTGATTTCTATCGTTAGTTTTTCAGCGTGAACTTCATGAACACGCCTATGGCTATGGATGGAGCTTAAAAGCCCCCTTTGCTGAAAAATGCTCAAATCAAAAGGCTATGAATCACTGATCAGGCTGATTTTTTATGTGTAAAAGTCCACCAAAAGAAGAATTCCTAGCCTACGGAGAATCTTCAAAAACAATGTTGCAGCGGATTCGAACACATACCTAAAAAATGGCTCCAAACCCTGCTATTCCTAGCCTACGGAGGATCTGCAAAAACATCTTTGTTTTTGTAGCAGTGCCATATCATTGTCGTCCAAGAAAGAAAACACGGGTTCCTACCAAAATGTTAAGATGTTCTTGGGATTGAACCCATCTTGCATTGTTCATGTACTAGTGGGTGGCCCATGCCCACGCCCACGCCCACGGCACTCCCAGACAAAGCATTTGCCAAATTCTGGTGAGAATGGCTGAGATCCACCCTCTAGTTGGGGATAAGATCTGGGCCCTTCTTTATATGAAGCCTATAAGAGGGGGAGACAAATGAGCTCCCTTATCATATAGATTTCTCCCAGGTGAGTTCTTGTCGTTGGATTTGTGTTTCTACTTACCCGCCAAACTACCAAGTGGCACACTCATGAGTCCACTGATCCATACATGTTTGGCTCACCCCATGGTTGACCTACAACCCAAAGCCAGCTTCATTGGTGATTTCTAACCATTTGAATTCAAGCATTTTTCACGAGTGAATTCTAATCATTGGATTTCTTTTTGTATCAATCCATCAAAATATTCACGAGTGAATTTTAATTGTTGGATTTCTATTTGTATAGATCTAATCCATATTTGACGGCTGAGATCGAATGTAACGGCTAAGATCAACCCACGTAATTTACTAAACTGCCCTCACTTTTTTTTTCCAGAGAATTCCTAAACCCTTACCTTTTTGCTTTCCCCGCCATAAACCCTTTCTCAGTTCCTTAGCAGAGAAGAAGAGCAGCAATGTCGAAGCTCCCACACGAGATCATCGTCAACATCCTATCAAGACTACCTGTGAAGTCCCTCTTACGATTCAGGTGCGTATGCAAACCCTGGTGCACTTTAGTTACTGACCCTACTTTCGTTAAAATGCACCTCAAACGAGCCACTGAAAACAACGACCTTAGTCTCATTCTTAGAGCTTGGGACCTCGAATCCATAGGCTATGATGCATCATATGATGAGAGTCATGAGACATTAGCAGTAGCGATTGGCAAGCTTAGTCTCATTCTTAAAGCTTGCGACCTCTACTCCGTAGACTGTGATGCATCATGTGATGAGACAGTAGCAGTAGAGATTGATTACCCTTTTAAATCTCCAGGCAGTTGTGTAAAAATTTTGGGTTCATGTAACGGCTTACTATGCCTAAAGATTGGTGCTGATTATGGTAATGATGTCATGTGCCTTTGGAATCCATCTACCAAAGAATACAAAAAATTACCAAGTACACCTATCAAATTTCCGAGCAGTCTCGGCTTCTACATTTCAATCGAATACGGATTCGGTTATGATCCCATACTTGAGAATTACAAGGTGGTAAGATTTGTGGACTTAATTGTTAATGCTGGGGATTTGTATGAATCGGAAGTTAAGGTCTACACACCAGAAACAAATTCATGGAGAAGGATTGAAGACAACCCTTATTGCATTTATTATCGAAGAATTCCGGGGATATATGTGAATGGAGCTCTTCATTGGGTAGCGACTGACATTCACAATTTACACTCCTCCAAATTAATCATGTCTTTTGAAATTGGGAATGAGGCGTATCGAGAGGTGCCACTGCCCGACTATTTGGATGATAAGTTTCGCATGGATGTGGGGGTGTTGGGAGGGTGCCTTTGCGTACTCAATCATTTTGATACAATCCGTGTCGAGGTATGGGTGATGAAGGATTACGGTGCTAAGGAGTCGTGGACTAAACTGTTAACCATCTTGCAACTGACACCAATTGGGTCATTTTCATACTTGAAGCCATTACTCTTTTACAAGAATGGTGAAATTTTAATGCAGAAGGATGACGGAGATCTAGTTTTGTATGACCTAAAACATGAAAGGGCAAGAAAGCTTAAGATTCATGGTGTTCCAAATTGGTTTGGATCAGATACCTACTTGGGGAGCCTAGTTTCGCTCAAATCAAATGGGTATTTGGACAAGGGAATAGAAGAATAGTGAGAAGAGGTAAATATCTTATTCTATCTTGTAATCTTTTTTTCACGAGTCAATTGCTATATAGAGGTTTTTTTTTGCACTGTTTGGACATTGTCTTTGTTACTAATGCAAATTTGATTCTTAAAATGACAATTTTAAATCTCTTTTATGGTTATTAGAATTGATTTCCATTTGTCAGCTTAGAGCATCATCGGTCTATTTGAGTCAGTTCAAGTGGTTAATGTCAGCTGAAGTGTCTTTGTCTTTTATGTCTGTAAATAGAGATAAGACAAAATAATGGTATACATCTTTTTTCATGTAATAGCGTGAGAATTTCACTACCCCTCTTCTTCCTTCATGCCATTCAATATCTCACATGTGGATCCTTGTTTCTGTCATGGCTGATATTGGACCGGTGGGGGTGCAGCAGTAAGTAAACAGGAAAAGAGGAAATTGGGAAGAAAAAAGAGGTAAAATAATTACCATATTATATAGTTTATACCCTTTCTTCACAAGTCATCCAGGGCATCGAGTTGCATCTAACTGTGTTCATGTCAGCATTTATGTTTTGAATGTCTTGGAGCATCTGCCTCTGAGATATTTTCTATCATCTTATGTAGTGGAAGTAATAGTTATTTTTATCCGTCTAATGTCTTCAAGCCATCTTATATGCCTTGGATCATTTATCTCTCTATGTTTTTCGTATGATCTTATGTTTTGAAGAGCAGAACTTCTGTTTAACTATTTTAAAGTAATATAAAGTTTGATTGTTGGTTAATGAGATAGAAAAATATGATTAAGAAAATCTAATCTCCCTGTGCTCTTTTGTGTCTTCTTATGTTTTGAATAATATAACTTCTAGATGACTATTTTCTTGTAATACAGAGATGAGTTTTTGATTAATATCATCATCATCATCATCATCATCAATCTACGCCTTATCCTAACTGTTTGTGGTTGGCAACATGAATCCGATTTCGCTGTTTGACTTTATTTAGAGTTAACAAGGTACAAAATTATGATCTACATGCTAACCACTTGCTGCTATCCCAACAAGATTGTTCTCCATCTGGTCTGTTAGAATCTTTTGCTGGTTTAAAAGAATAATTACAAACAGTCCAGGAAAAGGATGTGAAATGAAATGTTGAAGTGAAGATTTTCGTCATCTTTCCTGATCCTCCCGCCTCTATTCAGAGACTCTGGTGGTCAGACCCAAATTAGACGGAATCGAATTCAATCACATCGATGATTGTTAGAGTAGATGGATGGAAAGGCCGATAGAAGAAGAGGAAGTCCTAGAAGCCATATCATCTTTGGGGGGAGATAAAGCGCTAGGGCCAGATGGGTTTCCATTGGCTTTCTTTAGTACATGTTGGCCAGTTGTGGGCAAGGATTTCATGCGGGTGGTTGAGGAATTCTATAGCGACTCTTGGCTTGATTGGAGAGCCAATACTACTTTCATCTCTCTCATTCCTAAGAAGGAAGGAGCCACTTCTCTGGCGGATTTTCGTCCTATCAGTTTGTTAAGTAGCACCTATAAAGTGATTGCCAAAGTTCTTGCAGCTAGACTGAGAAGGATCATAGGGAGTATCATATCTCCCTCCCAAGGAGCGTTTGTTAGCTGTCGTCAAATCTTGGACTGTGTCCTTATCACTAATGAAGTTATCGACTTAAGAATGCGAAGAGGTGCCCCAGGAATTGTATGCAAAGTAGACTTGTAAAAGGCGTATGACCATGTGAGTTGGTCCTTTCTCGACTATATGCTCGGTAGGTTGGGGTTTGGGGACAAGTGGAGGAGATGGATCCGTATATGTATATCGATTGTTCGCTTCTGTATCTTAGTCAATGGAGCCCCAGCAAGTTTTCAGAAGCTCGAGAGTTCTTCGCCAAGGGGATCCTTTATCGCCGTATCTTTTTATCATTGTGGCAAAAGGGTTGAGTCGGATGGTTTCTAAAGCAGTTGAGGGAGGTTTTCTGTCTGGATTCAAAGTTAGCGATGCAAGTCCCGTTATATCCCATCTCCAGTTTGCAGATGACACCATCTTCTTTCTTGGGACTCTCGTAGGCAAGCTCAGAGCCTTCTAGGGGTGCTAAGATGGTTTGAAGTCGTGTCGGGGCTTCGGATTAATCTCTCCAAGAGTGAAGTCTTCGAGGTAGGAGAGGCGACGCGACTGGATGATATTGCAGCCTTCTTGACTTGTAAGAAAGGGATTCTCCCCACGAAGTATCTTGGATTGCCTCTTGGTGCTAGTAGCAAATCGAAGAAAATTTGGGATCCGGTTATAGAACGTATTCACAGAAAACTGGCGTCATGGAAGAAAGGTTTTCTTTCCAAAGGGGCGAGAATTACTTTGGTCAAAAGTACGCTCTCCAATTTGCCTATCTATTATATGTCTTTGTTCCCCATGCCTATGGGAGTGGCTAAGAGCATCGAAAAGTTGATCAGGAACTTTTTGTGGGATGATAGAGAAGAGAAGCACAGGTTCCATCTTGTTAATTGGGACTCGATTTGCATCCCCTTGGAAGCAGGAGGTCTCGGTGTTCGTCGTATCAAGATTATGAATCAAGCTTTGCTTGGTAAGTGGATATGGAGGTATGGGAGGAGAAGGAAAGTTTATGGAGAAAAGTGATCTCAGCTAAGCAAGGAGTGGTCACCCAAGGATGGGATAGTGGTGAAGTTACTACATCGTATGGAATGGGCGTTTGGAAAGGCATATCCAAGATAAGAGACGAGATCATTAACAGGAGCAAATTTAAGGTGGGAAACGGTGCAAATGTTAGATTCTGGGAAGACGTTTGGTGCGGGGAGTCATCGTTGGCGGAGGATTTCCCTTCAATTTATGCTCTATCTAATAGCAAAGGTAGTCTGGTGGGCGAAATGGTTGTCAGAAGCAATGGTCATGTGTCTTGGGATTTGGGGCTCAGGAGAAGAATCAATGATTGGGAGGTGGAAGTGGTTGCTGGACTTTTAAGTCACTTGGAAGGAGTTCAGTTGACGGAAGATAGGAGGTGGTGGAATCATGATCCTAAAGGGAGATTCTCGGTCAAATCGTTCTATTTATCTCTTCTTGACAGAAGCCCCCTAGGTAAACGATTGTGGAGCACCCCCATTCCGACTAAACTTGTTTTCTTTATTTGGTGTGCGTCGCTCAACAAGATCCTGTCGGTGGAGAACCTCGGGAAATGGGGATTCCAACTCCCTAGCCGCTGTATTTTGTGCAAACATGATGAGGAGACCTCGGACCATCTGTTTATCCATTGCATTGTGGCTAAGGAGATTTGTGAGAGTTTTCTTCATATGTTTGGGATATCTTGGGTCTTTCCTGGATCGGTCTTCAACCTCTTTGTCGGGTGGGATACCAAGGCCTTTTCAGATCGTGGCCGCAAGCTCTGGAGGATCACCCCCCATGCCATCGTTTGGGAATTATGGAAGGAGGGAAATGGTCATATCTTTGAAGATAAGGAGACTAGCCAGGAGGAGATTGTTTTGAAAATCAAAGCCACTTTGTATCACTGGATATCAGCTGATCCAGATTTCAAGGCTTATAGATTTGATGATTTTGTAGCCAGATGGGAGCGCCTGATTTACTAAGTGTGGTTTTGTTGGTAGGGTTGTAGGGTTAGGGGCCGGGCCGGGCCGGTTTTTTCGTTTCTTGCCTTCGGCGCTTTTGTTGTATAGTTTTTAGGGCTCTCTCGGCCCTTGTTTTAATATATAGCCTTTTACCGATCAAAAAAAAAAAGATTTTCCTCATCTTTAGTTTCATGTTTTTATCCTCGTAGCTTGGGTAATGGTTTCGTGTGAGACTGTAGGAAACTCAACTTTATGAAAGAGAGTTGGCCATGGTTGCAATTTAGGTTAGTAATCACAAAACTAAATCTGACTGGTTAAACTCTGTTTTCCCATGTTGGTGCTCTGTTATGACAGATCAACTGTAAGATCTCTATTATTTTTTATTAGCTATTACATATAGTGTGTTGTAGTAGCATTTCATAGATCCAATGGAAGAATTTTAATTTATGGCCATGGATATATTGAGCTTCCTTATGGCTGCTTTAGAACATCAATGGTGTTAGACAAGGAGATTTCCTTGTAATCTCCTCTGTCCTCCACTTCTCTGATCAAGGGGAATCTGTAAGGTGTTTGGTACCCATGCCTTTTGGTTTCTTAATTATCCCCTACCTAGGAAAGCCTCTATCTTAAGACAGCTACTGGAGCCACTTAATTTTAAACATCTGAAGGCTACCATAGCTGATTGACATGTCAGAAATGGGAAACAACTGTCTCACGAGAATCATATTTCTTTCCTTCTTTATTTGTTTTGGATTATTCTAGCACATGTCTTTGTGATTTTGAAGTTTGCTTTTTGAATTTTTCCTTTTCATTTGTAGGCATTGATGTGTTTAACATGTAAGTTTGTCTTTCTGGGCTTTACTTATGTGGACCAGACAGATTTTTGATTGTATGCTATGGTGAATGTGATTTTCTTTCTCAGAGAATGATTTTGATCTTTTCTGGAAGTCTAGCCTTTGTAATCATCAATCTATAATTCTATATAAATTAGTAGTATAAGATGTTTTAAAGTGAAGATTCTGTTTTGAAATGTACCTGGGATTGGAAATGCTTCCTTTCTCTAGCTGTTATGTGTAAATTTACTTATTCAATATAAATGATTCTCAACATGGGAAGTTGAAGTTTAGTTTACTGTACAAGTACTGCACATCAGAGGGATTAGGACCCACCATATAATAGGTTCCACCCATTAGATCTTCTACACCAAAGATTGACCCTATCAGATTATTCTAGCCATCTATCACTTTCTTTTTGGAAATTATCATCTTCGGCTTATCCCAAATATTTGGGATCAATAACATGCATAAATCATTCAACCAGTTTAATGTTCCGACCTTAGAAATGTCCTTGGTGGGACCCATCAAATGGTAAATATTGTACTTTCTACGTGCGAAGAAAGGATTAGTGAATAACACAATGAAATGCATCCATTGTTGAGGATTACCATCTATCTCATTCTTCTTCATTTTTTTTTTTGTTGTTGTTGTTCTTGACTCTGACTTGTCTTTATAGGCGGTATAACAAAACGTGCTTGGAGCTGCTGATAGATGCGGGACATTTTTATTTTGGGACACTCTACTGGAAAGTTTGATGAATGTTGCACTGTTACTCCAAACTCTTTTGGAATAATCATTAAGCAACATCAGTTAAATTCTATCAAACATTACATGTTACGTTGTAAATGTTTGTAAGTTATCCACACTTCAGATAGAACTTAACCTTTAAACGTAAATCACCAGAACTATGAGTCTTTTCTATCATAGCTATGATCTTATTGGTCGACATTTCGATCGGAGGCTGATGTGTATATGTGCTAAGGTCTGATTCATGGAGAAGCATAGTAGATGTTCCTTACCTCATTAGCGGAACGTCACTCTGGGCATTTTGTGAATGTAGCTTTCCATTGTATGGCAAGATGAGTATGAAGGCCCCAATGCTAGTAAATTCATAATGTCTTTCGACATTGGATATGAATTTTGGGTGATCCCACATCCTGTCTTTGGCCCAGATAAGAATTATAGCGATATTCATGTAGAAGTGGTGGATGGGTGTCTTTCTCTGGTTGGCCATTATTATGATGAATTAGTTGATACTGGGGTAATGAAAGATTATGTGTAAAGGATTCTTGGACAAATCAGTTCACAATTATAGGGCTGGTTTGGTCATTTGGGAAAATATCACATCCTTGAATGTTTCGAAGAATGGCGAAATTCTACATCGTAGATTCTACTGCGATGGATCGTGCTGTAACATGTGCTTTTATCACATTTTGCAAGTGAAATAGAGGAATATAAAGATCAATGATCTTTTTTCTAATCAGTTGTTTTCTGTAATTGGTACCTTTTTTGCTTTTGGTAACAGTGCTATATCTTTGTCTGGAAGAAAGAAACTATGGGTTCCTACTAACTTCCTAGAGCTGGTATCTCCATTGTTGATGGATACTATAGCAGTTAAGAAACTAAAATGTTGAAATCAAGCTGTGATGTTCTTGGGATCTTGCATTTTTCATGTTATGAGTTGCTTGCAGGTTTAAGATTCTGCTTGGAATGTGAAATGAAGGGAAAACTTTTAGCTTATATTTCCAACACGCATAAGTAGTCTGACTCTGATGTGATCATGGGATATCATGTTATTAGACAAGGGGATCAGTTGTTAAGTGTGCCATGTGGCTCGTATTGTGGGTTGTGACAGGCTTCGGTCACAACATCTTGTGACAGAAGTTTTACTCCAAAAAATCAGCCTGATTGGTATTTTCTAGGCATTCATTTTCAGTACCCCAAAATAATTCTTGAATCCCACGGTTGAAAATCAACCTATGAAAAAGATTCAAATCCAATGCCTAGTCTGCAAATATGCAACGTTCCATAAGCATGACACGTGTGAGAGAACTTCCTTTTTATTAAGGTGCAGACCAAAATGCATAACAGGAATTTTTAGATGGCCACGTCCTCGTCAATGTTGATGAAAGACCATTATTGAAGATTGCGTACGTATCGAGACGGTTTTCTCTAGCTGACTCATTCAAAATAGTCCAATTGTTCTCTTGTTGCAACTGTTCATCATTGTTGGACGACTTATCTCTTATTTGAATTTCAAAGTCACTAGATTATTAGCTTCTCAATGTAACCTCTATATAAACAAGTGTTTATCCCTTTTAGAAGCACTTCTGCTTCTTTACCCGATGCAACTCCGTCTTTGATTCTTACGCATCTCCGTCTCTGATTCCGACCCATCTCTGTCTCTACCTCGTTTTCCGACGCATCTCCGTCTTCTTTTTTTTTAAAGCTATATCATCTCTTTTAGCTTTAATGGCTTCAAATATTGTAGATGAATCCAGCAACCATTACTATTTGCATCACTCCGACAATCTAGGAATGATGTTCGTTTCACAACCTTTGACAGGTGACAACTATTCAACTTGGAGTCGTGCCATGATTATGGCTCTCAACGCCAAAAATAAAACAGGGTTCGTCGATAGATCAATTCCAAAACCAGCAGCAACTAATCCATTGCATTCTAAATGGATCCGGTGCAACAATATGGTTCTATCTTGGATTCTAAATTCTCTTTCCAAGGATCTTGCTGCAAGTGTTATTTACGCTGAGTCAGCATCTAAAGTTTGGAATGACCTTAAAGAACGTTTCACTCAAAGCAACGCTCCTCGGATTTTCCAACTTCAAAAAGGTGTGTCTTCTCTCTGTCAGGAACAATTATCTGTGGGAGCTTATTTCACAAAACTGAAGAGTTATTGGGATGAGTTCATGACTTATCGACCATTTCCTTCATGCTCTTGTGGAGCGATAAAAATATTGATAGATTACCAGCAACAAGAAAGAGTCATACAATTTCTTATGGGTCTAAATGAGACTTATTCTGCTGTAAGAGGACAAATTCTTCTCATGGATCCCCTCCCACTAATTAACAAGGTTTTCTCCCTTGTGATCCAAGAAGAAAGACAACGTGATATCAATGTCGTTACTCAACCATTCACTGAAGCAGCTGCACTCCTTGCCATATCTGATTTGGAGGCTCAAATCTTGAGACGTGATAATCGTGGTCATAATAAAAAAAAATCAGTTTCCACGACGAGAGCGACCTACTTGTGAACATTGTGGGTGGGTCGGACACTCCATTGACAAGTGTTATGTCCTCCATGGTTACCCACCTAGGCATAAATTGTATGAAAGTGGTAGACAAAAGTCTGTGAATCAAGTTGCAGCATCAATTCTTGATAAACAAAGTGGATCATCGGGTCAAACGGATCTACCTTTCACGCCTGAGCAATGTCGTCAACTGCTTGCCCTTTTGAACACTGATTTGGGTTTATCTCATGCGTCATAAATCAGAGACACGTCAACTCCTCAAGTCATTTTTTGCATTAATTGTAACTCAATTTGGACAAAAAATCAAACAAATCCGCAGTGATAATGGTATTGAGTTTGAAATGAATTCATTCTTCCAAGAAAAAGGAGTTGTTCATCAAAGCATGTTGTGTTGCCACCTCGCAACAAAATGGAATTGTTAACGAAAACACCAACATCTTCTCAATGTTGCTCAGGCCCTACGTTTTCAAGCTAATCTACCTATTCATTTTTGGGGGGAATGTGTGCTCACTGCCACATATTTAATTAATCGTACACCAACACCCATACTTTCTGGACGAACACCTTATGATGTATTATTTAACAATAAACCTTCTTATTCTCACTTAAGGGTTTTTGGTTGTCTTTGTTATGCTTCAACCCTCACTGTCCATTGGTCAAAATTTGACCCAAGAGCAAAAAGGTGTGTTCTCCTAGGTTATCCATATGGTCAAAAAGGATATAAACTCTTTGACATGGAAACACAAACTTTATTCACATCTCAGGATGTTGTATTTCATGAAAATATTTACCCCTTTCAATCCCATGATTCTAATTCCCCCACATTAGTCTTGCCTTGTCCCATTAATGATCAGAATGATTCTAATCATCACATTCAAAATGATGGGACATTTCCTGCAACATCCACAACACCTTCCGCTGCCATCGATGTAATAGAGGCTCCATCTCAATCAGATCTTCAACGTTCAGCACGATCTCGGCAAAAGCCCACTTATCTTCAGGATTATCATTGTCAGGCCATGAATTCCAGCCCCACTTCATCAGCGCCTTCTACGATGGGTCATCATACAAGTACATCTCATCCTTTGTCTCATTTTCTATCCTATGATAATTTGTTCGCATCTCATTGTGCATTTTCTGTAGCAATTTCTTCTGTTATAGAACCTCATCATTCTGATAGTTCAATTGAACGTTACAAGGCTCATCTCGTTGCAAAGGGTTACAATAAAAAATAAAGGTTGGATTATCATGAAACATTTGCTCCTGTAGCAAAACTTGTTACTGTTCGTTGTTTATTGGCCATTGCAGCAGTTGAAAATTGGCATTTGCACCAACTTGATGTCCAAAATGCTTTTCTACATGGTGATCTTGATGAGGAAGTTTACATGACTATTCCTCCCGGTTTTGATCGTAAGGGGGAGAGAAAAGTGTGTCATCTCAAGAAATCTCTATACGGGCTCAAACAAGCTTCACGACAATGGTTTACAAAATTATCTTCATCACTTCGTGATGCCGGTTACACTCAATCAAAGGCAGATTACTCCTTGTTTACTCGGTCAGCCGATTCATCTTTCACTGCAGTTCTTGTTTATGTGGATGATATTCTTATTGCAGGTAACGATATCAATTCAATTGATGATCTCAAAGCTTTTCTCAAGAGTCATTTCAAAATAAAAGATCTTGGGATTCTGAAATACTTCTTAGGAATTGAGGTTGCACGTTCACATCAGGGCATTTTTCTATCCCAAAGGAAATATGCTCTAGAAATTATCCAAGACAGTGGATTGCTTGGAGCCCATCCTTCTGCATTTCCCATGGAGCAAAATTTGAAGCTTACACATGCAAATGGGAAACTACTTTCCGATCTGACCAGTTATCATCGTCTTATTGGTCGCTTAATATACCTCACAATCACATGGTCGGACATTGTTTTTTCAGTGCATACCTTGAGTCAATTCATGGACAAACCGTGTCAACAACACCTTGATGCTGCTCATAGGGTTGTATGCTACATTAAGCAGGCTCCGGGCCAAGGGATTCTATTATCTTCGAAGAGTTCTTTACAACTCAAGGCCTTTTGTGATTCTGATTGGGCCAGCTGCATGGAGAATCGTCGTTCAGTTACCAGATACTGCACTATGATAAGAAATTCTCCTATCTCTTGGAAATCTAAAAAGCAGCCAACGGTTTCTCGTTCGTCGGCTGAAGCGGAATATCATGCCATGGCCACGATATGTTGTGAGATCACTTGGCTATTTTCTCTCTTTCGGGATTTAAATGCACATCATCCACAACCTGCTTTGTTATTTTGTGATAACAAAGCGGCCATCCACATTGCTGCAAATCCAATTTTTCACGAAAGAACAAAACACATCAAATCGATTGTCATGTGGTTTGTGAAAAAACACAATTAGGATTGATTCGTACCGAATATATATCCACGGATCAACAACCAGCGGATGTTTTCACGAAATCCCTTGGGTCATCTCAATCTCATAAGCTGATTTGCAAGTTGAGTATCCTTGACATACACACGCCAACTTGAGGGGGGAGTATTGAAGATTGTGTGCGTATCAGACGGTTTTCTCTAGCTGACTCATTCAAAATAGTCCAGCTGTTCTCTTGTTGTAACTGTCCATCATTGTTGGATGACTTATCTCTTATTTGAATTTCAAAGTCACTAGAATCAAGGGATTAGATCTGATCCTTGATTCTTAGCTTCTCAATGTAACCTCTATATAAACAAGTGTTTATACAGTGAAATAAATAACTTCTTCTTCAAGAAATTTGTTAACCATAGTTTGAGCCACGTGGCACTTTTTCAGACACCATTGACCATCTGGATGTTTGCCCCATCCCTAGATGAACTTACAGTCGGAAATTCATCTTGAGTAGTAATTTATAACTGTTGATTTTTATTATTTTCATGGATTAATTTTCAACCGTGTGATTCAAACATTATTTGTTAGTGCTCAGATTCAAAGGTTAGAAATTACAAACCACATTGATTTCTGGTAGGTAGGTCCACTTAGGGAGGGAACAAACATCCATACGGTCGGTGGTCTCTGCCAAAGTGCCCCGTGGCTCATACTGTGGTCCATCATCTAACGTTGAGGAGGGACGAGAATTGCTCTTATGTGTTTTGAAAGCTGAAATTTGCTCAACACACGTGTGCCACTTTGGTTCTTGCAGATATCGGTTTATCAGACCGTGTTTCTTAAAAGTCCCGGTCGAACCTAGTCCGACCGATGGTCCGGTTTTCTAAACACTATTATAAACTTACCATCTTTCTCTGTCGATTCATTTTCTTCCAAACCTCCCTTAGCAGCGAAGAAGAAGAAGAAGAAGAGGTACGATGTGGAGGTCGAGTCTCCCACACGAGATCATCATCGACATCCTTTCAAGACTACCCGTAAAGTCGCTCTTACGATTCAGGTGCGTATGCAAGCTCTGGCGCACTTTAGTTACTGACCCTAATTTCATTAAAATGCACCTCAAACAATCCACTGAAAACAACAACCTTAGTCTCCTTCTTAAAGCTTGGGACCTCTACTCCATAGACTACGATGCATCATGTGATGAAGTAGTAGCAGTAGAGATGGATTACCCATATAAGTCTTCATGCAATAAGGTTGAAATTTTGGGTTCTTGTAATGGCGTAGTATGCCTAACTAGTGATGATGATAATGATGTCATATGCCTTTGGAATCCATCTACCAAAGAATATAAGAAACTACCAACTACACCTATCAAATTTCCAGGCGGTCCCAACCGTGTCAAATACGGATTCGGTTACGATCCCATACTTGATGTTTACAAGGTGGTAAGACTTGTGTACTTTTTTGGTGATGATGATCGTGACTTTGACTCGGAAGTGAAGGTCTACACACTAGGAACAGATTCATGGAGAAGGATTCACGACATCCCTTATTTAATTTGTTACGAAAGTATGCAGGGGATTCTTGTGAACGGAGCTCTTCATTGGCTAATGACTGATGTGAACTCAATTGTTTCTTTTGATATTGGGAATGAGGAGTACCGAGAGCTGCCACTGCCCGACTATTTTGATGATGAGTTTGACATAGAATTGGGGGTGTTGGGAGGGTGCCTCTACATCCTCGGCGGCGATTATTGTAATAATAGCCGTGTTGAGTTATGGGTGATGAAGGATTACGGTGTGAGGGAGTCTTGGACTAAACTATACAACTTCTCGCAACTGAAAGTTATTCGGCCATTTGACTACGTGAAGCCATTGCTCTTTTCAAAAATGGTAAAATTCTATTGGAAAAGGACAACCAAGATCTAGTTTTGTATGACCCAAAACGCGACAGGTCTAGGAATCTTAAAATTCGTGGAATTCGAAATCGGTTTGAAACAGAGACTTACTTGGGGAGCCTCATTTCACTCAAATCAGGTACTTATGTGGGACAAGGGAAAAGAAGACAAAAGAAAAAGAACATGAAGAAGAGGTAACTATCTTATTCTTTCTTGTATTCTTTTTTTGCATAATTAAATTGCTATACAGAGGTTTATTTTCATTTTCTTGACATTCTCGTTGTTATTAATGCAATATGGTTATTAAAATGACATCATGATAAATCTATTTTATGGTTAATAGAGTTGATATCTTTGTCTCAGTCTGTAAATAGAGTGAGGCTGTGAGAGTTTCACCACCCGTCTTCTCCAATTAGTCATCGTCATGCTATCAATATCTCAATTGTGGATCCTTGTTCATTTCAGGGCTGATGTTGCACTGGTGGTGCAACTATGATTAAACGGGAAAAGTTGAAATTGAAAAAAAAGAAGGAATAGGTAAAAGAATTACATATTGCTTAGCTTAGACCCTTTTGTGCCCATGTCATCCACCAGCATGGAATTTTATCAAACTGCATTTATGTCATCTTATATGTTTTGTATGTCTTGGAGCATTTGTCTCTCTAATAATTTTTGTCATCTTATTATTGGAAGTAATAATTATCTTTTGCCTTTCCAATGCCTTCAATTCACATTTTTGATAGAGTTTTATTCAACGCTATTGACATGGACTTGTATCCCTTGGATCATCTATCTCTATGTGCTTTTTTGTACCACCTTATTTATTGAAGAACAGAACTTCTATATAACTGTTTTCAAGTAATATAAAGAGTGGTTATTTTTTTTATTTTTTTGAATCAAAATAAAGAGTGGTTATTGATTAACAAGATGGAACAATATGATTAAAAAAAAATCTATCTATGCTCTTTTGGGTCTCATATGGTTTGAAGATCTTAACTTCTACATAACTCTCTTAATGTAGTAGTACAAAGAGTGGTTCCTGATTAGCAAGATTCAAAAATATTTTTAATAAGTGAAGGGATCAACTCTACTTTGTGAAAAAGAAGTTGGAATTGGCTTTAGTCAGGTTAGCAATCATACAACTGTGTCTGATTGGTTAAGCTTTTCTTTTCCCATGCTAGTGCTCTTTTATGACAGATCCACTGTAACATCTCTATTCTTTTTACTAGCTTTTACATATAGTGTGTAATAACGTTTCACAAATCGAATGGAGGAATTTTAATTTTTGGCCATGGGATATGGTGATCTTCATTATGGCTACTTCATTACAATGGTGTTACAAGGAAACACCTTGTAATCTTCCCCTCCTTCATCCCCGTTGCGTTCCATTGATACAAACTAAAGAAGCATTTGTGTCGGTACATATTAAATTTGATGACATTGGATTGTTGCCTTTGTGCTCATCCCCAGCTTGTTATCCCTTTGTAGACAATGTCGTTAGTTTATAAATGTGAAGATTTGGATCTTTAATTCATTGTGAATTCACCTTATGATATCAATGCTGGCTGACCCATCAACAATAGCTAATGTCATCTTATCTTTGGGAAGCTCAGCTGTTCCAATCAGGTGAGAATTTGTTAAATATTTGGCATCCATGCTTTGCGATTTCTTATCCCATACCTTGAAAAATCTCTATTTTAAAGGAGCAACTGGGGGCACTTAATTTAATTTTTTTGAAGTTCACCATGGCTGATTGGCAGGTTACAAATTTATTACAAGTGTCGTGTTCGTTTCCTATTTTATTTGTTTTGGATTGTTCTAGCATATGTTTTTGTTATTTTTGAAGTTTGTTTCTTGAATTTTCTTTTTTAATTGGAGAGTCTGATTTGTTAGACTATTTAAGTTTTCTTTTGGGGCTCTGTTAATCTCAATGGACAGATTTTGGATCATATGCTTTGTTGAATGTGATTTTCTTTCTGAGAGAATGATTGATCTTTTCTGGAAGTCCAGCCTTTGTGATGATCGATTGTAATTTATATAGATTAGTGGTAAGAGATGGCACCATTTAATGGGTCCCACCCATTAGATCTTCTACGTAAAAAAAACCCAGTTAGATTATTTTTAGCCATTTAGCTCTTTGTCTTTTGAGATCTGCAACAATAACGAATCAGGTCAGGAGAGGGAAAAAGGATTAGCATTAAACACAAAGAAATCTATCCATTATTTAAGATTACTATCAATTTTTCTTTTCTTTTCTTGACTGTAACTTTCTTCTCTATAGGTGGTAGCTGAGACTTCCGGTGCTGCAGAGAGATGCAGGAGATTCTTGGTTTTGGGATAATTTAGAAGTGTTGCGGAGTGTTACACTGCTACTCAAAACTCCTTGGGAATAAGGATTATGCAACATCAATGAAAGTCTATTCTAACCTTAGTTACATTTTAATTTTTCTTCTTTTTTGGGTCAGAAGATGTGGATAGTTTGCGAGTAATCCACGCTCCAGGTAAAACTTTTGTTGTAAATGACAAATCAATAGAAGCATGGAGTTTTCTGTTATGCGTCTTTTTCTATCATAGCTATGATCTGTCAGTAGCATTAAGTAAGACTGAATCCTTTAAACTGAAAAACCTAAAAACTACATTGTTGTACATGTATACGTCGGAATTTGTTCTTCCAATTGTTCCAATGTATCATGTGTGGAAGCTAATGTTTGAGAGGAGAGGCAACACTTATCAAATGGTGGTATATTCTTATACCAAATCGAATATGCCGGAAAGCTCGCAGTCAACTTCAAGATGAAAGATAGTGAAAGGTGAACAATACAGATGGATCCAAATCCTAAAATGAAGAGAGATGAAGGTAAGCTTCACCAAAATCCCTGTATTTATCATACATTTTTTTCTCTTCAATGGACATCTAACAGTGCTGACAATGTTTGCGTACATCAGTGTCTGCAAACGTGTGCAGACTAGATTTACTTGGTCAGTAGTCTCTAAGAATGTGCCACGTGGCTCGGAATGTGGTCCACCAGTAAAGTTCTACTCGTATAACATGGTAAACAGGATGCCTTTCTTCGGTGACCAAATTTTTCAAAAAACTATTAAAATTCAAATATTTAAAACATGGGTACTTGTCAAGCGTACAAATGGTGGTGACTGAGTAAAGAGGGGAAAAAATTGGCTGGCCCCTTTGAAGCGCCCTCTCAAAATGTCAATCAAGTACCCTTTGTTAACAACTAGCAGAGGGCTTAACACGGGTTGGGTTAAGGGATTGGGGGTACGTGTCAGACATTTTGGGTGGGGCGACTTCGAAGTTTGAGAGTACACCATCGATGACTCAACTAGTCAGCAACGCCGTGGACTGCAGCCAAAATGAGCCACATGGCACACATTCTTAAGTGAACACTGACCGTATGGATGTTTGGCCAGTCAGTAGGTGGACCTACAAACCAAAAATCAGTCTGATTATTGATTTCAAACCTTTGGATATTTGTACCCAAATAATGCCCGATAATGCTCAAATTCGTACGGTTAAAACCAACCCATGAAAATAACTTCAATCCAACGCTTCGAAATCAAAGTTCAGTTTTTTTTTTTGGTTTGTAGGTCCACGTAGTGATTAGCAAACATCCATACAGTTAGTGTCCTGTTAAGAATGTGCCACGTGGCTCATTTTGGCTGCACGGCGTCGCTGACAGCAAGTGTCATGGAAGATCCACTGAAAGTTTGAAGTTTTCCTTGCCAGGGAATCTTTTCTCCACAAGTTGGAGAGTAAAACTTCTATCACAAGAAATTGAAAATCACACAATCACAAGCCAACGAGTTCTCGGCGCGTACACAAGTACTTTGCTACGTACCCTTGTGCTTTTCCTTTTAGGTGTACGTGCCGAGAATTCATTGGCTGTGATTGTGTGATTTGCAATCCGATTGTGACAGAAGTTTTACTCCAAGTTGGATGGCCAGCTATAAATGGGAAGGTGCGAGGTGCGCCCACATAATTTGAGTGCCCGAGCAGCTCCATTTAGAAAGAAGTGTCGCAGGGTTAGTGCTGTGGGTCCCATTTTCAATTGTATACGTGGCAATTCCTGAGTCAATGAATTTCTTCCATGTTACGATAGAAGGGGAGGGAGGGAAGAAAATGGAGAAAAGAAGAGATGCGATGTCGAGGTCGAGTCTCCCACACGAGATCATCGTCGACATCCTATCAAGACTACCGGTGAAGTCCCTCTTACGGTTCAGGTGCGTATGCAAGCCCTGGTGCACTTTAGTTACTGACCCTAATTTCATTAAAATGCACCTCAAACGATCCACTGAAAACAACGACCTCAGTCTCGTGCTTAGGGAATATTGTTCTCTCTACTCCATAGAATATGATGCATCATGTGATGATGCAGTAGCAGTAGAGATGGATTACCCCTTTAAGTCTCCATACTACAGGGCTGAAATTCTGGGTTCTTCTAATGGCTTACTATGCATAATTCCTGGTGATGATCTTGATGAGGTCATATGCCTTTGGAATCCATCTACCAAAGAATATAAGAAACTACCATTTACATCTATCGAATTTTCAGGCTATCGCGGCAGTAGCGATATCAGATATGGATTTGGTTACGATCCCATACTTGAGGATTACAAGGTGGTAAGACTTGTGTACTATTTTGATGATGATGTTAATGGTGGGTATGACTCGGAAGTCATGGTCTACACACTAGGAACAAATTCATGGAAAAGGATTCAAGATATCCCTTATTACATTTGTTATGAAGGTAAGCCGGGGATTCTTGTGAATGGAGCTCTACATTGGATAGCGATTCGCATTCCCGAATCACAAAATTCCAAGTTAATTGTTTCTTTTGATATTGGGAATGAGGAGTACCGAGAGGTGCCACAGCCCGACTATTTGGATCATAAGTTTGACATAGATGTGGGGGTGTTGGGAGGGTGCCTCTACATTCTCCGCAATTTCTATAAAAGCCATGTTGAGGTATGGGTGATGAAGGATTATTGCGTGAGGGATTCTTGGACTAAACTATTCACCATCTCGCAACCGACAGTTATTAGGTCGTTTGAATACTTGAAGCCATTACTCTTTTCCAAAAATGGTGAAATTCTATTGGAGAAGGACAAGAAAAATTTAGTTTTGTATGACCCAAAATGCGAAAGGGCTAGGAACCTTAAAATTCGTGGTATTCAAGATTGGCTTAACGCAGAGACGTACTTGGGGAGCCTCGTTTCACTCAAATCAGGTAAATTTGTGGGCCGACGGAATAGAAGACAAAAGAAATAGGAAGAAGAGGTAAATATTGTATTCCTTCCTATTCTTTCTCGTAATTTTTTTTTTGTAAGTACCTTATTACCATATTACAGATGATATCATATCCATTGGCCAAAATCTAAATAGTCATATTAGAGTAGACCTGAGATCCAAAATAGGGTTTGCGGATCTTAGCTCAACTCCTTTTGATTGTTCATCCTCAAGATACATGTTACATAATTCGAATTTTGAATTGATGTATGTCTCTGAAGACTTAAAATTTAACTGATTTGACCTAAGATCCACGAGCAACTGTGTTCACTTGAGGTACAGACGACAATGGTGGAAATGTGGAATGTCCATGTTGGCCCTTATGATCTCATCGAGCAACTGCGGCAGCTGTTGTCTTCGATCTTATGTATAGCAAAGTTGGTTTCTTTGTACTGGCTCAGACTATATGTTTCATTAGTCATTTGAAGTGGACAGGCTTGAGTGAGGTGTGCATCTCCACTTATATATCTTACTGCATTCCAATGTATCATGTGTGGAACACTGCTGTTTGAGAGGAGAGGCAACATTTATCAATTGGGGAAACAAGGAAACAGTTGTCAATAGCAATTGCATTTTGGATAATTAGCAAGTCCTAGTTACTCACCTTGGTGTGTTCTTTGATTCCCAGAAGAACTGGTATTTGTCAGTTAACACATTCTCCACCGTTTCCCAAAATTTGGAAAATGTGTCAAACTTTTGGGAAAATTCCCAGAAGTCGAGAGGGAAATGGTGGTCTTCTTGTACTAAATCAAGTATGCTAGAAAGCTCACAGACAACTTCAAGATGAAAGATAGTGTATGGATATAGACACAGATATGGGAAGTGTGGATATGACTCCACATGTTCTAAAATCAGGGACATGATACGGATAGAGTATCCTATTTTGTAGTTCAAAATTTATATTTTTTTATATTTTTAACTTTCTATAAAGGATACATGGGAATACGTGTTGGTAGAGTGTTTGGTGTCGTGTTGTATCGACACAGATACGATGGCCATATACATGTATCTGGGTATCATAGACAATAATAATGTGGGTACAAGTGGTAGTAAACTTTATGTAAATGTGACAACAACACTGCCAAGTTGTTGCCAACTTGTTTCATTTTTTCGGCCACAAATCAAAACTGTTATTTTCAATAATAACAAATCACACATTAGTATTATTAACATTATCAAAAGGCTATTAGAACATTTGTATTAAATTATAAATATTTTTTTTTATTAGTAGTCTAATTAAACATAGAAGATATGGTAGGGCGGTCAGCATGCTTGCCTTCCCCACCAAAAACTTGCCTTACAACTCCCCTCCCTTACCGCATTCTAAATTTTTTTTAAGCAACACATTCATTCCATGACCATCAACCAGCCTCGAGTGAAGTAGTTGATTGTCAGCCTCAATAGCTTCCCAAATCCATCAAGGTGGTGATCGAGTCTATCTCCAGGGTAAAAAGAAAGTTCGTGCCCAACAGGCAAAATATTATGAGTGGTGATCGAGTCCATAGACAGGCAATAGTATGAGCATAGACGTCCAGCAAAATGAGGGTAAATTTCCCAAGGAAGAGATAAAAACAGATTTCGGCACAAAGGCCTGAAGAGAACCATCCAGAAAAATTGAACTTATTTTTCTTATATTTCTTTTATTAAAATAATCTTGGAAAACAATTTACATTTCCATATTATTTCTGTTTCTTGAAGATTATTAGTTGATAACATTTTACAGCTTCTCCATTAAAGTTTGTAGCATCCGCCATTAAAGCTTCTCCATTAACCTGAACATCAATCAGAAAGATCATCCTGAATTTTGACTATTCACCTCTTGACTGAGACCTGAAAAGAAGGCATTGTTAAAGTTGAATCTTAAAGTTGTTTCAGCATTGACATAGAAGTTTCGCTTAGTCCTCTTGTGTTTCCACTTTGATCAGCTTTTCCAATCATCTTTGCCTTCCCGGACAAACCTTTTACAAAATAAGGCAACTAGCGCCGTCCTTACGACCAACGCAGGTTGTTGGTCCCGAGTCTCACATGCGGATTACTGTGACAAAAGGCCTGCTTAGGGAGATCGTGCAACTCCATGACCTGTATTGTTCGTTGCTTCTTGGCTGCATATGAGAAGACAAAATTACTTGTAAATCTGTAATTTAAAAGAAGAGAGAAACCATGAAAAGACTTGAATAGGGACAAACCGTTCTCAGCTTGTTGGTACCCTTCGTGAAGCTTCCTCTTGGTACCTTCGATTTTCAGTCGGACTGACACTTCATCGGAACAATTCGATTTCTAATAGTTCAAGTTTAGGAAATCAGATAGATATTTTACGTTGAATTTGATAACTATTATGAAATGTTTTTAATTATGATACTTACGTCTGTATACAATTTTTGCTGCAATTTTGTTTCATAATTGCAGATAGGTCTCCCCAGCCCTGATATTTTCTCCTTTGTGAGCTCATTTTCCTTGTGAAGGCCTCTTCACATTTGCTGTCACTGTTCTTGAAGCTGGGGCGATCCTCCTCCATAACATCTAATAGTGCCCCAGTCTTCTTCCAATTACCCTTGAATGTCAACATTTATCTCAGTTAATGGTAAGAACAAGAGAAAAAATTACAGCAGAGACAATTTTTGAGAACGAGACAGATTTAGGTGAGATCGAGAGAGGTTTATGAGAGAACGAGCTGTGGGTTTTGAATTAAAACAGAGCTGCTCTTCACATTTGCTGTCACTATTCTTGAAGCTGGGACGATCCTCCTCCATAACATCTAATAGTGCTCCAAACTTCTTCCAATTACCCTTGAATGTCAACATTTATCTCAGTTAATGGTAAGAACAAGAGAAAAAATTACAGCAGAGACAATTTTTGAGAACGAGACAGATTTAGGTGAGATCGAGAGAGGTTTATGCAAGAACGAGCTGTGGGTTTTGAAATAAAACAGAGCTGCTCTTCACATTTGCCGTCACTGTTCTTGAAGCTGGGACGATCCTCCTCCATAACATCTAATAGTGCCTCAAACTTCTTCCAATTACCCTTGAATGTCAACATTTATCTCAGTTAATGGTAAGAACAAGAGAAAAAATTACGAGAAGCAGAGAGAATTTTTGAGAATGAGACAGATTTAGGTGAGAACAAGAGAGGTTTATGAGAGAACGAGCTGTGGGTTCTGAAATAAAACAAAGTTGCTCTTCACATTTGCTGTCACTGTTCTTGAAGCTGGGGCGATCCTCCTCCACAACATCTAACAGTGCCCCAAACTTCTTCCAACTACCCTTGAATGTCAACAGCAGAGAGAATTGTTGAGAACGAGACAGATTTAGGTGAGATCGGTAGAGGTTTATGGAAGAACGAGCTGTGGGTCTTGAAATAAAACAGAGCTGCTCTTGGTAGTTGGGTTGGGCGGGTTTCTGAAGTTTCCAATTTATTCCCCGAGGCTGTGGCTTCCTCTTGGGCTTTCTTCCCCTCTCACGGTTCCTGTTGAATTCCTCACAGTTTTGAGTATCTGCAACAACATTCCCAATCAAAATAATGAATTTTCAAGAGACTACAACTTTGAAAAGAAAGATCAACCAGAAAAAAATTTAAACAGGAAGCCTAATGAATTTTCAAGAGGCTACAACTTCGAAAAGAAAGATCAACCAGAAAAAAATTTAAACAGGAAGCCTAGAAGTTCTTGAACGAGACTTACTTTATCATCCATGCCGTCAAAGAACTTTGCATTGGTACAACACAAAAGAACCAGATGTCAGTCAGCTACAAACTACAAATCCAGAACATGATCTCTTCTTTGAAAATCAAGAATAGCTGTCTCTACCTGGAGAGCTCCATTGAAGTAGTCTGAGTAACCAATAAAGCTCCTTCATCCAGAGGAGGAGAAGGAAGCCCTTCTGCTTCGTCAGCGACAGATGGATCCTTCAGAGAGTTTGGTGAAGTTTCTGTACCTACAGATTTATAAGTAAAATATTAGTATTGGGTGGTGTTAGCAGAGGTTGAAAGAAGACAAGCAGGAAAGAAACACGTCCACCAATTACAACAGGAGGAACAAATCCCTACCTCCAATAGCTGTTGCAGCTTTGACCCACTCATCTACCAAAACCTTCCACCCACTGCAGTTCATAATTAACAGCTCAAATTCAACATGGGTAGGTTCATCTATGGCTTTTCTACGAAAGAAACTGAAATGGGGCTAGTAATTTTAAAACAAGATCTGCATGCATTGAGTTTCATACTCGATGAGAGTCCGAACGAGGTGGCGAATCTGCTCTGATCGATGCTTCTGGAGACCATTAACAGCCTTTCCAACTTCCGTTGCCTGGATAAACATAAATAGAAATAAAAAAGATTAATAACATTAGATTCGATCAGAGATTCAAATTTCTTAAAGACACACAGAATTAACAAGCGACTGAATCGGAGATTAATTTCTCCAAGCAGATATAGAAAGCAAGATAAGTAAAAAGAAATTTGAATTTCTTTATACAGAAAGCAAAATTAATAAGCAAGAGATTCAAAAATCAAAACAAATGATAACGGATTCAAGTTCGAGATTCAATTGGAACCTTCATTGTGTCCACAGAGAGTGCCATTAATTGAAGCCTCCTTAATGATTCGAACAATACCCCATCAGACTGAACAAACCATTAACAAGCAAAGAACTTTGAATTAGAACCGAAACACCCGTAAAAAGACAATCAGCGAAGTCAGTCACACTGTGAACACAATCTTTTCGGCTAAACAACAGTATCAAAACAAAAAACTTCAAAACAAACAGAAATTCAACATCAAATCTTTCTAAATAACCCATGAACAAGAGTAGTAGTACTAGTAAGTTTTAAGAGGCAATACCACATCTTGATTATTGGAAAGAACCCCTTTGATCCTCAGAACTTCCCCAACAAGTTGACTCTCCTCTTCAATTTCATCGGTCAACGCCTCCGCTTCATCGTAGGTGTAGTTACTCAATCGGTTCACGAGTAACTCACCATGATCATAGGTGCTGCTGTTCACTTTGGTTTCCTTCCCTTCAGCACCCTCAAGATCATCAGCATTACCATCGAAACTGATCTTGAGACCATCATCTCCCTCATCCTCTGATACAGCTAACTCCACACGATCACACCCAAAACACCCGGTCAATCGACACGAGAAGAGCCTCTCGGCGATTCGATCCCTCCGCATTCTGGGGCAATCCGAAGCAGCGATGTTGATCGCATGCTCAATGACCTCGAAGATATCAGTATTAGTGCTCTGGAAGTACTTCCGCCAGTAGTCAAGGCCGCCGTATTTCGAACCCATGACGAAAATCAGCACTGTAGACCGGTTTCCGCTGAAACAAAGTAAAAAAAAAAAAAAAACGTCTCCTCACTAAACCCAGAAGCCAAAGATCGATCTTTGCACGTTTTTGATCGAAACTGCTCGAAAAAACTAACTCTCAGATCAGATTTCCGCTTAAAAGTTAGTATTTTCACACGTTTTCGATCAAAAGATTTACGGCTTTGATCAGGAAACGCTTATGGGTATTCCGATTCCTGATAGAATCGATTGCTACTGAAAACAAGAAATCAAGAAACCGAGTCGCGTACGGACTTTCGTATCGGATTACTTACAGGCGACACAGAAACGGAAACTCAAGTTTCAATCCCAAAATCCAAATGGGTATCCTTATTAGTGCCTGAAACAATCTACAGATCTTCGATAGGAGAAAACAAAACCACAAGGAAATGTGGGATTGTCTGCGAATATATAAGCTAATTGGGGAGAATAAGGCGGAGGAGTGAAGATAGAGAGAATCTCTCTGTTCGGATTTTAATACCAAGGACTGAAGAAGACTTGAATTCGTTTCGGACGACCCGGGTTTATAAGCTGTTTTGCATAACCACTTTTTGTAACAGTGTTCTTTCTTGATTCTTTGATCTTTTCTGTTTGAATCCCTTCGGTTCAGGGGATTTAGATAGAGGGTTTGTCGATGCTCTGAGAAAACAAAACTGATTCTGTTTGTTTTCTTGCAGAAAAATGTTTCCTCTTCCTTTCTTGTAGAAAAATATATTTGGCGGCAGATGCTGCACAGTAGCCATGTCAAAAGTGTGCGGGTATTTCAATTGGTTCCGGCTCCAGTTACCGCCCCAAAATGACAAACTTCCGTAACCGGACATTATATAAGCCACGTGACATACTATCAGAGGACTCCGACCCTATTGATGTTTGTCCAATCCCGAGGTGGACCTAGAAAACCAAAATCAGCCTGATTAGTGATTTCTAGGCGTTGGATCTTTGTACCTCAAATATGCTCAAATTCCCACAGTTTTGATTAACCCATGAAAATAAGTCCAATCCAACGCCTATAAATCACTAATCAGGCTGATTTTTGGTTTGTATGTCTGCTTAAGGATTGGCCAAACATCCATACAGTCAGAGTCCTCTAAGAGTGTGTATTATGTCCTGTAACCGGATCCCATCATTTTAGGGCGGTAACTAGAGCCTGAGCCATTTCAATTCCGGAACTGATAACTCGTAAATTGAGGGAATTAAAAAAAGGTAATTACCAAAAAAATTAACGTTTTCAACTTTTATCACCAAACTGCCAACTGACATGTTTGAAATACCAAAAAAACTAACAATTACCGATTTTGCCCTTAATTCTTACGTGTGACTTCAAAAAGGAAACCGAAACAAAGCTAACGCGACTGTACGATTCCCAATGATGGCTTTAAAATACTTTTGGATCAACCATCCGCTTATGATCTAACAGTTGGGGATCACTTTAAAAAGTAATCAATCTTTTTTGACAATGACATTATTTTCTATTTGTATGTCGTCTGTTTTCTCTTTGCCTGTTGGCTGTTTTCTCTTTGTATGTCATCTGTTGTATGTTGTTTGTTTTCGTCTTGCTTGTATGTCGTCTGTTTTCTCGTTGTATATTGTTTGTTTTCTCTTTGTCTGTTGGTTGTTCTCTCTTTGTATGTCACCTATTTTCGTCTTACTTGTATGTCGTTTGTTTTCTTAATATCTGTTTTCTATTTTCTTCTTGTCTGTCGTCTGTCTTCTTGACTCTCTTCTCTCGTCAATTTGCTTATATTCTATCATCTGTTTCCTCTTGTCATCAGTTTTGTCCTTTAATTGATGTATTAGAACAGAACAAATGAATAGATCAAGAGTTACTTATTACAGTATTTGTTATTAGAGATGACAACATCCATTCATAATTGTCAAGTTTCATAACTTGTGATTCTTAACAAATTTAATAATTGTCTCGTATGATGTTAGCGAAGGAGAAAATTGATGATTGAAAAGGAGAAAATAGATGTTAGCATAGGAGAAAATGGATGAAAGAAAATGAGAAAATAGAAGATAGAAATGGAGAAAATAGATGTTGAAAAGGAGAAAACGGATGATAGAAATGGAGAAAAGAAAGCAAATGAGAAAACGGATGATAGAAAAAGAAAAAATAGACGATGAATAGGAGAAACAGACGACGGAGTAGGAGAAAACAAACGATAAAGTAGGAGAAAAAATACGACAGAGTAGGAAAAAACAAACGATAAAAAATGTGAAAAAAGATGATGAAAAATGAGAAAATAGAACATAGAAAAAGAAAAAAGAGAATATAGAAATGGAGAAAATAGATGTTAGAAAAGGAGAAAACGGATGATAGAAAAGGAAAAAGAGAGCAAAGAAGAATACGGATGATAGAAAAAGAGAAAACAGATGACGAAGTAGGAGAAAACAGACGACAAAGTAGGAGAAAACAGACGACGGAATAGGAGAAAACAAAAGATAGAAAATGTGAGAAGAGATGATGGAAAAAGAGAAAATGGATGATAGAAAAGGAAAAAAGAGAGTAAAGGAGAAAATGGATGAAGAGAAAACAGACGACAGAGTTGGAGAAAATAGACAACAAAATAGGAGAAAATAGACGACAAAGTAATAGAAAACAGACGACGGAGTATGAGAAAATAGAAGATAGAAAATGTGAAAAAGAAATGATGGAAAATGAGAATATGGATGATCGAAAAGGAGAAAAGAGAAGATAGAAATGGAGAAAATAGATGTTAGAAAAGGAGAAAACGGTTAATAGAAAGGGAGAAAAGAGAGCAAAGGAGAAAACGGATGATAGAAAAGAAGAAAAGAGAGCAAATGAGAAAACGGATAAAAAAGAAATGAAAAAATGAAGAAAGCTTACAGTATTACAATCTTTGATCTCTGCGTATGAACAAATGAAGAAAGCTTACAAGAGAAAAATGAAAAAGAAAGCTTACCGGATAAGCTTTAGAAAAGGAGAAAACGGATGGTAGAAAAGGAGAAAAGAGAGCAAAGGAGAAAACGGATGAAAAAGAAATGAAAAAATGAAGAAAGCTTACCGTATTACAATCTTTGATCTCTGCGTATGAACAAATGAAGAAAGTTTACAAGAGAAAAAATGACAAAGAAAGCTTACCGGAGAAGTTTCTTTGGTAAGGGAAAAGTTGTTTTGACAATAAATATAAGTGTACTTTTTTTTACTTTTTACAATGGAAAAGTTATTTTGATAATAATGGTAATAATGTCCGAAAATGTGCCCAAATTAACAAACTGGGAAATGTTGAAAACGTTAATTTTTTTGGTAATTACCCATTAAAAAATGGCTATGGTGGATCCCACATTATTGTCGTCCTAATGTCCAGATCATTGGATGTTCATTGAAACTTGTGTTGTGATCTAAAAGATACTGTTATATTCGAGATTCGTTGAGTAAGCAGTTAGCTGAAACCGGAACAAAATAATCTGTTTCGATTCCAAATCTACCATTTTGAGAACCAGAACTGATAGTAACCGATGATAATATGGTTCCTAGAATAATATGGTTCCGGTTCTAGGTACCTTGACCCACACCTCTAACGGCAATAATGGTATAATGGATTGGGGGTGTTACCGTTTTTTCCGTTATAACGAATTGCAACACTCAAGGGCAAAGCAGAAAGTAACGAAAGAAATGGAAAAAATAGTTAAAATGGCGATGAAATTCAAAATTTCAAATTTTTGAAAACGAAAAATTGCAGAAATAATGGCCGTTTTTTCACAAAATTTTCCAGAAAACAACAGTTGTTATTTTCAGTATAACAGAAAAATAACGGTCGTTATAACAAAATAATGGCCATTATTTTTAAATAATTTAATGGTACATAATGTAATGGGGGAGGTCCGAATCCGTTACAAAGGCCATTATTTTCGTTGATGGAAATAGGCCGAATTAATAATAGCTCCCCACACAAAGAACCTATGGATTGTTGGTCAATTTTTTTGACTATGCAAATGTAATAAATTTCCGACTCCGCCAACTAAGAACTTTAACTCTTGAAAAGATAAATTTACGCCTCACAAATTTGTTATTATCTTTACTATGTATATGTTATTTCAGAAAATTACATAAATAAAAATAAACTTTAATATATTTACAAAAACAATTTATTTTTTTTAAAATTAACAAAAAAAAGTAACTAAACGTTCTCTAAAAGAACGTTTTCTCAAATTCAAATCTGAGACTGACAAACGCCTTTTAAAAGAGCGCATGCGCATGTCAGGAGAAAACGCTCTTCCAAAGAACGTTTTCATCAGACAGATGCCCTTTCAAAGAGCGTTTGTCAGTGACACATACTTTTAAAAAAAAAAGTCTCATGCTTAGGGAATATTGTTCTCTTCTCTCTACTCCATAGATTATGATCCATCATGTGATGAAGCAGTAGAGATGGATTACCCCTTTAAGTCTCCATACTACAGGGCTGAAATTCTGGGTTCTTCTAATGGCTTACTATGCATAATTCCTGGTGATGATCTTGATGAGGTCATATGCCTTTGGAATCCATCTACCAAAGAATATAAGAAACTACCATTTACATCTATCGAATTTTCAGGCTATCGCGGCAGTAGCGATATCAGATATGGATTTGGTTACGATCCCATACTTGAGGATTACAAGGTGGTAAGACTTGTGTACTATTTTGATGATGATGTTAATGGTGGGTATGACTCGGAAGTCATGGTCTACACACTAGGAACAAATTCATGGAAAAGGATTCAAGATATCCCTTATTACATTTGTTATGAAGGTAAGCCGGGGATTCTTGTGAATGGAGCTCTACATTGGATAGCGATTCGCATTCCCGAATCACAAAATTCCAAGTTAATTGTTTCTTTTGATATTGGGAATGAGGAGTACCGAGAGGTGCCACAGCCCGACTATTTGGATCATAAGTTTGACATAGATGTGGGGGTGTTGGGAGGGTGCCTCTACATTCTCCGCAATTTCTATAAAAGCCATGTTGAGGTATGGGTGATGAAGGATTATTGCGTGAGGGATTCTTGGACTAAACTATTCACCATCTCGCAACCGACAGTTATTAGGTCGTTTGAATACTTGAAGCCATTACTCTTTTCCAAAAATGGTGAAATTCTATTGGAGAAGGACAAGAAAAATTTAGTTTTGTATGACCCAAAATGCGAAAGGGCTAGGAACCTTAAAATTCGTGGTATTCAAGATTGGCTTAACGCAGAGACGTACTTGGGGAGCCTCGTTTCACTCAAATCAGGTAAATTTGTGGGCCGACGGAATAGAAGACAAAAGAAATAGGAAGAAGAGGTAAATATTGTATTCCTTCCTATTCTTTCTCGTAATTTTTTTTTTGTAAGTACCTTATTACCATATTACAGATGATATCATATCCATTGGCCAAAATCTAAATAGTCATATTAGAGTAGACCTGAGATCCAAAATAGGGTTTGCGGATCTTAGCTCAACTCCTTTTGATTGTTCATCCTCAAGATACATGTTACATAATTCGAATTTTGAATTGATGTATGTCTCTGAAGACTTAAAATTTAACTGATTTGACCTAAGATCCACGAGCAACTGTGTTCACTTGAGGTACAGACGACAATGGTGGAAATGTGGAATGTCCATGTTGGCCCTTATGATCTCATCGAGCAACTGCGGCAGCTGTTGTCTTCGATCTTATGTATAGCAAAGTTGGTTTCTTTGTACTGGCTCAGACTATATGTTTCATTAGTCATTTGAAGTGGACAGGCTTGAGTGAGGTGTGCATCTCCACTTATATATCTTACTGCATTCCAATGTATCATGTGTGGAACACTGCTGTTTGAGAGGAGAGGCAACATTTATCAATTGGGGAAACAAGGAAACAGTTGTCAATAGCAATTGCATTTTGGATAATTAGCAAGTCCTAGTTACTCACCTTGGTGTGTTCTTTGGTTCCCTGAAGAACTAGTATTTGTCAGTTAACACATTTCTCCACCGTTTCCCAAAATTTGGAAAATGTCTCAAACTTTTGGGGAAATTCCCAGAAATCGAGAGGGTAAATGGTGGTCTTCTTATACTAACTCAAGTATGCTAGAAAGCTCACAGACAACTTCAAGATGAAAGTAAAATGTGAACAATACAGATGGATCCAAATCCTAAAATGAAGAGAGATGAAGGAATGCTTCAACAAGGGAATATGTGTTGGTAGAGTGTTTGGCGTCGTGTTGTATCGACATAGATACAATGGCCATGTACATGTATCTGGGTATCATAGACAATAATGTGGGTACAAGTGGTAGTACACTTTATATAAATGTGACAACGACGCTGCCAGGTTGTTACTAATTTGTATTCATTTTTTCGGCACAAATTAAAACCGTATTTTCAATATTAACAAATAACCCATTAGTATTATTAACATAATCAAAATTCTATTAGAACATTTGTATTAAATTATAAATATTTTTTTTTATTAGTAGTCTAATTAAACATAGATGATATGGTAGGGTGGTCAGCATGCTTGCCTTCCCCACCTTCCCCTCTGCCAAAACTTGCCTTACACCTCCCCTCCCTTACAGCATTCTAAATTTTTTTTAAGCAACACATTCATTCCATGAGCAAAAATCAACCAACCTCGAGTGAAGTAGTGGATTGTCATCCTCAATAGCTTCCCAAATCCATTAGGGTGCTGATCGAGTCTATCTCAAGGGTAAAAAGGAAGTACATGCCCGACAAGCAATAGTATGGGTGGTGATCGAGTCTATCTCAAGGGTAAAAAGAAAGTACGTGCCCGACAGGCAAAATAGTATGAGTGGTGATCGAGTCCATAGACAGGCAATAGTATGAGCATACACGTCCAGCAAAATGAAAGGATAAATTTCCCAAGGAAGAGATCAAAACAGATTTCGGCACAAAGGCCTGAAGAGAACCATCCAGTAAAATTTAACTTATTTTTCTTTTATTAAAATAATCTTGGAAAACAATTTACATTTCCATATAAATTCTCTTTCTCGAAGATTATTAGTTGATAACATTTTACAGCTTCTCCATTAAAGTTTGTAGCATCCGCCATTAAAGCTTCTCCATTAACCTGAACATCAATCAGAAAGATCATCCAGAGTTTTGACTATTCACCTCTTGACTGAGACCTGAAAAGAAGGCATTGTTAACTACCCAATATGACAGATTCAAACATATAAGTATGAAAATGCACTTGACTGGTGCAAACTATATGATTCAGATAAACAAGAGATTCAAATATAAGTCACCTGACTGGTCGCTCGACATAGAAGAGTCGCCTAGTCCTGTGTTTCCACTTTGATCAGCTTTTCCAATCATCTTTGCCTTCCCGGACGAACCTTTTACAAAATAAGGCAACTAGCGCGGTCCGTTCGACCAATGCAGGTTGTTGGTCCTGAGTCTCACATGCGGATTTCTGTGACAAAAGGCCTGCTTAGGGAGATCGTGCAACTCCATGACTTGTATTGTTCGTTGCTTCTTGGCTGCATATGAGAAGACAAAATACTTGTATGTAATTTAAAAGAAGAGAGAAACCATGAAAAGACTCGAATAGGGACAAACCGTTCTCAGCTTGTTGGTACCCTTCGTGAAGCTTCCTCTTGGTAGCTTCAATTTTCAGTCAGACTGAGACTTCATCGGAACAATTCGATTTCTAATAGTTCAAGTTTAGGAAATCAGATATATATTTTACGTTGAATTTGATAACTATTATGAAATATTTTTAATTATGATACTTACGTCTATATACAATTTTTGCTGCAATTTCGTTTCATAATTGCAGCTAGGTCTCCCCAGCCCTGATATTTTCTCCTTTGTGAGCGCATTTTCCTTGTGAAGGCCTCTTCACATTTGCTGTCACTGTTCTTGACGCTGGGGCGATCCTCCTCCACAACATCTTACAGTGCCCCAAACTTTTTCCAATAACCCTTGAATGTCAACATTTATCTCAGTTAATGGTGAGAATAAGAGAAAAAATTACGAGAAGCAGAGAGAATTGTTGAGAACGAGACAGATTTAGGTGAGATCGAGAGAGGTTTATGAGAGAATGAGCTGTGGGTTTTGAAATAAAACAGAGCTGCTCTTCACATTTGCTGTCACTGTTCTTGAAGCTGGGGCGATCCTCCTCCATAACATCTAATAGTGCCCCAAACTTCTTCCAATTACCCTTGAATGTCAACATTTATCTCAGTTAATGGTAAGAACAAGAGAAAAAATTACGAGAAGCAGAGAGAATTGTTGAGAACGAGACAGATTTAGGTGAGAACAAGAGAGGTTTACGAGAGAACGAGCTGTGGGTTTTGAAATTCGCATTTGCTGGCACTGTTCTTGAAGCCGGGGCGATCCTCCTCCAAAACATCTAACAGTGCCCCAAACTTCTTCCAATTACCCTTGAATGTCAACATTTATCTCAGTTAATGGTAAGAACAAGAGAAAAAATTACGAGAAGCAGAGAATTGTTGAGAACGAGACAGATTTAGGTGAGAACAATAGAGGTTTATGAGAGAACGAGCTGTGGGTTTTGAAATTCACATTCGCTGGCACTGTTCTTGAAGCTGGGGCGATCCTCCTCCACAACATCTAACAGTGCCCCAAACTTCTTCCAATTACCCTTGAATGTCAACATTAATCTCAGTTAATGGCAAGAACAAGAGAAAAAATTATGAAAAGCAGAGAGAATTGTTGAGAACGAGACAAATTTAGGTGAGAACGATAGACGTTTATGAGTGAACGAGCTGTGGGTTTTGAAATAAAACAGAGCTGCTCTTGGTAGTTGGGTTGGGTTCCAATTTAGAAAGTTTCCCTCAGGCTGTGGCTTCCTCTTGGGCTTTCTTCCCCTCTCATGGTTCCTGTCGAATTCCCCACAGTTTTGAGGATCTGCAACAACATTCCCAAGCAAAATAATGAATTTTCAAGAGACTTCAACTTCGAAAAGAAGGATCAACCAGAAAAAAAATTGAACAGGAAGCCTAGAAGTTCTTGAACGAGACTTACTTCCTTTATCATCATTGCCGTCAAAGAACTTTGCATTGGTACAACACAAAAGAACCAGATGTCAGTCAGCTACAAACGATAAATCCAGAACATGATCTCTTCCTTGAAAATCAAGAATAGCTATCTCTACCTGGGAGAGCTCCATTGAAGTAGTCTGAGTAACCAATAAAGCTCCTTCATCCAGAGGAGGAGAAGGAAGCCCTTCTGCTTTGACAGCAACAGATGGATTCTTCAGAGAGTTTGGTGAAGTTTCTGTACCTACAGATTTACAAGTAAAATATTAGTATAGGGTTTTAGCAAAGGTTGAAAGAAGACAAGCAGGAAAGAAACACGTCCACCATTTACAACACGAGGAACCAATCCCTACCTCCAATAGCTGTTGCAGCTTTGACCCACTCATCTACCAAAACCTTCCACCCACTGCAGTTTATAATTAACAGCTCAAATTCAAAATGGGTAGGTTCATCTATGGCTTTTCTACGATAGAAACTGAAATGGGGTTAGTATTAATTTAAAAACAAGATCTGCATGCATTGAGTTTTATACTCGATGAGAGTCCGAACGAGGTGACGAATCTGCTCTGATCGATGCTTCCGGAGACCATTAACAGCCTTTCCAACTTCTGTTGCCTGGATAAACATAAATAGAAATATAAAAGATTAATAACATTAGATTCGATCAGAGATTCGAGTTTCTTAAAGACAAACAGAATTAACAAGCGACTGAATCGGAGATTAATTTCTCCAACCCGATATAGAAAGCAAGATAAGTAAAAAGAAATTTGAATTTCGTTAAACAGAAAGCAAAATAATAAACAAGAGATTCAAAAATCAAAACAAATGATAACAGATTCGAGTTAGAGATTCAATTCGAACCTTCAGTGTGTCCACAGAGAGTGCCATTAATTGAAGCCTCCTTAATGATTCGAACAATACCCCATCAGACTGAACAAACCATTAACAAGCAAAGAACTTTGAATTAGAACTGAAACACCCGTAAAAAGACAATCAGCGAAGACAGTCACACTGTGAACACAATCTTTTTGGCTAAACAACAGTAATCAAAACCAAAAACTTCAAAAAAACAGAAATTCAACATCAAATCTTTCTAATAACCCATGAACAAGAGTAGTAGTACTAGTAAGTTTTAAGAGGCAATACCACATCTTGAATTTTGGAAAGAACCCCTTTGATCCTCAGAACTTCCCCAACAAGTTGACTCTCGTCTTCAATTTCATCCGTCAACGCCTCCGCTTCATCGTAGGTGTAGTTACTCAATCGGTTCACGAGTAACTCACCATGATCATCCGTACTGCTGTTCACTTTGGTTTCCTTCCCTTCTGCACCCTCAAGATCATCAGCATTACCATCGAAACTGATCTTGAGACCATCTTCTCCCTCATCCTCTGGTACAGCTAACTCCACACGATCACACCCAAAACACCGGGTCAATCGACACGAGAAGAGCCTCTCGGCGATTCGATCCCTCCGCATTCTGAACTCCTTGGGGCAATCCGAAGCAGCGATGTTGATCGCATGCTCAATGACCTCGAAGATATCAGTATTAGTGCTCTGGAAGTACTTCCGACAGTAATCAAGGCCGCCATATTTCGAACCCATGACGAAAATCAGCACTGTAGACCGGTTTCCGCTGAAACAAAGTAAAAAAAAAACGTCTCCTCACTAAACCCAGAAGCCAAAGATCAATCTTTGCATGTTTTTGATCGAAAATGCTCGAAAAAACTAACTCTCAGATCAGATTTCCGCTTAAAAGTTAGTATTTTCACACGTTTTCGATCAAAAGATTTACGGCTTTGATCAGGAAACGCTTATGGGTATTCCGATTCCTGATAGCATCGATTGCTACTGAAAACAAGAAATCAAGAAACCGAGTCGCGTACGGAGTTTCGTATCGGATTACTTACCGGCGACACAGAAACGGAAACTCAAGTTTCAATCCCAAAATCCAAATGGGTATCCTTATTAGTGCCTGAAACAAACTACAGCTCTTCGATTTCGATAGGAGAAAACAAAAATCCGGGATTGTCTGCGAATATATAAGCTAATTGGGGAGAAAAAGGCGGAGGAGTGAAGATAGAGAGAATCTCTCTGTTCTGATCTTATTCCCGAGAAAAGGTTTAATACCAAGGACTGAAGAAGACTTGAATTCGTTTTGGACGACCCGGGTTTATAAGCTGTTTTGCATAACCACTTTTTGTAACAGTGTTCTTTCTTGATGCTTTGATCTTCTTTTCTGTTTGAATCCCTTTGGTTCGGGGGGGGGAAACAAAACTGATTCTGTTTGTTTTCTTGCAGGAAAATGTTTTCCCATTCCTTTCTTGTAGAAAAATAATATTGGTCGCAAGGTTCCCGCTCTCAATATTCGCCGCTTCAAAAATTTTCTCCTTAACAGCTAGTTACGGCTCGCAAAGTTGCCCCTTCCAAAAATGCCACGTAGCATTCAGCCACACAGACGCATGGATGTGTAGCCCACCACTTGTTGGACCTACACACCAAAGCTCAGCTTCATTGGTGATTCATAGTCGTTGGATTTGAGCATTTTTCTTATAACCGTTGGATCCGAGTATATTTTTAGTACTTAATTCAATGGCTAGAATTCAATCAAGGCTAATATCCGTTCGTCAGCGCGATAGATTGTGTCACATGGCATATTTGAGTCCTAGAAGGGGAAGGACAGCGAATTTGCGTTTTAAAAGGACACTTCTTTTTGGCGTCAAACACTACGCGGGAAATCGTAATGAAACTCGGCAATTTTTTAGACAAAGGAACGAACTCTACCATGATATGTGTAACAGGGATCTGTCCGTCCGCCATTTCGAGATGCTGCACAGTAGCCATGTCAAAAGTGTGCGGGTATTTCAATTGGTTCCGGCTCCAGTTACCGCCCAAAATGACAAACTTCGGTTACAGGACATAATATAAACCACGTGACATACTATTAGAGGACTCTGACCGTATTGATGTTTGTCCAATCCCGAGGTGGACCTAGAAAACAAAAATCAGCTTGATTAGTGATTTCTAGGCATTGGATCTTTGTACCTCAAATACGCTCAAATTCTCACAGTTTTGATTAACCAATGAAAATAAGTCCAATCCAACGCCTATAAATCACTAATCAGGCTGATTTTTGGTTTGTATGTCCGCTTAAGGATTGGCCAAACATCCATACGGTCAGAGTCCTCTAAGAGTGTGCCGCGTGGCTCATATTACGTCCTATAACCGGATCCCGTCATTTTAGGGCGGTAACTGGAGCCTGAGCCATTTCAATTCCGGAATTGATAACTCGTAAATTGGGGGAATTAAAAAACGGCTATGGTGGATCCCACATTATTGTCGTCCTAATGTCCAGACCATTGGATGTTCATTGAAACTTGTGTTGTGATCTAAAAGATACTGTTATATTTGGGATTGGTTGAGTAAGCAGTTAACTGAAACCGGAACAAAATAATCTGTTGCGATTCCAAATCTACCAGAACCAGAACTGATAGTAACCGATGATAATATGGTTTCTAGAATAATATGGTTCCGGTTCTAGGTACCTTGACCCACACCTCTAACGGCAATAATGGTATAATGGACTGGGGGTGTTACTGTTTTTTCCGTTATAACGAATTGCAACACTCAAGGGCAAAGCAGAAAGTAACGAAAGAAATGGAATGTTTGGCCACGTCACAGCACTCAATACGGGCCACGTGGCATACTATTAGAGGACGATGACCGTATGGATGTTTGGCCAGTCACTCGGTCGACCGGTACACAAAAAATTATCCTGATTTGTGATTTCTAACTGATTCAATTGAAGTTATTTTCATGGGTTGATTTTAACGGTACGAATTTGAGCATTATTGAGCGTTATTTGGGTGCAAAAATCCAAAGGTTGTAAATCACTAATCAGGCTGATTTTTGGTTTGAAGATCCACCGAAGGACTGGCCAAACATCCATACGGTAAGCGCCCTCTGATCGTATGCCATGTGGCTCGTATTGAGTGCTGTGATCGAACCTAAAGTTTGCAAATAGATGGAACCACGATTCCAACCGGTCGGTTCTTTAAATGAACCAGATCGACTTTCTTAGAAGTCACGGTCGAACCTAGTCCGACCGACGGTCAGGTTTTCAAATAAACTGACCATCTTCCTCTGTCTATCCATTTTCTTCCCGCCCTCCCTTAGCAGAGAAGAAGAAGAGGTACGATGTCGAGCACGAGTCTCCCACTCCCGCACGAGATCATCGTCGACATCCTTTCAAGACTACCCGTGAAGTCCCTCTTGCGATTCAGGTGCGTATGCAAGCTCTGGTGCACTTTAGTTACTGAACCTAATTTCATTAAAATGCACCTCAAACGAGCAAATGAAAACAACAACCTTAGTCTCATGCTTAGGGATTGTTACCCCCACATGTTCATAAACTATGATAACCTCAAATCCATAGATTTTGATGAGTCATGTGAAGAGGTAGTAGCAGTAGAGATGGATTACCCATTTAAGTCTCCATACAATAAGGCTGAAATTTTGGGTTCTTGTAATGGCCTACTATGCATAAATACTGGCGATGAAGATAATGATGTCATATGCCTTTGGAATCCATCTACCAAAGAATATAAGAAGCTACCAACTACACCTATCGAATTTCCAGGCGGTCACGGCATTGCCCAATACGGATTCGGTTACGATCACATACTTGATGATTACAAGGTGGTAAGAGTTGTGTACCCTTTTGGTGATGATGACGACTTGTATGACTCAGAAGTCAAGGTCTACACACTAGGAACAAATTCATGGAGAAGGATTCAAAACATCCCTTATTGCATTTGTTATTATGAGAGTACTTCGGGGATTCTTGTGAATGGAGCTCTTCATTGGGCAGCAACTCGCAGTCGCGAATCACAAGTTTCCAGATTAATTGTTTCTATTGATATTGGGAAAGAGGAATACCGAGAGGTGCCACAGCCTGACTATTGGCTTGATGAGTTTGACATGGAGGTGGGGGTGTTGGGAGGGTGCCTCTACATACTCTGCAATTTCTGTAAAAGCCATATTGCTATATGGGTGACGAAGGATTACAGCGTGAGGGAGTCTTGGACGGAACTATTCTCCATCTTGCAACCGGCAGTTATTCGGTCATTTAAATTCTTGACGCCATTACTCTTTTCCAAAAATGGTCAAATTCTATTGCAAAAGGACCGAAAAGGTCTAGTTATGTATGACCCAAAACGTGAAAGGGCTAGGAAGCTTAAAATTTGCGGTTTTCGAAATTGTGTTTGCACAAAGACTTACTTAGGGAGCCTTGTTTCACTCAAATCAGGTACTTATGTGGGCCAAGGGAAATTAAGACAAAAGAAAAAGAATAGGAAGAAGAGGTAAATATCGTACTCTTTCTTGTAATCCTTTTTCTTTTTTTTCTTTTTTTGCATGTATAAATTGCTATATAGAGGTTTATTTTCACTTTCTTGACATTGTCTTGGTTATTAATGCAATATTGGTTATTAAAATGATGTAATAATAAATCAATTTTATGGTTAGTATTGTTGATTCTTTGTGCTGGTCTCTAATAGAGTTAAGACCAAACAATGGTATGCATCTTTTCCTAATATAATAGAGTGAGGCTGTGAGAGTTTCACCATCTGTCTTCTCCAATTAGTGGCCTTCATGCTATCAATATCTCAACTGTGGAGCCTTGTTTATTTTAGGGCTGATGTTGGACTGGAGGTTAGGGCTGCAACTTGGGCGGTTTGGGGCTCAACCCGAGCCCAACCCGACCTTCAGAGCATCAAGCCCGAGCCCGAACCCAACCCGAGGTCAGGCCTAATTTGTTCAGCCTGAGCCCAACCCGATCGGGTTCATCATCTTCAGTCCACCGACCATCACCACCCCTTCTTTGTCCCACAGAATGTAAAGAAAAATCAATCAAGCACTAACCACACCACCACCACCAAAGAGAGAGAAATAAGGACAAAAAAGGAGAAAAAATAGAAACTGTGCCATAAAAAGGAGAAAAAAATAGAGATTGTGTCATTGATCTTTGACTGGAACGAGGACACCCTTTTCCCTCCCATCAATGGACTCCGGCAGATTATCGAGTACTCTTCAACTTAGAAAATCTCCTCTGGGCATCGATTTTCATACCCAGTTATATCTGTCTTTACTCGTTCATTAGATCAGTGAACTGGTTCACCTCCAAAATAGATCACCTCATCATCACTCCTCAACTTAATTTTCCCTGTGCTTCTCATCGTAGCCGATGATCTACATGTCCAACGCAAAGGACAAAGCAAAGGACAAAAAATAAAAAAATAAAAAAGGGGCAACCATGACTGCCATCAAAGATCTAAAGGGACGTATCTTCGAAAACAAACTGGTATATGATCGGTGGAGGGAGTTGTAGAGGCAGCCAAGAGGTATTAAATACTAGTTTAAACTTAAAGGTGTAGAGAAGGGAGGGGCGGTTAGGGTTTTTTGGGGGAAAAGAAGGAGAGAAGGGAGGGGCATTAGGGTTTAAGAGATTAGGGAGAGGAGAGGTGTTTATATCTATATATATGTCGGGCTCGGGTTGGGTTGGGCTTCTCAAAGTCCCAACCCGAGCCCAACCCGATTTTAATTGGGCTCTTCAAAACGAGGGCCGAGCCCGAGCCCGAGTGCTAAAGCAACCAACCCAACCCGAGCCCAACGTCGGGTTGAGCTTGTCGGGCTCGGGTTGAGCCTGTCCAAGTCACAGCCCTACTGGAGGTTCAACTATGGTAAAATGGGAAAAATGGAAATTGGAAAAAAAAAGAAAATGTAAAATATTATCATATTACTTAGCTTATACCCTTTTGTGCCCATGTCACCCACTGCATGAAATTGTATCTAACTTCATTTATGTCATCTTATATGTTTTGTATGTCTTGGAGCATCTGTCTATCTGATAATTTTTGTCATCTTATTATTGGAAGTAATAGTTATTTTTTGTCTTTTCAATGTCTTCTAGTCATCTTTGCCTACAGTTTTATTCAACACTCTTGACATTGGCTTATATCCCATGGATCATCTATCTCTGTGTTCTTTTTTGTACCATCTTATGTTTCGAAGAACAGAACTTCCATGAAATTGTTTTCAAGTGATATAAAGAGTGGTTATTGATCAACAAGATAGAACTATATGGTAAAAAAAATCTCTCTCTGTGCTCCTTTTTATCTTCATATAGTTTGAAGATCTTAACTTCTACATAACTCTTTTAATGTAGTACAAAGAGTGGTTCCTGATTAGCAAGATACAAAAATATTTTAATGAGTGAAGGGGTCACTATTTTCCTGTAAAACTTTAGCAAACTCTACTTTGTGAAAGAGATGTTGGACATGGCTTTATTTAAGTTAGCAATCATAAAACTGAGTTCGATTGGTTAAGTTTTTTTTCCCATGCCGGTGCTCTGTTATGACAGATCAACTGTAACAACTCTATTCTAGCTTTTGCATATAGTGTGTAGTAACATTTCATATGTGGGATATAATCTTTCTTATGGCTACTTCATTACAATGGTGTTACAAGGAGACTCCCTGTAATCTTCTCTCTCCACCCTCCTTCATCCCCATTGTGTTCCATTGTTACATACTAAACATAGTAAATGTGAGACAGTGGGTTGTTGTCTTTGTGTTCATCCCCCAACTTGTTATCCCTTGTAGACAATGTCCTTAGTTTATAAAGGTCAATAGTTGGATCTCTAATCCCTTGTGAATTCACTTTATGATATCAATGCTGGCTGACCCATTAACAATGGCTAATGTCATCTTATCTTGGGGAAGCTCAGCTGTTCCAATCAGGTGAGAAATTGTTAAGTATTTGGTATCCATGCTTTGTGGTTTCTTATCCCATACCTTAAAAAAATCTCTATTTTAAAGCAGCTACTAGAGGCACTTAATTTAATGTTTTTGAAGTTCAGTGTAGCTGATTGACAGGTTGCAAATTTCTTCCAAGGGTCGTGTTCATTTCCTATTTTATTTGTTTTGAATTGTTCTAGCATGTGATTTTGTGATTTTTGAGGTTTGTTTCTTGTTTATTTTTTCATTTGGAGTCTAATTTGTTAGACTATTTAAGTTGTCTTTTTGGGCTCTATTTTTGCCAATAGACGAACCTTTGTTATTTTAGTTAGGTTCAAGTCTGACGGGAATAATATTCTACGACTAGCAACTCATTTATTTTCAAACCGACCCACTTACTATCTATTATTTGATTGACTAATCCTTGATATTGGGATGAGTGAAAAGTCAAATGTTTTGGCAATTCCTCATGGGGGGATGAATCAAGAGAATTTTGAATCAGAGCTCTAGATTTTTGTTCATCCCTCGTCGTAATAATATCTCGGGGTTTGCAACGATAACTTGGTATAGATTTTTGATTATATGCTATATTGAATATGATTTTCTTTTTTGAGAGAATGATTTATCTTTTCTGTAAGTCGAGCCCTTGTGATCATCGATTGTAATTTATATATTGATTAGTGATAAGAGGTTGCACCATTTAATGGGTCCCACCCATTAGATCTTGTATGCCTAAAGTCGACCCAATAAGATTATTTTAGCCATCTATCACTTTGTTTTTGGAGATCGACAATAATACCCAAGAGAAAAAAACTTAACAAAGAGAGAAGAGTAAAAAAAAGGAACACCACCATAAATGGTGGTGTACTTTTAACACAAAGAAATCTATCCATTGTTTAGGATTACTATCAATTTTTCTTTTCTTGACTGTAATTTTCTTCTCTATAGGTTGTACCAGAAGCTTCCAAAGCTTCCTTGTTTTGGGATAGTATATAAGGGTTGTCGAGTATTGCACTGTTACTCAAAACTCCTTGGGGTTAAGGATTAGGCTACATCAATGAAATTCTATTCTGACCTTAGTTACATTTTAATTTTTCTTCCTTTTGGTTCAGAAGATGTGGGTAGTTCATGAGTAATCCACACTCCATGTAAAGCTTTTGTTGTAAATAACAGATCAACAGAAGCATGGAGTTTTCTGTTACGAGTCTCTTGTTTATCATAGCTTTTGTTGTAAGTTTTCTTTTTCTTTTTTTTTATTGGAAAGAGAAAAATGTTTTGAGGTGGTTTCTGTCGCAACCCGAACCTGGGACCCATGACCCGACCCAGAAGAATATGGATCGAACCTGGTATCCAAGGCTAAGGCACGAGGTGCGGATAAAAATAATATAATGAAATAGTGAGCATGTATCTAAGTCATCACACAAATCAAAATGATTCAATCTCATAACGTAAATTTGAAACTTATTTCCGATTACATTCCAAATGTCAAATAACAACCTACCGAGATGACTAGGAATTCAAATGACTAGAAGCAAAACTTAAACATAATTTTAGGAATGCAATAAAAGTGCTAGAATCCTCTGGTTCCTATCACTGAGCTGCTGGTTCATTCGGTATCTCCGCAAAAATGTTAGAATATAGGCATGAGTTATCAACAACTCAGTCGGTTTACTCCATCACCCATACTTCTATGGGGATGAGCGGATAAAACATGATAAAAATCATACAATGATCGAAATATGTATTAATGCTATCGACAATCAAATACTGGACTCATCGGGTAAATCCCAAAACCCCAATGAGTCAAAATAATAATGAGAGTGCATGGTTGGGCTAAACAAGCGGCTTTCTTATGGGCGGGACATGCCGTTAATTCCACCACAAGGATCCAGGGATGTTTCAGGTCTTTCACCGTTGGGAGCAGAATGTCCCAGTTATCAACAACTCAGTCGGTTTACTCCATCACCCATACTTCTATGGGGATGAGCGGATAAAACATGATAAAAATCATACAATGATCGAAATATGTATTAATGCTATCGACAATCAAATACTGGACTCATCGGGTAAATCCCAAAACCCCAATGAGTCAAAATAATAATGAGAGTGCATGGTTGGGCTAAACAAGCGGCTTTCTTATGGGCGGGACATGCCGTTAATTCCACCACAAGGATCCAGGGATGTTTCAGGTCTTTCACCATTGGGAGCAGAATGTCCCCGTTGCTTTTTAGGCATGCTCTCGGAATTTGAGAGAGCATCCAAGGGGTCGTGGTCCTACGATACATCCGAACCCTCAAAATGATAACAACGAAATAATAACAACCAATGCATCTCCAACAATAATTAACAATCCAGGATAATATCCAATGAACGACCATGTTTCAATACATGCAGATAAATCAACGGAGATGCATGAGAATCGATATACATGCTTTTCAACATAGATTGAAATAAATTTTCTATTTTAAACACATGCATTTAATAATATAATAATAAAATGCATCCATAAAAGTAAGAGATCAGGAACAGAATCCTACCTTAGCTTCGCTATCCGATTAATTTTCTTTCCTCAACTTTTCCTTCGCGTAGATTCGAATCAAAGGTGATAGAACCTTCAATGGTGTTGACGATTTAAGTTAAGTGTAAGATCATCATTGTCTGTAAAGTAAAAGATAACTCTTAGGTGTGTTTAGTGGATTTCACATGACTGTGTGATTAATAGTGTCTTGGACCGCATTAACATGGATCGGTTAATTTTGTCTCATTACACAAATCGACTTTGGGCGATCGTGGGCTTTGGTGTATACTCGTGTATTTTCCGTGGATTTTGTAGGACTATTAGAATAATGGATCCTAATTCGTTGAGTGTATGACATGCACGAGTTCACCACATCACATTAGATAAAACAAAATCATTTAACGAAAATCATAGTCGTGTGTTGATGTACGGTCAACAATTGATAGTTATCAAACTACCCCATATAACCTCAACTTATAATATGAGATAACTCATTTTCAATGGTTCAGCCAAAATGGTTATCAAAAACTATATTAGTTTATATTCTATTGTCTTATATGACACACACTATATTAGCATAAAACCCTTCTCTTTTTCTTTTTTTTAATATAAAATATATGTTCAAAAGCACTTCTCCATAACAGTCATGGAAAACAAGATTTGAAGGAAACCTAATGTACACTCGGTCATAAGATATTGATATGGATGGATAGGATTATGAACTATACCAAGCCTACAATATGAAGATGAAAACAATATAGCTTATGGCAAGACCCAAACAAGAAACAACAAGGAAAAAGGTTTGTGGGGACGAATCAAAAGTAAACAAAAGAAAACTTACCCGGCCAAAAGTGGTTGGCAATTGATGAAGTCGGATATTAATCACACGGTAGTCTATTCCAAGAGAATAACTGACTGTTGCCCGGTTGAAGATGGGGGAGGGATGCAGATCCAACGGTATGAGTTGTTTGTTGGTTCTTGGTGGAAGTTCTTGATCTGTTGCTGCTGTAATAGGTAGATTTTCTATCGATCTTCGAGTGAAAGAGGATGGAAACGAGGGAAAAGACGTCCGGATGCTCGATGGTAGGTGCTTGACGATAAAGGGTGGAGATCTCCAAAGGTCGACGACTGCAGCTGTTGTGGTTGCAGCTCCTCCAACGGTCGGATGGTGGTTGAGAGGGTTTAGCAAGGGCAGCAACAAAGTTCGTGGGCGCCTCAGTTGCCAACGTGTAGTGATGGAAGATGAATACAAGAGGAGAGGTGCCTCTTCTATAATAATATTGTTGATGGTTTTGGGCGATGGAGTCTTTCAATCCAACGGGTTGGGTTTGGTTAATGCTGTTTGAGTGAGACGTGGGAATGAGGGGAACGTGGAGTAAAGTGTGGAAAGGCTTGGTCAATTAATGGATTGAGTCAAACAGAATTTAAAATAGTTTAGGAAAAGTAGGTATATAATGATATAATAAGAAAATGAAAATAAAATAATAATATCATATGAGTGGGGTGTACAAGTGTTTCATTCCAAAACAAAGATATTAATATAATATAACAACTTGGTTTACAAAAAAAAAATAATATAATAATTACAAAGGAATAGTGGTACGGTTGGGTTTTGAGGGCTGATTTCTAAGAAAAAATACAATACATTATTGGGTGGGATAGCTCAGGTTGTTTACACAAAATTAATGGCTTTATGCCTATTACATAATACTAAGTCTATTAATGGATATCTATTGGTTTATAGTTTTATTACTTAGCAAACATTACATTAATTAATATTCATAACTTATATCATTATAACATCTCATATAATAAGTTAATTAATAACACGTGGTGTATGTCATACACCAAAATAGTAATGCACATGCGCGCACACACGTACACCCAAATCAGTATAAAGTATGGACATTATAACCCATATAAAATTATTCTAATCCTATTTAAGTGTTAATAAAGCTTAAGGGACTAAAGACAGTCCAAAATTCTTGCGGTCCCGCCCAGCTCGTGGTGCTACGAGAAATACCCCTAAAAGTTAAAAAAAATAATTTATGTCTGAATTGACAGCAATTTCGTGTGTGTGTGTAGACAGTTAGATCGTGTTATCTAGTGAAGAAAAAACATGCGAAAAAGTTCTTAGAATTTGAATACGGACTAAAATACCCTTGTAGGGTTTTCAGGGTTTTACAGTTTCTACCATTTCTTTTCTATTGCTTTGGTCCTTAAGCTATCATTTAAGTAACGGTGGAGGATAGAGTGTTGTTTTCTCAATCGCTTTGGGTGGGTTGAAAAGGGCAAGACTTGAATGGCATTTTGGAGGCTCTGAAGCTTGTTCTTGAAGAATTACTCATTTGTATCTAATCTGACGAAAGTCAATCAATGTTGTTCTATTTCTCGTTTCTTTGATTGGTTGATCAATCTTGGGCTTGTAGATTCCTATAATTTGAGAGTAGATTGGGTGCTCGCTTCCAGTTTTTGGAACAGACCCAGATTGTGTAATTCTATACATTGATTTTGTAAGGGAATTTGGATCAGGGGCTGTTATAATATTACAGAATAAAGTTTGTTTTATTTAAGCTTTTGTTTTCCATGGGATATTGTGTTATTTCTTATGGCTGCTTCTGAGATCAGACCAACAATGGGATTAGACTAGGCGATTGGTTGTTATACCCCCTATCCACGCAATATATTTTATTGATACTTTAGTTGTTAGACCTGGCTACTTCAGTTGAAATTGGTTCAGTTATCATCTTTGATTTGGTCCTTCATCTTTTCACATCCTTCTTGTACATAGTGTCCTTTCTTTATAAAGGTCCGAGTTGTGGATTTCTAATCCTTTACAAATTTACTTTTTCTCTTTTTGGAGGGTATGATGGGTTAAACATTGTAGTTTGTCTTTTAAACTTTACTAGTGGGCAAACACATGTGATTAACAGACAAATCATCAAGATTTATATGTTGCATTGTATTTAATAGTTAAGTGAAGCATACTTTTGTTTGATAATCTTGATTTAGGTAGTTATAAGGGGTTATTTTGAAAATATAGAAGAAATGTCATTGAAAGAAATTAAGTAGTTAAAAGTAATTGTTTTGAAAAATTATATAATGGTATGGGAAGTAATTAAGTAGTTAATTATAAGAGTCCGTCTAGAGCTACACCCATTTCTTACATCCGCTTCTTACACCCGAGGTTGGGGCCCACATGGAGATCATGTTGGACAATCCAACCATACATTGAGTTGTCCTTGCCATGATGATCATCATTGCCAAAAATCAGTTCACTTCGACATTGCTAACCATATAAAAAATTGACCGAAAATAATGGTTTAATTGGATGGTCTGGATTTTTTAAATTAAAGTCATATTTTCATGAGGTTAAGAATGTCGAAATGTCTTGATTTTTTGTGAGAAGGGTAACAATAGTATGAAAAACTCATTGTGCGGTTGGATTGTCCAACATGATCTCTATGTGGGCCCCAACCTCGGGTGTAAGAAGTGGATGTAAGAAATGGGTGTAGCTCTAGACGGACTCTAATTATAAACATGGCTCTTTTTTGAATGACTAATAAGTTTTTGGGTAATTTAGCATTACCCCCTTGAGATGCAAAAGTAATTCGCATTACCCCCTTACACTTTCCACTTGCCTCAATACCCCCTTTGACAAGGTTCCACCGTCGTTGACACACATTGAAACACACGTGCCCATTATTGTACGATTAAAAAGACTGTCTTGCCCCTGTCTTTGTCTAGGATGAAAATCCATCTCGTCCGGTCCACTTTTATCACAATGTTGTTTGGTAATCGAGTAGTACAAAACCTACAAAAGCGAGAAACTTCTCGTGGCACGCGCACACACAGGGAGACGGGGGAGACTAGAAGGAAACAATATAAACTCGCCATGCTTGGCCTTTGGAGCTTGACTTCTCAGTAGCCATTTTTATTTTAAAGACATAGAACCAGATCCATTAACATTATATCAAACAACACTCCATAAAAATAAAAATAACACATGGATTTCCTCCAAAAAGACAGACCAAATCGACAACTCTACTGAATTTAATGTGAAGGAAAACAACAAACTAACTTGGAAAAAGAGAACGAAGGCTCTAAAACTGTTTGCGGGGTTCCTAAATCCTAAAGGACAGATCCGACAAGTAGAGTTTGCCGAAGAAAATGTGTGATGTGGGTGATATATGGTCATTGGATTCAGATATATTAATCCTTTGCATTGTTACAGGAAAAAAAAAATAAAAGAACTCCACTAGAACAACGAGAACGGTTGATTTGAGAATCTCTACATGGGCCACTGAACCTCTTTGCTCTGTCTCTGTTCAACTTTCCAAGCGAGCAAGAGAGAGAGAGAGAGAGAGAGAGAGAGAGAGAGAGAGAGAGATTTGCAGAGCTTTGAATATTGAATCTTCTCCATAGATTTCTTGAACCTCCAATCTAGGGTTTCCGTTGCTGACATTCCTCCCTACAGAACACAACTCCCACCCTCGAATATTCCTTTTCTTCCCTCTCCCAATCCCAACCCATCCCAGATCTCTTCCTCTTAATCCCGCGAGAAATGGTGGGTTTTCGCTGCATCTATCTTGATCATTCCTTTTCTTTTCTACCTCTTCGCCAATGCCGCGGAATCCAAAGTTATAAATGTATTTTTTATTTTTTTATGTTTCTCCAAACTAATTCAGAAAGAATTGTGATGTGGGGTGTCCTTGAAGACGAACCTCAGGATGACAATCTTCTTGCTCGGGCACGATGTTGAATAGGGTGTTGCCAAAGAGACTCGATGTCAGGGCAAAAGAGTCCTTTTCTTCTTATAATAAAGGCCCGTGTGTTTCGGTGTGAGTCAACAACGATGGAAGGGGGTATTACGGCAAGTCGAAAGTGCAAGGGGGTTATACAAATTACTTTTACGTCTCAGGGGTGTAATACTAAATTACCCTAAGTTTTTTGTAGCCAAAATATTTGATTTAATAATAGTGACTACGGTGAAGGACATTTAACAAGCTTTTGGTAGAGAGGTGAATTTAATGAACTGATAGGATAAGTGCCTAGATTTCCGTTTATTTATTTATTTTATTTTTATAGGCAACTAATAAGGGCCTAGTTGAATGCCATGTGACATACCGTGAGCTTAGAGCATCATTGGTCTATTTGACTCAGTTCAAGTGGCTAAGGTCAGCTTAAGTGTCTTTGTCTTTTATGTCTGTAAATAGAGATAAGACTAAATAATGGTGTACATCTTTTTCTCTTGTAGTAGCATGAGAATTTCACTACCCCTCTTCATGCCATTCAATATCTCACATGTGGATCCTTGTTTCTCTCAGGGCTGACGTTGAATTGGTGGTGCAGCAATGAGTAAACGAGAAAAGAGGAAATTGGGGAAAATTTGAGGTAAAATTACCATATTATATAGTTTATACCCTTTCTGCACAAGTCATCCAGGGCATGGAGTTGTATCTAACTGTGTTCATGTCATCATTTATGTTTTGTATGTCTTGGAGCATCTGCCTCTGAGATATTTGTTGTCATCCTATGTAGTGGAAGTAATAGTTATTTTTATCCGTCCAATGCCCAAGGTTTAAAAAAGGCTAGTTTGGGCACTGAGGCGTTTTGCCTCCAAAAGGCGAGGCGTAGCCTCGAGGCTGTATTGAGGCGTAAGCCTCATTTTCAAAAAAAAAAAAAATGCTTGAAAAATTCTAAAAAAAGTAAAATCAATTCTAGAAAAATTAGAAATAGCATACCACGTGAAAAAATAACTTAAATAAGCATAAAAGTTACTGAGGCTATAGCTTTTACCTTAGGAGTGACACTGTTGGGCACTCGGGCTGAAAGCCTGATGTTGATATCAAATCTTAAAAACATAAATCACATGACTAAATTACTAATCTAAATAGTTAATAAGCTAAGTCTACTAACAAAGTATCAATACTAACAAAGTAACTTCTTTTTGATAAGTAATACTAACAAAGATACAACTAGGAAAATAATCGAGCAAGTCTGTAATGCTTTGATTTCTTACTTGAGTTTGGTGAGGTTCCTCACATGAAAACCGTAGGGAGTGACAGAATCAAAATCTGATGAGAATTGAACTCTCTATGATAATTTATTTGAAGTGGAGATAATTAGGGATGAAAGCGTAGGTTTAGGATTTCTCACAAAATAAAAGGTTTTAGAGAACAAAATTAGATCTTTTAGGTCATTTTTATCATAAAAGATTATTGGAAGGGTATTTTGGAAAAATGAGTGAAAAAAATAAAAACAAATGAAAAATAAAGGGTTACGGTTTCGGGTTTTAACATGTAAAAGTGAGGCTATAGCCTCATGTGCGCCTCGAGGCTTAAGCCTCATAAATGACCATTGAGGCTATAGCCTCAAGGCTGTTTCTTAAAGCCTCGAGGCAAGGCGAGACTCAAGGCGTAGCCTCAGAAAGCCTTTTTAAACCATGCTAATGCCTTCAAGCCATCTTCTGCACAGAGTTTTCATTTTTATTTTTTCTACTCTCTTGACATGATCTTATATGCCTTGGATCATTTATCTCTCTAAGCTTTTTCGTATGATCTTATGTTTTGAAGAACCGAACTTCTCTATAACTATTTTATAGTAACCCTGTGCTCTTTCGTGTCTTCTTATGTTTTGAAGACCATAGCTTTTAGATAACAATTTTTATGTAATACAAAGATAGGTTCTTGATTAATATCATCATCATCATCATCATCAATCTGAGCTTTATTCCAACTGTTTGTGGTTGGCAACATGAATCCTCTCTATTTCTATTTAGAATTAACAAGATACAAAATTATGATCTACATGCTAACTCATTTCTGCTATCCAAACAAGTTTTGCTCTCCATCTGGTCTGTTAGATTCTTTTGGTAGTTTAAAAGAATAATTATAAACACTTATCAAAAAAAAAAAAAAAATTTAAACAGTCCAGGAAAAAGTTGATGAAATGAAATGTTGAAGTGAAGTTATCTTTGGTTTCATGCTTTTATCCTCGTAGCTTGGGTAACTGGTTTTGTGTGAGACTGTAGGAAACTCAACTTTATGAAAATGGAGTTGGACATGGTTACAATTTAGGTTAGCAATCACAACAAGCACAAAACTATGTCTTATTTTTTAAGCTTTGTAAGATCTCTATTATTTTTTATTATCTATTACATATAGTGTGTTGTAGTAACATTTCATAGATCCAATGGAAGAATTTTAATTTATGGCCACGGATATAGTGATCTCCCTTTTGGCTGCTTCAGAACAACAATGGCGTCCTCTTTCCTTCACTGTTCTGATCAAGGGGAATCTGTTAGGTATTTGGTACCCATGCTTTTTAGTTTCTTATCCCCTACCTAGGAAAACATCTCTCTTAAGACAGCTACTGGAGCACTTAATTGTAAACATTCTGAAGGCTACCATAGCTGATTGGCAGGTCAGAAATGGGAAAAAACTTTCTCACGAGAGTCATATTTGTCTCCTTCTTTATTTGTTTTGGATTATTCTAGCACATGTTTTTGAAGTTTACTTTTTGAATTTTTCTTTTTTCATTTGGACGCATTGACGTTTTGTCTTTGTGGGCTTTATCTATGTGGACCAGACATATTTTGGATTATATGCTATGGTGAATGTGATTTTCTTTCTCAGAGAATGATTGATCTTTTCTGAAAGTCTAGCCTTTGTAATCATCAATCTATAATTCTATATAAATTAGTAGTATAAGATGTTTTAAGGTGAAGATTCTGTTTTGAAATGTACATGAGATTGTAAATGAGTTCCTTTCTCTACCTTTTATGTGAATTTACTTATTCAATATCAATGATACTCAGCATGGGAAGTTCAAGTTTCCTTTACCTTACAAGTGGTGCACATTAGAGGGATCAGGACCCACCATATAATAGGTCCCGCCCATTAGATCTTCTACACCAAAGATTGACCCTGTCCGATGATTCTAGCCATCTATCACTTTCTTTTGGGAAATCATCATCTTTGTCTTATCCCAATTATTTGGGATCAGCAACACGCATGGATCATTCAACCAGTTTAATTTGACCTTGGAAATGTTCTTGGTGGGACCCATCAAATGGTGAATTTTGTACTTTCTACATGCGCCACGTGTAGAGCACTGGCAGGTACAACATGCAGATGACTTGCTAAGTATTCCTATTTGACAACTCAACATCTAATAAACCCTGCCACAGCCACAGCCACAGCCACAGCCACAGCCACACACAAAAATAAAGATGAAAAGAAAAGAAAAGAAAGAAAGAGAGAAAAAAAAAAAATGCAACTAAAAGTAATAAGAAAGGGCGAAAAAAGGATTAGTGGTAAACACAATGAAATGCATCCATTGTTTAGGATTACCATCTATCGATTAAAGTGAGGATTATCTTCCTCTTCTTTGTTTTTTTGTTGTTTTTTTTTACTCTGAATTTTCTTTTTAGGCTGTATAACAAAACATGTTTGGAGCTGCTGATAGGTGCAGGGACTTTTTTGATTTTGGGACACTACAAGAAAGCTTGATGAATGTTGCACTGTTACTCCAAACTCTTTGGGACTAATCATTAAGCAACCATGTTACATTGTAATTTTTTTTGCTGGGTTACAGGAAGATGTGAAGAGTTTGTAAGTAATCCACACTAAAGATAGAACTTCACCTTCGAATGACAAATCACCAGAACTATGGATTTAACTCAGTTCTTTCTCTTCTCTGATAGAGGGCCTGTGGATGATCTGTTGTCCAATTCATCTTTTTCTCTAATTGAGTCTTTTTTAATCATAGCTTTGATCTTATTGTTTAACATTTTGAGCAGCTCATTTCGATTGGAGGCTGATGTGTATGTGCTAAGGTCTGATTCATGGAGAAGCATAGGAGATGTTCCTTACCTCATTAGCAGAACATCACTCTGGGATGATTCCCTGTAACATTGCTGATGATTCCATTTATACAACTTATATGATAAACTGTCTACACATACAATGTGGGATGTTGATACACTGACAGTTGGCATGTGGGGGTATTGGGGCCACATAATACATGGGTCCATCTGATACTTGGATTACATGTTACATGGGTCATACATGGGAAAGTGTAACCTTAATATGCGAGGCATTAATGCTGTGGGCTTACATGGCATGTGGGATCTACATGATACACCAGTGGTCTACTTTTAGAACAAGGTGGAATAAGCTCCTATGTATGTGCAATGTACGCGGTAACTTCTTAAATTCAGTTTGCGCATTATTTTTTTGTGCACATTTTTAGTCACTTGAACTCAATTTCTGATCTTTACGTTGAGTTGCCGGACTCACAGGCTTTCGTCTACAACTTGGTTGCACAACCGAGTCTTATGTAGAGAGTGTACAACTTGGTTGCACAACGGGGTCTTATGTAGAGAGTGATCGAGGCTCAAGACCAGGATTAGGAGCTAAAGACCCTGCGAGTAGAGATAGCTTAGTGGCACGGACCAGAGGGCTGGATAGTCAGGCAGACAATATTCTTAGATACTTGGGGAGATTTTACGTACCAAAAGGTGCACCCAAGAATGAGCCTAACATCCATAAGATCAATGGTCTGTAAGAGTGTACCAAGTGGTAGTTTTAGATGCAGCCTGGACGCCGAGACCAAATATTTTGTAGGACTTTCCACATAATGCGAAAGGAAAATATTTTGTAGGACTTTCCTTCATCTATGAATATATATTAAAGTTCACCCCTAAAACCCCAATTTCTCTCTCCTTCACGTCTGTTCTTTTCCATGTCAACATATTTTTGTGAGGGTCAGGCCCCAGTGACAGCCCTAAAATGACAGGCTCCCGTTACAGGACACATTATGAGCCACGGTGACACACTCTTAAAGGACTCTGACCGTATGTATGTTTGGCCAATCCCTAGGTGGACCTACGACCAAAAATCAGCCTGATTAGTGATTTATAGGCGTTGGATTGGACTAAAATAGACGTCTCTTAAATTATAGGATCAGGTTCGATGGACTAGCCTTTTTGCACGAATTGTTAGGGCAGCCAGACTAAATATTCATGGGACAATTATGTTGACAAATAACAATTGTGATTTTTTTTAGAGTAGAATTTTGATTACAGCGTGGAATATGAGCTACATGTCACACTCTTAGAGGTCTCTGACCGTATGGATATTTTTCCAATCCCTAGGTGGACCTACAAACCAAAATCAGCCTGATTAGTGATTTCAAATCTTTGGATCTTTGTACTTCAAATAACGGTCAATATTGCTCAAATTTCCACGGTTAAAATCAAACCATGAAAATAACTCAAATCTAATGCCTAAAAATCACTAACCAGGCTAGGGATTGGCCAATCATCCATATGGTCAGAACCCACTAATAGTGCGCCACGTGGGTCCCTGCATGCTTGCAAGAAGTTGCACGCTGTGATCTCGAGTCTAACTTGTGAAAGACATTTTTGTAGAGGGTCGGGCTTCGTTGACAGCCCTAAAAATATCAGGATTCTGTACAGGACACAATATGAGCCACGTGGTACACTCTTGGAGGACTCTGATCGTATGGATGTTTGTCCAATCTCTTGGTGGACCTACAAACCAAAAATCAGCCTGATTAGTGATTTATAGGCGTTGGATCTTAGTACCTAAAATACTGCTCAAATTCCCACAGTTGAGATCAACCCATGAAAATAAGTCCAATCCATAGCCTATAAATCACTAATCATTCTGATTTTTGGTTTGTAGGTCCACCTAGGGATTGTCCAAACATCCGTACTGTCAGATTCCTCTAATATTTTGCCACGTGGCTCATATTGTGTCCTGTACAGAATTCTGTTATTTTTAGGGCCGTCAACGGAGCCCGACCCTAAGCAAATTGAAGAACAATTCGTGGGGTGCTTTCAACAGGTCGGGTTGCCCTCACAATTCGTGGGGTGCGACTAAAATTTTCCATAGAAAGGTTAAATATATTACTAAATTATCCTCACTCTTTTTAAAATAGGGTCGGGCTCAAGGGACCCCCATTTCTGACCCCTTTTTTTGACCCCATCTTGGCGTACCCACATAGAAGATGAATCAATGGCTGATTTTTGGTGAGGATGATCTCTATGGTGAGGAGATCATCCTCACAAAAATTCAAATCATTCCGATATTCATAGACTGGTTTAGAAGCTGAAGCATTATGGACCATCATTTTTACTGTGTAACTTTAAAACACATTTGATGGGGTTAGAAATTACAGAATGGGCTGATTTTTTGTTGGGGTGATCTATACGGTGAGGTTATCATCCCCACCAAAAATCAGCCATTGATTCATCTTCTACGTGGGTACACCAAGATGGGGGTCAAAAAAAGGGGTCAGAAATGGGGGTCCCTTGAGCCCGACCCTCTAAAATATTACCAAAAACACAGACGAGAAGAGGGTTTTTGGGGTAAAGAATAGAGCGTTTCTCTCAAAATCATTTTTCTTCCCTCCTTTTCCAGAGAAGAAGGGGTAGGATGTCGACCTTGAGCATCCCCCACGAGATCATCGTCGACATCCTTTCAAGACTACCTGTGAAGTCCCTCTTACGATTCAGGTGCGTATGCAAGCCCTGGTGCATTTTAATTACTGAACCTAATTTCATTCAAATGCACCTCAAACGAGCAACTGAAAACAACTACCTTAGTCTCATGCTTAGGGGTTGTTATCTCTACTCCATAGATTATGATGCGTCATGTGATGAGGCTGTAGGGATCGATTACCCATTTAAGTCCCCCAACAATGGTGTTGAAATTTTAGGTTCTTGTAACGGCTTACTATGCATAACCACTGGTGACGATGCCATTTGCCTTTGGAACCCATCAACCAAAGAATACAAGAAACTACCAACTACAACTATCGAATTTCCAGTAGATTTCACCATATGCCGTTCTATCGTTTACGGATTCGGTTACGATCCCATGCTTGAGGATTATAAGGTGGTAAGAGTTGTGTATTTTTATGGTAATGATGATGACTCGTATGATTCAGAAGTCAAGGTATACACACTAGGAACAAATTCATGGAGAAGGATTCAAGACATCCCTTATTACATTTGTTATCGAAGAGTGTCGGGGGTACTTGTGAATGGAGCTCTTCATTGGGTAGCGATTCGCAGTCCTGAATCACAAGTATCCAAATTAATCATTTCTTTTGATATTGAAAATTAGGAGTACCGAGAAGTGCCACAGCCTGACTATTTGGATGATAAGTTTCATATGAATGTGGGGGTGTTAGGAGGGTGTCTTTGCATAATCAGTAATTTCTATAAAATCCGTGTTGAGGTATGGGTGATGAAGGATTATGGCGTGAGGGAATCTTGGACTAAATTGTTCTCCATCTCGCAACCGATAGTTATAAGGTCATTTGAATACTTGAAGCTGTTATGCTTTTCTAAGAATGGTGAAATTCTACTGGAGAAGGATAACAAAGATCTAATTTTGTATGACCCAAAATGCGAAAAGACAAGGAATCTTAGGATTCGCGTTGTTCCAAATTGGTTTGAAACAGAGGCTTACTTGGGGAGCCTCATTTCACTCAAATCAGGTACTTATGTGGGACAAGGGAAAAGAAGACAAAAGAAGACGAATAGGTAAATATCTTGTTTTCTCATGTAAACTTTTTTGCACTTAAAAGTTTATTTTCACTGTTTTGACAGTCTTTATTATTAATGCAATATTTATCACTAAATTGACACAAGTGTAAATCTATTTTATGGTTTATTGAGTTTATTTCTTTGTGTTGGCTTAGAGCATCGGTTTATTTGAGTCAGTTCAAGTGCTAGGGTCAGCTTAAGTGTCTTGGTCTTCTACGTATGTAGATAGAAATAAGACCAAACAATGGTATACATCTTTTACTCATATAATAGAATGAGACTGGAGCGTTCTACTACCTGCCTTCTCTAGTTAGTCACCTTCATGCCTGTCAATATCTCAAATGTGGATCTTGTTTGTTTCAGGGATGACGTTGGACTGGTTATGAACATTGAGTAAACGGGACAAGTGGAAATTTGGAAAAAGAAAAGGGAATAGGTATAAAGAAGATATGGCTTCGACCCTTCTATATCCAAATCATCCACTAGATGGAATTGTATCTAATTGCTTTTATGTCATCTTATATGTTTTGTATGTCTTGGAACATCTGTCTGATATTCTTTCATCATCATATTATTGGACATAATAGTTGTTTTTTCTCTTTTCCATGCCTTCAAGCCATATTCTGCATAAAGTTTTATTCAACTCTCTTCACGTGGTCTTATATGCCTTGGATCATCTATCTCTGTGCACTTCTCTATATCATCTTACGTTTTGAAGAACGGAACTTCTATATCACCATTTTAATATAAAGAGTGGTTAATAATAATAAAAAATATCTCTTGCTCCATACTTTTTTGTGTCTTCATATGTTTCGAAGATCATAACTTCTACATTACTATTCTAATGTAATGCACAGAGTGGTTCCTGATTAGCAGGTGATCCCTATGCTAACTACGTGCTGCCATCTCAACAAGATTGCTCTCATCTTCACCATCTAATCTGTTGTGTTCTTTTGGCGGTTCAAACGAAGTATTACAAACAGTCCAGGAAAAGGTTGATGAATCATATGTTTAAGTTTTCTTACCTTTGGTTTCATGTTTTTAGCATCCCAGGCTGGGTCACTGTTTCTGTGAAACTTTACGAAACTCAATTGTGTGAAAATGAGAAGTTGGGCATGTCTTTGTTTAGGTCAGCAATCATAAAACTGAGTCTGATTGTTTAAGCTTTTGTTTTCCCATGTTGGCGCTCTGTTATGGCAGATCATATATCCAATGGAGGAATTTTAATATTTGGCCATGGGGTATGGTGATCTTCCTTATGGCTACTTCAGTATTATGGTGTTACATGGAGATTTCTTGTGATCTTCTCTCTCCACCCTTTTTGTTCCTCCCCTCTCTGTTCCATTAATACTCACTGAATAAGCCTTTGTGCCAGAACATATCAGATGGCATTGGATTGTTGTCTTTGTGCTCATCCTCCAGCTTGTCATCCCCTCGTAGACAGTGTCAGTTTATAAAGGTCAATATTTTGGATATCTAATCACTTGTGAATTCACCTAATGATATCAATGCTGGCTGGCCCATATACCATAGCTAATGTCATTTTATCTTTGGGAAGCTCAGTTATTCTAATCAAGTGATAATTTGTTAAAGTATTTGGTATTAATGCTTTGTGTTTCCATACCTTGAAAAACCTCTATTTTAAGACGGCTACTAGAGACACTTTATTTTGCACTTTCTGAAGTTAACCATAGCTGATTGACAGGTAATAATTGTGAATCAACTTTCTTAAGCGTGTCTTGTTTGTTTCCTATTTATTTGTTTCGGATTGTTCAAGCATATGCTTTTTTGATATTTTAGTTTCATTACTTGAATTTCTTTTTTTCATTTGGAGAGTCTGATTTGTTAAACTATTTAAGTTTGTCAATAGACAATATATTCTGTGTTGAATACTTGAATGTGATTTTCTTTCTAAGAGAATGATTGATCTTTGTTGAAATTCTAGCCTTTGTGATCAGGGATTGTAATATTTTATTTAAATCAGTAATAAGAGATGGTTTAAAGGTTAAGATCAGGACCCATCATTTATTGGGTCCCACCCATTAGAGCTTTTATGCCAAAAAACTGACCCAATTAGGTGATTCTAGGCATCTACCACTTTGTTTTTGGAGATCAACAACAATAACCGAAAACAAAACCTACGCATAGAAAGAAGAAAGAGTGAAGAAAAGGATTATTAGTAAACACGAAGATAAATATTCATGGTTGAGGATTACTATCAATCTTCCTTTTCTTTTCTTGACTTGATTCTTTTCTTTCTATAGGTGGGTACCCAAGGCTTTTGGAGCTGCAGAGAAATGCATCTTGATTTTGGGACACTATATAAGCTTTGTTGATTGTTGCACTGCTACTCAAAACTCGTTGGGATTTAAGGATTATGCAACATCAGTGAAAGTCTCTTCTGACTTTATGCGTTACATTTTAACTTCTCTTCTTTTTTGGTTTAGAAGATGTGAATAGTTTGTAAGTAATTCACACTCCAGATAAAGGTTTAGCTATAAATGACAAATCAAAAAAAAGGATGGAGTTTTCTGATCTGAGTCTTTTTTATCATACTATGATCTGTGAGCAGCATCAAGTATTAGATTGAGTCATGTAAACTAAATACCGTAAAAGCAATGTTGACACCGGAAGTTATATATCGATAGTCCCCATCTGGGGAACCTCTTAGGCCCAAAATTAACTTGATTGGATGAACCATTGTAAGTGTCCTATTTATATCCCATGCCTACTTTGTTGTTAATGCTTTGTTATAACACTACAGATGATATCACATCATTGGCCAAAATCTAAAGAGCCATGTTAGAGCAGATTGGACACAATTTTAAAGTCTCCAATGACTTGTAATCTTACAGATTTGACTTAAGGTCCATAATGCTGGATAAATTACATTCTATGGATGGGATCTACAACTAAAGAGTAAGACCCATATTTGCTTCTGCACAATAAATTTGGGCTGGGTTTAGTACTCAAAAAAATGTTTGAATTCAACGGCTAGAATCACGCCTTAAAAAGTACTAAAATCTAATGGCTAAAGATAACCAAGCACGGTGATTTTTGGTTTGAATGTCTACAGAAGGGTGGGCGTGGGCTAAACATCCATGCGGTCAGTGGGCCCAGATGGCAGCGGTGAGTAACTAAAATGGTGCTAGCTCAAACTTTACAGCTTGTTACATCTTTTTCCTTTTCAATATAATCTGCACTTTAATGCATTTCCCTTCACCCTTTCCCTTAATGTTTCTTACTAGTTTCCCTTTATCATACATTTCCCGTTTCTTGTTTCCCAGATTTGGATAGAACTTTCCTTCTCAGGCAACTATAGTTATCATACGTTTCTTGTTTCCCGATTCGGATCATATGGTGTCTTTGTTCCCTCAACCGTCTCGGGTTTGAGCCCTCTTCAAACCCCAGAAGATGCTTACACATCATATGGCTCACCAATTTCACTTATCTCTATGGGGATCGCTGGAGTAAGGTTCAGATCACTTATAATACTCGGCTCGACTATCTACAAGGGATACATTTTTATGCCTAGCTCTGTCTTTTATCCTCAAGTAAGATTCACTTATAACCTAGCTCAACTCTCTCTCACTCCCTACTTTCTTCTTCCTAAAATAATGTTTCACTTTCATTACACATGTTCATCAAGTTATAATGGTAAGTTTATTTATCGACAATTTTTAGGTAAGATCCGCTTCATGGATCCCAATCACTATGTTTGCCTCATAGTTGCCAAAAAGGGATATGAGAAACAAAATGAGAAATGGAAACGTGAAACGGCCTCTTATAATTTCATGTGATTCAGGAAGCGAGAAACAAATATATAGGAGACGTACAGGGAAGTGACAGAGAAACTATGAAGGAAAAGCATAAGGTATTACAAAAGACTCAAATAGGGTCAATTTTGTCTTTCAAAGTTCAAACTTAGAAGACCACAAAAAGGATTTCAATTTTAACTTATAAACACACAAAAAAGATGCCATTCCTAAACACATTGTATAAATTGTTAAAGCGTCGGGATCCGAGGAGTCAAATTTTTAACTCAAATGGATTTTGGAAAATCAAATAGTGGTTGATAGTGTTGAAGTTGGCATTCACTTTACCAAAGCAAAACCACCATTGGATTTCACGAAATCCACGGCCGAGAGTTTGGGTGGAAATTTGAGTCAAACTTTAGATAATCAGTACTTATTCACTTTATGTGTCCTTTTGCCACGTGCATTCTCCTGATGCTTTTGTGTTGGAGTTTGAGTGGATGATTCGTAAGTCAAGGCTCGAGAACCCAAAGCAAGGCTAGGGGTGTCGAATTCTCAGCCAAGACAATTAACGAACTACACAGGTTGGGCCTAAATGCATCAGGATTGGAAGATATTCTGGGAGCCAGTCCTTGTAGGGGTGCTAAGAGGAAACCTCGCAGGTTTTGCTAAAGACTCTTTCTTTTGGGGGTTCTTGCAGTAGTCTAGATGCATGTAAAAATTGTTTCTTGGAATGTCAGAGGCTTGGGAGACTCAACCAAGAGAGCCATGGTTAAGAGAGCTATTCGGGAGAGTGGGGCTAAGATTGTCTTACTTCAGGAGACTAAATTGGACAGTATTAGTTCGAGCCTTCTATCGGATGTCTGGGATGTTAAGGATTGTGGATGGCACGCTCGGCCTGCCATTGGGAAGTCGGGAGGGATTTTGGTTATGTGGGATGCTGCTACAATTGATGTCACAGAAGATCTTATTGGTGCTTTCTCGGTCTCATTGGCTTGCCGCTCCATCCATGACGGGTTCTGCTGGATCCTTACCAGTGTTTATGGTCCTTGCGACAGAAGCCTGAGATCTCAATTCTGGGACGAACTAGGGGACATAGCTGGATACTGGGATCTTCCCTGGTGCATTGGTGGAGATTTTAACGCCTTTAGATACTCCGTTGAGAAAAAGGGCGGATGTCGCATTAACAACAGCATGGTGAAATTCAACAACTTTGTTAGCAACTACGGCCTCTTGGACCTGCCATTAAAAGGGGGTTTATTCACGTGGACAAACAAGCAAAGCCATCTGACCCTTTGCAGACTAGACCGTTTTTTGGTTTCTGGCTCTTGGGAAGAGCACTTCCCCTTGGCTACTTAGAGGGTGCTCCCAAGACCCACGTCTGACCTTGTCCCTATTTTGCTAAGTGTGGAGGATCCTTCACCTAGACCCAAACCTTTTAGGTTTGAGCTTATGTGGCTTCTCATTCCTGATTTTGTGGATCAAGTTAGAGTTTGGTGGTCAGCTCTCACCGTCCAGGATAGGCCAGGGGCGGTGCTTCGCAAGAAAATGCAAGCTCTCAAAAAGAATCTTGTGAAATGGAATCGGGAGGTAGTAGGTCGGATTAACGTGAAGATGCAAACTATCTTGTTTGAGGTAGATGCCTTGGATAGGAAGGAAGAAGAGGTTGAATTGTCTACCGATGAGTTAGGCAAGCAGGCGGAGCTTCAGGCAAAATACCATTCGCTTGCTAAGATGGAGGAGGTGAGTTGGCGTTAGAAGTCTAGGGTCAAATGGCTGAAGGAAGGGGACGGAAACACCAAATTCTTCCATCGTATGGCGAATGCCAGAAGAAGGGTCAACCACATTGGGAGGATCGATATTGAAGGTAATAGCTTGGAATTAGAGGAAGATATTAGAAGTAGGGTGGTAGACTACTACTCCAAGCTCTACACGGAGCCTTCTTTGGCTAGACCGGAGCTGGACGGGTTGGGCTTCGATAGTATTACTCCTGAACAGAACTTGTGGTTGGAAAGACCTTTAGAGGAGGAGGAGGTTCTGAAAGCTATTAAAGATCTGGCAGGAGACAAAGCACCGGGACCTGATGGATTCCCTTTGGCGTTCTTCAGTCACTGCTGGGCAATCGTGGGAGGGGACTTCATGGCAGCAGTGGAAGATTTCTACAAGGAGGGCATTCTAGACCGTTGGTCTAACAGTACCTTTCTAGCCCTCATCCTTAAGAAGCAAGGAGCTGTAGATATTGCGGACTTTAGACCGATAAGTTTGGTGGGTAGCTTTTATAAGGTCTTGTCCAAAGTCCTAGCTACGAGAATTAGAGAAGTGCTCCCGAAAGTGATCTCTCCCTCCCAAGGGGCCTTCGTGCAGGGGAAGCAGATGCTAGACGGAGTGCTCGTGGCTAATGAGTGCTTAGACGAGCGGATCAAATCTGGGAGCCCCGGTATTGTGTGCAAAATAGACTTACAAAAGGCATATGACCACGTGAGCTGGGACTTCTTGGACTATCTCCTCGGGAGAATGGGTTTAGGCCAAGTGTGGAGAAACTGGATTCGTAAGTGCATTTCCACGGCATCCTTCTCGATTTTAGTCAACGGGTCGCCAGCAGGTTATATTCAGAGTTCGAGGGGTTTAAGGCAAGGAGATCCTCTTTCCCCCTTTCTCTTCATTATTGTGGCCGAAGCGTTGAGCAGGATGATTGATAAAGCTACCAACCAGGGGTTGTTGCATGGTTTCAGAGTTGGTAATTCAGGTCCCACTATATCTCATCTACAGTTCGCTGACGACACTCTCATCTTCCTGGAGGCTGTAAGGGATCAATGTGTTGCAATCAAGGTATTCTGGTTTGCTTTGAAGCAGTGTCGGGACTTAAGGTTAACTTCTCCAAAAGCAAAGCTTTCCCAGTGGGGGAGTCAATCGACATCCAGAATCTTGCCTCTAGTATGGGTGTGTCTGTAGCGGAACTCCCAACTTCTTACCTCGATCTTCCTCTTGGAGCTCCTTATAAGTCGAAAGTCTTATGGGACCCCGTCATAGAGAGATGCGAAAAGAGGCTAGCTGTATGGAAGGCCAAGTACCTATCAAAAGGAGGCAGGGTAGTGCTAATCAAGAGCACCCTCTCAAACATCCCCACTTATTTCTTATCTATGTTTGCCATGCCAGCATCTGTGATCAGTAGGTTGGAGAAGTTGTTCCGCAAGTTCCTATGGTTTGGTCAGATGGATAGGTCTGGCTATCCTTTGGTAGAATGGAGACTTGTGTGCTCTCCAAGGAGCGTGGGCGGCCTAGGAGTCAAGAACCTTAAAGTCATGAACCAAGCCCTGCTTGGTAAATGGCTTTGGAGATTTGCAACGGAACTGGATAGTTTATGGAGGAAGGTCGTGGCAGCCAGGTATGGAGAGGAACCGAGGGGTTGGTTTAGTTGCACCGTTCGTACCCCGTCTGGATGTGGTGTTTGGCGAGGCATTCTAAAGATGTCGGGTGTCTTCCAAGTTGGTATTCGCTTCAAGATAGGCAAGGGAGATAGAGTGAGGTTTTGGAGCGATGTGTGGTGTGGAGACAAGGCGCTCATGGAAGAGTTTCCTCAAATTTACAGACTCACGATCTGGAAAGATAGCACCGTCCAAAATAGCTCAGTGGTGGATGGATTTGGAGGCTCTTGGAACCTTAATTTGAGACGCCACCTTAATGATTGGGAGATTCCAGCTTTGGCGACTCTCATTCATAAGTTGGAAGGCGTGGTCTTGGACAACTCTAACAGTGATGCTATCAAGTGGGTGGGCAGGTCCGAAGGGCCCTTCTGAGTTCATAGCCTCTATGAGTGGGTAGAATCTACGGGTTGTCCCCTACCAGATACCCAACCTCCTCATTGGGTTCAAGACTTCCCGTCGTCCAAAGTCTGGGGATCGAAAGTTCCTTCAAAAGTCGCTTTCTTTGTGTGGTGTGCTACTCATGAGACGATCCTCACTCTGGACAACCTCATCAAAAGAAATTGGATTATGGCGAATTATTGCGTTATGTGCAAAGGGGCAGGGGAATCCGTCAACCACCTTCTCCTTCATTGTGCGTTAGTTCGTGAGGTATAGAGTATTTTCTTTGACGCCTTCGGCATTTGTTGGACTATCCCGGCCTTTGTTATGCTCACTCTTAAGAGTTGGTCAAGTAGATGCTTTTCCTCTTGTGGGCGCCGTCTTTGGAGTATTCTTCCTTTTGTGGTATGGTGGGGCCTTTGGCATGAACGCAACAGGAGGATCTTTGAAGATAAAGTGGCTTCTACCCGGAGTATAGTTATCAATATTAAGGCCCTCCTGTATTATTGGTCCAAGTTGTTTGTCGAGTGTAAGGGGATAACCTTTGAAGACATGGTTTTCTTATGAGTAGGGGTGTTTAGCTTTTCCTTTCTTTTCTTTCTTCTCTTTGTGTCTTTTTGGAGGTCTCCTCGACCTCCTCCCCTTTGTATCTCTCTTCTTTCAATATATCTTTTACCTTATCAAAAAAAAAAGGCTCGAGAACCCAAGCTAGATGTCATAGAAGCTCGATGGCTTGCGTAATATAATTATCCAAATTATCACCTTAGCAAAGGCTTCTTAATTCTTATATACCCTTTTTGTTACAACTATTGTTTCTCAATACAAGATCCTTTTCCTGCCCATCGCAAAATCCTATAAATAAGTAGGTAAACGAAATAAACATCATTTAAAAAGTAAATATTCTTAGAAAGAAAAACTAGTCAACATAATAATTGGAACGAGATTTAATAGTTTGGGAGCGATGTTCCAATATTTTGGGAGCAATGAGAAAGAAAAGATGCCGAATCGTTGGATTAGGATTTTGAAGCGGGAGCAAAACCCCTAACAAAAATTTCCAGTTACTAAGGTCCTACCCCTTATAGGTATTTATTAGTTAAGTTCCTTAGGGAGATGGGGGAAACAAGTTTATTTATCCATTTGAGAAATAGATTCTTAAGGGCTTTCCAATAAAAACGGAAGCAAAAATGGGTTTGAAATGCCAACTTAACTGGGAGACAAGTTTCCAAATGACTATGGTTTGTCCACAGAAGTAGCCAGGGTGATCTAGATGTCCAGCCAAACTTTTTACAAGCTTGTGAAATAATCAACAAACTTTTCTTACACACGTGGCAATGGAGGTGGCAAGTCCTAAGGTCCTTGCGTTTGCCATCTCACATGCTCTCCATGTGGCAAGTTTAAGCCCAATGCAGTCAATCCACCTAGTAAAATGTTTTTGAATCACATACACCAACTGTTTCTGAGGATTTGTTTTTTGCTATCTTCCCACCTGGACTATAGCAATGCCAAACAGTCCAATGTTCACCAATGCTCAATCTTATCTTCATGCACCTGTACCAAGTGAGCCCAATAGATTTGAGAGTTGAAACCATTGTAAGGCTTCGCAAAATTAGCAATGGAATCCTTTCCAAAATCATGGATACTCGATTCTCCATCCTTTGACAAACCTTTATCTTGCCAATTAGCCCCAGCTAAGGGGTTTTCTTCTTCATCATGACTAACTGAATAAGACAAACAATTCTGACAGCTATCTTTGATTTGGAGCAAAACAAGTAGAATAGGCTCAGCGAGTTGGAGAGTGTGTTATCCATACAAGAGATCTTCCAATTAAGAAGATTCATCAGCTTGATTGCAAAGAAAGGTCTACCTATCATGTTTAGTTATTTAGTTAAATCAATGAATAGTTAATGGAGCAGTTAGGATCAACCAATTCGTTGGACATGCACAGACTCACCCAAAATAGTATGTCACCCATCCATTAGGTAGTATAGAAAATGAGAATGAAAAGTATTAAATAAGATACAATTATCACTCGATAATAGACATCTTCAAATTTGTTTGGCAGATCAAAGGTTGTATTACTTTCACAACATAAAGATGATTGAACAGAGTAAAAAGGTATAGATGATCAGAAGGCATACAAAGCATACTTGACAACATTAAACAACATCAACACAGTAAGGTACAAGCCTGTGTATAAAGAAGACATCAAAACATATAAAACTCCATCCTTTTCTTTATTTTCTCCCATTTTTCTCATCCCCCATTTGCTCATTGTTGCCCCTCCACTCAAACATCAGCTCTGAGACAAGCGAGGCTCTGCACATGAAATATTTGAATGTATCAAGGTGAACTAGTGTAGGAAATGGACAGTTTTACACATGAACCACTACGTGAAGAAGATCACACATTATTTGATCCTATCCCTGTTTACAGAAATGGAAGACTGACCTTAGCCACTTGAATCTGACTCCAAATAAAACAGATACTACAAGTCAGCACAAAAGAAACTAACTCCACTATCCATAACATGACTCGATCAAATCTTAGGGGCTGATATGGACATTCTGCCATTGTCCATACCTTGAGCCAACCTAGCACTGGTCGCTCGAAGAACTCTTGCAGTCTAAACCACCTGTGTCACTTATGTCCATTTTGAGAATCAATATTTTATCTATAGCAAACGTTGATAGAAGATTTAGCTCTAAATAGAGTTGAATGAGGAAATAGGATTTATATTAATATATTTAAGATAAGGCGTTGATGATGATAAATACATTATAAAACAAAGACAATATCAATATAGTGAAATTGGAATTCTATATGGTAGATGAGTTAGAGTTCATGATGGGATACAACAGTTAGTATTACCTTATGCTTCTTTTTCCTTTAATTCTTGTTGTTGCCCCTCAACTCCATTGTCAGCCTTTGAGTGAAACTAGACTCCCCACATAAGTTACAGTTGTAAACCATTTTGAAGTACCATGATAGCTCATATACCTAATCCTTTTGTTAGAACTTGAAATACCATGAATTCTGAGATCACTAATCGTTTCGTTTTTCGAGTTGTACAAAGCTAGCTCATCATCATCATCATCATCCCCTTCTAGTAGTAGAATTTGACCATCCTTTGAAGATCCTAAGGGCTTCAAGTAACTCGGGAGTTGTCCAATGATGAATTGTTTAGTCCAAGATCCCCTCACGCCGTAATCCTTCATTGCCCATATCTCCACATGGCTATCACTGAAATTACAAAATATACAAAGGCATCCTTCCAAAACCACCAGAGTCTTGTAGAAATTCTGCTTCCCAAAGTCGGGCTCTGGCACTTCTCGGAACTCCTCGTCCTTAATATCGAAAGAAATGATTACTTCTAAGGAGAGGTCCGATCCCCTACTTCTCGCTATCCAGTGAAAAGCTCCATTCACGTATTTTCCGTTTGATCGATCACTAATGTGATAAGGAACATCTCCGAGTTCTTTCCATGAATCTGTGCTTAGTGTGTAAACCGCGACATAGGACTTAAAAGCTTTGAAGTCCGAATAATTATGATAAGAATGTAAGAACCTTGAATCATTATGATAAGAATATAAGATTCTCACAACCTTGTACTGATCAGTGGTCGAACTGTAACCAAATCCCAAAGTAGGTTGTTGGGAAAAGACACCACAGATAAGCGAACCACTTATGTTCTTGTATTCTCTGGTAGATGGGTTCCATAGGAATACCGTCTTCCAGTTAATGAATACACATAGCAAGCCGTTACAAGAACCCACTATGTTCATGCACGATGTTGAAGACTCGAATGGTAGATTGAGCTTTACTGGATAATAACATGCGTCGATGTAGTCTATGGAGAAGGGTTGGATGTTGAATAGGTTGGTTCCAGATTTAAGGATGACATTAAGATCATGGTTGTCATTCGCTTGATTGAGGTGCAATTTAACGAAATGAGGGTTCGTAACTAAATTTTGCCAGGCTTTACATACGCACCTGAATCTCAAGAGGGACTTGACGGGTTGTCTTGAAAGTATGTTGATGATGATATCGTTTGGGAGGGTCGACATCTCGCACCAACCGTTCTTATTATTCTCCATCTTCAGTTCCTTGACAAAGAGAGAATAGCAGTATCTTGCGTCTTATGTCTTGGGGAGATGTTTCTTTTGGAGAAAGGAGAGCGGAGTCTTCTATAGAGTGAGGACTCGTTTGGACATTGGAGGTTCCGAGAAAGTTAATCAAGGGAATTTTCGTGGTCGGCTTTGACCTACTGCAATCCTATGTACCCACAATTTAAAAAAGCTGAGGTTAGCTATTTTTAAATAGACAAAATTACCCTGTTTTCAAAAATTAACTACGAGAACATGTTCCACAATGCTGGATAAATTAGATTTTATGGATGGGATCTACAACTGAAGTGTAAGACCCATATTTGCTTCTGCACAATAAAATTGGGTTGGGTGGTGAAAATCACTCTTACTATGCTTTTGGCCATGTTCCATATGTTTCTATGTCTGAAAAATATGCTCAGAAAATCCAAGGATAGGTTCGCTTGAGGTTCAGAGGATGGTGGGATGTCCATGTTGGCCCCTAAGATTTCATCAAGCAACTGCCACAGCTGTTGCCTTCCATCTTTGGATAGTATATTTGGTTTCTTTGTGCCGGCTTGGACTATTTGTTTCCTTAGTCATTTCAAGTGGCTAGGGGTTAGTCTGAAGTGTGTTGGTCTTCCATGTCTGAAAAAAGCAAGGTGTGCATCTCTTCTTTATGTAATGGAATGACATGAGTATGGCTGTCCTCTTCTGAACTTATAGATCTTGCTGCATTCATATATATCACCCATATGGTTAGCAAGTCCTAGCTACTTGGTTCTGATTTTCCATGGTTCCCAGAAGAACTGGAATTTATTGGTAAACACATTTCTCCACCGTTTCCCCATTTTTGGGAAATGTGTCGGAAAGTTTAGGGGAAACTCTCGGACAGTACTGGGTGAAGCATGCAGTGAGGACTTGGAAAATGACTGGGAAACATATTTTTCAATAGGGTCGCGATGTAACAAGCTGTAGCTCAAAACTTTTGGTTTGAGCTAGCACCTTTTTTTGTTACTCACAGCTGCTATCTGGGTTTTTTTTTTTGTTAGTCAGCTGCCATCTGGGCCCACTAACTGCAGTAGACATTTACACAAAAAATCAGCTTGTTTGATGATTTTTAGCCTTGGTTTTAGTACTAAAAAATGGTTGAATTCAACGGCTAGAATCATGGTGATTTTTTGGTGTGTCTACAAAAGGGTGGGCTAAACATCCATAGTGGGCCCAGATGGCAGCGGTGAGTAACAAAACTGCTGCTAGCTTGTTACATCTTTTTCCTTTTCAATATAATCTGCGCTTTAATGCATTTCCCTTCACCCTTTTCCCTCAATGTTTCTTACTAGTTTCCCTTTATAGTTATCATACGTTTCTTGTTTTTGGATAAAACCTTTCTTCCCAGGTAAACAATTGAACATAAAGATCAAAGGATGTATTACTTTCACAACATAAAGATCACTGAACAGAGTAAAAAGATAGAGATGATCGGAAGGCATACAAAGCATACTTGTCAACATTAAACAACATCAACATAGTAAGGTACAAGCCTATGTAGAAAGAAGACATCCAAACAAATAAATTAAACTCCCATCTTTTTCTTTATATTCTCCCATTTTCCTCATTGTCGCCCCTCCACTCAAACGTCAGCTCTGAGACAAGTGAGGCTCTGCACATGAAATATTTGAATGTATCAAGGTAAATAAGTGTAGGAAATGGACAATGTTACTCATGAACCACTACATGAAGAAGATCACACATTATTTGATCCTATCCCTATTTACAGAAATAGAAGTTCGACCTTAGCCATTGAACTTGACTCCAAATAAAACAGATATTACAAGCCAGCACAAAAGAAACTAATTCCACTATCCATAATATCAAAGGAAACAACAGGACTCGATCAGATCTTAGGGGCCGATATGGACATTCTGCCATTGTCCATACCTCGAGCCAACCCACCACTGGTCACTCAAAGAACTCTTCAGTCTAAACCGCATGCGACAACTATGTCCATTTTGAGGATCAATATTTTATCTATAACAAACGTTGATAGAAGATTTAGCTCTAAATAGAGTTGAATCATGAAATATGATTTAGAGTTCATGATGGGATACAATAGTTAGTTTTACCTTAAGCTTCTCTTTTGACAAATTCTTGTTGTTGCCCCTCGATTCCATTGTCAGCCTTTGAGTGAAACCAGACTGCCCACATAAGTTACAGTTGTAAACCAATTCAAATTACCATGAATGCTTCTATACCTACTCTTTTCGTTACAACTTGAAATACCATTTATTCTGAGATCCCTAATCGTTTTGTTTTTTGAGTTGTACAAAACTAGCTCTTGATCCTCTCCTTCTAGCAGTAGAATTTGACCGTTCTTTGAAGATTCTAAGGGTGTCATATATCTCGGTAGTCCAATGATGACCTGTTTAGTCCAAGACTCCCTCACTCCATAATCCTTCATTACCCATATCTTCAAACGGTTATGACCGAAATTACCAAATATACACAGGCATCCTTCCAAAACACCCAAAGTCTTGTAGAAATTCTGCTTCCCAAAGTCGGGCTGTGGCACTTCTCGGAACTCCTCATCCTTAATATCAAAAGAAATGATTACGCCTAAGGAGAGATCTGTTCCCCTCCTTCTCGCTATCCAGTGAAAAGCCCCATTCACATATTTTCCTGATGATCCATCACGAATGTTATAAGGAACATCTCCAAGTTCTTTCCACGAATCTGTGCTTAGTGTGTAAACCGCGACATAGGACTTAAAAGCTTTGCAGTCCGAATAATCACGAATGGAATATGAGAAACTCGAATCATCACGATAAGAATATAAGATTCTCACAACCTTGTATTGATCAGTGGTCGGACTGTAACCAAATCCCAAAATAGGTTGACGGGAATAGACACCAGGGATAAGTGAACCACTTATGTTCTTGTATTCTCTGGTAGATGGATTCCATAGGAATACCGTCTTCCAGTTAATGGATACGCATAGCAAGCCGTTACAAGAACCCACTATGTTCATGCACGGTGTTAAAGACTCGAATGGTAGATCGAGCGTTACTGCATCACAACATGCATCGATGCAGTCTATGGAGAAGGGTTGGAGGTTGAATAGGTTGGTTTCAGATTTAAGGATGACATTAAGATCATGGTTGTCATTCTTTTCATTCGCTTGATGTTGATTTAAGTGCAGCTTAACGAAATGAGGGTTGGTAACTAAATTTCGCCAGGCTTTACGTACGCACCTGAATCTCAAGAGGGACTTGACGGGTAGTCTTGAAAGTATGTCGACGATGATATCGTGTGGGAGGGTCGACATCTCGCACCAACTGTTCTTGTTATTCTCCATCTTCAGTTCCTTGGCAAAGAGAGAATAGCAGTGTCTCGCGCCTTCTGTCTTGGGGAGATGTTTCATTTGGAAAAAGGAGAGCGGAGTCTTCTATAGAGCGAGGACTCGTTTGGACATTGGAGGCTCCGAGAAAGTTAATCAAGTGAATTTTCTTGGTCGGCTTTGACGTATTCCCATCCTATGTACCAAAGACCTGATCACCGAACCAGAGAGAGGCAGAGCACGAGTAAAACTTCTATAACAACTACTTGTAAATCACACAATCACAAGCCAATGAGTTCTCGGCAGCACGTACACAAGTGCTTTGCAACGTACCCATGTGCTTTCCTTTGAGGTGTACGTGCCGAGAATTCATTGGCTGTGATTGTGTGATTTGCAACTTTGTTGCCTAAGACCAGTTTAAGAATAATTTGAGGCGTCCTATCGTACAGAAGTCACTTCAATTGCCACGTAGTACCTTTTAGGCACACTGGCCGGCGAGTAAGTAAACTGAGTAAAACTTACCTGACCACCGGTGGTCTGGTAGCTACCAGACCACACACAAGTTGTTGGACGCGTGTCCACTGTACGTTGGAAGGTCGCATCGGCACGGGCCACTCCAAACTCGTCTCCTCCTCTGGTTAACTGGTACGTTAAAAATAAAAAAAAAGGTCAGTTTAACACTCGCCAAACAAAAATCCCGAGTAAGGCTTTGATGACAAAGTACAATAGGAGGCACATGTCATACTCTTAGAGGACTCTGACCGTATGGATGTTTTTCAAATCACTATATGGACCTACAAACAAAAAATCAGCTTGATTTGTGATTTCAAACCTTTGGATCTTTGCACCTCAAAAATGGTCAATAATGCTCAAATTTCCCACGGTTAAAATCAACCCATGAAAACAATTCCAATCCAACACCTAGAAATCACTAATCGGGCTGATTTTAGGTCTGTAGGTTCACCTAATGATTGGCCAAACATCCATACGGTCAGAGTCCTCTAAGAGTGTTCCACGTGGTTCGTATTGTGCCCTGTCATCGGCCTTGATGACCGGATCGTGTCATCAAAGTTTCAAAAATCCCTTTTCCCTGTTGAAAAGATGTAACAAGCCTGAAACTGTTTCAAATGCGGAAGCACGATTTTTGGTACTCTCTACTGTCGTTTGGGCCCACTGACCGCATGGATGTTTATCCCACCCCTTGGTGGATATACAGACCAAACATCACCCCGATTGGTAATTTATAACCATTAGATTTTAACACTTTTTAGCACCTTTTAAGGCGATCTTATAGCTGTTGAATGCAACCATTTTCTGAGTACTAATACCAACGGCTAAAAATCATTAAACGAGCTGATTTTTGGTATGAATGTCTATTAAGGGGTGGGCTAAACATCCATGCGGTCAGTGGGCCCAGATGGCAGCGGTGACTACCAAAAATGCCGCTTCCACAAATGAAAAGGTCTCAGGTATATTATTACATCAGGACCCTTCCCTGTTTCAGAATCCCGGGCCAAGCAAAACTCTTTATCCCGCCAACTCGTGGGTAACAAAGAAAAGCTCATGGGGAAGCTCTTCAGAAGATTTCTCCTCATCTTCTCCGGGTATTTCTCCGTTATTATGCGGAGGTAAGTTAAAATAAAGAAAAAAGAATAGAATTTCTGGGGTCAGGGACTCAGATCGGGGGACAACTATTTTTTGACAACCATTTTGGCGGACCCACGTAGAAGATGAATCATTGGCTGATTTTTGGTGAGGAGAAGAGAGGTATAGACTCGAGAGATTTTCGTTTTGCGGGACACCGGTGATAAAGGGAAGAGATTACAGCTTCTGAGTAAAACTTCTGCAATAAGCCAGTCACAACGCACAATTTGAGCCACGTGGCACGCTCTAAGAGGAAGCTTACCGTATGGATGTTTGGCCAGTCTCTCGGTGGACTTGCAAACCAAAAATCAGCGTGATTAGTGATTTACAACCTTTGGATCTTTGCATCCAAATAACGCTCAATAATGCTCAAAGTCCAACGGTGAAAATCAATCCAGGAAAATAATTCTATCCTACGCTTAGATGCTAATGATCAGGTTTAGTTTTGGGTTGTAGGTCCACCTAGTGATTGGGCGCCAAACATCCATACGGTCAGTGTCCACTAAGAGTATGCCACGTCGTTCATACAGTGAGGTTTTTTTTTTTTTTTAAACTTCCTCTTTAGCTTTTCCTTTTTTTTTTTTTTTAACTTACCAGTTAACCAAAGGGGAGTGGCTCGTGCCGATATGACTTGCCACCGGACAGTAGACACGGCGTCCAACAGCTTGTGTGTGGTCTGGTAGCTACCTGACAACAGACGCAGTCCTCGGCACGTGGATGTCGTATGGACTGACAAATAAATCCTCACCAAACACGTAGGCAGATGAGTTTTAAAAAAGAAAATTACATTTTTAAATACAAAAAGCAAAAAGACCTTGGCATACGTGCTGAGTACTGCGCCTGTTTCGCCGTAAGAAATCCATGTGCCGAGCACCGCGCCTGTCATCAGGTTGCTACCAGACCACCCGTGGTCAGGTAAGTTTTACTCCTGGCCGGCTCATGGAATGTAGAACTTGCCTGACCACCGATGGTCAGGGAAGCCCTGACCAACTATAATATGAGCCACATGGTACATTCTTAGAGGACGCTGACCGTATAGATGTTTGGCCAATCCCTAAGTGGACCTACAAACCAAAAATGAGCCTAATTAGTGATTTCAAACTAACTTCATGCACAAAAACAAAGACCTGAAAAAATGAGAGATGATCGTCTTCTATGGAATATAGAATGAGAACTCGATTGGAGATTTGGAGGCTCCGAGAAAAATTAACCAAGGAAATTTTCACGTGCGGCTTTGACGTATCCCCATGTTATATTCGAATTTGATGTACGCCAGGTGTAAAACTTCCATCACCCCAGGTGTAAAACTTCGCTGACCGTCCATGGGTCACCGAAGTTATGACCACCCACAATATGAGCCACATGGCACATCTTAGAGGATGTTGACCATACGGATGTGTGACCAATTCCTAGGTGGATCTGCATATAAAAAGTCAGACTGATTAGTGATTTCAAACCCTTAGATCCTTGTACCCAAATTATGGTCAATAATGCTCAAATTCAAATGGTTAAAATCAATCCATGAAAATGACTCCAATCCAACGCTTAGAAATCACTAATTAGGTTTATTTTTGGTTTGTAGGTGTACCTAGGGATTGCCTAAACATCCTTACGATTAGCGTCCTCTAAAAATGTGCCACGTGGGAGGTCATCGGCTTCGCTGACCATGGCGGTCATGGAAGTTTTAGCTAGGATCCAACGTCATTGAACGTTGTTGACAAACAAATTTTTTTTTGGGTATTTTAGTAACACCTCCTGAAATTTGGAGTAATTAGCAATACCCCTTAATACTTTCAAACTTTAGGATTACCCCTCTTGACCTAGTTTAACCATCATTTGACCTAAACTGTGACATGCATCATGCCACTACAACAAATTTGGCTTATAGCGACGGATTTTTAGCGACAGCCAGGCAAAACCGTCGCTACATATTAATATAGCGACGAATATAAACATCTGTCGGTATAGTCTTTTGGCGCCCAAAATACACTGATCTATAGCGACGGTCAGATGAAATCCGTCGCTAAATAGTATTATAGCGACGGCTAAAGCGTGACCCCCTCTATAAGGTATTATTACCGACGGTCTCGACCGTTGCTATATACTACTTATAGCGAGGGTCAGGTTGTGGCTGTCAGTATAAGGTTGAGTATAAATAAAAAAAATTTGGGTTTTCGCAACCCGCGCGAAATCCCCTTCTCCATCCTCTCTCCTAAAACCCCCTTTGCCTCTCCCAGCCGAAACCCCATTTCCCATCTCCTCCACCCGAAACCCCCTTCCCCTCTCCACCCCCGATGGCATACACCGTTTATTCGTGTGGACGCCTTCGGCCGTTGACGCCGTTTGTCTTCTCGGCCGTCGATCGTGCTTCGTCAAGCGGTAACAGGTATGTTTTGATTAGTTTTTTTATTTTTATTTTTTCTGTTATATATCTCCTTCCCCAACTTACCTCATGGTTGTTTTTACCACTCCTTAGTGGATATATACACCAAAAATCACCCTGATTCATAATCTCTAATCCCATTTATTTTTTAAACCCTCTTTTGAGGGTTTAGGGTGGATATTTGAGAGAAAACCCCTGAAAACGACTACAATCCAACGCTTAGAAATCTCCGATCAAGCTAATTTTTGGTCTGTAAATTTATATATTGGTTCCAGTTCCTTTTGGTTTGGTTCCAACATCAAACCATCGAGATTCACTGTTATTGTTGGTTCATTTTCAGTTTTGGTTTCAGTTTCAAGCTGTAGCTCACTCTTTTGGCGTGAGCTAGCACCATATTTGTTATTCACCGCTGCCATCTGGGCCCACGAACCGAACGGATGTTTAGCCCACCCCGTGGTAGACATTCATACCAAAAATCAGCTTGTGTGATGATTTTTAGCTGTTGGTTTTAGTACTAAAAAAAGGGTTCAATTCAATGGCTATAATCACGCCTTAAAAAGTACTAAAAAATCTAATGGCTGGAGATTACCAATCATGGTGATTTTTAGTGTGTATATCCACCAAGGAGTACACAGGATTTACAGTCGGGCCTGTCAATAGCCAACATGCTTACATACCCAGACATGTTGCTTGTTTTCTGTTATATTTCTGTTATATTCCGTTATTTATTTATTGATAGCACCATTTTTTTTCCGTTATTGTCCTATTTTGGTGTACCCATATTGAAGATGAATCAATGGCTAATTTTAGTAGGTGGATACTAACCGTAAGGATGTGTGTGGCCAATCCCTAAGCGGACCTACAAACCCAAAAATAACCCTGATTAGTGATTTCTAAGCGTTTGATTGAGTTATTTTCATAGATTGATTTTAATCATGGGATTTTGAGCATTATAAACCATTATTTGGGGAACAAGGATCCAAAGGCATGAAATCACTAATCGGGCTAATGTTTGGTTTGTAGGTCCACCTATGTTAAATCCTGTATGAGTGAATGATCACATGGACTGAGGTCCAATAGCTAGAATCACACTTTAAAAAAATGTTAAAATCCAATGGCTAGAGATTTCTAATTAAATTGATTTTGGGTCGGGTTCCGGTGACCAACATTTTTTACCAACACCTTAGCTGCGTTTTGGGGAGGATGATCTCCTCACCATATAGATAACCGCAACAAAAAACCAGCCCATTCTTAAATTTCTAACCCCGTCAAATCTGGTTTTCAAGTTACACGGTAAAAATCGACGTTCCATAATTCTTTAACTTCTAAACCAGTCTATGAATATCCGAATAATTTGAATTTTTGTGAGGATGATCTCCTCACCATAGAGATCATCTTCACCCAAAATCAGCCATTGATTCATCTTCTATGAGGGTGCACCAAGGTGTTGGTCAAAAATGTTGGTCACCGGAACCCGACCCATTGATTTTTGGTAAAAATATCTACTAAGGATGTGCAGCATGGGTATATACCTTGTTTCAAGATTCACTTTAGTTTCAATGCACTACTCAATCTTTGGAATTATTTTTTCTTTGTTCTCAATCTTTGAGTTGTATTTGCTTTGGCTGCCTCAATTAGTGATTTCAATACTTTGCTTGCCTTTCATATTGCTACTTGAAGATCTTATGAATTTTTTTTACCTAAGGATTCGCTTATTGGTTGAAGTATGATTTATGCATGTTGGGAATTGTTGGAATTATTTCCTTTGAATTTTGCTAATAGTAATGCTTGTACATGTGGGATGATATAAATTTGAATTGTGCACACACACACACACACATCATGCATATATATGCATTAAACCTTAGATCTTCCGTTCAAAAATCACTTTATGACAATTATGTGGCTTATCACCTATTTGGGATACATTAGTTGTAAACTATGACGTTTGGTTCTCATTTGAGACTAAATTCAAGTGAACAACTTTTTTGTCTTTTTGGTGATAAGGAGTAATTGTCTGCTGTTGATTCTTGAATTGTCCCTTTGGACAGTTTGGGAATGCATAATCTCTGGTACAGTCAGTAGTTAAAGTGTTTATTTTCATTTGTAGGACAGTTTCGGCGAGCATTCCTCTTGTTCTCTCAGTACATATTTAGACAAGGTGACATGTTTGCCCCTAGTCTAAGTCGTGTACTTAGAGAACTTTGGGAAAATGCTACCGAAATTTTTCTTCAAAGAGAAATAATCACTTGGCTATTGAGTGTACTCGAGATTATGCATTCCTGAATGTGATAGGATCAACCCACCCTTTAAAGAGGAGATATGAAGCATGATGCATGTGCATTTGAGTTATGTGTGACAATATGCTTAATTTCGGTTGAAGGTGACGTCATTTTGAATGAGATATGCCGATGGATAAAAGTTGGGTTGGGAAGCCAAGAAATAGCCCCGAGTATCTAAACGGAGTAGGACAATTCTTGGATTTTGCATTTTCTCGTTCAGAGTACGGAGACAAGATCAAGTGTCCATGAAGAAAATGTTGTCATGCGTTTCTGAAGGATCAACTAGAAGTATATTGGGACCTAGTATTGATTGGGATAATACCAGATTATATCGTCTGGTTGTACTATGGGGAGTATGATAATGAATATATGAGTGATGAGGCTGACGAGGGTGATGATATGCAAGGAATGTTACAAGATGCATATGGAATGACAAACTTTGATCGTGAAGAGGAGAATGAATTGAATGAGACTAGATCGACTGAGCCAAATCCGGAAGTAGATAAATTTTATGAATTGTTAAAGGATGCCGAGATTGAACTGTACCCAGATTGCACAAAATTTTTAAAATTATCTTTTATTGTACAGTAGTTACACTTGAAGTGTCTTAACGGATGTAGTAACAAATCATTCGACATGTTGTTTGAGTTGTTAAAGGAGGCACTTTCTGTTGGTGAAACGTTGCCCAGGAATCATTATGAATCCAAAAAGATCCTTTAGGATCTTGGGATGCATTATACGAAGATAGATGCATACCTGAATGACTGCATGCTATACTGGAATGAGCATGAGACCGCAAATAAATGTGTCGTATGCCGATAGCACATGCCACCCACTATCTATATAACAAATGATTGTTGTTTTCTTACACCCCCCTCCCAACCCCATCTTATATGGCTTCAACAATGAGTGGCTGAGATCCACTATGCTTCATATCGATTGCTGAGATTAACTCCCACCCGATTTTGACAAACACTTTATTGGAAAGTGCCACCCACCCATATATCAAGACAACTCAGTTGTATTCTCTTATCGTATCCATCCATCTAATGTGGATGGTTAGATACAGAGTGGTTGAGATCAAAGCCATTAATCTAATGTGGACGGTTAGATTTCAGCTACTCAATCCGCCACATTTGACCTCAATTTATTGAAAATTTAAATTTCAACACTGTTATTTTTTGTTATTTCTATTATTTTCCCATTTCTCCTTTCTGTGCATTACAATCCGTTATAACAGCCGTTATAATGGAAAAAATGGTAACGCCCCAGTCCGTTATACCGTTTGAGTGCCGAAGGCACCCAATTTTTGCAAACGCTTTTGTCGGAGAGTGCCGTGGGCATGGGCCATTTACTATTCTATATAACAAAACACATTAGTTGTCTCCCTACTTATACCTCCTCTTATAAGCATCAACAAAAGAAGGCCCTAGATCTAATCCTCCCCCAAATGGACGGTGGATCTCTGCCACTCAACTGATTTTGGCAAATTCTTTGTCGAGGAGTGCTGATGCACAGGGCACCCGCTAGTAAGATGTAAAATAGCAAAAAGATATAGATGATCAAAGGCATGCAATGCATACTTGACATCAACATAGTCAGAAATGTACACATTAAACAACATCAACACAATAAGGAATGTACAAGTCTGTGTATAAAGAAGATATCGAAAAAGATAAAACTCCATTATTTTCTTTATTTTCTCCCATTTTTCTCCTTCCCATTTGCTTATTGTCGCCACTCCACTCAAACATCAGCTCCTGAGACAAGTGAGGCTCTGCACATGAGATACTTAAAATATGAAGGTAAACAGAGTGGAGGAAACGGAGGGTGTTACTTATGAACCATTACACGAAGAAGAGATGCACACATTATTTGATCCAATCCTTGTTTATAGAAATAGAAGGCTGACCTCTGCCAGTTGAACCTGACTCTAAGGCCGTGTTTGATTGCACGGAAAATTTTTCCGAGAAAATATATATGGGATATGCCTTAAATGGCTGATTGATTGCAACTGATAACACATTCCAATCATATGAGAAAATAAAGGTGTATTTTCAGGTGGAAATGAATTCTCACCTATCTCAATGTGAAATGAATTCCGGGCTTAATAGGAAAAATTATCCAGATTTAAATGGCTTGTTAGGAAAAATTATACATATTTATACTGGCTATCTAACAATGGACAGTTGTGTTTTCCCATGGAAAATGCAATTTTCCCACTTGGTAATCAAACACGGCCTAAATAAAATAGATAGTACAAGCCAGCACAAAGAAACCAACTCCACTATCCATAACATCCAAGGAAACTGAAGGAGTACTAGTTACTCTCAATCAGATCTTATGGGCCAACATGGACATTCTGCCAGTGTCCATACCTCGTGCCAACCAATGGTGTCAATCAATGAACAATTGCAATCTAAAATGTCTGTAACAACTATGTCCACTTTGAGAATCCATATTTTATCTATAAAAAATGTCGACAGAAGATTTATCTCTAAATAGAGTTGAATGGCGAAATAGGATTCATTTTACTACTTAACATAACGCATTGATGATTATATAACAAAGACAACATCAAAATAGTGAAAGTAGAATTCTATATGGTTGATGAGTTAGAGTTCATGATGGGATACAATAGTTAGTTTTACCTTGAGCTTTTTTTTTACCTTCATTCTTGTTGTTGCATGCCCCTCAATTCCATTGTCAGCCTTTGAGTGAAACCAGACTCCCCACATAAGTTACAGTTTTAAACCGATTTGAATTACCATGATATCTGGTATACCCAGTCCTTTCGTTACGCCTCGAAATACCATTAATTTTGAGATCCCTCATCGTTTCGTTTTTCGAGTTGTACAAAACTAGCTCTTGATCCTTCCCTTCTAGTAGTAGAATTTGACCATTCTTTGAAGATCCTAAGGGCTTCAAGTATCTCGGTAATTGTCCAATGATGAACAGTTTAGTCCAAGACTCCCTCACGCCGTAATCCTTCATTGCCCATATCTCCACATGGTTATCACTGAAATTATAAAATATACAAAGGCATCCTTCCAAAATCACCAAAGTCTTGTAGAAATTTTGCTTCCCAAAGTCGGGCTGTGGCACTTCTCGGAACTCCTCATCCTTAATATCGAAAGAAATGATTACTTCTAAGGAGAGATCCGATCCCCTACGTCTCGCTATCCAGTGAAGAGCTCCATTCACGTATTTTCCCGATGATCGATCACGAATGTTATAGGGAACATCTCCGAGTTCTTTCCATGAATCCGTGCCTAGTGTGTAAATCGCGACATCGGATTTAATAGCTTTGTAGTTCGAATAATTACGAAAAGAATATAACATTCCCAAATCATCAGGAAAAGAATAAAAGATTCTCACAACCTTGTATTGTTCAGTGGTCGGACTACAACCAAACCCAAAAATAGGTTGATGAGAATAGACACCACGGATAGGTGAACCAATTATTTTCCTGTATTCTCTGGTAGATGGATTCCATAGGAATATGGTGTTCCAGTTAATGGATCCGCATAACAAGCCGTTACAAGAACTCACTACTCTCATGTACGAGTTCGGAAATTCGAATGGTAGATCAAGCTTTACTGGATCACAACATGCGTCGATGCAGTCTATGGAGAAGGGTTGGAGGTTGAATAGGTTGATTCCAGATTTAAGGATGACATTAAGATCATGATTGTCATTGTTTTCATTCGCTTGATTGAAGTGCAGTTTAACGAAATGAGGGTTGGTAAATAAATTGCACCAGGCTTTACATACGCACCTGAATCTCAAAAGGGATTTGACGGGTAGTCTTGAAAGTACGTCGACGATGATATCGTGTGGGAGGGTCGACATCTCGCACCAAGTATTCTTCTTCGTCTCCATCTTCAGTTCAGAGAGAATAGTGGTGTCTTGCGCTATTTGTCTCGAGGGAAGATGTTTGGCCTAGAAAAATGGTGAGAGGAGTCTTCTATGGAGTGAGGACGAGATTGGACATTGGAGGCTCCGAGGAAATTAACCAAGGGAATTTTCTTGGTCGGCTTTGACGTACCCCCCCCCCCCCCCCCCCCCTGGCCGGTTCGAAAGAGCTGACGTCATTAACTGTACTTGACTACCAAGATTGGGCCATGCATTCAAGGGGTCAGCGGATCAAAAAGAGTTTGACACATGGAAATTTGAGGGACTTTTGCATCAAAAATTTGATGCAAAGTTCTGTATCCCCAGTTTGAAAAAGTTGATGTCATGAACTGTACTTGACTAACAATTTTTCTAAAAGAAACAAATATACCCTAACATGTGGGGCATTGCAAATTCTTAAATTATTCACGAATAATTCCCGAATCGATATTGTTCAAAAAAACATGTGGGGCATCTCACTCATTTTTAAACGTGGCCGAATTATTCTCGAATAATTCAGGAACATTTCCAAACTTTTCCAAATTGTTCAGTTTTGAACATGATAAATCATTTTATAAGACAAAAATTTGGCAATGTCTAGCTTTTTATTTTTTCTTCTTTATTTTAAAACTATTTTTGTTGATTTTTTAACGCATTTTTTAATAGCAAACCCGAATTGTACTCGAACATTATCCGTACTGTATTTTTTTCACTTTGAATTGCTAACTATGGGTTTTTACCAAAACTTGACCCTAAATCAAATAGATCTTGACGGGAGACTGTTAGGGGTCAATAATGCCGCTCCCTAAGTGCGCTGTAGGGATCTGGAGGTGCGATGTCGATCACCGTTAGAGTTAAAGACTCACGGGATCAAATCGCAGAATGGGCCGTGGGTACGAGGTCATCGCCATTGGAGGTTACGGGATTGAATTGTGGAGTACCGCAGTGTGTGATGTCGATCATGGTATACCAAAAAAATGACTTTCTCTGGTGGAAACGTTTACATTTACCAGCGGCTTTAAACCGCCGTTGTGGTCCGGCAGTTTAAAAGTGCCGAGGAGAGCAACAAAACCGCCGAGCATTAAACCCAAAAAATAAAATAAAAAAGTGGGCGCGAACAGATTCGCGCCTTGCCCTTATATCTCTCCACTTTCCCATTTTCTCTTGTTCCCTCTCAAATCTCTCTCGCTCTCTCCCTCTCTCCCTCTCTCTCCCTCTCAGGTCTCAATCTCTCTCACTGTCCCTCGACAGTCCTCGTCGCCTTCAACGATGCCCTCGTAGTCACCCTTTCAGGTATCACTTTATCTCTCCCTTTCAAGTAGATCTTTCTATCAGTCACCCTTGTCGTTTCCGAGTGGTTTTGGGTTAGATTAGGTTAAGACTTTTGTTCTTTTCATGGTTACCTGCTAATCGAACGGACTTTAGTAATTGATTTGTGGAATTGATGACGAAAGATGGAGAAACCCTTGTTTAAGGTATTTTGTCCTGTTATTTGAAGCCAACTATTGAATTTGATCTAGAAATTCTATATTTTCAGGGATGTTTAAGAAAATATTGTGGTCGTCTTAATGGGATTTCTGGTGTGGGTTTATCAGGCCATCCAACCTCCACCGCCCAAGGTTTGTAGCTCTCCAGATGGCCCACCTGTTACTGCACCAAGAATAAACTCAGGGATGGAAGACATTTGGCCTACAAAGAGAATGGTGTCCCTAAAGATAAGACCAAGTATAGAAGATTATCTTTGTTCATGGCTTCGACTCTTACAGGCACGATGTGAATCATGCATTGCCCTTTGGAGCTGCCTCAAGTACGTCGCTCAAGTATGGTACGTAGCAGTGTTTTTGCTCAACTTGATTCAAGTTCAATGTTCACGCATATGTCTAGCAGTATTTCTATCTCTTTATACCTGTGCTAGCATATTAATGCAAAGTCGGTAATTTTGATCTAAATCCCATAATCCATAGGCAGCAATCATAGTATTTTCTCTATGCAAAAGAAAATGTACATATGTAAAGTTTAATTAGTTTGAGGTTTATGGACATAGTGAGTTTGTTTAGTTGCTTGATATCTATATCTACATTTTATAATGTTTAGTTTCAATCGGTCTCAAGCGGTAATATTGGAATGCTGGCATGCTAGTGAGTTGACTCGATTAGTTTTGAAATGCTGGTTTATACCCAAGCCTTTTACCTATAACCGATAAAGTTAGGCAAGAGCAAACATAGAGATAATTAATAGTGCAAATAGTCTGAATGGTAATCCTATTTTTGTCTATTAATCCCCTTGTTAATTGCATCTATGCCATCTCTTGCTACTTATATTAAATTCCATCTCTTTGAACTCTTTATGTAAGGTCATAAGGAAAGTCAACCCATCCAATATGTAATTACCGGCCAACTAAATACAATCACTACTGACGGTTAAGTACCCAACAAATTGTGTTTCATTTTTGGAAAATGCTACCCCACGGAGAATACTTGGACATAAAAATATATGGTTGAGGCAATTAGACCATTGGATTCAAAAGATCCACGGTCCAACAAGCAACAACTGCAAAAGGATAAAATAGTTGTTGCCTCGTGGACGTGGATCTCTTGAATCCAGCGGTCCAGTACTTATCCATGTGGTAGCACGAACTTTTTACGAAACAACACAGCCCGTGTGAAACTATGTTGCACAAAACAATTCAACATATAGGATTGATGCAAAATGATGTATAAACTTGAGTAAAACTTTGCTCACAAGCCGATCACAGCCCACAATACGAGATACGAGGCACACTCTTAGTGGACGCTGACCATATGGATGTTTGTCCAGTCCCTCGGTAGACCTGCAAACCAAAAATCAGCCTGGTTAGTGATTTACAACCATTGGATCTTTGTACCCAAACAACGCATAATAATGCTCAAATTCCTACTATTAAAACCCATGAAAATAACTTCAATTCAACGCTTAGAATCACTGATCATGTTTATTTTTGGTTTGTAGGTCCACCTAGTGATTGGCCAAACATCCATACGGTCAGCGTCCACTAAGAGTGTGCCACATGGGTCATATTGTGGGGTGTGAGCGAAGGTTTTCTCATTTCAATGATTCAAAAAAATCTCATTTATAAAATTAAGAAAAGAAGATACACTGGTGGTGGGTGATGCTTTTGTGTACTTCTCTTCTTAGGGGAACATTGATGAGTTTTTTTTGGAGTAATTCTCTTCTAATGGGTACTTCTCTTTCGTTACTTTTTTTTTTTTTTGTTTTCTGTCCATAGGTAGTTATGTACCTATGTTTTGGATGCATTTAGATTAACCTATTTTGTTGGAGATCGACAAATTAGCTAGTGTTCATCTCAATTATATGTTTAGGCTTCAAAGGAAGTTCAAATGTGACGTTTATTCCCCCTTGTTAGGTACTGTTATGAGGATGAAAATATAATTAAGAAAGCTTGACTTGATGAATTTTGCCAAAATTATGAACTAATAAATAGAACCTGATTTTCATTTGTGCCCAAGTCAAGTTGAAAAGAAAAGTTTTTCTATGAGAGTTGAGTTTTTCCTTTTCTTTAGGCAAGTGGTTAGTGATCAATGTGCAAAGGCTTGTTGGTATAAATGCACCAAAACATGACTTTTTTAACTTGTTAATGCTAGCCAAAACAACACATTAAGTTCTTGACCGAGTAATAGATATAACATGTTGGGAAATTAGACTTGGGCTGTTAGGTAAGCGAAGACTGGTGGGGATAGGGTTCTTCTTTGATCTGAAAGTTTAGTTGATAATTGGGTCATGGAGTTGGGTCACAAGGCATATCAACAAGGATTCTCGCAATTCTATATTGGACAATATGTAATGTGGACTTGGATACAGAGTGTTAGTGTAACAAATTTGATATACTGACATGTTAGTATACTTTATCTTTATGTTGTAAGATTCATGCGGTACTTAAAGTGACTGTCACCCAGTAGTTATTGTTGTTTACCACCTCTGATATTTCGTAAAGTGGGTTTCAGCACACAGCAGTTCAAGTTTCTAATTTGAGTCAAGCTTCTATAAATTACAAGCCTTACTATAGGTAGGTTAGAAGGATGTCAAATAGCATGAGATGGTAGATTTCCATAAGTTAGAAGCATGTCAGACGATGATTCCATTGCTTCTCACAAACCCTGACCAAAAAATCTCCTCTCTCTCTCTCACACACACATGGACGCACAACGATTTTCATTCTTAAGGTATTATTTGAAAAATCGATGACATCTTATTGGGTTAGGGTTTCTAGTTTATATTTTTCAGAGCTATTAATGGTTAGGGTTTGGTGTTGTAGTGTTGCAGATGCGATCAACGGTCGTTCTCAAATCATCTTCTTATGTTAGTGATTTTCTTTTCTTTTTTAACTGATGATTTCTTTTAGGAACCAGACCAATTTTTTAGGAACAAGAACCAAAAACATTGGTCTGAACAATTCCTTCCGACATTCAGGCCAAGAGCTAATGCTCATTATAGATCTTATTGTGGGTTGTTACTTTATTTGTTTCCCCTTGTGTTTGGTATAGATCTTATGGTGGGTTATTACTTTATTTACTTCCCCCCTCTTTTTGGTTAGATGCTTGCTGTAGTTTTTTTTTTAAACAAGTGCTCTTCATTTAGCTTAGATTTCCATGGAATTGCTCATTGTTGAAAACTGCATTTTTAGTTTCTCTTGAATTTTTGCCCTTCATCTGTGGTTCGTCTGGTTGGTGTATTAGGCTACCAATTTTCTTCTTAGTGCTATTGATTTTTGAAATTGATCCCCAGGATATGGGCACTACTGATTCTTTGAATCCTGACCACTCTTCAGGTGGACAACCTCTTTGGATAGGTATATAATCCAAACTAGATTAGTTACTCATAGACTACATGATTTTTAGTTAAATGTATATTCTCTTTTTAGCCCTTCTCTGTCTTTTGTGAATATTAATTTTGGATGCTCCCCAAGGGAGTCGAACATGGTTGTTGATCGCATTGCTGGTAAGGCAAAATAGGTGGACCTATCAGCATCCTTTCCCTTCAAGCCACACAAAATATTAAATCTCTTACTATTTATCTCAGAAACTTTCTTTCGATTTTGCTCATGTTGTATGTTTTTGTCAAATCCTGTGTTTGTTGTTTGAATGGTGTTAATATATAGTGTGGTTTTTTTCTTCAGACTATCAGAGAAATTGAAGGAAAATCCTCCGTTAGATGTGAAGGAGGGCTCCAAGGATTGAAGATCTGATCACATTGCAGTTCAGACATTTAGTCTTCTTGAATTGGAAGCTGCAACGAAGAACTTTAGGGCTGATTGTCTTTTGGGGGAGGGAGATTTTGGTAGAGTTTATAAAGGGTGATTATAAACTATCAACCAAGTTTCTTGTGTTTACCAGATTTTAAATGTTAGAATAAAAAGTAAAAATTGGAGCGTCAATAATATACAATACGCTTGTTTTTTCTGTTCAGTTCTTTTTTCTTTTTATCAATCTTCTACCATAGTTCAATTGCTTAATGTTGTTTAGTTTTTCTTACTGGGTGTATCCCTTTACTGAGATATGAAGTGTCATGATTTAATGGATTTTTTTATTAAACTGGTTATGAGACATGAATCTTTTTGTTGTATTTGGTGTAGATTGTCGCTATTATGCAACTTGATGGTAATGGGTTCCAAGGGAACAGGGAATTCCTTGTTGAAGTATTAAATGCAATGATGAACATTGATTGGTGGACCATTTTAGGAGTTCCAAAAGCAATCTTAGACCTCTTTGCTGAAGCCAAGGGTGTTGCTGTTTCTAGCCCTTATTATGATTAGTGGTATCCTTCCTCCTAGCCCTTATTATGATATGCAAGTTAGGTTAATGAATGTTTATTTTTTTTCTAAACACATGATGATTACTTATCAATTTAAGGAGGTCTGAAAAGTTGTACTGTGCATGGAGATATGTTTTTTTTTTATTTGGTTAGATTGTGTTGACTCGTGAGGATCCATGTCTAGTTCTAGTTAATAGATAGTTGTAAGTTTGTGAAGCTCAAGCTAATAGTATATACACCATCTTTGGTTTTCTTTGTAGACAAGGCAACATGGGTCCTCGTTATTGACAGATCTGAAACATAGATTGCTACTTCCTCAAGGTGAGCCAGCGTTATCCTTTTGCCCCTGTTCTTCAGGAGATATATATCATTTGCATTCTCTTTGCGGTTTCATTCTCCGATGTTAATAGTTAGGCAAATGATAGTCTACTGCTTTATGGTACATTTGTCTTCTGCTTTTGATCAATAATTTCCTGTTATTTGTTAGAAAAATTAATTTAATAATGTTCGGATGAATCTTCTAGTGTTCAATATTTATAATGCATAAATGTCACTCTAGCTTTTTTATTTATTTTTGAGTTCTAGCTCTACCAGCATTTACCTATTGTCTACTACTATACTTTTGCTTCTGTTTGGACCATGAAATCATGGTTGTTATATATCCATATTAAAGTGTTGTATGCATCACATGTACCTGTAATTCCCTTTTCAATGGTCTGACCCAGCTATGGTGGACTGGACAAGGATGGAAAAATCATGACTTGGAGTCTACTTGCCTGGCAAGCTAACTCAATGACTTACAAGTCATAAATTTAATCTAAAATATTTTACAAGTGTGATAAATGGAGATTGCTTTTGAAACCCATATAACGTAGTATTAGCCGTTGTTCACTCGTCCTCTTTATAGAGAAATGTTATGGCTCTTTCAATTTCCTTTTGACTTGGAAAAATGTCATCAACGGGGACAAACGTCAAGTCCTACATTAACTCCACAGAGTAAGCAATACCAATATGTCTCCCATTTGTTGATTACAATTCGGGAATGGGCTCGTTTAAGGAGAAATCTATTCGGGAATGGCCTTATTTAATGTGAACATCTTGCTGCCATTAGTGTGTTTTTTATATGCACAAAGTTGTGTATGCTCGTGTTACTTGCTAACACTTCAATTTTCTGATTTTATGAGTCATGGAACTCCTTGGATTACAAAGCTTGATGAACGGCAAAAGAACTTCTCTATAATGGAAAATAGTTAGAGCACAAAGAGATGTTGAGCACAGGCCTATAGGATTATGATTTGAACCGGTGATGGGATTCTTAACACTACCAAAAGAGGTTTAGCTGATTGGTTGTTAGTGCATTGCAAATGAATGCAATGGATTATTTTATTTTTGATTTTACAAAAAAAAATGCACAATAAGATTCCTATTGTAACATTATTATTTTTATTTTTTTGACAACGCAGGTGTCCCCACACACATTGGTGATGGGACTAGTCCTACGATTGTGTGCGCTTACCCAAGCCTTCCCGTACACAACATGGTTTATGCAAGGGGGGTGTTTGAAAATTATAATTATAATTTTGAAAATTACTCAATGAGGAAGGTTTACCCAAGCCTTCCCGTACTAATAATTTCAAATTTTGAATTTCACTGCCATTTTTTTCCGTTCTTCCTGTTATTTTCAATTTTTGCCCCTGGCCGTTAAAATTCGTTATAATGGCTCTTATAACTGAAAAAATGATGACGCCCCAAGTCCGGTATACCGTTATAGTGGCCCCTTTTAAACCTTGATTATGATTAATATTGTTATTACTTTATTGTCATTGTTGTTATTATTATTATTATTATTATTATTATTATTGTTGTTGTTGTTGTTGTTGTTGTTGTTGTTGTTTTGGAGGGGAAAGCTTGGGATTAGGGGACCCCAACCAGCTTTTGACAACCATTTTGGTGTACCCACATAGAAGATGAATCAATGGCTGATTTTTGGTGAGGATGATCTCCTCACCATATAGATCACCCCCACAAAAAAGTAGCACATTCTGAAATTTCTAACCCCCTCAAATTTGGTGTACCCACAGTTTTTGGGCCCATTAACCGCATGGATGTTTAGCCCACCCCTTACCAAAAATCAGCTTGTTTGATAATATCTGTATGTTAGTGTTAGTACCCAAAAAAAATGTTTGAATCCAACGACTACAAACACTTTGAGTCTATGGAGGTTCTCTCGACCTCCTATTTTGTTGTGATGTAGCTCTTTGAGTCTCTTTATAAAAAAATTTTAACTTATTAAAAAAAAACAATCACTATTAAAAAAGTGCTAAAACTAATGGCTAAAGATAACTAATCAGGCATATTTTTGGTGTGTGTATTTACTAAGGATGTGGTTGGTAGGCCCAAGACCTAAGAAAATGCATTAAGTAGGGCCACAAGAGTCCTCAGCATCTACTGCAATCCAAAGTCTTGAGCACAAGTTCATGTAACCTTGACATATGACATTATTTTGATATCCTCCAACAAGAGAGTGATAGCTGCTGAGCCTTTTGTGTTTTAACAAAATAAACTTTTGTTTTGGATCTGCAGGGAACATTCAAATTCTATCAATTGTGTAAGATTTTCTCCAGATGGCAGCATGTTCATCATATTCAGCTCATATACGAATGGGATAATGCTATCGTTCGTTGTGTAACCATTTGAAGTTGTCTGTTGACGTTCCAGATTCTACATCAGAGAAAAGTTCTGGATCATATTTTGTTTCCTTTTCTTTTATGAGAATACTATTGCAATGTTTTGTATATAATGATTATGTAAAGTATGTTTTTATAGTGTATATAATAATTGAGTTGAATTTTTGTTTTATATTTATCAATTGTATCAGATTTTTATTTGTTCTATCAAGTTGGGTAAAATGACTCATCATCAATAGTGCGACATTTTTTTTAAAATTTTGACTTGATTCATCGATTAACCGACGGTGTAACATGTTCGCCGGCAGTTATAAATTGCCGAAAATTTGCCGACGGCGTTGGAAAAAGGTCAACACCGGCGGTTTAAAAACCGTTGAGGAAAGACTAAATTCGTCAGTTATTAATCGCCAGAGAAACGAATATGCCGGCAGCTCTAAACCGCCGGCGTTTACCTTTCCGCGGTGGTTTTAAAACCGCCAGTGTTGGTATTTTATCTACATCGTCGGCAAATTTACGGCGGTTTATGCGGCGGGTCATAACCGCCGGCGAAGTATTTGCAGGCAGTTTAAAGCCGCCGGGGAAAACCGTTTTTTTGGTAGTAAGGCTAAAGTTTGCCTTCTCCTGACAATATATTTTTTCAAAAGGAATGGTGGCTTGAGGCCTAGTAAAGATCCTAACACGGTGGACTACTACTCCCGTGATCAATTTAATAACCAACAAAAGAGAATTTAAGAACAAAACACATTATATATGTTTTCCCTTTTGAAACCTTTCTTATTGCTTTTAAATCTCCTTTCTTTTATTTGTAATTTCTTATAAATCTTCTAAAAAAAGCCACATTCCACATTCTTTGGGATTAGCCTACCACCATTGATGGACATACAAACCAACACTAAAGTGATTGGTGATCTCTGGCCTGTGTATTCAAGCATTTTTCATGGGGTAATTTCTAACTATATCGAATTTGAATATTTTTGGGGTACTCAAATTGAATGGTATAGATCATCAATCAGGCTGATTATTGGTGTGTAGCTCGCTCCATCAAAGGGTAGGCCAATTATTCATGGTTCAATGGGCCCAAAAAAGTGCCACATAGTGTGTTTTTTATGCGCTAACAGAAAAAGTTTCTCATCAGCCAGGGCATGTTCTTTCTTACATGTGGTTTGAAGTCACGCCTCCCTCTTTCAGGCCCTCTGATTCACAAATGTATGGTTCATCCCTTGTTGGACCTCCACACCAACAAATAGCCTGATTGGCCATTTCTAGCTGTTGGATTCAGCTAAGGTTTAAAGGAGGCCGTTTCTCATCAGCCAGGGCATGTTCTTTCTTACATGTGGTTTGAAGTCACGCCTCCCTCTTTCAGGCCCTATGATTCACAAATGTTTGGTTCATCCCTTGTTGGACCTCCACACCAACAAATAGCCTGATTGGCCATTTCTAGCTGTTGGATTCAGCTAAGGTTTAAAGGAGGCCGTTTCTCATCAGCCAGGGCATGTTCTTTCTTACATGTGGTTTGAAGTCACGCCTCCCTCTTTCAGGCCCTATGATTCACAAATGTTTGGTTCATCCCTTGTTGGACCTCCACACCAACAAATAGCCTGATTGGCCATTTCTAGCTGTTGAATTCAGCTAAGGTTTAAAGGAGGCCGTTTTAACGGTTAAATGGACTGGGGGTGTTACCGTTTAAACCGTTTAAACGGATTGAAATGGCCAGGGGCAAAAATGGAAAAAAAAATGAAAAAAACGGAATTAAACGGGTTTTAAAGGAAAAAAAGGGAAAAAATGGCGCTGAAATTCAAATTTTGAAATTTAGAATTTGAAAATTAAAAAAAAGGGATTTTAACGAAAATTTAACGGATTTTAACGGAATTAAACGGATTTAACGGCCATTTTTTTCACACTTTGTTTCAAAATTTAACGATTGTTTAAATGGTTTTAACGGCAGTTGAAACAAAAAAACGGCCGTTAAAATCAAAAACGTTAACAGGTGTTTAAATGGTTTTAACGGAAATGGGCTTGGGGCGTTACCGTTTAAACGACCGTTAAAACCGTTTAAACGGTCGTTTTTAAAACCATGGATTCAGCAGTTTTGATAGAGTGAAGAGAGCAAGTTTTTTAGGTATTAACGGACTCAGATAAATTGATGACAGAGATGGCCACCTAACAAGCTTTTTATTAGGTCGTCATCTCTATCATCATCCCTAGGTTTCTGATGATCCTTGAAACTCACATCACACAAATCCCCATCCAACAGCCTATACCTATGGACGAAATCGCAAATAGATTGAAACACTCTCTTCGAATCCATTTTTGGTCACTAGTGCTAGTGAACCATGTCCAATTGACAAATAACTTTAGTCACTTCCTTTAGTGACCCATCTCACATTTGAATAGTACCGTGGCAACCCATATTTTAAGTTCTTGAAATTTGATTTTTAAAAACATATTAACATGGGTACTTGTCATGTTTATAGGCTTTAGTGATTGAGATGGGTCACTAAAGTGGACTGATTACCTGACCAGCCATGCCTTAAAAAATTTGAAATTTGATTTTTGTTTTCAGGAAACAGTGTTTGTTAGGGTTGTAGGGGGCTTCCTAAGTTTTTTTTTTTAAAATTGGGTAGCTCTTATTGTGGCATTGTAGGTCTCCTAAGAACATGGCGTGTGGCACATTTTTAGACTAATAAACATATGGATATTTGGCCACCCTTATATGGACTTACAAACCAAAGATTAGACTGATTGGTGATTTCTAGCCATTTGATATGAGCACCCCAAATAATGCTCGTACCCTACAGCTAAAAATCAACTCATTAAAAAGCTTCAAATCCATTAGAAAGAAATCGTCAATTTTGGTCACTAGCGCTACTGACCAAAATTGACTCTCCATCTTTGCCAAAGCTATGAGTTGGTGAAATACATGAACCCCCTTAAGTTGTTTTTTCAGCTGCTTTGTGTAAGAAAATTATGATTGCATGAACTCTTCTCTATCAGTGCAAAATAGTGGTTGATAGTGCTAAAGTTGGCATTCAGTTTACCAAAGCAAAACAACCATTGGATTTCACGAAATCCACGGCCGAGAGTTTGGGTGGAAATTTGAGTCAAAATTTTAGATAATCACTCATTCAGTTTATATGTGTCCTTTTGCCGCCTGCGATCTCATGATGCTTTTGTGTTGGAGTTTGAGTGGATGATTCGTAAGTCAAGGCTGGAGGACCCAAGCTAGATGTCATAGAAGCTCGACGGCTTGTGTAATTCTCCAAATTATCACCTTAGCAAAGGCTTCTTAATTCTTATATACCCTTTCTATTACAACTTTTGTTTCTAAATACAAGATCATTTTTCCTGCCCACCATAAAATCTTATAAGTAGGTAAACATAAAAAAACATCATTTAATAAGTAAATATTTTTGAAAGAAAAACTAGTCAACATAATAATTGGAGTGAGATTTAATATTTTGGGAGTGATTTCCAATATTTTGAGAGCAATGGGAAAGATAAGCTGCCAAATCGTTGGATCAGGGTTTTGGAGCAGGAGCAACACCCCTAACAAAAAATTCCAGTTACTAAGGTCCCACCCCACATATGTATTTATTAGTTCATTTCCTAAGGGAGATGGGGGAAACAAGTTTAGTTATCCATTTGAGAAACAAATTCCGAAGGGCTTTCCAAAAAAAGCAGAAATGAAAATGGGTTTATGAGGAAATGTCAACTTAAATGGGAAACGAGTTTCTCAATAACTATGGCTTGTCCACAGACATAGACAGGGTGATCTAGATGTCCAGCCAAACTTTTTACAAGCTTATAAAATAATCAACAAACTTTTCTTACACACGTGGCAATGGAGGTGGCAAGTCCTAAGGTCCTTGTGTTGGCCATCCCACATGCTCTCCATGTGGCAAGTCTAAGCCCCAATGCAGTCAATCCACTTGGTAAAATGTTTTTGACACATACATTTCTTAGGAATTTTTTAATTTATTCCTTTCCTTTTTCTTGTATCTTTTGAGATCTTCTCAATCTCCTTTTAAGCTACTTCTATAGACTTATCACAAAAACAAAAAATGCCAAACAGAGGCTTCCAATATGGACCAATGCTCAATCTTGTCTTCATGCACATTTACCAAGTGGGCCCAATATATTTGAGAACTTACTGAGAGTTGAAACCATAGTAAGGCTTCACAAAATTATCATTGGAATCCTTTTTAAAATCATGGATACTCGATTCTCCATCCTCTGGCAAATCTTTATCTCGCTAATTAACCCCAACCAAGAGGCTTTCTTCTTCATCATGAATAACAGAATAAGATGAACAATCCCGACGCGTATCTTTGAGTTGGAGGAAAACAATTAGAATTAAGCTCAGCGAGTTGGAGATTGTGTTATCCATATAACAAATCTTCCAATTAAGAAGATTCATCGACTCGATTCGCAAAGAAAGGTCTATTTATTCTGTTTAGTTATTCAGTTAAACCAATGGATCGTTAACGGAGCAGTTAGCAACAATCATTTGGTTGGACATGCAAAGACTCACCCAAAATAGTATGTCACCCATCCATTAGGTAGTATAGAAAATGAGAATTAATGAAAGGTATTAAATAAGATACAATTATCACTCCGTAATAAATATATTCGAATTTGTTTGGCAGATCGAAGAATGTATTACTTTCACAACATAAAGATCAATGAACAGAGTAAAAAGATATAGATGATCAGAAGGCATACAAAGCATACTTAACGACATTAAATAACATCAACACAGATAAATTAAACTCCATCCTTAATTTTCTTTATTTTCTCCCATTTTCTTCATTCCCCATTTGCTCAATATTGTCGCCCCTCTACTCAAACATCAGCTCTGAGACAAGCGACCAGGCTCTGCACATGAAATATTTGAACGTATCAAGGTAAACAAGTACTGTAGGAAATGGACAATGTTACCCAGAAACCAATACATGAAGAAAATCACACATTATTTGATCCTATCACTGACCTTAGCTACTTGAACCTGACTCCAAATAAAATAGATATTAGAAGCCATCACAAAAAGAAACTAACTCCACTATCCATAATATCGAAGGAAACAACATGACTCGATCATATCTTAGGGGCTGATATGGACATTCTGCCATTGTCCATACCTTGAGCCAACCCAGCACTGGTCACTCGAAGAACTCTTGCAGTCTAAACCGCCCGTGACAACTATGTCTATTTTGAGAATCAATATTTTATCTATAACAAACATTGATAGATCAAGATTTAATTTAGCTCTAAATAGAGTTGAATGAGGAAATAGGATTCATAAAAATATATTTAAGATAAGGCATAGATGATGATGAATATATTATATAACATAGACTATCCAAATAGTGAAAGTAGTATAGTTAGTTTTACCTTAAGCTTCTTTTTTCCTTCATTCTTGTTGTTGCCCGATCAATTCCATCGTCAGCCTTTGAGTGAGACTAGACTCCCCACATAAGTTACAGTTGTAACCCAATTTGAAGTACCATGATAGCTGAAATACCTACTAATCCTTTCGTTACACCTCGTAATACCATGAATTTTGAGATCCCTCTTCGTTTCATTTTTCGAGTTGTACAAAACTAGCTCTTGATCCTTCCCTTCTAGTAGTAGAATTTGACCGTTCTTTGAAGATCCTAAGGGCTTCAAGTATCTCGGTAGTTGTCCAATGATGAACAGTTTAGTCCAAGACTCCCTCACACCATAATCCTTCATTGCCCATATCTCCACATGGTTATCACGAAAATTACAAAATATACAAAGGCATCCTTCCAAAACCACCAAAGTCTTGTTGATATTCTGCTTGCCAAAGTCGGGCTGTGGCACTTCTCGGAACTCCTCATCCTTAATATCGAAAGAAATGATTAATTCTAAGGAGAGATCCGATCCCCTACTTCTCGCCATCCAGTGAAGAGCCCCATTCACGTATATTCCCGATGATCGATCACAAATGTTATAAGGAACATCTCCGAGTTCTTTCCATGAATCCGTGCCTAGTGTGTAAACCGCGACATCGGACTTAACAGCTTTGCGGTTCGAATAATTATGAATAGAATTATACATTCTCGAATCATCAGGAAAAGAATAGAAGATTCTCACAACCTTGTATTGTTCAGTGGTCGTACTACAACCAAATCCCAAAATAGGTTGACGGGAAAAGACACCACGGATAGGTGAACCAATTATTTTCCTGTATTCTCTGGTAGATGGATTCCATAGGAATATGGTGTTCCAGTTAATAGATCCGCATAACAAACCGTTACAAGAACCCACTACTCTAATATATGAGTTCGGAAATTCGAATGGTAGGTCAAGCTTTACTGGATCACAACATGCGTCGATGCAGTCTATGGAGAAGGGTTGGAGGTTGAATAGGTTGATTCCAGATTTAAGGATGACATTAAGATCATGGTTGTCATTGTTTTCATTCGCTTGATTGAAGTGCAGTTTAACGAAAAGAGGGTTGGTAATTAAATTGCACAAGGCTTTACATACGCACCTGAATCTCAAGAGGGACTTGACAGGTAGTCTTGAAAGTATGTCCACGATGATATCATGTAGGAGGGTTGACATCTCGCCCCAACTATTCTTATTCTTCTCCATCTTCAGTTCCTTAACAAAGAGAGAATAGTGGTCTTGCCGTGTCTGTCTTGGGGGAAGATGTTTGGCCTCGATAGGAGAGAGGAGTGTTCTATGGAGTGAGGACGAGATTGGACATTGGAGGCTCCGGGAATTTTCTTGGGGAAAAAGATGTAACAAGGTATGCCTGAAACTGTTTATTTGTTACTCACAGATGTCTTTTGGGCCCACTGACCCGATGGATGTTTATCCCACCCCTTGATGGATCTACACACCAAAAATCACCCTGATTGGTAATCTATAACCATTAGATTTTAGCACTTTTTAGTACTTTTTAAGGCATTTTTTTAGCCGTTGAATGCAACCATTTGTTTTAGTACTAAAACCAACGGCTAAAAATCATCAAACAAGCTGATTTTTGGTATGAATGCCTAGTAAGGTGGGGGCTAAACATCCATGCGGTCAGTGGGCCCAGATGGCAGCGGTGACTACCACAAATGCCGCTTCCGCATTTGAAAAGATCTCAGGTATACCTTGTTACATCACGACTCTTTTCTTGGTCGGTTTTGACGTACTCCAACAGTTTGATAAAGCTGACATCATTAACTGTACTTGACACGTGGCAAACTCTTTCGGGCATCATGAATGTCTGACCAACACCTTGGTCGACCTATACACCAAAAAACAGTATGATTGGTGATTTCTATCCATTGGACTTGAGTACTTTTTCATCATGGGCTTGGAACAAACCCATGGGTCTGTTCTGAAGCCCATAATGAAAAAGTATTCAAATCCAATGGATAGAAATCACTTATCACGCTAATTGTTATTGTGTAGGTCCAGCAAGAGTGGGCCATGCATTCAAGGGGTAAGCGGGTCGAAAAGATCGAGTGACACCTGGAAATTTGACAGACATCTGCATCAAAATTTCGATGCAAAGTTCTGTATAATAGAACGTCTCCGGAGAAAATTAACCAAGGCAATTTTCTTGGTCGGCTCTGAGTCTCTAACGTATTCCCATCTCTTGTAATGTATCCCACAGTTTGAAAAGTTGACGTCATTAACTATACTTGGTTTCAAATCAGCCCATTCTGAAATTTCTAACCCCACCAGATGTGGTTTCCAAGTTGCACAGTAAAAATCGACGGTCCATAATTCTTCAGCTTCTAAACTATGGATATCAGAATGATTTGAATTTTTGTGCGGATGATCTCCTCACCATAGAAATCATCCTCACCAAAAATCAGCCATTGATTCATCTTCTATGTAGGTACATCAAAATGCATGGGTGTCAAAAATGGGGTCCCTTGAGCCCGAACCTTTCGTATTAATCTCCTAAAAAATGCCACATTGCACGTTCTTTCGGGGCTATTGAACCTAACTGATTAGCCTAGACATACATACCAACACTCGAGTGACTGGAGATCTCTAGCTAGTGGACTGAAGCATTTTTCATGGGGTAATTTCTAGCCATCAAATTTGAATATTCTTTGGGTACTCAAATCGAATGGTAGGGATCACCGATCAGGCTGATTATTGGTGTGTAGCTCCATCAAAGGGTGGGCCAATCCACTACTTTTGGGTGATGGGCCCACTGACCTCATTGATGTTTGGCACACCTGTGGTGTGTTTTCATTCCATTTTCGGGCAATAGGGCTAGTGACCCCGTCAATAATGCCTCGATCTACACTTTGACAAGTACGCCCTTACAAGTTACAACCCTTGTCTTAAATTTTAGAAATTTAAATTAAAAAAAATAAGTATTAATTGCAAAGTGTGTCAGTGGTAGTTGTCAAGTGTATAGGCACTAGTGACCATGTTTGGTCATTAGCAGTTTAGCACTAGTGATCAAGAAAGAGAAAATTTAAATTCAGGTCTTTCTTTTTTGGCTATGTCCAATCTAGAATTCATCCAGGTCTGAATTGAAACAAATTACCTTAAAACGTTTGAGCACTCCCTTAGAATTTTCAGACCTCTTTACATCAAACTAATTGACCATATACGTATGCAGTTTTCTTCATCAAACCATGTTTAACTTACCGGGCTGGGCATTACACATGGATTATCGGATCGGACCGGATTGGACCTGGAACCGATCTAATCATACCAGATCGGTTCCGGAACTGAATTTTATTGATCCGATCGGGTCCGGATTGGGACCGGATCGATTGAATTTCTTATTGGTACCAAATCAGTACCAATTCGACTCGAACCCGATCCATTGCCAGCCCTAGGCCATTCATTCAAGGGATCAGCGGATCCAAAATAGTGTGACACGTGGAAATTTGAGGGACTTCTGCAAAAAAAAAAATTGATGCAAAGTTCTCTCCCCTAGTTTGAAAAAGTTGACGACATGAACTGAACTTGACTAACAATTTTTCTAAAAGAAACAAATATACCCTAACATGTGGGGCATTGCAAATTCTTAAATTATTCATGAATACGTCCCGAATCGAATTGTTCAAAAAACATGTTGGGCATCATTCATTTTTAAACATGGCCGAATTATTCTTGAATAATTCAGGAACTTTTCTAAACTTTTCCAAATTTTTCAATTTTGAAGATGATAATATAAGACAAAAATTTGGCAATGTTTTGCTTTTTATTTTTTCTTCTTTGTTTTTTAAAAAACTATTTCTTTTTTAATTTTTTTAACGCATTTTTAAATAACAAATCCGATTATACTCAAACATTTTCCGTACTGTATTTTTTTTTTTTACTTTGAATTGCTAACTATGGGTTTTGACCAAAACCTGACCCTAAATCAAATAGATGTGGTGGTCAACTAGTCACAAGACTCTAATAAGTTGGTCGCCCATCATTGGTGACAAACCTACTAGAATCTTGTGCCCGGTGTGTTGGGGGTCAATAATGTCGCTCCCTAAGGGCGCGTTAGGGGTCTGTAGGTGCGAGATTGATCGTCGTTAGAGTTAAAGGCTCATGGGATCAAATCGCAGAATGGGCCCCCCGAGTACGAGGTCGATTGCCGTTGGAGATCATGGGATTGAATCGTGGAACCTCTTAGGGTGTGATTTTGATCCTGGTATAAAGGTTAAAGTTTGCCTTCTCCTAACAATATATCTTTTCATGAGGAATGGCGACTTGAGGCTCAGTAAAGATCCTAACGATTGGTATCAAAGCAAAGGTCAAGGGATCGAGTCACGGGAAGGGCATTCTTGAGGGGGGGGATTGTTGGGGGTCAATAATGCCGCTCCCTAAGTGCGCGGTAGTGGTCCATAGGTGCAAGGCCGATCGCCGTTAGAGTTAAAGACTCACGGGATAGAATCGTAGAATGGGCCCGTTGGTACGAGGTCGATCGCCGTTGGAGGTCACGGGATCAAATCGTGGAGCCCCACAGGGTGTGATGCCGATCCTGTTATGAAGGCTAAAGTTTGCATTTTCCTAACAATATATCTTTCCGAGAGGAATTGCGGCTTGAGGCCTAGTAATGATCCTAACATGGTAGACCACTACTCCCGCGATCAATTTAAAAACCAACAAAAGAGAATTTAAAAACAAAACCCATTATGTTTTCCCTTTTGAAACCTTTCTCATTGCTTTTAAATCTCCTTTCTTTTTATTTGTAATTTCTCATAAGTCTTCTAAACATAGTCATAATGCACATTGTTTTTGAAATTTGATTTTTAAAAACAAGTATTAACATGGGTACTTGTCAAGTTTATAGGCTTTAGTGATCGAGATGGGTCACTTAAGTGCACTGATTACCTGACCATGCATCCATGCATTAAAAATTTTGAATTTTTTTTTCAAGAAACAATGTTTGTCAGGGTTGTAGGGGTGCTTTTGGTGAAGGGGGCTTCCTAAGATTATTATTTTTTAATTGGTAGCACTTATTGTGGCATTGTAGGTCTCCTAATAACATGCCATGTGCCAGATTTTTAGATTAATAAACATATGGTGGATGTGTTGCCACCCTTATGTGGACTTACAAACCAAAAATTAGCCTGATTGGTGATTTCCAGCCATTTTATATGACCTCACCAAATAATGCTCGTACCCTACAATTAAAAATCAACTCATTAAAAAGCCTCAAATCCAATTTCAAGAAATCACCAATTTTGGTCACTCTCACTACTAACCAAAAGTGACTCCCCATCTTTGTCAAAGCATATGAGTTGGTGAAATAAATGAACCCCTTAAGTTGCATGTTTTTTCAGCTGCTTTGTGTAAGAAAATTATGATTGCCCGAACTTTTCTCCATCAGTGCAGAATTTATTTTTTGATATTTTGGTTTTTCATGGATGGGTACTCTAGCTGTCACGCCAGACTTGTTCTCTACTCAAACATAGTTTTACTTAACATATATGTGAGGGACCAACGAGGTTCCCTAGGTTTTGTATATAAGATATTAGATTAATATACAAGTAATACTGGGGCCCATACCAAACTATGAAAAAAGTTATCTTAATATATAAAAAATTAGTTTATACCGGTACCTACGGCACTCTCCGATAAAGAGTACACAAATCAATTCACGTTCCTTCGGCATTCAAATTCATTTCATAGGCCCATTGACAGCATTGTCACGGGGTCACTAGTTGGGCCCGATCTAAACCCGCCAACGAGGCCTGTGCCAAGCCTATAACCAAGCCCGGTTATGGCTCAAGGAGTCTAGAGTGCTCTGAAAGTTTCTAGAGGACTCTAGAGTATGGTGGAGAACCCTGGAAGATGGAAGAATCTAGAATACTCATGAGAGTTCTAGGGAATCTCTACACATGTATCATACGTAGATATTCTAGATAGTTCCTAGGAGAAACATCTAGAGATTCTTTAGTAGAATTGTAGGAAAAGTTCTAGAATAAGGCTTGAAGCCTATATAAAGGGGCAAGCCCCCTCATTTGTAATCATCTTGGAATCCTGGGAATCTTGTTAATCAAGAGTTGAGCCCTAAGTGACTTATAATGGGGAAAAGTTGACTTGAGCTAAGCAAAAGAGTGCTAATTCGAGCGCCGCACAGTTTTTAGCAAGGGTCGAAGACTAGGTACATGACAAGTGGTATCAGAGCGATCTCATGAAGGCACCATGTCGATGGTCACTGATGAGACACGAGAAAGTGATGAGCAAAACCTCACAATCCCCATCTTTAGGGAGAGAAGGAGGGATAAGTCCCAAGACATGTTTGCTGCCTGGGAAGCTAGGCTAGCTAAGGTGGAGCTTGCCATGGCAGATGCACGTGACATGTTCGATGAGTTGGGCATGGGCATGGTGGACCTCGAGGCGGGACTTGAGGAACTCAAGGGGGGTATGCTGGCCACTATCAATGAACTGGTGCATGATCAACAGCAAGAGAGGGATGTCTTCGAAGCCCAAGTAATTGGGATGGTGGAAACGCTAAAAGATCAAGTTGAGAAAATGCGAGGGGATTGGGTTCTGTGGAAGAATGCCATGGCCAATGAAGGCCCGGTCACACCTAGGATGCTTAGGATTAGGACCCCAGAGCCCAAGACCTATGGTGGGTCAAGGGATGCCAAGGAGTTAGATAACTTCTCATGGAGTATGGAACATTACTTTGAGGCCATCTCCCTACGTGATGAGAATACCAAGATTCGGACGGTCACCATGTACCTCATCGACACCGCTACCTTATGGTGGCGTAGGCGTAACGCAGATATGGAACAAGGCACATGCAAGATCGATACTTGGGAGGACTTCAAGAAGGAGATCAAGAGGCAATTCTACCTTGAGGATGCGGAGCATCAAACAAGGAAGAGTCTCAAACGGTTAAGGCACACCGGGTCTATCCGCGACTATGTGAAAGAGTTCTCAACCCTTATGTTGGAGATCCCTGACATGTTAGAAAATGAGCTATTCTTCAACTTCATGGATGGTCTTCAACTAGTGCTATGGCCGAGGCCGAGCAACTAGTTGAGTTCAAGAAGGGAGACTCATCCAAGCCAAAATCTTCCAAGGGTAGTCATGCCAAAGGTGTGGGAGATAGGCCATCAAGTCACAAGGAGGGGTCATCCAAGCCATTCAACCCCAAGTATAGCAAGACTGGGAAGGGTGGCAAGGAAGGGAAGGCCCACTCTAAACTAAAGAGAACTAACTATTTTCTTTGTGATGGAGATCATTGGGCAAGGGATTGCCCACAGATGAAGGCATTGAATGCCTTAGCAACCAAGATGGATGATCGGGAAGAGGACATCGACGAGGAGCCAAAAATGGGATCTCTACAAGGGGCTCATGTATGTCGAGGCATGCATCAATGGGAAGCCTACTCGGGTCATGGTGGACACCAGGGCAACCCATAACTTCGTCTCGATGGAAGAGGCAAAGAGACTGGGGTTGAATACATCCAAGGAAGAGGGTTGGCTCAAGGCTGTGAACTCATAAGCCAAACCCATCCATGGCACTGCTCGTGGGGTAGAGTTGCGCATCGGAGTGTGGAAGGGAACAACCAACTTGCCCGCGGTTCCTATGGATGACTTTCAAGTTGTACTAGGCACGGAGTTCCTACGGAAGGTTAATGCCATTCCTCCGTCGTTTGTAAACTCAGTTTGCATCATAGAGGAAGGAGCTCCTTACATGATTCCTACAGTAAAAGGAACCAAGACAGTGACTAAGATGCTTTCAGCCCTACAACTCTCCAAGGGATTCAAGAAGGGTGAAGCTACTTACATAGCTTCTATGGTCGAAGAGCACGATGATGGGGTAGATGGAAAACTACTTAGGGAAGAAGGCAAAAATCTTGAAAAATCCAAGGACATGATGTTGCCTAAGCAGACAAAGGCGCTACCACCTAGGAAAGAGGTGGGTCATCTTGTTGAGTTGAAGTTTTGTGTCAAGTCGCCTGGATTGGCACCACTTGGGAAGGCTATCATGAGCTAACAAAAGGGGAGCGATCATGAGAAGACCGCACGAAAAAGGAAGAAATTGACAGACTCGAGGAGACGACCGGTAGAGTGAAAGGAAGTGTACTACATACTCGCTGATCATCGGATAAATAGGCGTGGTGTCCAACTATATATCAAGTATCTAGTGAAATGGAAGGGATCGAACGAAGCTACTTGGGAGCACGCAAATACATTATGAAAATTTGAAGACAAAATTACGAAGTATCATGGAGATGACGCATCAAGGACGTCGCTCAATCAAGTGGGGGAGAGTGTCACGGGGTCACTAGTTGGGCCCGATCCAAACCCGCCAATGAGGCCCGTTCCAAGCCCATAACCAAGCTCGGTTGGCTCAAGGAGTCTAGAGTGCTCTGGAAATTTCTAGAGGACTCTAGAATATGGTGGAGAACCCTAGAAGATGGAAGAGTCTAGAATACTTATAAGAGTTCTAGGGAATCTCTATACATGTATCATATGTAAATATTCTAGATAGTTCCTAGGAGAAACATCTAGAGATTCTTTGGTAGAATTATAGAAAAAGTTCTAGAATAAGGCTTGAAGCCTATATAAAGGGGCAAGCCCCCTCATTTGTAATCATCCTAGAATCCTGAGAATCTTGTAAATCAAGAGTTGAGCAAAATACAATTCTCATTCTCTAAAAGCTCTCTTGTGCCTTTGTGTTCTAGTATGCTTCTTGAGTGGGTTGAGTACTTAGGCAAGGTGAGTCCTAAGTGACTTATAAGGGGGAAAGGCTAACTTGAGCTAAGCAAAAGAGTACTAACTCGAGTGCCACACGGTCTCTTGTGAGGGTCGAAGACTAGGTCCATGACAGTATGGATGCTTTTTACTAGTTTCCCTTTATAGTTATCATACATTTCCTTTTTCTTATTTCTCAATTCGCATAAAACTTTCATTCTTAGGTAACTATGGTTTGTCTCATGTAACTATAGTTATCATACGTTTCTTGTTTGCCGATTTGGATCATATGTTGTCTTTGTTCCCTCAATCGTCAGAAGATGGTTACACATCATATGGCTCACCAATTTCACTTTTCTATGGGGGTCGCTTAAGTAAGGTTTAGATCACTAATAATACTTGGCTCTACAATCTACATGGGATAAGTTTTTTATTTGTAACTGTGTATTTTATGTTCAAGTTAAGATTCAGATCACTTAGAACCTAGCTCAACTCTCACTTCCTACTATAGATATCCCAAACAAAAGACAGACGACACCGCACGTGCAACTTGTCTACTAGGCGGCACCCGCATGTTAGACTATAAAGACAGACGGCACCCGCACGTGAGACTATATAGCAGACGGCACCTGCACGTGCAACTTGTCTACCAGACGGCACTCGCACGTGAGACTATATAGCAAATGGCACCCGCACGTGCAACTTGTCTACTAGACGGCACTCGCACGTGGGACTTTCTAGCATACGGCACTTGCACGTGCAACTTGTCTACCTGACAGCACCCCGCATATCAAACGGTGTTGTATACCAACTTCCATTCACAAAGTGCCCAATGGGTATTTGCATATAGCACTAAGACGGTAGTCTTGCTCGCGCAAGGGTCACATGTCCATTAATAAGAATTCTATTTTACCACGCTAGCTAGTGTCGCACACTAGCATGGGGGGTCATAGATAAATCGTAGGATTGGCGGGGCAAGTGTATGAGAGGTCGGTCAGAGGCAATTTTGTTCGCAAAACCACTAAAATATATGGGAACGAGATACTCGTTTGATCAACCGCCGTCCGGGCAACACAGAGGCATTGTAGCATATTACTTGCTCGATTGAAGGGTCGTAATCTAGATACGACGGTGCCACCTTTGATCCACATGGCACGATACAGACGCATGATGAAGATTGCCAAAATAATTTCAATCGTGCCCTCTTAACCTTCAACCCTCTCCTATAAATAGAAGAAATGGTTGAAGAAAAAGAGGACACCAGAGCCAATGTGTTACCCTTATCTCCTACTATTTCATTTCTTCTTAGCCTCTCCTTTTCATCTTCCTTCTTTGTGGTTTCTACAACCGATTAGTCCGCAGAACTCTGGACTCGGATGCTATGGATTCCTCTTTGATATTGCTTCTAGTTATGCTATTGTGTGTTCTAAAGTGATTATTATCAATAAAGAGGGTCAATCGTCATTTGAGTTATAGATCTCTTTTCTCTATTTACATTTCGGCGACTCCGCTGGGGACTAACAGTTGTTGAAGCACACAATCAAAGATGAAGAGAGCACGATCGAGGTTACCACGCGTTCCTAGGGGAGCAAGTGGAAGAGAATCAACACACCAAAGCTAAGAACAAAATCCACCCGAGGTGACCCCGAATGTCAACACAAGTATTAATGAAGGAAACAAATCATTGCCATGGCAAAAGGCCATTCAAAGTTTGATCGAAAGCCAAAAAGAGATGATGGCATTTTTTCAGCAGAATTATGGGCCATCGACGATGCAAACAACACCCATAACAAATCCAATCATCGAAGAGCCGCGTATAGCTTCGGCCACAAAAACGGCGATAGGAGAGCAATTGCAAGTTACTCAATCACAGAAAGAGACGCTCGCTGAAGCCACAGATCGTCATCCCAATAACTTTGTCACCATAGAGGACGTGGCACGCCTTTTGGAACAAGAAAGGTATAAAAAGGAAAAAGGATGCTCACCATATGAACATTGTCCACCCTATCCCCTTGAATTGCAGTACAAGTCTTTTCCTAAAGGCTACGTCAGTCTGACGTTCCCTTCTTACAATGGGAGGGGTAGTGCACGCGAACAAATTGTCAGATTTCTCTACGCACTCGGGGAACACCAAATCATGATGATTTGCGGCTCCGTGAATTTCCAAAGTCTTTGACTGGGCGAGCATACACATGGTACAACAATCTCCAGCCAAATAGCATTCGATCTTGGCACGACATGGTTGATACATTCTACGCCAAGTTTTTCTTTTTTGCCGAATAAGTAATAGTTGCCGACTTCGGTCGTTTGCGACAAGGCGCGTCCCAACTTCTCAACAGCTTTGTGCGATATTTTAGAGATTATGCCGCAGATTGCAATGAGGCAGTTACTGAAGCAAGGCTTGTAGAAATTTGCATCGAAGGCATGATGCCAATGTACAAACCTCATTTGGAAAACTTACGTTTGTCAACTTTCTCTGAATTGCACAATGCTGCTAAAAAAAGTGAGAAATATGTTCCACTCATGTTTGATCAGAACGATAAAGGATGTACATGGAAGCTCTAGAGAGACCGGCACATTTGATAGCATCAGCACTATAGCGCTAGGCCTCACCTACTGAATACCAATCCCTATGGCATATGGTAACCAACGTCGATAGGTGACAACAGACTACCGCATGTACACGCCGATGACGACAATCATAATTAACCGAAAGCAGGCCACTACGACACTACTTAAATATGTATGGCGACTAACGACTAATGGATGACAGATAACAACATGATGCTCGCATGTGCACTACACTAATTGACGACGGACGTCATCATATGTGCGCTTTATTATTCGAGAAACCAAAAGTAAAGATGGTTAATATATATGGTGCCAAAACTGTGCATATTTCCTCCACCCATCCTAAAAAAAAAAAATCATTATGAAATTACATTTCATTGTATATACACCAAGTCCCAAATACTATATGGGATTTCTGCTGCAAAAATAGCACATATGTACGTTGACAATGGAAATCAAATGGCGATTGTTCAAATCATTAAGCTGAAGCAATATAAGCAGCGACGACAACAACTTGTTGGCTTCAACCTTTCTAAGCCCATGTACCCATCAATGCCTACTGACTCTATCACAACACAAGCAATGGTGTCCCCTCCGCAGCGACTGCCAAGGTAAATGAGAGATTATTAGTCAAGTCTTAAAGGCATACATCACAAGAAACATGCCGCAATTGATAATCAACATCTAATAATCATGAAGTATGCTACCGTAATTGGCAAAATCACTGGGGGCTATCAAACCAGATTACGTGCTCATAGAATCGCTATAAGAAACCGTTTCCTTGAGCAGGGGGCTAAATGTAGATATCCCAAACAAAAGACAGACGACACCGCACGTACAACTTGTCTACCAGGTGGCACCTGCACGTGAGACTATATAGCAGACGACATTTGCACGTGCAACTCGTCTACCAGACGGCACCCACACGTGGGACTTTCTAGTAGACGGCACCTACACGTGCAACTTGTCTACCTGACAGCACCCCGCACATCAAACAGTGTTGTATACCAATTTTCATTCACAAAGTGCCCAATGGGTATTTGCATATAGCGCTAAGACGGTAGTTTTGCTCGCGCAAGGGTCACATGCCCATTAATAAGAATTTTATTTTACCACGCTAGCTAGTGTCGCACACTAGCATGGGGGGTCATAGATAAATCGTAGGATTGGCGGGACAAGTGTATGAGAGGTCGGTCAGAGGCAATCTTGTTCGCAAAACCACTAAAATATGTGGAAACGAGATACTCATTTGATCGACCGCCGTCCGGGCAACACGGAGGCATTGTAGCATGTCACGTGTTCAATCGAAGGGTCGTAATCCAGATACGACAGTGCCACCTTTGATCCACGTGGCATGATACAGACGCACGATGACGATTGCCAAAATAATTACAATCGTGCCCTCTTAACCTTCAACCCTCTCCTATAAATGGAAGAAAGGGTTGAAGAAAAAGATGAGGACACCAGAGCCAATGTGTTACCCTGATCTCCTACTCTTTCCTTTCTTCGTAGCCTCTCCTCTTCATCTTCCTTCTTTGTGGTTTCTACAACCAATTAGTCCGCAGAACTCTGGACTTGGATGCTATGGATTCCTCTTTGATATTGCTTATAATTATGTTATTGTGTGTTCTAAAGTGATTATTATCAATAAAGAGGGTCCATCGTCATTTGAGTTCTAGATCCCTTTTCTCTGTTTACACCTACTTTCTTCTTCCTAAAATAAGTAGATCTTTTCAATTTCATTAACCCATGTTAATCATGTTACAATGGTATGTTTATTTATCTACAATTTTTAGGTCAGATACGCTTCATGGATTCCAATCACTAGGTTTGCCCCATAGTTACCAAAACCGAAAATGAGAAATGACATGAGAAATGGAAATGTGAAAAGGCCTCTTCTAATTTCCTGCAAGTCAGGAAGTGACAAACGAATAGGAGACGTACAGGGAAGCGATAGAGAAATTATGAAGGAAAAGCATCAAGTATTACAAAAGACTCAAATTAATAGTGTCAATTTTATCTTTAAAAGTTCAAACCTACAAGATCACAAAAAAATTTCAATGTAACTTATAAACTCACAAAAAAGATGTCATTCCCGAACACATTGTATAAATTGTTAGTGTCGGGATCCGAGCTAGGATTCAAATTTTTAACTCAAATGGATTTGGAAAATCAAATAGCGGTTGATAGTTCTAAAGTTGGCATTCACTATACCCTTTTTATTACAACTATTGTTTCTCAATACAAGATCCTTTTCCTGCACACCATAAAATCTTATAAATAAGTAGGTAAACATAAAAGAAAAAACATCATTTAATAAGAAATATTCTTAGAAAGAAAAACTAGTCAACATAATAATTGGAGTGAGATTTAATAGTTTGGGAGCGATTTCAAATATTTTGGGAGCAATGAGAAAGATAAGCTGCCAAATCATTGGATCAGGGTTTTGGAGCGAGAGCAACACCCTTAACAAAAAATTTCAGTTACTAAGGTCCAACCCCACATGCATTATTAGTTCATTTCCTAAGGTAGATGGGGGAAACAAGTTGAGTTATCCATTTGAAAAACAAATTCCTAAGGGCTTTCCAAAAAAAAAAAAAAATAGAAATAAAAATGAGTTTCCTAAGAAATGCCAACTTAACTGGGAAATGAGTTTCCCAATAACTATGACTTGTCCATAGACATCGTCGGGGTGATTTAGATGTCCATCCAACTTGTTTATAAGCCTATAAAAAAATCAACAAACTTTTATTACACATGTGGCAATGGAGGTGGCAAGTCATAAGGTCCTAGTGATGGCCATCTCGCGTTCCCCCCATGTGGCAAGTTTTAGTCCAATGTAGTCAATCCACTTGGTAAAATGTTTTTGAACCAGATACATTTCTCAAGATTTTTATTACTATCTTCCTACTTGGACTAAAACAATGCCAAAAGACTTTTTTCTTCATCAACAATAATAGAATAAGACGAACATTCCCGGCAGATATCTTTGATTTGGAGCAAAACAATTAGAATTAGGCTCAACGAGAGCAAAACAAGATCCTTTCATGCCCATTGCAAAATCCTATAAATAAGTAGGTAAACGAAAAAAAAAATCATTTAATAAGTATTCTCAGAAAGAAAAGTAGTCAACATAATAGTTGGAACGAGATTTAATAGTTTGGGAGCGATGTTCCAATATTTTGGGAGCTATGAGAAAGAAAAGATCCGAAATCGTTGGATCAGGGTTTTGGAGCGGAAGCAACACCCCTAACAAAAATTCAGTTACTAAGGTCCAACCCCTTATATGTATTTATTAGTTCATTTCCTAAGGGAGATGGGGGAAACAAGTTTATTTATCCTATTGAGAAACAGATTCTTAAGGGCTTTCCAAAAAAAAAAACGGAAGCGATGGGTTTCCCAGGAGATGCCAACTTAACTGAGAGACAAGTTTCAAATGACCATGGTTTGTCCACAGAAGTAGCCAGGGTGATCTAGATGTCCAGCCAACCTTTTTACAAGCCTATAAAATAATCAACAAACTTTTCCTACACACATGGCAATGGAGGTGGCAAGTCCGAAGGTCCTTGTGTTGGCCATCTCACATGCTCTCCATGTGGCAAGTTTTTGCCCAATGCAGTCAATCCACCTAGTAAAATGTTTTTGAATCACATACATCAACTATTTCTAAGGATTTGTGTTTTACTATCTTCCCACCTGGACTATAGCAATGAAAAACAGAGGCTTCCAATATTCACCAATGCTCAATCTTATCTTCATGCACCTGTACCAAGTGAGCCCAATAGATTTGAGAGTTGAAACCATTGTAAGGGTTCACAAAATTAGCAATGGAATCCTTTCCAAAATCATGGATACTCGATTCTGCATCCTTTGACAAACCTTTATCTCGCCAATTAACCCCAAAGAAGAGGCTTTCTTCTTCATCGTGACTAACTGAATAAAATGAGCAATCCCGACAGATATTTTTGATTTGGAGCAAAACAAGTAGAATAGGATCAACGAGTTGGAGAGTGTGTTATCCATACAAGAGATCTTCCAATTAAGAAGATTTATTGGCTTATTTGCAAAGAAAGGTCTACCTATTGTGTTTAGTTATTTAGTTAAATCATCAATGAATCGTTAACGGAGCAGTTAGCATCAACCATTTCGTTGGACATGCACAGACTCACCCAAAATAGTATGTCACCCACCCATCCATTAGGTAGCATAGAAAATGATAATGAAAAGTATTAAATAAGATACAATTACTAGTGACCCTGTCAATAGTGCCTGTGCAGTTTGACAAGTACCCCTTACCATGGTTTAAAATAACGTTGTTTTAACGATTTTAACGGCCGTTAATATGTAATTAATGCCTCAAGCCTGTTATGTTAAGAACGTACTGTTTTGATGCTTAAAAAATAACGGCCGTTATTTTTGTGAAAAAAAATGTGTAAAAATGGTATTTCCGTTATATTCCGTTTTTCTCCGTTCTTTTCTGTTTTTGAAAATTTGAATTTTAGATTTTTTTCTTTTTCTCGTTATTTCCATTTTATCCTTTTTTAACACTTTTTCCCTTTTCCATTACAATTTGTTTTAACGCCCCTGTCCGTTATACTGTTAAAACGGCCTCTTTTATACCTTGACCCTTACAACCTGTGTCTTAAATTTTTAAAATTTAAATTAAAAAAATATTGCCAAGTTTGTCAGTGGTATTTGTCAAGTTTATAGGCACCATGTTGGGTCATTAGCACTAGTGATGGGTAGAGTGATTATTTAACCGATGGATTCGGATTATGTATGATTCGATCACAACCAAGAACACTCTATAAATCAAATCTGATCAAAAACTTAAGAATACAATAATAACGAACTCATTGCAATTTTCGGTGTCCAAAACAGATGTCTGGATCTCTTTTTATGTCCATTTTTGTATTTGTTGACCAAACAATCATTACTTTTGACCAACAGTCACGATCTAATCCAACAGCGTGGATCATCCCTTGAAACAAAATGTTCCATGAAAGAACGCAACTCTATCATTGATCAGACACCTAACGATCTAATGGTTATAGTTTCATCTTGTGTTAATTTAGACACATCTGATCACTATGTAACCATTAGATCATGTTTGATCGGATAATAAAAAGATCCAACGCTTTTAGCGATGATGCATGCGTGCAAAAGGTCCAAAATGCCCAATCACCATTTCGCATATGCACGCGCGTGCACGAGCACATGGTACTTCGCACCACACACAATTGTCCTTCTTCACATGTGTGAATAGTTACACAAGTGTAGGTGGGCATAAGACCTTATAAGAGAACTTTTCTTCTTATATCCAATGTGTGACTAAAATTTGCAAAGTGAGTTTTATACTTCTTAAGCCAAAAAATACAAAAAAAAAACATAAAAACGATTTTATTGAAAATATCCAACATGTATTACTTTAGCAACATAAAGATGACTGAACAGAGTAAAAAGATATAGATGATCAGAAGGCATACAAAGCATACTTGACAACATTAAACAACATCAACACAGTAAGGTACTAGCCTATGTTTAAAGAAGACATCGAAATAGATAAAACTCCATCATTTTCTTTATTTTCTCCCATTTTTCTCATTCCCCATTTGCTCATTGTCGCCTCCACTCAAACATCAACCCTGAGACAAGTGAGGCTCTCTGCACATGAAATACTTGAATTTATCTAGGTAAACAAGTGGAGGAAATGGACAATGTTACTCATGAACCATTACACGAAGAAAAGATTCACACATTATTTGATCCTATCCCTGTTTACAGATATAGAAGACTGTCCTTAGCTAGTTGAACCTCACTCCAAATAAAACAGATATTACAAGCCAGCACAAAAGAAAGTAATTCCACTATCCATAATATGGAAGGAAACAATAGGACTCGATCAGACCTTAGGGGCCAAAATGGACATTCTGCCATTGTCCATACCTTGAGCCAGGCGTGCACCGGTCACTCGAACAACAATTGCTGTCTAAATCACCGGTGAAAACTATGTCCATTTTGAGTATCAATATTTTATATATTACAAGCGTTTATAGAAGATTTAGCTCAAAATAGAGTTGAATGAGGACATAGGATTCATATTAATATATTTAAGATAAGGCATACATGATGAATAGATTATATAACAAATACAAAATAGTGAACTCAGAATTCTATATGGTAGATGAATTAGAGTTCATGATGGAATACTATAGTCTTACCTTCTTTTTCCTCAACTTGTCAGCCTTTGAGTGAAACCAGACTCCCCACATAAGCCACAGTTTTAAAAGGCGAAATACCACAAATTCTGGGATCCCTAATACTATCGGTTTTTGAGTTGTACAAAACTAGTTCTTCATTATTCCCTTCTAGTAGTAAAATTTCACCACTCTTTGAAGATCCTATGGGATTCAAGCGTCTCAAATATCAAGACCCCTTTTTGGTGGTTGTCGAATGATGAACTGTTTAGTCCAAGACTCCCTCACACCGTAATCCTTCATTACCCATATGTCCACATGGTTATCACCGAAATTAGAAATTATACAAAGACATCCTTCCAATACCCCCAAATTCATGTAGGGATCCCGCTTCCCAAAGTCGGGCTGTGGCACTTCTCGGAACTTCTCATCCCCAATATCGAAAGAAACGATTACTTCTAAGGAACGATTCACTCCACTACTGCTCGCCATCCAGTGAAATGCTCCATTCACGTATTTTCCTAATGATTGATCATGAATCTTATAAGGAACATCTCCAATTTCTTTCCATGAATCCATGCCTAGTGTGTAAACCTCGACTTGGGACTGAAAATTTTTGACGTTCCAAACATCAGGATAAGAATATATGATTCTCACAACCTTGTATTGTTCAGTGGTCGGACTGTAACCAAATCCCAAGATAGAATCATTGTCAAAGCCACCATAGATAGGTGAACAAATTATTTTCTTGTATTCTCCGGTAGATGGATTCCATAGGAATACGGTCTTCCTAGGAATGAATACACATAGCAAGCCGTTACAAGAACCCACTATTCTCATGTAAAATATCGAAGACTCGAATGGAGGATCGAGCTTTATTGCAGGATCACGATATGCATCGATACAGTCTATGAACAAGCAGTTGACGTTGAATAGGTAGCGTCCAGATCTAATGATGATGAGATTAAGATGGTCATCGTTGTTTTCATTCGCTTGATTGAGGTGCAGGTTAACGAAGCGAGGGTTGGTTACTAAAGTGCGCCAGGCTTTACATACGCACCTGAATCTCAAGAGGGACTTGACGGGTAGTCTTGAGAGTATGTCGATGATGATCTCGTCTGGGAGGTTCAACATCTCGCACCAACTATGCTTATTCTTCTCCATCTTCGGTTCCTCGACAAAGATTAGTGGTGACTTAGAAGAAGAAGAGATGAGTCTTAGTATTGAGTGAGGACTCGATTGGACATTGGAGTCCCCGAGAAAATTAAAGAGGGGAATATTTCTTGTGCGGCTTCGACATACCCCATGTTATATTTCCAATTTGACGTACTTGTGGATGTTTGGTCCAATTTGACGTACATTTTTTTTTTATTTCTTTTAATTATCCTTTCTTTATATTTTAATTTCTTATAATCACCTTAGAAAATCCGATAGTTTATCATATACATCATCACCCAATTCAATTTTTTTTCTTTAATTATACAAATTAGCCTGTTTAGCGATCCGTATCCGTCAGATTAGAGTCTTTTCCGTGGTACGGTTTATTTTTAACGGTGGATATATTTTGATAATTATTTTGGAGTACTCAGATCTGAAGGTTCTAAATCACTAATCAGGCTGAGTTTTGGTACGTAGATCTACCTAGGGCCAGGCCAAACATCCATACGATCAGTAGTTGCCTCTATAAGAGTGTGCCACATGGCTCACACTGGGGTCCATCAGCAATGTTGATGATGGGCCTCTCGATCATCAAAGTTTCACTTTTTGAAAATGTTGCTTTGTGAAGCCTGCAACCTGGCCCAACTCAAGTTTGTCTTTTTTGTTCTTAACCTTTTTTTATGTAACACGTGGCCTTCAAAATAAGGTGAAGTCTGCAACCATCGCCCAACCCAAGTTTTGGCGTTATATTAATAGTATAGATATGTCCTAAAATTAATACAAAAAACAAGAGGTTGGATTAAAATTGCCCACCGAAGTGTTTGTTGGCGGCCACAGGATACCATTATATATGTTAGTCCCGGGTGATGGGCGGCCAACCTAGCTACCAAAGTCTCATGGTCGGCTGATCACCATAACTATTTGATTTGGGGTTAGGGCAAAGGATTGGGTTCGAGTCGGATCTGTTTTGATCCGGACCCTATCCAATAAGAGATTGGATCTAGGGGGTGTAAATTTGGCCGCGCCTGACCTAACCCAATAAGTTCGGTCTGGGCTTGGCTTATAGTTTAGGCCCCCAGTCCGACCCAGGCCATTAAGAGGGTTTTGCAGGCTAGCGCAAGGCCCTAGCCCGCAAAATGCGGTCCGTCAAAGCTTTCCTGCCCACCCACCCATTTTGAAATTTGTGAAACCTGTCCTCTCCCCCTCCCCATTTTCAAATTTCTAGCCTAGGGGTGTAAAATGACCATTTTACCTCCCCCCACCCACGCACCCAACAACTGCTTTTAGATTATTTTTTTGAAACCAGGTCTCGCCCGCCCATTATTACTAACGTGAGCAATAAGTATCAACCAAGGTTTAAAAAACGGCCGTTATAACGGTCGTTATAAGGGATTTGGACCTACTCCGTTACGTTATGGACCGTTAAAATGTCCAAAAAATAACGGCCGTTATTTTCTGTTATAATGAAAATATCCGTTATTTTCTAGAAAATTTTGTGGAAAGAAAAACTGCCGTTATTTTCGTTTTTTTCTGTTATATTCTTTTTTCTTTTTTTTTTTTTCTGTTTTTTCTATTTTAAAATTTTGATATTCAAAATTTGAATTTCAGCACCAATTTTTCCGTTATTTTCTATTTTTTCCATTTTTGCCCCTAAGCGTTTTTTCGTTATATAACGAAAAAAACGGTAACACCCAGTCCGTTATACCGTTATAACGGTCCCCTTTAAACCTTGGTATCAACCATTTTTTTGGACATGCTTTGTATGTCACTCATCCATTAGGTAGAAGAGAAGATGAGAAGGAAAGGTTATATCCCTTAGCTATTTACTAGCTACAGCGAAACTACCCATTTTCCAAGTTCACTCTGTTTCTAGGTGGGGATCAGCAGCTTCATCATTTCTCCTCCTTCAACAACTCAATCAAATGGTATGATGATTAATCCGACGCTTAGAAACCATCAATCAGGTTGATTTTTGGTTTTTAGGTCTACCTAGGGATTAGCCAAACGTCCACATGGTCAGAGTCGGGGGCCGTCTTCATACAAGTTGAGGCCTAAGGAGAAAACTCTATACAAGGCCATTTTATATTTAATATGTATGATATTAATTAAAAAATTATTAGATGCAGAGGACCCCTGGTGCAGTCGAGGCGGAGGACTCTCGTGGTTCTACATATATCATTTTTTGGGCCCAATGACTGCGTGGATGTTCAGCCCACCTATTGGTGGATACAAACACTAAAAATCAACTTGATTGATGATTTCGAGCTATTGGATTTATTACCAAAAAAATATGTTTGAATCCAACGGCTACAATCATGTCCTAAAAAGCACTAAAATCTATGGCTAGAGATAATCAATCAGGTTGAGTTTTGGTTTTTATAGGTCTAAAAATCCATGTGGTTAGTGGGACGTGGGCTGAGGGCCTTCCCTCACCAAGGGGCCTTAGGAGTTAGGGGAGTGCCTTAATGGCCTTAAGGTAGAGCCAGCCCTTGGCATTTCCAGAATCCCCTTCATTTTGGCAGTGGGATGCTACACTCTAGAATATTTCAGTATTCAAGAACTTCAAGTAGGCAAGTTAGCTATTGCTTAATCAAAGATTGGAGTTCTAAAAGAGATAACACACAATTGATTTTTTTTTATTGGTAACAATAAATTTTATTATGAATGTAAAAGGAAAAATATAAAAAATATATAGAAAAAGACAAGAACAAAAAGAGAAGGAGGTAAGAACGAAGCCGAATCCCCAAACAGTCACAGGGGCAACTCTTGGGAGTCTTCTTAATAATATACAATAGTCTGCATGAACTTTTCTTCCTCTCAAAACGCAAGCTATGATATTGGGAAAAATTCTAGATGCAGAGGGTGTTGGATGCAGATGAATATTGTCGGGATTCACATGACACAGATCCCGATGATCATCCCGTGGTTCGACAGTCAACTAATCAAAAACCCTAGAAAATTTTCCTTTAGAAACAACCCTATAGAGAGAAAGAGAGGTAGATAGAAAGAGAAGATGATCTCACCTTTTGGTGGTCCTTAGAGCATCTCCAACCCTACCCTAAACTCTATTCCCTCCCCTAACATGGGGTGAAAAACATAAAAAAATCATTTCCAATCATACCCTAAAGTTCACCCTATCCCTTTCCTAACTTTTAACTTTGGGGTAGTATTTAGGGTGAGATTCTAAAAAGTCCCCTGAGATAGGTTGTATGATTAATATGAGATCTGCTGCCCTGTCATCTCGGGGCCCGATTATCAAAGTTTTTGTCCCAGTTGTAACTTAAGAAATGTAACATAGTAGGGCCCACTACTCTTTACTTAGTTTTGGGGGATAAAGACACAATTGGAGAGTAAAACTTGGCTCACACCTGTGTGTGAGCAAAGCCGATCACACACAACAATATAAGCCACGTGGCACACTCTTAGAGGAATATGACCGTATAAATGTTTTGACAGTCCCTCGTTTTGGATCTGAAAACCAAAAATCAGCCTGATCTGTTATGTCAGACCTTTGGATCTAGTATCCCAAATAATGGTCAATAATGCTCTAAATTCTACAGTTAAAAGCAACCTATGTAAATGACTCCAATCCAATGCTTAGAAATCACTAATCAAGCTAATTTTTTGGTTTACAAGTCCACCGAGAGACTAGCCAAACATCCATACGGTCATCGTCCTCTAAGAGTGTGCCCCGTTGCTCATATTGTGATTTGTGATCGGCTTTGCCACATCTTCACGTGAGAAGGAATCTATGATGGTGCAGTGAAACTACCCATTTTCAAAGTTCCCTCTGTTTCTAATGTGGTGGGTCCCGTTTATTGGCTGTTTTGTGGAAAAACCGTGGTGTGTCCCATCCCATATTCTTAGCTGGACCGTTGAATTGATACCATCTTTAGCTAGCTGTGAGAAATGATAAGAATTAGTATCATCTTTTGCTGTTCAAATTAGACCAGCTGGCAGTAGATCGAAGGTTGAAATAGCTACATCATATTTGATTTTTGGGTTTTGAAACCTTCTTTCATCTCTCTCGAGTTGTTGCAGCGAACCCACCATTCTAAAGTTCAATCTGTTTCTAGAGGGGGATCAGCAGCTTGATCATCTGTCCTCCGTGAACAACTCAATCGATCGGAAGGTATGATGATGAAGAACATTTTTCGAGCCTAGCTAGATATATTTTCCTGTAATTTATCCATCTTTTAAGCTTAAATGTTTAATAATCACTGATGAAGTTACACTTACTGCAATCAGGATTTAAGATGGCAGCTAATATTCCCTTCCACTGTGAGTTCGCTAATCAGTAAAATTATAAGAGGTACGTTGCTTGCCAAGTACCTCTTCATATCAGTTCATTCTTCATTAGCAGTATTTGCTTACTGCAATTAGTTTATTTCTCCAAAAATGTTCATGGAAATCCTGTCTACCTTGGTTACACCTATCGTGGAGTATTTGCTTGATCCTCTTAAGAGCGAGATCTGTTATCTTATCAACTACAAGGAGAACCCTGAGAACCTTCGGAACCAAGCAAATTCTCTGAAGAGAAAGAGAAATGATGTAGAAAACTCAGTAAAAGAGGCGCGTCGGAGATTAGATGAACCCACTGAAGAAGTGCAAGAATGGTTGGAAAGGGCAGACATTTTAGAAGAAGATGTAAGGAGACTAACTGAAGAAGCAAGTGAGAACAAGAGATGTCTCAAGGGATTGTGTCCAGATTGGAGCTCACGTCGCCGGCTAAGTAAACAAGCAGTGCAGAAGTTAAGTGTTGTCAATGAACTCCAAGAGAAGGGGAATTTTAGTGTGGTTTCCCGTCCTCGGCCTCCTCCAAGTGTCGAATTGTTTCATTCCGATGGCATCGAAGACTTTGCATCCAGGAACTTGATGATGCATCAAGTCATGGAGGCATTAGAGGATGAAAATATCAGATCCATTGGGGTCCATGGCATGGGGGGTGTAGGGAAGACGACCCTCGTGAAAAGGCTAAACAATGACCTCCAAGGAAGCCAATTCTTCGAGAAAGTTATAATGGTGACTGTGTCCAATAACCCGGACTTTAAAAGAATCCAAGAAGAAATTTCAGAGAGACTAGGATTGAAGCTTGATCCCAATATTACATTAGATATTAGAGCAAATCGAATTTCCGAGAGGTTGAAAATGGAAAATACGGTCCTTATAATATTGGATGATGTGTGGCGGAAGTTAGAGGTGGCAAACATAGGAATTCCTAGTGGAATTGAACATACGGGTTGCAAAGTCATTCTCACGACACGAGACCAAGATGTTTGCCGTCAAATGGGGATTCAAACTGTAATCAAAATGGAACTCCTCTCTGAAAATGAATCGTGGAATCTATTCAAATCAAAAGCAGGGGATGTTGTTACAAGGCCTACGTTGCTACCCATTGCACAGAAAATTGCAAGAAAATGTAAGGGATCGCCTTTGGCAATTGTTACGCTCGGATCATCGTTGAGTGCAATGGAACAAGAATATGAATGGCGCTATGCATTGAGGGCATTAGAAAATCCTGACCCCATCGAACTAGAAGGTATCATGCGAGAAGTGTTCTCATCTCTGAGATTTAGTTACGACCATTTGCCTGAAGATATAAAGCTCTGCTTCTTGTTTTGTTGCCTATTTCCTGAAGACTACAATATCAATTTGCGTCATCTGAGAGATTATGGAATAGGGGAAGGGTTCTTGAAGGTGGTGGGTGGGAAATTTGAGGATGCAACAGACAAACTTCTTTTTTATGTGAGACGGCTGAAGGCTTCTTCCTTGCTATTAGATGGTAGTGACAAAGAGTCTGTGAAGATGCATGATGTTGTACGCGAAGTCGCCATATCAATTGCATCAAAGGAGTATGGGTTTCTTGTGAAAGCAGGTATAAGATTGAGAGAGTGGCCTGAGATGGAATGGCTCCACACATATAAGCGGATTTCACTCATGGGCAACAAAGATGTTAAACTCTCTAGTCCACTAGAATGCCCACTCCTGAGCTTATTACTAAGAGAATCTTGGGGACTTGAAATAAATCCAGATAATTTCTTTGAAGGAATGAAAGCCCTTGTAGTCCTAGATCTAAGCTACACAAGGCTGACCTCAGTGCCACAGTCATTCTTATATCTCACAAACCTTCGGACTCTATATCTACAACGATGCGATCTATCAAGTAACATATCCATACTTGGAGGATTGAAGAACCTAGAAATACTTGGTTTGTCTGATTCAAAAATCGGAAAGTTGCCAGAAGAGATAGGTAATTTGATCAATCTAAAGTCTTTAGATTTGACTTGGGCAGAGGTTTCAAATGTATCACCGAATGTTATATCAAGGCTATCTAAGTTGGAAGAATTGCGCATCTTAAATAGATTTTACGGTTGGGACATGGAGGGAAGTGGGGACGAAAGCAATGCTAGCTTTGCAGAGGTGGCATCGTTATATCATCTAGCTACTTTAGAAATCGTAGTAACCAATGAGAGATGTATGTCCCAAGACATCCCTTTTCCATGGAAAAGTCTAAATCGATTCTGTGTAATAGCTTCGGACAACCCCGACTACATATTTTATTATAACCATTTCGTGAACAATTGGAGCAGGATCAATACCAAACCCAAAAAAATTTTGTGCCTCGATGGAATGATTTCACTTATGCAATGGGCAAAAGTGTTAATAAAGAGCACAGAGGAGTTAGTCTTAGAGTCCTGCCATAGTTTCAACACTGTTGTAGACTTGGACACAGCGGGGAGTTTCAGCTGCTTGGAGCGTCTTCGTGTCCAAAATTGTGATGCGTTGGAGGGAGTATTTAACGCTGAGAGGCTTCAAGAAGGGAATCATGCTATGCTTGTCTGCTTAAGGGAAATTGAGTTGTGGCATCTTCCAGATTTGAGGAGTATTTGGAAAGGGTCCGTACCATTTGGAAGCCTTCAAAACCTTAAAATACTACAAGTGTGTGAATGCAAGGGCTTGAAATATCTCTTCTCATCCTCTTTGGCAGAGGGACTTCAACAACTAGAAGAACTCCATATTGAGTGTTGTGAGGGAATGGTGAAGATACTCTCTAATGGGGAGGAGGAGGAGCAATTGGCTATGAGGAGTGAATCGCACAAAATCTTCCAAAACCTAAGACTTCTAGATATCAATGGGTGTAATAAATTAAAGAACCTCTTCTCATTAAGTTTAGCACCATGTCTCCAGAAACTCGAAAAGCTCGACCTATGGTATTGTGAGGAAATGGTGGAAATAATTGCCACAGAGGAGGAACAAGAAGTAGTGGATCAAGGATTGCTACCTCAGTTAAGACATCTCGATCTGGGCTTTCTAAATGGTCTAACGAGCATTTGCCAAGACAGTTTACTTCTGAATTCTCCTTTGGAATACATTGAGGTGGTGGGATGTCCAAATTTGAAAAGGCTTCCCATCCGACCAGAGAAGATCTATGGTGCATCCAAGCCAATGAAGTTCCATGGAGAAATTGGATGGTTTGAAGGATTGGAATGGGAAGATAATAACCTCAAGTCATACCTCCAACCTTTATTAATACAGGTACACAATTAATTTAGACTTACTGTGGTGGAGCATTTTTCCGGTGAGCGCATACAAATGTGCAACCTTAGGCACTTTTTAAGGTCCACTGACCCATGAATAATTGGCCCACCACTTGACGTATTTACACGGCCAATAAGCAAGGAGATTGATGATTGCTAGACGTTGGATTCAAATGTTTTTGGTAGGGTGATTTCTATCTGTTGGATTTGAACATTTTTTTGGTTAAATGGTTAGAGATATTTGTGAAAAAAAAATGACTGTTATTTCTGTTATTTTCCGTTATATGCCGTTATTTTTTATTGAAATTCATATTTTGAATTTTAGCGCTGTTAGATTTTACAATTATTTCCCATTATTTTTCATTTTTTGCCCCTGAGCGTTACAATTAACAGAAAAATGGTAGCCGGCCCCTTTAAAACCTTGGTTTTATAATCCTTCAACCATACCAGTGCAGAATTTGGTCTACAACGACTCCTATGGAAATAGTATAAGCATTTGGTGGTCCAGTTTAATGATCATACGCGCCATGAGATATTCACCAAGAAATAGAAAAACCTGAAATTTCAAATAGTAGCTTGTTGTGTTATTATCCTTTCAAAATATGAGAAACTTATATATCTTTGGATAAAATATATGTAATTTACACCCACCACCCGACTTGCCCCAAACTCGATTGATTCAGCCGGTCTGGTTGTGTTGTAGGCAAGGCCGGACTGGTACTAGCCCTTGCTTGGGAGGGGAAGACATTGGTGGGAGATTGAAATCAGACCGTAGGTTCATCTGATGAACTTTGACAATAGCTTTGTGATCGTCATCCTGATTTCCTTCTACTTTACGGTTCTCGAGCTTTACTCTTTGAATTCATTCCTATTTTCCTCATCCGAAACAGCAACTTAACTTGCCCCCAACCCCCCACACACCACACAACAATTTTATGACCCTACAAATTATTTAACTAAACAAATCTTATAATTGTCTAGGACGTGACGAGGTTGAGGATGATGAAGAAGAAGGTGAGTATGGGGAGAATGAGGTTAGTACTTTCTTTGTCATTGTGTTTTTGTTCTTCATTACATAGGTGGTACCATTAATAAAAGAAAGAATTTAGGACAAGATCACTCTTATTGTAGCACGGCGGGTCAGGTAAAAAGCTCCACATGGTACACTCTTCAAGACTACTGACGGGATGTTTGGTCCATCCCTAGGTAGACATATAGACCAAAAATCAGCCTGATTGGTGATTTCTAGCTGTTGGATTTAAGTCTTTTTCATGAGTTAATTTTTAGCCAGGGGAGCATTATTCGAAGTACTGAATCCTAGGCTAGAAATCACCCACTTTTGGTCTATTAGTTCATGAAAAGTGTGCTAAACATCTATGAGGTCATTAATCCCAAGAGTGTGCCTGGTGGCATGTTTTTACCAGACCCACAATGAGAGCAACGGACTTTAAAAAAATAAATTTTCCAATAAAAGAACTCTATCTCTAGTAATCTGAAGGCAATTTAGGTGGAGTTAGTATGGGTACGTATCTCCACCGTTTGCCCTCATTTCCATTTAGTTCATCAAAGTGATATGGGCAGTTTTAACTCTGTCCCTTGAGTTGCCATAATTTTTAAATTCGCTCCTCTACAATAATCTTTCAAACTTGTCCCTTCAGTTGTTAACTTTCCCGTATTATCCTTATTTCAGCAGTGGTTTATAAATTGCTCTTTGGCGTGAAACTTTCTTACTTTACCACTGATTTCAAAAGAGCCTCTAATTTTATTAGTAAAACTTCGCTGACCATCGATGGTCAATGAAGCCACCGACTGCCCACAATATGAGCCATGTGTGGCACATTCTTAGAGGATGCAAGGCGAATGGATGTTTGGCCAATCCCTCTGGACCTACAAACTAAAAATCAGCTTGATTAATATTTTCAAACCTTTGAATCCTTGTACCCCAAGTAATGGTCAATAATGCTCAAATTCCCACAATTAAAATCAACCCATGAAATGACTCTAATCCAAAGCTTAGAAATTACTAGTTAGGTTGATTTTTGGTTTGTAGGTCCACCTATGGATTTGCCAAACATCCATAGGGTCAGTGTCCTCTAAAAATGTACCACCTAGCAGCGAAGTTTTACTCTAATTTTACATGGGTGCATGTCCACTAGTCTATATCCTAGTTAGCAATTCGGTGTACTATTCCCGTATTTTATCCCCCTTCTTTTCCTTATCCGATTTGTTACAAAAAAAAAAGAGAAAAAAAACTTCTTAAAAATTGTGAGTTTAGTTCGCCTCTTTGCTCACTGTGCAGCTGCATGAAGAAATTAGTTGAGCCGTGAGTTCTTTATATAGGAGTGCCATTGAGTGGAGTTTTCTCTTCTCCTATGTGGGACTATCTTTTCTTCAACAGTCTTATTTTTCCAAAATAAGGTCCAGTTTTGTAAGACCAGTTTTCTCTTCTCTCCGATGTGGGACTATCTTTTATCCAAGAACCTTATTTTTCCAATTTAAGGTCCAGTTTTGTAAGACTATCTGTTACCTTTCGTAGTCTTGGAAACTACGATATTAAATTGTCTCAAGTGGTTCCAATATCCTAGCTCCCATGATCTTCCGTGCTTGCACTGTTGCACAATCTTAGCAACAGCCCATCTACTTACCTTATAACAACTCAAATTTCAGTCCATTATTAGACTATCATTGTAAACGTTCACATATCAATTATTAGGGAGCATTTCTCATTTTTTTTTTCATTTCCCATTTATTTGACCATTTATTTACTGTATTCAAAAATTTTCAAAATGGATTATATTTTTACTATTCCCGACTGAAATTTTCCATACGCTGAATTGCTATCTAGGGTATATATAAAAAGCACGTTAAAGAGTACAGCCGGTGGTGTCAAATGCCTTTTATGTATATAGGGTGTAACTTTGGTAAAACAATTATTACTCTAAAGTAATTCACTTTGTTGATCCACCGGACGTCGTAGGGAGGAGAGTAATAGGTTGAAGCAGATATCGGAAGGAGCAGGAGCAAGTGCAAGCAGTTGAACACGAGAGGGAGGGAGAGACAGCAGCAAAGCCGGGTTCTTGAACACGAGATCCAGTTCATGAGCGAGATGGAGAGTAGGATCCAAAGCCAGCAGTTTTGTTGCGGAGAAAGGAGAATCATAGTTAAATATGTCGGTTACAAAACAGTCTGAATGGGCCAATAAAGGTCCAAATGAGTCAACAACTAGATAAGGATTTGGGGAAAAATTTATTGTCCCCTGCTCACTTTAAAATTTGAGATCTCCCCCTCCCAAAATGCCAAGTGGGACACTTTTTCCAGCCACTGACCTTATTTCTGTTTGGTTTACCTCTTGGATGGACCTACATACAAAATCATCTTGGTCACAATTTCTAGAAATTAATTATTAGCATCCTCCGACCTAATTTCTAGAAATTAATTATTCACCCACAGTTAGGATAAGGAAATACCTATTACTGATGGACCTACGTACAAAATCATCTTGGTCGCATATTGAAATGATTTTTGATGTGTAGATCCACTAAGAGGTGGACCAAACGTACATAGGGTCAGTGGCTCCCAAAAGACTGTTCGATGTGACTTTTTGGGAGTGGGACTTCAAGTTTGCAGTCCTAGGGGATAGCCAATCATTGTTCAAAGGTTCATGTTATAGGGATATATTGGCCTTACCTTGCACTCCTACAAACTCTTAACTGCACACAAGAACTCTTCCAAATGAATGCTTTATTCATAACGCTTCTTCCCTTTTTTTGCACATAATTGGGATCCCATCAAACGTCCCTGGAAAAAAAATTATGGTATAAAATTTTGTATCAAAAATACCATTTTTGACCAGTAGATCCAACGGTTGAGATAACTACATCATATTTGATTTTTGAGTCTTGACACCATGGAGACCTAAAATTGATATCATCTTTATTTTCTATTTTTTCCATTTTTTTCGTTTTTGAAAATTGAAATTCTAATTTTGAATTTAGTGCCATTTTTCCGTTTTATCCGTTATTTTTCGGTTTTGCCCCCGAGCATTACAATTTGCTATCACGGCCGTTATATATAACGGAAAAAATGGTAATACCCCCAGTCCCGTTATAACGGCCCCTTTTAAATCTTGGATAATTGTAATAGATGTAGTTGTTTTGGATTAATATTGTATATTTTGACTATATTTGAAAGCACCATGGTCTTAGAAGTATTTCGTACATATTTTAATTGGGTTTTGCTTAATATAGCCTAACGAAAGAAACGAATCAGCTATTGGAATGAGGTGGTTCTCTCTAGATTTTTTTCTGACCCCACCAAAATCCTCTCTTGTAACCATCCATTCGAGGGCAGAGATTTTTTGGAGTTGCAAAAAATGAAGATATATTTGCTGTTCCCTTGCAGTCTTCCTCCCAAAAATGCCACGTGGAACACTTTTTAGGGCCAACTGCCCTTATGGATGTTTGCTCAATCTCTTGGCGAACCTACACACCAAAAATCAGCTTGATAGATGCTGTTTGGTGTTTAGTTGTCTTCTCCAAAAGTCGAAGTCATTTATGATTTTTGAATAACACTTGGGTACTTACTAGCTGCAGCCAAACTACCCATTTTCAAAGTTCACTCGGTTAATTTCTATGTGGGGATCAACAGCTTCATCATTTCTACTCCAACAACTCAATCGAATGGTATGACGATTAATCCAACGGTTAGAAACCACCAATCAGGTTGATTTTTTGGTTTATATGTCCACCTAGGGATTAGCCAAACATCCACACGGTCAGAGTCAGGGCCGTCTCGATACAAGTTGAGGTTTGAGCCTTGAGGTGAAACTCTATATAAGGACATTTTATATTTAATATATATGATATTGATTAAAAAATTAAACTCTATATATTATTCAAAATATTATTACATACAAAGGACCTCCAGTGCAGTCGATGCAGAGGACTCTCGTGGCTCTACATAGATCATTTTTTGGGCCCAATGAATGCGTGGAAGTTCAACCCAGGTATTGGTGGATAGACACACTAAAAATTAGCTTGATTGATGATTTCTCGCCATCGTATTTGATACCCAAAAAAATATGTTTGAAATCAACGGCTAGAATAATGTCCTAAAAAGTACTAAAATATATGGCTAGAGATAATCAATCAGGTTGATTTTTTGTTTGTATATTCAATAAGGAGTGGGCTAAAAATCCATGTGGTTAGGGGGTCTAGGACTGGGGCCTTCTCTCACCAAGGGGCCTTAAGGTAGAGCCAGCCCTGGTTAGAGTCATCTAAAAATGTGCCACGTGGCTCACTTTTCACTTCCTTTTAATCAACCATGTCAATTGAGGACCGCGGTACAATAGCAAATGCAAATGAGATGTTCAAAGTTCAAACTAGTTAAGTCATCTTGCGAGGGAGTCTTCTTAATAATATACAATAGTGCTCCATGAACCTTTCTTCCTCTCAAGAACCAGTCTATGACATTGCAAAATGGTTCTGGATGCAGAAGATGACCGTTGGGATTAACATCACACAGATCCCGATGATCATCCAGTACCAATTTTATAAAAAGAAACTAACTAATATAATATGCGTTTTAAAAATGATTTAAAACTTCTTGAACTCTGGATAAGTTGAATTTTGAAAAAGTGAAGATGTGTGGTCCAGATTTACCACTCATCCTCTGTGTCAAAAAACCATTGCATCTACATGCTTTAGCAATATAATTTGGTGGGTGACATGGAAATAAAGTGGTGTGTCCCTATTCGTAGCTTACTTTTGAAATGTAACAAAGCTGGGTGGGGCCACGATTTGGTGCAATAAATTTGTTCACGTGACATGGAATCTATGATGATCCCACTACACAGTTGAAAACTAGTTAGTAGCTGCAGCGAAACTACCCATTTCAAACTTCAAAGAGTGAGACTCTGTTTCTAAAGTGGTGGGTCCCATATTCTTAGCTGGACCGTTGAAATTTAATACCATTTGGTGCCACTTGTTCACTAGTTGTCAAAAACGTCGGGTCAGACGAGTAAAACTTCTGTCACAATGGGATTGCAAATCACACAAACACAGCCTTCTTCTCCTCACCGGAGCGAAGTAGAGAGCTCAATCGAGCTATGCCAGTCAAGGTATTCCTTGATTTTTGGGTCTTGGGGCTATTGACACCATCGAGCTAGGCCAGTCAAATATCTCTTCTTTCATCTAGTTGCAGCGAACATTCCGTTTTTAAAGTTCAATCTGTGTCTAGAGGGGGATCAGCAGCTTGATCATCTGTCACCCGTGAACAACTCAATCGATCGAAAGGTATGACGATGAAGAACAATTTTCAAGCCTATATATATTTTCCTGTTATGTATCCATCTTTTAATCTTACATGTTTAATCACTGATGAAGTTACACTTACTGCAACCAGGATTTAAAGATGGCAACTACTATTCCCTTCCACTGAGATTTTGCTAATCACTAAAAATTAATATAAGAGGTGCGCTTCCTTGCCAAGTAGCTCTTGATATCAGTTCATTCTTCAGCACTATTTGGTGTTTACTTTAGTTCTCCAAAAATGGCCACCGGAATCTTGTCTATCTTGGTTCCACCTATCGTTGAATTGGGGAAATGTTTGTTCGATCCTCTTAAGCGCCAGATTTGTTATATCATCAAATACAAGGAGAACCTTGATAACCTTGAGAACCAAGCTAATGATCTGGTGGCAAAGAGAAACGGGGTAAAAAACTTACTAGATGCGGCGCGTCGGAGATTGGAAGAACCCATTGACGAAGTGCAATTATGGTTGAGAAAGGCAGACGATTTAGAAGCAGATGTAAGGAGACTAACTGACGAAGCTAGTGAGAACAAGAGATGTTTCAAGGGATTGTGTCCAGATTGGAGCTCACGTCGCCGCCTAAGTAAACAAGCAGTGAAGAAGTCAAGTGTTGTCAATGAACTCCAAGAGACCGCGGGGAGGATTAGTGTGGTACCGGTTTCCCATCCTCCGCCTCCTCGAAGTGTCGAATCGTTTCCTTCCGATGGTGTCGAGGACTTTGCATCCAGGAACTCGATAATGGATCAAGTCATGGGGGCATTACGGGATGAGCATATCAGATCCATTGGGGTGCATGGCATGGGGGGTGTAGGGAAGACAACCCTCGTGAAAAAGCTAAACAATGACCTCCAAGGAAGCCAACTCTTCGAGAAAGTTATAATGGTGAATGTGTCCAATAACCCGGACTTTAGAAGAATCCAGTACGAAATTTCAGAGAGGCTAGGATTGAAGCTTGAGCCTGAGAGTACATTAGATATTAGAGCAAATCGATTGTCCGAGAGGTTGAAAATGGAAAATACGGTCCTTATAATATTGGATGATGTGTGGCGGAAGTTAGAGGTGGCAAACATAGGAATTCCTAGTGGAACTGAACATACGGGTTGCAAAGTCATTCTCACGACACGAGAACAAGATGTTTGCCGTCAAATGGGGATTCAAACTGTAATCAAAATGGAACTCCTCTCTGAAGATGAATCGTGGAATCTATTCAAATCAAAAGCAGGGGATGTTGTTATAAGGCCTACGTTGCTACCCTTTGCACAGAAAATTGCAAGAAAATGTAAGGGATCGCCTTTGGCAATTGTTACGCTCGGATCATCGTTGAGTGCAAGGGAACAAGAATATGAATGGCGCTATGCATTGAGAGCATTAGAAAATCCTGACCCCATCGAACTAGAAGGTATCATGCCAGAAGTGTTCTCATCTCTGACATTTAGTTACAACCGTTTGCCTGAAGATATAAAGCTCTGCTTCTTGTTTTGTTGCCTATTTCCTGAAGACTGCAGTATCAATTTGCGTCATCTGAGAGATTATGGAATAGGGGAAGGGTTCTTGAAGGTGGTGGGTGGGAAATTTGAGGATGCAACAGACAAACTTCTTTTTTATGTGAGACGGCTAAAGGCTTCTTCCTTGCTATTAGATGGTAGTGACGAAGAGTCTGTGAAGATGCATGATGTTGTACGCGAAGTCGCCATATCAATTGCATCAAAGGAGTATGGGTTTCTTGTGAAAGCAGGTATAAGATTGAGAGAGTGGCCTGAGAGGGAATGGCTCCACACATATAAGCGGATTTCACTCATGGGCAACAAAGATGTTAAACTCTCTAGTCCACTAGAATGCCCACTCCTGAGCTTATTACTAAGAGAATCTCGGGGACTTGAAGTAAATCCAGATAATTTCTTTGAAGGAATGAAAGCCCTTGTAGTCCTAGATCTAAGCTACACTAGGCTGACCTCAGTGCCACAGTCATTCTTATATCTCACAAACCTTCGGACTCTATATCTAGAAGGATGCGATCTATCAACTAACATATCCATACTTGGAGGATTGAAGAACCTAGAAATACTTGGTTTGTCTGATTCAAAAATCGGAAAGTTGCCAGAAGAGATAGGTAATTTGATCAATCTAAAGTCTTTAGATTTGACTTGGGCAAAGGTTTCAATTGTATCACCGAATGTTATATCAAGGCTATCTAAGTTGGAAGAATTGCGCATGTTGAATAGATTTAACGGTTGGGAGATGGAAGGAAGTGGGGACGAAAGCAATGCTAGCTTTGGAGAGGTGGCATCGTTAAATCATCTAGCTACTTTAGAAATCGTAGTAATCAATGAGAGATGTATGTCCCAAGACATCCCTTTTCCATGGAAAAGTCTAAATCGATTCCGTGTAATAGCTTCGGACAATCCCAACTGCATATTTTATCCTAGGATGAGTTTCTTTAACAATTGGCACAGGATCAATAACAAAAATGTTTTGTGCCTCAATGGAACCATTTCACTTATGCAATGGGCAAAAGTGTTAATAAAGAGCACAGAGGAGTTACACTTAGAGTCCTGCCATAGTTTGAACAGTGTTGTAGACTTGGACACAGCAGGGAGTTTCAGCTGCTTGGAGGGTCTTTATGTCGAGAAATGTAATGCGTTGGAGGAAGTATTTAACGCTGAGAGGCTTCAAGAAGGGAATCATGCTATGTTTGTCTGCTTAAGGGAAATTGAGTTGTCGGATCTTTCAGAATTGAGGAGTATTTGGAAAGGGTTCGTACCATTTGGAAGCCTTCAAAACCTTAAAAAACTAGTAGTGAATTCGTGCAGGGGCTTGAAATATCTCTTCTCATCCTCTATGGCAGAGGGACTTCAACAACTAGAAGAACTTATTATTGACTATTGTGAGGGAATGGTGAAGATAGTCGAGGAAGAGGAGGAGCAATTGGCTATGAGGAGTGAATCGCACAAAATCTTCCAAAACCTAAGATTTCTAGATATCAATGGGTGTAATAAATTAAAGAACCTCTTCTCATTAAGTTTAGCACAATGTCTCCAGAAACTCGAAAAGCTCAACCTATGGGATTGTGAGGAAATGGTGGAAATAATTGCCAAAGAGGAGGAACAAGAAGTAGTGGATCAAGGATTGCTACCTCAGTTAAGACATCTCGAGCTGGGCTTTCTAAATGGTCTAACGAGCATTTGCCAAGACAGTTTACTTCTGAATTCTCCTTTGGAATGCATTGAGGTGGCGGGATGTCCAAATTTGAAAAGGCTTCCCATCCAACCAGAGAAGATCTATGGTGCATCGAAGCCACTGAAGTTCTATGGAGAAATTGGATGGTTTGAAGTATTGGAATGGGAAGATAATAACCTCAAGTCATACCTCCAACCTTTATTACAGGTAAACACTTTTAGACTTACTGTCGTGGAGCATTTTTAAGGTCCACTGACCCATGAATAATTGGCCCACCACTTGACGTATTTACACGGCCAATAATGAAGGAAATTGATGATTACTAGACGTTGGATTCAAATGTTTTTGGTAGGGTGATCTCTATGTGTTGGATTTGAACATTTTTTTGGATAAATGGTCACGCGAGGGGCTAATCATTCATGGGTCAGTGGGCCCTAAAGAATGTGCCCAGTGGCGTGTCTTTATGCGCTCCATAGTTTCTCAAGGGAAAATGCTGTATGGCGTGTTTTATACTGCAAACTATTTATTGTGAAAATGATCTCGCCCTTTTTCATTTTAAATTTATGCATCGTGTTCCTCTCCACTATAAGCCACGCGGCACTCTCTTACAGGTCTCTAACCGTATGGATGTTTGTCCTATCCCATAGTGGACCTACAAACCAAAAATCAGCCTGATTAGTGATTTATAGTGGACCGTATGGATGTTTGTCGTATCTCCACCATTTGCCCTCATTTCCATTAACTTGCTTTTCTACGATAATCTTTCAAACTTGTCCCTTCAGTTATTAACTTCCCCAAACTATCCTTATTTCAGCAGTGTTTTATAAATTGCTTATTTTACCACTTATTTCAGAAGGGCCTCTAATTTTATGACTAAAACTTCGTTGACCATTGATGGTCACTGACTGCCCATAATATGAGCCACGTGTTGCACATTCTTAGATGATGCTGACCGTATGGATGTTTGGCCAATCCATATGGACCTACAAACTAAAAATCAACCTCATTAATATTTTAAAACCTTTTGATCCTTGTACCCCATTTAATGGTCAATAATGCTAAAATTCCCACAGCTAAAGTCCACCCCCGAAATGACTCTAATCTAACGCTTAGAAATTACTAATTAGGTTGATTTTTTGTTTGTAGGTCCACCTTGGCCAAACATCCATAGGGTCAGTGTCCTCTAAAAATGTACCACCTGGCAGCGAAGTTTTACTACTACTCTATATCCTAGTTTGCAATTCAACATACTATTCTCGTATTATACTCAAATAATCCGAATTTTTTTTAAAAATCGTTTACGTCTGTAGTAATTGAAATGTATGGATAATTCACCCTTCTTTTCCTTATCCGATTAGAACACGTATTTCTGATTTGTTGCAAAAAATACTTCTGAAAAAATAGTGTTTTTTAATTGCGAGTATAGTTCGCCTCTTTGCTCACCGTGCAGCTGCATGAAGAAATTATTACCGTGGAGCATTTTTCTTCGCATACAAATGTGCAACATGACTCACTCTTTCAGGCCCACTGACCCATGAATGATTGGTCCACCACTTGGTGTATTTACATGACAATAATCAAACTGATTGATGAATTTTAGCCATTGGATTCAAATGTTTTTCGTAGGGTCATTCTCATTGTTGGATTTGAGCATATTTTTGCTTAGATGGATAGAGATGATCACTAATCAGACTGATTTTTGGTGAGTATGTCCTTCGCGTGATGGGCCAATCATTCATGGGTCAGTGGGCCCTAAAGAATGTGACAAGTCGCATCTTTATGAGCTCCATAGTTTCTCAAGGGAAAATGCTCCAAACACTAACGTTTCTTCGATGTGCCCTGTGCAAAACGATCTCGCTCATTTTCATTTTTGATTTATGCATCGTGTGTGCCTCTCCACTAGTATATGTTATTAGAAAAGGAATTTTGATTTACTTACCGCCTGGTCACTTGCTTTCGAGAACTCCCCTTCCCCAACCTTTGTTTCTTCTCCTATTTCCTGCATCCGAAACAGCAACGTAACTTGCCCCCAACCCCCCACACCACACACACAACAATTCTATGACCCTACAAAATTATTTAACTAATTAAACAAATCTTATAATTGTCTAGGACGAGAGCATATATACGAGGATGAGGATGATGCCGAAGCTGGAGATGAGGTTAGTACTTTCTTTATCATTGTGTTTTTGTTCTTCTTTACATAGGTGGTACCATTAATACAAGAAAGAATTTAAGACAAGATCACCCTTATTGTAGCACGTTGGGTCGGGTAAAAAGCTCCACATGGTACACTCTTCAAGACCACTGACCGGATGTTTGGCCCATTCCTAGGCAGACATTCAGACCAAAAATCAGCACAATTGGTGATTTCTAGCCGTTGGATTTAAGTCTTTTTCATGAGTTAATTTTTAGCCAGGGGAGCATTATTCGAAGTACTGAATCCTAGGCTAGAAATCACCAAATGGGCCAATTTTGGTCTATTAGTTCATGAAAAGTGTGCTAAACATCTATAAGGTCATTAATCCCAAGAGTGTGCCTGGTGGCACAATTTTATCAGACCCACAATGAGAGCAACGGACTTTAAAAAAATAAATTTCCCAATAAAAGAACTCTATCTCTAGTAATCTGAAGGCAATTTAGGTGGAGTTAGTGTAGGTACTATCTCCACCGTTTGCCCTCATTTTCATTAAGTTCATCAAAATGATATGGGCAGATTTGACTTTTTAGCTTAAGAATTTTGTTTTTCTACTTGTCCCTTGAGTTGCCACAATTTTTAAATTCGTTCCTCTACAATAATCTTTCAAAAACTTTCCCGAATTATCCTTATTTCAGCAGTGGTTTATAAATTGCTCTTTGGCGTGAAACTTTCTTACTTTACCACTGATTTCAAAAGAGCCTCTAATTTTATTAGTAAAACTTCGCTGACCATCAATGGTCAATGAAGCCACCGACTGCCCACAATATGAGCCACGTGCGGCACATTCTTAGAGGATGAATGGATGTTTGGCCAATCCCTCTGGACCTACAAACTAAAAATCCGCTTGATTAATATTTTCAAACCTTTGAATCCTTGTACCCCAAATAATGGTCAATAATGCTCAAATTCCCACAATTAAAATCAACCCATGAAATGACTCTAATCCAATGCTTAGAAATTACTAGTTAGGTTCATTTTTGGTTTGTAGGTCCACCTATGGATTTGCAAACATCCATAGGGTCAGTGTCCTCTAAAAATGTGCCACCTAGCAGCGAAGTTTTACTCTAATTTTACGTGGGTGCATGTCCACTAGTCTATATCCTAGTTAGCAATTCGGTGTACTATTCCCGTATTATATCCCCCTTCTTTTCCTTATCCGATTTGTTACAAAATAAAAAGAAAAAAAACTTCTTAAAAATTGTGAGTTTACAAAAACGTTCACATATCAATTATTAGGGATAATGCACACGAGCATTTTGTGGTTGTAGGAGATAGTAGAGTGGGTACATTGATTTTGAGGGTGGAGTAGAGTGGAAAAGGGGGATTGCTTTGCAAGAGAAATTCTGGAATCCAATGCTGCCCAGAAGATGTTGTGCTATGTGTATATATATACATACATGAATTTTTTTTTTTCATTTCCCGTTTATTTGACCATTTATTTACTGTATTCAAAAAATTTCAAAATGGATTATATATTTACTATTCCCGTCCGAAATTTTCCATACACCGAATTGCTATCTAGGGTATATATATAAAAAGCATCTAAAGCGTACATACTGTGGTGTCAAATGCCTTTTATGTATATAGGGTGTAACTTCGGTAAAACAATTATTTTGCTAAAGTAGTTCACTTTGTTGATCTACCAGGATTCGTAGGAGGAGGATTAGGTCGAAGCAGATATCGGTAGGAGCAGGAGCAAGTGCAAGCAGTTGTTGAACACGAGAGGGAGGGAGAGACAGCAGCAAAGCCGGGTTCTTGAACACGAGATCCAGTTCATGAGCGAGATGGAGAGTAGGATCCAAAGCCAGAAATGGAGAATCATAGCTATCTACACAAGCAAACACCTGAACTTAGTAGTTCTTTATTTTAGTTCACTCCAAAAGGAATTATAATTAATTTGTTATATCTCTGTGATACATTACATCACATCCGCATTAAGACAATAGAGTAAACAACGCTACTACTACCCTCACTGGCATTTAGGTGACATTTGATAAATTAAGTCATCATGTTTGAAAGCTTAAAGTGCTTAAGGTCTGAAAGATTAATGACTTAGGTATGAATAATTAGATCGTTTGGTAAAGTTCTTAAGTCTGAAAATTAAATCAAGGGAATTGTAGCTTTCATAAAAGGGCATCTTCGATATTAAAAGAGAATTTTAAAAACTTTTTAAAGATGCTTTCACTTACCGCATTAAGTGAAGAGAGGGTGACTTAAAATCAGACACTGAAATTCAGATATTTTTAGTTGTTAAATATGTCGGTTACAAGACAGTGTGAATGGGCCAATAAAGGTCCAAATGAGTCAACAACTAGATTAGGATTTGGAGAAAAATTTGTTGCCCCTTGCTCACTTTAAAATTTGAGATCTCCCCCTCCCAAAATACCAAGTGGGGCCCTTTTTCCGGCCACTGACCTTATTTCTGTTCGGTTTACCTCTTGGATGGACCTACAGACAAAATCATCTTGGTCACAATTTCTAGAAATTAATTATTCACCCCCACAGGTAGGATAAGGAAATACCTATTACTGATGGACCTACATACAAAATCATCTTGGTCGCATATTGAACTGATTTTTTATGTGTAGATCCACTAAGAGGTGGACCAAACGTACATAGGGTCAGTGGCTCTCGAAAGACTGTTGGACGTGACATTTTGGGAGTGGGACTTCAAGTTTGAAGTCCTAGGGGATAGCCAATCACTGTTCAAAGGTACTCATGTTATAGGAATATATTGGCCTTACTGTACACTCCTACAAACTCTTAACTGCACACAAGAACTCTTCCAAATGAATGCTTTATTCATAACGCTTCTTCCCTTTTTTGCATATAATTGGGATCCCATCAAACGTCCCTAGAAAAAAATTATGGTATAGAATTTTGTATCAAAAATACCATGTCACACTCTTTTCTGCCCACACGTTGGTGGAGCTACACAAAAAAATCAACATGATTGGTATCTAGCCATTGGATTTGAGCACTTTTACATCATAGACATGGAACCAACCAGGCTGGTTGGCGACCCATGATGAAAAAATGCTCAAATCCAATGGCTAGAAATCACCAATCACAATGAGTTATGTGTTTATGTCCAACAAGATATGGACCAAACATTCATGGGTTAGTGGACCTTACTGAGGTCTAGAAATCGTTGGCATTCATTTTAACATAAACTTTTTGTGAGATCCTCTGCTACAATGTTACCAAGCCTTCCTAACTAAGGTCTAGAAACACAGAGATATCATTAGAGAAAGCCAAGGCCTGAACAACACAAACCAGGCCTTAAATAATGCTCTAAAGCGATTCAGAATATAGCCAATATATCTGTAGATAATACAAACTGCCACAGGCTAAAACAAGCAAATTAGAGTAGGAATTTGCCTCAAGTGCCAAAATCGGTGCGGTGAATGCCTTTACTGGTGTTAGCAGTGTCCGGGTTACAATAATAGTTGAAATATATCAAACGATTAGAGAATTAATTGGAACATAACTAATGTTATATACTGAATTACCCAAACAAAATGTAAAAAATAAAGTCTAGTATAGCAATATTCAATTCCAGAGCAATATAATTGAATCAAGTAATTTATAATAGAAAAATTGATGAAGAACTTATTAGTTTAATGAAGACAAGGTGGAGACAAGCATTGTACGCACTGTCCTAAACCAGATTCATCCCCTGCACTTCTTTTATGATGTTGACAGGTACCACAAAAGCCTACTCTTAGGATACAACAGCTCAACAGATCGATAGAAGGCAGCACCCCAAGTCCTTCATCTCTTAACAAAATAAGTTGAAAGGAACTAAAATGGTAGAAGAAGAGTAATGTTCTTATATGTTTGTGTGTTCCGTAAAGAAATCAGAAATCTTCTTGTCTAATAGAAATTGTGAAATTTGGAGGAAAGGGGAACTAATTTCAGTTCAAAAGGTTATGTTCAGTGACATATGGACTTTGTAAGGTGATCAGCTAAAAAAATTATAAAAAAAGGATTTGTATATCACGAAGCGTTGATACATAAAAAGCATTATAAAATTTATAAGCAAAAACTCATTTCTTCAAAATTTATTCAGGCAAGCATAAGAGAAGAGAAAAGAGCAACAGTTACAGGGCTGATCTGTTTATGACCCAGGATCATTTCTTCTTTGAACCATTGCTTGAATGTCTACTAAGGGGTGGGCTAAACATCGATGTGGCCAGTGGGCCCATATGACAGCGGAGAGTAACAAAAATTGTCCTTGCTGTCATCAACGTTGATGACAGACTCATAGTATAAGCCACAAGGAAGATCCTTACTGATCTCTGACTGTGCGATGTTTGGAAAAATCCTCGGTGGACCTACAAACCAAAAATTAGCCTGATTAGTGATTTATAAGCATTGGATTGGATTGTTTTATGGGTTGATTTTTAATTGTTGAATTTGAGCATTATTTGGGGTACAAAGATCCAAAGGCTTGAAATCGCTAATCAAACTTATTTTTGGTGTGTAGGTCCACCCAGATATGGAACAAACATCCATACGGTTAGTGGTCTCTTAGAGTGTGCCATGTGGCTCATACTCTGGTCCGTCATCAACGTTGATGACAGACTTTGTCAGCAAAGTTCTACTCAAATCGGAGGTTTTGATCACAAGTACACATCATGTGTGTTGGTCATGCCAAAATATTGTTGTGTGACACTGCTATGGGACCGGCAGAGCCCTTGAATGGTGACTACCGTTGATGGATCTACACCTCAAATAAGCTCGTTGAATGTTTCATAACCGTTGGATTTTTTCTTAACGGGCCTTATTGAACACACCCTCCAAACCCGTAGTGAAAAATACTCAAATTAATGGCTAAGTGACACTTGTAAAATTGATTTTAGGAGTGTAGATTCACCAAGGGGTGGACCAATCACCAAACACTTTATGGGCCCCAAAAATGTATGCCACGTGACCAGGGACAGAGCTAGTCAGGGGCAAGGGGGGGCACGTTCCCCCTTGAACTTTTAAAACTCTTCGATTTTTTTTACTAACCCAAAACTACCCTTTTGAAATCGATTTCACTCCGTCCCTGCAAGTGCCAGTAGTTGATGTGACAAATACAAAGAAGGCCCATTTAGAGTTTTTGCATAGGCCTCAACTTGTATCGCGACGGCCCCTAATGGCAGTTAAAACGGATATAATGGACGGGCAAAAGTGGAAAAAAAATGGAATTTAAGGGAAAAATGGCGCTTTCAAAATTTCAAAATTTGAAAACGAATGAAACAGAATTTAACTGAAAAATAATGGAATTTAACGGAAATAACAGCCTTTTTTTCCACAAAATTTTCCAGATTTTAACTGCCGTTCAAACGAAAAATTGGCCATTAATTTCTAAGTAACGGGCTTGGGGCGTTACAGTTTAAACGGTATAACTCATGTTTATCGAAGTACTCATCCATCATTATTAGGTAAAAAGATTTACTTTGATTACTACAAACAGACCATAATCCCCAGTGTTAAAACTTGCCCCACCGGCGGATGTTTAGCCAATCCCTAGTTGGAGCATCAAACCAAAAATCAACCTGAGTAAGTGATTTCAAACTTTTTGATCTTGTACCCCAAATAATGGTCACTAATGCTCAAATTCACACTGTAGTTAAAATCAACCCATGAAAACAACTACAACCCAACGCTTATAAACCACCAATCAGGTTGATTTTTGGTTTGTAGGTTGATCCACCCAGGATTAGCCAAACATCCATATGGTCAGAGTACTCTAAAAATGTACCACGTGGCTCATATTATGGGTGGACAGTAACCGTCACCGTGTGGCAAGTTTTACTCTAGTGTCTATACTTGGCATTATCAGAATCCCCTTCATTTTTGTAGTGGGAAACTACGCTGAAGAATTTTTCAGTAGGGTCGTGATGTAACAAGGTATACCTGAGATCTTTTCATTTGCAGAAGCAGCATTTTTGGTAGTCACCACTGCCATCTGGGCCCACTGACCGCATGGATGTCTAGCCCACCCTTTAATAGACATTCACACAAAAAATCAGCTTGTTTAATGATTTTTAGCCGTTGGTTTTAGTACCCAAAATATAGTTGTATTCAACGGCTTTAAGAACGCCTTAAATGGTGCTAAAAAGTGTTAAAATCAAATGGTTATAAATTACCAATCAAGGTGATTTTTGGTATGTATATCTACCAAGGGGTGAGATAAACATCCAAGCGGTCAGTGGGCCCAGATAGCAGCGGTGGTGACTACCAAAAATGCCGATTCCGCTTTCGTTGTTACATCTTTTTCCTTTTCGGGTTCAAGAACATCAAGTAGCTACTGCATACGGCTCAAGCTCCGAGGACCTCTATTTCTGACCCTCTCGCTGTTCGTGCGCTCAACCGTGGATTTCATGAATCTAATGGTAGTTGTCACTTGTAAGCGGCAATGAAATAATTTTTTTTTTTGAAAACATTGAAATAACACATTTTTTCAAACATCCAACTTTACTGACAATGTTTCCATACTTTTAAGTCTGTGAACGGTTCCAGATGAGTTAAACTTGTGTCACAAGATGTTGTGACGGAACACGCTCACACAGCACTCAATATGAGCCACGTGGTATACAATTAGAGGACGCTGACTGTATGGATGTTTGGGCAGTCCCTCGTGTTTTCTCGTCGGTGGACTGGTACAAAAAATCAGCTTGATTAGTGATTTCTGATCCCTTGTCACTTGCAAATCACACAATCACAGCCAATGACTTCTCGGCGCGTACACCTAAAAGCAAAACACATGGGTACGTTGCAAAAGCACTTGTGTACGTGCCGAGAACTCATTGGCTTGTGATTGTGTGATTTACAATTTCGTGTGATAGAAGTTTGACTCCCCCAAGAGGATGATCTCACCTTTTTGTTTTTAATGTTTTTGCTTTTAAAAAGAAACTAATTAATATAATATTAGTTTAAAAAGGATTAAACTTCTTAACTCTGGTTAAATTTGATTTTGAAAAAGTGAAGACGTGTGGTTCAGATTTACCAATCAAAAGTTTTGGTTTATAGGCCACGGTCAGCGAAGCCGTGACCGCTCACAATGTGAGCCACATGGCAGTTGAGATAAGCTAAGTCACCTATGGTTTTCGAATGGGTCGTGATGTAACAAGGTATACCTGAGATCTTTTCAAATGTAGTTGACCATCTGGGCCCACTAACTGACCGCATGGATATTTAGCCCACCCCTTAGTAGACATTCATACCAAAAAGCAGCTTGTTTGATGATTTTTAGCCGTTGGTTTTAGTATTCTCAAAAAAATGGTTGAACTCAATGGCTATAAGAATGACTTAAATGTACTAAAATCTAATGGTTAGAGATTACCAATCTGGGTGATTTTTGGTGTGTATATCCACCTAGGGTGGGATAAACAATATCCATGCGGTCAGTGGGCCCAGACGACTGTTGTGCGACCGCATTTGAAAAAGTTTTGGCATATCTTGTTACATCTTTTTCCTTTCCTAATCTCTTCTTTTTACTCTGTTTCTAATGTGTTGTGCTCCGTTTATTAGCTGTTTTGTCGAAATCGAAATAACGTGGTGGGTTCCACATTCTTAGCCGGACCATTGAAATGTACATAATACCGTTTGGTGCCACTTGTCTACTAGTGGACAACACAATGAAAGAGATCGGACCGCCCACAGCAATATGAGCAACTTGATTAGTGATTCTAAGCGTTGGATTGGAGTCATTTTCATGGGTTTTTTTTTTTAACCGTTGAATTTAAGCATAAATGACCATTAGTTGGGGTACAACCGATCCAAAGGTTTGAAATCATTAATTGGGCTGATTTTTTTAGTAAATTCATCTAGGGATTGGCCAAACCTCCATACCGTCAGTGTCCTCTAAGAGTATGCCATGTGGCTCATATTGTGGGCCGTCACAGTTTTGCTGACAGTGGGCGGTCAGCGAAGTTTTACTCCGTTCAAGTTTGACCTGTAGATGGAACAATAATTGATCAATGAGAGTGGACAATAATTGTTGGTCCTAATTAATATAATCTGGTGGGTCCTGGTTATTAGCTGTTTTGTCTAAAAAACGGGAAATTTAATACCGTTTGGTGCCACTACACTTCACCTCACCGGAAGAATTGAGATCATCTTCAGCTGTTCAAGTTTGACCAGTAGATCGAACGGTTGAGATAGCTGTTCAAGTTTGACCAGGCGATGTTGTTACAAGGCCTACGTTGCTACCCATTGCACAGAACATTGCAAGAAAATGTAAGGGATCTCCTTTGGCAATTGTTACGCTCGGATCGTCGTTGAGTGCAATGGAAGAAGAATATGAATGGCGCAATGCATTGAGGGTATTAGAAAATCCTGGCCCCATGGAACTACAAGGTATCATGCCAGAAGTGTTCTCATCTCTGAGATTTAGTTACGGCCATTTGAAGGGGCCAGAAGATATAAAGCTCTGCTTCTTGTTTTGTTGCCTGTTTCCTGAAGACTAAAATATCACTTTGCGTCGTCTGAGAGATTATGGAATAGGGGAAGGGTTCTTGAAGGTGGTGGGTGGGAATTTTGACGATGCAACAGACAAACTTCTTTCTTATGTGAGACGTCTAGAGGCTTCTTGCTTTTACTTGCTATTAGATGGTGATGATGATGGGTCTGTGAAGGTGCATGATATTTTACGTGAGGTCGCCATATCAATTGCGTCAAAGGATGAGTATTATGGGTTTCTTGTGAAAGCAGGTATAAGATTGAGAGAGTGGCCTGAGTTGGAAAGGCTCAACAGATATAAGCGGATTTCATTCATGAGCAACGAGAATTTTAAGCTCTCTAGTCCACTAGAATGCCCACAACTCCTGACCTTATTACTAGGAGGATCTTCAAAGCTTAAAATAAATCCAGATAATTTCTTTGAAGGGATGAAAACCCTTGTAGTCCTAGATCTAAGCTCCAGTAGCTTGACCTCGGTGCCACAGTCATTCTTATACGTCACAAACCTATTCAGACTCTATATCTAGAAAGATGCGATCTATCAAGTAACATATCCATACTTGGAGGATTGAAGAACCTAGAAATACTTGGTTTGTCTTATTCAAACATCGGTAAGTTGCCAGAAGAGAGAGGTAATTTGATCAATCTAAAGTCTTTAGATTTGACTTGGGCAAAGGTTTCAACTGTATCACCCCGAATGTTATATCAAGGCTATCTAAGTTGGAAGAATTGCGCATGTTGAATAGATTTAACGGTTGGGACATGGAGGGAAGTGGGGATGAAAGCAATGCTAGCTTTGCAGAGACATATGTCCCAATTAGATATCCCTTTTTCATGAAAAAGTCTAAACGAATTCTATGTAATAGCTTCGGACGACCGTGACTACATAAACGATTTCTTTTTCCTTTCGGACAGGAACATTACCAAATCCGTAAAAGTTTTGTCCCTCCATGGAACAAATTCACTTACGCAATCGGCAAAAGTGTTAATAAAGAGAGCAGAGGAGTTATACTTAGATTCCTGTCATGGTTTAAACAGTGTCGTAGACTTGGACGCAGCAGGGAGTGTCTTCATGTCAAGAAATGTGATAAGGTAGAATATCTCATGAGCATTGGAGGAGCCCCACAAGATTCATTTGGGGTTTTGAAGGAACTATACATCAAACGGATGGGTAGCATGAAGAAAATCTTCAATGGACTACCACCAGCTAGACTCTTTCAACAATTGAGAGTCCTAGACTTGGGTGGCTGTCCGAACTTAATCAACATCTTGTCATTGGATCTACTACTGCCAGTGCAAAGACAAGAAAATCTTGAAGAACTTGGGGTAGACAATTGTGAGGCATTGGAGGAAGTATTAACACTGAGAGGCTTGTTAAACTAGAAGGGAATCATGCTATGCTTGCCTGCTTAAGGAAAATTAATTTGGTAAAAATACTTATAAAAATAGATAAAAAAATATACGTTCAAATAAAATTAATTGAGTGTCAAGAAGAAATTGTTAATGATATAAAGTAAATTACAACTGAACTCTTTTTTTTGTAAGCAATTACAACTGAACTCTTTAACTACATATGACATGAGACTTATCAATTACTATTATTATTTTGTACCAAATTTAGTTTTTTTTTTTTTTTTTTTTTTGTGCAACGGAGGTATCCGGATCTCTTAGAGACCCGACTAATCCCTCGGGTACGTACCGTACCCTGGGACACACACCGGGCACTTCTAGGATAAATCCCAGCAGGGTGGTCTTCAGGGGCACAGTCTCGACCTCACGACCTTGGGGAGCATACCCAAGTCGCTACGTCTTACCATCCCAACCACTCCTTGCCTCACCCATTTGGTTGAGGAGATGCCTCAACTCCTATTATGTTATGACATGTGGAAGGGAGGGCAGGACCACGTAAAGAAAATATTAGGTTAGGTTACGTCTACTAAACATATTTTCTATCTTTTCTTTATTTTTAAAATTTACTAAGGTCAAGTTTACTACTTCGAGACCTGCTACCACATGGATGACCTGACAAAATTTGTGCAGTTGAGGCCATTGACCGTTGGATTCAAGAGATCTACGGTCCACACGATTTTATCCCTTGCGGTTGTTGCCCTGTGGACCATGGATCTCATGAATCCAAATTGCCTCAACCATATATTTTTTGCCCGGGGGGGGGGGGGGGGGGGGGGGGGGGGGGGTAGTTGAGGCCATTGACCGTTGGATTCAAGAGATCTACGGTCCACACGATTTTATCCCTTGCAGTTGTTGTTGCCCTGTGGACCATGGATCTCATGAATCCAAATTGCCTCAACCATATATTTTTTGCCCGGGGGGGGGGGGGGGGGGGGGGGGGTAGCATTTTCCTACTCCCTAAATAGGTACAGTTACGTGTCCTCTTTAGGGCCCACTTACCTTATGGATATTTGGCCTACCTCTTGATGAATCTACAGATTAAAAATCTGTATAATTAGTCATTGGATTTAGCATTTTAATAACGTGGTTTTTGACCGTTGAATTTTAGCCTTTTGTTATGATGCAAAACATAACTGTTATAAATCACCGATCAAGCTGATCTTTGGTACGTAGGTCCTCCAAGAGGTGGTCCAAACATCCATAAGGTTACTAGGCTCTAAACTAAGCTCCAAATGGCATTTTTAGGAGGGGAGGCTTCAAATTTTGAAGTCCCCTGTGGCCATATCAATACATTTTCTTGAACATTTGCTTCTTTAAATTTGGATCACACCGTATCACCGCTACCGTCATCAGCCCGAAACGAAGTCCATGTTGAAAAATCTTCTGTCAAATAAGGGATCGTGGTGAGGAAGAGGGGTTTCAGTTAAGCTGTGGGGTTAAACTATGGTGAAGTTGTTTCAGTCGTGGAGGTTGGGATCGACTGTTGAAGATGGAATTTTCAGTTGTGTTGAACTGATTCCGATCTGAGGGGGTTTTGCTCTGTGTCGTGAATACAGAAATGGGTAACAGTAGTTCAGCTAGATATGGAACATGGCAGTGGTAGTGGTATGCAAACCCATCATCGTGTATGATAGCAGAGAAATCTGTTAAGTTACACCACACAGACAGAAACACAGACCATGAACCAAACTAGCGTTACATCAGAGAATAAACGCAAATAAGGTTCGAGAAAATCAACAAGAAAATCAGAATAAATAGAAGATCATGGATAAGAATAACTAAATCCCATGAGCAAGATGAGAAAAAAAGAACTTTCACCCCTCTACTTCCCTGTTTGTATTTGGGAGCAAGAGAAACTAGACAGAAAAGGAATAACGAGAGAGAAAAAGGAAAGAGAAGTCTTGCGAAAAAAATAGCTCGAACAAAAACATAGTCTCCCAGTTACTCTTGACCTACTCTCCGCATGCCAATATATGATTGCGGGTTGAGGCACCTCCTCAACCAAATGGGTGAGGAAAGGTTTTTCGTTCTTTCAATGGAAGCTATGTTGGTGTAATTGAAATAGCGGAAAATTTTCGAAACAAACCTAGGACGCCGAACCGTTTGGCGTATTCTCACGAAACTTTGAGATGACCGAATTGACCTCTTCAAAGGATATGCCAAACGGTTTGGTGTATGTTGTTATAAGACGCCATACTGTTAGGCTTTTATTTTTTACTATGTTAACTTGAAACCCACGTTTGATGATGTTAGAAATTTCAGAATAGGTGATCTATACGGTGAGGAGATCATCCTCACAAAAAATCAGCCATTGATTTATATTCCATGTGGGTAACACCAAAATTGTGTATGAAAAAAAGTCAAAATTGTTGTTTTGGCGACAGTTATTAACAGTCACCAAATGGTATGGCGACATTTCTTATGATAAGCCGAATGGTTTGGCGACGTTTAATAGCCGACATCAAACATTATGGCGTCTGACAGCAATTTGACTTTTCTTTCAGGTGACAGGACAAGGACAAATCTGTCATTAAAATATTTTCTTGAACATACGCCAAACGGTTTGGTGTCATAGGTTTGTTTTGACAAATTTCAAAAATTACGATTCTTTTTGAAAAATACCCTTAAATTTTCCGTTTCGAAAATTTTCCATTGAAATAATAAACAGAGAAAGAGTTGTAGAGGGTATAAACTTTTGGGTGAGAGCCATAAGGGTTTTTGAGAGATTTTGGGGTTTTGGAAGTGGACGACATGATAAAGGAAAAGAAGAGGAAGAGACTTTCTAGGTAGGATGAGCTAGGTAACGACTGCCACCAGTAGTGAGGTTTGTGAATCAACCCAAAGCACCTTGTATGTGGGGTTGGCCAAAAATGTGGGTCACCTTGTTGCTTGATTGTGGTAAGTCCTGAAATGTGAAGCACATAATCCGAATGCTTCAAGTTTAATCCCTAACTGCACCTACAAACCGAAAATCAGCCTGATTAGTGATTTCAATCCTTTCCATCTTTGTACCTCAAATAATGGTCAATAATGCTTAAATTCCCACAGTTAAATTCAATCCATGAAAATAACTCCAATCTAACGCCTAGAAATCACTGATCATGTTGATTTTTTGTTTGTAGGTCCACCTAGGGATTGGCCAAACATCAATATGGTCAGCGTCCTCTAAGAGTTTACTACGTGGATCATATTGTGGGCTGTGTCATCGGCCTCGATGACAGCTCAAAAGTTTTACTTGCTGTGTGGTGTAGGCTAAGGAAAGATGGGAGCCTTGAGTGGGCCATGCGGTCTTAATTTTTGCTTTTAGGTTGTAATCTACCCTTTGCTCTTTTTTAATTTTATGTACCTTTTTCTATATATATATATATATATATATATAATTAGTTGTTAATCTTTACAATTTCTATGTATTTCAAAACACAAAATTTCTAATTTCATGAATTAAGTTATTAAAGAATTGATAAAAACAAAGTCTAACTTAGATAAAAACAAAATGTAACTTGAGTAATTTTATGGCTCAGGCTCCGAGGACCCCCTTTTTCTAACCTCTCTCGGTGTTCGCGTGCTCGGCAGTGGATTTCAAGAATCCAACGGTGGTTGTTAGCGCCACTAAAAGTAAAAAAAAAAAGAAAAGAAAGTGATGCCAGCTCGGGAATGACCACCACCATTGGATCTTTGAAATTCATGGCCGACACACGAACACCAAGAGGTGTCAGAAAAATGGTGGTCCCCTGAGCCCAAACCCTTGTTTATTTGCTAATAAAAAAGTTAAATTGTTCATCACTTGTTACACACGTAGGGCTGTAACTCGGGTGGGTTGGGTCGGATCGGGTTGGAAGTCAACCCTAGCCCAACCTAACCTCGAAGGCTGTGAACCCTATCCAACCCAACCTAAGGTCATGTAGAAACTTCAGTTTATTGAATATCTTTTTTGATAATTACATAGACCTAGGATTGGACTCTTAGAATCTCTCAATCAAATTTAATCCTACTTGATAGAGCATTACAAGAGTCCAATAGGATTGGACTCTTAGAATCTCTCAATCAAATCTAATCCTACTTGATAGAGCATTACAAGAGTCCCATAGGAAGGAAATCCTATTATCTCTCAATCAAATCTAATCCTAATATATTATCCTAATCTTGTGATAAGATACACCAATAATGATATGGTATATCTCACATAACTTATTGTAATATATATTCTCTAACTGGTCGGGCTTAGATTTTCCAATCCTAACCCAACCCCGGGTTAGTCTGGTTGGTCAATTTCTTAATTTTTTTGTTGATTCGAAAGATTGTTAAATTTTTTTTATATTAAAATAATTTATTAATCATCAATACAATAACCGTTATGCTAACCATTAAATAATAGCTTCATTTCCAATACCTTATAAAAGAAGACATGATATTTTCATAATAAGAGAAAAGTTTATTAACTCAAATGCATGATAAAAATTACTAAATAAATAACAAAAAATAATTTTTAAAGAAAATATGATATTTTCAATATCAACCGTCACATAAAATGCCAAAACGTAGTTTCAAGGACATTTTATAGTCTCACACAAAGGTTGTAGTTTTTAAGGACAAACACCCATGGGTTGTTGCATTTGCCAAAATGTAGTGTGGTTATTTGTCGACTTACTAATACATATATGTATAATTTGTATGTCGGGCCCGGGTTGGGCCGAGCCTCAACTCTAGCACAACCCAATTTGATCGGGTTACCAAAAATCCGGCCCAAGCCCAACCCAAGTTTTGAAATAGCTAACCCAACCTAACCCTAACGTTGAGTTCAACCCGTCGAGCTCGGCTTGAGCCTGCCCAAGTTGCAACCCTATACACACGTGCCTCTCCAATAAAAAATAATAATGATGATACAATCAACTTGAGTGGTCCCTACATCTCATATGGTGCACGTGATCAACGAGTAAAACTTGCCTAGTTGCTGTGAATGACCATCACCCACAATATGAGCGATGTGGCACATTTTTAGGGGGCGTTGACCGTACGGATGTTTGGCAAATCCCTAGGTGGACCTACAAACCAAAAATCAACTGATTAGTAATTTCTAAGCAATGGATTGGAGTCATTTTCAAAGGTTGATTTCAACGGTAGGAATTTCAGCATTATTTGGAGTACAGGATTGAAAGGTTTGAAATCATTAAACAGGCTGATGTTTGGTTTATAGGTCCACCTAGGGTTGGCGAAACATCTATACGGTCAGAGTCTCTAAAAATGTGCCACGTGGCTCATATTATGGGAGGCAACGGCTTATCTGACCGTCGCTGGTCAGCCAAGTTTTACTCGTGATCAACCAACTTCCAAAGTTCCAAGTGTTCGACTCTTGGTCATAAAGTTTATTTGTGCCCTTGGTCCATGACGTCTAAGTGATAAACAGCCTCTTTGGTGGACCATAGAATAATCTTCGCCATCCAAGTTGTTGAACTATCATTATGAACTGTTCAATGCTTCAATGATTAGGATCTACCAGTTGATGTAATCGAAAAGAAGTGCATATAGTTTAGCAATTTATATATGCGCCACATGTCAAACATCCTCTTCTGTTCTTATTTATCCAATCTCGCCCCTATTTCTCCGGACATTTCTTCCCCCAAACCCTAAAGGAGCAAACCAGAGGGGGAGATGGACTACCTCCCAGCAGAGATCATCCAGGACATCCTCTCAAGACTACCCATCAAGTCTCTCTTGCAAAGCAGGTGCGTATGTAAAATCTGGCGCACTTTAGTTAAAGATCCTCGTCTGGCTAACATGCAACTCGCTCGAGCTTCCCAAAACCAGAACCCTAGTCTCCTCCTTTACTCCGATTCCAATCTATACTCTATATCTGACTACGAGACATCTAAAAATGCATTTAAACTCAATAATTTACCATTTAAGTCTTGGCTTCCCATATTCAAGATCATGGGTTCTTGTAATGGTCTTGTTTGTCTAGCGGACCACACGTATTGCTATCGCAGCATTTTTGTATGTAATCCTGTAACCGGGGAGTACACCAAACTACCCGACACTGCCACCGTTGGCAAAGTTAACGGTACGGTGTTCGGTTTCGGTTTTGATCACATAAATAATGAATATAAGGTTGTAAGAATGCGGAATGTTGGTATCGAACGACGGCCCCTCCATTCTCCTCAATTGGAGCAGGTTGAGGTGCATACTGTCGGCACGGATTTTTGGAGAAATTTAGGAAATATACCGGTTATGATCGGCGAGCGAGGTGGATCTTCTGGGGTGTTGGTGAATGGAAATCTTCACTGGTTGGGTGTTCATAGTACAAAGATTCCTTTTGCAGTTGTTTCTATCGTCGCTCTCCGTGTCTGCGATGAAGAGTTCATAGTGGTTCCACTTCCTGACTCTGTCGTTGGCAAGGATCGATGTCGTGTGCATTTGGGTGTGTTGGGAGGGTGTCTTTTTGTGGTTGATGATTGTTATGGAAAACATATAGAAGTATGGGTAATGCAGAATTACGGCATGAAGGAATCTTGGACTAAACAGTTTACTATTAAACATCCGATGAGGCGGGGATCACGTAGGAAATTTAAACGTTCACGACCCTTGGGTATTCAGAAGAATGGGAAACTTCTACTTGAGTGTGATAATGAAACATTGTTTTCTTATGATCCTAGAAGCAGAAGGTTTGAAGATCTTGGAATTCTTGGGCTCCCTAATTTGTTCGAAGCAGTTCCTCATGTGGTAAGCCTTGTTTCACTTACGAATGGCATTGCGGCGGAGGGACAGCAATGAGAAGAGGAAAATGGAAGAAAGAAAGAGGTAAACATGATACATCTGGCCCAGAAGTATATATATATATTGTATGTTGCACTATCTCTTGCTGATGTTTTGGTGCTATAATATTGTTTTGAAAGTAATAGTTCCACTTATATGTCAAAAACCTGCAACATGTGTTACTGAATGTATAATTGCAACGTATATAAATCTTCAATTTCGTTTTCGCAGTGATTTTTCTGGTCTTGTCATGTATTTATCACGGATGAGTCGACTTCACTTGAATGCCACTTGGTTGGAATAAGGTGGTGAGATAAATTTCAGATGAGGACCGAGAATTTGTTAGCCATGATTTTGAGTTAATGTTGTGAAACCTTATTATGGATCTCCAAGTCCTCAAATCTATTGGGTTCCCTTCAGTTTTTGAGGTAAGAAAACATGAAAAGATGAAGACTCCTCTGTTCTACGGAGTATCTAAAAAGGGCTGGCTTTCCAGGATTTAGTCTTCAGATGGGAGAAGATTATTCATAGGGGCTAGTCCTTGTTGTTTGTGCTGAGGGCAGGTCTTCTCGACCTCCCGATTGCTTGTATTTGTTGTTCCTTGAGCTTTTAATCAATCCATTTCACCTTATCAAAAAAAATTTATTGGTTGGGGGCAGAAACTCTGTTTGCTTCACATTTAGAACTTTCTACCTTTCCTTTAATGAGAATTGCTAGGATAGTGTTGGAGAACCCGGTGCTTGAATTGATTAGAAGAGGTCCAAATGATATTAGTTTGCTGATCTTGTTCTAGGATTTGAAAAGTACTCAAAATACCAAGAGCTTTGATTGCTTGAGAGATCATGAACAGCTTCCTATACACTTTGAATAGAAGGACCGCAGTTACTACATTCTCATATGCCTTCTAGTTGTCATAGAGTAACATTAAAGCTGGTATTTTTTTCTAGCGTCTTTTAGTCTTGAAAATCCAAGCATTTTTGTCAATACTACTAGGAACACACCACACTTGTGTGATGGAAGCAGCTTCTGTGGTATATAATTGCATAGACTGCACCTTATAAAGAATCTTGTTTCGATGCCAAATAACCAGTTTTTAATCCATCTCATTTCCCTTTTTTTTTTTTCTGAATATGGCAGTAGATAGAATGTGAATGAATCCACTTTTATTATTGTCTAGGACTGTCATTGTTGGATAGCACCCAGGGTATTTGTTGGTCTCTGTTCAGAAAACACAGAAAAAGTCCTGGACTCTGGAGGTGCATTAGGGAAAATTGAAAGAGGTTTGCAAAAATATTGTCATCCAAAAGAATGTTTCAACTGTACTGGTACTATAGATGATTGATGACAGTCGGTAAGCCCAAATTTTTTTTTTCTAAAGTTTTTGGGTAAATAAGATAGTATGTTTATTTTAGTAGCAAAACTGTTCAGATGGACCTTCATGGTCCAAAACATGGGGATTGTGAATCAACCCAAATGCCTTGTACACGAGCTTGGCCAAAATGTGAGTCAACTTCTTAGCAATCAAGTTCACCTTCTTTGACAGGTAGTCCATTAGAAAACGAAAAAAAGAAGTCAAATCTAATCATGTATTTATGCCTTTTTACTATAAAAGTAAAAAAAAGAAAACTTGTAATTGGAAGCACTATGGTCATTACTTTGTTAATATCATTTTTCTTTATTAATACCATTTCTCTTTTAGAAAGCTAAGAGAAGTAAATTTAGATTTTAGGAAATAGAAAATTTGAAGAGAAATGCCCAAATTTTCTTCTGTTATAAATTTTATTTAAAATTTAAAATTGAAAATTTGAATTTTAACATCGGTATTTTATGTTATTTTCCATTTTTCCCATTTTTTCATTTTTGCTCTTGAGCGTTACGATTTGTCATAACGGCCGTTATAACGGGAAAAACGATAACACCCCCAATCCGTTATACCCAAGGAAATAAATTTCGATCTCGAAGTTTATTTCAACCAGTCCAGAAATGGAAATATTTCATGGAAATGTTTTTACTAGTTCACCGATTAAAAAAAAAATGTTTCGATAGTGTGGAAATAATATATTTTTCATGGACATAATTGGGAAATGATGGAAATTTCTGAAGAAAGTTTGAGAAATGATAAAACAAGCATAAAACAAACTAATTAGCCATCAAACCATCCTATGTAGTGTGGAAATGAATGACCATAGCAGTTTGTAATATATTGAGGTGGGTATCTGATAGTTAGTCAACTACAAAAGATAAAATCCAACAGTCAAAACTCATGCTATTAAAATGCTAAGTCCAACGGTTATAAATCACCAATTGAATTGATTTTTGATATGTATATTCTTCAAGAGGTGGACCAAACATCCATAAGGTAAGCGGGCCCTAAATAGTAATCCACGTGGCATTTTGGGAGGGGAACTCAGAACATCAAACTTGGGTTCCCATATTTTGTACTCTGTACAATTGCCACATAGTACTCTTTTGGGTCCACTTATCCCCTCAATGTTTGGCCCACACCATGATGGACCTACACACCAAAATCAGCGTGATTGGTGATTTCTAGCTGTAAGATTTGAGCATTTTTTCATCGTGGGCTTCATGAACAGGCCTATGAGTTAGTTTCAAGCCCATGATGAAAAAGTGCTCAAATCCAATAGCTAGAAATTACCAATCACATTGATTTTTGGTGTGTGGAACCACAAAAGTTTGGGCCAAACATTGAGGGGACTAGTGGCCCAAAAGAGTATTATGTGGCAAATCGTGGGACTTCTGCATCAAAATTTTGATATAGAAATTTGTATAAGCCATGTAACAAGTTGTGGTTTAGGCTAAAACTTTTTTGTTACTCACAATTGCCATCTGGACCCACTGACCGCATGGATGTTTAGCACACCCCGTGGTAGACAATCATACAAAAAATCAGCTTGTTTGATGATTTTTAACCATTGGTTTTGTAGTACTCAAAAAAATGGTGGAATCCAACGGCTAGAATCACGCCTCAAAAAGTACAAAAATCTAATGACTAGAGATTACCAATAATGGTGATTTTTTGTGTGAATGTCAACCAAGGGTTGAGCTAAACATATATGCGGTCAGTGGGCCCAGATGGGCAGTGACTCAATCCAGAAGTTTGAGCTACAGCTTGTTACATCTTGAGCTACAGCTTGTTACATCGTGACCCAAAAAAATTGGTAATTTTTGTAATACCCCCTAATAAGTTGGTGATATTTGCACTACCCCCCAGATACTATCAATTTGTTGTGTCTCCCCCATTGACCTCTGTTTTATTTTCGTTGACTCTAACGGCCTTAGACGGGGTGTTAACTTTGTGAACTAGGGACCGTTTTGTCCCTTTATGTATTCACAACTTTACCAGTTGTCAACCCTGACAGCGTCAAATGATCTGACTAGGCCTGCGCGGTCGATTGACGATAAGTTAAAGTTGTAACGCCCTCTTTTGTGCCACGTGGACTGACGAAAGTTAAAAAGGAGACTTGACTTTTTAGTAAAGAAATTATCTCAACCGTTACATATTACCACTTGGCATTTTCAAATTAAATCGTTTGAAATTAAATCCAACCGTTGGATCTCTGTTATCATCTTTTTCTTCCTCGTCTGATGAAATACAACTGACGACGCTCGGTCTTCTTCTAAGTTGAAATACAATAGACGGAACCCTCTCTTTTGACGTTGGCTTGCTTCCTTTTAACAAAGGTTGTTGAAGACCTTATTGTCATTACATTTAAGGGTGGAGGGGTTGTAATTGGTGGAAGATCTATCATGGGTGGAGGCTCTGTAATCGGTAGAGGATATGTAATGGGTGGAGGGTTTGTAACGGATGGAGAGTAAGAAAAGGTAAGTGGTTTCGATGTATTTTTTTTTTCTTTTGGTACAAATTTCATCATCATTCAGCCAACCCCAATCCTGAATGTGGTTACTAAATGCATAAAGCAAGTAGCAATTAAACATCAGTGGCTAGGTTTGAAATCACAAATCAAGGCTGATTGTAGGTCCACTTAGGAAAAATGCCAGATATCTATACACTATGCCACATGTATTTAGGTAGAAAACTTTTCAAATAACAAATTTTGTCACTTGTGTTTTAGATTATTCCATACCATACTAGTAATTGCCCAGGGCTTTATAAATTTTTGGTATCAAAGCAACCCCATAGCACGGGAAGGAGATTCCTCAGATGCCAATATGGCAGATGCACCGGATTCCGATGGTTAGATGCTGTAAATGCAGACATAGAGGGATCAAGTTCAAATGGTTACTTTGGTTGTGGAGAGTCAACCCATTGGTTAAAGGATTGCATATGGAATGGTTCTCTGTGTTCAAAACCCAACTATAGAAATCATCGAAAAATATATACATCAAAGAAACCACATAGTCTAGGTTGGAAGTTTCTAAAATGCTAAGATGGTTGTGGTAATTTTCAGTGGCTAGATGTTACAAAAGCCAATATAGTTGAGAAGTTGAAAGTTGTTATTGAAGTTAAGTTAAATGAATTATGTGAAGATTTTGTTACTATGGTAGATATGAATGTCGCTTAATTGTACTTGTATTATGTTTTCTCTATTGTATGAATTGAAAGTAATTTTGCAGTGTGATGAGTGCAAGATTTTTATCTGTTAAGGTAATTGACAATATTTTACATTACCCGCCGCCCCGCCCCCCCTGAACATTGCTTAGTACATGACTTCTAGTAGCATTTGAAATGAATTTTATAAATACAAAGGTAGAGATGCAACAGATAACAATTAGAAATCTAATATACCATTACAAATATCTGATACAAAAGGGGAAGTCACAAATCACAATTAAATCTAATATACCATTACAAATGTTTGATCCAAAGGGGGAAGTCATAAATAACAATTACAAATCTAATATACCATTACAAATGTCTGGTACGAATAGGAGAAGACTTCCAATTTTAACATGACCAATTGCTAGCACCCTATGAACATGACCAACTGCCCCATTACAAATTTCTTTTGTCCAACATCCCATGGACATGACCAACTGCCCCATTTGGGGACTCTGATGGTATTCCCGACTTGGGAACATATGTTTGTGTTCCCTTGCCTTTCTGAGATAGGAACATATGTGTGATTGCAGGGACCATTTTGCACTTACCAAAACTCCCTAGTTTGTCAATTTATACTCTCAAAAATTTTGTTAGTTCATGACTACTTGCTAATTGAACAAATGGCCCTGAAATTACCTGGCAACAGAGAATAAGACAACATATCTCCCACAATCACAAGTATTTTGTTAGAAATCATTTACTATGGTTCAAACCCTCAGCATGTACGGGGTCCACTTTGTCATAGATCCTCTATTACTTTAGCACATTTCAACTTATAGAAGAAAAAAAGCAACAAATCCAACTATACATATAGCAACGCGGGCCAACCATACACATAGCAAAAAAGCAACAAATCTAACCCATCCATCATCCCCACAAATCCAACCGTCTATCATCAAGCAAGTCGCATAGCAATAATAAAATAAAGTCTATTGGTTTGCCAACCGTCCAACCGATCTATCCATCATCCAAAAAAGACAACACAACCATCAAATGTAACTTGTTGGCCTACCTACTATGCCAACTCTCAAACGCAAAAATAAATTTGAAGTTTTTTCATCATGGCTTCATCAGAGTCCTCACTGCAAGAGTCAGCAAAACTCTTTTCACTGGTAGTAGTGGTCTAAACTCTTTGAGGACCACTCGGACTAACAAGTCTAATAGTGAACACTGTATAATTTCTAGCCCTTTCACTCTCACTCGAGTCATCAGATTTATTAGATTCTAACGTGTCATCCCATAAGGCATTCAATGCATTGGATTTGCCAATATCATCTTTATTTGGGCACTAGCCCATTAGCAAATTCCGTAGCCACGACACTTAAAACATTAAGGCTCATTAGACTTTACATCCTTCTTGAATCTTTCAGTCTTGCGGAATCTCTCATGGGGTTTAGATCATTTTCTCGATCTATTAGAAGATTTATTATTATATTTGTCTTGCTTGGGGCAGAAGAATTTTTTGTACTTCTTCACAAATAGAGCAAGATCCTGTTCAAAAGTCAGATTCAGACTCTAGCTCTTGAGCTTTGGAGGCTCGCAAGGCTATGCCCTTGAGTTTTTTGGGTTGTTTCATGTTCAACTCAAAGGTTTGTAGAGACCCAATGATCTCGTCAATTCTCAGAGAGTCAACATCTTTACTCTCTTCGATCGTCGTAACCTTTGCTTGAAATCTCTCTGGCAAAGATTTAACACTTTTCTGACCATCTTTGATTCAAGAATAACTTCTCTCATATTATGGGCAGAGTTAACAATGTCATTGAGTTTAGCATAGAACTCAGTGAACATTCCGTTCTTCTTTATTCTGATAGATTCGAACATGGTCGTCAATATCTACAATTTAGATATTTTAACTGCTAACGTACCTTCATGGGTTGTCTCTAGAATATCACATGCTTCTTTCGCCATTGTATAGGTAGAGATCCTTCAGAAGTCATTCTTGTCTACGACGTTAGAGATCACATTCAAGTCTTTGTTGTTTAACAGCAAATGACAAAATCTTCGTTTGACCACTTTTCTTTTGGCTTAGGTATCACAATATTTTCCATTGCTATTGTAGGAGGGGTCCAACCATCCAACACTATCATCTAGACCCGTTCGTCGATGTAATTGAGGAATGCTCTCATTTTGGCTTTCCAATATACATAATCATCTCCATCGAACAACGGAGGTCTGGAGGTGTTACCGCCTCCTCTTTTTATCTTTGCAAATCGATCGAAAGAATAACAGAAGCAGGAACTCACTCAAGTTGTTAAACTTTTAAAGAGTGTACCACTCTGATACCAACTGAAAGTTCCTCTCTCGATAGACCCCGATACCTAGAAGGGGGTTGAATAGGTATTTAAATTATTAAATTATTATTAGCAACCTAATTCAATTATTAGTCGGGATAGGTGTGAATAAATTAATCACATGTTAGACAATTCTAAAATAGATTGATTGATTTAACAGTTTGATTATCTCAATCGATTCAAATCGAATATATCTCTGTGATATATTGTTGTTGGATCGTTTAATCTAATCTATGTAAAGTGCGGAATATAAACAATCAATCCACTATGCATACAATTTTTACGTGGAAACCTTTCTCAAGGAACCACGGAACCCCATCCAGTCATTAAGGTATCACTAACAGAAAGTTAACGAGTCATAGAAGTTTGACATGCAACACCATTTACCGTAGTATACAACCCAAGTCCATCCCTCGATCCAACTGTCAGTGCATCCACGGCCTCTAACTACCACGCACGAGTCCACGAGCGCCCTTCTGCCACAATTCCCTTAACATTTTTTCAGCTTGATACACTCCAAACCTACCCTCAATCGGTATACCCCGATCTTATTTACAATCTTCGATCTAGCGTCGGGAGTGAAGGATTCAGTCCAGCCTCAACTCCTCTACATACCTCAAATGAAAATTTGAGACTCACGCGTGTGGATTTGATCAACTAGGTTTAGATACATGATGAAGCCTAGGCAGATGATTTGATCAAGCTTTTGTAGAAGATGAAGATCTTCGATCAATGATCATGGAGGAACGGCAAACCCTACTAGAATGTGGAAGAATTACCTAGGTTTTGCTCCTCAAGGCTTTTTCTCTCAAGATGATTCTCTAATGGTGAAGAGAATGCTAATCAAGTTTAGCAAGAGAAGAATGGCTCTCTAAATTGGTGAATTGTAATTTGCACTACCCAAGGGTTAGTATTTATAGAGCTAGCCACGAACCCTAGATATAGCAAGTAGGGGGGTGTTGAAACTATTTTTCAAAGCTAAGTTTTAGTCTTTCGTCAATCCAATCGATTGGGCAGAACATTTTTTATGTCCATTCGATTGGAAAGCCCTAGATTCAATTTTTTAAGCCTCGATCTTAGGCCTTGAATCGGATATCCTTACTATGTGACTTAGATTTAAGATGAATTCAATTTATTTAATCACCTATTTCTAAGGTCTCTAAGTTACTTGCCATCCTATACATGAGAATACGAATCTAGCGGACAAAAGCTGAGTCTTCAGATAAATCAATCTTTAATCATATGAGTCTTCAGTTTTCGTCTTGTAATCTTCAAATTCATGAGTGATGCATATATACCACTGACATACTCAAGACCGAACTAGTACACGATAGGAACGGTTACAAATGTGTTTTTACTTGTCACGGAATTTAATTAACCAAACGGAATATAGTTATATTCCTTACAAACAACGTTGAACACAGTTGTTCCAACCTTTGAACCACTTAAGCTAATTGTGGCCGCATCCATGCCTCCTGATTTACTCACTATGAACGCGCGAATACATGAATGCTGTCTTCGTACGATCACCTTCACACAACTAGATTCAGTCTATCCCCAAAATCTAGGGTGAATCAGTACATCCCTAATCACCAATGATATGTTTCGATCCATCCCCGAACATAAACAATAGATTCGGTCCATCCCTAAATCTTCACCACTCGTATCACACAAGTATGAACTAAAGCTTTGAAGCTATGGGTGGTTAAAGAACTCTCTCTCTCTCTCTCTCTCTCTCTCTAGAAACAATGAAGAATCATGGGATTCTAGAGAGTAATCTCAAGCTTGGAAGATGAAACACTCAAGGAATTGAACATCAAGCTCAAAAGATCAAGGCCAAAGATTCAAACAATCCTTAGGAGTTCTGTAGGTTTTCGCCAAAATCAAAGTCTTTTTGGAACTTCTTGAAAAACTTCCTAGAAAAGAAACTTCTAGCTCATTACATTTTCATTCTCAACAATACTATTTATAGTATGAACAAATAATAGTCCAAAATAGAAGGAATTTGGGGAAAATCGGTATAGATGAGAAATAAGAAATTTAGTTTGTGATAACTCCGATCAATCAGATGAAGTAGCCTGATCGATCAGAGACAAAAATGTGTTTCTAGAACAGAACACTTTTCCTTTTTTGATCAATCGGATTTGACCACTTTAGAAAATTCTCGAGAACGTACATGATTTCAAACCATTTGTTCTCCAATCGATCGGATGAACTCTTGATCAATCAGAAACCAATTTTATAGAAATTGTAGAAACCTTATCCGAATTTTTCCAAGTGATCAATACTCTGATTTGGCTTGAAAATCAATAGTCTAATGTTACTTAGAGATTAAAAAGGTCAACTAATCACTTATATTTTAGGTTCTCTAAGTTACTTACCATGTAAGTGTGATCGAGTGAAGCTTTAAATCTTTAGTAGAATTGTTACACCTTTGAATCTTCACTGGATGACTTGAGTGAAACAACATTGAATACAACCTCAACTAACCAGACACACTAAGAAAGATTATAAAACATTTTTTCATACGGAATTAGCCAACACAAAAATAAGGGCCTTACACATTTTATCTCGATGTAATGCCCCTATTATGTTTCTTTAATTTTTTTAAGATATTTACCTTTCGGGGGTACTTTAATCCAAGGTTTAAAAAATGGCCGTTATAACGGATTCAGACCTACCCCGTTACGTTTTGGACCGTTAAAACGCCTGAAAAAATAATGGCCGTTATTTTCTATTATAACTAAAAATAACGACCGTTATTTTCTTTGTGAAAAAAAAAACTGCCCTTATTTTCGTTTTTTCCGTTATATTCTATTTTTCCGTTATTTTCCATTTTTGAAATTCAAATTTTAAATTTCAGCTCCATTTTTTTTATTTTTTCCCGTTATTTCCATTATTTTTCGTTTTTTTTTTTTTTTTTTTTTTCGTTTTTGTCCGCGTTTTCTTTTCCTTACAACGGAAAAAACGATAACGCCCCCAGTCCGTTATACCGTTGTCAACGGTCCCCTTTAAACCTTGCTTTAATCATTAGACAACTTTTCTTTTTCCCTCATTTAATGGGGTGTAAACTCCTTCCCCTAGAAAAAATTTGGTGGTGGATGTCCATTGTCAACGTTGATGACGGACAATAGTGTGAGCCACGTGGCACTCTGTTAAAAGCCACTGACCTTATGGATGTTTGAACAATCCCTAGGTAAACATACATAACAAAAATCAGCTATGATTAGTGATTTCTAACCTTTGGATCTTAGTACGCCAAATAGTGCTCGAAATCCATGCTTAAAAATAAATCATGAAAAATACATTAATCCAAAGGATATAAATTACTAATCTAGATGAATTTTAGTATGTAGGTCCATATAGGGATGGGTCAAGCATCCATACAGTCAACGGTCTCTAAGAGTGTGCCACGTGGCTCATAATATGGTCCATCAGCAACGTGGATGTTTGAAAAACAAAAAAGTTAATTAAAAGTCTGGATATACCCCATTATTAAAAGAGTAATGAAGGGCCATTTGCAAAAACAAAAAAGTAAATTAAATGTCTGGATCTACCGCAATTTTAAAAGAGTAATGAAGGGCCATTTGCAAAAACAAAAAAGTTAATTAAATGTCTGGATATACCCCATTATTAAAAGAGTAATGAAGGGCCATGAACGTTATCATGAATCATGATGCATGGTGGTGTCCTTAATTTTGTCACTGCTAAATAGTACTCAAAAGCCACGGTTAAAAATAAACAATGAAAAAGACTCTAATCCAACGGATAGAAATTACTAATCAGGATGAATTTGTGCATGGCATGTGGCATCCCCTAGTTGATAGAACTAAATTGGCCCGTGAACAAGATAATCTCTCAGGCTTTAATGATGATCAACCCTAGGAATTGGTATGGTTCAATGCTAATCTAGAGAAAAAATGAGTTAGCAACTAGCTAGCTTTCTTGTCCTTTCATACATGACTTAATTGTCGATCCACACCACACACACACACACCTAACCTCAGCTTGAGTTAGAGCATTTTTAGATGTACCCCAGCCCTTACGCCAGCGTCTAGCCAAGAAGTCAAGGTAAAAGATAAAGAGTAAAGACTAAACAAGCAATTTTCATGGATAAATTCAATGCTAGAAATTGACTTGACTGTGGGGAATTGAAGATGTTAACTGTTGCATTCAGACCACGTCTCTGTGGTCTTCATACTATGATCACACATCCTTGCCGTGTCGACCATATAGGCTGAGAGTTGCCATTTTCTTTGCAAAGTCTTTCATGGACTCTGCGCCAACAAATGGAAAATAAAAAATTTGATACTGCTTGTGGTTCAGAAAAGAGTCCAAAGAGCAGATGGCTACAATCCTTCAATGGGCTTTTTTTGGTACTCAAATCCAACTGCTAGGAATCACCTATCAGCCTGATGTATGGGGCCAAACATTCATGATAGTAAGTGCGAGGCGGTTTTTTGAGGTGTACAAAAGCTTCATGAGTAGAACTTTGTTGACTGCCCACAATATGAGCCACGTTGCATACTTTTAGAGGATGCAGACCGTATGGATGTTTGGCCAATCCCTAGATGAACCTACAGACCAAAATTCAGCCTGGTTAGTGATTTCAAACTTTCGGATCTTTGTACCACAAATAATAGTCTATAATGATCAAATTCCATGGTTTAAAATCAACCCACGAAAATGACTCCAATCCTATGCATAGAAATCACTAATCAAGCTAATTTTTTTTTGTCTCTGTGTTCATCTAGGTTGGCATAAACATCCATAAGGACAGAAATTTCTAAAAACATACCACGTGGGCGGCCAGCAAAGTTCACGAGGAGCACGTTCACTGCTAATAGAGTTCCACCTATCCAACCCCACAAAATATAAAAATAGGGTCAGGCTCAAGGGACCCCCGTTTCTGACCCCCTTTTTTGACCCTCATCTTGGCTTACCCACGTAGAAGATGAATCAATGGTTGATTTTGGTGAGGATGATCTCTATGGTGAGAAGATCATCCTCACAAAAATTCAAATCATTCTGATATTCATAGACTGGTTTAGAAGCTGAAGCATTATGGACAGTCGATTTTTACCGTGTAACTTTAAAACCACATTTGATGAGGTTAGAAATTTCAGAATGGGCTGATTTTTTGTTGGGGTGATCTATATGGTGAGGTTATCATCCCTACCAAAAATCAGCCATTGATTCATCTTTTCCGCGGGTACGCCAAGATGGGGGTCAGAAAAGGGAGTCCCTTGAGCCCGACCCATAAAAAAATTGCCTCTATTCTTATCTTTTGGGTTGTATCAATGCAACCCCATTAAAGGGCTGCTTGCTAGAGTCCTCCAAAAGCATGCCATGTGGCATATATTGTGTCCAGTCATTTTAGGGCTGTCAACGGACCCATGGCGCACTCTTAAGAGGACTCTGACCGTATGGATATTTTGGTCAATGCCTAGGTGACCTACAAACCAAAATTCCGCCTGATTAGTGATATCACCCCATGGCGCACTCTTAAGAGAACTCTGACCGTATGGAGATTTGGTCAATGTCTAGGTGGACCTACAAACCAAAATTCAGCCTGATTAGTGATTTCTAAGCGTTGGAACTTTGTATCTCAAATACTGCTATAATTCCCACGGTTGAGATCAACCTATTAAAATAAGTCCAAACCAACGTCCACTAATCAGGCTGCATTTTGGTTTGTTGGTCCACCTATGGGTTGGGTTGGACAAACATCCATATGGGTTGGTCTACGTATACCACGTGGCATGCTCTTGGAGGACTCTGACCGTATGGATGTTTGGCCAACCCCTAGGTGAACCTATAGACCAAAATTCAGCTTGATTAGTGATTTCTAGACGTTGTTTTGGACTTATTTTCATGGGTTGATCTAAACTGTGGGAATTATAGCAGTATTTGAGGTACAAAGATCCAACGCCTAGATATCACACATCAGGCTGAATTTTGGTTTGTAGGTCCACCTAGGGATTGGCCAAACATCCATACGGTCAGAGTCCTCTTAAGAGTGTGCCATGTGGCACATATTTTTGTTCTGTACAGAATCCTGTCATTTTAGGGTTGTCAACGGAGCCCGACCCATAAAAAAATTGCCTCTACTCTTATTTTTGGGTTGAATGAATGCAACCCCATCAAAGGGCTGGTTGCTAGAGTTCCTCTGTAAACTTAGAATCCTCCATCTCTCCAGAAAAATGGAAAAAATGAAGAGAGAACACCTCTACTTTTCATGTTTCCAATTCCTGTTTCTACTCCAAAGCTTACAAGCCCAACCAAACATCACAGGCTACACATGCACGGCCGACCCATCGATCTATCCATGCCAGACCTACGCGTTCTACCGAGCCATAGCACCAGACCTGCTCGACCTGGCCACCATCGCCGACCTTTTCGGTATAAGCCGTCTCATGATAGCTAAACCAAGCAACATCTCCTCCCCAACCTCCCCTCTCATCCCTGATCAATCCCTCTTCGTCCCTTTAACATGCTCTTGCAATCCCACCACCAATCTCTCCTACGCCAACCTCACCTACACAATCAAAGAAGGTGACACCTTCTACCAAGTTTCCACCCACCAGTTCCAGAATCTCACCACTTACCAAGCTGTCGAGATCGTTAACCCATCTCTCATCCCTACTCTCCTTCAAATCGGCGTTAACGTTGTTTTTCCAATCTTTTGCAAGTGTCCCAACAAAACCCAGTTGGGAAACCGTCTCAATTATCTCATCACCTACGTTTTCCAACCTTCAGACACCTTGGCTTCGATTGCTACCAAGTTTGGATCAAATACACAGTCTTTAATCGATTTGAATGGAAATAATATTCAGCCTTCTGATACAATTTTCGTTCCCGTGTCGAGAATCCCTGTTCTGACACAGCCTTCTGTTCCTCCTTTATCTTCTCCTAAGACTGAGAGAAAAGGAGTTATAATTGGATTGGCTGTTGGGGTGGGAGTTTTGGGTTTTCTGTTAGTTCTCTTGATTTTGGTTATGGGTTTATGGTTTTACAGAGAATTCTTTGTGAAAAAGAGTGGGAAAATGAGAGAAGAGGAGGAGAAGCAGTATCAGTACAGGCGAGCGAAGTCGTCGGATGAGGAGGTGAATTTCATGGCCGATGTATCGGACTGCTTAGATAAGTATAGAGTGTATGGGATTCAAGAGGTGAGAGAAGCAACTGCTGGGTTCGCTCCGAGTTCTGTGATTCTGGGTTCTGTGTATAAAGGGTGTATTGGTGGGGAGGTCTATGCCATTAAGAAGATGAAGTGGAACGCCTGTGAAGAACTCAAGATCTTACAGAAGGTAGATGAATCATTTTTTTTCTTCAATTCGTATATATGTGGTTGTTATTAATTAGTGTAGCAGAAAAAGATAAAAAAAAAATTGAGATTTTTTGCTTGACACCCTGGTCATCGTCATCATCCTAACCCTTTTTCCCAACTGTCTGGGATCGGCTGCACGGACGTTCAATCCTGTCTAAACCCATCTCTTCCGTTAGGCAAGTTTTTTGAAATCTCCTCTCAAAACGTCACTCTCCATGTCCGTTTTGACCTTCCCCTCACCCTTTTAGGCCATTCGACTTGCTTTACCCCCTCGTAAAAGGCCAAATTAGCAAAACATCCCAAAGTATCAATTTATTGGGATCTCTCCTTTTGAGTTGGGTCTACGTCGATGCAAAGTGACCAAAATGCAAATGAACCTTCAAGTTAAGAGTGATAATTGAGGTGGATTTGGATGATCAATGTTCTGAATTTGCTGACAAATCTACCTTAAGATGCAAAAATAAGGTGTTTTTCATGGTCATTTTGGTTATTTCACAAATGTTAGACAGGGCGTTTGCAGATGTCATTGGTCAATGACATTGACCCTAGTCAAGAGGGAGATGCCAATAAATTGAAAATGTTGGGTGTTTTGCTAATTCAGCCAATTAATTAGGTGCTGAAGCCAGAAATCCCAAAACAGGAGAAGACAGAAGTCTAACTTGAATAGTTGAAAAACTTTCACCTGGTTCATAACCATTCTTTTGTGATAGTTATACAGTCTTTAAGTATTACACATGGTGAATCTTTGTCTATAAGCACAACATCAGGATATCTAGCATATATAATGGGAGTTCAGACCCATTATGCAGTTGGTCCCACTGAGGAGATCTCCTACACCAAAAACTTCGCAATGGGATAATCGTAACCTTCCGATCTGTAAACCTGTTTTCTGAAACGTTTGATTTGTTTTGACTGCATAAGAGTATGGAAAAATTCAGCTGTTTGAGATCATCACCATCACATTGTTTCGTGAGGATTTCTTAGATAGGACCCATTGAGTAGTTGAACCTGGATGACTTTGTCCTGATATTCTGCTTGTAGATGGTCACTTTTATGGTCAAAACTCTAGATTTATTCTCCCACTTCTCTTTTTGAGCCTTTGTATATTTTCAAAGGGGGATGAAATATAAAATTTAGTTGTTGCAAATGTCTCATTCATGTAATATTAATTAAGGGTTAGGTGAAAGATGAATATAGTTTTAAACTTTTAAAATTAAATGCTTAGGTTAATAAAATAAAATATTAACCTTAAGTAGAGTCATCCTGGCCTACAGCTTTGTAATATAGTATAGGTATTGCAATAGAAAATTACATCAAAGCAAAATGGGTAATGAGGAATTTTATTTTCTAATTTTTCTCGTCTTTCTTTTAGTTGCTGGGAATCTTTTTGGTTTCTTCTGTACTTCTTTATTTCTATATCAAAAAATCTAATGAATTCAGATTTGTACTCCGGGTGTCGAGTCAAGATCCAGGGTCTTGTGTCACTTATCCAACTCTCACATCACCTTGTTTGCCATGTACGCCATGTTTTACGGACTTGAAAGCGAATATAAAAACTGACTTACAGTGGAGTACATGGCAAACAAAGAAGAATAGGAGTTGGGTAACTACAGAACTCCTCGGTGTATAGGATTTGTACTCAAATCTAATTATGGTGAAATTAGTTTAGAAAGAAGATAAGACTGGGTGTCAACAGGACATATTTTAGCGGGACTGGGGTTCCCAGACTCAGCTTGAAGAGCTGACCTTGAGCCTGCTTGACTTACCAACCCTAGCCCAAGCTGATGCAAAGATTGTTAGGCTGACACCCAACCCACAAAATAATATTTTCATGTCTAGGAATTAGGTACCAAGCTAAACAAGTCTGGAATCCTCATCTTTCCCAATTGCCAGTAAAATGCCTAGGGTTTTGGATTCAATCCTAAGTCAGCCTCATTCTTATTGTTTTGAATTGATGCTTTTTAGTTTAATTAATGACATAAATTTCATTTTCTACAAACCATCGTCCAGAGAGATCAATTGTTCTACTGCCTTTACACTCCAAATGCAATACTTCAGTTCTTGTGCAGGCAAGATACATATGATTATGGGTTGGGTTTTGCCCTTTAGTTCTTCAACAGCAACTCCTTTATGCGTAAGAGCACGTCCAGCATAACTTTGTTAGCCCAATCCCTACCAGTTTATCTAATGGGTCCCAAAATCAGGCCCAGTCCTGACTTGTAGACCTGTAAGCATGGTTCAGCATAAAACAGGCGAATACTGGAAGCCATGACCCGTCCATTTACACCTCTGACTATTAGTTACTTGATGTTAACCTTACTTTTTTTCCATCCTTCCAAGTTTTAGAGAAGGTTACAATGCTTTTGTCAATTTATTTCTGGGTTGGGTACTCATCCAAGAACTAGCCCATTGATTGAACAATCTGATCAATGACTGGGTTGGCCCTGATTCCATCTCTGGGAACGATGGAACTCAGCCCCATATATTTTTCCTTGTTTATCTATACAACTGGTAGCTAATTTTTGCTCATTGAGTGATTTTGGAATGCTTATACAGTCACACGTTTTCATTTAAATATAGGTAAACCATGGCAATCTGGTGAAGCTGGAAGGCTTCTGTATAGACCCTGAAGATGGTAACTGCTATCTCGTCTACGAGTACATCCAGAACGGATCTCTTCATTCATGGCTTCATGGGGACATCAAGATTAAGAAGAAGCTTGACTGGAAAACAAGGTTAAGGGTTGCTATCGATGTTGCAAATGGTCTCCAGTACATCCACGAGCACACGAGGCCAAAGGTGGTACATAAAGACATCAAAACTAGCAATATTCTGCTTGATGGAAATATGAGGGCCAAGATTGCCAATTTTGGGCTAGCGAAGTCTGGTTGTAATGCCATAACCGCGCATATTGTTGGTACTCAAGGTTATATTGCACCAGAGTATCTTGCAGATGGGATTGTAACAACAAGAATGGATGTTTTTGCCTTTGGGGTGGTTCTACTTGAGCTAATTTCTGGCAAGGAAGCCATCAATGAGGAAGGGGAGGTCATGTGGACAAATGTCAATAGAGTCCTCGAGGGAAGGGAAGATGGTAAGTATCAGAGGCTGAAGGAATGGATGGATGAGGCTCTTGTTCAGGAAGGTTGCTTGATAGAGAGCGTGATGAATGTAATGACTATTGCTGTTGCATGCATACAGAGAGACCCTTCGAAGCGACCGAATATGATAGATATTGTCTACACATTATGTAAGAGTGACGATTTGAACTTGGATTTCTCAGAGGATGGAATATCAGTCGGTCCTGTAACGGCCAGATGAACTGAAAATTACTACTCAAATTTGGCCATTATGTCAAGGAAAAGTTCATCATTTTTCTTTATTGAAGGCATGCAGGTTAGTGGTTAATGGGCGAAGAAGATGGATTTATTCTGAATCTTATCTGTGATTTAAATGGTTGCTTCAAATAACTTGTGTTTTTTGTAGAGTTTTAACAGTGAGTTTTAGTAGTTGTCGTCGTTATCATCTATACGCCTTATCCCAAATGTTTGGAGTCTGGCAACATGAATCTATCTTATTTAGTCGGTTGAATCCCCTCTTCCAACGATCAAGACATTCTTAATCATTTGGGTCTGCCTCTTCTCCCAAGAAAGGCCCCTTCAATCAAAGCTTGTTGCTGGATTTCTCCTCCCCCTGGAATCATCAAAATAAATTGTGATGGCTCCTCTAGAGGTAACCCAGGTACAGGTGGATTGGGTGTTCTCATCCGAGATACGTCGGGTAGTAGCATATTGGGTGTTGTTACAAACTACATGGCAGAATGTCATGCCATAGTTGAAATGTCACCATCACCTTAGAACATGGATGGAGACATATCTGGATTCAATCGGATTCTGAGTCGGCAATCAAAGCTTTTAACACTGATGATATATCTTGGAAGATCAAAGGCAAAATGGAACTTTATAAAATCTAAATTTGTATGGATTCGTATGACCTCCAATTGGAGAGAGGTCCACTTTGGTGCTGACTGGTGCGCAAACATTGGAGCATACTTTACGAAAGGATCTTCCCAATGGTGGCCTTCAAAACAACCTTTCCTACTTTCCGTTGAAGGCCCTAACAAAACTTACCACCGATTCTCGCCTTAATTTGTTTTTCCCTCTCTTTATTTCTCTTTTCCTACCCCTTGGGCTGGTTTTTTCTGCTCTTGATGGTTGGTCTTCTCTCTCTTTTCCTACCCCTTGGGTTGGTTTTTTCTGCTCTTGATGGTTGGTCAGTAGGGTAATGTTCTTGATGGTTGGTTAAGTAGTGCTCTTGAGTACTTTCTACCTCCAACCCTTTGTATCTTTCTTCTCTTGAATTTAAATCTATATAACAAAACAGAGAAGTTGTCTCCCCCTCTTATAGGCTTCATATATCCAAGGGCCCATATCAACCCTTACATAAAATAAAATTTAGATGGTTGGATTAATTTAACAGGGAAATTGTCTCCCCACTTATACCCCTCTTATCCGCTTCACAAAGGATGGCCGAGATCTTATCCCCCAAATGGACTATGGATCTCAACCACTCACACCTGATTTTGGGAAATGCTTTGTAGGGGAGTGCAAGGGCACAGGCCACCAACTATACATCTATATAACAAAACAGAGTAGTCCCTTATCTCCCCTCTTATCGGCTTCACAAAGGATGGCCAAGATGTTATCACCCCAAATAGATGGTACATCTAAGCCACTCATACCCGATTTTGGCAAACGCTTTGTCGGAGAGTGCCGTGGGTACCGGCCACCTACTAGTACTTTAACATAAAAAAATTGAAAAGAAACTAAGTTTTTGCTAGAGTGCATTTGGACCACCACTTGGTGGACCGACACAGCAACAATCAGCCTGATTGGCGATCGCTAGTCCTTTGATTTAAGTGTTTTTTGTTGGGTGATTTCTACTGGTTGGGTTTGAACAATTTTTTTTTGGATAATAGATTAAATGGTTAGAGATCACCAATCAGTTTGATGTACGGTGTGTAGGTCCACCAAGTAGTGGGCCAATCATTGATGGGTCCATAGGCACAAAAGAATGTGCCATGTGGCACATTTTTATGTGCTCCACAGATTAAAATTCTTCCGGTCAGTGATCCTAAAGAGTGTGCCAAGTGGTTCATAGCATGGTTTTAAAAACGGCCGTTTAAACGGTTTTAACGGCCGTTTGAACGGTAACGCCCCAAGCCCGTTTTCGTGAAAACCGTTTAAACACGTTTTATCGTTTTTGAATAAAATGGCCATTTTTTTTGTTTTAACGGCCGTTAAAATCATTTAAACAGTTGTTTAATTCTGAAAAAATTTGTTAAAAAAACAGCCGTTTAATTCCGTTAAAATCCGTCTAATTTCAGTTAAATTCTGTATTTTTTTTTTAAATTTCAAAATTTAAATTTCAGCGCCATTTTTTCCGTTGTTTTCCATGAAAATCCATTTTTTTATTTTTTTTCCTTTTTTGCCCCTGGCCGTTTCAATCCATTTTAACGCACCCCTGGCCATTTCAATCCGTTTAAACATTTTAAATTACCGGCCCCAGTCCGTTTAACCGTTAAAACGGCCTCCTTTAAACCTTGGTTCATAGCATGGTTTTAAAAACAGCTGTTTAAACGGTTTTAACGGCCGTTTAAACGGTAACGCCCCAAGCCCGTTTCCGTTAAAACTGTTTAAACACGTTTTATCGGTTTTGAAAAAAACGGCCGTTAAAATCATTTAAACGGCCATTAAAATCGTTAAACAGCCGTTTAATTCTGAAAATTTTGTGGAAAAAAATGGCCGTTAAATTCCGTTAAATCCATTTTTTTTTAATTTTCAAATTTCAAAATTTGAATTTCAGCGCCATTTTTTCTGTTAAAATCGTAAAACCCGTTAAAATCCGTTTAATTCTGTTTTTTCCCTTTTTTCCATTTTTGCCCCTGGCCGTTTCAATCCGTTGTAACTGCCGTTTAAACGGTTTAAAGTTTAAACGGTAACGCCCCCAGTCCGTTTAACCGTTAAAACGTCCTCCTTTAAACCTTGGTTCATAGTTCATAACTTCATAGTACAGCCGTCCGTGAGCAAATGTGGACTCCCTTCTTTGGTGCTTTGCCGACGGACCAAGGATTATTTTGGGTACTCAGATCTAAAGGTTACAAACCATTAATCAGTGATTTTTGGTACGTAGGTCCACGACGGATGGGGCCGAAGGAGTAAAACTTCTCTGACCGCCCGCGTAGGGATGGGCCGTAGGTCCACGATGACTGCGCCACAATATGAACCAGATGGCAACTTTTACAGGACGCTGACTGTATGGATGTTTGGCCAATCCTGGGCCTACATACCAAAATCCCACTGATTAGTGATTTCAAACCTTTGGATCCTTGTACCAAAATAATGGTCAATAATGCTCAAGTTCCCACGGTTAAAATCAACCCATGCAAATTAATCCAATCCAACGCTTAGAAATCAAAAATCATTTTGATTTTTTATTTTTAGGTCCACTTAGGGATTGGCCAAACATCCATGTGGTCAGCATCCTCTACAAATGTGCCACTTAACTCGTATTGTGGTCCGTGCAGTCAGCGAAGTTTTACTGGGGCCGAACATCCATACCGTCGGTAGTCTGTGACTCTGTGCCACGTGCCTCATACTGCGGTCCGTCATCAAAGATTTACTCCTCGATCCCCTCCCCTCCAAACCAAGTTATCTTCTCTCTCGGTCCGCCACTCCGTCGTCAGCGGTCAGCCGATCGGCCTTATCCCTCCGGGCTCCCCCAAACCTGGTATTCTTCTACACCACTGTCTCATCTCTATTTATCTCTCCCAGTGCCCTCAACCCATTTGTCTTAATGCCTCCCAGAAGGGAAGGGTTGTAGTGTTCCTGGACAGTGAACCCAACACCAAAGACCCCATCCTCCAAATAGAAAGGCGTAGTCTCTCAACCCAACGGCCGTTGGAGCGGCACGCCCAAATCTACGAAAACAACCCCAGAAGAAGCAGCTACCCGCTCCTACACGACTGTGCAGGTCAGGCCACTGTCGAAGTTCATCTTCTTCGACTGACAGAAAATCACACTTCTTTTTTTATTATCACACAAGGAAGGAGCTTTGTCATTAATTAACCGAAAATAGCAGATGTGCTTTGAAACAAAGTAGGATTACTGCACCAAGGGGCTTCTCATTAATGGAAGAAACCAGAGATTTTATTCTATTTAATTTATTTCTCTGTAAAATAATTTCTGGTTTTGTTCAATTGGAGTATTTTGATTCTGGAGATTTTGAACTAACTGGCTCTGAACTACTGAAGAGTTTGATGTCTGATAATGGGTTCTGCTTCTATCCCTGTTTCCCTTTTACTGGTACTAGAGGTCTGATTATCTCAGTAAGCCCGGTATGGTGACTAGAGGAAATATTTCTAGAGAAGGATTTGTATGTTAAAATGTGTTGATTTAGAAAACTTTTATGGACATTTATGAGCAGGAATCGTTTCTAGAAAACATTGCTTAAGGGCAGGCCTACAGGGCCTAAGTTCCTTATTTTTCTTGTTATGAGCTATACAGCCTTCAGTAGATAAGCATTTCATAATTATATTTTTCCCCAGGCTTTGTCTGCTTGCATGGCATGTTACTGTCTTATTTAGTGTTATTGTTATATGCTTCATACTTGCTCTGTGATCATAGTTTTATAATACAAGCACATTATGCCTTTGTATAAGAAAGAATCTTATACATGTAGCTGACATATATGGTAAATATTGAACGACATTTTGAATGCTGAATCCAAATGACACTTGGACTTTTCTCACACTATATAGAGTCAATTGTCCTCCATCTAAAAAATAGCAGAAAGTCCCCTCTCCTTCAGCAACAGCAAACCCAAAGAGGAGAAACTTTAGAGCTGCCATTATGGATTGGGCTTTTGCGCGTAGGGTTTGGGACAAATGGGCATCTAATAATGTGGGGTCTTCAGGTAAGAACGCTAGAGCTTCTCTACTCATCTCTTTAAAGCTTATATTAAATATGTATGAACAAACAAGTGAGAAGGTTTTGAAACAGGTGAACCATTGAAGGCGGCTTTGCTACTCAACTATGACCCAACTGGGCCCTCTCGCCTCATGTCCGTCATGTAAGAGAAACTAACGAATGTTCACTCTTTTCTATATTTTCAAGCAAAAAAGAATCACACCTCATGTTTTATTACTGCAACATGTCATTTGTTACCGTTCTTGTTAGCTCTTTAGTTTTATTGTTTGAAATGTTTCCAATTTTTTTGTTAATTATTGTTCTTTTATGTCATTTATCCAATAAAAGTAAATTTCTGTCATCATTCCTGCGGTATCTGAAAAATATTATTCAGTTACAGGTCAGAGTTTTGGACCCAATTAATAATCTACTTGGGTTCAATATCCCAGTATACAAATTGTCCATTGCTACCTGACCTGATAGAATCAACCCCGTTTGATCCGTTTCCGGTCCAATTTTGAGACCAATCACTAATTGGGCCGGGTTTGATTACATAGGTACCCTAACAGAACCTGACCATTGGCACCGCTACATCGTTCCTATGAATGTATGGGCAGCTGATTTGGTAAATGTTACATGAAACTCAGGAACCTAGGGAACTTATTTGCTTCACTCGAAAGGTACCAAGCTTTTTGGTTCTGTTTAGGTCTGTCAGTAGGAAGAAAGTGAACCTATTGAAAGCCATAATCCAATGATCCGTTACTGCAGAATTTTACATTAAATGGAGCACGTTTGCAGTTTATAATCTGATTTCAAAGGGACAGAAGGCGCCTGATCCTTGGTTGGCTACTGAGCCTTGACATTGGTACTTAGAATTTAGAAAATAACAGTAACAATACCTGCATGGTTGAGGATGACTTAAACCAAGCACAGTGTACCAGTAGTGTGATGCCTTTTGAACTGTATTGCTTGTCCCAAGCCTGAACAAGGGAGGAGGGTTACGTCAGGTTGACAGTCGGTGCAAAAATTGCGTCAAATCTCTTCACGTGAACCTGAATTCATTAATTTTAGCTCCAAATAGAGTTGAAGGCAAAATAGGATTCATGTTGCTGACCCCAAATATTTGGGATAAGGCATAGATGATGACGATGATAATGATAATGTACCAGTTGTGCATGACAGCAGGGAACCAGTCTTTATGTGTGAATGAGTCATTATATACATACAGATTTGGCTTTCACATTTAGAAACCCTTCCCTTTCAGTTTAAACCTGTTTGAACTGTTTAGTGGCCATGGTTTGCATGCTTTCTTGAAATCTTGTTTTATATGCATTCTTGCAAGCTTGCATGTTGTGAAACAGCAATGATCTATGCTCCATCTTGTCTTCTAGTATTTTGTTATGTATCAAGAATTTTTTTTTAAAGGCTTTTGAGGCTTATGCCTTGAGGCTCGCCTGGGGATGAGGCTTCCCCAAAACACCTGGATGCTTGTTAAAAAAGTGTAAAAGCTCATATGTCAAAGCCATGCATCTCACATGTATTTTCTAATGGTCGCAATTTTAGGTTGTCGTACCTTAAAAAATTCATTTTTTTTTTTTTTCTTTCCTAACCCTTAGTTAAATAATAATAATAATAATATAGTCTTGGTTAAATAGCAGCAACAAAAACATTTTTCCCCCCACAATACGAATTAGATCAATGTTTTTCTATTTCATAATTTTTCCTAAATTTCTCTTTTCATTGAATAATCATATTATTTATGTTTTATCTTTTACTATTCACTCCCATGCCTAGAGGCTTATACCTCAAGCTTTAGGCCATTAAACGCTTTGCCCCCACGAGTTTAAAAACATTGGTATCAAGTGTAAGTTTTAGTCTCCTGGACTGCAACTTTTGTCTGCTTCATTCCAATTAAAATTAGTTTTGCATTTAACTTCTTTACCATTGTGACTATTGATAGGAGGACAGCTCACCTGTTGATTGCACAGTAATTATGACCATGCAATGCTTAGTATGGGGATGCATCATTCATATGTTTAATATACATTACAGTGGTTCTGTGAAAGATGAGAACATGTTCTATTGAGAAACACAGAAATTGAAACTTGGTCATTGTTGCTAACAGAGCGGAGCAACAAGGGATAAAAGCAAAGCCTGTTGAGTTGGGCCCGTTTCTTGACTTCATCAAACAGAACAATCTCCAAGGGGAGTGCTTCTTCATTGGCTCAAACCAATGTGAGTCCTGCTGTGTTGGTTTATTATCCTCATGCTGTAAGAGTAGTGCCTGATGTCTTTAAACTCATAAGTTTGGATGGGCGCAAGACTCAGCGGTGCAAATCGAAATAGGGGAAGAAAAGTAGATAGGGAGAAAACATCTTTCTAAATTTGTGCCAACTGTGTTTTGAGAACTTGTGGTGAATGGACATTAATTTCAAGGTGCAGGTTGGTAAGGAACACACATTGGGCTTTTTTTTGGTAAGTAAGTTAGGGGTTAGGCAGACCCCTACCTGACCTTAATCACAAAAAGAATTTACAATCTGTAATATATACATCCTCAGGAATCCTCATCAAGGATTCGAGTTAGGTCATTTGGAAAGTCGTGACCATACAAATTCTTTAGCTCACCACAAAAGGATGCTAAGACATCAGTTGCTCTATTCGTTTCCCAGACTACATGGTGTGTAGAAAAAGAAGCAAGAAAACTTTTCTCTTGAGTCCTCAATGGACCTCAACAAGCGACTTGATTTCCACGGAGCTCCACTAGAATTTATGATATACTTTGCAGCAAGCTTCAAGTCTGTGCAGAATGAAATGTTACCAACATTTTTGTCCAATGCAATTTTCAAACCATGGTCTATGGCTTGGAGCTCATGCTCAAGGATAGATGAAGGAACATTCGCACCAGCAAACCCAAGAATAACTTCACCATTATGATCTCGAATCAGTCCACCAAATCCAGCTAAGTTATCATTCAATGAACCATCGGTATTCATCAATAATGTACCTGCTAGAGGACACATCTATAAGCCATGGGTTGGATAGGAATTCTCTATTATCAGTATTGTCCACCTTGAGCAAGTCTTTAGAAAATCTGAGACAAGTGTCATTGATTATCTTAGTAATAATGCACTCATGAGGAAGGAATGAATTTTGAAACTGTCTTCTAGTCCTCTGACCATAAATGATAAATGGTAGCACATAAAGAAAATTTTTTGATATCTGAAATAGGATTGGATCCCAAAACATTATTGAGAATCCAAGTCTTCTCTCAGCCTAATGTTTGCTTCGCCTGTTGTATCTCGATCTAGCAAGCACTGTATGTTTGAATAGTCGCATTCAGAAAACTAGTGATTGATGTCTTCATTAAACCATGGGCATAAAATGCACTTGGATCTGGAGATATCATTATGTTGAACCAAGCGGTCTTGAGTTTGAAGGCTGCCTTCAAACACAAACCAAGTAATGAAGCTGTGCTTTTGATATTGTTGCTGAACCAAACCACTGTGTGCCAATCAACTTTAGGAGCTGAGTATCTAATAGGTGCATAAGTGGCCGAAAGGGAATAGCATCCAGAAGAACTAGAGTTCACACAATAACATCTTCAAGGTCAATAATTTTGACAAGTATAAGAAAGCATGAGAATTCGTCTCTATTACTCTTGAGATATTTTCTACCACTATCCTCTTTCCACAATCCTTACTTTCTTTAGAAAGTTTGTTACTACTTTTTCATTGTACAGTTAGATTCTTGCAAATGAATCCCATATAAATCAGTTATGTTCTGTCAATATAAAACATTATATTATAATACGTGTATCGTGTTTACGTGTCTGGCTTCTTAAAGGTGCTGTGTCAGATACCAACACATGTGTCAACCATTCTTTAGGACCTTAGATTACTTCTGTAGCATAAAAAATGGTTGAACAAAAAGGTTTTAAATATGGGATGTGCCGCTATCTTTAGGACCTCATATTATTTCTGTTGCATGAATAATGGTTGAACAATTTTTTTTACATATGGGATGTGTCGTAGGAGTTAGATATAGCAGGTCAATAATGCCTGCTTTTCAAAATATTTTATATTACATAACTTTCTTTCTCCACGACAGTGGGTCTCACCGTTTTGCAGATGCACCACTTGTTTCCTCCATTCTCCATGGTCTTTAGCCCCTGTAATGTACAGGTAGGTCGCCAACTAATCTATCAAGGCCATTAAATCAATTACCACCTCCTTGATAAGGGCATAACATAAAAATTAGAGACTGAAGGATCGTGACTTTCATTGAAGTTTACTGATTTGTGCCTATTCCATTGGTTCATCACCTTATTAACTCAGACTTTGGAGTTTAGTGTAGTCAAGAACTGATCCCCTTCTGTGTCAAACAAACTACCAAATGGAAAGGACCTTTTTTGCCTTTATAGCATGAATTAATCCTCGAAACAGATATCCTTTTGCAATCTGTAAACTACCAAATGGAAAAGGAGTATTAGCTTTTATACTAGTTACATATGGCGTATTAGATTTACCACCGGATAGCACTAGACTATCACATAGCCATCCTTTATCTGCTTCCTGGAATTATTCCTTCTCCCAATAATATCAGGGAGTGCAGTCATAATTTGTGTGCTTTGAAGATGAGTTCCTTGTATTTGCAATACCATCTCTAAGGTAATTTAGAGATTCCAATTATGTTCTGTGCCTTGTAAACGATGAAAAATTACATCCAACCATATACTCTCTCAAGGTTATGCAAGTTTAATCTTTCTTCACTTTTGATGGGTTGCATCTTGATGACAGATATGGTCACATCAATTCATGAGAACTGGTTCTGTGCAAGGTGTGTGAATACTTCAAAACCTGCTGGTGAAGGCGCCATTGTTATGCAGACAACAGCATTTCTCTTGGTTGCTCTGTAAGGACTGATTGGATGTTAATATTGCTAGTACATATAACTTTATTTGAGACTGGAGAACTTGCTGCAACAATTGATCTTCCTTTTGCATGCATGTCATTGATCCAATTACAGGTACGATGGCTCAATTGGTTCGGCATCTCGTGCAATGGTGGTTGTTGATCAGTTTGCATGGCAGTTGGGTCGAAGAAATCTTTAATTACAGTTCCATGATGTTGCAATGGTAATCTTTGAATGAATTGTGTGGCACTGTAGGTTCGAGATCTCTGTATGTCTAGATATCTTGTGGGCAGGCTCCTTAATTTTTTTTATGGAAAATGTTATCCCACGGATAACCGGACAAAAAAATGTGCAGTTTGAGGCCATTTGACCAGTGGATTCAAGTGATCTACAGTTGACGAGGCAGCAACTGCGTGGATCTCTGGAATCCAATGGTTAATGGCCTCAACCGCAAGCTTGTCTGGATTTGTGATACCCAAGTGATACTTTCTGAGTGGGGATATACATGGTGCCCATAGTGGGGATTCTAAACAAGACACAGTAGGCACTGTTCCCAACTGCGAAGTGATGTCGTTTGTTTGTACTGCGTGCCCACTTTCGGCCCCGTAATTCATGCACCCTCGCAAGAAACTCTCAAAATTATGGTGCAAATGTAGCAGGTAAGTAGTTTTTCTTTATAAACGTTTTCTTGTTCGAGTTATTCAGCCTTGTGAGTTGCGCCCGGCTAAACAGGCCATGAGATTGTCAATCAAGGGTATGGGCTTGGATAGTTCTGTGGTCTATCCAAGCTGACTCACAATTTAAAGAGGCACACCCGAACCCATCAGAAGGTTAAGATCATTTGGACAGTATATCTGGGTTATGCCTCATCCAAGGCTCCAATTGTGTCCCAAGTTCTCCATTACAATAAGAACTATTATATCCATGAAGCCGATTTTTTTTTTTTCGCAAGCTAGATGCACTCTATTAAGAGCCAGCAGAAGCATACAAGATTGACTCGGAATCATCTTACCATGCACACAAAATTGACCGGCAAGCCAGCTAGGAGGAGTTTCAGTCCAAAAAATTAGAAAAGATGGAAGATTTTACTGCGCTAGCTAAGCTATGAGCAATACCATTTGTTTCCTTGGTGGAATACTTAGTCCCTGCTTGGTTCGCTGCACTGGGTTGCTAATGCACTCACTTACCACAATTTTGGAATGCACCTTATTGGCAGTGAGCGTGCAAATGAGCTGGCATGCAAGTGATTGCCAAGCCCTTGCAAACTCCTTAACAAAATAGATGCAAGGAAGTGCAGCCCAAAAACCATGGCAAGTGGGTACATAGCTACTCACTGCATTTGCACACTTTGTGCAAAATGCATCCCAGTGCAGCGAACCAAGTAGGGCTTAGTAACAGTATCAACTGAGTTTTAAAAAACGAGGTTAAGGATTGCAATCTATGTTGCCAATGGTCTGCAGTACATACACATTCACATGAGGCTGGGCAAAGGGGCATAAAGACATTAACACAGGAGAAGTTTTTTGTGTGTTTTGGTAGGCAAACGGGTCAGTGGGTGAAGATAGGATTCAGGGCCGAGATTAACAGGTTGGATAGCTAAATCGGAACCATTTACATTCTTGGCATTCAAGGTTATTTTGTGCTAGAGTACCTCGCTGAGCACAAAAATTGGGCTTGTTCAGTTGTGGGGTCGTTTCACTCTTAGCTAGTTTCTGGCAATAATTTTTATGAGGGAAAGGTAGAAGTATCAGAGGTTGAAGAATGACAGGATGGATGAGATCTTGTTGAGGAATCTTGCTCCATAAAGTAGCAGATTAGGGATACACTTGTGCCCCGTGGGATTAGTCGGGTGCTTAGCATCTCTAACAGGCTCCCTAAAGACTTTTTTTCTCCATAATAGGGAGTTGTTGGGTAAAAAAGCACCTTCAACAGCCTCCCTAGCCCACTCCCTACATTTAAGGAGTCGGTCAAGCTCCCTAAACTGACACACGAGTTAGCACACGGACATCATGATGAGGGACTAAAGTAGAGCTATGTGGCACATAAGTAGAGAGTTTGTTGGAGTAATGACCCAACGGCTCCCTACCCTAAAATAGCATTCACGCTAAAAAGTAGAGAAAAAAATACGGCTCATTGTTGGAGATGCTCTTCAGAGGCCCGGACACCCGCAGCATAAAAAAAAAGGCAATTTTTAGTTGATTTTAAGCACTTATCAAAAAAACTAATGTGGTTGGTAAAACTTTAAAAGCATATTTTTAAAGACCAACAAGCTCCCAAATTGTGATAAGCATAACCCATTTTTTTTTGAGCAACTTCTGTTAATTGCTTTTGCAGGAAGCCATTCTTCAACACTTGTGTCTTGTAGCTCTAGCGAAAAGAGATTTCCTCTCCTTTTCACTTGGATATTTTTTCTCTCTAGCCCCTCCGAGAAAAGCGTAACCCATACCCATACTTGGAGATTTCGAAGACATGACCCAAACTACACCAGAACTACCACACACCTCTCTTACCTAATCCTTACCCCCCGTTCGTCTGAACATAATCCTCCATTGATGTTGAACCCATCTCCTTCCTCCATATACCAATCAATCGATCAACTTTCCTCCGAACTCCAATGAAAAATGGACTTCTCTCAACACCGAAATAAAGTGGTTATCCCTCAACAAGATGATGAACTCAGAGACGAACTGGTTGCATGGCGATATGCGATTATCAGGAAGCTCATCTCCGACAAAATCGTACCTGTAGGAAAGGTAAAAGACAGTGTGGTGTGTTCCTAGACTAAATGACTTCCCGTCACGCCGGTAGAACTAGGTGTAAACAAGTTTGATTTCCTATTTCAAAAAGAAGAAGATCAAGCTTGGGTGCTTGATAACTGTCCATGGACTATGCAGCAAAGTCTCCTTGTTATCCAAAATATATATCCATTCTTCCTAGTTCTTAGATAGTTTTTGGAAATGTTCATTTTAGATACAAGCACATGACATTCCACCCCGAACTTTGCACAAAAAGTATGGCAAAATCTCTTGCAGACACAGTAGGAAAGCGGCTTAATATTGATTTCCCGAAAGGAGAAGGGATAAAGAAAAAAAATTCCTCTATTTTCGAGTAGAAGTTAGTATTCGCAAACCATTGGAACCGAGTGCATGGATTCCATACAATGGCATGGTTTACTAGATAGACTTGGATACGAAAGACTCTTCCACATGTTTCAAATGCGAATGAGGACTCTCACTGTCAAAAGCTGACCAATCAACCAGATCAACAATCGTGTCAGGAGGACCAAGAGCAATGGACAGACTAAGAAAGTCAGAGTTATGATCCATGGATTCGATCTGAATCTAGGGCAGAAGAAGAATCTTATTAAGATCCAATATATCTTCCAATCGGAAACAGCCTATAAGGCAACAAGAAGATTTCTTTTCAAAGGAGCTGAATCGAGTTCTTCTCAAAGAAGAAATGTTCTGGCATGATAAATCTAGAGAAGTCTGGCTTTGGGCGAAGGGGATTGCAATTCCAAAATTTTCATCTATCAACCATCATCCATAGAAGAAAGAATAAGATTGAATGCATCCGAGACTCTAATGGAAACTAGCTATCCACACCATCCACCATTGGCAAGGAGTTTGTTTCCTTTCCATCTCTCCTCGCTTCTTCCCAACTTGAGAATTTTGAATGCCTAAATGCAGTAAGTCTGCTGATAAGTACCTCGACCATTCCACCTCAAAAGACCGGCCTGTCAAGGGGAAGAGGATCTAATTACTTAACCTGGGCACATAACAATCCACCATGCTTAAGAGCCGACGTGACAGCGGCGATCTAGGGGACCCCTTTTTTGTCCCGAAGAAGGCCTCTCGGAGGTGTGCAGAGGAATTTTTCGGCGTGTAGGGGAATTTTTCCCGAAAACACACCTCCCGCAACTCGAACCCTGGACGTGGTGCCCGCTCTGATACCAAATGATAAGTACCTCGACCATTCGACCTCAAAAGACCAGCCTGTCAAGGGGAAGAGGATCTAATTACTTAACCTGAGCACATAACAACTGCCCCAAATTTCGTTGGAAGACAACGACTACCTCACTAGACCTCTCTCACTACCAATAATGTCGGTAGAACAGCCTCGTCACTAGACCTTTCTCAAATGGATTTACAGGGTTGTTCTACCAACACTATTGGAAGGAGACTAAAGAGTGTTTGTAGAACACTGACATAATTTTTTGACTCTAATCCTAGCTTGGCCAAGATCAATCAAACTAACCTAACATTGATCCCCAAAACTCAAGCGCCCAGCTTCAACCATCATTTTTGGCCCATCAGTCTTTGTAATGTCTCCTACAAAATAATGGTACCCTTGGCTCAAAGTTATTCTGGATAAATATATTACTCCAAATCAAGCAGCATTCATACTAGGGAGACAAATATCTGTTAACATGATTTTGGCTCAACAAGTCTTTCATATTCTAAAGAAGAATCGTGATACTCTTGGCCCCTTGGCGATAATGTTGAACATGACCAAAGCGTACGACAAAATGAAATGGTCCTTTCTTCAAAAAAAAAAACGATGGAATCCATAGGTTTTCCCACCAACTAGATCGCATGGATCATGAATTGCGTTACATCTACGTCTTTCTCTGTCCTCATTAATGACAATCCCACGGGTTTCTTTACTCCTTCTAGAGGGCTTCAACAAGGCGTTCCACTGTCTCCCTTTCTATTTATTCTTGGAATGAATGTCTTGTCATGCTTCAAAGAGCCGAGTAGGACAATCACATCCATGGTATTAAATTCTCGGGGGGTGGTCTCCCAATTTCCCATCTCTTCTTCACTGATGATTGCCTTGTTTTTATTAGAGCTAACCTTGTGGAAAAACTCGTCATCTTAATGATCTTCTCCTAGAGTTCTGTAAAGCATACAGTGAAGAAATTATTATGGAGAAATCTGGGATCATGTCCAGTCCTAAGCTTCATCGGCCACACAAAAAGATCCTTTCCTTCATCCTTCAGATCAAAATCTCCACATTTCGAAGAAATATCTAGGCACATCATTGTTTATGGGTCGATCTAAATCAAAAACGTTCTCCTTCATTCAAGAAAAAGTGACCCACCTTATAAGCAGATGGAGAGCTAGAACCCTAGCGCAAGCAATGAGAACCACGATGATGAAAGCGTGTGCTACTGCCATCCCAATATATCCATTCCAATCGTTCTTTTTTCCCAGATCCTTGTGAAAAGGCTAGACTCCCTTATCTACAACTTCTGGTGGAATGGCATCTCGGAAAAATGTACCCTTCACCTCTCAAATTGGGCAGAATTATGTCAACCGAAGAATCTGGGAGGTTTGTGTTTCGTTCTCTCCATAGCATGAACATCTCTCTATCAGCCAAAATGTTTGGAAAATTCTTAATCACCCGATGTCTCGATTGGCTCGTGTTCTGAAGGCGAAACATTTTCCTCGCTAGTCTTTGTTATAAGCTGAAAGTCAACCATCACACTCATGGTGTTGGAAGGGTATCATGTCAGCAAAGCACACTATAAAAGGATAATCTCATATGGAGCATCGCCTTAACGAGGCCAAAACTGCAATCTGTGAAGACCTTGTGGTGCTTGAGTTGCTTGGTTTTATTCATCCGGGACCTAGACCTCCGGACTCAGCATACAATCAAGTGGTTGATCTAATGACAGTTGAGCACTCTTGGAATACAGACTTATTAATCTCCCTTTTCGACAGCCAACCAGGTCCCTCATTCAAAAAACTCCTATCAATCATCACTTGGAGAGAGATTTCCTGCAATGTCCGATAACGACGCTGAAGTAGTGAATCTATCGGCACCACAGCAGTGGCATCATTGAAGTAGGGCGAGCAGCCGGGTAGTTTATTTTTTAGAAAGAGTGTTTCTTTCGGATTGAGTCGGCCTACAAACCTTGGGTGTGTTTGAAACAATTCCCGCTGTCTCAAGATGGAGAGCCACTTCAGTGGTATTTTTTTTTACCTCATAGTGGATTGTGTGATTGTGTTTTCTCTAAGTTCCCCCGAACACGCCCAAAAATGCGTGTTCGGACTGCTATGTTCGAACAATCCACTATTGTTCAGCATGCTAGGTCCGAAAAATAAGTGAATGTTCGGTCCTAGCAGGCTGAACAGTCACCGTACTCTTTGCGCCAAAGCCGCAAAAGCACACATGCATGCAGTCACCATAACGAAAGCCCTCACCACCAATCCTCTCCTCCTCCAATTCATTTCTCTTCGACTCTCCATATTGCCTCCTTTGCTTCTCCTTACAACATCACTGCTATTATGGGCCGGATGCACCATGGCAGCAAGGCACTGTGGAGACTGTGGCTCCACGCCAGCACATGATCACATCCATCAACCTGGATATCCAATGGTTCGTGATCCATCCAGCGACCTTTGACGGGAACACATTCGTTACAACCGATCTTGGAAGCGCAGTCATGTAGCTCAACGAAGAGGGTAAAAACTAAAAACCTCCAATACCTTTTACTTTCGATGTGTGGCGGGGGTGGGGGGTGGGGGGTGACGGGACTGTGGCTCCACGCCAGCACATGAGCACATCCATCAACCTGGATATCCAATGGTTCGTGATCCATCCAGCGACCTTTGACGGGAACACATTCGTTACAACCGATCTTGGAAGCGCAGTCATGTAGCTCAACGAGGGTAAAAACTAAAAACCTCCAATACCTTAACATTGGGGGGGGCGGCGCGTTGATGAGGAAAATTGACGGGGCAACGATAATTTGCCGCATAATAATAAGATTAAAAAAAAAAAAAAAAGATAGGAAAAATTACCTTAGGGGCCATAACTTTGCAATTACAACTCAAACCCAAGTGGCAGTTTGTTTGGCTGAAAGGGAGTGCCTTTTTGGAACTTTGGCCTGGCACCCCCAATTTTACTATACAAGGTTAGTTTTCGATTCTTGCTTGCTACCTTTTTTACCCTTCATAGCTCGTACATGAGTTCAGTGTAGGTTCAACTTTTTTATTTTTTAAAAGATGAGAAAATATGATAAGAGACTGGGGGCTGATAAGAAAAATTGATGGGGCAACGATAATTTGCCGTATAATAATAATCATTCAATGTTTTTCCCACATTGATAGATATAGAAGTAGATTAAAAAAAAAAAGATAAAAAAGAAAAAAGATAGGAAAAATTACCTTAGGGGCCATAACTTTGCAATTGGAACCCAAGACAACCACGTGATTGTTTGTTCGGCTGAAATGGAGTGCCTTTTTGGACATTTGGCCTGGCACCTCCAATTTTACTATACAAGGCTAGTTTTCGATTCTTGTTTTCCTTTATACCCTTTATAGCTCATACATGAGTTCAATGTAGGTTCAACTTTTTGTTTTTTTTTTTTTTTTAAGATAAGAAAACATGAGGTCCTCATCTTTGCTTTGAGAGTTGAAGTTAAGGGAAAAAAACCAGAGCAAAAAGGAAGTAAATCTCTCATTCTTCTTTCTCCAGTCTCTTCTATCTCAACGAACAGCTCATTCTCTCATTTTCTCTTAGCAGAACAACCATGGGGTCAAAATGTCAAGTTTAACCTCATAACTAAAACAAGTTAGATTTTTGGGCCGCCACGAGCATTAGAAAAAATTTTAAAAATAGGTTGTTGACCAGTTTCAGAAGCACTCTTTAAATGGTGAAAATTAGTATATAAAGAGTATATTTTGGGCCGATTGCAAGGCAAAAGAGGCATATATACAAGCAGTTTGGTGATGTGTTGATATTTGACCATTTGCCTAACAAACAAATATTTGTTTCCATTTGCTTCTTTTATTAGAGTGAATCATCATTGTAAGTTAATTAATTGAAATACCATCTTTTAATCTCTTTGTAAGTTAATTGAAATCCACACCTCAAATGGCAAGAGATGGAAGTGGCCATTGCCCTCTTCGATCATGAATCTCTCCTGCTGGAATAGAATTCAATGGAGTTGTCCCAGCGCTTTGGGTCTCTTCTAATAGCTTTGCAGTGTAATAATCTCTCATGAATATGGCCAGATATCTGCTTTTTAAAGATTAATACTTTTTTTTACTAGATTTGTAAACCGGTACTTTTTTTACCTGATTCGTATTATGGTAGAAAAAGTACAAAAAACCAAAGATCGTAAAACTTTGAAAATAGATTTAACAAAGTAAACCAGACGTCAAAGGCTTTAGGTATAGCCATTTATTTACTTAGTGTTGATCTTTGGGGCCACTGTAGTGATGATAAATTATCGGGTCAATCTCTCTATGGAAATTCATTTAGGGTTGAGCCTATGTCTGACCTGGTTCCACCTGCAATAAGCTGCATTTCTGAGCATTTAGATGAACTAGATGGGGTGATTAGTTGGTCTACGATAAAAAAAAATTGCATTGGAGGAGTTCATTTATATTCTTTCTCAGATAAACATGATTATATTGACAGGTTGGGGTTTGAAATTTATCTTTTGGTTGTTTCTTTTTATCAGTTTGTATTTTTACTCACTCTTAATAACTTCATTTTTCATAATCTCTTGTATGTTATATTTCTTTATATTCTGGTTTCAGTTTGTGTAATAAACTAAAAAAACAATAGATAAACAATCGAACAAGGTGTTTAACCTAATCTAATCAATGGTTGCTTCTGGTTTATATTTTAACATTGAAAAGAAGAATCATAATGGAAATACTAATTGAAATGGAAGCTTTGAAGTTGGCAACCTTTGTACCTTTTGTCTTCCATCTGATTCATGGATTCGTCTTGGACTCTTGGTGGTTGCTTTGTCTTCATCTTCAATGAATAAACAACTTAGCACAGAGGGTTTTTTTATCTATTTTTTTTTACTCCATTAGAGCCATTAGAAGTCTAGGGACCTCAAGTTGAACCTGTGACTGATGGGATCGTACACTGAAGCTACTGCTGCAAAACTGAACCTCTAACATAGGCTAAAAGGGTAAAGGTGGAATGTGCTTTGCACAGTGTATTTGGGGAGAAAACTTTCGCTGTCCCCGGGGGACATCAAACTTTGAAGTCCCCCACCCAAAATGTCAGACACGTGTCAATCCCTTAACCCAACCAGAGTTAAGCCCCTGGTTAGTGGTCAACAAGGGGTACTTGTCATACATTTTGGGAGGGGGACATCAAAGTTTGAAGTCCCCCGGGGCTAACGAATTTTTTCTTGTATTTGGGGTGTCGAGCCAATGTTCGAAAAAGTCACCCCTTGTCAGCCAAACAAACCACCATATGCATGTGAAGGACCGTAGTTGTAAAATTACGACCCCTTAAGTAATTTTTCCAAAAAGATATAGATTAGTAGTATACATAGACGTAGATAGAGAGGAATGTTCCTCAAAGACACTGTATGAGCAACATGGCAGATAAAACATTCATTGGCCCAGAGAACTTCAAAGTTTGACAAGTACTCCAATCCCTTAACTCAACCCGTGTTAAGCCCTTGGTTAGTGCTTAACAAGGGGTACTTGTCGGACATTTTGGGAGGGGGACTTCAAAGTTTGAAATTCCCTGCGGCCAGTGAAAACGTATGGATGTTTGGCCCAAGGTTTAAAAACGGCCGTTATAATGGATTCGGACCTACCTTACGTTATGGACCGTTAAAACGCCCAGAAAATAACGGCAATTATAACGAAAATAATGGCCGTTATTTTCCGTTATAACGAAAATAACGACCGTTATTTTCTGGAAAATTTTGTGAAAAAAACGGCCGTTATTATCATTTTTTCCATTATATTCAGTTTTTTTTCCTTTATTTTCCATTTTTGAAATTTTGAAATTCAAATTTTAAAATTCAAAATTTGAATTTCAGCACCATTTTTTCCGTTATTTTCCAATTTTTTTCCGTTTTCGTTATAACGGAAAAAACGGTAACGCCCCCAGTCCGTTATACCGTTATAACGGTCCCCTTTAAACCTTGGATTGGCCTATCCCTTACAAACCAAAATCAACTCGATTGGAGATTTCCTGCCGTTGGATTCGAGTCCCATGGGTTGTTTTTAAGCCGTGGATTCCATTTTATTTGGTGTATCAGACGCAAACTCTACAACAGTGTGACTGAGTGAGGGAAAAGGCTGTTTGGTTTGGTTTTGGGTGATAGAAAATGCTGGGGATTTCGTACGGAGAGCTCTTCCTCTTACTCGGAGCAACTGCTGCTCTCATTGGTAATGTTTTTCTCTCGCTGTGTTTTTCTCATTTATTTGTGTTCTTTGGGAAATAATTCTTAGATGATTTCTTCGTTTTTGGATATCTTTCTCTTTCCTAATTTTGGGGTTTCAGAAGGTTTCAGTTGAATTTGTGGTTCTTTACTTTATAATTATGTTATTATTATTATTGTTATTATTTAATTTCAGGATTATTTTTTTTCATATCAATTGGGTTTTTTTGGGTCTGATCAGAGCTTTTCAAAGCGTGTTTTTATTTTCCCAGATTTTTTTTCTGACATTTTAGATCTTTTCTGTTTTTTTTTTTTCAGATTATTTCTTAAAAAAATCTGGGTCTTATTATTTTCATTGATTTAGGTCCCAAGGATCTCCCAATTATCGCTAGAACTGCAGGTAGATTAGCCGGCAGGGCAATCGGGTATGTTCAGTTGGCTCGTGGGCAGTTTGAAAATGTTTTGCAGCAGTCTCAAGCGCGCCAGGTATTCTTCTTATCTTTCTCCAAAGAAAGCAGGATGCTTTGCTTATCAGCTATTACGTTTGTTTTAATCTGAGCAAGCTGAGATAATCATTGTTTCATTCTGCATGTTTCATTTGTACTTTAGTTCTTTTAAATTATTGAAATTGTTATTAATGGACTTTAGCTCATCTTACTGGAAATGTATAAATCATTTTAATTTATAAAAAGTAAGTGTATAAATCATTTTCTTATAGTTAATACATTGCAAAAGAATAGTGAACATTCTTGATAATAGCATCATATTTCTGAGAAGATATTTATTCTAAATCATGTTCTTTAACTTTTAGGTGCACAAAGAACTTCAAGATACAATAGCACAACTCGAAGCAATTCGTCATGAAATCCGAAGCATATCTATCGTAAATCCTGGTCCATTGACTCGGAGACTGATGGACAATCCAGAGCTTAAGTCTGCTAGTGGTGGTACTATTGATCTCTGGATGCTTAAGTTTCTATGCTGCCGAGCAAAGTTTTCTCTAATTGCAATTGTGTCGTACTTTCTCAAGTGAGTTTCTAAAGTAATTACATGTCTTTTGGGTACTAGACAACAGTGTAGCTCCAAAGCTTGATGAAGAGCACAGGCCGACAACCACCATCTCTAAGGTTCTGTGCAGCAGTCATTATTATTATGTAGCACATTTCTTCATAGGAAGTGTCTTTGCATTTTTTTTTTCTTATTTGTATGTGTATGTTCCCAGGACTGTACTCCAACAACCTCAACTTCAGCTAATTTGCACAGCCAGGCAAAAGCTTATGCAAGATTGACAGACTCTCCAGTATAAACCATTTTCTTGTAGTTAATAGGTTGCAAAAGGATAGTGAGCGTTCTTGAGAATAGCTTCATATTTCTAAGAAGCTATTCATCCTAAATCACATTCTTTACCTTTTAGGTGCACAAAGAACATCAAGATACAATGGCACAACTAGAAGTAATTCGTCATGAAATCCGAAGCGTATCTATCATAAATCCTGGTCTAGTGACTGGGAGGCTGATGGACAATCCCGAGCTTACATCTGCTAGTAGTGGTACTATTCTATGGATGTTTAAGTTTCCTTGTGGCTGAGCAAATTTTTTATAATTGCAATTGTGTCATACTTTAAAGAGTGAGTTTCTAAAGTTGATACACTTTTCTTGGATAATAGACAGCAGTGTACCTCAGAAGCTTGATGAAGAGCACAGGTTAACAAACACCATCTCTAAGGTTCTGTGCAGCAGTCATTATTTTATGTAGCTCATATTTTCATAGCAATTGTTTGCATTTGTTTTGTTTTATTTGAATGTATATGCCCCCAGGACTGTACTCCAACAACCTCAAATTCAGCTAATTTACACAGCCAGGCCACAGCTTATGCAAGATTGGCTGACTCCCCAACTCTAAAGAGTGGCTCTTTGAAGAGTGGTGGAGATGTAGAGAATCTTAATGATGAAACTGGTCTTTTTATTGTTCTTCCTGTCTCTGCTGAAAGCACTGGGTTGCTACCAAATCGCAGGGGTAATTACTTTTACTAATGCTCTGTTCCTAGAGTGTAGGGGACTGTTCTTTGAAGATTTTGTCTTCTGTTGGGATCTCTTATGCTTTCGGGATTAATATTAATGGGGGTGTGTTTGTATTTTTGTTTGCTTTGCCTTAGCCTATTGTAGGCCATCTCGACCTCTTTAGCTTTGGCTTGTTTGTCTCTTCTGGCGTTTGCCATTAATAAAGCTTATACTTATCAAAAAAAAAAGTTCATGCATATATCTATTTGGTCAACATGTTCTTAGCACTTGTGCATATAACCACCTCTTAACAAACCCATGCTCATGCATGCACATTCATTTCCTGTCGGTTCATGTGATCTATCTTTAGTCTTTAAATACTTAACTGGAAGATGCATGTACATGCACTTTGTTTTTGTACTCATGCATGTTCAATATATGTTTAAAGAACTAACCAGTGGATGTGATGACAGATGATGCAAAAGGATCGGATATTGTGCTGGAAGCAATACTAGAAGCAGAGGTGGCACAAAATGCCAAACATTTTTTTGCACAGCACCAAAACCAAATACAAAGTGAATGAAAGGGTAAAATTCTTTTTCTATCTTTGTCACTACCCTGTTTTTGCTTTAGCATCTCTGAAAGGAAAAACTTACTTATTTTAGGAAGAAAATGTGGTATTCAGTTTATTTGCTAAAAAGTGAAAAAGAGAAATATCGACGCATGTCTTGAAGACTTCATTTTCTAGACTACTAGTTGCCCAGAAAAACAATGCTAGTTTTGATTTTTTGGTAGTTAAGGGCAGAACTGAAATTAATATGACATGACAGTGCTGGTGCCATATTTTTAAAATTTTGCTTTCAATGTCAAAATCTTGGAAATGGCAATATTTCGACCAGTGTGGAAATATTGTAAACTGTAAAATTTTTCTAAAATAAGAGGAAACATGCTTTGAAATTTTAGAAAATGATAAAACAAGCATGAAAACACAGCCATAAGTCATCAAAAAGGATATTCGAAGACAAGTATGAACCCAAAGAGCGTGTCATCAAGAAGGTTGAATGGAAGATGTTTTTTTTTGTGCTTTTTTTTTAAGGAATTCAAAGGGGTCTCTTATAGTGTTTTTATATCTAATTGGGAATCTTTGATCCTTGGTGACAGCTTTTAGAATTGATATTGTATACTTTTGGAATTGATTCTCTTTTTGAGAACTTTTCCCCCTTTCTTTCCTTTCTCATATCCAGTAATCTCCCCCCTTCAAATAAATTCTTCACTTAACCAAAAAACCCAAAAAAAAAAACACTACCACTTGGAGTGAGAAAAGTAAGATGATTGAGAGCCCAAAAACCTATGATACCCCGATAGTTCAACATGACCAGCGTGCTCATGTCAACATGATACAGTACCGAAACTGGTACTAGATATTGCATTGATACTACTATCTTAAAATTTACTCATTTCTTAGATGACAAAATCTTCTTTTGTTTTTCAACAGAAATAAATAAATACAATATGGTAACAAATCCTATGGTATAAATCTTCACAGTCCCATGTTCGTGACAAATTTCAAAAGAGGAGTCTAAAGACATTCTTTCGGAATCGATCAAATCAAATCAGTCCGTTGATCTGATGGATGAGGAGATTTAAGATATGTGGGACCGCATTTCCAATCTTATTAGAACCAGATTGTTAGTTTCGTCTACTCTTTCCACCTCTGATTAGAAGCAGGCTTACAAATAATAATATTAAAGAAATCATGTTCTTTGTTCATTCTCAAAAGGGTATTTTAGCAACACCCCCATGAAATTTGAAAGTAATTTGTAGCAATGTTTTTAAACGCTAAGGCATGAGGCGAGGCGCTGCACTAGCCGAAGCCTTGAGGCGTAAGCCTCAAGGCGTAAGACATAAGCCTCACATGCACGTATTTTTTAGGTAGATAAGTATTTAAATCTATAAATAAATGTAGAAAAATTCAAAAAACAAAGCATATTTTCAAGTTCTGACCACAAACAAAAAAGCACAACACCAATCAAAGACTCAACCTTGCATCTTCATCAATTATATGAACAACATCCTCTTCTTGATAGTCCAAGTTGAAATTCAACATCTCGTTATCAATCAACTGTAGATCAATCGATGTTGGGTCCCTTATATAATAAAACTTAGAGTTTTTATTTTTATTTTTATTTTTATTTTTATATTCAGTCCCTTCAACATCTATTTTTCTAATATCTTGACATTCTTTTTTAAAAACAACATGCCAAAAAATAGCACATTTGAGGCGTACGCCCAGTCCAAGAAGCGTTGACGAGGCGTAAGCCTTGTCAATGCCTCTTGGAGTGAGGCGTATGCCTCAGATGTGTAAACGCCTTTTGATTGAGCCTCAAGGCGTTTTTAAGAGCTTTGCCCCGAGGCGCATTTCGAGGCGTAAGCCTCACACGCCTTTAAAAACACTGATTTGTTGTACCCCCTTATACTTTCAGACTTTAGGATTACCCCCCTTGACCCAGTTTAATAATCATTTAACTAACGTTAAAACGTGACATGCATCATGCGCTTGTTAATGCACCCATGAAAGGATCATAATATTGTAAGTACAATGCTAACCGCGTATGATTCAAGTCCGTTTTAACATAAGTCAACCACCGTAAACTAGGTCAAGGGGGTAATCCTAAAGTTTGAAAGTATAAGCGGGTACTACAATTACTTTCAAATTTCAAGGGGTTGTTACTAAAATACCCTTATGTTTTTATATAAAATACCTCTCTGAAGAGGGCTTAATTTACTAGCCTTTTGAGGGTTTGTATACAAGATTTCTCCTTATAGGGCAGTCTAAAGTGCATGTGACACTTTCTGATTACATGAATTTTTCATCTTGGAAGGTAGCCATGCTGTACATGTAGGCTAATTGTGTTGCCTCTTATGTATGGGATGGCATGGTTTACACGTTTGAAAAGAAAAGAAAGAAAAAGGAAAATGTAATTTCTTTATCTCATATTGGCTGTTGATAATCTTGTTCCTCCTCGAGAAGTGCACACTATGTTTTCTCCCGGTCCGTAGTAGCGTTGACAAAGGAAACCTTTGGATTATGCTGTGACACTTTTCTCTTCATGGGGGAGATTTTTTTTAGAGCTCCAAAAGTTGTTTCTAAATGTTCTATGTTCTTTCTTCTAAAATGTTGGCTTTTACCAAAAAGGTTTCCTTTTTATGGGAAAGGGATTATTAAGAGTTGTACCTGGAAAGCTTTTGATCACAACTCTCCTATTAGGTTATTTGGTCTCTCTCTCTAATGAGAGAGTGCCACATGTACTTGTTGAGGAAGTCTTCAATCCAAGGGATTGAAGTCCGTTTTAGACTTTTATCCTTTGGTTAAAAGGATTAGTTGGTGTTTTAATCAAATTAACCTTCCCAGGACACGAGAATTCCCAAGAGAATTGTCAACATGGTGTTCTCTAATTGGGTCTTCCAAGAGAACCGAAAATGGTACCGCGAACTGCCACTTAGTAGTCCATTATTGGTCCCCTTTTTAGGAGATCATGGCCTCTCTGTGGGTTGACAGGTATCAACCCATGGCTGGCCAACATTGGCTTTTGGTATGGCCTCACCCATGGTAAGGGGATGTTATGGCTTGGAATTTTGGGTTTAGAGGAAGGCTCAACAATTGGGAGATCGAGGTGGTGTCTGATTTATTGTGTCGTTTACAGGATGTTTCCCTTTCTTCGATGTCAGATAGTTGTATATGGAGATGGTCGAAAGACGATAGGTTCTCAGTTTGGTCCTTGTGCAAGGTGTTATGCAGATGTGCCAGTGAGAAATTGAGAATTATCTGGCTTGTTTCGTTGGAGTTCTAAGTTACCTTCTAAGATTGCATTCTTCTTTTGGAGTGCGGCATGGGATAAGATCTTGATGGTGAATCATTTGAGAGTCGGGAAGATCATCATTGTTGACTTTTGCTCGATGTGCAACCATAGTGAGGAGTTGGTCAACCATATATTGTTGGACTATGACATAGCTAGAGCAATGTGGGGTTCTTCGCAGAGTTCAGGATGGCTTGGGTTCTTCCCGCCACTTTGTTGCTCCTTGGATCTAGCTGGTCTACGACCGCCTTTTCGAGTAGACAACAGATTTTGGCGCTTGTTACCTTTGGGATTTGTTGGGGCTTATGGAAGGAGAGAAATCGTAGGGTCTTTGAAGGCAAGGAGGATGTTGAGAATATCATTCTTAACATCAAGGGTCTGGTCTTTTTTTGGTCCAAACTGTTGGTTGATTGTCGTGGCTTATTTTTTCGAGGACTTCATCGTCCGTTAGGATCTTTTTGTTTCCAGAGACAGTGCTTAGTAGTGTCTGCTCCTTTTTAGGTTGTTTAGTCTAGCCTGTAGTAGGTCTCCTCGACCTTTTTGGCTTTGTTTGTATTCTCTTTTGGCTTTGAACAAAATATTTATACTTATCAAAAAAAAAAAAAACCTTGAGCTAATGTCCTAAAGAGAACGAATACCATATCTGGAATCCAAGTAGGAGACAAGGTGGTGGAAGATGAAGATGAAATTAGAATGGAGATAGTGGAGTATTATAAGAAGCTTTACAAAGCGAAGGAGAGATTCTTCGCTCTTTTAGACGGATTAGAGTTCAATTTGCTAGATAGTGGAAACTTAACCATTCTGGAAAGAAGGTTTGATGAACAGGAAGTCTATGTGTCACGCCCCCAAATCTGATATCTGATCATGTCGACCTTTCTCATATCTTGAGGCGCGATCTGATTATACAAACACGCAGTTAAACAAAATTAGTATCACGATGCAGCGGAAATACACCGAATAATTTTTCATTTTGTTTAAACAATCCATAAGATAAAACGCACGTAATTGACACATTAATAATGTCAGAGGATCTCTCACCTCAATCAAAACCATAATATGCCCTTAAAAAAAACATTGTATATATGTATCGTGCTACCAATTACATGTTATTATACGGTCGAAAGACCTACATATTCCATGTATCCTTCTACAAGATAGAATAATTAAACAAAATATAACATCGTCTCTAGCACATGTCGATCAACAGAAATGCTGGAAGTATCAAACCAACTTCCCCTTATCCCTTCTTGAAAACAAAACATTTTAAAAGATGATCTAGGGCCCAGTAAGTACATTCCTCATGCATAAAACCACATAAATCACCGACTTTTGTTTATTTTAAAACAAATACGATTTGGAAATGAGTTTCACATGTAATTCGATAAAAACTTAATTCTCTATTAATTATTTACGTATAACTCCGAATACAAGGATGACCTCTCACATAATAGTTAACATTTCTCTTATCAGAATACTCATGACCATTTCTATACTGTCAAACTATTGATTTTAATGTATTCGATACCAACATTCCATCGGTTCTAGTGTACGATGTCAACACTTCTAGCCTACAAGTAGTGTAATGACCCTATTTCTAGCAATATAATAGTAGACTTTTTATAATACTTTGAACATTATATGTATGCCATTTTAAAGGTCTCAACAATAGCTTTCTATCGGTATCAAGTTTGTCCAAATCAGACATGCGAGTCAAAAGTTATTGTGTTTAGTTCTGGTCAACATTTAAGTTTTTACATGCTATAGTTTGATATCAAAAATATAAAATTTGAAAAAAAAAAAATAATTTTCAAAATTATAGTCCCACATCGGATAGGAATGAAAAGTTCTGAGTTTTCAACATCTATAAATACAAGGCCATGCATTGAGAAAATTACATCAATTTGGGTATTTGCATTCTAACCCCTGAGGTAAGAATATTTACAAAAAAATCTCTCAACTAGAAGAAATTCTAAAAAATTCCTAGAAATTCCTGAAAATATTCAGGTCCTTTGAATAGTTTTTGTGGGGCCTACCGTCTCGCGCTACCTCGAGATTCGCATCGTACAAGGTTCAAGGATTTGGGATTCTAGCGTATTCACTTGTAAGTACATAGTTATTTATTTTATGCCTTTATTTAATTAATTAATTATGTATTTATTTAATTATTATTATTTAATTAATTATTTAATTGATTAATTATTATTTATTTATTTATAAATATTATTTTATTTTGGAAATAATAGAAAATTCACAGAATATTGTAGAAAAATTCTAGAAAATTCTATTATTTTTGGGGAAAATGTTTGAAAATGTTATTCTTGTTATCCGTTAAATTTTAGCAAGGAAAAATCCCAATTCTTGTATTTTCCACATAAAATGTATAAATGCATTGATAATTTCTTGTAATCTTAAAAGCATGAAATTATGATAGATGAGGACGTGTAATCTATTTAGTTGGACGAAGTCATACTCAAATTCATTTAAAATGAGATATATGCGTTTTTCATCCGTTTTATGTATTCGCTTTCTAAGATATTAATAGGGTTTAAATGTTCTTATTTTTAGTTTCAAAATACAAAAATATGAATGTTATGCATGTAAAGATGTTTCTACAAACATTATTATTTTATGCATATAAATACAATTAATGACATGAATAAGAACGTGATTGAGAATGTGGAATATCAGATTAGTTGGAATTAGGCGTTTCATTTTTTTGAGACCCCTTGGGGTTTGTCTCCTAAAGTATCAGGCGTTGTCTTATTTCCTTAAGACCCCTTGGGGTTCCAGTCCCCTAAAGAAGAGACGTCTCATTCATGAGATCCCTCGGGTATTTATACCTAAAAGAAAATTAGGGAATCCGGAGAGAGGATACCTAATGAAACAATTAGTGTGCACATTAGGGAGTTTACTTGTGGACTAGAAGTGTTGACATTGTACACTAGGACCGATGGAATGTTGGTATTGAATACATCAGAATTGATAGTTTGACTGTATAGAAATGGTCACGGGTATTCCGATAAGAGAAAGGTTGACTGTTATGTGAAAAGTCATCATTGTATTCGAAGTTATACGTAAGTAATTGATGGAGAATTGAGTTTTATCGAATTACATGTGAAATTCATTTGCAAATCGTATTTGTTTTAAAATAAACAAAAGTCGCTGATTTAAGTAGTTTTACGCATGAGGAATGTACTTACTGGGTCCTAGCTCATCGTTTTAAAAGGTTTTGTTTCCAGGAAAGGATAAGGGGAAGTTGGTCTGATGCTTCCAGCATTTCTGTTGATAGATTTGTGCTAGAGACGATGTTATATTTTGTTTAATTTTTCTATCTTGTAGAAGGATACATGAGTTATGTAGGTCGTTTAACCATTTAGTAACATGTATTTGGGAATACGATATATATATACAATGTTTTCTTTTGAATGGGCATATTACGAGTTTGTTTGAGGTGAGAGATCCTCTAACATTATTAATGTGTCAATGAAGTGCATTTCGTCTTATGGATTATTTAAACAAAATGAAAAAAATTATCCGGTTTATTTCCATTGCATCGTGATACCAGTTTTGTTTAATTGTGCGTTTGTATGATCAGATCGCGTCTCAAGATACGAGAAAGGTCGATATGACCAAATATCGGATTTGGGGGCGTGACAAGTAGACTTCCTAATGTGCACACTAATTGTTTCATTAGGTATCCTCTCTCCGGATTCCCTAATTTCCTTTTAGGTATAAATACTCGAGGGGTCTCATGAATGAGACAGAGCCTCTCCTTTAGGGGACTGGAACCCCAAGGGGTCTTAAAGAAATAAGACAACGCCTGATACTTTAGGGGACTAGAACCCCAAAGGGCCTCAAAGAAATGAGAGAACGCCTGATTTCAACTAATTTGATGTTCCACATTCCCAATTACATTCTTCATGTCCTTAATCGTATTTATATGCATAAAACAGTAATGTTTGTAGAAACATCTTTACATATTTTTGCATTTTGAAACTAAAAATAAGAACATTTAAGCCCTATTAATATCCTAGAAAGTGAATACATAAAACGGATGAAAAACGCATATATCTCATTTTAAATGAATTTGAGCATAACTTCATCCAACTAAATAGATTACACATGTCCCCATCTATCATAATTTCATGCTTTAAGATTACAAGAAATCATCAATGCATTTACACATTTCATGTGGAAAATACAAGAATTGGGATTTTTCCTTACTAAAATTTAACAAATAACATTTTCAGACATTTTCTACCAAAAATAATAGAATTTTTCTACAATATTCTATGAATTTTCTACTATTTCCCAAATAAAATAACATTTATAAATAAATAATAATTAATTAAATAAATGTATAAAATAAATAACTATGTACTTACTCGTAAATATGCTAGAATCCCGAATCCTTGAACCTCGTACGACGCAAATCTCGAGGTAGCGCGTATCTCGAGACAGTGGGCTCCACAAAAAACTTTTCAAAGGACCTGAATATTTTCAGGAATTCCTATGAATTTTTTAGAATTTCTTCTAGTTGAAGGGTTTTTTTCGCGAATATTCTTACATTGGGGGTTAGAATGCAAATACCCAAAACTTATGTATTTAGTTTAGGGTATCACCTCTATTTATAGAGGTTCAAAACCCAGAAATATTCACTCATTTCCAATGTGGGACTATAATTTTGGACATTTTTTTTTTTTTTTAAATTTTATATTTTGATATCAAACCAAATCATATAAAACCTTAAAATGTTACCTAGAACTAAACACAATAATTTTTGACTCGCAAGTTCGATTTGGACAAACTTGATACCGATAGAAAGCTATTGTTGACACCTTTAAAAAGACATTCATATAATGTTCAAAGTATTATAAAAAGTCTACTATAATATTGCTATAAATAGGGTCATTACACTATGCAACTATTATATCGCTTGGAGGCAACAAAGTTCTAGGTCCGGACGGGTTCTATATTGCTTTTTATAAGGTGTATTGTGATATCGTGAAGGAAGATTTTCATGAAGTTCCATGAATTATATGATAAGGAGGTGTGGGATAAGGGCTCCAATGCTACTTTTATTTTTCTCATTCTGAAGGTGGAGGGAGAGGAGGAAATCAAGGACTTTTGACCCATTAGTCTTTTCGGAAGTATCTACCAAATTGTGGCTAAAGTTCTCTGCCGGAGACTCAAGGAGTTGGTCGATCATGTAGTGGGCTTCACCAAGGAGCTTTTATTTGGGGTCAATAGATTTCGGATGGTATCATTATGTTAGTGAATGCATTTATTCTAAAAGACAGAGCTTTGAAAAGGGTTTGGTTTGAAACTGGACATCGAGAAGGTGTATGATCATGTGGAATGGAGTTCTCGTAACTATTTAATGGGTAGAGTGGAATTTGGTGGTATATGGAGGAAGTGAATGATAGCGTGTGTTTCAATAGCATCTTTCTTGATTATTGTAAATAGTTAGCCTGAAGGGTTTTTCAAGGAGACCTGCTTTATCTTCTTTTGTTTAAAGCCTTTAGCAGGTTGGTCAAAAGAGCAAAAGTGTTGGGTAATAGAAGGTTTCAAGATCAATTGGGGGTCCTCCCATATCCAATTGGGAGGGAGTTCGTTTTTGAGAAGATGAATGGTGTGGCATTGGCAAGCTTTGTGACTTGTGCCCTCACCTTTACCGTTTAATCCTAATTAAGGTACTGACGGTGAATAGCTATTTTGAGAAGAGGGGTGACAAAGTTGTAATGACCCTATTTCTAGCAATATTATAGTAGAGTTTTTATAATACTTTGAACTTAATATGTATGTCATTTTAAAGGTCTCAACAATAGCTTTCTATTGATATTAAGTTTGTCCAAATCGGACTTACGACTCAAAAGTTATTGTACTTGTTTATAGGCAACATTTTAAGTTAAAATGCTTCGGTTGCATATCAAAAAAAATTTAAAAACGAAAAAATGTTCAAAATTTTAGTCCCAGATTGGAAGGAGTGAAAAGTTGAGTTTTGAACCTCTATAAATACAAGGCCATACCGTGAGATAAATACATTAATCTGGGTATTTACATTCTAACCCCTGAGGTAAGAATAATTGCAAAAGAACCCTTCAACTAGAAGAAATTCTAGAAAATTCTTAGGAATTCCTGAAAATATCCAGGAGGTCCTTTGAAAAGTTTTTTTTTCTGGGGCCTACTGCCTCGAGATATGCTCTACCTCGAGATCAGTGCCGTACAAGGTTCAAGGATTTGGGATTCTAGCATATTCATGAGTAAGTACATAGTTATTTATTTTATGCCTTTATTTAATTAATTAATTATTTTTTATTTAATTATTATTTATTTATAAACAAGGTAGTTAAAGACGCAAGGCGAGGCACGCGCCTGATTGAAGCGAGGCGCAATATTAAAAGTTATAAGAAATATAAAAAAATAAAGAAAATTAACATCATAAAATAACAAAATAAGTAATCATTAGGCCATAAAAAATAGCAAATATCAAAAATCTGAAGTAACCCAAAAGCAGTTCTAGTTAACATTGTCATTATCTAATACAAAACAAGTAACCATAAAACATATAAGATAGCAAATGTTCGAAATTTCAAATAATCTTACCATCATTTAAAATATAATCATTAGCTTCATCCCATCATCATCAAATGTGTTAGCATCCTTAATATATTCTTCTTCTGTCTCCTCCGAATTGGCCTCTTCCTCTTCCTCTTCCGGCTCCCTTATTAAAGCCCGTGCTCTTACTCTTGACCTTGATCGTGATCTAGTATTGGATGTTGATTCATCAACTCTCACAACAACACTCCATGTCAAGCTATTATCCTCAAACACCAATTCATTTTCTACTACTCCACCTTCTATTTCCATCTCCCCAAGTAGTCATTCATTGCTTTCATCAATGTCTTTCAATGAGATAGGTTCAATTGTATCTTTCCTATCATACTAATGTTTAATATAATAGGCCAAAGAACAAAAATTTTACAAAAAAACATGTATTTTAGTGAGGCTCGCGCCTGATGCGCCTGGAGCCTGGTTTGAGGCGCGCGCCTTACTAAATGTGCCTCGCCTTGACCCTTCTAAGGCGCTTTAGGTTTGCTTGGAGCCTGAGGCGCGCGCCTTGACTACAGAGTTTATAAATGTTATTTTACTTTGGAAATAGTAGAAAATTCACAAAGTATTGTAGAAAAAATTTTAGAAAATTTTATTATTTTGTGGAAAATATTTGAAGATTTTCTTTTGTTATATGTTAATTTTAGTAAAGAAAAATTCCTATTCTTGTATTTTCCACATGAAATGTATAAATGCATTGATGATTTCTCGTACTCTCACAGGCATGAAATTACGAGAGATGGAATCATGTGCAATATTGTTTAGTTAAATGAATTCATGCTCAAATTCATTTAAAAATAGATATATGTGTTTTTCATTCTTTTTATGTGTATTTACTTTCTAGAATATTAGCAGGGCTTAAATGTTCTTATTTTAGTTTCAAAAATGCTAGAATACAAATGTTATGCATATAAAAATGTTTTTACAAACATTAATGTTTTATGCATGTAAATACAATTAAAGACACAGACAAGCACGTGATCGGGAATGAGGATTATCAGATTAGTTAGAATTAGACTTTGTCTCATTGCTTTGAGACCCCTTAGGGTTCTAGTCCGCTAAAGTATCAAGGGTTGTCTTACTTCTTTAAGACCCATTGGGGTTCCAGTCCCCTAAAGGAGAGGCTTCGTCTCATTCATGAGACCCCTCGGGTATTTATACCTAAAAGAAAATTAGAGAATCTGGAGAGAGGATACCTAATGAAACAATTAGTGTGCACATTAGGGAGTCTATTTGTAGGCTAAAAGTGTTAACATCGTACACTAGAACCGATGGAGTGTTGGTACTGAATACATCAGAATCGATAGTTTGACCGTATAGAAATGGTCACGGGTATTCTAATAAGAGAAATGTTAACTGTTATGGGAGAAGTCATCCTTGTATTCAAAGTTATACGTAAATAATTGATGGAGAATTGAGTTTTATCGAATTACATGTGAAATTCATTTGCAAGTATTTGTTTTAAAATAAACAAAAGTCGTTGATTTAAGTGGTTTTACGCATGAGGAATATACTTACTGGGTCCTAGCTCATCGTTTTAAAATGTTTTATTTACAAGAAGGGATAAGGGGAAGTTGGTCTGATGCTTCCAGCATTTCTGTTGATAGACTTGTACTAGAAACAATGTTATATTTTGTTTAATTATTCTATCTTGTAGAAGGGTACATGAGTTATGTAGGTCTTTTGACCGTTTAGTAACATGTATTTGGGAGTACGATATATGTACAATGTTTTCTTTTGTATGGGCATATTACGGTTTGATTGAAGTAAGAGATCCTCTGATATTATTAATGTCAATGAAGTACGTTTCATCTTATGGATTGTTTAAACAAAATGAAAAATTATCCGGTGTATTTCCGCTGCATCGTGATACCAGTTTTGTTTAACTGCGCATTTGTATGATCAGATCGCGCCTCAAGATACGAGAAAGGTCGACATGACCAGATATCGGATTTGAGGGCGTGACAAAGGTGGTGTGGAACCCAATTTTCTTCAGAAATATAATTGCTAGGGAGATTGAGGAATGCATTCGCCCCTTCACTGATCTTGAGGAAGTATTTATTCCTATGGAGGGAGCCGATAAGAGAGTTTGGAAAGGAGATGCTAAAGGTGCATTCTCAATTAAATCTTACCATGATGTTACTAGTTTCTTGGAAGAAACATCTTCTGTTGGCAAGGGCAATCGGGTTCCTCCGAGAGAGGTACCATTCACTTGGACAGCATCATTAGATAAATTTTGACAGTAGACCATCATATTAATTGAAAAATGGTCGTTCCAAATAAATGTGTCATGCGTAACGCGAACAAAGAGAGTGTGGACCATCTATTTTGCACTGCTCCTTGGCTAGAGAGGTGTAGAGTTCCTTTTTTTTTGAGAAGTTTGGCCTCTCTTGGGTCTGTCCCAAGAGAGTCTTGGAAGTCTTTAGGGCTCATCATTGGCTCCTTTTGGAGCCAGGGGAAAATTCTTAGGAGACTGCTCCCATGCGCTTTGTATAGAAGGAAAGGAATTGGAGGATTTTCAATGACATATTTTGTTCTTCATCTGAAGTGTTCACCTCTCTTTGGCGGGTTGTTTAACACTGGGCTTTAGTGATGGAAGAGTTTAGAGGATTGTCTCTTGTGGACTGCATGATCAATTGGGAGAACATCATTAGTTGGGGGCCTACATTAGCTAAACTGATACCTAGATGTATTGAACTTAACTTTGATTGGACTTCTCTCGGTAACCCAGGTCCAGGCGGAATTGGAGGATTATTTAGAGGCAAGAATGGTTTTATTTTCAAGGCCTACTCCGGGCCATTGGTGTTTCGATTCCAATGAGGCAGAGGTCAGAGCGCTTCTTCAAGGTCTACTCATTTATAGAGAACTTACCTGGTCTTTTGGTTATCGAAGGTGATTCTGCATAGTGCATACACTATTCGATGTGCTTCCAAGGAGGAGGAGGGTGGCCCATAGCAGTTTGATAACATCTTGGATCACAATAGAGGGCATGTTAGAGGATGGATAATAATCTTCTCTCACACATTGAGAGACGTTAACGAGGTTGCAGATCAACTAGCCAAGGATGGGGTCCTTAGAGACTTTTTATATATATGGGACTATCTCCCTTATTTTATTTATTTTTTTGTTCATTCTCATACATTCCCCAGGGAAGTCTTTTTGAGTTTTCGTTGTATCTTTTTTGTTACATAACACAATCTCTCTCTCTCTCTCTCTCTCTCTGGGAAGTCTTTTCGAGTTTTCGTTGTATCTTTTTTGTTACATAACACAATCTCTCTCTCTCTCTGGGAAGTCTTTTCGAGTTTTCGTTGTATACTCTCTCCTACTACTAAACCAACACAATTCTTGTTTCAGTTTTTGCAGATGTTTTGTTGCCCTCCAAGCCAATTAACTAGACTGTTGCTTATATGAATTTCCAGCATTTTATTTTGCTACATGCCATCACTCCTGTAAGTAAAGCTTCAACTTTAGGCCACATCTTTTGGATTTGGACTGCACCTCAGCTGAGCTGTTACTGGGTCATTGCAATAAACAACTTAAGCAATCCAAACCTGGCTAGACCAGTCATCTGGGCCAAAAGGCATTCTGTGTACGGTGTTGCGGTACCTTCACATTAGATTTTTCGTTCTCATATTTCTGGCATTAACAGCTGGTGTAATGGTGGACATGTTAATTGTTTTCTTCCATCCAATCTATTCTGTTTTAAATCTCCACTTCTTGTTATTTTTTATTAAATCAGTAGCTTCACCTACCCAATTAATTGAAGTTCCAACCCTCAACCATGAGATCATGGGTTTCATCCCACCTTACATACATACATATATACATAGAAACACACCCCAGATACACCCAACCTAGTTGCTGAGATGGTTGGTTTGTACCCTCCCTATGCTCAGATGGTCATCAGCTCAAGCCCACTAGGTAGGTTTCCTCCATATGCTGTGGGTTTGCTCTGGAGTTGAAATCACCTCAACCCGGGTATAGCCTGGGGGTCTTGTGTTGTAGGGATTCCAAGCTCCTGACATCCGGTCCTCCAGTCCAGCTTCAACCGTGTTGCTTGTCAAAAAAAAAAAAAAACAATCATGGATATATACATACACATATACAGAGAAATGCTATTATTAATATTAAGCTTTTTTCTTTTATTTTTTGCCATTACAATATGTTGCCGTCAACTGAAAAACACTTTCTGAAATATGGAAAATAAGATGATATTATTAGGAGAAAAAAAATTGCGTATCCTATCAATCTTTGATGTTTAAAGCTTGAAAACTTCTAATAACTGGAATGTTAAGATTCTCCAATTATGCTTATTTTAGGGCTCTGCCCTGTTGGCCTATTCAAGATCAGTTCGATGGATAATAACCCACTACACCTTTTTTTTTTTCTTGTATACCATTTTTGAGATGGTCTATTATGATTCACGAGGTCTTACATATTCTTTCAAGTACCCTATTAACATAGGCATATTTACTATTTTCATGTATTTATTAATGTGTTTTTTTCTTTTTTTGGATAGGAAGGTGTTTCTTAATTTTATGCAAACACACATGAATGGATGTTAAAGATAGAACTGATGGATCAAACATACATAAATTTTAAAAAGGGTAATCTTGCTGTGGATGTCAGAGAGGCTAAACTAGAGAAGTGAAAAGGTCTAAATGTTTAGGGAAGTAAATGGATGGGGAAACTGTCAGAGCAAAGTGAAATTTTTTTCTCTTTCAAACGTTAATGGTGTAACCATTTCTGGCGGTAGTTGGTGCCTCTGTCCATTTATTTAGACCATTATCTGTCAGGAATGAACCTAACCTTCCGTTCATTATTCTGCTTTTAGATAGTCAAGAGAGATTCTATGCAATTTTTCTTAGAAAGGTCCTAAGATCAAATACTTTGATCAGCATTTGTAAGTCGAACTGTTCGGGCATTTATGATCAAGAGGTGCCCCATCAATTGACTGTCTTGGATTGATAAATGAGTACAGATGTGGTTGTAGAATGGGTTCTCTTTTTATTTTTTAGGTTGGTAAGTCAGGGTTAGGCGGACCCCTACCGGCAGATGTTTACATCTATTAATAGAAAGAAAATTTATAAACGTAGTTATTTACATCCATTTGCATCATCCTCTACAATAAGTAGTAAAAAATCTGCCGCTTTGTTAACTTCCCTCCAAGTTTGATTTTCCAATCTTCAAACCCACTAAGGAGCTTTAACGTCTCTAGGCCATCCATCTGCCTCTCCAGAATCCCTTGAAAGGGTCTTTAATAATATCAATCGCATTCTCAGAGTCTGTATAGAGTTAGTTTTGAGATCCCAAGATCCTTCGCAATTTGCACCCCTCTAAAAATAGCTCAAGCCCGAGAACATATATTGGATCTTGACTGTTCATTCCAGCAAAAGCGAGAATAGTCGGGCCCTGAGCATCCCTTAGAATACCGTGATAACTACCTCTGTTTTCATCCACCGATCCATCTGCATTGAGAGCAAATCCAAGCCTGGTAGGGGGTTCCAATTTACACCATCACTGAACTGTAGTACTATGAACAATGCTCAAATCCCACTTTAGATAAAATCTCTCTCTGATATGGAGAAGCCTCTGCAGAGGAAACCTTGGCGAATTTCCTGGCAGAAATGTCCTGAACTATATAATTTTTTCGTTCATATTGATGATGATGAAAACAGATGGTGGGGAATAGGGTTTTCTTTTTCTTCCGTTGTCTTTTTTTTGTTATTCCGAGCTTGCAAAATGAGAAGTATTTCACACTTGAAAAATGACTTTGAAGTGTTCTTTGATGCAGAAGTCTCAAATTGCCATTTGTCAAACTTTTGGACCCACTGACCCATGAATGTATGACCCACATCTTGTTGGACCTAAGCAATGAAAGTCAGCATGATTGGTGATTTCTAGCCACTCAATCTGAGCACTTTTTCATTATGGACTTCATGAACAGGCCTATGGTTGATTCAAAGCCCATAATGAAAAGAGTACAAAAATCTAATGGATAGAAATCACCAATCACACTGATTTTGCTGTATAGGTCCACCAAGGTGTTGGCCAAACATTCGTGAGGTCAGTGGACCCCGAAAGAGTGTGCCACATGGCAATTTGAAGGATTTCTGTATCATATATTTTTCCTCTTTAATTCTTATTGATCAAAACATGAAATAAATGTGATAAGACTTTGGATTTGCTAGACCTAGAGGTCTATATATCTTTTGTTAAATTACACGTGGTGCAAATGGACCTCCATCCAATGGGTCCCACCTAAAGTATGTCAAAAAAAAAAAAATCTAATTGAATATTTATTGCTCTAATTACGACGAAAACCAATCTAATTGATTACCCATGACCATCCAATTAGTTTATATTTGAATAAAAAAAGGCGGTGGATCCAAAAATATTAAAATAGACAAATGCGGTCAAATTTTTAAAACCCCCCGTGATAAATTTTCTATATTAGAGAAATTCCCTCAATTTTCTCTTTTTTGGTCTTGCCCCTTGACTTTTTTTTACCATCGTTGACTGAGTCGGAAACATTAACCTCTTCACCCAAAAACTTAAAAGACTGTTTTCAGTTTTTTGGTCCTTTAAATTTTCAGATGACGGGGTTAATATTTCCAACTAGGTCAATGAAAGTCAAAAGAACTGTTAAGGGGCAAGACCAAAAGAATGAAAACTCAAGGAGGTTTCACCAATATAGAAGATTTATCAGGGGAAGTAACAAAAAAAAAACCTTTCTAATATAATAGATCTACGTGGAATCCATGTAATGGTGGATAATATTACTCCATACACGTATACCACACGTGCAAATATAAGGACAAAAGATATTTTTTTTTAAATTGGTGGTGGAAAAAATAATGTGGATTGGACCCTATGTCGTGATTTAAATAAGCGCTTGGTAACTGTGGCTTGTAATGGAGAGTAGAAACTTGAATTCCAAAGAATATAGTAAGAAATGAGGGATCATACATTGTCGTGGACTTATGATCTAAAAATGACTTTTTTTTGGCCGATTAAAAAACAACCCTATTCCTTATACATTACACGTGCGTGCATAACACCGTTATAACAGTAACAGTCCATCCCGGTATTTAACGCTAAAAAAATGTTATTTTGGAAATAAATGTTGTTACATGCTATTTAACCATTATTCTGTCTTTATGAAAGATGAATCAAAACAATAACATGGTAATTAAATTTTTTTTTTTTTTTTTTTTACTGGGATTTGACCGTTAGAACGGAAATAACGGTAATGTTATCTGTCCATTATGATGTTATACATTGGCACCATCCAAGTAATCAATCTAGAGGATGATCTGAATTAGCCACGTCACAGTAAAGAAGTTTGTACTCACTCTAAGAAAAACCTTTTTCCTCTTAAGGCGTGTTTGATTGTCAAGTGCGAAAATTGAATTTTCCTTGAGAAAACACAACTATGGGACCCAGAGTGACTTTCAAGCCCTTATCTGAAAAAACTCTTGAATTCAATGGCTAGAAATCACCACTCAGGCTTATTTTCGGCTTGTAGGTCCTCTGGGAGGTGGGAGAAACATTCATGGGTCGATGGACCCAAAAGAGTGTGCCTTGGGGCGTGTTTTTTGAGGGTGTCCTCCGAGGGGTGGGAGAAACATTCATGTGTCGATGGACACGAGAAAATTTTTGAAGCAGCGGATTTTTTGAAGTGGCAAAGTGACCAATCACACCGCGCCACAATCGGATGTAATTGGCCACTGCTTCAAAAAAATTCTCGTCCATGGACCCAAAAGAGTGCCACGTGGTATTTTTTGGGAGGGGTAGGAGCAAAAGTTTGCTTCTACCCAATAAGAGCAAAACTTTTTTAGACCAATTTAATTTTAGGGAGTGCAGATATGCATCTCCAACATGGGTGGGCTGAGCACCTTATGCAAAAGGTTAGCTATTTCATAACCGAACCCAAAAAAAGGCGCTTGGAACCGAAGTACGTAATAGGTTCTGATTCTTGGTACACTAGTATCTGGACCGAACTAGAACCAAAACAGATGGGACCCAGAACTAACGTATATATAACAACGATGACAAAGATGTCAAACTTTTTCAAATTTTTTTTTATATAGCCCGGTGGCTGATGGGAGGCTGTCAACATCTGAGTTGTTCTGGTTTCTATCAAGTGGGAGGCTGATGTTAACAGCTTCCCAATCAAGTGGAAGCATGAGCTATAGCGCGTGAGATCGATAATGCGTGATGCTTCGAAGAAAACAGGGATTGATCATAATGTGAAGGAAGAATATTGATCTGATTGCAGTCAGGCGCGCTCAAGGCGTGACTCCTCATAAAATAGCTAAAAAACCTGAACGCTCTAATTGAATAATCCCAAGTTCAGAAGCTTCGAAGTCGCCTCAGGGGACAAAGAGAAGATAAGCAACAGAAAGAGCAAAAGAAAAGGAGGGTTGTCTCCAATAGTCAACATATGAGCAAACGATGAATACCCGTTTTTAAGTCCACTAGTGCTATACAAGCAAACGCGTGCACACCACATGTTACATCTTGCTTGCCATTCCACACACAACCATGTGCACACCCGCATGTAGATCCACTTGCAGGTTTTTTCTTTTCCCTTCGTCCATGTTTGGTTTTAAAAACGGCCGTTTAAACGGTAACGCCCCAAGCCTGTTTCCCTTAAAATCGTTTAAACACGTTTTGACGCTTTTAATTTAACGGCCGTTTTTTGCTTTAACGACCATTAAAATCGTTTTAACAGACGTTAAATTCTGAAAATTTTGGTGAAAAAAAAACGGACGTTAAATCCGTTAAATTTCTGTTAAATTCCATTTTTTATTTTTAAAATTTTCAATTTTCAAAATTTGAATTTCAGCGCTACTTGTTCATTTTTTCCGTTAAATTCTGTTTTTTCCCATTTTTTCCAAAAAAAAAAATTTCAATTTTTGCCCGTCCGTTTCAATCCGTTTTAACAGTAACACCCCCAGTCTGTTAAACCGTTAAAACGACCTCCTTTAAACCTTGGTTGGAATAATTGTAAACCATTTATTTTGGAGATTACAACTTGCACCCCAAAAATGCACAAATATAGGCAAAAACGGGTTTTTGTTTAAACTTATTGTGGGTATAAGGACAGCGGATCTATTGTGTGCATTCTTGTGGACCTAATTAATAATTCAATGGCGGTCCAGGTACCTTGGAATACAATGTTGGGGGTCAATAATTCTGCTCCCTAAGGACGCGGTAGGGGCCTGCGGGGCACGGGATCGAATCCAACCAGTGGTGAATTGGGCTCAATGGTCTGGACTAACACTACATCACCTGGTGAATTGCTCTGAATTGACACGTCTCTCATCCATTGACACGCCAATAAGCCTGCTCAAACAGAGTTACTGTTGTAACCAAGTATACACCTAGTAGTCAAGTTGTAGCTCCATAGGTTAAGAGTGTCCAATCCTCTAATTCTGGGGTAATGGCCCATCCAAGAATTGGCCCACTAATTTGATTACCAGATCAATGAGTTAATTGGTGTCCTACTCCCAAGTTTCAAAGACGGGTTATAAAATTATTTTCATGTTTAAAACAGAATAATCAAGAAATAATTCAGAAAAGTTCAAGAATCATTCAAGAATTATTCGATCATGTTAAAAAACAAGAAAAAGAATAAAATGTAATATTTTTCTCTCCTCATTGGATTTTTTTTTTTTTTTTCCATTTTCTCTACCATATACTTCTTTAATTTTTCATTGGGTAAAACCATAGTCAGGTCGTCCGTCCTAACTATTGAAGTGTTGCCTTAAGAGGGATCTCACACTTTTATTATGGGAGGTATGTGTACAACAACAATGATTTTAACCTAATTAAGACGGGTGTTAAGCACCTTAAGGACAATGTGTCAAGCGCGTGTGTTGAAAATCAACCTTCCACGAACCAACAAAAATGGAAAGAACCAAAAAAGCCGTTTACACAAACACAATATTTAATTTACGTGGTTCGCAATGTACCTAACGTCTATAGGTGAAAAGAGCTATTTCATTATCTCTAAAGAATTAGGGTTACAATGGTTTTCTCTATCAAACTCTCTCAATGTGCAAGTGAAACCCCAACGCCTTTTAGAGAATATATATAATCTCTAATACAATAAAATACACAAAGTACCCCCAGTACATGTTGTACTCCAACACAAATTGTACGAACTTATACAAACAAAACAAAATACTCTCAATTTTCTTCTTACGAATTACTATATGACTCTGTATGGTGATCAGCAAAAAGTTCTACAAAAGTATGATTTATATGTCAGGCAATGTTGATACAGAAAAAAAAAAAAAAAAATTTATGCCATTTATATGCAAAAATCACTTTCTATGTGAATCGACACGTGGATTTGTATGTCTAGAAAGAGTTGATATAGAAAAAGTTTTATAACATTTAGGCTCTGTATGGTTGGCCAGAAAACTTTTTGCATATAACATAGAACTTTTTTTTGTATCAACACTTTCTGACGGACAAATCTTTTTTCTGTAGAACATTTTTTTTATCACCATACAGAGCCTTATAACAAGGTTTAAAAGAGGCCATTTTAATACTATAATGGACTGGGGCGTTACCATTAAAACGAATTGTAACGGACAGGGCAAAAATGGAAAAAAAAAATGGAATTTAACATGAAAACAGAAAAAATGGTGCTGAACTTCAAAATTTTCAATTTCAATTTCAATTTTTCAAAAATGAAAAAATAACGGAAATGAAGGCAGTTTTCCACAAATTTTTTCAGAAAATAACGGCCGTTAAAACAAATAAAAAACAAAAAATCAGCCGTTATTTTCTAAGCGGCAAAACGGTTTTTAATGCAACGGACTTGGGGCCTTACTGTTTTAACAGTTAAAACGACGTTATTTAAACCATGCCTTATAAGTACAAAAAAAAAAAAAAAAATCATCTCTAAAAAACTTATTTTGGGAAACCAGCTAGAGCCTATACATAATAGTATAACGGATTGGGGACGTTACCGTTAAAACTAATTGTAACGGACAGGGGCCCAAATGGAAAAAATAGAATTTAACGAAAAATAACTGGAGAAAATAAATAAAAAAATGGCGTTGAAATTTGGAATTTCAAATTTTCAAAAACGGAAAATAGCGGAAAAATAACGGAATTTAATGGAAATAACGGGCACTTTTTTCCACAATTTTTTTCAGAAAATACTGTCCGTTATTTTCTAAGAGTCAAAGCGGTTCTTAACATAATGGGCTTGGGGGCGTAACCATTTTAACGGCTGTTAAAACCGTTAAGTAAACCATGCCTTCTAAGCCAAAAAAGAAAAAAAGAAACACATTTCTAAAAAAAACTTATTTTGGGCAACCTGTGGAGCCTACACATTTTTTTTCTAGGTATTTTGATATTTTTTTAGTAAGTCGGAATTAGTTGACGTGGCACACAAGCGCATTAGTTTTCCATGTGAATCAACGCGGGGAAACGTGAAAACACATGTGGAGGCCAATAAGAGATAAAACATGACGGCAAAAGTTGAAATTATCATTTTGAAGTGCTAACGGAGTCACGATGTCAGCTTCCTACATCATAAAAACGTGCATGCGTGAAAAACGTTGCTCTCCAATTTAAAACATCACACGATTCACACCCATCCTCCACGTGGCACACTCTTTTCGGGCCCACTGACTCTGAGTATGGCCCACACTTAGTGGATCTACACACCAAAAATCAGCGTGATTGGTGATTTCTAGCCGTTGGATTCGAGTATTTCATCATGAGTGTTTTGGCAAAAAGCACTAGAGTACTCACATGTGTACGTGTGTGGTGAGGCCGAGGTTGTCTGTCCGTACAATATGCACGTGCCGAGATCTACTGTCCTGCCATCTCCTTCGATATTCACGGGGCTTGAAGTTTTACTCCTCTCATAATTAAGGAGAAAACCTTTGCAGTCCCATTGCTACCACAAAGGCAAGGTTGCAGCAATCAAGAACACATGTTGAAGTGGTCCACATCACTTGGAATATTTGTCCTTTTAGAACATAAGGTCCACATTTACTATCATGCCACTTCTCTACTCTCCACTTTTCTTCTCCTCCATACGTTACAATTTTCTCTGCATTCTAGCCTTTCCTTACTGAACTCTAACTAACTTATCTTCCTATTAAATGCCTCAAATCTTTCTAAGCTGCAACGTGCCTCATCCTTCTCCTCCTTAAATTTCCTCCCTTCTAATAAAAAAACTCTTCCTTCTAATAACTCTTTAATTTATTTCCTTAATTTATCTTATTAAAAACCTCAATCTTTTTTACTTTCAATGTTCTCCGTCCATCTCTTCCATAAATTTCATCCATTTCCATAAACAACTCTATCCTAATAATTTTAAATGTATTTCCTTAATTTCTCACCTTACTTTAAACTTCTAAACGAAAATGTCATCTTTTCCATTTGACTTAATTTTTCTTCCTAAATTTTCTCAAACTATTAATTTTATATATATGTTACATTCAACTTTCTATTTCTATTCTTAAAATCTTTTCAATATTTTTTCTTGAAAAATCTCTATCTTCTTCTCTACAAAAAAAATACTCAAATCAATTTTCACTATCCTCTACTCTCCTACAAATTGCGGTTACAAAACCTTTGGGTCCTTAACTCTCATATAGTTACAAAACCTTTAGGTCCTTAACTCTTCTACGTACGGTTATACTACTACACTATTCTTAAAATCTCTCCAATAGTCTAGTCGAACATCGGGATCAAAGAAGCATTTCTTCAAGGAGTAACAAAATTTTCCTTCAAAATTTCGGACACCAGGAGCAAAAAAAATTCTTCACATCATAACATCGGACATCAAGAGAGCAAAATTTTACTCCTCACTAAGGCTTTCTTTTGGATTAGGGTGGTAACAAGAAGACGCTATTAGACAAATCTCAACCATGTCTAATTTCAGAAAATGAATTCATGAACTGAAATTTTTGGGTTTAAAATATCAAGAATATATCCATCCTAAATCCTCTGAAATCAGAAAAATTACTAGTTTTAGGACTTAGATGACAGGGGAAAAAGACGAAAATTGAAATTGATATTTGTTGTGTTTCACGCGGCCTTGAGAATCTACGAAGGGATTTACAATCGAGCCAAGAAAAATATCAGTTGTTTATTCTTGGACCCTTTTGTAGATTTTTTCTAATTTTATTTATTTATTTATTTCTTTTTTCCTGATTTATACAAGTTGTATATTAATTTGTTGTGTTCCATGGGAATGCAATGTATCAGGTCATCTCTACCGTTCAACTCAATCTATCAGAAAGAGCATTGTGGATATGTACTAATGCGACAGCCCACTAATGGATCATAGCCAAAAATTGTATGGTTCGTCCAATTCTTAAAAGTTTGATGAATGGGCTTCTCTTGATCGTTGATTGATGGTTAAGAATGTCCCTATATGGTGTTCCATGGATGTGCGTTTTGATTGAAGATAATTGGACAATAGAGAGATGGCCTATATAACCAAGTATGCACTATATAATACATGGAATCTTTGATCTACATTAAGAAACATATGCCATTAAAATTGAAAATGTCCCAAGTCGTACTAGAATGTTGGGTTCCCAAGCCAAAAAAATTCTTGCACACTAAAATGTCAGAACAACACCATGCAGCGTGTACACCCTTTCAAGCTCATTGACCATGTTTGGTTGGGAGCAAAACTTCAATGACGAACCTTAGTGTGATTCACGTGGCATACGCCTAGATACCCTAATTATGGATGTTTGGGCATCCCTATGGAAGGCCTACATACCAAAGTTCAGCTTGATTAGTGATTTTTATGGACCAAACATCAATTTTCAAAGTTTTGCTCTATGTAAAAAATACCCGGCTCCATGCTTAGATCACACGGTTGCATGTAAAATACTCGACTATTCCATTCCCTTTAAGAAACCATTGAGATAATAAGACACTTAAAATGATGAAAACAAATAAAAAACTTAACATGTCAACAATGTATCGTATAATTTTTAAGATTGAAAAGACTATTATTATTTCTTATACTTATATTTATTTTACATTACTGCTAATATACCTTTTTCTTGTTTCTTCGCCAATGCTTTAGCATGGGGCAATGACACTAGTATTTTAAAAGAAGGGCAGGGTAACTGTCCCCCGTGGCATAATATGCTTATGGCCCTCTTTATTTTAACACAAACAATCAGGTGATTTCTTACCAGATCCACTTTTGATTACTTGCTTTAGTGACCAATCTCCATCACTAAAGTCAATACACCTAACAAAATCGCTTTTTAAAACAATTAATTTTTCAAAAATTTAAAACATGAATTGTCATGGGTGTAGGGGGGGAATCCCGAACACCCCCTTAAGATATGTGTCACCCATGAGCAAAGCATAAATGATGTCGAGGTCGTCGTTGAGATCTCTAATACATAATTCCAAAGTCTCTGAGAAGATCCTGCACCATATCTTCACACGGATACTCAAGAAACCAATGGAGGATACCTACTGGAGGAGCCTTCGATGCTTAAGTTATTAAGAGAAAAGGTAAGGAGAATTTTTGGGTCTCAATTGCGTACCTCTTTCTTTATATTTATAAATCATCTTACGTGGCTTGTGCTCCAAGCTTTGCTGAGGTGGCTAATTGTGGTCATTCTTGACATGAGGAACTGACAGGATTAACTACCGGGATCTCTAACATTAGCAATTGATAGGGTTAATTGATGCCACTTCTGACATGAGTGACTGACAAGGTTAATTGTAGCCACTTCTGACCCGAGTGACTGACAGGGTTAACCACCGAGATTTCTATCATGGTGATCTTTATTTATTAGTCTTGAACCAAGTATCGCGCCCCTACATCCAATCAGCGAGGCTCAAGGATTATGCATTCTGGTAGTGTCGGCTTGCCATCCTCGACCAATACATCAGTCATTAGTATTGCGGTTGAGGCCATATTGTATATCTCGACCAATAATGCCCTAGTAAGGGTCGTCCCAGACCCCTTCCTTCTTGGCTTGTTTCTATTGACATTCTAGTCTGTTCTCAGAACTCTTGGCTGAGAACTCTGTGTTTTGTCTAAGTACGCATTCTCTACACGTGCCGATCACTTGCCTTGGTCTCCACGTGTCACTATCTCAACCATCCACGTGGACGTACAAATATTGGTACCCACAATGGGTACGTGTCATAGTAATTGAGATTGGTCATTTAAGCAAGCAACAAAAAATGGGATCCTAAATCGTCGAGTATTTTAATAGGATGATATAGTTCAAATCTAATGGCTAGGAATCACCAATCAAGTTACCAAGAGATGGGCTAAACATATGAGTGTTCCACATGGTATTTTGGGAGGATTATGGATAGGGCTATAAATGGATCAGATCAACTCAAAAATTTGATCCATTCCAATCCAATAATTTCGGATCTAGAACCACATATTCTTATCGAAATTGGTACTGAGTCCATTATGTTGAAGCGATTTCTTATCAGATCGATACCAGTTTGGACATGTACCAATCCGGTACTAATCCGATATATATATTTTATAAGAAAATTTCTTGAATAATTAATAAAATCGTCATTTATGATCAGGATGTCAATAACTTTTTTGAAATCCCCACAAAGGCACTAATTTCTGAGTTTGCCCTTAAACTTTTTGGCAAAACTTAGAAATGTCATGCAACAGGGATTGACGACATACCTACAATGACCGTACGCATAGGTCCTCCTCAATAAAGCTTGATTTTGGAGGCTTTAAAGTAAATCGTCCGATTGCAAATGGTAGCATCAAACGATTGGAAGATGAGAATATCACTATTCGTCCTCTATGAACAATCACATATACACGTCGTACGTGTAAACCTTAATGATGAGTGCGTACATGATGAGAACTTATTATTAGTCACAGTCTTCAATGACAGCCCATAATCAAAGGTTTACTCTGTTGAAACAATCTCATCCATGTCATTTTTCCCTCCCAAACTCTCATTCTTTTGAAATCTTCTTTGTGAAAACAACATCTGCAACTTGAACAAACAAATACCCTACAATGGGAATGTGAATAGGAATGTGCACGGGTTGCACTTCTTTGTCATCGTTGTTCCATTCCTTGTCATAGGTTTTCCCTTCTTTGTCATCGGTTTATAATTTCTTGTCATCATTTTGATATTTTTTGTCATCGGGTTTCCCATGCTTGTCACTAGTTTGCACTTTCTTGTCATCGGTTTGCACTTTTATCATCGTTTTGTCATTCTTTGTCATTAATTTACACTTCCTTGTCATCGTTTTGATCTTCTTTGTCATCGGGTTGCTCGTATTTGTCATTAATTTGCTCTTTCTTGTCATCGATTTGCGCTTATCATCATTTTTTCATTATTTATCATCGATTTTTCCTTATCATCGATTTGCACTTCCTTGTCATCGTTCTGATCTTCCTTGTCATTAGTTTATCATTCTTTATCATCGGTTTGCACTTCCTTATCATCATTTTGATCTTCTTTGTCATCAGTTTGCTCTTCTGATTGTAGCCACGGATCTTGATCATTATTTAAGTGGAGTAACCTATCAACACTGACCATATGATGTTTAACATCTCTCTTGGTGGATCTAAATATTAAAATTTAACTTATCCATTGGATTAGAGCTTTTATCATGGGTTGTGTTCTTAATCGTTGAAGTAGTCTACTATTTAAGACCATTGATCGTATGGAGGCTGGGACCAACCTTAGGTGGACCTACATGTCATCATTTAGCCTAATAGTGATTTCTAAACACTCCATTAACTTGGGTACGAGTCATATAGGGCTGCAACTTGGGCGGGCTCAACCCGATGTTGGGTTGGCCCCTTCAACACTCGGACTTGGGCTGGGCCTAAATTTTGACAACACGATCAAAATCGAACTGGGTTCAGATTGAGATTTTGGCCAGCCCGACTCAACCCAAACCTGACAATACATTTATTATTAATAAAATCCCATACATATATATACTCTTACCCGATCTCTCTTTCATATCTCAAACATAAATCTCTCTTTAGGATTAGGCCGGGTTTGCTCCTCTCCCCCTCTCTCAAACAAAAATCTTCTGTCGCAATGGGCTACTCGTCACCCTTCTCGTGCTTAGGGTTTCAACGAGTTCATTTTCAAGGCTTCTTCATAGATCTGTCGAATGACTTGAGAAACCCCAACGGAAATCATTATTATTTGTTGTACTTCTCTATCCTCGGTGAGAGTATTTCGTTACGCTAAAAAGGTGAAGTTGTACCATTTTGCCTATTGTTGGATCTCAATTTTCACGGCCTCAAAGAAGATGGATTAGAAATGAAGGTTTTTCATATGATTCTCAAATTTGACCATTTTTTGTTCGTGGACATCGTGTATGTTTCTATATCCTCTTATAACAAGACCCTATTTGGAGATGATTTGTAATGAAGGGTTTATGACAATAATATTGCACATCCATTGCTTCCTTCTTTCCTACTGTTGAATTACTTATTTTCTACCACTAAAAAATATACTATTGTTTAAAGTATATTTGAGTGATTGCAATATGAGTAAATATTGATAGAACAATAGCAGTGCATTAGAATTTTTGCCTATAATTTTACTGTTTAAACTCGTATTTCTGTGAAAGTCCCAATCACCCATCTGTTCTTTATTTTTCTCTTGCCCTCTCTTTGTCCCACAGACCAACCTGACAAACCGGACCAACCCGATCGGATTGGGCTCGGGCTAGGCATGTTAGGCCAGTCCTCGGGTTGGGCTCGGGCTCAAGTCGATAGTCTAGAGGTTGGGTTGGGCTCGAGTTGAGCCCCAATAACCCAACCCAACCCGCCCAAGTTGCAACCCTAGAGTCATGCCATCATTTAACCTATATTGTCATTTGTTTTCCCATCTTTGTCATTTAATTTTCCTTCATTATCATCAATTTTTCCTTCTTTGTCATTTGGTTTCCCTTCCATATCATCTAGTTTCCCTTCTTTGTCATCGATTTTCTCTTCTTTGTCATCTGATTTCCCTTTTTTGTCATCGGTTATCCTTTCCTCATCATCTGTTTGTAAGAATTTGCTTTTGTTTCTTAGAATCCGTTATATGTTTTCTAAGACTCTAATGCACCTATATCTTTATATATGATAAAGATATCACATCATTCGCTGAAAAATATACACATTGGTTAATTTTATATATACACATCATTGTTCTCAATTTAATATATACAAAAATGTATAAAAAATAGTTGAAAATTGCATTTCATCTGTTAGGAGTCTTTTCCATTCCTCCCATTCTCATTCCTAACTTTTGAACGACTCGATTTCCACGTGTTCTTGCATCACTTCCTGGCATACAGTCGGGTTGTACTCGTTTGTCTCCATCAAGGTTGTTGTAACAGCCTAGTAGATTTCACCACCCAAACTCTTTTCCTTTTCACCTATTCCCCATTTCTACACCACATTGTATTCACGACATCTTTCTTTATCTTCCATTACCTCGTCGTGGAGACATATGAGATTTAAACTTTCATATGAATCCATAAGAAAAAGAAAGATGAAGTTAGTTCATTTGACTTCTTACAGTTTTACAATGGCGAAGACGAAGAAGACGAAAAAAAAATATATGAAAAAGAATGAAGAAATGTTGGAGAAGAAGTGGATTGCAGAGGAAGAAAGATAAGAAAGCTTGAAGCTTGGATGAGCAACTTCGTAGAAGAGAAGTGAAGAGAGAGAACATGATTTAAGGTTCTTATGGGAAAAAAAATTTCACAAATAAACTAATGATTTGATCGATGTATTTGCATTAAATGTAATTTTTAATGGTAAGGGTAAAATTATCGGAAAATAAGCTCAAATTGTTGTTTTGGCCATTTTGAAAAGTTATTGACATTCTAGTCATAAACGTTGATTTTATTAATTATTTGAAAATTTCTCCTTTTCTATATCATTATATCCAATACTTCAATCTTGAGCAGATAAAATATAGGGCTTTTTTGCTTGTCCCCCCTACTTCATTGATACAATTTGCATTCCATCCAATGTTTTTAAAATATTTGTGTCTCACCCTTTGACAATGGTCAACATCGTTGACCATAGACTCCATTAACAGTCTCCGATGGACATCCCTATATTTTTTTAAATGACTATAATGACTTTGGGTGAGACGCAAATATTTCAAAAACATTGGGTGCGATGCAAATTGCATCAATAAAGTAAGAGGGACAAGCAAAAAATCCTTTTTTTGTGAGGATCGTGAGCTCAAAACCTTTCTTCATTTACTTTGGAACTGCAAATTTGATGGTTAAGATTGGAACTTGGAGTACTATACATATTTCGAGATAAAATCTCGAAACACGGCACTCACCTTCAGAGGTTGTTAAGCATCTTGACCTCAATCATCAATGATGACAAGGGATCACAATATAAGCGACGTGGCACACTCTTAGAGGTCACTAACTGTACGGATGTTGGGCCTATCGCTAGGTGGAGCTACATACTAAATATCAGCTTGATTAGTGATTTCAAACCATTGGATCTTTGTACCCCAAATAATGCTCAAATTCTACAAATAAAATCAACCCAGGAAAATGACTAATCCAATGCTTAAAAAATTAACAATTAGAGTAATTTTTGGTCTGTAGGTCCACATACGATTGGGACAAACATCCATAAGGTCAATGGTCTCTAAGAGTGTGCCACGGGGCTCATACTGCGGTCTGTCGTCAATATCGATAATGCCCTATAATCACTCAAGTGCAATCAGAGTTTAACCATCAAAGTTGCAGTTCCAAAAGTAAATGAAGAAAGGTTTTGAGCTGACAATTTGCATCGCACCCAATGTTTTTAAAATATTTACGTCTCACCCAAGATCGTTATAGTCATTTAAAAAAATATTGGATGTCCATCTGGAGACCGTCAATGGGCATCTATGGTGGTCAAAGGGTGAGATGCAAATATTTTAAAAACGATGGGTGAGATGCAAATTGCATCAATAAAGTAAGGGGGACACGCAAAAAAAGCCCTAAAATAATAATTTCTTTTTGATTTGGTGGTTTAGATCACATCATATCTGTCTAGAACTCTATTCTATTCATCGGATTGGTTGATCAGGATTTATCGGATGGATCCGGATCGACATATTTCTTATCGGATTAGGCCCGGATCAGCACTGATCAGACTCGAACACGATCCATTCACAGACCTAACTACGGAAATTTTATTAGTTTGCCACGTACTCCAAATGTTTTTAATAAAAATATCTACTAAAAGGAAGAGTATGTGGCGAACAAAGAAGCGTGGGAGTCGGGTTAAAAAAAATCAGCTTTTGGTGTCTCTTTTAAAGCGCGAGAAACAAAGCGGGTGGAGAGACTTTCGAAGGCGACCCAAGCGCCTGCGCCTGCGTGTCCCCGCTTTGCTTTCTCTCCATCTGAATTCCCTCTTTTCTGTAAAGAAACCCTCGAAACCCCAAAGATCTCCGGCTTATCGGGCGACGTATCTGTAACCCCTTTCGCCGACAACCTCGCTTTTCGGTTTTTCTCTCTCTCGATGCTCTTTATAAACCCTAACTCCTCTCCTCACTCTCCCTCCTTCCTTTACACTCCTACCCGGAAAACAACCTCTGTTCAATCTTCGGCATGGCTAATAACCCGCAGGAAGGACTAACCGACGATTTCCTTGAACAGATCTTAGCAATTCCATCTTACCCTGGAAATGAGTCTGTTTTGGCGGGGAATTATGGGAATTTGGCGGGAACGGCGGCTTCGATGGTGTTGCAGCTGAGCTCCGGCGAAGGCTCAGGTCATATCGCCGGAGGTGGTTTTCAGGGAAGCTATTATCCGTTAGGGTTGAGCTTGGAGCAGGGGAAGAGCGGTTTTGTGAAACCAGAGGAGATGTACGCGAGCGGTAAGCGGTTTCGGGAGGTGGTTGATGAGAAAGCTGCTTCTGGAAAGAACGTAAGTAGTAGTTTCTGTTCGAGCAAAATGTTTGATGACGGACCACCCATGTATGTGCCTCGTGGCACATTCTTAGAGACCAATGACCGTATGGATGTTTGTCCCATCCCTAGGTGGACCTATGTACCAAAAATTAGACTGATTAGTTATTTTTAGCATTTGGATCTGAGTACCCCAAATAATGCTCGAATCCACGGTTAAAAATCAACCATGAAAAATACTTCAATCCAACGGTTACGAATCACTATTCAAGCTTATTGTTGGTATGTAGGTCCATGTAGGGATGGACCAACCATCGACACGCTCAGGAGTCTCTAAAAATGTTCCACGTGGCTCATGTCGTGGTCCATCATCAAAATTTTATTCTTTCTGTTCAGTGTTCTTCGGAGTAAAACTTTCAATGGGGTTTTCACGGATTGCATTCATGTCCGTTGAGGGTAAAATGGTCAGTTCATAAAGATTGGGATATTCCCTTTTTTTCCTTTTAAGATTTCTTCATATTTTTTTTTGAAATATAAAAACAGAGGCATAAAGAATCGGGGGTGTATTCGTAAATATTGGGAAAATTGAGGGCATTCAATTTTCTTCCTTTTGTGCAGGAAAGTGAATCCGCGCATTTGACGAATTTGTTCCCGGCGTTCGGACATGTACGGCCTCACTCGATCCGGCCTACCGCTCCTCTAGTCCACCAGGTAGCAAAACATCGCCGATTTTCTTTCTCTGTGGTTCTCTTTTTTATTTCTTTTAATAGACAATTAATCGAGTTATATCTTAAGGCGAAAGTTATTCTGGGACGTCACAACAGACTTCCTTTCCTTCAGAGGCGGGGGAAATGTCTGAATGTTGGGGACTGACGTGGCGTATCTGGACCGTCGATAGACGATCCGATTGATCACGTGGACGGTGCCTAGCTGAAGAACCGTTGTGCTTTCTCTTTTTCTTTTTTCCTTTTTTTTTCAAAAGAAGCTGTCCTTTTCATTGGTTTTCAAAATTAGAAAAGCAAAGAGGACAAATCTCTATATTAGCCACGTGCGGGACCGCGGAGAGCATCTGCCTGCGCAGGAAAGCGAGTCTGTTGTTCCTCCAGGGTGTTTTTTCTCACGGGCGTACGAACAGCTTATGAGCCACGTGGCACACTGTTACAGACATCTGTATTAAAATTTTGATGCAGAAATCCCTCAATTTGCCACGTAGTAGACTTTTTGGCCCACAACTTGGTGGACCCACACACCAAAAATTAGTGTGATTAGTGATTCCTAGCCATTGGATTTGAGCACTTTTTCATCATGGGCTTGAAACCAACTCATAGGCTGGTTCATAAAGCCCATAATGAAAAAGCGCTCAAATCGTACGGCTAGAAATCACCAATTACGCTGATTTTTGGTGTGTAGGTCCATCATAGTGTGGGCCAAAAATTCAGGCCGGCAAGTGGGCCCGAACGAATCTACTATGTTGCAATTTGAGGAACTTCTGCATCAAAATTTTGATACAGACATCTGCATCAAATAAAAAGAACAGCCCCACCGATGTTTGGTCCATCACTAGGTGGACCTACAGACAAAACAATCAGCTTGATTGGACGTTTGCCACTATCCCCCAAACCAAGGTTTAAAGGAGGAGGCCGTTTTAACGGTTTAGCGGACTGGGGCGTTACTGTTAAAACAGATTGAAACGGCCAGGGGCAAAAATTGAAAAAATGGTGGTTTATTCAGTTTTTGACAAAAATTGTTTATTTCAGTTTTTGAAATTTTTTTAATTTACAAGGGTGCTTTGGTCATTCAGTACTTTCACATGTCAACTCAACTGTGCAAAATTATTGCATCCTGGCTTGTCAGCGTCGCGTCCGATATGGGTACTTCATCCATTCAAAGGGATCATATTGCGATTATTTTCATAGGAAGTTCTACTAAATATACATGGTCAAAAGCTGCCAAGTTTGTTAGAGTGCAAATTGAGTAAAATGATATTGAACTTGTTGGATCCATATGTGTGGGTTTGTAGCAGTTAAAATTCCCTCGGGACTATAACCTCTCTTATTGATCATTGAATTTGGAACTCATAATCTATGATAATACCCGGATACTTCAAAATGGATGACGTATCCGTGTCGTATCCACATATCAGATACTCCCATTTTAAGTGTAAATACCTTATCAGCCCTGTATCCTTGCGGTGTCTGGGTAACATAGCTCATAATTGCGTAGTGTCGAAAACCTAGGTCCCATGCTGAATAAAGAATGGCAATGATCACGGTTTCTCTATAAGAATTGCAGCTGTGGATTTTAATGGTAGGTGAATTCCTGACTTTTGATCAACATGGTCTGCTTCCAACGATTACAAAGTCTATGGTTTGGATTTTATATGTTCTCTTCAATATTTTGTATTTTCACACCATGGTGATGGAAGTGTAATTAATGGTTGTGTTTCATATTTTTGCAGCCTTTCCATCCGCAACCAACGCCTGGTGCAGTTGCTATCATGTCACACCCACCTATTATCCGTCCAAGAGTGCGGGCAAGACGTGGGCAAGCCACTGATCCCCACAGTATTGCCGAGCGGGTAAGCTTTACTTCTATACATGATGACAGTCATTTTATGTAGGGTGTACAATACTTAAGTAACACTTTATGGAGAATTGCAGTAATGTCCTCGTTGAGTATGTTAAAAAGGTCTTCTCGTGGTTCAGTTGTGACTTTTAGTGAACGACCATGGGCATGGATTAGGTTCCATCTAAGAAATGAAATTGATTCCAATTGTTCTTGAAATATAGCTAAAACTAACTACCCACCTTACCAAGGATTATGCTGAACCAACATTATGTAGTTTACTCCCATATCCTCGCTTTTGCTGGAATCTAATAGAATGGCTACTTTTGCAAGGTAGTAGAAATTAAAAAACTCTGACCCACATAAAAGTCCAGGATTTATAATGATATAAGGGAGGACTTATCCTTTAATGTACAAAATCCATGCTTTCCTACCATATCTTCCGTGATACATAAGCTAGGAATGGATGTCATGGTTGCAACTTGGAAAATTTTGTCATCATAAGGTGTAATTAATTGAAAGAAACACTTTCTGTTTTGGGGTAGTCATTTGCCTTATAGGAAAAAAAACATTTTCTAAAGGAACCTTTGCCTCCCAAACATTTAATGTTAACAATAATATTTTATTTAGTTTTCAGGAAAACAAGGTAGTAGTATGAATGTATGATAATTTGGGAAGCTTGTTTTTTGGTAGTCAGAAACCAGGTCGTCTTTGTTTTTTCACCAACATTTTATTGCTTGTATTCCATTTATATTGCATAACAGTTTTGACATGTTCTCCTTTGGGTGCAGTTACGTAGAGAGAGAATAGCAGAAAGAATGAAAGCTTTGCAGAAACTAGTTCCTAGCACCAACAAGGTTATTGCCTCCCCACCATGGTCATTTTTCTCACTATACGCAAACTTGTGTCGTCATATCAATCAATCGCGTCTTGCATTTATGGTTGACAATTATGACTGAATTTTGTCATCTAGAAAATGTAGTGTAAGATCTTCCATTTTCGCATAAAACATTAGAGGCTGGATTCTTTGCCTAGAAGTTCGAAAACAAATTTCTATGGTTTTATAAAACTTATGATGGAGGACATTTAACCAATACTCCCAAAAAGCTGCGACTGTTGGTAGCGTAAGATTAAATTCCTTTATCTCATAACCCATATCCAGGCTCTCGGTCGAACCCTTGTTCGCGGGTCCCATTTCACATGGGCCATCCCACCCCGAGTGTGCCCCATTTACGCAGGTTGCCCCACTCAAGCCCGGTGTGAAAATGCCCCTGCATTAATCAGCCCCGGTGAGGAGTCTCGGTGAGGAGTCTCGAACACGAGACATCCCGCTCTGATACCACTTTGATGCAGGACATTTAACCAATACTCCCCAAAAGCCGCGACTGTTGGTAGTGTGGGATTAAATTCATTTATCTCATAACCCAGATCCAGGCCCTCGGTCGAACCCTCCTTCGTGGGTCCCATTTCACACGGGCCATCCCACCCCGAGTGTGCCTCATTTACGCAGGCTGCCCCTCTCGAGCCCGGTGTGAAAATGCCCCTACATTAACTTATGCAAGGTTCCATTATAGTTAATAAAGCAGCAGAATGATAATGAAAACAAACAACGTGGTCAAGGGACCAAACATGACACACCAATGCGAACTGTGTACAACGATTAATGCGGGACTCTGTTGATCCAACTCTGATTCACCTAGTAGGCAGCACGTCACTTACATTGTTGGCATTGTTTGTGCACATAAGAGTCCAAAATCAAGTCTAGAGAGGAAGTCCAATACAGCATCCAAATATCGGTCAGACTTTGAGATCTCTGGCTAAAACCTGACCCAACTGGCTGTTTAAAAAAAAAAAACCTGCTTTTACAATGGTCTAGAATGAGGTTCATAATCTGAGCCAAGTCAGTGACTCAACTGAGTCATAATTTTTATGAAGTGGTACGTCCATTACATGGCTCATGAGTCAACCTCCATCTGAGTTACACCGGCCAAGGATAACCCAAGGCAATGGTTCTCAAAGAAAAGGAAAAGCACAACAAAGAAGTTGGGATGTACCAGACTTGGATGAGGACACCAGACTCTGGATTTTGGACTGGTAAACTTGGGTTGCTATAGTGTGATCATAAAATCTCTACAATATCAACCTCCTTGTAAATGAAATGTTATACAAGGCTAATCCCCCCTGCGGACCACAAAACCCCCTAAATGTTCCTCGTGACTGATGAAATTCAACAATCAAAGATGCATCTTCTTGCTTTCAAGAAAGATATGGATCTGCCTGAAACTTAGTTTTCAATGGACTCTCCCCACTGCCATACTTGTTTGAAAATGGGCACAAAATGGATTTAAGTCCACTATATTGATAAGTTGTAAAGAACGGTTGGTATGTGAAAAACCCTATAAAACTCGGTCTGTAGTAAGTTTTTACATGGATTCTGCTCCTAGAATAGGAAACAGTTCTGGAAGTTGCATCTGACCTACAAATACAATTAATTGATCTCTTGCCCATTTTTGAAGTTGCAAGGAGCCTGCTGAAAACATGATTCACAGCTTTGCTTTCCATCAAAGAAAGTTTTCAATCTAACTAACCCTCTTCGAGCAGGTGATGTTTAACATTTCCAATTTTAACAGCACATTAGGATACACCGCTTATTTTTCCAACCTATCTAACAAGGACACTCCATGTTGGACACCATTTCGTACTCATGTCAGAGACATGCCATCACACTTTTCCAAACAAATCTTAATTTATTCAAATATTTTGTTTTAGCTATTTATATATTGTTTATATGATTTTAGTGTATATCATATTGTCTAAATAAATTCATAATGTGTTGTTTACTTCACATGAATTAAGCTATTGTGAGAAATGTATATCTCAACATATGGAATAAACTGTTGGATATGTCAGTATTGGGCTTGGGGGGATCAATGTATCTAGCGCTTAATATCAGTGTCAGACATTGACACTTGACGTGTGCCAATGTTACATAGTTTACGACATTCCAAAATGATGGTAATTACCAAATATCAAATAACCTGTTGTTTGATGACATGGCTGATCTCACCTGTTAAATGTGTAGCATGTGAAAGCAATGCTACTGAATGCCATCAGGTTACGATGTTGAAAGTTTCCACACTAAACAAGACATTAAGAAACAATCAAACAAAGCCACTTTTCCCCAATATTACAAAATAGACAGTTAATATTAAAAACATTCATAATGCCCTGGTTTTGTTTGATGACATGGCTTATTTCAACTCTTAGGGCATGATGACCTACTAAATTCGTGGGCAATTCTCAGAATTGCTATGAGAAGTGGGAGCTGGTTCAATCTCTATGAACTCTAGCTGCTAAAAGAAATGATGAGCTTTGAGAGGTGATCTCCTTGGTGTTAGCTTTGCATGAATTAAAATCAGCACACAGGGAAGGAGCTGAAAACTAAACTGATTAAAAACAGCCTTGACAAAAAAGACAAACACTTGTAAAATGTATTTCCCCATCAAGTCTTTTTCTTGGTATTGTGTCATCATCTATGTAACAAGGACACAACACGTGTCGGTGTCCGACATTGATACGAAGTGTCAGAAATAATGTATTGAGATTAAGCTGATATACACTAAAATCACACAAACCATATATAAATAATAGCTGAAAACTGAATAAATTGTGATTTGTTTGAAAAGGTGTGCTGGCATGTGTGTGACACATGAATACGGCAATGTGTCCGACACGGCAAATTCTTAGAAAATGGAGCATCATAGATTCATCGTTGTATACTTGTCTTCTTCGAGCTTCTGGGTAGTCTTCGTGTGCACTTTTTGAACAGCTCATGGAACGATTAAAGTCTTTAATAAACTAGAAGGTTGTCCTGCCATCAATATCTCACTTCCATGCACTGGGGGGAATCTGGGGATCCAGAAAATCAGTAGAAGTTAACATCAATTTTGCAGCACAAAAAAAGACCCAGGGAGTAGATTGTAGCAACTTTTGCAAGGTTTCGTATTTTAATGCGAAAATAGTATTCAATAGCCGCAATTATTTAAGTCCTTAACTGTCATCATTAACCCGTTAGTAAAGGTACAACTTCCAAAGACAACCTTTATGTAAGAAAACAAATAATAAAAGCATTTTTTCTGAAACTTTGGTAGTGTTATATATTCGGAAATCAAGAGAAATTCCATTTTTATATCAAGCTTGTTGGGGAACTCCTCAAAAGAATTCCACTTTGATCATGATGAGGAGCGCAATGTCTTTTCTGTTCTCCCTTCAGTATTTACCTATTATGTTTGTTTGTGCAGACAGATAGAGCAGCCATGCTTGATGAGATTCTGGATTATGTGAAGTTCTTAAGGCTCCAAGTCAAGGTAAAACAGTGTTCCTTTGGGTTCTATAGTTATTAAGCTACATGACCCCTAGATCATAATCAAATATTCTCGTTATTCTAGAGAAGGATAATTCTCTCTCCTAGTTGCATAGAAATTCCTTTATAGATAATAACATTAGCATCCATCTTCAAACAAAGCCATTAAAAAGATCTTGTACTCTTTCATACGGTACTTCAATGGTTACTCCATAAATTTCATCTATTCAATCCCTTATCTTTGCCCTTAATGTTAAAGCATCTTGCAAATTCATCATTGTCATTAAGTTGTACCAAATTCTTGCCAACCCTGCCAAATTCCAAGTGCAGGATAACCTGAAGGGGTTTGTGGGCTTTTTTTCTACCAACTGGGCCCATTCATGGCAGGGTAGTGTTGGTCATCCTCAAGACCTTTGGGCAGTAAAAAGTTAGTAGGTTAAGCTTTTTATAAAGCCCTGTATCTGGAGTTTGAATTTCCAGCGTACTAGTCTTATGGAAAGTCAAGTATTCTTATTTAAATAAGAAAACATGCTAATTAAGTTACCACCTATTAAATTTTAAGTTTATTTAATTTCTTATTTTTGTTAATTACTTTTTTAATCAATTTATGAAATTAACAGGTTCTGAGCATGAGCAGACTGGGAGGAGCCGGTGCAGTGGCTCAGCTTGTAGCTGACATCCCACTACCATCAGTTGAGGTAATAAAACAGGAAGGGTTCCTATACTTAAGTTGGCTACATGTTTTTGTAGCATCCATTTAAGTATCATATGTATTCATGTATGGTGTGTGCATTTATGCGCTCATCGACTAATACCTATATGTAGTTTGTTATTTATGCAAAGTACATTTATATATGTATGTCGTTTTTAATCAGTATTCTGTGTTGGTAAGCATATGTATACGTGCATCTGTTGGGTATTGGTTTGTGTAGGCCTGTATTTAGGTTTCTGCAGTTTTTGTGTTGGAATTTTCATGTTTGTTTATACAACTCTTACACATTTACATGGTTCCATATGTCCTATTCTTTACATTTATTTATTTTACGTTTTCTGTTATTAAGGGGGAAACAAGCCAGGGTGGAAGCAACCAAGCATGGGAGAAGTGGTCAACTGATGGCACAGAACGACGAGTAGCAAAGCTCATGGAGGAAGACGTTGGTGCTGCTATGCAGTTCCTCCAATCCAAAGCACTCTGCATCATGCCTGTATCACTTGCCACAGCGATTTACCACACACACCAACCCAACCTCCCCCCACTTGTCAAGCCCGAATCGAACACCCCTTGATAACCGCATGCCCATCGACAACTCCCAAAGCGCACACATGGGTCCGACCTTCCTTCCACAGTCCCATTCCGACCCCACACCTTGGATGGGGTCAGATGCCATAAAATGGTTGTTTCCTTTCCATTCAGTTTTGTCAAACAGGACGTGATGTCATGCGTAGAGAAAAATTTGAAGATACCAATGTCTTGTCTTGTTTGAGTGAAGGGGAGAACTGTCAAAGCTTTCATGCTTTGCTCTTTTTTTCTTTTCTTTTTTTTTATCAGTGGTGGGGGTGGTGGTGGATTGCCAAAACACTAATGTGGTGGGAACTTTTTTTATGGTGGGTGGTGGGACCTATAAAGGAGAAAACGAGGGATGGGTACATAGATATGATTAGTGTATTCCAAGTAAATGAAAAGGAAGTTGTAATGGATGATGATTGGTCGTTTTAAAAAGTTGTGTTGGAAGGTTGTAGGCAAGAGAAATCGAAAGTGCTACTGGATTTATTGTGGATGTGTAGGATGAAGTTTTAAAAGTAACCTGAGCACTTTTCAAAACTCCTGAATCAATGGAGAGATTTAGGGTCGTAACCATAACTAAATTGGAAGATGTTGCATGGCCCAGTTGGAAGGGATAGTACCCCTTGTTGCAACCTAGATTTTCGATGGTTTTAATTGAGAGATCGGTTGTCCCAGTTAACTGGGATTCCACAGTTCAGTAAAGACGATTCAGTGTGATTGACTAAGACCAAGTCTAGCTCAATTCAACCGTGCAGCGTGGTAATATAGCATCCTTTGTACCTAATCTAATATCTTTGTCCTTCCCTACCGTAAAGAAAATTGCATCCACGACCACCCTGATTCGGCTAGTTTGACGATGAATCTTGCACGCATTGTGTAGAAAAGTTTCCTCCACAAGCTGCAAGCAACCGTATAGTAATGGATGTGTCAAGTGTCATAATCAGTTTTACCTCCTTAAGCTGCACCAACACGTATACTAATTGATGTATCAAGTGTCTTAATCAGTTTCATCTCTTTTATCTTTTTGCACCAACGTAATAGTCAGGCCCATCACTTACCGCACTAATCCTGTTGGCACATTTTTAATTGCTTCTATAATGACAGTCGGATATCCGGTGGATTCGGTCATGTAATTATCCGGTGGATTCGGTCATGTCATAGCACTGTTACTCTTGGAATAGCTGTGGCGATGTTTGAAAAATACCAGAGAAGGGGCAGTGTGTGTTTGTATTCTCAGATCCTCTGTTTTAACCATTCCAAGAATTCTAGATAAAAGTTGATAAACAGCAGCCAAATGGATCATCTGGAACAGGAGAATAAACGAACTGGAAAGTCAACAAGTAACAGATGTGGATGAATTAATTGATCTCTACCAGGAACGTGCTGGCAGAGAGCCTCAAATAATGGTCAAGCACAAAACAGTGACAACAGGAGCTTCCAACATAGGGAAGCTAATGAACTTCCAAGCTTTGCATTATTGAAGAGCATTTGCAATTTTAACCTTAGCAGGCGTCAAGGTCTCGGCATGGGGGAGGTTTTGGCTCACTTAACAAAGTGGTGTTCCCACCTTCGGGCCCACCCTTTATACGCAACGGATTCTGGGTACCAACCTGCAATGTAGAACAGAAATCAAATACTTGCAGATATATTAAAAACAATTGTGTAATGGAATAAGGAAATTAACTTCCTGTGCTCAAATAGACGTACCAAAGGAGTTTCTCCCTTTCTCAACATCTCAACGATCTCAACAACTCGCTTTGGAGTAACATCTTCCTGAAGAAACAGAAGGAAAACAGATACAATTTCACAGTGCAATAAATCACTAGGGCCAAAGTCACCAGATTGTTCAGAACATAAAGGGATTAACATGGACCTACGTAATAATTGTAGGTGTATCCTTCTGAACTCTTGGAGTAGTCGGCCACTGTGATCATAGGAGCATTTACACAACATCCCTGCAGAAAATAACAACAGTTATCTCACCGTTTATGGTCAATTATAAATGGAGCAGTGTTGAACCAGTTATATCAGATCAAACGGTAGAACATAATATAATGTGATCCCTACAAATGAATCGAGCAGATTAACATGTTGGTAGGATTTTAAAACCAAACATGGAAGCTTTACAATTTTATAGTAGTTAAGGAAGACTCTCACCATGCATTCCATTTCCCCGACAGAGAACAACCCATCCTTTGTTACTTCTGCACATAAGAAAAATCCAAGTGGGTTTACAACAGGTTTAAACTTCAAACTGCAATTTTAGGTCCAGCAAAACTCAAAACTTTTCACACTTTAAGATATTTGAGGAGATGCAAATGACAGAGAGAACCAAAAGGTGTGTTGCATGAACTCACCATTGCGTTTCACTCCGAGGTGTTTCAGTAAGGCCTCTTCTATTTCACGTGAACCACGTATCATACAAGGTGTTGTTCCACAGACCAATAGGTGATATTTACCAACCTACTCAACCCATGGGCAAAAGTGCACAGTAAAATACAGGTGCATACACGGAAGCACTTGCGTATCAAAGCAATACCGTGTATATTAATCTTAAAATGTAAAAACAGAAATGCCACTTACACACCTTTGAACGGTTGAACATTGAATAAAATGTTGCAACTTCATATACACGAATAGGAGCAACTTCTATAACCTTAGCCACCTGAATCACACATAATACCTTGAATTAGACAGCATGCTATACTATTAAATAAGAGACGAAGATGGGACTAGAAATCAATGACAGCTAATAATCATGTGTGACAACATACTTCATCAGATATGCTGGAGAACAAGCCTTTTTGAGAAAAAAAAAAGTTGATTTATGAAAAACCTTTATGGCCTGTTTGGATTGCCATTCTTTGCACCAGATAAAGAAATTTTTGAAAGATTTTCATGCTAAATAATATCCTTTTCTAGCCAAAAATAGCAATCCAAACAGGCCTTTAGTGTTGTTGCAACAGTACATAGAACACATATTGCTATGGCTTCAAATATGAGTTTAAAACTCATTTGGATGGCCTTTTTCCTTAGTGATGTATAAGATGTTTACACAAAATGCAACGCAAGCAATGGGAATGGGATGTGGAACAACGCATGGAAACATTTGGACCTTCAGGAGCCATTACAAGAATTCTGTAGAATGTTGCTAGAATCACCTAACTTTGAAGGAATTCTTTGAGGGAGGAGGGGAGGGGTCATTCCTGTGTTTCCATTATCTGGAAAAAACAAAGGGGGAAGCGCTCATCATCCCAATGTACCAAAAACTTGAGTGGAATCTTTGGGATTGTCTTGGAAACTAGATTTTGCATCTACCACCTGACTGGAGGAGAATCACCTCAATTTGATAAGAAATGGAAACACACAATAGCACGTGTCGAGGACAATCTCAATATTTTGATAGATACTAGATAGATTTCTTCTGGATAATTATCATGATGCATGTACAATAGTAGATTGAAGTTTGACAGGATGGTTGACCTATTATCTACCCAAGAAATTAGGCTAACTTCTCAATTTCTCACAGCTGAGTGTAAACTGCCCAAGTCTAGGCTTCAGTGGGCCTGTGATTGCCTTTGGATGGCCTTGGGTTCTTTGTAGTTTGTAATATAACTTTCTCCTAAATTAATAATAATAATAATAATAATAATAAATAAATAAAAGCAGAAAGCAAAGCACCTCCTAGATAATGCTTGTGTTTTGTTATCATCCAGCCTTTAGTTGATCACAAAAGGATGATGCTCAAAAGAAAACAGCAAGCCCAGGTATGTGCTTAGATAAACCGATACAAGGGCTAAAATTTCCTTCAACAACATTGAAAGGGATAAAAAAACCCCAAATCACAGTGAAATAATCAGGACTACATCTAAGTTTCGGGTAAAATGAGAAGGCAAGATCACATGTCAAATTTTCTTTTCTCAAATGATGATCCTTGCCTCCACGGACTCATTATGACTGATATCATGAATGAGAAGTACATCTAGAGGTGGTTTTCTAGAGGTGGTTTTCTAGACCTTTTTTTTCTTTTTCCTTTTTTTTGACAGGGCCGGTTTTCTATATTGTCAGTACACACTTCTCTGGGCCAATGGGCTTTTTTTTTTAAATGTGGCAGGCCCAGAATGGTCCGCATGTTATGCCACCTCACCCTCTGTCCAAACGGCCAGTTTCAGCCCAATTGGCCTATTAATTTTTCATGTTTGTTGGTCCAAAGAAGAAGTATGGACTGACAGACCAGAAAACATTTTCCAATCATTCTTAAAATATCAAATACATAATAATCTCTCCACACAGATTATTTTGGCAGAAACCATTCAGATATATGGATTTATAAATACATATGAATGCCAACTTGCAAGGAAGTGATCGTGGTAACATACTGCATTCATTGCTGAAACGGGCAGCCATCCTCCATGCTGTTGTTGTGCTAGATCCAGTAGGGGAATAACTGCAGATTGCTTGTAGTTGGATGGATAGTGAGACAAAATCTCCTTGGCCTAGAGATACGCACACATGTCTAAGTGTCAGCCTTTCATCAGACAAGAGTTTAACAATGTTACATCTATCAAGCAACACTAATACACTAGATGTGATTGTAATTGGATGGATGGTCGAACATCTTCCAGACTATAAAGATACATATATGAATGATCAGCTCTGATTAAACTTGCTTTAAGAATGTATGGAGCAGCTTGTATAGCAAAACAACACATTCATAGAAAGTATAAAGATTGTCGCTTTCATGGCCTACATTTGCAAATAGATATATCCCAATAATTACCATATCAAAGCTACAGTAATTGTTGAGGTAGAAGCATCCACTGATGGAATTATCCCGTATCTCATACAAAAATCAAACGTGTGAATCCCACAACCATGCTACCTCTTTGTAGCTTCTCATTGTAGGGCCCAACCTTCTAATTGGGGAAAAGTTCCTCTTCGTCCAGCAGATCTACCCACCAGAGATGGTTGCTGCAGTTTGGGGCTCCATCTCTTCTGCCGACAATGAGAGGAGAAATCACCATGATGAATAGCTCGGTTGCCAAAGGGCACCAATGACACAAAGGTTCGCTCATTGCACCTTTAGGGTAAGTCGCACCAATGACACAAAGGTTCGCTCATTGCACCTTTAGGGTAAGTCGATAAGCCTAACTAAAAAGAAGGAAATCTCCTACTACAACCCCACTGAGAAATCCACGGAATGGGAGCCATCCTTATAGGAGCTAAGAAAGGGGACAGCTAGAGGAAGGAGGGAAAGCCATAAACAACTGTTGGTTCGCAGGTTGGCACATTATTTATTTGTATGGTTAACTTCGTCCATACGATATATGAAACAAGGCATTTCCGAAGTAAATAAGGGCAAATACAACATAGTAACAAAGAAATGAAGTGGCATCAATTCTTCAGCACCAATCGACTTCATATTAGAGTGACAAAATAAACTCAGAGCTGTTTAGTCCCTCAGAGTGGCAGCAAGTTTTCCTGACCTGAACATTAGATTATGTTTCTAAAAAGACTTTTTTATTATTGTTTCTAAAAAGACTGGCTAGCCAGAGTTTCATATTACGCCTCAGTTCACAAATAATATTTGGAGATTACACAATGGTTTCACTCTTGTAGCAAGAACCATACACCCAAGCTTCTGTTCTTAGTTCAGAATCCCGATCTTGCTCCACACACCCAGTACATAACCTCCTCTTTCTCCTACCATCAAGCACAGTGTTACCACTACTATGGTTCCCATCAAGGCCACCTTTAACTCAAACAATATTGTTCTATTTGCAGTTTGTGGCTTCCTATGAATTTAAGAAAACCTACAAAAACTATCACTGTGATAATACTTTTTACGTTTTAGTACATGCTTAGGGGCCCGAGTCAGAATGTTTTCCCGGCTAGACGTCTTTGGAGTACTCCCATTCCTTCTAAAGTTATCTTCTTCAGTTGGTGTACGATGCTTGATAAGATCCTATCGGTGGAAAAGCTTAGGAAACGTGGATTTCATATGCCTAGCAGATACGTTCTTTGCCGTGGAGATGAGGAAACTACCAACCACTTGCTTATCCACTGCTGGGTGTCGAAGAACATTTGGGATCGGTTCCTTTGCATGTTCGAGATCTCTTGGGTGTTCCCCAGATTTGTGCTTGACACTTTTGTTAGATAGCAATCCAAAGCTTTCTCTCCGAGTGGTCATATGTTGTGGAGGCTTCTCCCTTTTGCCATTTGTTGGGAGATTTGGAAGGAAAGAAACCGGCGCACGTTTGAAGACAAAGAGGCCCAATTAGAAGAAAGCTTCTTGAATATCAAAGCCACCTTATACCAGTGGGGTTCCATTATTTCCGAGCTTCAAGGATTCAGATTTGAGGACTTTGTCTTCCGGTGGGAGCGTTCATAGCTCTTTGTTTTTGTTTCTCATGCTTTTTGTTTTGAGGCCTCGCTCTCAAGCTCTCACTTTGGTCGCTCCTAGCCTTAGTATATTTTTCTCGGGGCTATCTCAGCCCCTTTTATATATATCTTTTACCCATAAAAAAAAGATATTATTTTGCACGGATGTTCCCGAGGCCCTCTCCCTCACCAAGTTTTTGAGAATCACATGTTTCCCAAGCCGCTCATGCTTCACTTTTTTCTGACCATTTCAAATGTATGAGTTCCTATACACACCTCCTTGGTCAATGAATTGAAATCTTCATTGGCACAGCCACTCCTGCTTCACACAACTAAGGGTGTGGTGACTAAGGATGTGGTGAAAATCTTCAGTTGACAACCTTTCCATCCTATTGACTCAATTCCTAGATGAATCTCATTCTCTCTATTAGCAAGTTCGCGTATTTTACAATTTTTCCAATAAAAATACTAGAAGGACATATCATTCAAAATAATATGTGAATTTTTGGATTAAATCATTTAAAACGCATATTATACAAAATCATGTACAACACAGCTCAATAAATGGTTGTATATACAAAAAATATATATAAACCAAAAAAACCTCTCCTCTTCATTAGTCTTCTTCAATCCTTTGTTAACAAATCTAAAGACCAAAACAATTACTAAAACAAAAAGGCAAACAAAAGAGATCGGGGTGACGGATTTGATCAACAGCCCCTCAATTGTTGAAGTAGAAAAGTGCCCAAGAGGCTGGGCTTGAACATGAGTCACACAACAAGACAGTCTGGGATGAAGATGTACACTTGTTCATCTGCTTCCTCCACAATTTTTGGAGTGATGTGTGAGTTGGAAATGAAGTTCCTAGTGCTTCCATCATAGGCTTCCGCCTCAATCATCTTCACCTTTACGGCTTTACCCCATCTGAGATGCACATCATCTTCGAGTCCAAAATTGACCATCTTCCCCCCATGCTTTTTCTCTACCTTAAGGTCCTTAATAACTTAACCTTCTTGTCTAGCAAAAAGCCATAAAGGGATAGGCAGGGTGGAGAAGAAAAACGAAAAAACCTTAATCGTTCCTCTTTCCTCTTTCAACAAATAAAGCTATTATCTTTTTTTTCTCATCCAAAACTTTAAAAACCCAAAATGCCCCTCCAAACTGAACTTTTCTTCTTTCATTTTGAAATTGAAATATCAAAAAATACATCCCTTTCTCAAACATAAATACATACATATATACATATCTACATGCATATACAAAATTTTTGGTAGTGAAACTAAATTAAACACGTATATCTCCCCTAGTATTTTCAACGTTCCCCATTTAATTGGCCGAATTTATGAGCATATTTTTTAATTTTGAAACCAAATTATACCCAAATCTTTCATGTACCATGTTTCCCACATTCCGAACTGCTATGTTCGTTACAAACAATATTAAATGGGGACTAACAACACATCGATCCCATGTCCTTCATTAGGGCTGCAACTCGAGCGGGTTGGGTTGGGTCAAGGGCCAACCCAAGCTCCAATCCAGTCAACCCGAGCCCGACCCAACCCGAGCTTGGGCCTGACGTGTTCAACCCAAGCCCAACCCATCGGGCTTGGTCAGGTTCAGTCGGGCTAGGTTCCATGTTTAGGGTTTTCTGCAACTAAGAGAGAGAGAGAGAGAGAGCACTAATGCTTGCCAAGAAAAGAGATAATACTTATAAAAATAGAAAAATATCTAGAATCATGGAATAAGAAATCATATTTTTCTTAAGGTGGAGAGAGTTCATCAACGTGGTTTCCATTATAGGTAAGATGATGAAATCCCATGCTTTTCTCTTCCTATTCTTCTCTCACCCATATCATACAAGAATTCATCAACGTGGTTTCTTCTCTCTGGGCTTTTTCAATTTGAGAATGGAATCGCAAGACTCATCGTTGTCAACATCTAAAAGCAGAGATTGTTCTTTCGGGATGGCATGCAGAAAGAACAGTCAATACCTACCTTATAGACAGTCGGTAGAAACGAATGTTGATAGTTGATTGGCAGCTATGAAGGATGGTGGTAGCGGTCCTAAAACAAATCCAATGGGAAATGAGAGAGGAGAGGAGGATCAAATGGTAGAAAACAGAAATAAACCCTAACTCTCTAAAGTATATGAAGGTCGGGTTCGGGTTGGGTTGGATTGCCTGAGGCCTCAGCCCGAGCCCAACCCAAGTTTTAAAAAAGTCAACCCATGCCTGACCCGAAGTTAGGTTAGTCCTATCGGGCGCGGGTTGGGGCCGCCCAAGTTGCAACCCTATCCTTCATCCTCAATATCAAGAACATGTCCCTGAAAGAAATCCCTCTTTTTTTTGAGTAAATCCAAAATGAAATCCTTTGGTTACATTATTGAAAAAGTGGCAAACAATGTTTCCAAGGTTGGAAGGCTAAAATAGTCTCTCAGGCGGGCAAGATAACTCATAAAATCTGTAGCTTAGACCATGTCATGTTTCCTCCTACCAAAAACATCTTCCAAAAGCTTAATTCCATCATAAATCATCGTAGGGAAATCAAAAGAAGAAAAAACCCATCCACCTCCTAAACTAGAACCAAATCTGCCTCCCAAAGCACTTATCATATGTTTCCACAAGACCAACTTAGCTCTCCTGGCCAAAATCTGCGGGAACATTCTGAAACACCCCAACTCCTTGTGGGCCAAAGCCTTAAAAAGAAAATACTTACCTCTTGAGGCCACCTATCGTAACTATGCATCTTGGTTGTGGAGAGGCATCATCAAGACCAAGGACAAACAACAAAACCCTCCTATGTTGGTCTGTTAGGGATGGAAAAAACATTGATTTGGAAAGACCCGTGTATTAAACCTTCCAAATTTCTCTATTCTTAGCCGTAAACCACCCAACTGTAACTTGCAATCCGTTAATGATCTTATCAATGAGGACTTGCATGTGTGGAAAGCATAAACCATTTACTTCCTCTTCCCATCCCAAGTAGCCGAAGCCATAGGAAGCATTCCCATTAGCTCCTTCCCAAAAGATCATTGTGTTCTGACTCGGGATAAAAAAAAAAGGCAAGTTTTCAACCAAGTCAGCCTATAAAGCCTTATCCACCTCCTACAACACTCATGACGAGAATGAAACTTACCATTTAGTGGAGATTTATATGGAAGATCCAAGATCCTTTTGAGGGTCCATTAGTTTATCTAGAAATGCCTTAGAGGCATCCTTCTAGTCAGAACTATTTTGTTTGACCGAAAAGTGGTGAACTCTACCGATCAAAAAAAAAAGTGGTGAAAACCCCCATATGCTATTCATGTCAGAGTAACGCAGGCAAAGTTCAACTCAATGCACTGCTAAGGTTTTCTTAGAGCAAAAGCCCCTAAAAAGGCTTCTGCAAGGTGTTAGTCCAAGGACAATCGAGACAAAGGACCTCAAAGGGAGTTTTAAGTCCTAGAACACAACAAGGAGTACGATTAATGATATAGCAAGCAGCTAAGATAGCCTCAAACCAAAAGTCTAAGCGACATTCATTCTTATCAGCAAGGCATGGGCAATTCTGACAAGTGTCGGTTCTTTCTTTCTGCACTCCCATTCTATTGAGGAGTCCGCAAACAGGATGTTTGTTGTTCAATCCCATGTTCTTCACAAAATGTCTTCAACCCGGCATAAGAGTATTCTTCACCATTATCAGACCGAAGAAACTTGATTTTTTTTGTCCAACTGGGTCTGAACCATCGTATAGTAGACTTTATCTTTATGTTTCATCAAATACACTCAAGCGCACCTCGTGCAATCATCCACAAACGTCACAAAGTACCGGTAACCCAATAAATAAGAAATGGGCGAAGGCCCCCACACATCAGAATGCACAATAGAGAAAGGAGAAGAACTATTTTCACTGATACTTGAGAGAAACGACGAGTGACAATGTCTTGCCAGTTGGCAAATTTTACAATGATAATCGGACACAGTCTGAGACTTAAACAAATACGGAATAAATACTTCAAATACTAAAAAGAGACATGACCTAATCGGAAATACCAACGCATTATCCAATCTTTATTGACTTCACTGTGACTACTCCGAGATGCGTGGGCTTGAGGGAGATGCTTTTCTTGTGACAGATCAAGAAAAGGTACCTAAGTGTGCAAATGAAGAGGTGATTGTGGAACCTTTTAGCTGCGACATGAAATGTCCAAGGAATAGACACCAGTTCCTTTGAAGTAGTAGACTAAGTGCCAGACATAGCTGAACTGTATCCCCCTGTGGTGGAGGAATCAAGGCTAAAAGCATGATGGGCTAATGAGACTTTCCTTTCTACAGAAATGTGGTAGGACGACCAACTCCCAACAATTGTCTCAGATGTCCCACTTTCCCACAATGGTCAAATTTCGATCGGGCTTTGTCATTTGTACCGCCCCCTAGATCCCAACAATTTTTTCTATGTATCCAAACTTCCAAAAATAGTCACATTTAGGCCTTTCTTTGTTCTCAGGACCTGGAGGGTACTTCCCACATTTTCCACGGTTGGATTGTTGTCCACATCTTTGTTTACGAACTGCCATAGCTGATTTGTCATTACCAAAGGGAGACTGTTGGGGCATAACACTTCGATGACTCTCCTCACTCTGAATGTAGGAGTAAACTGCGTTCAGAGATGGGAGTTCATCTCTACTGAGGATTTGCACGCGGGGCAACTCGAACTCTGAGTTCAAACTCGCCAGAAACTGGAAGATTTGCCTAGTTTCAACTTGTTTCCTGAACTGTTCACCATCTTGGACACAATGCCATTCCAGGGGTTGATAGTGATCTAGTTCTTCCCACACGGCACAGAGGGTAGCAAAGTATCTACTAGCATCTTCTCCCCCTGCTGCAAATGAGAGAGACTTTGTTCTAAATGATAGACTCTCGCCACGTTTTTTACCCGTGAATAAGTCTGGGAGATGGAATCCCATATTTGTTTGGCAGTCTGTAAGAACAGAAATCCTCAGTTCATGTGAGGTTGCATAGAATGTAGTAACCAAGACATAACAATGGAGTTTTCCATCTCCCAATGATCGTAACCGTGGTCAATTGAACTCGGCTGCATCACTTTTCCATTTAAATAGCCCATTTTTCCTTTCCCACTAATAAACAATCTCGTGGATTGTGCCCACTCCAAGTAATTGTGCCATCAAGTTTTACGGTGGTTATTTGAAGACTTGGGTTCTCACTACTGAATGGCCAACTACTAACCACAGTAGAACTAGAGGAGGACTCTGTATTCTCAGACATTGTAGACTACCACAATTCACTAACTAAAGAAATAACAATCACCAAACACCAACAAACTTACTTGGGGAGATGATAACTCTTCTTCCATACGTTGCTTTCATGTGGATACTTCCCATATGAACCTAATGGGTATTCTCCCCATTACCAAGCTTCATTCACGGCAACACGTGGCTGTCCTAGAGACTTTAGGACATGCTGGTGAGAGCATCACACCACCCTAGGGTCTCTAGGGTGTGCATCAGCCTTGGAAACCCACCTTAGTGCTCACGGCAGCAGCAGGTTGTGACCCCAAAGGTTTCTAGGGGCTGTGGTAACAGTAAGGGCCCTTTATAAGGGTTGTGGCAGCAGGTGGAACCCTAGTTGCCAAGTTCGCAAATTGTTCGCGAATAATTCATTTTATGGGTAAAAACATTTTAAATGGTCGAACCTTTCAAAAATTCGGTTTAATTCGCGATTTATTGAAGCCTAACGAATTAACCACGATTTATATGTTTAGGCGTTGTATTCGGCCCATTAATTCGGCCTTTTTATTCAACAGTCAACACACTAAAAACAAAAAACCAAAAAACTCAAAAAGTGAAAAACAACTAAAAGAGCCCTAAATACCTTTCTTCATCTTCATCCCATCCACACATTCCCCACCCTCCACTCTCTCCCCATCGTCTGCAACTCCACCGGCAACCCCCCACGGCCCAACCTAGTTCACAATCACACGGTCATTGACTCATACACCAACTTCATCACGCCGTCTGCTGCAACACGTACACCTCTCCACTTGCTGTCGCTGCAGAGGTGGAGTGCTGGCCGTATAGCCAAACAACACACTCCAATAACATATCTTTGGTGGGATCGCTACTATTTTAGAAATCTTACATGTCTTGGTCTCCAATTTTGTTTTAGAGGTCAAGTTAGGATTAGGAAAGTTATTTTTACAAGGGTTTTTAGTTATTTAAGTAAAACAAAAAAAGTTTGAGTTGATTTAGGATTAGTTAACAAGTTTTTTACAAAATTTCTAATTATTTGGATTAGAAGTATGAAAGTTTGGGGAGAAGTAGTTCTCTTTGTTAGTCTACAAATAAAGGGGATACTTGGAGAGAAAGACAATAGATTTTTAATTATCCTTTATGGATTTCTTGTGTGAATTTTAATGGTGTTTTTCTGATGTCTCTGGACGTGAATTTCATCTAGTTATTGGTTAATTTTTCTTTCCCATCTACTGATCTCCGATTGATTTGGTTTTGTTCATTTATCTTTCATGAATTCGATAATTTCCAACCCAAAAGAAATTCGCAATGCTGCATCACCACTGAGTTGGTAATTTGGTATCAAACAAACCCACCCTGAATTCCTCTGTGAAGTTCACTCTTGCACATGGTTGGTCAACATTGACATGGAATCAGAAAACCAAAACTATAGATCATTATCACATCAGATCATTGTTCTTTCTACGCACTGCATTTAGCCTGACTGCTTCGTCCGACAAAATAATTCGCAATTTTTAACAAAAAGAAGTCGATCATATCGTGTGGTAGATATAAGTTATAACAGAAATCAAATCCACGAGAAAGTGAGGGGGAGAGCGAATTCAAATTATTCGAACTTCTATGCCGAAAAGGACAGATCGAACAATCAAATTCTGAAATCACTTACTCTTTCCTTGTTGGCATTGGTGAACTCCCATTGAACGTCGGGATTGTTATCTGGAGAATCGATATGCTGGAAAAAAAATCAACATATATATTATAGAACATTTAAATTAAATAAGCATAAATATCAGGGATGAATTGAGAAAGGTTAAAGTGAGGAATCGAACTGACGTAATTTAGGGCAGTGGAGAAAGAACGAGACGCCTGCAAAAATGGAGAAACAAGAGACAGTTAGAGAGAGAAACATAGATTGCGAAAGAGATAGAAAGAGGGAGAAGATTAACGGAGATGAGATAGAAACCTGAGGAAATTGACGGAATATTTGACGGATCTCGAGCAGCCGTTTGCTCGCAAGACGAGCTGCTGGAGCGAACATTGTGACTATCTGCAGAAATGGACGGAGGGAGAGAACGTATTCTTTAATCACTGTTGAAGACGGTACGTAGAAGTGTAGAACGCACTCGGCGTTGTGTAAGGACATCCACTAGAACCGATGGTCCCTTATTGCCGCACCGCACTGTGTGACTAAGAAACAAGGATTATACGAGTCCGGTTTCGGTCAAACGGCTCACGAACGTCCATTGCACTGTGTGACTAGTATCCCAGGGTCGAAGATTAACCCATTAAAAAAAACCAAAAATCCAGTGATTGTAACTCACTGATCAAGCTGATTTTTGTTTGTAGGTCCACCTAGGGATGGGCCAAACATTCATATGGTCAGTGGTCTCTAAGAGTGCCACGTGGCTCATATGGATGTTCATGACGATTATAACCTATCAAAAAAAATTATAATCGATGGCCCCGACTCGGCAAGGGCAGCAAGGAATCAAGATTTAAATAAGGGCTTTTTTGCTTTACCCCCTTACTTTATTGATGCAATTTGCATCTCACCAGGGGTGTCAACGGATCGGTTCCGATTCGGTTCCTAAGGTGACCAGAACCGGAACAATCGGTTCCGGTTCTTATCGGTTCGGTTCCTTAAGGTTCCAGTTCTCAAAGTGATGGATCCGGAAGTGGAACCGATTATGTATTTCTATCGGTTCCGGTTCCGGTTCCGGTTCCGGGTATAATAGGCCAAATCTTGAGAATATGAGAATTTTTACACTATATTTATGCACAGGTACCAGTTCTTATTGGTTCTGTTCTGGTTCTTATCGGTTTCGGTTCCATATTAGACTACCCGGAACCGGAACCATTATTTCCGGTTCCGATTCGGTTCCGGTTAAACGGGTCAAATTGACACCCCTACATCTCACCCAATTTTTTTAAAATATTTGCGTCACACCCTTTGACCATGGTCAACATCGTTGACTATAGACGGCCATTAACAGTCTTCGGATGGACATCCTAATATTTTTTAAATGACTGGGTGAGATGCAAATATTTTAATAACATTGGGTGTCATGCAAATTGCGTCAATAAAGTAAGGGAGACAAGCAAAAATTCCTTCTTTTTTTAGGATTTATTTTTTTAGGATTGTGAGCTCAAAACCTTTCTTCATTTATTTTTGGCTCAATCGTAGGTGAGCCTACAGACCAAAAATTAATCTAATTGTTAATTTTTAAGCATTGGAGATATAAAATCACCGAACACGGAACTCACCTTCATAGGTTGTTAAGCATGTTAATGTCCCTCATCAATGATGATGAGGGACAACAATATGAGCCACGTGGCACACTCTTAGAGGTCACTAACCGTACGGATGTTGGGCCCATTGCTAGGTGGAGCTACATATCAAATATCAGCCCGATTAGTGATTTCAAACCATTGGATCTTTATACCCCAAATAATGCTCAAATTATGCGGATAAAATCAACCCAAGAAAACGACTCTAATCCAATCCTTAAAAATTAACAACCAGATTAATTTTTGGTCTGTAGGTCCACCTGCAATTGGGCCAAAAGTAAATGAAGAAAGGTTTTGAGCTCACAATAAAAAAAATATAATTTTTTGCTTGTCCCCCTTACTTTATTGATGCAATTTGCATCACACCCAATGTTTTTAAACTATTTGAGTTCACCCAAGGTCATTGTAGTCATTTAAAAAATATTGGGATGTCCATTGGAGACCGTTAATGGCCATCTATGGTCAACGACGTTGACCATGGTCGAAGGGTGAGACGTAAATATTTTAAAAACATTGGGTGAGATGCAAATTGCATCAATAAAGTAAGGAGGTAAAGCAAAAAAAGCCCTTTAAATAAATAAACAAAAACCTTCAAAATATTAAAACAAAATTAATAAGATTTGATCCTTAAATTACAAAAGCAAAAAATAAAAATCTCCACTAGTAACAAAAATCATCAATAAAAATTGAATTTTTGACAGACCCCCATGTTATCTTTAAAATTTGACATATCCCCACAATTTGAAAAAGTTGACATACCCCCTATGACTTGGTCCACTATCATTGGACCAATGTTAACATGAGTTGACTACCAAACTTTGTATTAAAAGACAAAAATGCCCTTATCTTCAACCTTGGAACAAGAGTCCAAATTAAACCATAAAATGAGATTAAAAAAACCATGTTGGTAAACTTGAGATATTTTTGGTTTTTCGATGAAGAAGTAAAGATTAAGAAGAAAAAATATCCAATAAAAATAGATAAAACTCATGAAGGAATGAGATTTCTTTTTATGGATTTCATTGTAGAATAATGAAAATTTAAGATTGAGAGAACCCATCTTTCCGAAACCTAAAACAAAGGGAATTCTCACCTAGAAACATCTTCCCATAGTCGACCTTTAAGAGTAGAGTCTCAAAAAGCATGTCCATATCAGGCCGTATCTTCAACAAAGCCAACTTTTCTTGGCGAGGCCATCGATTTCCACCCAAATTCCAGTCATCCTTTTCACATCGCCCTCTCTCTCCTTCTCCAAACCTGTCTTGTCATCAACCCAACAACACCCACCTCACAATCTTCATGTTTTTCAGCAATGACACCAAAATTACCCATCAAACATTTGGTTTTAATTTTTTTTTCTAACATAGGATTTTTAAATTGTTGTTGGAGTTGTGGTAAGTTGTTAGAGAATATATATCATAATAAGTTGTGTGAGATACATCATATCATTATTGGTGTATCTTATCACAAGATTGGGATATAATATATTAGGATTAGATTTGATTGAGAGATTATAGGATTTCCTTCCTATTGGACTCTTATAATGCTCTATCAATTAAGATTAGATTTGATTGAGAGATTAGAGGAGTCCAATCCTATTGGACTCTTGGAATGCTCTATATAAGAGCTTTGAGTAGGTTTATGTAATAATCAAAAAAGATATTCAATAAACTTAAGTTTCTACATGGTATCAGAGCAGGTCATCTAGCGACCTGTGCTCCACTGATCTTCTTTCTTGATGTGCCGTCCTTCCAATGGGCGGTCATCGCCGCCTATCCGACTTAAACCACCATCTCAATATTCTTCCGCATAGCTTACATCAGCCGGATTGATCTTTTGAGATCAAGCCCTCGTTCTTGGCAAATAACTTCATCAAGGCATCACAATCTCGAGCCCTAATTTCCTTGCGAATTGCATTGGGCTCCCTTTTGGTGTCACCTTCAGAAACTCACTCGCAAGATCCAATGGTGTACGTTCCCTATCATCCTCAACCTCTAGATCCATGCGAAGATTAATCAACACCCGAGCTCAATCAACGTCGTAGCTTTGGTGGCCCACCACAGATCGGAGGGCTTTGAGCACTACCGTTGTCAACGCCTCCTTTGCTAATGTTGTTAACTCCATCGTCGTCGTCGTCATCACAGTCGTAAGCCATCTTCGGCACCCAGTTCTCAGTTTTGAAAACCCAAACATCAAGTGCCACTTCCAATGTGTCTCCGTTGCCATGAGCCTCCATCTCCGACCACCTCCTTCATGGGTTTTGGAAACTCTCTTTCTGTGTTGGTTCGGATGAAAAACAAAGTTTGAAAAAAAGATTTGCATGTGGACTTTTACAGCCCAAGCTTGTATAAGGTCCAGAAAGGCACACACCCTTCATTGCTTGTGGACTCATAGAACCCAAGCCGATGAGGTAAATAGATGTCCACACATTTTTGGCCCAACGAGGCTCTTTATTCGAATTAAAATCCGACAGGTTCCGGTCTAGCCTTAACCGAAGATTTCTCTTCGACAAAATCCCACGTGATCAATCATGGATCACTACTCTGGCTGATAACCATCTTCATTACTGGCAATCACAGACTTTAAGGCTTGATCAAGGCGACTTACAATGACAATATTATCCTTCAACGACACTGGATTTCGACAAACTCACGATGATCGTTGATCTCCGATCCCCATGAATTTGAGGAGGACTGTTAGAGAATATATATCATAATAAGTTGTGTGAGATACACCATATCATTATTGGTGTATCTTATCACAAGATTAAGATAATATATTAGGCTTAGATTTGATTGAGAGATTAGAAGAGTCAAATCCTATTAAACTCTTGGAATGCTTTATATAAGAGCTTTGAGTAGGTCTAGCTATGTAATAATCAAAAAGGCTATTCAATAAACTTAAGTTTCTACATTGGCCAATCATGATACCCCGGTGGGTTGGTCACCAGCAACCAACCCATTGGAATCTCTCGGCCGGCCAGCCACCACAACCATTTGAGTTGGGGTTTGGTGGAAACCCTTGTTCTAAGGTTGAAGATAGGGGCATTTTTGTCTTTTAATACAAAAGTTGATAGTCAACTCAGGTCAACACTGGTCAAATGACAGTGGACCGAGTCATAGGGTGTATGTAAGTTTTAGGTGGGGTTTCCATGATTAACTTTTTTAAATAAATTTTTTTTTATGTAACAGTTTGATGAATCGTATTGTGACACTTGGCCCAATTTTAGAGATCCATTACCATGTGGGATTTTTTGCCCACCTTTGATGTACCCACAAACAAAAAATATCTTAAATTTAACCAGTAGATTTGAGTCCCCTCCTAGGTTGAGTTTTAGCCATGGATACTCAATAACGTTTTACTGTGAAACCTTAAAACTTTGTATGGCTCCCATGATCTATTTATTAAATTGTGACACCAAAAAATCTATTTTTTAAAAATGGATTCGAGTAAAAACTACCATGAAATATTAAAACCTTGATCATATGGATGTTTGGCCAATCCCTAGGTGGACCTACGACCAAAAATCATTTTAATTAACGATTTCAAACCTTTGAATCTTTGTACCCCAAATAATGGTCAATAATGCACAAAATCCACGATTAAAATCAACCCATGAAACATGACTCAAATCCAAAATCGAGAAATCAATAAGCAAGTTAATTTTTGCTCTATATGTACAATTAGTGTTGTGCAAAACATCCATACAGTTAGTGTCCTCCAAGAGTGTGCCACGTGGCTCATATTATGGGTGGTCAACAACTTTGCTGACTAGCGACGATTAGCAAAATTCTACTCTTTGAAACCAAAAACAAAGAGAAAGAATCCCTGTTTTCCTATTTTACTGCTTATGCAACTCTTTAAACTTCAAACTACGGAAGGCTTAAATCTAAGCAAAATTTAAAATAAAAAATAGAGCCGTAGTAGGTATGGGACCCGCTTTGCTTTCAGTCATCAAAGAGAGAGAGAGAGAGAGGTGGAGCGATGATGACTTCAACATCATTACCGTGAAGGATCATAAAAGACAGCTAGTGATGAAGGGAGAGGCTCACCTACCAAAAGTAGAGACTGTAACGTTCTCTTCTTCACGTTATTTTCCCCCTTTTATGGTTTCTTTCTCTTGTTGAACCCTTTCAAACTTCGTCTCATTTTTTTTCTCTTTCTCTTTTATCTCCCTCTTTGCTCTCAATTCGTTTGACTTTTAATGGAAGATTACACAGAGCAAGCTAATAACATACACCAAATGCCCCTTCATCTTCTGATGCGCCTTGTACACCTTTTCGTACGTACCTTCCCCTACCTTTTCAAGCTTCTCATATGTATCTATACTGCTTATCTCCAACTATGATCTCATCTATCTTTTCTTTCTTTCTCTTCTCAAAAACTTGTTCAAAACACTACCTAGAGTTCTCTCAACTTTTTTTTTTCTCTAATACTGCTCATGCATACATATCTTTAATAATGTAAATATTATCCCTCAAGACTCATTTTCCTCTAATACAAATTAACTCTTTACGGCCTAAAGCATTTCATATATATATTCATCTTAGCCAAAGCTTCTTTCATTTATAAAAACTAATTTAACAATAGTTTTCTTGTCCTTATGGCTTATCTCTAAGAATATAACGACTCTCCTTCAAGTTTTAAGTCTCATATGTAACTCTCATTTAGTAATTTCCAAAAGTAACTCTTCCATATTTCCCTAATCTCATCGTCTCTAATTAAGACTCTTGTTTTCACTTTCAATAAATCTAACTCTCTCTCTCTCTCTCTCTCTCTCTCTCTCTCTCTCTCTCTCTCTCTCTCTCATTATAGTGTAAGTTTATAGATGTCCTTTGCACTCTCTATCGTTCCTAAACTAGTGGGTGGCCCGTGCCCTCGGCACACCTCGACAAAGCATTTGCCAAAATCAGGAGTGGCTGAGATCCACTGTCCATTTGGGGATAAGATCTCGGCCATCCTTTGTGAAGCCGATAAGTGGGGAGACAACTTCCCTATTTTGTTATATAGATAGATGCGCTATGTTTTGCTTCACTTACTACTCTATTTATTTTTGTATTTTTTACATTTCAATATTTTTAAAGTTTTCTAGATTTTAAGTCATCGCTAGTTCTTGTAACATGACCTTTTCTTTTCAATTGTTTTATAGGTGCTTTCTCACTCCACCACTAAATTTCTTTTTGTGAGTGACTTTTAATTTGCTTCTCTTCAATAACTTGATGCAAACGTCTATAACAACTAGCCTATGTTACACAATCAAAATCTCTCTTGGGATGACCTTACAATCATTACATATCGCACAGTTCCTCCTTCTAAGAAGTAAAAAAATTGTGGTTTGAAAAGTGTTATAACTTATCTATACTATTATAAAGCAACAACCCCGGTTGCCACCCATGTGACACAATTAAAGGTCTCTTTTCTTTTCAAAGGTAAAACCTTCCCTTATTAAATGCCCTTCACATCCAGGTTGTCTGGCACGCCATGTCCCTCATCAATAATGACGAGGGACAATAGTATAAGCCACGTGGCACACTCTTAGAGACCAGTGACCTTATGGATGTTTGTCCCATTCCTAGGTGGACCTATATACCAAATATCAGTCTGATTAGTGATTTCAAACCTTTGGATCTGAGTACCCCGAATAATGTTGAAATATATGGTTAAAAATCAACTCTAGAAAACGACTCTAATCAAATCCTTCAAAACCACTAATCAGGCTGATTTTTTGAATATAGGTGATATTTGTTTAAAAGTGCATATTTTTCATTATTATCTTCTAAGCGTTATCACACTCTCCTACGTAAAACTACTCTAATTATCCACTTTTTTATGTAAGAGTCTCTTTCATTGCCCTAAACACACTTTTCTGGACGAAATGGTATATTTGCATGCATTAAACGCATTTCTGGAAGTCTAGATATGAAGACGTTATGATCAAGTCTCATTACGTGCTCTTCTCTTACAGAAAACTCGATCGGGCTATTCTCGAGACTTGCAGGCTCACGATCAACCACAGAAGCCTAATATCAAAGCTTAAAGAGCCAACATGCTATGACTAGAAGATACAGGCCAAGTAAGGATCAAGTTAGAGGATCACGGAGCCAGTCCAAAGAACCATGAGAGATGGAGAGCCGATGACCAAGAGACGGACCAAAGCAGTCGAAGCCACGTGAAATGAAAAGAAAATGATAATCTGCTCTGCTGGCGAAGCCCGAGAAGAGAACATATTGAAAACCAGGGTTCCAGACCCTCCGCCAGCAGTTATCTCTGTAGTCTGTAGAGTTTTATCTCTCATCTCTCCTCTTTCTTTCTCGTCTCTCTTCATCTCTCTATACATCACCACCTGATCCTCAGATCTACTGACCTAACCTCAGAACTCGTACCCGTTGGGTCTGTCTCATCTTCCTTAGCTTTTTGACTGTTGGATCTTCCATTGGACCATTGGATCTTCCACCGGACCGTTGGATCTTTCTAGATCTGTCGATCTACAAATCTGGGTCCCAATTAAGTCACCATCCATCCGATCATCATCAAATTGTCTGTCATATCATCTTGTGAGACGATGGACATCATCAATCCATGTGGGCCAGTAGCCAGGCCCATCATCATCGACCCGTGGCCCAACCATTTAGTGAACCCCTAGATTTTAAAATGCTTTAAATCAATATATATATATATATATATATATATATATATATATATATATATTTCAAAAATTCCCATTTTCCATTAAAGAAAAGTGGGAGCTTTTAAAAGGAGAAGAGAAGGGTTCGTTTGAACCCTAATCCCTTCCCCCAAAACTCCCCCCACGATTTCCTCTAGCTTTTGCTCCTTCTTTCTCCTCTTTCCTTCTTTCTTCCTTCTTTTTCTTCTTCATTCCAGCCGGAGTTGCAGAACTCCAGCCGCCTCCTTCTTCTCTTCTTCTTTTGCTTTCTTCTTCTTCTTCTCCTTCATCTAAAGCTCTCCCCCTCTGTCCGTGTGCAACAGAGCTTGCTGCCACGGGCAACACCACTTTCTTCGCGTTTTGCACACCAGAGTTGCAGCCTGCAACTCCGGTCACCACGTCACAAACCGCCCTCTCCTTCTCCTTCATCTTTTTCTCCTCTTGTTCCATCCAAATCCTCTTCACCGCGCTGCCCTTGCTGCCAGGCCGTTACTCCCTCACCTATCCATCTCAAGCCGGGCACGTTAGTAGCCCATTAGCGCTGCTGAAACTCACCAGAGTTTGCTGATCATCACGGCCTACAAACAAGCGCCACCATCTCTGACGGCGCCTGCAACTCTTACCGCCCCTCTCCTCTCGATCGATCTCACACAGTTGCCCAACACCTTGGATCTCACTTCAGTCATCCTAAAACCCACACCGCTCTACCAAGGGAAAGTCTTCCCTTTCACTATAATAGCAGCTACCGCCATTAACAAAACAAGTTGCAGGTCTACAACTTGCCAGACCTGTAACTCCAAATTGCCACATGCTATCCTACAACACCAGCCGGAAACCTTTACCCACCGTCCATGCCTTAAATGCAGGCAGTCATCACCTCCCTCTTTGTTGCTCTCCTTTCCGGTGAAAACTTACAACTCCTAGTGGCCAGCAACTCATCGTCTTGCTAACCTCCTTCATCCAAGGGTGTTTCGCCCTCAAAGCCACCAATAGCCAGCGCCGTCCAAGCTGCCATTCCGCCTTCATCAACAACACCATCGATCGTGGAGAGCCAGATCTCCAAACTCCAGCCACTTGCAGATCACCGGTGGCACCACCACTTGCTGGCCGTCCTCCCCCTTCAAGTGCTCCACAGTGACCTCTCTCTCCTTCTCCATCCCCAACGCATGTAACTTCAAGTTCAGGACGTGATCTCTCCCACCGTTGCCATACGAACAACCACAACTACCTACTGGACGCTCTTCAAGATGCTGCTATTAGCCAATCCCATCCACCACTTCATTATCACAGCCTCCTTGAATGGCAATCAGAATGGGTAGGTGCAATGGTAAGTTTGTCACCCTTTCTCTCTCTAGCGTTCCCTTGATGTTTCTTCACTTTCTCTCTCTTTAGTTTCTCCCTCTAAAAACCCTCATTCTCCATTTTTCTCTCTCTAGATATCTCTACGTTACTCTCTTTCTCTAGGATTCTCTATCTTCTTTGCATTTTCTCTCTCTAAAACTCAGTTCTATCTCTCTTCTCTCTCTCTCTAGATAGTTGCATCTATGTTGTTTTATTTTCTAGCATCTTTCAAGCATTGTAATCTCCATTACTTTTAATAAAAGATTAGTTATTTCTTTTTATGTCATTTCTTGCTTATTAGTTTCATTCTTGAATTCTTGTTATTTTATTGGTAGATCCTGTTAAAATCAATCCACTATGTTTTAAATTCCGATTTCTCCCTCACTCTCACCCTTCCATCAATTCTCTGTAGGAATTCCATCATTTTATGTGCTCTTTAATTGCGCTAACCCTGATCTCGAGTGCGGATTCGACATCTGACATGCCACTGTACAAGTCTGCATTTTTGCAGGAATTTAAGTGAGCTAGATAAATTACAAATGTGTTGATTTTAGGATTTACGATCAAACGACACGGAAAAACCCTACTTTCAATAGGCCCACCTAGAGATGGGCCAAACATCGATACAGTTAGTGATCTCTACGAGTATGCCACATGTAAGGTGCTTCCAATGTGTAAGGTGCATGTGCATTGCACGTGGCATTCCCCTAGTGCTATATAATGCTAATACTCCCTGTCATGTCATTTGCGAAAAAAAAATGCTAAAAATGGAAAAAAAATTAGATGCTCAAGTCTCTCGATGTAGACTCTTGTGCCCACATAGCTCATTTTTTTGGTCCACTGACCACAGGGACGTTGAGCCCATCGATTGGTGGTGGCTATACACACTAAAATCAGCTTGACTAATGATTTGTAGCCATTGGATTTTGTACCCAAAAAAATTCTTGAATCCAACGACCAGAATCAATCTTTAAAAAGTGCTAAAATCTATGGCTAGATATAACCAATCAAGCTGATTTTTGGTATGTATATCTACCAATGGCATGGGTTAAACATCCATGCAGTTAGTGAGCTCAAAAAATGCGCTCCTCCACATCGACTGCATCAAAGTCCTCTACATAACGATCTAATTTAAACATCACAAATTTTTTTTTTACCGAATAAGTTGATTTATAGTGTACTAGTAGGTGCACACGTGCATTGCACGTGGATAGTTAGAGTTGGACTGAGGAATCCAATGAACCTACTTCGTATTTAACATAAGTTTTTATAAAATTTAAAATATATATATTCTTTTAATTGCATAGATTAAGTGTGTGTGGAGTTTTTGGAAATAGGCTAAGAAAAAGAGTTGGAATGGTACCACGACAAGAATTGAAGAGGAGGAGATCCACTCTACTTCCTCTCATGCAGATGTAATTGACATGGTGTGTACCACGTGGTAATATTTGGTGTGAATAAGACGTGGGCAACTCTCATGGCAACCGTCCGATGAAGATTTTTACTTCTCTTTTGTTGTTTTAGTGAGCACTTTCCAGAATAATTTTCCAAATAGGTTGATTTGTTCTTTTTGACCTAGGAGGTCTCTTTGGCTGTCCTCTTGCCATAACAACTATTTGACCCAACCACATATCATGAAGACAATGCAATGAGTGGCCACCTCTCGAGATGCAGGAGTGTGTCCTTATAAAAATATTACACTAATTTGACTCTTATAATAATTCCGTGAAGCACCCTTCAAACATTTTTTGAGGACATGGCTTAGTCCAAGAGTTGGGAAGAACCCGTTTTCGATATTGTAACAATCTTTTAAAAACCTACCTCTAGTCTTGTTTCAATGGCAAAATCTGAAAAATTAGTCTTGAAAAAGTGGGTTCCATGTAGTTAGTAAACAGATCGAGACCAAAAGGATCAGACCTGGACTGCCCTCATCTTCTTATTACTAAATGTAAGATAACCGTTCAGTTAGCTACGTCTCAAGGTAGCTTGCTCTACTTCTTGCACAATCTTTCTTTCTTTTTATTATTAATTTTTTTCATTTTTACCGTCTTTGTTTTGGCTCAGATTTCTGAACTAGAAGAGAGCTCCTCCCCTAGATCCATTTTTCATTTTGAACGTCTTTGTTTTGGCTCAGATTTCTGAACCATTAGAGAGCTCCTCCCCTAGATCCATTCACTGGATTTTCATGGCAGAAAAAACGTTGATAACATGATGGGCTTGATGCCCTATATTCGACAAAAAAATCGGTCAAAATGTTAATCTTTAGACTTGCTGAATCTAAGTAAACACGGACTGTTCTTGAGCAATTTAAAAGTGGAAAACAAAGCTGAAACGTCCTCTAAAACACGATTCTAACTGTTACCATAGATTTGAAATATTTAAAACATCAAGAATAAAAACCAAGAATGTAATTTTAAGAAAAATTACTTGCCATTCTTTGCTAAAATCTGAAATTCTCGTGTGAAGATGAAGATCTCCTAATCCTTTCTCACAAATATGAAATCCAAGCTTGAAGCACAAAGGGACGTTCCCCTTATGGTATACCCCAACATGATTTGGATGAGAGGGAGAGAAAGTTCTGAGAAAGAGAGAGTTAGTTAGACGTGGTTGGAATTGGAAATGCTTGAGAGTCTAGAGAGAGAAGTTTTATCATTGGGAACTTTCTTTTGGGAGAAAGTTACCTAAAAATGAATAAGGAAAGATGGTTTGGACAGTGAAGAGACTTTAGAGAGGTTTTAGGTTGGTGGGAATCATGACAGATATTATTAAGGTAAGAGGACGGTTTTGCTAGAATCATAAGCTAATGCATAATTGACCTTTTGAAAAAAGCTAAATAGGAGAGGAAGAGACAGAGACAAAACGTGGGAGAGAGAAGGTTAAGTTGTTAACCTTTTGTGTAGGGGTATTCTTGGAAACAAATGGTGGAAAAAGATGGAGAAAGCGCCACCTCAGCAGTGCCGAGCTTTGGTATATATAACAAGTTATTAGGACCCGTGCTAAAGCACGGGCGAAGAAATAAGATCATAAAATATTTTGATGTTATTGTAAAATAATACCAGTCACATATAATTGACAATTATCATATATTTATGTTATATATTTTTGTTAGGAGAAGAGGAAGTATAGTGATGATGATGTGAATGTGTTGAGAGGAACTTTTAATAAGGAAAAAAAAGTGTCAGGCTTGTTCTAAAGTTATAAATTGTGGCTTTTTGCCGCCATGTCAAATATGTTTTTCATATTATTATCAAATAGGTGTTAATAATATGAAATATGTTTAGAATAAATTTTAATAAGGAAAAACTAAATCAACTAATACGAAGATACATGTTTTGTTAAAGTAGAGATATTCTCAGGTATATATAAAAAAAAAACCACTAAAAAGGAGAATTGATCAAGAATAGTTAATTGAGCATGATTTATATTAAAAAAAATGAAGTTCAAAATCCAACAGAGGAAAAAATTTGAATAGTTCGTATATTTTAATTACCACAAGAATTAGAAAAAACAGAAGTGCAAGAGTTGCTGGCCCATAGTAAAGCAAGAGGCAAGTCAACAAAAAATATAATCATAAGCTGAATGCATAACAAAAGGAGATAATAAAGATGAGGCATATATAATTCCTCTGAATGTAATGAGTTGGATCAGTAGACGTTGGAGGAAGCTATCCAGAAGTTACTTATCAAAATAAATATTGATGATGCAAAGAACTAAATATTATACACATTAAAAAGCCCGATTGGTGATTTTTAGATGTTGGATCTGATTACTCAAAATAATGCTAGAATCCCATGGTTGGAAATCAATCCATGAAGAATACTTCAACACCCGATTCATGAATTTTAGCTGTTGGATCTGATTACTCAAAATAATGCTAGAATCCCACGGTTGGAAATCAATCCATGAAGACTACTTTTTGTAAAACTCATGGGCATTATGCTCTATTTTTTCAATAAAAACATCTAGAATAATCCCTGTTCATGCACTCTAAAACATCCAAAACATGAGTTGTATTCACGCAAAACATCGAAAGGAACCTGGCTATTTCTCATACGAAACATCCCTAAATTAGTGGTTTTCTTCTCCCACAAACAGACTAGTTTCTAAGAAAAAATAGTCTAGAAAAGCAATAAAGAGCCAAACTAAGAAATACGGCAAGACTGTCAAAATATGATAAAATTAAGAAAAGAACAAAGAAAAAAACAGAGACTACAAAGTAATGAAAAAAAAATAACAATTACATGGTATAGAAAGCCATGCTTTGGCTATTGATCATGTTTTGATTAAGAGGTTTGCATCTTGGACATCTCTTCTAGTAGAAATCTTGATTCCACTGCAAAATAGAGTGGGAGTATGAGCTCTAACTATTATCATCCGTCTTTTCTCATTCATGTAATCATTATGTGTGACACTAACTTGAAATAGATGAGGGACCCATGTAGCTTCATTCGGTTTTAAATGGTAAGGTTTATCGTCTCCCTCCTGGGAAAAATAGAAAAATTATAAAACTTATTTATTAACAAAGAGTGTTTGAGACAATTATAAGAAACCCAGCATGATTAGTCGTTATTAAAACCCAGCAAAGCAGACTAAAACAAATCAAGACCCAGAGATAAAGTTGGTAGTGATTGCCTTTGAAACACATGTTTAATGGTAATTGGGTTTATTGGTGGTTCACTACATGTGCTGTCAAACTATCAAGTATCAAGGTCATTAGAGCACCCCAAAAATTTCTCAACTTGTTCATTGAAAACAACAATTTTCAATTATCACAAATTTAATATTACAATTATAATATGCCTTAACCATGTGTTGGAGACGCAAGTTATCATGTAGCTCAAATTACTTGTTCTAGGTTTCAACCATGATTTTGAGCCAAAGTTTGTATTCAGATTCCATTTGGTTTTTAAGCCATCTCAATCATGTGTGATTATAGATGGCCAAGGGGGAATGTGATTGGCGAGCATTAATAATGTGTTGAGTTTCATCCCCTTTGATTGATTTATACTATTTTACTTGATCATAGCGTTCTAGGCAATAAGTTAGGGACCTGGGACCATGGGGAGAGGGGTGGTGGGGGTGGGGTGTTGTGCAGGTGGCAGCAAAGGTTGTTTGTGATCAGGTAGCATTTGTAAGATCAGCAGTTAAGTGTGGGAACTATTAAGATGGAGTAGCCCCTTACTGTTGCTACTGGTGGTCTATGCTACCTGGAAATATGTTTAGGCCACTATTGAGACGCATGCTCCATATGGATATGAGGTTCCTTGTGCCAATATGTTGGAATTAAGTATACATGAATGACATAAATATAAAAAGTGATTAAATATATCGCCGAGCTTAAAGGCATACCTATGTATGTTTTTCCTTTATTATTTGACAATATATATGATTTGATATACACAATAAATCTTATGCATGACCAAAGTATGGTCGGGTACTGAATGGGGAGGATCATTTTTTTATGCATGACCAAGCATTATTAATATTTATCCTTTTTTAATAAATCTTTGATGATGGACGTCTGTCATCAACGTTGATGACAAAAAATAGTATGAGACACGTGGCACACTCTTAGAAACTACTAACCATATGGATGTTTGGCCATAATGTCTTATGCATTAAATTGGGCCAACCCCTATCAGACTTTTAGCCCAATTTTTTTTTTCAAGAGATCTTATTTCTCAGTCTCAATGGTATAAATAAAATCACAAACATAATCCTAGACTCATACGCAAAGTTTCTGAAGTAGCTTATCAAGCTTGTTCATCTGTTTCCCAAGCTCTTGTACTAAAATAGGAAGAAAGAAAAGAAAGTGTATTTCCAACTTCCAAACTTGAGAGTTTGGAAGCTTAAAGAAATTTAAATCTGTAGGGCATACCTGCTTAAAGAAAACTTCCATTCCCAAATCTGATATACTCGAAAGAACCCGGATTCCCATATCAACATCCCTCTCTCTTAGAGGCGAATCGGTGCCTCCATTTACAAATGAATCCTGCAACAATCCACAATTAGAGAAAATAGGAACCTCTTAAAGATTAATAAAAAAAATTGAAGAGCAAAATACACCAACATGATATTTTATCTCTAAAACAAATAAAATTCGAAGAAAAATCCCAACTACACTTAGAAACTAAACATTGGCTCTAGTCCACTAAAACCTATTGCTCTCCTACTAATAAGATGGTCCTTAGAGAACTGCTGACCCATTGGATGAGCATCACACCTAACATATGCATAACACCACACCATGCACATTAAGCATCCCACTCAATCTTCAAGAAGTCACATCTTGGCTGAAAAGGATTCACACAATTCATAAAAAGAAAATTCAAATAATTTAAAAGATAAATTACGTGGCTTTAAATTGATATGCTTGAGAACATTCCTTAGGAACTCATAAATGGATTGAAGACATACTAATACAAAACTACTCTCCAAAATCAAATATATTTTAAAACTCCTCACTCTAGGAGACTAGGACTTGAAATGAAAGATTTTTGTAACACTAATTTAAACCTTTATGACTTTCTAAAACTCTTTTTTACTTAACCATGAAGAAATATAAACAAAATCAAATTAGGAAGGCCATCATATAATCTTGATCTTTTTGAAAGCTAACCAGATAGCTTTCTTTATGTACCAAAATTAAAGCATTCAGACGCCTTTAGAACCAAAAGAACATGGTCGTTTTGCAAAAAATTTTTTAATTGGTAAGCATGCAACTCGGTGCTCCTCGGATGTCCCATAATATAGTGTTCTCATTCTGTTTTCATAGCTGCGTCAAGCTTCTAAGGGAAATCCAAATCAGGCCTGAAACCGCTTTGATCAAAACCAACAGATTTGTTGTTTCTCCAGGCTTATTAAAGAGTTTGAGAGAGAACTGAAGGATGGAGAGCATAAACAGTCGACATCGTAAGAATTAATGCTCGAAAGTTCAAATTCCCGTGGAATTAAAAAATATTCCCAAAAAAAATAGAGACTGAAATCAAAGAAATAAAAAAGCATAAATAAACAATTAGTAGGAAACGGATTGTAATCCATTTAGCAATTTAGTATATGGAAAAAAGAGAGAGAATTGAAGGATGGAGAGCATAGAAACAGTCGACATCGTAAGAATGCTCAGAAGTTCAAATTCCCGTGGAATTAAAAAATATTCCCAAAAAAAATAGAGACTGAAATCAAAGAAATAAAAAAGCAGAAATAAACAATTAGCAGGAAACGGATTGTAATCCATTTAGCAATTTAGTATATTGAAAAAAGTTCATGTATTGTTCAGAAAAACAATGGCCCAAAATTAAACAAACGGGGAATGCCAAAGTTAATGTATTGTTCACAAAAACAACAGTTGTTAAGCGTTAAACAACAATTTGTGCACATTTTATCAAACATGGAGAGAGTGATTTAAACGGTTAACCACCAATCAGTGGAATAAAAAATCAGTCTGATTTTAGTATTTCGGCACCACCCATTGCAAATTAAAAAAATTTAACAACAAAAGACCTAAAATTGAGATAGGTTCCATTGTTCAACTTTGGAAAAAAGCACCAAATGTCAACCGTAAATTAAAAAATTCCACTCTATAATGGATAGAACCATTACCACTTTCTGCACCACCCATTGTATATTCAGAAAAGTGAACAACAACAAAAGCCCTAAAATTCAACACGACCATGGTCGACAGTTTTTTTGTACCATGTGTCAGCGAAGTTAAATTACAGACCTGAAAACTTAGCAAAATATCCCAACCCCACAAAATGAAAGCAAGCAATCACGAAAAAGCCAAAAAAGAAAAGGAAAGAGGCCTCACCCAAAAAATTTCCTGATCATTTTGATGGCGCGGGCACCCTCATTGTCTTCATCTTCATCAGAATACTGTCTTACAGGCTTCTTCTTTGGGCAGGCCACTTGCTTAGGAGCGTTGAGATGAGAAGAGGAAACGCCAGGAAGAGATCTCATTTTATTTTTATTTTTTGTAAGCTGGAAGTGGAGAGACATCTTTGGCTGGTTGTAGACTTCTAGTTGTAAAAGTGTAAAATACCCATAAACTTTTTTTAGTAACATTACATGAAAATGAGGGTATTTAAGAAAATATTAAAAAATGGAGAGACGTCTTTGCATACGAAGAGACGTACCATTTAGTTCTTCGTTGATGGAGCTTTACGTTTTATGCACGGGTGTTTTTGAAAAGGGTCGGGCTCAAGGTACCCCCATTTCTGACCCCCTCTATTGACCCCCATATTGGCGTACCCAAATAGAAGATGAATCAATGGCTGATTTTTGGTGAGGATGATCTCTATGGTGAGGAGATCATCCTCACAAAAAGTCAAATCATTCTAATATTCATAGACTGGTTTAGAAGTTGAAGCATTATGGACCGTCGCTTTTTACAGTATAACTTTAAAACCACATTTGATGGGGTTAGAAATTCCAGAACGGGCTGATTTTTTGTTGGGGTGATCTATAGTGAGGTTATCATCCCCACCAAAAATCAGCCATTGATTCATCTTCCACGTAGATACGCCAAGATGGTGGTCAAAAAAGGGGTCAGAAATGGGGTCCCTTGAGCCCGACCCTTTTGAAAAAAACGATGGATAATAGATAGATTGTATAAGATGTGAAGGGTAGAGTCGGTAAAATAGAAAAAAAATCAGGATAAAATAGGAATTTTTTTTTTCAGGAATCTGACATTTAGAAGTAGTATAGATTAGTGTGTAGACGATTAAAAAAAAAATAATGTGTAGACGAGGGAAGACGTCATGGATCAGACAAATCTAGTATGCAACTATTTACATACTTAAATGCATGCAAACAATGTCAGTACTGTTGGATGTCCCTTGAAAAATGTTTTATTTCAACGTTTTAAAAAAAATGTTTTATAAATTAAAAACACTTTTTTCAAGGAGCAATCAATGGTGGATACAATGTTTGCATACTTTTGAGTACGAAAATATTACATACTAGATTTGTCCTGGATCAATGGGCTGAAATAGTGTGCCACGTGGCAATATTAAGAGTGAGCAGCCAAGTTACTTAGTGCCACGAGATGGGACAAATCTAGTATGCAACCACTTACATACTTAAAAGTATGCAAACATTGTCAGTACTGTTGGATGTCCCCTGAAAAATGTGTTATTTCAACGTTTTAAAAAAATATTTTATAAATTAAAAACACGTTTTTCAATGAGCATTCAATGGTGATACAATATAGTTGTTGGCTTGCGAGCAATATATATCTGGTGACCAATAAAGACTCGCCAGGGGGCCACCTAACAGGAGTTGGTAGGAACGGGGCGCCTGATGGGATCACGACTGATGTAATTTGTTGAAGAAACAAGGGTAATTTCAGAATATCAATCATATAAATTCTAGGTCTGTCTTCTTTAAACCCCTCGCTGGGTGCTTTCAAAAAAAAACAAAAAAAACCCCCTCGCTGGCCTTCTCTAAGAAACTCAAAAAGACATGGCTGACGAGGAGGAGAAAACCCTAATCGAAATATTAGAGGAGAACATTCCTATTGACCTCGCCAAATACATAAATTCCGTCCGTACCCCCAAATCCGGTGCAATCGCAACTTTCTCCGGTACTACACGTGACACCTTCGAAGGCAAAACCGTCGTGGAACTACGGTACGAAGCGTATGTTCCGATGGCTATACGTCGGATCAAATCCATCTGTTCATCGGCCCGATCATCTTGGAATCTGGACTCTATTGCTATTGCTCATCGCCTGGGTCCCGTCCCTGTCGGGGAAACCAGCGTCTTCATCGCAGTCTCGGCCGTTCATCGAGCTGATGCATTGGACGCATGTAAGTATGCGATCGATGAGATCAAGGCATCGGTTCCGATATGGAAGAAGGAGGTCTACGCGAATGGAGAGGTTTGGAAGGAGAATTCTGAGTTTTTGGAGAGGAGGTTGGACTTTGGGAGTGGTGCGTATGATAAGGTGGAGGCGCATGATAGAAAGGGCTGCTGTGGGGCTAAGGTTAAGGTGGGAGAGGAGGCAGCGGCGCATGGAGGAGTCGAAGAGAATGGATAGAGAGGAATCATTTGTACGTTTGTGAATTTTTGTTGTTTTCCTTCTTGTTTTGAATCACTAGGTGTTTATTTACAAAGTTACCCATGAATTTACTGAAATCAGGTTGTTACCCAAATGTAAGAAATATTAATGTCAAACAATAAAATACAACTTTATCCACATCATGGTCGCCGTTTAAACGGTTTAAAAGCGGTAACACCCCGAGCCCGTTATATTGAAAACCTTTTTTGACGCTTAGAAAATAACGGCCGTTAAAATTGGAAAATTTTGTGGGAAAAAATGGCCGTTATTTCTGTTAAAATCCGTTATTTTTCCATTGAATTCGTTAAAATCCATTTTTGCCCGTATGTTACAATCTGTTTTAAGGTAACGCCCCCAGTCCGTTATACCGTTAAAACGGCCTCTTTTAAACCCTGATCCACATTCAACTTTCGCTAGAGCTGTAAAACTGTAACCCCTTTTTAATTCTTAAGAGTTGTTTGGATACAAGGATAATACTATGAACGAGGAAAGGCAGGTCTCCAAAAATTAGACGTTGTTTGGCCTTGAAAGGGAATTTTTTTTTTTTTCGCATTTCTGAGGTAAAAAGCTGTTTCTTTGCTTTCCCAAGTTTGGAAAAGTTGCAAAAGGACCATAGTCCATGGACTCCATACAGCCCCTAAACAATATGAGAACTCTTTCTTGTGTTGATTTCTGGTTTTATTGAACAAAATTTGATCGATTCAATGGTTCGACAGCGTAGTTAAGGATAGGCTTATATTAAATGTTTTCATAGTGTTGTATGAATCGCGGTTCATTCTGCTCAATAGGGCCTGCTTTATCAAGATTTTTGAGCGGCACGTACATTTGCACACAATTAACAAATTTTAAATGAATTGAAGGGTCCATTTTGAAAATTTTGGTCATCTAATAGGTTGTATTGGGAATTTTGATATGTTTTCATTACTAGGGGGCTACAAAACAAGACCAACTCATGGTGATGCTCTAGTTTTTTTTTTGCTTATATTATTATAATGTAGGGGCTGTTTTGAAAAAAATTGTATAAATGGCATGAAGAAATTAAGTAATTTTTTTTCTTAGAAGAAATTAAGTAGTTAAAAGGTGCTGTTGTTGAAATTTAATATAAAGCCTTGTGCATTGCTGGTGAATCCTCAAGTTTTCTCTTTAAAATAGTAATAGATATGAGGAGTTAAGAAAATTTCTGTCTGGTTGTTGTGAAAAAACCTTAATTCTTGACGTTGTTTTGCTTGTGTTAACAATGTAGAAAGGATTGCTAAAATTAAGGAGCTTTTGTTATGTAACTTGGTATATGCTTGGTTCCATAAAAGAACAAATTTTGGATCACCCTTATATTGGCAAGTAAAAATGATCTATTGATTGAGGAATCACATGCAGGGTTTTTCCTCAAGTGTAATAATTAAAAACTGAGGGCATATTTGATTGCACAGAAAATTTTCCCGAGAAAATACATCTAGGAAATGCCTTAAATGGCTGATTGATTGCAACTGAGAACACATATTTCAATCATGTGAGAAAATAAGGCGTATTTTCAGGTGGAAATGAATTCTCACCTATCTAGATGGAAAATGAAGGCTTAGTAGGGAAAACTATCCAGATTTAAATGGCTTGGTAGAGAAAATTATACAGATTTAAAATGGCTATCTTGCAATGGACAGTTGTGTTTTTCCAAGGAAAATGCAATATTCCCACGTGACAATCAAACACGCCCTGAGTGTTTCCTTTATGGCACATACTCTACCATTTTTGATTGGCCATTGTGACAAAACCTCTAAAATGATTAAGGAGTCAAATCAGCTCAATATTCCAGCTGTTAGGTCTTTTTATGTAGTTTGAAATCTTTAAATTTTGGCCCAGACTTTTCTGATGTATTTTGAAGAACAAAGGCTTGGTATCTTCAGTTGAATTCTTGCAAAAGATATACCTTGATCTTGATATGACTTGCCGCCCATCCAAAACTGTCTCATGTCTTTAATCTCCCAAGCATAAGCAACCAGGCTATATAACTATGTATTGGGATGAGGTTTTTTTAACCACACTAACGCATGTTAATTAACTGTAGGCTTCTCTCTTCTAATGGCTGCATGTGTACGAGAAAGACTATACTTGCTCAAAGGAGAAGGGGTCCAAATGACTGAATCATTGTCAAGAGGAGGAGTGATCTCTATGCAGTACGGCTGCCCTAAACTTCAATCAAATCAGAGGACGTAGCTGGAGTAGGATTTCGTTTGCAATCTGAAATAATTTAGCAACAATCACATCATCATCATCTAGGTGAGAATTATATTGAATGCTACTGCTATAAGAGTCAAGAAGAATAACAGCTGGGTGCGCCAATTGTCATGGAGCAAGGGGACCCAAGCCAATTTATCCTCGTTGGCTTTTCAGTATTTTCTCTTCTGTTTTGTTTGGGAATGCTTTTCCCTTTGCTGTACCTTTTGGTCATTCCCTAATTAAATTCTGTTGTTACCAATCTAAAAAGAAAATGTCAAAGAATTCTAGCCCATTTTCAATAAGATGATGAACCCACCTTTTAGCTTTGTTTTTGGATTTAAAAATTTCCATCCATGATCAAGGACAGTCTTGAGGAATGGAAATATGCCTGAAATGCCTTCTTCTGATCAAGTGATTCCTCACCCAACGGCACCGTAATGATTCTGAGCCAGAAGCAATGGCTCATGTGTGAGGCATACTCGAGGCTTGGTTCCGATCAGCAAGCTTTTTGAAATCCTCCCAGGATAGCAGATAGAATCTCAGCCTAACTAGGTGAGACTTGCTCTAATTTTTGTTGGCCTGCCCAAAGGAAGTTGCTACATTTTTTATGTATCAGTTTTATGACCTTTTTTCAGGAAGAATGAAACAATTTGTTCAAAAAACTTGGATGCCCTTTTAAACTGACTTAATCATCTCCAATCTGCTGGCATAAGACAGTAATTTACTATTCCAAAACTGAATCCTCCCAACGACCTTATCAAGGAGAGGACAACAATCTATGATACTTGGTACTTCAACCTGTCTTATTGTGTCGATAACAATATTGGATATGCCACTGATATTTTGTTTTCTATTATGCTATTGTGTACTATCTTAACTCCAAACAGTTTCCTTATTCCTTATGTTAGTAGGAAGCTATAAATAATGTAATTAACGAACTTTAATCTAAGAAACTTCGAAAATTTAGAGATTGTTGCGGAAAACCCCCAAGCGATCCCTCGAAGAGCGACAATGGCCGCCAATAAATACACGCCACACAAGGAGAAATCAAATAAAGCAAACAAATAACACAAGCATTTACGTGGTTCGGTCAAACCTACGTCCACGGGCGATGATGATCAGATCTTCACTATAAATCAACAAAGTACAAAGATTGTTCTCTCAATCTCTCGTACAACCTCTCACAAGTACAATCTATTGGCTCTCCCAATCAATACCAAGAGTCTCTCTCCTGACTTTTCCGAGTCTCTCACACTCAATACAATGAGCAATGGGTCACTTAAATAACCCCCAAAGACGAATTAGGTTTCTCAAAATAAGAAAACCCGAAATAGAAATCTCCAAAAATTTCTCGGTTCATTAGTCTGTCCAATCTATTGGAACGAAAACCCGAACGCTTACAATCGATTGGACACAAACTCCAATCAATTGGTGTAAGCATTTCTCACCAAAATACAACGATCTCTACCTTGGTGTGAATGCGAACCACCACCACGAGCCACTCGTCAATCGCTCTACAAACACAACCACCTGTCAGAAGATCCTCCAATCCGATCACCATCTCCAATGCGCCCCTAAGACGCTCAAACATGCACCACTGTGCCACAAACATCTGAATGGATGTACTCCAGAGTACCTTTCATGTGAGGCACCACTGTACTGAACTTGACCCTGCATTGGTTTTCGAACACACCATGCTCACAAAAATTCAGTTTTCCTTATCTTCACACCACGAAGCACACCCTGCTTGCATAACTCTGCAAGTCCTCCTAGACGTCTGTGCCCCAAGCGTGTAGAGGACCCATCATCTGATTTCGATATGGTCACCCGCCCCGTAACTGTAGAGCTAGAAAGAGTATATAGGTTTCCAACCTTCGTCCATTTCATCACGACTAGAGCACCCCTCACCACCTTCAAGACTCCACCTTTCGCCACTATCTTGTAGCCATTAGAATCTAATGGTTCCCAAGGATATCAAGTTCTTCTTCAGATCAGGAACATGCCTAGCCTCAGTCAACGTTCTTACGATTCCATCATGCATCTTGAGCTTTACTATCCCCATACCAACTGTTTTGCAGGTCAGACCATTACCCATCAAAACTATTCCACCATTTACAGTCCTGTACTTGATGAACAAATCCCTATTGAGACACATGTGATAGGAACAACCGGAGTCAAGAATCCAGCCATCACTCGCAAGATGTTTCTGATCCGTTACTAACAATGCATTTTCATTGTCTTTGAAGTCTCCTCAACAAAATTCGCAGCATTAGAGGTTCTATTTCTCTTTTCCTCTTTTGCTTTGAGTTTAGGACAATCCTTCTTAAAATGCCCGTTCTTGTGACAGAAATAACACTCCACCTCTTTCCTGGCTTTCGATCTGGAACTACCTTCTCCAAACACTTTATCTTCTGATCTTCCCCTAACCATCGGGCCTTCTGCTTGAGAACTGTTACCAGGGGTCTTCTTCCTATATTCTTCGGACAGAAGAGCCGCTGTAACATCTGCCAAATCAATGGTACCCTCCCGTATAGTAACGTTGTAACGGGATGCTCAAACAAATCAGGGAGAGAACTCAGAAGAATCAGGGCTTTGTCTTCATCTTCCAACTTGACATCTATGTTTAATAAATCATACAAAATTCTATTAAACCCATTTAGATGTTCGTTCATAGTCGTACCTTCCTTCATGCTCAATGCATAGAGCTTCTTCTTAAGGTACAATCTACTAGTGAGAAACTTCGTCATGTAGAGGCTTTCAAGCTTTGACCAAAGCGTCGCCGCGGAGTTCTCATGCTTCACATTGTATTTGATCTCCTTCTCCAAGCACAACCGAATCGTACTACACACTTTTAGGTCAAAATCTTCCCAATCATCATCCGACATGTCATTAGGCTTATCCTTTTGACCTTTCAATGCTCTGTGCAAACCCTGCTGATTAAGACGTCCTTAACTTGGACTTGCCATAATCCAAAATTGTTGCTCTCATCGAATTTCTCCACCTCAAACCTGGCGTTCGACACTTTCGTATGTTTTGGCGCCATCCTATCGAATCATTGAGCTCTGATATCAATTTGTTGCGGAAAACCCCTAAGCGATAATGGCCACCAATAAATACACACCACACAAGGAGAAATCAAATAAAGCAAACAAATAACACAAGTATTTATGTGGTTCGGTCGAAACCTACGTCCACAGGCGATGATGATCAGATCTTTACTATAAATCAACAAAGTACAAAGTTTGGGGCTTGGGGTGTTTGGTGATCTTGTGTTGGTTTTTGTAGTCCTTTTGCGTTTCTGCTGTATAGTCTTTTGGGCCTTCTCCGCCCTCCTTTAATATAATTTTATCTTTCCGATCAGAAAAAAACAAAGTACAAATATTGTTCTCTCAATCTCTCGTACAACCTCTCACAAGCACAATCTATTGGCTCTCCCAATCAATACTAAGACTCTTGACCTTTCCGAGTCTCTCACATTCAATACAATGAGCAATGGGTCACTTAAATAACCCCCAAAGGTGAACTAGGGTTTCCCAAAACAAGAAAATCCGAAATAGAAATCTCCAAAAATTTCTCGGTTCGTTAGTCCAATCGATTGGAATGAAAACCCGAACGCTTACAATCGATTGGACACATACTCCAATCGATTGGGGTAAGCATTTCTCACCAAAATACAACATAATTTCATTTTATTTGGCATGATTTGAGTTTTAAATGCAGATATTTAGTTTGAAAAACTAAAAATTAAAGAATGGTATGAACATACTAGATGGGATACCCTTATCCGTATCCTTGTCTTAGACTTTGGGAAATAAAGAGTACTATATTTCTCGTATAGTGTCTATATCCATATCGTATCAATATCTGTATCTTGGCATCTTAGATGACAATATTTCTCTCTTGAGCTTTGTTGAAAGCAAGGGGAGCCCCAAATCCCTGATGGAACGTTCCTTCTCTAAACCCCCAAAATGTTGATGATGGCCTCTTTAGTGCTGTCATCTACCCCACAAATGTACAATAAGCTCGTCTTTATGTTAGCTTCCAATCCAGCAAGCATACCAAACTACATTAAAGAGTCCTTTGAGGCCTTGGCATTCCTCATATCCACATGAAAGAAAACAAGTAAATAATCAGCAAAACATAGGTGAAATATAATCGAGTTAGAGCACCTATAGTGAAAAGGGATAGTCCTTCAGAATTTTCCTATCGATGATGGATTTTAAAAACTTCAATAACCTAGACAAATTCTATCATTAGTGGCAGTTATAGTTATCCTGCATAGATCACTCCGGGCACATGTTAAATATGCTGGTCTTGTTCACACTTCGAACCCTAGTCTCCAACCGCCCCAAAATGTTACCTTATTCGCAGAGATAAGCTTGCTCACTTTGGTTTGTTTCCTAATATTCTCAGCTGTGATGTTAATCATGGCAACCTTTGTTGTCAGCATTACCTTTCACAGCAGCTGAACCGCTTCCCATAGATTTAGATGAGCTCTTATTAACCCTCCAAACTTTCCTCCATAACGTTTGAGTGAGCGCGAGAGATTTTAGTATGGAGGTGGAGGAAAGTTAGAGAGATTTTAGGATTTGTGGAGAGGAGAGAGGCTATGAGGAATAACTGAGGAGTTAGACGTTTTGAGAGTTAGTTTAGGAGTTGAGAGATTTTAGTAGAGGTGGAGGAAAGTTGGAGAAACTTTAGGAGTTGAGAGGAGAGAGGTTATGGGGAAGACATTTTAGATAGGTGACGTGGCATACTCATAGTAAACTAAGTAAGAGTGCCACATCAACACGACATGGAGGAGATAGAAAGTTGATCCTCACTTCTCTGCTTTAGTATAGATATGTAAATGACAGATTAAACAGATCGAAGCCCACATTTTGAGATGTAATTTACCAACATTGATTACGAGATCCCAATGAACGAGAGGTCTGGGAGTTGTGGAGATACTAAGACAATCCTATTCGCCATTTCAATCCTCCCAACTCGCATTTTAAATGCCTAACGGCTGTTCATGGTAAACCCATTCTAGTTCAAGGAAAATAAATGAGTGAGGATAATTCTTAACCAAAAGGCCTATTGCAATAATTTACACAGCATGACTTCTGATTTGGAATATATTCTGGTATAAGTAGGGAATTACTATTTCTTGAGCACATTTTACTTCTTCCAGGACAGCAATGTTTTATCACTCCCATTTTGCTTTTGATTTATCCACTACAGTGAAAAAACATTACTGCTCTGGAAGAATTAAAATGTGCTTTGGAAATAGTAATTCCCTTTACGAACTGCTTTGATCATGGAATCATAATAGGTTTCTTGAGGGGCAAGTTGGATTTGGTGGGTCTGTATTGGGTGGCATTGCTTGGATGTGAAATGGGGAGTTGAGGAATTTCTGCTGCTGAAGCCTCTTGAAGGACTCGTTAACCAAGTAGGACGATTTCTGTAATCCTTTCATGCTTTGAAACTCAGATTCTTCCTGCACATTGAATGAAAACAAGTACTAAATAAAACAAACACGGATAGGAAAAAAGGGAAAGCATAGGAAACAAATCTTAAGAAGTTTTTTAATTGTAATGAAGGAAACAAATTATGGACTTGTAACAAAATGAAATGGTAGTCTGTCTGTGTTCTCTTATTAGCTTTTTTTATAAGTGTGCTACATGTACTATTGAAGCAATGGATATGCATGCATCCATGCATATACTCACATATGTGTGATATGTGGAAGGCAATCTCTGTATTCTTCACTCTTAACAGTTGATCGTGCTACATGTACTATTGAAGCAATGGATATGCATGCATCCATGCATATACTCACATATGTGTGATATGTGAAAGGCAATCTCTGTATTCTTCACTCTTAACAGTTGATCTATGGGCAATCTCTGTATTCTTCACTCTTAACAGTTGATCTATGGCATACATAAACATTCTATGCATTTTGAATTATAACAAATGAATGGGCATGCTTGTCAAACAAAAAAAAAGGTTAATGGTACTATATTTGTATTTTGATTTGTATATGCCCACAGGTTAGGAATGGAGCCAGTGTCCACTCAGGGCAGTGATGATGGTGGGAAGAAGGTGGCAGCCATTTGAGGTGGAATCCAGATATGGGTCAAGCCCTCAGTGACAATCTGACTGAGCAACTCGCCAAGGTGGTATTGGGTTGAAAAACTGGTGGCATACGAAACTGTGACTTCAAAGATAAGGCAAACGATTCAAGTCACTAGATTGGAGGGTTTGGATCAGCATTTTGTGTTCACTCCATTGCACTTTAGAAATTTGCAGCCTACTATAAACCTACAATGATTGAGTCCACCATTTAGTGTCGACTGCACCATTTTGCTTTGAAAATTTTGTCAATCCAAGTTTTTTGCTTTATATGTAGTCAGTGGTGGATCCAGGAAGGGGCCAGGCCCCCCTCAACTTTTGAAAACTCTGTTAAAAAAAAAATTTACTTCCTAATCTACCTGTTCCTTGGTTTGCTTTTATATATAGCCTTTGTTTTCTTTAAATCAAAACTTAATGGGTTTATCAATCAGATCGGTTCAATGTGGGTCGCCTCAATCTGATCCGATAAGCTGTGCTAGCCTACCAGAACGGGTCTGGATCAAATAGGCCCACTATTGGATCCATTATAAATCGATTCTGACCCGTTATTAACCGATCCATTGACAGCCCTACTCGTGTTTTGTCAAATTGGATTTTAGAATCTATACATTGGAACGTGCAAACTACGACTTGTCTTAGTAGCTGAAATTCGGATTTTAGGCACGAAAACTTGGGGGAAATAAGGTTATCTGGGTGACACCCCAGAGTTCTTCTCGAGAGTACCGAGTTTTCTCACCATTTGGAGGGATGACGTGGCTAAACCAGATTGTAGGATCAACTCTCTGAATTGACCACATGGACGGTTCCTTGTCCACATCATGCCAATACCCTGCCATGTATTGTACTAGTAGGTGGCCCGTGCCCACGGCACTCCTCGACAAAGCGTTTGTCAAAATTGGGTGTTAATGGCTGAGATCCACCATCCGACAAAGCTTTTGTCAAAATTAGGTGTGAGTGGCTAAGATCCACCATCCAGTTGGGGATAAGATCTCGGCCCTTCTTTATGAAGCCTATAAGAAGGGGGAGACAACTTCCCTGTTTTGTTATATAGATTCCCCCTTACAACTTGTTCTTGGACTCAGATGGCGGAACGCAGGAAGCCCATTGGGCCTGTCATCTCAGCTCAAACAAACTTGCTATTGGACTCAGATGGTGAAAAGTATGAAGTCCTTTAAATCTTTTTTTTTTTTTTTTCTGTAATCATCCTATTAATGTAACCAGAACTCATAGTTTCCACAACATATTCCTCATTTATCAAGGTCTCTAAAAATATAGAAATCTTTTAATTTATTCTAAAAAATCTATATAACAAGTGATAGTGGTTGTCTCCCCATTTATACCCCCTCTTATCGGCTTCAACCAAAAAGGGCCGAGATCTTATCTCCCATATGGATGGTTGATCTCAGCCAGTCACACCCGATTTTGGCAAACACTTTATCGGGGAGTGCCGTAGGCACGGGCCATCCACTAGTATTTTAATAAACCACAAAAATAAATAATGCATATATAAACAAAAATAATAATTATTAAAAACAAGAGTGAGTTTTATGGAAGAGATTTTTTGAAAATTCTAAAATTACGGGATTGTTTCGGATTGTTGAATATTTTATTTAAATTTTTTTTTAGCAATGTTTTGAAAACATCATAGTTTTAAAACAGTTTTTCTAGAAAATGAGGTTTTTAAACAAAAAAATGCGTTTTAAACGGGGATTTGCTAACTATGCTCTGGAGACAGGAAAATTTTTTTAGAAACCCTCCAGCAGCCTAATAGGTGTTCTACATGGATGCCTACAGCATTGTCTCAATCAATCTAGATCATGCAAAACACCGACCCACACAGTTCTTGCCGATTCAGACTGCATGATAGCAACATATCCTATGGCAAATTCGCACCAGTGGGTGCCATTTGTGTCGGCACTTGCATTGCATCTTTCATTCGAATGTGTGGGGAGGGACCATGTTCATCACTTAACTCCAGCACCATGTATTTCTTATCCTCTATTATACTTTCTTTTTCTTTTTCCTTTTTTTTATTCCATTTTCTTGTGGAACAAATTAAATTTGAGTTTTATTATTAGGTTACGATTGATCGCGCACGCTTCAAAACAAACAAACTAGTGTCACGTATACTAGGACGTTTACCTTTGAAACGCGCAACTATTGCTCTCATCACAGTGTCGTTTTTTCTCTTTTATCGTCTAATATTCGGGATGATGCATAATATTGCGACATGTGAAAAATATGCAGGCGGGGGAGATATTTAGACAACGGGTATCTAATATTTTCTTTCAACAATTAATAATGAACTTTATAACAGGAGAAAATCTAACGGGGTTGGGGGCATTACCGCTTGAAAATCTGATTAGTTATTTATAGACGTTGGATCTTTGTACCTCAAATACTACTCAAATCCCCACAGTTGAGATTAACCCATGAAAATAAGTCCAATCCAACACCTATAAATTACTAATCAGGCTGATTTTTGGTTTGTAGGTCCACTTAGGGATTGGACAAACATCCATACGGTCAGAGTCCTATAAGAGTGTGTGTTACGTGGCTCATATTTGTGTCCTGTAATAGGGGCCTGACGTTTTAGGACGGTAACTGGGAGAAAAAATTTGGTGGTCCCTGGGTCCTTCAAACTTTGAAGGTCCCTTCCCAAATTGTTTGTCGCGTGTCCCTTTTATTAACCACGCTTAACCAACTAACCAATGAGTTAACGTGGGTTGGGTTTAGGCCTTGTAGTACATGTAGACATTGTAGCAGGGGGACCTTCAAAGTTCGAAGGATCCGGGACCAGCTAATGTTTTCTCGGTAAGTGGAGCCTAAGCCCTCTTGTATTATCCTTACCAGGGAGAAATAATTGGCTGGTCCCGGCCCGGTTCCTTCAAACTTTGAAGGTCCCCGTGTCAAAATGTCAGACACGTACTTCAAGGCCTAAACCCACACCACGTTAACTCCTTCTTAGTTGGTTAAAGGTAGTTAACAAAGGGTACGTGTCAAACATTGGAGGGGGCTCTTTGGTTAAAGGTGGTTAACTAAAGGGTACGTATGGGGTGGGGGGGGGGGGGGGGGGGGAGCCTTTTTGCTCAATTTCAGTGCAAAAGACAATTTCAGTGCAAAAGAAAGCGAAAGACAAGTGAGTGCGAAAGGCAAAAGGGTCGGGCTCCGTCTACAGGTGAAAAAATGACAGGATTCTGTACAGGGACACAATATAAGTCACGTGGCACACTCTTAGAGGAATCTGACCGTATGGATGTTTGTCCAATCCCATGGAGGACTCACAAATCACAAATCATCCTGATTAGTGATTCATAGGCATTGGATCTTTGTACTTCAAATACTGCTCAAATTCCCACAGTTGAGATCAGCCCATGAAAATAAGTCCAAACCAAAGCCAATAAATCACTAATCAGGCTGATTTTTGGTTTGTAGGTCCACTTAGGGATTGGACAAACATCCATACGGTCAAATTCCTCTAAGAGTATGCCACGTGGCTTATATTGTGTCCATGTACAGAATCTTGTCATTTTTCACCTGTCAACGGAGCCCGACCCCAAGACAAAAATATAAAATGCGGGTACATAAATTTATTTTGGGGTCGTGCTAAGGGTACTCATCTTTTCTGACTCGTCTCGGGAGTCATGTCCTTTGCTGTGGATTCCAAGAATTCAACGGTGGGTGATAGTGTTGAGCTGGCATTCACTAATTGCAAAATCTCTACCACCCTTGGATTCATAAAATCCACGGCGAGAACATGACTCCAGAACAAGTCAGAAAAGACAAGTCCCTGAGCGTCAGCCTGAGCCTTAGTTTTGAGTTTGTTTAAGCTGCACCCATTTCTTACACCCCATGATAGACCCACATGGAGATCACGTTGGACAATCCAACTGCACAATGAGTTGTCTAGGGAGACTAGTCTATTCTGACATTTGGAATGTAATGAAAACTCGAATTGAATTTGAAAAATCCAGAATATCAAATTAAATCGCAGGACACCTTTTTATATAGTTGTGGTGATGATCATCATGACATGGACAACTCATTGTATTTAGATCGTCCAACATGATCTCCATTTGGGGCCTACCACCGGATACAAGAATCGGTGTAGCTCTAGACAACTCTTTACTTTTAGCATTGATGATGACAAAGATTCTTCCATTTAATTATCAAGGGTAAATTAGCTTGACCTCCCTATAAAATTGGAGATATTAGCATGGGGTCAGGTTCAACAGACACATTTTTTCACATATAATTTTGGTGAACCCCACATGGAAGATAAATCAATGGCTGTTTATTTTTGGTGAGGATGATCTCCTCACCATATAGATCACTCCACAAAAAATTAGCCCATTCTAAAATTTCTAACACCATCAAACGTGGGTTTCAAGTTAACGGTAAAAAATAGACGGTCCATAATTCTTCAACTTGTAAACCATGCTTTGAATATCAAAATGATTTGAATTTTTGTGAAGGTGATCTCCTCACCATAGAGACCATCCTCACCAAAAATCATTACATTCCAAAACTTCTAATTTATATTCACTGTCAAAGGGAAAACACAACAAAATGAAACTACTAGGGGTAATACAAATATCTCCAATTTTACAAGGGGGTCATACTAATTTATCTTTTTTATATATTCGAGCGTGGTGTGATCCTCACGTGAACATGTGCCCCATTTGGATGTTTGGCCCATTAGATTAGTCTTTTCCATGATTTAGTTTTCAACATAGTTTGCGAGCATTTTTGAATACTAAAGTCCAAAAAAGTGTGCCACGTGGCTCATATTGCGCCTCGATGACAGGGCCTTGTCATCAGAGTTTTACTCAATGAATTTGAGCAAAGGGGGACTCGCATATAGCAAATGTAAGTGGTGCGCGCCTCCACCAATTGTCGCCACAACGAGATATCGTGCAACGTGGGTGTAGGATAAAGGTTATGATGATTTGTCCTGAGCCTCTTCATCGAAGGAGTGGTCCTTATTATTCTGTTGGATCTAGAAAAGGCAATGATATTTTCACTTTGAAATGATACGTGGGCAACAATAAGGGAGAGATAAATATGTGATGCTCCCTATATTTTCTCCCATTATTAAAAAGATGATGGGATTTTCTCTGGAATTTTCTTTGGAAAGTATAATTTTGATGATGAACGTCCACGTGACTGGTAGTACGGATGTTTGGCGACCCGTATAAAAAAAAAATCAGCCTGATTAGTGATATCAAGCCTTTGGATCTTTGAACCCGAAATAATGCTCGAATTCTATAGTTAAAAAATCAACCCATGAAAACGACTCCAATCCAACACTTAGAAATCACTAAACAGGCCAATTTTTTTTATTTTTTGGTTTTTTTTTATGTAGGTACACCTAAGATTAGGTCAAAACATCCATATGGCCGGCGATCTCTAAGAGCATATCACGTGGCTCATACTGTGGATGTCCGTCATCAAAGTTCTGCTCTAAAATTGCAACTTCGTATATTTCTTATTATTACTATTCCAGGGTGTGACCCTAAGGAGAGTTGAACTCATAGCATCTCGCTTTCCGAAGTGGAGTCCTGGCCATCAGCACTCAACCCTTGGGATACATGCAGGTACAGAGCCAGGAAGGGGCCAAGTGGGACACGTGCCCTCTCCTCAACTTTGAAAATCCTTTTAAAAAGAATTTTAATTATTTCCAATTTTACTCTTATTTCAGTTATAGAGCCCCCTGAATTTTTATTTTAATTATGTTGTGCTCCCCTAGCTTTATTTTAGTTTTAGTGCCTCCACAATTTTTATTTTAGTTCTGGTTCCGCCCCTGGATACACGCAAACCAGCAGAGTTGGTGTTGAGGGGCATGAGTAAAACTTGCCCGACTAGCTACCTTACCATCCACAGAGTTGTTGGCACGTGGATTTTGCATGGATGAAGCACCACGGAGTTCTGGCACATGGCAAAAAGCACTCTGGTAGGTGTCGAGAACTCCATTGGATGGTGGTCAGGCAAGTTTTTCTCTGTTACTTACTACTAAGGTTTAAAGGAGACCGTTTTAACGGTTAAACGGACTGGGGGCGTTACCGTTAAAACAGATTAAAATGGCCAGGGGCAAAAATGAAAAAAAGGGAAAAAATAACTGAATTAAACGGATTTTAACGGAAAAAATGGCGCTGAAATTCAAATTTGAAAATTAAAAAAAAAAAAAACAGAATTTAAACGGATATAATGGCCGTCTGTTTTTCACAATTTTTTTCGAAATTTAACAGTTGTTTGAACGGTTTTAACGGCCATTAAATTCAAAAACGCTAAAACGTGTTTAAACGGTTTTAACGGAAACGGGCTTGGGGTGTTACAGTTTAAACGGCCATTTTTAAAACCATACTTACTACAGCTTTCCAATGTTAGCCAAAACAAACAGTGGGTCCCCACCCCCCACCCCCCACCCCCCACCCCACATCAGTATGTTGAAAAGATCACATGCATTCCATGGGTCCCTCCTTTTATTTGTATATAAAGATAAGAGAATCATAGTACCATAAATCTGCTTCCTAAAGCAAAACAAAAAAAGTATTGTAAATATGTACTGTCACATCCGTGCTACGGCAGTGTTACTGGGAAGTCAGCATTTTTGGGACCACGAGTTCATTTTTACGAGCAAAAGCGCTCGGTAACGCTTTGCATCCAAGATGTACTCCTACAAAACTGTTTTTTTTAAAAAAAAACAGTAATGCTAACAATGTTGTAAGGGGGTACATAGTGAATTTGTAGAGGCCCTTGCTCAACAGCACAGTTGAGCAAAAATGTTCTCCTGGAACACGACATGCACGCATATGCCTTGAGTGCAACGATAAACCTCAAGAGCACACTGCAAAACACAACTACTCCCTGGGCATTGGATGCTTTATGTCGTACCAAGTGAATACCGTCTGATCGCAATTTCACAAAGGCTCAGGCTCCGATTACCGCCCTAAGATGTCAGGCTCCCGTTACATGACACAATACGAGCTACGTGGAACGCTTTTGGAGGACTCTGACCGTATGGATGTTTGGCCAATCCCTAGGTGGATCTACAAACCAAAAATCAACTTCATTAGTGATTTCAAACCTTTGGATCTTGTACCTCAAATACTTCTCAAATTCCCACAGTTGAGATCAACCCATAAAAATAAGTCCGATCCAACACCTATAAATCACTAATCAGGCTGATTTTTTGGTTTATAGGTCCACTTAGGGATTGGCCAAACATCCATACGATCAGAGTCCTCTAAGAGTGTGCCACGTGGCTCATACTGTGTCCTGTAACCGGAGCCTGTCATATTGTCACTCCCCTCCTCCTCCCTCTTATCCTTATTATTAAGCATTTTTTGTTAAAAATATCCTAAAATTATAATTTTTCTGTAGTTTATGTCAAGGGAATCTTAGACATTTAAAACTCAAAAAAGAAAAGAAATATGGAAAATACAACCCCATGGATAACCGGACAAAAAAGTATACAATTGAGGTCATTGACCGTTCGATTCAAGAGATATTCATATTCCACGAGCTAACAACCCGTAAAAATATAATTATTGCCCCGAGTAATGATGATATCTTGATTCTAACTGTCAATGGCCTCAATCGTACATGTTTTTGTCCAGCCGAGGTAGCAATAAGAAAAAGAATATTTTTATGACCAAGCTATGAAATAATTGATCTAATCAATCCAAAACTCACAATTCACTCTCCCTCCCAAACTGCTCCTCCACGATCTAATCAATCCGTCTTCTTCTCAACCTCCACCAGGGCGGTCTCTACTATAAGGCCAATAAGATGGTCGGTCGCCTTAGACCCCAGGCGAGAGAAGGCCCCAGCCCACTAACCACATGGATGTTTAACCCACCGCTTGTTGGATATACAAACAAAAAATTAACTTGATTGGTTATCTCTAGCCATATATTTTAGTACTTTTTAGGATTTGATTCTCGCCGTTTGATTCAAACATGTTTTTTGAGTAGTAAATCCAATGGCTAGAAATCATCAATCAAGATAATTTGTGTGTTTATCCACCAATAGGTAGGCTGAACATCCACACAATCATTTGGCCCAAAAAATGATCTATGTAGGGCCGCAAGAGTCCTATGCAGCTTTTTTTTTTTTTTCTGTAACTTTTGATTATCATGAATAGTTGTTAAATAAGATTAAGATCTACTATATAGAGAGTTTAAATTTTTAATTACTACCATATATGGTAATATATTAATATAAAACGGCCTCCTATGGAGTTTTCGCCTTAGGCCTTAACTTGCATCGAGTCGACCCTGACCTACACACGTGCCTTCCATTGGTAGGTATAGAGTTTCCCTATCTGTTTGCTTCATTTGGTCAATTCCTTCATTTAACCTTATTCATCTTGCCCAACGTAGAGGGGAGGGCACCATGGGCGCTAGTTGTAGAAAACATTGGGAGAAATCTGTAGCCTTTTATATTTTCTATTATCTCTAATAAAATAAAGGGTCGGGCTCAAGGGACCCCATTTTTCTGACCCCTCTTGGTGTTCGTGTGCTCAGCCGTGGATTTCAAGAATCCAACTGTAGTTGTCATGCCAAGCTGGCACCACTTTTTGCACTTTTGGGGGTGCTGACAACCACCGTTGGATTCGTGAAATCCAGGGTTAAGCGCGATTGAACACTGAGAGGGGTCAGAAAAATAGGGTCCTTGGAGCCTGAGCCTAAAATAAAGTAAACTATCTTGTTTAGATAATATACTTTTTGTTTTGTACATTGCATTAATCCATACTCTCAGAGTCCTATAGGAGTATGCCACGTGGCTCATACTGCGCCCTGTCACAAAAGTTTTACTCTAAAAAAGACTAATAATCTAGAAATCACTAATAAGGGTTATTTTGGTATGTAGGTCCACATAGGGATTGGCTAAACATCCACACGTTCAGTGGTTTTTAAGATTGTGCCATGTGGCTCAGAATGTGAACCGCATCAAGGTTGATAACGGACAGTGCCATCAAAGATTTATTCTTGTAAGCTAAAAAATAGAAATGGGAAAATATTTGCTGGTCACGGAGACTTCAAACTTTGAAGTCTCCACCCTCGCAAAAATGCCATTTCGAGCTTAGTTAAGGGCTACTGACCTTATGGATGTTTGGGCTACCTCGTGGTGGACCTACGTACCAAAGAGCAGCTTCATCAATGATTGATAACAGTAATATTTAGAATCCAAAAAAAAAAAGCTCAAATTCAAGGGTCCAAAATCTTTTGTTAAAATGCTAAATCCAATGGCTATAGATCATTACTTATACTTATTTTTGATCTGTAGATTCGTCAAGAGGTGGACCAAATATCCATAAGGTAAGTGGGCCCTAAAAAGCATGGTTTAACAAACAGCCGTTATAACAAAAATAATGGCCATTATAACAGATTCGGACCTCCCCCATTACGTTATGCCCCGTTAAAATGCCCAGAAAATAATGCTCGTTATTTTCGTTATAACGACCGTTAATTTCTAGAAAAAACGGCCATTATTTCCGTTATTTTTCAGTTATTTTCTGTTTTTGAAAATTTGAAATTCAAATTTCGAATTTCAAAATTTGAATTCCAGCGCCATTTTTTTCCTTTTTAGCCCCTGAGCATTACAAATCCCTTAGAACAGAAAAACGGTAACACCCCCAGTATGTTATACCGTTATAATGCACCTTTTAAACCTTGCTAAAAAGTAATCCCATGTCGTTTTGGAGGGGGACTTCAATTAAACACCGGCGTAGCCTTTTTTGACAGGCTCCCGGGACAGGCCTTGTCGGGCGTGGATCCCAAGAACCCAATGGGGATTCGTTTTGAGTAAACCTTCATCACTCACATCATGTTGTGAGCGAAGCCGAACACAGCCCACAATACAAGCCATGTGGCACACTCTTAATGGATGCTGACTGTATAGATGTTTGGCTAATCAGTAGGTGGGCCTACAAACCAAAAAATAAACCTGATCAGTTATTTCTAAGCATTGGATTGAAGTTACTTTCATGGGTTGATTTTAGCCATAGGGATTTTAGCATTATTGAGCGTTATTTGGGTGCAAAGATCCAAAGGTTGTAAATCACTAATCAGGCTGATTGTTGGTTTGCAAGTCTACCAAGGGACTGGTCAAACATCCATACGGTCAGCACCCTCTAAGAGTGCGCCACGTGGTTCATATTGTGGGCTGTGATTGGCTTTGCTCACAGCACGGTGTGAGCGGAGGTTTAGTCATTTGTTTTGGCAAAAAGTGAATGCGAGGGGAGCCTGAGCCATCAAACACGGGCTCCACCAGAGAAGGAAAGATTAGTACGTGACTTTACAGAGTACTTGCATCGAGACAATTGGTTGACCCAACGTGACGAACAACCCTTAAAGTTTTTCCCTAGTTCGGGTTGACCCATTCAGCCCTTGGGTTTGGATCAAATTCACAATGTTGGGTTGAACTTTGAGCAGAGCTCGACACTGCCAACCTGATATGCAGGTAACCTCTCTTAACCCGTAAACAGCTCGACTAGAACCACCCTTCCCGTTTGGTACAGCGAATCTCCTATATTGGAGTTCAAAAATGTGCACCACCATTATCACATGATATTTCATGAAATGGAGGAGTGCTACTGTCATGTATTCTACACCAGTGGTAATCCCCTATTTTTATAGGGTCGCCGCTGCCATCTGGGCCCACTGACCCTATGGATGTAATAGGATGTTTAACCCACCCCCATTGGTAGGCATTCATACAAAAAATCAACATGTTTGATGAATTTTAGCCATTGGTTTAAAAATCGGCCATTAACTTTTCTTCTTTTCCGTTATAATGAAAATAACAACCATTATTTTCTGGAACAAATTGTGAAAAAAAAAATTGCCATTGTTTTTCAGTTTTTTTCCATTATTTTTTGTTGTTGAAAATTTGAAATTCGAATTTAAATTTCAGCGCTACTTTTCCGTTTTCCATTTTTCAGAGCCCTATAAGAGAGTGCCACATGGCTAGTATTGTGGGCTGTGATTGGCTTTGCTCACATCATGCTGTGAGCGAGGGTTTACTCCACCCCCAGTACGTTATTCCGTTATAACGGCCCCTTTTAAATCTTGCTAAAAAGTACTCCATGTCGTTTTGGAGAGGGGACTTCAATTATATACGGAATAGATTCTGGCCCTGCCTTTTTGATAGGCTCCTAGGACAAGTCTTGTCGGGCATGGATTCTGAGAATCTAGTGACGATTTGTTTTGGCAAAAAGTGAATGCAGAGGAGCCCGAGCCATCAAACACGGGTTTCACGAGAGAAGGAAAGATTAATACGTGACTTTCCAGAGTACTTGCATCGATTATTGGAATCAAGTACGGTCCATAAAAAATTATGGGGTTTGGTTGATGTCGCAATTGGTTGACCCAACGTGACGAACAACCCTTCAAATTTTTCCTTAGTTGGGGTAGTTGACCTATTCAGCCCTTATAGGTTTTGGATCAAGTTCACAATGTTGGGTTGAGCTTTGAGCAGAGCTCGACATTGCCAACCTGATATGCAGGTAACCTCTCTTGGCCCGTAAACAGCTCGACTAGAACAACCCTTCCTTTCCTTTTGGTACAGCGAATCTCCTAGGTTGGAGTTAAGAAATGTGCACCACCTTTATCACATGCATATGATAATTCATGAAATCGAGCGGTGCTACTGCCAATTCGCAGGAAATCTCTTTTTTTTTTTTTTTTTTGGTAGTTAAGCCTGTTTTTAAAGAGATCATTAACTCGGTGAAGGAGAGTTTTGAACCCAGGTCTATGGTATCATCACCCACAAACTTTACCAACTGAACAGGTTGGCACCTATTTTTATACAGCAGTGGTAATCCCCTATTTTTATAGGGTCACTGTTGCCATCTGGGCCCACTGACCGGATGGATGTTTAGCCCACCCCTTGGATTTATAACAGATTTTAAATGCCAAATCCGAATTGTACTCTGAAACAAGGTTTAAAAATTATAATGGTATAAGGGACTGGGAGGTGTTACTGTTAAAACCTAAAATGAATTGTAACAGAAGGGCAAAAATGAAAAAAATAGAATTTAATAGAATTTAACAGAGAAAACAGGAAAAAGAGGAAACATAGCGCTGAAATACTGTTAAAACTGTTAAACGGCTAGAATCACGTCGTAAAAAGTACTATACTCTAATGGCTAGAGATCACCCATCAAGTTGATTTCTTGGTGTGCTACGCATCGATTTGGTCAGTTTTAAGAGAGCAGCAGTCAATAAAAAATTTGTTAAAGCTCACGCCTTTGGCGTAAGGTTTACCTCGTTACATCATTTCTCAAAAAAAAAAAAAAAAAACAAACGAAAAAGATGTAACCAGGTATGCCTGAAACTTCCAAGAAGCGGCATTTTTGGTAGTCACCACTGCCATCTGGGCCCACTGACTTTATGGATGTTTATCCCACCCCTTGATGGACATACAGACCAAAAACCACTTTGATTAGTAATTTATAACCATTAGATTTTAACACTTTTAAGCACTTTATAAGGTGTTCTTGTATCCGTTTAATGCAACCATTTTTTGAGTACTAAAACCAATGGCTAAAAATTATTAAACAAGCTGATTTTTTGTATAAATGTCTGTTAAGGGGTCGGCTAAACATCCATGCAGTCAGTGGGCCTAAATGGCAGTGGTGACTACCAAAACTGCGGCTTCCGCAAATGAAAAGATCTCAGGTATACCTTATTACATCACGACCCAAAAAAAAATGAAACATTTGAGTCATTTAAGACTTCTCGTACACCACAGAAAACCACGCTACAGTTTGGACCTTAAGGTGGACGTTCTCCTGAGGCTGACACCTAACTACACTTTCTTCTTGTTTTTTTAATTTCTTAGAGCGAATTATCACTTTCTGTTTCTTTCTATAGAGAAAATCTTTGACGAATGACTGTATGGATGTCCGTTGCTAATTTTGACGGACCACATTAAGAGTCACGTTTGAGAGTATTAGAGACGAATGACTGTATGGATGTCTGGCCCATTCCTAAATGAATCTACATATCAAAAACAAGTTGACTAGTGATTTCTAACCTTTGGATCCAAGTACCCGAAATAATATTCGAATCCACGGTTAAACATTAACCCATGAAGAAGGCTCTAATCCAATGGTTATAAATCACTAATCAAGATTAGTTTTAGTCTGTAGATCCATCTAAGAATGGGCTAAGCATCAATACGGTCAGTAGTCTCTAAAAGTATGCTACGTGTCTCATACTCTGGCCCGTCATCAACGTTAACGACTCACACCGTCATCAAATATTTACTCCTTTCTATGCTCTGCATACCCTCTTAAGAAGTATAAGGATGATGAATCTCTGATTCGAAAGACATACAGTTTTTATCTCCTTCGTATCTCCGAGAGAAAGAGAGAGAGAGAAACTGAGAGATGATTCATCAGTTGCAGAGCACGCGTTCATGGAGCTCGCCTCGAATTTCAAGGTTCAACAGGAGTTCTTCCAAGAGGTGTGATCTTCTTCTCTTCTTCTTCTTCTTCGTCGTCGTTGTTGAGAAGCTTAGTTCAATTTATTTGAATTCTGTTTGTTTGAGTTGAATGAGGTGGAAGTTACAGCATTGTAAGGATTATTCAGATTACTGTTCTTTGTTTTCGGTCTGAGTGTTTCGAATTGTAGAAATTTAACGTTTTTTTTTTCTTACATTACGGGACGGTTTGGTTGATTTGGTGGAATTCAGAATGCTCTGATACTTACCGAGTCCTAATCTGTTAATAAAAAGAATGGATTCTTGTTAGCTAGTGTTACATTTGATTCAAGATGAACTTTGTACTATGGGCCTTTGAAACCTTGAAAGTTGATTGTTTGCAGAGACTGGTATGAATCGATTTCAAGCGATTGAATAATTGTTGAAATGTAGTTGTTTGCACTTTTTTTTTTGATTTTCGAACGGGAAATACGTTTTAGAGTGCTACTGAATTGGATTACTGCACATAGACCCTTATTCAAGTCATTCTGGGATTGGGAAGTGCTCTCTGAGCAGTTCTTGGTATCGATTTTTTGACATCAGCGGACATTGTAAAAGTACAGAAGTATTTAACACATATGATGTATGACCCAATGCACATTTCACGTTAGCAAACATGTCTTTGATGAAGAAAACTCAAAAGAAGGGGAAATGTAAAACTAGGAAAACATACATCAAAAATAATAAAAAAGGTGACCCTGGTTGAGGCTTCAAATGGTTGAAGGAGGTATGCTATTGTTTTTGTTGTGCAATCTATGTTGGAATTGGATAAAGCTCTCATAGGTCAGTGGAGCTTTATTTTCAAGTTTCAACCGACCACCTCTTTCTCATATGACCGGGCACTCCCTTCTTTCTCACTGACCTCACTTCAACCGACCTCCTATATTAGAATAGGAGAGGAGAGAAAAGAAATGAAGGAGAAGATAAAAGAGATGAAAAGAGACGCACAAAGGATGGGCACCGGTGGCTGTGACGATGGACAGCCTAATTTGGCAGAGGAGCCTCTCGTCGGTCTGACTGTCTAATATGTGACTGCACTCTCTTGTCAATTGGAACAACCTGGCAGGGTTGGTAATCAAAATACGGTTGCTTCACTGTGGCTGTTTACACTTTTTTTGTGACGGTTTCACCGTTAAAGTGTCATTACTGTTGGCTATTTCAGTTGGGGTTTAGGAAGGTGCCTTTGGCAATGCCATTGCTTGCTTTGTTTGTGGCAGACATGGCTCCTCAACATTGTCTTCTCTGTGCTTGTGTGTAGATAAAAGAAAGAAGACAAAAGAGGAAATAAAGAAAGAGAGATAGAAATCTCACTTGGGCCTATATAGGCTTATAAGCTCAATAGGACCATGACCCACACAAGCCCATTTGGAAGCCTTGTCCGATTTGGTACAGATGTCGGTCCACAAAGCAAATTCGTTGAAGCCCGTTAGAGAGAAAGTGTATAGATCTTCTTGCTCTCTTTATCCAAAATACAAACCTTCATGCTCCCTTTATCCAGATTCTGGCGTTTCTTCTCTCTTTATCCAGAATTGTATAATCTAGCATTTCCACTAGTTTGGATTTGTGAATCTGTCAACTGGCATTCCAAATCTTTCTTTCTATTGTTTCAGAATTGAAATCTAGTTGTGACTAGTTCACTAATCTATGATTCTATATTAGTCTAGTTTGACAGATCCATTTGTGAGCTAATTAGGAAATGAATTATCTTCGTGCATGTCGGACAAATATTCTTATCAATGTTATGAGAGCTTAAAAGAGATCAGTTAATCCTATTTGGATTATAAGTGCTAATTCTGTATTGTGAACTCAAAAGAGACAGGCAACTATATGCTTGTAGTGTGAGGCAGAGACTCATCTTTATGTATTTGTGTTCATTATAACATGGAGTTAATAGATTACTGTTAGTGTGTGCAGCAGGGGTTTATCCCTACAGATCTTGAGTTCAAGGGAACACGGAATGTTGCTCTTAATCAACAAGAGATTCGGATAATCCAGACTGCGTGAGACTATCAAGAGAATTTACCTTGGACTAGTTTTGAGACTCAAACTAAATATGTTCTGGGCGTTTAATACAGGACGTTAGGTGCTTCGTCTTTTCCATGTACTGCAAGCACAGAAGAAGATTGGATCAAGTCTAAGCTTGGTTGAATCCCGGGTCTAGAGTTGCCATAATCCCTTGCACAAGTGGGAGGCTTTGATTATCTTCAAGAAGCGTTTATGCACTTTCAAACGTTGACTCGAGATTAATTAATTAAATTAATAACAGCCATTTTATTGTGTAAGGAAATTCGCCAATTTCCAACTTTCTAGGTTTCCAATGCCCAAAAATGTAAAATTTCTCCTTCCCAGCTTGAAAACCCAAAAGAATGCATGAAGAATGGAATATTATGGATCGTCTCTAGATGAAACTTGAGTCACATGCTGCCACTGGTTGAGCTTGGTTTCACTTAGCTGTATTTTGGTTTGTCTAGAAACTGTGTCGACTTTGCCAAGTCTTTTGATTCGGATGAGTTTCTTGCTACATCTCCACAATTTGTTGCTGTATTTATGGGATCTGTTTAGGGGAAGCCTAAGATTGAGTGGTGTTACTGGTCTTATTTGCAATAGTGTTGTGTAGTGGTGATACTGGGATTTCTTTATAAGGTTATGTTGGATATTAATGTACTTCATCAAAGGTTTAACCAGTCTGATCCCGTTGTTCTGGACTGTGTAGGGCCCACATTTTTGGCCTCGCTTTTTCAGGTTTTGTCCTTAGTTGGCTTTTTGAAAAGAGGTTGCAACATAGAACCGATTCTTCTAGGTTAGGATTGGGCTAGACCTGAAAGCATGAGCTTTCCAAACAGGTCCTAAGTGTCCTAGCTTGCTGTGTTTACAGTCATCCTACTGTATGAAACCCAATTCAGATACATTAATAGACTTGTACTGGTTTCCTCATTTATCTCAACTATCAATTACATCGTGGCGGAAAGTAATGAGCTGGTCTGATGGAATTACAGATCCTCTTTATGCATATAGTAGTACACCTGTTAACATACTGATCCAAGTTTTAGTCGTTTTATGCACTCAGATTTATGATTATCAAGATATATTGTATCAAATTAATGGAAAGTATAATGCTGAACATATTTACAAATACTTAAAAACTTAAAAAAAAATATAGTAGCTATGTACCATGGATTACATGTTCATAAATAATCTTATGCATATTATTTAAGAAATATAATTTCATCAAGATGAATATGGTTTTTCCTTACCAGGTGCATTGATCTTGTCATTACAAATATCAGAATCATCCTTGCTCTTTTTCATTAACATGGAAATCTTGTAGTTTGACAATCAGTGCTCATTTAACCTCGCAATACATGGTATGCTTGATCTGTTTTTATTTGTTTGCTAAGTATATTGATTTGGAAGAAGGGTAGTTTATTTTGGAAGTTCGATGTACAACTCTAGGTCCTGAATTTCATTGGAGCATTATAGCTTTAAATGTTCATTCTCAAGATATGTTCCTTTTCAGAAATTTCGTGCCTTTCCAGTATTGGTGGATCCAATCTCCAGCATTTCATGCTCATTCTTTTTTGATACATAATGGGGGTGAGTTTCAAACTTTCTCCCTAGAAAACTTCGAATGAGTACCTTTATTTAGTAGCACTCCATGCTTAAAAGCATAGTACGTACAGTTTATTGGACTACTAAGCTTGTTTCGTGACATGAAGTTTGATAATTTTGGCAATATAAATCTAAGTAATGAGTTTCTAAATTCTAGATAAGGCATTAATCAGAAATTTTTTCAAAAGTCATTTATGTACTGGAGACTGCCTTCAATTTAGAAAGGAAAATTTATAAAAATTATGTCTTAAGTAATCAATGTTGTTGGTAAAAAAATAATGACAAGAGGATTGAACTGTGGATATCTACATTGAGAAGAGTTCTTTAGAGTTTACATAGACAGTCCTTTGTGTTGTTATATTATTTGTTTACTGTTTTGGGTAGGGATACCATGTCCATTTACTTTTGACCTTTTTATTGGTTGTGCTTATAATATCCTTAATTGAAGTATCACAATTTATTCATTTCTGGTGGGTCTAATACTTACTGTTTCACATGGCATTTGAGAATTATATGTTGGTCTTATGAAACCTGAGGTTCTCTATGCATAACATACTAGTCCTTATATGGTAGTGTAGCAGCACAAAAACATTGGTAGACGTTGTTCTTTAATTCTTTCACATCATTATGATGAACTGCAATTATTTCTTTCCAGGAAAATGGGAGGCCAATTCTCAAAGAACATGGAATAAGACAGGTACTCCTGTATCTTCTGATGTTTTGGATGCCAGATGCTTTAAGAAGGACCAGGAAAATTTTCCTAAGGAGGTGAGCATTGCACTCGTGACACAAAAAAATTCTAAAATAGGACATCTTTTATGGATCTCTCAAAATGTATACTGCTTTTCACTTCCAAATAAGAATTGAGTTTTATGATTTATTACCCATTTTCGTTCTGCAGATTTTATATACTGTATTTTTGTATAGAAATTTAAAATAAATTTGTTTATAGACAATCTTTGCATTAGTAAATTTCTATTGCTTTGTTTAGCATTTTTACTTGCCTACCTGATTATTTTGTTCAAGAAATTGCAGTATTAAGTATTAACTGATATTGTAATCATAACACAGAAGTTTCTGTATTTACTCCTAGGAGATTGAATATATGAAGTAGCCATCTGGTTCATTGTTGACTTAACCAATAATGCGTTGCACATCTGTGTTTGTGCTTTCTTGAGAGAAAACTTCAGCCATCCCTATCATCAACTATGGTAAGGTTTATACACATGGACTTTAGACATGCTAAAAATACAACTGAAAACAAACTATCACAATACAATCACACCAAAATAATCAAACTAAATGTATATACCTATAAGATATAACATATACATTAACACCCATAGTCTCCAACTGGCTGAAGATAGCGTGTTGGGTTCGAGGCTCTCTATCAGTGGATGGAAGCTTGACATGAAGTTACAACTGTGTGTCAACAAGCGTTGCATCAGTCAAATCAACATGATCAAGAAAGTCAGATGTATGCACTATTGTGACAATAAAAAGTGACAGAAAGAGTATGTAACGTCAGGACCAGAAGATAACAAAGATGACCAATGTCCATTTTAAATTGCATATGGAGTAGGCCTTCTGTCTAAATCTGATCTCTATTATTGCCAGCAATGAGTAATTAATGACCATATTGTCATGTAATGCAATACTCAAGAGAATGACAAGACCACAATCAAAGGGGGGAGCAAACATGCCGTGATAATATTTTTCTAATAGGTCATCATCACCTTATCTCAACTATTTGGGGTTGGGCAAAAGGAATTCTATTTGAAGGTGTGTATCTTCAAATATATTCTTACACCTCAATCCATATCATTTTTGGCTTTCCTCTTGCCCTTTTGGAGTCTTCAACCTGCACCAAAATCACTCTTTCTCATTGGTGACGTCATTGGTCCTTGTTGTACATGCCCAAACAATTTACATCGACTTTCCTTTATTTTATCCCTTAGGGCTACTCCTAGACTCCCTTGGATACGTTCACTTATGATTTTGGGTTTCCTAGTCCTTCTATTCATCCATCTCAACATTCTCATCTTTTCGAACTCATTTTATGAACACGATTTTTAATTGCCCAACGTTTTGCTCCATAGAGCATATCTGGTCTTATTGCCATCTTGTAAACTTTTCAATTAGTACGATCGGTATGCTCTTGTCACATAACAATCTGGAAGTGCATCTCCATTTTAGCCACCCAGTTCTAATTCCATGGAAAACACATTCTTCAATCTTGCCCTCTTTATGGATAGTAACGCGTAAACATAATAAGTAAAGTGTAAATATACATTCATAGAAAGGAGATGACCCCCATATATACATGCCACAATACAAAAAGCTGATGGTCGAGCAGCTCAAAAGAAAACAAACTAATAGAAATTGTTTCCATGGATCATACTTGTGTATATGTAGAAGAAGTTGTCAACACTAATCCCTTCAAAATCTTTGAGAATGGAGATAAAGAAGCTTGAATCTTCTCAACCACTGATTCAGCCATACCATAGTTATCTTCATAAATACGATGAAAAGAATTCCTTTCAAATACACCAACATAGAGCAAAAAGAACCATCCTCCACAAAAAATTTCCACTAGTGCTGAAAGCATCAGTTGACCCACCTATAAAATGCTTGACAAGACTCTTAATGGGAATTTGATGAATAATGGAAAGCTCAATAATTCAACATGGCATGATCCTTCTCTAAACAAGTAAAAACATTTGGCAGAAATAACGAAGATAAACTTCTCAAATAGAGATTAAGGAACTTGTATCAATCACTCTCCCATTCCGATTCTGGAGAGTTGGAATTTGTTCCACTGAATGGGGACTCAACCAAGAGGTTATTTATCTCACGTATGTAATTATCTTATTGGTCTATAAAACTTTGCATAAGAGCACTTTCGGTTTCGGGACCTGGATCGTCAAAGGTTGAGATTGAGTTGATTTGAGCGAGTCAACTAGGTCTTGGGATTGTCTTGGCGAAGACAATTAGAAGAAAGACCAAGTCACATAAGGATCATGACTCAAATCATGACCGAGAGCGAATTGACATGGATGTCAACTTGGTCTTGGCCAAGACTTGACATGATTAGTGGATGATGAGGGCTAGGGAGTAAATACATTCTTCAAATCCAATTAGAAGCCACTGATGAATAACACAACATTAACGAGAGGGTGAATGGTCAAAGGAAATATGACTCCATATTCTCATTCCAAATTTTTTAACAAATTCCAACTACGATCCAAATCAGAAAATCCTTACTCGTCGTATTTGCAATGATAGGCATGAGCTACGAATCCCAGTAGGGAAAATACCCTCCCACGATCCCATGTATAGATTGAAAACACAAAACACGGTGTAATATGAATCATGTCATGCACACATATGTATACTAATGCATATGGAATGATGAACACCCTTCTAGGGTTCGTATGCTTTAGGGTCTATCCACCCACAGAGTTACATCCTGATGCATTTAGGGCCTTGCACCCACAGATACTCACATCTATTTCTGGGGTCTTTCACCATAGGGTTCCGTTGAACCCTCCTTAATCATCTTCTCGGAGTACATCTGCTACATCCATCCATGACCAAATCCGTGCATGTATGAATGTGTATGAAAATGATGGCATACAATTTCATAGCATGGTACTAACCTATCATCTCAACTATCATGCTTGTAGCCATAACAACAATTCATATTTGAGAAATATTGCAGTAAATCATCATCATATTACTCTTTGATCAATTATAGTAAATGAACGAAGAACAATCACCCATCTTCATGATTCCAATAATATCAGTTTAAAGAATATAGCGTCATAATGATATGTCAATAATTCTAACAAAAATACAAACAAATACTTCATAGAGAGAAGGCATATAGGTATTCATATCATAGGAAAACATGATTCATGCACAGAAAAACAAGGGGAGATTAACCTACCTGAAATTCTTGATCTCCTTTCTTCTCTTTCTCTCTTTCCTTCTTTTTCTGGAACCAATTTGGATCTCTCAAGGAGAATCAATCAGGCCTTTTCCGGAGCATTTCCGAGCTTGAAGATCTTCTCTATGAGGATGGGATGGTTTTGGTTCCCTTTCTGGAGCAAGGGTTTCTCCCACTCAAAGGGGGTTTTACAATTAATAAAAATCTGGGGTTTTACAACAACCACTCAAAGGGGGACATGTTAGAAATAAAAAAAAATAAATATATATAATTAATAAGGTGAATGTTAGGATTGCTTATTCGGTTCTTCCGAGGATCGGCAAGGAATAGAGGTAAAAAGAAAAATGAGTGGTCTCAAGTTGGTGATCATGCTTTCTCCAGTGACATTCCCTTTGAGGTGTATAGGGACATGAGCCTTGAGCCCTGAGAAATGCCATGAGAGGCAAGCACGTCATGGAAGGAAGAGTAAAATATTCAGCTCTGAATGCAAACATAAGATGTCTAGGATGCAAAAACTGTTCACAAGATCGAATAGACAAATACTTTATTGGAGATCAATCTAGTTGCAGCAGAAAAATCAACAAGTATAGAAAATAAGGGAGAGATGTACATTGTTGTGATCAAGGTTTAAAATATTGGTATCATAGTCTGTATCGGTAACCTGAATGAAAGTGATACATATTGATTCTATTCTTTATTGTTATGTAGGAAAAACTTTTGATACACTTTGGATACGCATCTATACATTACACTAAACTTTGTTTGATGCCTAATGATTAAGGCAATTATACTACCCTATAGCCACGTATACTAAAATGAAATATACTTTTTTTCAATACACTTAACTGTCTTTAATGCTTTGAGAAGTTCTCCAATCGTTACTTTTGCAAATAGGCATTTAGCTCAAAATGCCTAGCCATGTCAATAAGCTACTCCAATCATTGGATAGGCATTTTGAGAATTAATGCACCATGGCAAAGATGTAAAATGGCACACCCGTAAATATCTGAGAAAACCAAAGCAAATAGTCAACTAAAAAAGGTGAAAAGAGCCGTCGAAGTGTAAAATAGTAGATTAACTTTGAGAATTAATGCATCATGGCAAAGGTGTAAAATGGCAGACCTGTAAATATCTGACAAAACCAAAACAAATAGTCAAATGAAAAAGGTAATCATTACATTTTGGATAGTGAACAACGGAGTGTTTGATTTGGCGAGCTCCTGTAGCAAAAATCGGCAAAATAGCATTTTTGCCTGACGATTAGAGAAGGTCATTAGGCAGAAATGCAATTTTGCTGAACGATTGGAGATGCTTTGACAAGCTAAAAATATGATGTTTAGAGCATCAATAGTACCTTTACAACACATTTACTAAGTTTTTGATAAGTAGGAATTTTTTAATTAACTTAGGATATTTATTAACTTAAATAATTTTTTAAATAAAAATAGGTAAGAGCATTATTGATACTTAAATTAATATATCATTTTATGATACATTATGATATGGGTATGATACATAGGGAATTGGTATCCTCAAATTACAATACTTACATCACAATACATGTCAATACTTCAAACCATGGATGTAACAACTCACAGCAAAATAAAACCCAACAAGCTTAAGCTTTATGGTCAAACCGGACCCTCCTACTAATTGAACCTTCTAACTACTAAGTGGAAACCCAAATCGAAAGTATGGTATTCATGAAGTTTATTGTACATGTCTCATTAAAATGGTGTTTTAGCACCATTCAGTGTGCTTTTTTGTACTTGCGTGCTGTGCCTAATTATAGTTTATACTTTAATTGTCTACTTGTATGGGAACTCATACACGCATAGTGACTTATACACATGATACCAGTAATTTGGTCACATTTTAAATTGGTTGTATTGACTTAAATTTATTCCTTTTTCATTAGGAAGACAAATCTATATAGAAATGGTTTTGATCTATGTTATGCTACCAGGAACAAGAATTCGTACTTCATATAACTGATAGCCTTTTCTAAGTTATTCAGCAGCATATGCAGGGCCACCAATCTGAACTCGTTATGGGATCTATATCATCTTATTTCTTATTCGGATTGACAAGGTTAAATTCCATTCATGCATTGATGAAGACAGTTCTAAACTTACTTCCCAATGTGCTTCGAGCTTTTGAGGCAACAAGCTCGCCTTTTGCTTGTATATCCAATTCCATGAATAAACCTGTACCTCTTAAATTGGATGTATCCTTGCCATCATTTCAAGATATTAGATGGAGCTTAGCACGGTTACTTTATCTATTCAACATGCAACTTGAGAGAAATGTCGCCACGTAAGTATATATGCAGTTCATTATAGTTTTGAGAGTGTGCAATTTCGACTGGCTTACCTATTGTAGTTTTTATGTGATTAACTGCCGGTGTATCAACATGGCGTCATTTTGTTTAAATTAAGTGGCAGTTATTTAAAGGGAGACTTTCCTTTCTGTACCTTCTATACTTGTTCTTGAAAGTAAAGTCTGTAAAGATGTCACGGTGTATGACTTTACCATATTTTGAAATGAAATGAAGCATAGCCGCCAGGTTTCCTCCATATTTGGGTCACGAATGTTGTCTTTTATTATTTTATCATAATTTTCTGATGTGTAAGAGCTCATCATTATTGGGATATGAATAGTTACTTATGGACCAAATTAAAACTTCAGTAATCAGATTAATGCTTGATAAATGATTGGTATTATGGAAATTTTATTAGAAAGAGAAAAAATAGTTAATAGTTAGGGGATATCATCCCGAATGTATAAAAATGTCAAGGAGCACCTTATTTAGAGGGTAGGTATACTTTTGCATTAACACTCCTCAATATGGCCATACAAAATATCTGTTCCTATCTATTCACAATATCCCTGAAATAGTCTAGTGTATTGCCAATCTCCAAGGTGCAATGTTTTGCCAACTGCCCACATCAAATCTCATTCATTAGTGATTGGACCCTTAAAATTACCCTCATAGAGCTTGAGATCTTCAAGAAGAGCTAGTGATTCAGCTTCATGAGTTGAATTGGCCAATGTGGCTGCAAAAGAGGGAGGAAGATTCTTCAATTCACCCTTCCTCATTAATTTTTCCAACTCATCTTGAATTTGGGCAACTTGGTTACTGTGTCCTTTGTCTTTAGAGGTAGTAGCCTGATTAGCCCAGGCTGGTTTCCCATGCATATTCCATCAAAACTCAACAGTGTGATTGGTCAGGCCACAATGCGTACAACTCTGGTTACCATGTCCTCTACCTCGGCCTCCCCCTGAATCTCTACAACCACGAAAAGATCTACATCTACCACCTCAACTCCCATGGTGATCACCACGACCACCACCCCAGTTACTATCTCCACGGCCAGATGGGACAACTAAAGCAGATTTCTTCCCTTCATCAGTAGTGGGGGCAATAAGTGCAACTCTTTGCAATCGTGAATAGATTTAAAGAAGGAAGTTCACGACTTCCTAAAATCTGAGATCGAACAGGTTCATAAGCTTTAAACCAGATAGGAATTTGGGTATTCTAAATTCCTTATGTTGTCTCCTCATTGTTTCAATATTTATAGTCAAAGGTTGATACACATTTAACTCTTCCCTACATACCATGCAGTTGTGAATAATATTCTCCCAATGATATGTCTCCTTTTTGAAGAGAAAATCTGTTGGAACAGTTCATAAGTATGGGATATGTTTTTTTAGCTGAGTACATGTGCCGTTGAGTATCCCACCATACAGCATATCTATGGCCTACGATTGGATCAAACAGCAACCCTCAGTAGATCTAAGGCACCAAACGATTTGCTCGAACACTTTTAGAAAACTTCCGACACCATACAATCTGTCCTTGTTTGATTTTCCAGAACATAAACAATCAACAACTTCGAGAAAACAATCTCTCAACACAATTTACTTGATTTCCATCAATTACTCCATTAAACTTCAAGAGAAACATGTCATATCCTCTTCGTTTCTTGACATAAAGAGGGGTGTCACATCACTTTGCCACAAAGAACACATCATGGGTTCATAATCCCATAAAAGAAAAAGGAACACACCCTAAATCAAATTAGGATTTGAGAGTGAATAGTACCCATAAATAGTAACATGAGAATAGTACCCCATGAATAGTAATATAGGAATAGTACCCGTGAAAGAAGATGAAGGAAATAGATGAAATGAAACCCTAGTAATTATAGCTCTGATACCATGTGTGGTTTCTAGGGGTTTCAATGAAAGAAGAAGAAAAAAAGGAGAAAGAAGAGGGAAGAGAGAAGAGAATAGAAGAGAAAAGAGAACAAAGAGAGTGGGATAGTTGTTGTTTAGCCCACACGCCCATATTTTATTAATAGGTATTTTGAATATTTACGATTAGGTCCCCAAAGTATCAGAAAAATTACAAAAACACCCTGAACCTCATTTGGACCAGAAAATAAGACATCTTCTAACTGTTAGGATAATTAGGATCACAGGTTGAGCATATGTCAGAACTTTTAAGGTCTACTGATTTGGAGAAGAAAGAGAGGAGTGATTTGGGTCTCTCCTTTTTTTGATAAACAATTCATGTCAATATAACAGCATGCATGGTTTAGGATTTAAGTGAATGCCACAAGAAAAACCTCTCTCAAATCGACAATAGTTCGAGCATTCTTAGCGAAAAGTCGCAATGTACAAAAAGATGAACAAAAACACTAACATAATTAAGTTTGGTAAAATACAATGAACTTGAATCTATTATAATTTTTACGTGATTCATTTCAAATCATGGGACTTTAACATCTTTTGTTATAACAATAGCTGGCAGTATATTATAAACTAAATAAAACTAATTTCCTCTTTAATCTTAAAAATATGCTATTCTAAAGATGTGTTTCGTTTTAAAATATTATCTGGTGTTAGTGTTTATGGGTGTCATTTCCCATTTTTAATAAGTCATGTTCTGGATTAACTTCGTACATGTGTGTACTGCATGAATATTCACATGAAATTTGCATGCAGTCTCTATTTTTTTTCACCTGAATAATTTTTCATGGGTATTTTATAGGTTCTTTATAGTGCTCCTTGTAGCATGCTTCTCATTTGTCATCATTGGAGGTTTTATATTTTTCAAGTTCAGGTAACCTACAATCTTTTACTTGTTAGACAATAATTGTGATGCAGCTATATTTTGGAATTCAGTACATTTTGAACTGTATGATGTACTACACCATGTGTAGTTATACTTTCAGAATCTCCTTTAATGTAAGCTGCATATTCTATTTCATTACCATCAGTAAGGTAGCTAAAACGGACCATAACTAGCATACATATACTTAGAAAGGTAATTACTATTTTCAGAGCACATTTACTTCTTCCAGAGTAGATATTGCTTGATCCACTATAGTGGAAAAGTGTAGGTGCCGTGAAGAAGCAAAATGCTCTGGAAATAGTAATTCCCTAAAAAACCCAAAATTCATAATTCCATTTCATTTCAAACATAGGAGTTCAATTGTTTCAATTGTTTACTGAAACAAGTTCCTTGGCCTAATCCATAGTCACAAATCTCAATCTCTGGAATTTTCAGCAAGGGAGATTAAGAGAGCTTATTTTCTTCACTTTCTTGGGGTTTAAGCAGGATAATAAACTAAAAAAAAAGTTAATGAAAATAAACATTAAAATTAATAACCTTAAGTATCTTATTGATGAAATTATAGACATCAAATCTCGTTAGGTTTTTCACAAGATATTTTCCAATGAAATTAAGAAACAATTTCTTGTGAAATATTTAATTGTTAGGGGGAAATTAAAACTTTTATTGTTTTGTTTTGAAGATATTAGAAAAATATTGGAGATTTTTTGGAAACGTTAAGAGATATTTGTAGAAAAGGTTTAATTTATCCATACACCTTTGGCCTATTTATGTTATCTGCAAGGAAATAAATTTCGGTTTCGAGGTTTATTTCGACCAGTCTAAAAATGGAAAAAAAACATACTCATAAGCTTTCAAACCATAATATACAACCATATGTAGTGTGGAAATGAATGACCATAATGGTCTATAATATGTCGTGGCAAGTATCTTTAATTAGTCAAGATTTAATTTAACTATATAACTATTATTTAATTACTAATTATAAAAAAGTCATAAAGTAATGTATTAACAGATCCTTATTCACTTACATTAATTTCTTAACATTATATGTAATTTTAGAAAACCTATTTACAAGTAACTTATAACATTTATTTAATTTTTTATTTGAAAAAAAAAATTTGGGTTAATATTTTTGAATTTTTTTAACCCAACCAACTTGTAGAACGGGCTTAGTTATGCGACATATACTCAATTTATGCACAATCATGGATTTTTAGGGTAAAAACCAATGAAATTGGGGATTTTACCAAATTGCAAATTTTCATCCTAAACGATCTTCAATCCGTGCACAAATCTAGTGTAAATGCATCATAGATTCATAAATTTAATGAATTTACACCTAACCTATTTATTTGTAGCAAGAAATTTTATCCTTATGTATATTTCAAATTTGAAAAATCTCCAAAATGGGGTTTGATTCATCCTCACGATCAATCCACGAACCAAAACATCTACAATGGATTGATCTTTTGTATAAAAAACAATGTATGGAAATGGGTAAAATGGATCAAATATGAGATTTATAGCGGTTTTGAGCTCAAATGAGATGTTTACTACCTACGATTGAAATGTTTCCATACATGTCAAAACATTTCGAGCGAAATAATACATATTTACACTGTCAATTGATCGAAATTTACTGTTCACGCGAAATATTTCGACATGAATGGAAATATTTCGGGAAATTTAACATTATTTCCACGTAAGTATTCTTTCTGTCGGTAACCTAGAAAATGGAAATAACTTCGTGAAATTTATTTCCTTGGTTATGTACTTATGTGTCATCATTGTTAGTATCACCACGAGTAAATTTATCATATAGTTTGCTATCTCTTCGTTATCATCATCGTCATCATTGGCCTTATCCCAAGAAATTGTTTGTTGAACTTCATCGATTTAGAACATCATGAAGCGAAGCTAACTTGAAGTATTTCGACAAAATTTACTGTTTAGGACTGTCGTTTTAAAATCTTTGTAATAAGGACACGCCACTTTTAGTTTTTTTTCTTGTGTTGGACATGTATTGACACAGATACGCATGTCGACCATCACAACACAGTTCCTGACACGTATAGTAGTGCCACCCTTTATTTTTAATTTTTTAATAAGAAGAGGATTTCTAAAAGAGGGTTGGTGTGTTCTATTCTCCATACAATACTTTATTAAGTGGTTAAACACAACTATATTTTGATATTCCCTCGTGTAAATCCACTTATATTTTTTCTGTTATTGGATAGCTACATAGCATATGGAATGTTTTCTTTTAATTTTCTTATATTACTTTCCTTTTTTTCTTCAGAAAAAAAACATTTGTTTTAAATATAACTAAAATGTTATGTTACAATACACGAGGTTTTAATGTCGAGGTATATTTTGATCTCTCGGGAAAGGGAAAATTTTGGGCAAATTTTCGAAATAGTGTGAAAAAATGTTTATATTGTTCAAATGAATGAAATATTGGAAAAGTTTTGTTGAAACTTTAGGAAATGATAAAAACAAGCATGAAAACGCACTGATAAGCCATTAAACTATAATAAACAACCATGTGGAGTGTGGAAATAAATGTTCATAGCGTTTTGTTACGTGTTGAAGTAGGTATTTGAAGGCTTGATAGTAAAAGACGTCTGAAATTACACAAAAATGATTATAATCACTAAATTTTGTCACATTAAGTATATTATATTGATTAAAAAGTGTACATGATACATCATAAATGAGGTCACAACTAAATAGATATACATATTTTTTGATATGCTAGCTCATACATATATAGTTGATATATTGATCAATGGCTGAATAGTTGCTATATTTGTCAAATCATAGGGTTGGACCTTCTTTTAAGGTCAATTAATTTTCAAGGACTGCAGCAAGTTATTAGTATCTCGAAGGTCCACAGTCCATGCCGTGGGATGGTCATCAATGTTCTTGTGATGTGAATCTCTTGAACCATCTAATGACGCGGATTTATAAAATGCCAACAACAATAGTGCTCATTTATACATGTTCCAATATCCAACCTCATACTATTAAATATTGATAAGGGGGCATTGATGTAGATTAGGTAAGATAGTGATGCAAATACAAGTTCCAAAACTACTAAGCCTATGAAACAGAATAAGAAGAAACATGGGTAGTTGCTGATTTTTCCCGTTATGTGCAGTCATAGAAATTAGGGTCTAAACAATATCATATATCTTGTCATCCAACCGTCGAATTGGTTTGATTTTGGATATGAAGTAGTTCCATGGGTCTACTATTAGTGTTCAAAATTTGAGGTCGATCAAAGAAGAGGAAGGGCTCTATCAATCAACTATTTGAAGATTGGTTTTTGAAGACTCTGCATATTAGGGTATTTGGGTCTACTTTCCATTCTTTCTTGGAAACCCTAGAATCAGTTGTTATCAGACACATAGAAATACGCATTTGTCTTGTATAAGGGTAGTTCTGTAAATACCTCTTATGAGGGGTATACTTGTCTTCTTCTGTAACCTTTAATATAAATAAGATTTATGGAATCATTGTGAATTAAGCACAATAGACATCCTTTCTCTCTCTCTTCTCTACTCTCTATTCTCTCTTCTCCAAACCTAACCCTAACCCTAATTTTTCAAATTCAACTTGGTATCAAAGCCATCCGCCACCGAGGCTTGCCGGAGCATTCTTGAAGACGAACCAGGAGCAATCTGACGTCTACTGACGTCATCAGCTCTATGGACAAGCAAATGGAGGTTTGCTGAAATCCTCACCACTTGATAGAGATCTTTTTTTTTCTGTTTTTTGGTTTTTTTTGGGATCTATTTGGGGTGTTTTTTGGCCATTATTCTCGAAATTTTCGCACAAACCAGTTTGCGAACCAGCTCGATTTTCGACCCCTATATGGACTTTTTCGGGGGGTTTATTGCTTCGATCTAGTCCCCCCTATCTAACCGATATATGGATACCTTATTTGAAAGGTTCCATTAAGATTTGCGACTTGTGGGAAGTTTTCTTCCCCAAGTAGTTGCCGCCGGTGGCTACATTGTCCCCTACGACCATCGGTTTGGTCCAATAGCCCATCCAATCGACTCTAAACACTTCTATTCAGTGTTTTTTCTGGTTCTAGGATGCTTTCTTGTATCTCTATACCTATTCGCTTCTTATACCAGCTACTTATACCCAATTTTGAGGTTCGTATGGGTGTGTAGTGAGTTCCATTCTCCATCTAGTTACTTTCTTTGGTTACTTGAGGGTTTTTTGGGTCTTATATGCCCTACTTTGATGTTCTTATGGTCTGTGATGTGGCTCTTTAGCTTTGTTCTGGCCCTCGAGTGATTATTTGTGACTTCCGGTGCTCCTATATAGTTGTTATTGGCCATAGTTCTTCATGGCTGATCCTCCACCTCCCGTGGTTACTCCACCTTCCTTGGCTTCTCCTTCAAAGTCAGAAGTGAGCACATAAATTCCCTCCACTGGTATTGGAGGCCCGATGGTGCATCACTTGGCTTATGAGAACCCCAGTTTACATATCACTTCAGTGAAGTTAGACGGCAAGAACTACTTACGCTGCGCTCAGGCAGCACGGTTGTTTATTGGAGGTCGTGGGAAGCTCGGTCACACTACGGGGGATACAGTTGAGCCTCCCAAGACCGATCCCTCTTATCGATAGTGACAGACAGATGATCTTATTGTCATGTCATGGCTCCTCAACTCTATGGAGCCTAATATCAGCGAGAGTTTCTTATTTATGCGCACAGCGCAAGAGGTCTGGGAGATCATTGAGAAGACTTACTCACAGCAGCAGAACACTGGACGGACATTTCAACTGCGATCGACTATCTCCCACTTCCGGTAGGGGGAGAAGTCCCTCTCTCAGTACTATACTGCTCTTCGTACCTTGTGGCAGGAGCTTGATCATTATTACTCTTATCAGCCTCTTAATCCAACAGAGATTGCTCCCTTTCGCCGATATATAGAGAAGGGACGGATCTTTGATTTCCTTGCTGGACTCAAATCCTTCTTATGAGCTTGCTCGTGTTCAGATCTTGAGTGGCAGGGTGAATCTTCCCTCTCTCAGTGAGGTGTACGCCTATCTTCAGAGTGAAGAGAGTAGGCGAATCTCTCTTCAAAGTGAGCATCCCTTCCTAGAGCGATCAACGCTAGCTGCTTCTCCTGCTTATCAGCCTCAGCAGTCGCAGCAGCCTTAGATAGGCCCATCTTATCAGACTCTTGTCTCAGCTCCATCCTATGCTCCTATTGAACCCTCTTCTAGGAAGTCCTTGACTAGAGAGAGACCCAAGTGTGATTTCTACTGCAAGTTAGGGCATGTGCGTGCCAAATGTTGAAAGCTACATGGGCGCCCTAGCCAGCCAGCCTCCTCTAGTGTTCATACAGCCAGTGTGGATTCTTCTGTTCCTCTTCCGGGACAGTCTTTGGCGAGTCATCTTCCTACAGCTCCTCCTAGTGGTTTTTCAGCCACAGAGTATGCAGGCCTTCGACGATTGGTTCAACAGCTTGATGGTCCTTCTGCCACATCATCCACCTCCTTTGCCCAGTCAGGTAACACTAGACCTGTTCATCATGTGTCTCTCCCATCCTCCAGCCCCACTTGGATCATTGATTCAGGGGCTTCGGAACACATGACGGGCTTGTCTTCTTTATTTTCCAGTTATTCCATATGTTCTGGCTATGATAAGGTGAAGACAGCTGATGGCACCTTATCTTCTGTGTCTAGGAAAGGGAATATCCTTCCATCTCCTTAATTGCTTCTTTCATCTATTTTGCATGTTCCCAGATTTACTTCTAACCTACTTTCTGTTAGTGCTTTGACTAAAACCCTAAACTGTAGTATCACTTTTTTCCCCTACTTCTTGTGTCTTTCAAGACCTAAAGACGAGGAGGATGGTTGGCACTGGACATGAAGCTAATGGCCTCTACTTTCTGGATGCCTTCCTAAGCCCACAACACTACAGTCTTCTTCTAGTAGTAGCAGTAGGATAGATGTTGTTTTGAACTGGCATACCCGTCTGGGGCATGTCTCTTTTCAGTATTTGAAACTTTTATTTCCTAGTTTGTTTACTTCTGTTTCTTTTTCTGCTTTTCACTGTGAGACCTGTGAGCTCTCCAAGCATTGTTAGATCGAATTATCCCTCCAGAGGTAATAGAAGTTCTACTTGTTTTGACATTGTGTATTCTGATGTATAGAGGTCTTTCCCCAACTAATTCTATCTTTGGCTTCCGCTACTTTGTTTCCTTTGTTGATGATCATACTAGGTGTACATGGGTTTATCTCATAAAAACAAAGATAAAGTTCATTCCATCTTTCGGGGTTTTCATAAGATGATCCAAACCCAGTATGGTGTCTCCATCAAGGTTCTTCGTACTGACCAGGGTGGAGAATATATGTTTGGGGGTCTTCAACACTACGTTCTTGATCATGGGATTTGTCATCAAAATTCTTGTAGCTACACCCCTCAACAGAATGGTGTAGCTGAGAGAAAAATGCGATACTTGACTGAGGTAGCTAGATCTCTTTTGATTGGCTCTCATGTCCCCAAGACCTATTGGTCAGAGGCTGTGTTGACGGCTGCCTACTTGACTAACAGAATGCCCTCTCGTGTACTCAACTTTAAATCTCCTATTCAAGTTCTATGTCCTGATTCTCCTCTTTTTTCTGTTCCTCCTCGCATCTTTGGGTGTGTATGCTATGTACATATCTTGGGTCCTCATCGCACCAAACTAGATCCCAAAGCGCTCAAGTGTGTCTTTCTCGGTTACTCTTCTACCCATAAAGGGTACAAGTGTTACCATCCTTCCTCTGGGAAGAAGTTTGTTTGCATGGATGTCACCTTCCGTGAGGAGCTGTCTTTTTTCTCCCCCACCTCTCTTCAGGGGGAGAGTAGTAATGAAGAGAGGTGGACTGTTCCTCTTCCTGCAATATCTCTATCTCCTCCTCTAGATTTTGAGAGGTCTCCGCCCACTCATACTACTAGTGTGATTGATAGTGCTCCTGGAGCTCATAAGGAGCTCAAAGTCTATAGCAGAAGGGCGAAAGTCACAGCTGATCCAGAACCAGTTGTTCCTTCCTTGGATCCAGGTAATCCTCCATCCCTCTCTATTCCTGTCATTCCCTTGTTTACTGATGATTCTGATCTTCCTATTGCTGTTAGAAAAGGCATCAGAAGTTGTACTCAACTTCCATTGAGCAACTTTGTTTCCTAAGATGCCTTGTCACCTTCATACAAAGCCTTTATCACATCATTTTCCACCATTCCCATTCCCTCTTCCGTGGTAGAAGGGTTAACACATCCTAGATGGAAAGCTATTATGGTAGAAGAAATGAAGGCACTGGATAAGAACAAAACATGGGAGCTTGTTGACTTGCTAAGAGGCAAGAAGCCGGTCGGATGCAGATGAGTGTTCACAGTGAAGTACAAGGCCAGACTGGTAGCCAAAGGGTACACTCAGACCTACGGGATTGACTATGTGGAGACCTTTGCACCTGTGGCAAAGATGAACTCCATCATAGTTTTGTTGTCTGTAGCAGTAAACCAAGCATGGCCTTTGCATCAACTGGATGTGAAGAATGCGTTTCTTCATGGTGATCTGCATGAAGAGGTCTATATGATACCACCTCCAAGGTTCACTCCCCCAGGGGATAGCAGCAAGGTGTGTCGACTGAGGAAAGCCCTCTATGGGATTAAGCAATCTCCCAGAGCTTGGTTTGAGAGGTTTACTCTAGCAGTGAAGAAGCTGGGATATACTCAAAGCCAAGCCGATCACACCCTATATGTGATGCACCTAGGGAAGAGCACTACAGCCCTCATCGTCTATGTTGATGACAGGAAATGATGCAGTGGAGGTGATCAAGCTAAAGAATCATCTAGCAGGGGAGTTTGAGACCAAAGATCTGGGGCTTCTCAAGTACTTTCTCGGCATAGAGGTTGCAAGATCCAGCCAGGGGATCTTCATCTCACAAAGGAAGTACATCCTAGATCTATTGAAGGACTCTGGCGAGCTGGGAGCTAAGCCAGTGGAGACTCCCATAGAGCAGAACCACCAGCTGGCCAACTCGAGTAGTACGCCATTACAGGACGTGGGGAGCTTTCAGAGACTGGTTGGGAGATTGATCTATCTCTCCTTAACCCGCCTAGACATTGCCTATGCAGTCAGTGTTACCAGTCAGTATATACATTCTCATAAGGAGATTTACTTAGAGGTGGCACACAAGATATTGAGATATCTCAAGTCTACCCTTGGCCATTGCCTCCTCTTTCAGAAGAATAGTCACATGAGAGTAGAGTCATACACTGATGCAGACTGGGCTGGCGCCAAGGATGACATGAGATCTACATCAGGCTATTATACCTTTGTAGGAGGCAATCTGGTTAACTGGGGGAGCAAGAAGCAACCAGTTGCCAGATCCAGTGCAGAGGTAGAATTTAAGGCAATGGCCCATGGCTTGTGTGAAATACTCTGGCTGAAGATGTTGGTTACTGAACTTGGCTTTCCGGTCTTGGGATCCATGAGCTTGTACTGTGACAACAAAGCGGCTATCAGCATTGCTCACAATCCGGTGCAATATGATCGGGCCAAACACATTGAAGTGGATCGCCACTTCATCCGGAAGAAGATCGTATCTCGGGAAGTTTGTACCCCATTTGTGAAGACAGATGAGCAAGTAGCAGATGTCTTCAACAAAGGAGTTCCCAATTGCCAACTTCATAGATGTTTATGCAAGTTGGGCATGAAAGATATCTATGCGCCAACTTGAGGGGGAGTGTTATCAGATACGTAGAAATACGTATTTGTCTTGTATAGGGGTAGTTCTGTAAATACCTCTTATGAGGGGTATACTTATCTTCTTCTGTAACCTTTTATACAAATAAGATTTATGGAGTCATTGTGTATTAAGCACAATAGACATCCTTTCTCTCTCTCTTCTCTACTCTCTATTCTCTCTTCTCCAAACCTAACCCTAACTCTAATTCTTCAAATTCAACTTCACTTTCTACTTGGTATCAAAGCCGGAGGTCCTAGTAGGTTGCGGGTTCGAGTCCCCTACAAAGTGCTGAGGGGGATGTCGTTGGAGTGTGTTGTTTGGCTATGAGCACTCCGCCTTTATTAGACCTGTGGACCCCTTGATGGTGAAATGGTAGACACGCGAGACTCAAAATCTCATGCTAAAGAGTGTGGAGGTTCGAGTCCTCTTCAAGGCATAATATTGAGAATGCTCATTGATTGAGCTTTGATATACATTGTTACGCCTCCCTCTAACAGCTTAAGCTTTTATTGTAAAGTGGATGTCAACATCAGTTTTTTGCTAATTTGACTGTAAGCCTGCTTATTTTTGCTTAGGGCATGTTGACATTAATAATGATATGGCACGATATCGATGCCACTTGCACCAACTTGTGGAGCTTTGAGAGACGAACAAAACTCCTTTAAAATCACCCAAATTGGACAAGTACTCGTGGAGAAATAAAGTTTAGGAGCTCTGATACAACGTGGGAAAGAAAGAAGAAGAAGATGGGATTTGGGAGAAAAAATGGAGAGAGAGAGAGAGATTCTACTAGTCCTCTCTACCTACATGCTGAGATGTACTATTACATACTGCCCATAATAGGCTGAGACAATAAAGTTGACAGAAATACCCCCAACAAATACCATAATATCCTCTACAGCTTATATCTTCCTACACCAACTCTTATTCTATGGACAACATCTTCTTCAGTATCTCCCTTCATGGATAATAGAACGAAGATAACAAAATGGTTGCTTTGGTATATCCTAGCCATCAACTTTAACTAGTGCATCATCTATGCGTGTCCTTACTAAAGTTGCACACCATATACTTTGTCTTGGTTTGACTTATTTTAAGGTCCTTGGACTTCAAAGCATCCTTTTAGAGTTTTTGTTTTGCATTTACCCCCTTTCTTGTTTCATCAACCAACACAATGTGATATGCGAAAATTTAAACCATGGGCCCCCTTGCATATGAGCAATTGCTTCATCTATAACTAGAGCAAAAAGATATGCTCAAGGCTGATCCCTGGTGTCAACCCATTGTGGATGGGGACTCATTTGAAATCCAGCTGCTATTCATGTGTTTGTTTCCTTCATATCTTTATTTTATGGGAATGAAGAAAATAAAATATCACATCTAATCAATTTTCATTGATCAATGTTTTTCAGTCTCTTGTTGCAAGTTAAACATTCACTAATTTGAAGGCAATCTCTTCAACTCAAGTTTTTTTTATCTCTATAGTTACCTTCAGAAATGGGAAACTCATCAACTTGTTTTCTCATTCTTATCTTACTTTAAATATGCTATCTGAATAGGTATAGTACTTCTCTTCTGTGTTTGATGCCAATTCAATAATCTGTTAAGCATCTTGTTTGAATAGTGGTCATCGGGTTCTTGTTTAATTTTCTCTTCATTCATTTAATGCCGTGTGCATGTTTCTCTAATTAGGAAGTGTTCTATGTGGAATAACTCAGGGGTAGTTCACAATCATTGGAGGACTGCTGTTGGGAAGCTTGGGCATGCCTTTGTTCATCATCTACTCACTTAAAAGTATGGCAGTCACATGAATATGATTTAATATTTTCTTCGCTCAAGTTGATTTTTTTTGGCAATTACTATTGCTTTTTTATTGCTAATGTAATGCCGGAGTAAGGATAAAATTGATAATTTCATACCATCATGATGTTGCACCACAGCAAAGAACACGTGTTGAGCGTATTCTTGGTTTTGTCCTTGCTATATGGGGCATATTATTCTACTCCCGCTTACTGAGCACAATGACAGAACAATTCAGGGTAAGTTCTTTTATCATATGCATTTATTGAAAAACATTATCACTGCTTAATTATTTAAGAATGTCATCCTTATGAATAGCACCCGAACAGAATAATATGCAAAAGCTCAGAGAAGGAGCACAAATGCAAGTTATGGAGACTGATCATATTATTATTTGTGGAGTAAACAGTCATCTGACCTTTATACTAAAGCAGCTAAATAAGTATCATGAGTTTGCAGTCCGCCTAGGTACTGCTAAATTTAGGTAATTGCTTCTTTAATCACCACCTATAGATTCTGTAATGTGTTCAACTAGGTATTTTTCACGATACTAGTTTCTGTAATTCCTTGCATGTTTGTATTACAGGAGGCAAAGAGTTCTTCTCCTATCTGATCTTCCAAGGAAGCAGATGGATAAGATTGCAGATAATATCGCTAAAGATCTAAACCATATTGATGTCCTTACAAAGAGGTTATACTTCTAGTTAGTTCATTCTTGCCAAGTATAGTAGTATATATTATGGAGATAAATTCAGCAGTGTCTTTTTTTTAGAACTATAATCTCTTCTATACTTAGCTGTTACTTTTCTAATGTTTCTTAAATTAAAAGGGAAGGAATGGGATTACGCAATATAAAGGGGACAAGAACCAAATTAAACAAGAATGTATTTTACTTTTTGGTAGTTCTAGGTCTTAGAGTAAGTTTTAGGTCAAAACAAAGTGAAAGAGGAAAAAAAATGAAAATACATGGTTTTACGGTGTCAGGTCTGCAATTTATCGACTTTATTATAACGTATTGTAGCATATCGCATGATAAGAGTATGATAAGTTGCGATACAGTACAACAAATACCGATATTTCAGGAATATCAATATTCACCTATGTTATTGTATCTTATCCCCTAAATGATGCATATTGAGCCATATTAATATTTAAAACAATGGTTTTGGATTTTTGAATAGCAACATGTCCTGAATGATTGATGAAGTTTTGACCTTTCTCCAAAATAAATAGGCCAAAGCAAAACTAAACAGTGGTCGAGTGAACAAATTGTCAACCATATGCAAGATCCTTCTCCATGGATAGAAGATTAAAGGTGATTGCATTATGAAGACATGACTGCAATGATGCACTACAGAACAAATCTGTCGATCAAACCCATAACAAATGGCCAAACAAAGAAAGAAGTGGTCGTCTGTTTCATCTTCAAGTATTCCTAAATTGTGCTGATCTAAGCAAGATTTTTCACATTTAATGCGATTTCAGTACCATAAGGAGATGTCATCACTGTTTCCCATTGATAAGTTTCAGCTTGTAGCAAACTTTAGGTTTCCTTCCATATGTTACACCCTGGATTTCTACTTTTGCAGTTGCAGCCTAAGCTTGACAAAATCCTTTGAAAGAGCAGCGGCTGATAAGGCACGTTCTATTATTATATTGCCAACGAAGGGAGATCGGTGAGATTTTGATCAACTTAAAAGAATATTTTGTGTTATTTAAAGAATTGAGGCCTGCATTTGTGAACACTTTCATAAACGAGTTTGGAATAAATGAAGTTGCTTTGATTTCTACAGACTACCAGTTTGAACTGATTAAAGTAATGTGTTAGCAAAATGCTAATCGTCTCGAATCTATGGTATGGTGTCAAATTGTGAAAACTAAGATCTATAACTATAACTGAAGCAGAATAAAATATAAAATTAACAGTCAGGGTGAGGCATTATTCCTATGTCACATAATTGAAGAAACAACAATAGTTATTGACTGCTCAAGTCAGAGATACTTGGTGATTCTTAGTCCTTTTCCAGATGGAGTCACACCTATGCCCTTGCAAGTTGCAACATAGAAGTTATATGAAACTCATCTTCGCAAAACTCATACCCTCTTAGATGGGCATTATTGGTTGATGAGTATGCAGCTTTGCTTCTAGTAATTCAAACATCTCTAATAAATTACTCCGACTCTAGTTACTTGGTGGCTTGATTTAAGCACCTAACGAGAGATTTTTCAAAGAGCACAATATTGTGCAACATTGAGATTTTCTTTTTAATCTTTTATTTTTATTTTTAAGTGAAAAAAATAATGATCTCATGGTTCAAAATCTTGTTCCGTCTTGGCTGAGTCATCTCATTCTGGTAGTGTACCGAGACGATATGCATGCCCCGCTGCCAGGATCCCTGACCTGACTCACGATCCATGGGCCGACCCGAAACCCAAGGTCAAGGCGTGATGATAAAAAAATAATTATGCAATTTCATCATTATTAAATCCATCATTCACACTCCCACCCAAAAGTGTGGTCAACTTAGGTCAATTCTACAGTCAAGGTTCATAAGTCAAAGTCAAAGTCAAGGTCAATAGGTCAACCCTTAAGAAAATCCTTGAATTAAAACTATAATTTTGAAATGAAAGTATATAGAAACAACACATCCAATTCAAAAATTCATAACGTATTCAATTTAAATCCAATTTTAGTAAAACTTAATTTCCTTGACTTATGAATAGCATCATTAATACCCACAGAGATAGTCGTGCCTACAATCCACTCGAAGCTAGCGCTCACTCTTGAAAATGAAGAGGTATTGAGCAGGGACCTTGATTTGCTGGACGAGAAGAGAGACTGAGCAATTACATGTTGGCCTCTTATTAGCAGAGCTTGAAGAGGTCCTTTGACAGAAAGGTAAAAAAAGATCATTCAAGATCGGGGACTTAGTGTTAAGAAAAGTCTTCGATAAAACGTGGCAGCCCAATAGCGGAAAGCTCAGAGCTAATTGGGAGGGTTCGTACAGAGTAGATCGAGTAGGATACGCGGGGGTATATTACCTCAAGCGCGAGAAAGGGATATGCTTGTTAAATCGTGGAATGCAGTGAACCTCCGCAAATTCTATCAATAAAATTATCCATTTTTATTAGTGAATGATCAACAGAGTCAGACTGTGGGCACAAAGCAAACCAATTCGAGGCCGAGTAACAGTTAGTTAAATGGGTCATCCCTATGGAAGAGGTGTTATCATATACGTATGTTTATACGTATTTTACATGTAATAGGGTAGCCTTTGTAAATACCTCTCATGTTGAGGGGTGTACTTGTCCATGTAAGTTTCTCCATATAAATAAGAAATTGTGGAGTCGTGTGACATAAGTATGACGTCCTATTTCATCTAACTCTCTCTCATACTCTTCTTCTTCATCATTGAAACCCTAGTTTGGAACCCTAAACCTAACCCTAATCCATTGCAACTAGAGGGTGGCCACCAACAACATTCATGGAGCTTTTAGAGCTGAGGAAGTGTTGAGGAAGTTGGTTCTGAGGTGAATGAGGGCAACCCCAAGGGGTCAGGCCCTGAAAACTTCAGTCATCTAGTGTTGCAAGACGCAAAGGCCATAAGTGAGATGGATCATCACAATGGGAGTGGGTGACCACTCGCATTATTCCTGGGGCTCTTGGGCTGAGGAAGCTGGTTCCAGGGCTAATAAAGGAGGCCTATGGAGGATAGGCCTTGAAAACATTATCTTCTCGCAAGGAAAAGCATAGAGGCCACAAAGGGAGAAGAGCTCCGCCTTGCTCCACGAAGGACTATAGGAGTTCGTCTAGATAAAATTCAGGGCGACTAGGCTAGGGATTGGGATAACAGAGGTTAGACCCCAATCTCAGTGCTTAGTCTTAAAACAAGAACCTAGGATATAAAGAAAAAAAGAAGAGAAAAAGTTAAGATAACTTCATTTCATACTAAATAAGATGGACAAAAGTATACAGAAGTTTGGAGCTCGGAGATGCAAGGAGAAACTGTGTCCAACAAAAAAATATTCAGGGTTAGGTCAGGAATCCTTCACTGCATTGGAGGGGAGAGATGGATTGGCAGGATGGATGAAGATAGTGGCACCTTCGAAGGAAACCAAAGGAATAGCCATCACTGGAGCTGCAGAGCTCAGAGGGACGCCTTGAGGTGCAGCAGCCCCGACATGGTCCTCGGGAACCTTTGCAATAGGACTGGCAGCCTCTGCCGAGTCTTCATCGCCACTTACAACGTCCTCCACTTCCTCTTCGGGATCCAATTCAGTGTCGGAGGAGACTAGAGTGGCCAATCTACATGATCAGCTCTCTGCCTCTCGCAGGTAGCTTCAAATTCAGCCAAGGGGATGTTCATTAGGTTTAGGATGAAAATTTTCATCCCTTGGGTCTTCTTAACAATTTGGGCTTGCATCTGTTCGATCATACAGGCTTGAATCTTCGAGCACTCTTCCCGGATATCTTTGGCTTGAGAAGCTTTCAGTTCCTGGAGCTCATCACGGACATCTTCGAGAGTTTTCTTTTTTGCATCTAGCTTCTTTTGGACAAAAGATTTCTTCCTCAGGATGCCAAATATTTATGCAGCCTACTTTCGGACTTGGTCCTACGCTTCAGACAAGCGAGATGTGGCCTTCTCAAGATCAATAGTCATAAAGCCGATGTTCTCTCGGGCCTTGTGCAAGTCCACAAGGGTGCACCTGTAGTTGCAGAGGAAGGAGTAAAATTGGTCTCCCAAGCTGGCGGCCACAACAATGCTCTGAAAGAGAGAATAGAAAAGTTTTAAAAGACGGAATCAAAGATAGATGAGCCAAGGGCAAGGGAGGAGGCATACCTTGAAGACGTGAAGTTTGTTTCTTCTTGTAAGGAATTATGTAGGAGATCAAAAGAAAGTAGCCAACATAGGCAAGAAGCTCCTCACAGATTAGGAAATCAAAGAAACACGAAAAACAATATTTCACCTTAAACCGAGAAGATCGCACAGAAGTCCTTCAAGATCTCCACAAAAAATTATGAATTAATCACCAAAAAGTCTAGAAAATCAAACTACTTCAGGTGGAAGCCATCTCAGGACCTCAGGGTCACCCTGTCTGTACGACTGTTGGTGTCAGCCGCATGGCCTGATGACGTCAGTACTTCTCCAAGTGTCTTCTAGTTAGTCCTCCTTCAAGGGTTGGCTTTGATACCAAGTAGAAGCTAGGGTTTGGTAGGGTTCGGTTAGGGTTTAGTTCTAGGGTTCCAAAGAGAGAAGAAAGAAAAATGAAAAGGGAGAGCATGTGTGTGTCACATGACTCTAAACTTCTTATTTATATAAAAAACTTTACATGAACAAGTATGCCCTTACAAACATAAAGGGTATTATAGTTCTACCTTGACAACACCAAGGACCTTCATGAGTTGTTTTCTTTACTGGTTCGGAATCTAGAAGAGCTCAACTTTATTCTGAGGGGAGGATAATTGAAATTGCCCCCACAAGATTCTTGGTAAGACAACTAACAGACAATAAATTAGTAAATAAATTTGGAACATTAAGAACATATGATAGGGGAAGATTAGGAAGAGCCTTGATCTCCCCCTTTCTTTTTTTTGATAAGTATAAATTTTATTAAAAACGAGGCTAGAGCCTAGAGAACAAAGAAAGTGAGGTCGAGGTGACTTTCACAGAGCTAAGTCCCTAAAACAAACACAAATCCTAACAAAGCACAAGGTCAACCCTCCATTCCAGAAACCGATGATAGAGGTCCGTCATTTACACAGACTTTCTCTCTTCCAGATAATATAGAATAGAATATATAAAAAACAATGAAGACGTACCCGTCATGTGGTCAAAAACACTGGAATCAATGATCCACGACGAAGAGGTGGAAGAATGACGAGAAACCTGACGAGCAAAGGCATGTGTACCTGACTGGGCAAATTATGTTGTAGATTTTCCATCTTACTATGACATCATCTCACAAAGGCTTTCTAAGTCGCAAGAATGGTGACTAACTCCTGTGAGGGAACAATAACTAGAGCAACTGGATGTGCAGTAGAGGTTATGAAATCTACTGATGAGATTGTGTGAGTTGCTGATGACTTTAACTTAAACTTGATTGGCCGATCCACCAAGTCCCAACATGTCTCTCTCGTGTATCGAGTCCAGCCACAGTGCACTTCAATTTATCCATATCATCTCTATTGCTCTTCCCACCAAACTTCTTATTGTTGTCCTTGCCCCCTTTCTAAGAAATATTAAGATGATACTAGGGCTGACCTCTCAGCTATAAGTGTGTTAGTATCCTATTGGTGCATAGCACTACTCCAGTTGTCCTCACTCTGAACCAGTGCATATACCTGAGAGAGGGAAGGTCACCTCTACTCAAAATCAAAACCCTAAAAAAAACTCAGGATTCAAACCAGCCAAGAACTCAAATATGCGAGTCCTTTCAACTTCCTTGTACGCAACAACGTCTTTGTGGCACTTAGGTTCAAAGGATTTATAGTAATAAAAGTTCTTCCCACATACTCCCAAGAGAAGAAAAATATGTAGCCAAAGGTTTCTTGTCACGCCCCAAACCCAAGATCCAAAACTCGACCCGTGATCAGTGAGTCTACCCGAATACCCAAGGTAAAGGCATGAGGGTTGAAACAGTAAATATGGATCACATATGTATATGTCAACCATCCCGTCAAACAAGTCAAATAAACATGAAATGTACACTAAATACACCAAAGTCAACCCTAGGTCAACTCGGTCAAAATTTAGTCAATAGGGTCAATTCCCATTTATGTGTAGGGCTCGTTTCCGTTGGTTCTACAACCTTCCCATTTATGTAACCCGCTTTGCTTTAACCACCAATAGACATCCGTGCAAATTGGGACCACATTAAGAAATTTGGGCCATTCAACTCCAAAGTTGTAATCGGCATATTAGGGTTAAACAACCCCTCATCTGCGCATGCAACACTTGTGGATTATTACCACTCCCCATATGCACGACACTGTTATTCGAAGACATTATGGCCACAATAATCAAATACTGGGGCTAATTTACACAAAATAATCCCACACCAAAGGTCTACACAGACCTTATACCACCATCGGACAGAAAACAAGGTATAATAGCATAACTACTATATCTCCCATCAAATAATTAAAAAAAACTGTGGAAGCACTATAATTCCCTTTGAAGGGGTGCGGCTGCCCTAGAACCAAAAACCAGCAGGTTCGGCTGCCTTAGAACCACAAACCAGCAGGTGCGGCAGCCTTGGATCCACAAAACATCAAATGCGTTGCATAATAGCCCCGATCTAATGCTCTAATACCATGTTACAAATCTAGGGTTTTTTATTTGGAAAGAAGAAAAGAAGAAAAGAAGAAAGGAAAGGAGAAGAGAAGAGTCCTGTGTTTTCTACACTACCTCCACTAGCCTTTTATAATGTGATAACTTTAGGGATTACAATAAACCCCCTGGATAATAACATAATTACAGAGACACCCCTGAATACATAAAATAGTGAAAAAAGCATATTCCAACGATAACTTCCAAACATCATCCATTCTACTATTTGGAAACAAGTAACTCAACTACAAATTAAGACTCAAATGAGTAAACCTTCGCTCACACCATGCTGTGAGCGAAGCCAATCACAGCCCGCAATACGAGCCACGTGGCACACTATTAGAGGGCGCTGACCGTATGGATGTTTGGCCAATCACTAGGTGGACCTACAAACCAAAAATAAACCTGATCGGTGATTTCTAAGCATTGGATTGAAATTATTTTCATGGTGGTTTTAACCATAGGAATTTGAGCATTATTGAGCGTTATTTGGGTGCAAAGATCCAGAGGTTGTAAATCACTAATCAGGCTGATTTTTGGTTTGCAGGTCCACTGAGGGACTGGCCAAACATCCATACGGCCAACTCATTCTAAGAGTGTGCCGCGTGGCTCGTATTGTGGGCTGTGATCGGCTTCGCTGACAGCATGGTGTGAGCGAAAGTTTACTCGACTCAAATTTAGGGACTTACACTAGACTCAAAAATAGAAACTTCTTATAAACCCAAACTAGTAGCTTAATGTGCTGGAGAATTGATCCAGTTGGAAGAGGGCTGCAAAACCCAATTTGGCCTAGGCCTAATGGGCCAAAAACCCATACTATATGTGGGCGTTCTAGGAAGCTGTTGGGCTGCCCGTGGGCTAGAATAAAGACTGCTTGTGTTTCTTTCTCTTCTTCTTCTTCCTTGTTTTCCACAATGGATCCTTTTGCTTCTTCCCATAATTTGGCTCGAACTACGTCACTTAGGAATAATAGTCCAATCAAGCATCAATCTCCAAATTAAATCACGTAAGGGAGGACTCCCCGCAAAATCTTCCCTCTAGCCCAAGTAAACTATTTCCAATTATGTTAACTATCTCTGCAAGACATTTACCTGGCAACTTTTAGTTAAAGTGACCGGTTTCGTAGACACATTTAAATTATGCTTCATTTGTGTTATCTTATACAATTTCTTCAGTTGTCATACTTTGGGAGCAGTAAGTATGTGCTCTGTTATCCTCTTTTAGCAATGGTTTGTCGTCATGTTTTAGCCCTTGTCTAGAACTGCGATCCTCATCATTTCGTGTAATAAGAATTTATGTAGGTAAATCATTTTAAAATTTCCCATTTTAACTAATTGATTTCAGATTCTCAATTAACTAATCAGGTATGAAGTTGATACGGATGCATTTCTTTCTGTATTAGCCCTTCAACCTCTTCCAAGAATGGCATCTGTTCCCACTATTGTTGAGGTATATTACTCAAATCTCTTGCTGTTGAAAGTATAAAATATATCCAGCTTTTATGTGCATAACCTCAAGATGAATATGTATAATCTAATTGTAGGTTTCAAACTCCAGCACATGTGAGCTTTTGAAATCAATCTCAGGGTTAAATGTGGAGCCAGTTGAAAATGTTGCATCCAAATTATTCGTTCAATGCTCTCGGCAGAAGGGACTTATAAAGATCTACAGGCACTTACTTAATTATCGAAGTACTGTATTTATTCCATTTCAAAAATCTTTGGAATTCTACTTTCTTCTTCTCCAGGTTTACCCCATGACAGCTAAAATGGCATGGGATTGTAGGACGCAGAAGGTTTTGCTTGTCTATTTCTGACAATATTCAGTATCGATTCATTTTAGTTATATACACAATTTCTCGATGCTTATGCGATAGTACTAATGATACCTTTCAGAACCTTATTTATTTAACTATTAGTGGCGAATACAGAATTTTTGCATGGGAAGATGACAGTTAACTATAGAACTTTAGATGCTTCTAGACATCACCTACAAGGTTGGCTGTGTTGGTTGAATTGAAAACTTGTTTTTTGTTATTTTGTCGTTGACAAAGGGATTTCTGTTTAACTTCTGCAATAGGTTTAAATTTCTTTGGTGGGTCTATATCTGTTCATACAATTTATATGCCACCATTCATATTAATTAATCATTTTGTAAATCAAATTCCTTCACCATCCATGTCTATTCATATGGTCATGTTGACTTTTTGGAAGTTACAACTAAGAATAGAAATTCTAATTGTTTAAAGTTGCTTTGTGTTTTCTGTTGCTTTATGAGTTTCCTGGTCTTCTTGGAGATAGTAGTTTCTTAATATTTTGTGTATTTTCATGCTCATGTTAAAAGCATTAAAGGATAATCTCAATGTTAAGCTCCCAAACCCTCTTAATTTGAAGGGATATGGAATAACAATGCTTTCCCTTTGGCTTCTCATTTCATTTGTGGCATCTTCAAATGTCAATCTTCAGTAGCAACTATTAGATTAGCGAGCATCAAATAAATTGCTTACCCATGATATATTGATGCAGGACACACGTGAATGCCTAAGATTTAAAGATGAGATTAACAAGAAATCATTAAGAACAATAAGAACATAAATCTCCAAGCTATAAATGTTAGACTCGTCTCTTTAACGGCGCGGATCTAACAGAAGATGGAAGTTCCAACAAGCTTAGGGAATCAACCAATAATCCAAATTGATTTTCTTAAACCTAATCTAGGATTTAAATAAGAGTCCGAAGGCTCAATCCATGATGTAACGTCACAGCAGTGTATATGGGGTCACGGTAGTGCATTGACAAGTTAAAGAATCAGCAAAGATCAAATCCCAGCAGTTAACATAATGAATCAGAACTATATTGGTTCAGTTGGGCTATGAGGATTAAGCTTTTGGCGATTTTAACAAAGGGGCTGGGCTGTGGGAAGTATCAGCTGCAGGTTTTGGCAGTCCTAAAAGTGGTGGCAGCAAGTGTGAGGATCATAGAGGGTAAAGGCTGGAGCTGTTGGGTGCAAGAGGGGTGGTGGTTGTGAAATCAAGGGTGATAGGGGTGACAGTAACAAGTTTTGGGGCTGTACAGGGTGATGGCAGCAGGTGCTGTGGGTGTAAGAGGTGATGGAGAGGTGAGGTAATGGTAGGGATGGGTTAGGGTAAGTCTAGGGGAAAGTGGAACATTTTGGTTAGGGTTGGGGCTCACATGGCTGGGGTAAAAGTGAAGATGTTCAGCACTAAAAACAGAAAGCAGTGTCGTGAATAGTAAAAAGAGCAAAAATTATTCAAGAATAGGGATAAGAGAAGAAGATTCAACCAAAGATAAAAGAAAAACCTGGAAGAACTTGTGGGAATCTCTCCCTTGGCCTCACACCAAACCCATTAAGGGGAAATCATGCTTAAGAGCATCATCTTCTTCTTCATCATTCATCAAAATTCATTAACCCCTGAACTAGGGTTTTTACAAAGTACTAAAAGAAGAAAAGAAAACCCTAATCTAATCTCCACCCTTGGATCAAATCAAGGGTTGAGATTTACAAGAGTTTTAAGTGAAATACCAAAATCAACGTAATAACTAATAAGAAATTACAAATCTTCCATCTATTGTGGGACATGTCCCACTTATTTAAAGCCAATGTCGACGCCCTTTAAAGGGATGGGCCCAGGCCCAAGTCCTGATTTGTTGTCCTCATCATATACAATGAGGAGTCAAGGTGAAGCTTTGTGTTTTAAATTCAGCTAGAGAATGTAGAATATTTATTACAACTAGGGGAACAGTCATTAGGATATTTTCCATTTATCTCATTTTCTATAATTATTGTGGATTCGGAACTTCACTACCTTTTATAGGCTCGATACCAAAGGAAACCCTAGAGGCTTATTTGCATCTTTTTGGTGAATCGCATAAGCTATATAGGTCCCTGGGTTGTTTTCAAAAAAAAATTCATAATTTTTGAAGCAGTATTTATTGAGTTTTGGAATCGCATCAAAAAGGGGTTTCTGGATTGGGTTTTGAAATTGCCCCCTCCAAAAAGACTTTTTTGGGGGTCTGGTTGAAATTGCCACTTGTGTTTGTGCTCATAACAGAGTTCAGTGTTGCTTCTCTCTAGCTTCTTGACTCTTTTGGCATAAAAGGGGTGTTATGGATGGTTCTGGTGATAAAAAAACCCTTTTTGTGGTGTATGTATGGTGGAGTTGGTTCAGAAATCACGTCTGTGAAGTTGAATGAGTAGAAGTTCTTCAGTTCTGCACGGAGAGGAGAGAGAAGATGGAGAAGATGGGTTATGTGTGTTAACCCTACACACACCCCAATAAATCTTATTTATATTAATAAGTGTAGGCCCTTACATAAGTGAGAAAATAAGTACATAGAGACGCCAAACAATAGCTAATAATAGAGACATCCTTCAACACTCCCCCTCAAGTTGGGACATAGATATCAATTATGCCCAACTTGTCCAAGCACATAGTAAACGGAGCCGATGCAACACCTTTCGTGAGAATGTCTGCTAGCTGATCATATGTAGGAATGAAAGGAGTGCAGATTACTCCTGATGTCACCTTTTCACGAATAAAGTGACGATCCACCTCGATGTATTTGGTCATGTCATGTTGAACTGGGTTGTGGGCAATACTTATCGCCGCCTTGTTGTCGCAGTATAATGACATGGATCCTTCTACGGGGAAACCGAGTTCTCCAAGTAACACCTTAAGCCACAGTAATTCACAGACACCATGGGCCACTGATCGGAACTCAGCTTCTGCACTCGACCGTGCAACAACCTGTTGTTTTTTACTTCGTCATGTAACCAGATTTCCTCCCACAAAAATACAATACCCTGATGTAGATCGCTTATCATCTTGGGCTCCTGCCCAATCCACATCTGTGAAACCCTCCACACGCATGTGGCCCTGATGACTGATTGCTTTGGACATGATTTTGTGTTTATTCGTCGGATTGCTTTGGACATGATTTTTATTGTGCATGTAGATGATATTATCATCACTGGGAGTGACAATCGTGGCACTGTTTCCTTGAAGGCCCGCCTACAACAACTCTTCCAGACCAAGGATTTGAGTCTTCTTCATTATTTTATTGGCATTTAGGTTACTCAATCAAAGGAAGGTATTACTTTGTCTCAATGGAAGTATGTGTTAGATTCTCCTGTCTAAGACTGATATGTTGGGCTCCAAGCCTCTTGATACTCCCATGAACTCTACTGTCAAGCTAGATGCTGAAAAAGGGGAGTTGTATGTTGATCCAGGTTGTTATCGCCAGCTGGTTGGGAAGTTGGTTTATCTTACTGTTACTCGTCCAAATATTACATTTGTTGTTGGGTTTGTCAGTCATATTATGCATGTTCCACGCCAGCCACACTGGGATGCAATTTGTCATATTCTCGGATATATAAAGAGTTCCCTGGGTAAAAGACTATTGTATCAACCGTCGAAGAAGTTATTTGTTATTGGTTTTTTTGATGTTGATTGAGCTAGTAGCCATACTGATCGTAGATCCACATCTAGTTATTGTACCTTGTTAGTGGTAACTTGGTAACTTGGCGTAGAAAAAAGCAAGTAGAGCTATGGCTCATGCTACATGTGAGCTGTTGTGGGTCTAGTCTCTTCTTCGGGAGATGGGCGTCGACATCTCTACTCCTATGCCCATGTATTGTGACAATTTGGCGGCGACCTTTATTGCTAATAACCATGTGTCCCATGAGTGGACGAAGCATATTGAGCTTGACTTTCATTTTATTTGAAATATGGTCTTGAGGAATGTAGCGTTACACCCTACATCAAGTCTGAGAATTAGCGACATCTTTACTGAGGCTTTATCTAGGAGTTCTTTTTCATCTCTATGTACCAAGTTGGGCATGAATGATCTGCATGCTCCATCTTGAGGGGGAGTGTTAGAGTTCTTGTTTTCTTTATTTAAGTTATATCTTTCTTATGTTATGTTAGTCTTTTTATGTAAGTGGCCCTAACACTCACAAGAGAATAATATATATACATAAACACAACACAGGAGGCTAGACCACTCTGGTTCGTTTCTCTCCCTTCTCTCTTTCTTCTCTCCAATCTCACACTCTACTTGTAGGAGATTAGAGTTTTAATTTAGTGCAGATCCAACCTCTGAATCTAACCCAAATTTAGTACCCATGTACGCTGCCAGACGAAGAACAAGCCTATGGGAGCTTCTTTTGTTTAGGCAACTGAGTTTTAAGGATTCAGTTGTGGCAGAAACAGAAGTAATTCTTTGGTTCATAGTGAGCGTAAAAGATTTGTTCAGAGCTCTCTCTTGGTTGAGAGATAAACTCATACGCCTTCTATTGATAGATGCAGATATGTTAATCTCTTCCTTTGGTTGAAGGAAGAATCTTTCCTGTCAGACAAGGGAGCAGCGTAGCTATATTGGATGAGTTCATTGTGGTTTGTTTCCTTCTTTACAGCTCATAATCGTAAAACGCTTAACTCAAAAGCATTCTGTCTCTTAGTATTTCTATTTGGAATTATAAATCAGCAAAATAGATTGTTAACAAGTCATTCATCATGAGAAACTCTACTCCGGTGTGAGATTTTAACAATAGTAATTTTCAGTTGCATAAATGTAAAAAAAATATAGCTCTCCTGATTGAGTTTTATTATATTTCATGTAATTTGTTGTTTACTGCATTCTGCATAAGGTGTTATAGGCTGTTGTCTCTGTTTAAGTCTATCATTGTTGTCATTTTCTTAAGGCAGCCAATGAATAAAATAATTTTGTTGAGTTGAACTATTCTTCTTCTTTGTCATCAGTATATTGAACTCCTAATACTATAATTTCTTGCTGCAGAAAATGTATTCAATCTTTGCAGCTTTCCGGAATTAGAAGGACTAAAGTATAAGACTATAAGACGTGGATTTCAAGAGGTGGCTATCCTCAAAATGTAGCTATTTATGGTTAAAAACTTGCTTTAATTCTCCTGATTTCTCTTCCTTTATTTCCTTGCAGGCAGTTGTTTGTGGTCTTTATAGAAGCGGGAAGATATACTTCCATCCAAATGATGATGAAGTGCTGAAGCAAACTGACAAAGTAAGAAGTCATTTTGAATTGCTGATTGTTATTGATTATCTTCAGATTTCCCAAATCTAAAAGAACTAAAGAAGTAGGCGTTCAGTAGTACTGAAGACCCATAATTTTGAAGATAATGCAAAATCTTTGAAGCTCCAGCCTTAAATCCTTCTTCTCTCATGCTTTTGTTTTGTTCTAATATCTTCAAACCTTCAACAAGTTTCATCTATTGAAATGGCAAAAGAAAGAAAAAGCTTGAAACTTTGCATTTTTAGCTTGGGCTTTGTCAATAGAGTCCTGTTTTATGTGCTTGTCACTATTGAAGTCATTATTTTATTTTGTTCTTATTCTGTAAATCCTTCATTGAATAACTTGTGTTTTTATTCTAGTCTGTTAGGGTTTCACGACATCCCCTAATAGCACTTATATGAGTCATAATAAATGAGGCATTTGCTTAAAAACCCCCATAAGAGACAGGACATAGCCCTGATGGAAGAAGTCCAAATCTAACCCTATTTCTAATAGACAAATAAAAAGAATAAGATGGCCAACACCCAGTATTTTAAAACCTAGTTGGATGATACACAAGCATCCTTGACTGTTTTGAATAATCTAGCAAACTTTTTTTCTCATGGGTTGCAAACATTTGAACTTGAGGAAATGGGAAGTGCCACCAGAGAGAACCCTACAGTCGTCAATGGGTACACTTGTCTGATTGTTGGCGATGTCTGTCATTTGACATTTCAATGTTCTGATGCCAGTGACCTCATCTTTCTGAATGATATGTAATGCATTAACATCATTTCATGTTGTCATAGTGGATGACGGTTGATTGTCAACCCTAATTATCTAGAGAAGTTTGCAAATAATAGTTGGACTTCTTTGCTGAATACATGCCTCTTCATTGAGAAATTGTTGAAAATGCTATATGAATTTCCTATTAGTTTTGTTTATATGCCTCCTGTAACCGTTTCACCTTCTTCATGTAGGTGTTGTTCATTGCACCTGTCTATGGTAAAACAAAACCACAGGTGGTGTTTTCTAATGTTATCAAAGAAGAAAATAATGCTTCTCAAAATCTGGAAGATCTAAAAAAGAATGATGACTGCCCCGATCACGCTATAGAATTGAAAAGGACACGGCTTGAGAATATTGTGCGGCGTCTTTCCAAAGCAGGTTCAAAGGTATAATTTTCATCGTCACTCATGTGACAGTATGCTTTGAAAGATTTTTGAGGTCACTCTAAATTAGGAATTTTGCTTGCGGTATCCAGGCATCAGATTTGTGTCTAGGACCAAAGGAATGCATACTTATGCTTGGATGGCGCCCAGATGTTAATGAAATGATTCATGAATATGATAATTATCTTGGACCTGGAAGCACACTGGTATGCTCCAACGTTCATTTGAGAATCTTCATATTGTTCCTTCTATCTCTGTCCTTCAATGAGTATATGCACTATGCACATCTACATCATAGGTTTCTGATCCAATTATGATAAGAATGAGAATTATTTCCTGTTGGTGTTCGGTTTTATGACATGGATCCTTTGTGTCTTGTATTTACTTGTGATTCTGTACCACCCTTCTTCGAGTTTATGCACCGTTACATCACAAGCTTTTGATCCCAATATAAAATATAGAAGAGAAATATTTATGATGTAAAAGTTCAACATCGATTTGAGAATCTTCGTAGTCTTCTATTTCTTTGTAATTCTGTAGCATTCTTCTACGAGTGTATAAATTTTACATTATAGGCCTCTAATTCAATCATGTGATAAAAATGAGAAACATTTCATACTTGTTTTTGCGTTTTAGGATGTGGAAACCTTTGTGAGTACCTAATGTCTGAAAAGGGTTTCTATGGTGACAAATTGACTATAAGCACATCACATTCTGATCTCAGCTTTCAGTTCTCTTCTACAGGGTCTGTGTTGAGTTAGCATTCAAAGGCAATGTTGAGTTAGCGTTCAAAGGCAAGACGTGCAATAGGATATAAGCCATACTTGTATTGAGAAATAAAAACATAATTTGCTTAGAAAACTTCCAAATTCTCGACTTCCACGTGAAGTACTCTAGAAGATCATGACCCTTTACACCAAGTGATTGCACTAAAGTTCAGTTCCTATTTTCAACCATACTTGGAGTGCCCCTTCTGGGGATAATATTTGTGTTGGCATAGTAACATTAATAATCTTAATCTATTTTCTTGCAATTGATAAATTGGACTCTATTGGGAAACATGACTTGGAAAGAGCTACACTTGTACACTTGCTTTTTGAACCATGGTCACAGTGCTTAATTTTTACCTTACACTTCGGTTGGATTTATACAAGTTGGGCCTTGTCCATATTTGTGAAACCTAATGTTTGTCAGATAAACAATACTTACAAGGCTCCGTGAGGAATGTGCTCTCAATATATAGTTGGTACTATTTGAGTTTGCAAAGGTTGCAATCAAATGAACAAGTTACATTATCTCCATTCTGATCAAACGTGTCATAGACTGTGAAACAATGGCATAGACACTTGTATTGGGTGTCTAACATGGGGCCCTTAAGAAGCTCGAATCCTGATTCCCTACAGATGTATTATAATATAATATTTTAGTTACATTTTAATCAGAAGGTTTTTGTAAAATAAAGAAAACAAATATATGAAAAGTAAAAGAATACATTTCCATACACCATAGAGCTATCCAATACTTGATAAAATATAAGTCGATTTACAAGAGGGAAGACTATCAAACAACCATAGTTGTACTTGTGTTTAACAACTTAATATACAGTGTTAGAGGTGGCACTATCATACGAATGGTTTAAATCTCGGCCTCCTAGCATCTTGGTAAGCTGATGGAACAAGATGTCCGACCAAGATGAAACAAAACGTGATGAGACATTGGAAAATGATGATTACCTCTTGATACGCAAAGATAAGAATGTACACTACAAATATTTAATGCTTAATTGAGTTAAATTACATAAATTATGGTTTGGGTATGATATGATACATACCCCAATGTATCGTTTTGGTACCTTACTGGATGTATGTTGGGACATGTCAACACGTGTATCCACGTTAATACATGTCGGCATAGAAGAAACCCAAAAAATGTTGTCATTGTTACATAGATCACAGAGAATAAGTTCCATATTCTTGAGAATAATCAGTTACTACTAGCCACACCTTACTTAGCCAAGCCATCAACCTTATGATTAAATCTTAAATATCCACATGATATCAATGGTTTTTGTTAATGTAACACAGGGGTATTTTTGTACTTTTACCTTTATTGCAGCATTAGTATATATAATAATTGAGGGTCAACTAGTGTAAGTTCAAAACACTAGTTCGACTTCCTCTTCTCTCTATATTCTTCTCCTCCCTCTTCCCATCTCAAAAGCCGAATTTACTGGACATGGTATCAGAGCATATGATCCATTAACTAAGATTTTCTCTTTTCTTCTCGTTCTTTCCTTCTCTTCTATTTTTCTTTCCTCATTTTCTTTTCTGATGAGAGCCATCATGTGGATGATGAGGTGTTCTATATTTCCCCTCCTCTAATTAGTCCTCTTCTTCTTGATACATCTGACTCTACACCTCCTACTTTTGGTTCTACTCGTTCTAATTCTAATTTGAAGGGTCTATATTCAACAGTGCCAACCCACACATCCACCAGTCGTTGCCTCTGAACCGTCGACTATTCTTGTGCCTCCATCTTCTTCCACATCTGCAGATCCGTCTCCCTCTCTAGATCTTCCCATTGCCTTTCGTAAAGGTAAACGTGTGCACTTCGCACCCTATTTCTCACTTTGCTTCTATTACTCATTTGTCTCCTTTTTGTATGTTTGTCACCTTTATTTCCTCTATGTCAGTTCCTACTAATCTTCAAGATATTATGTCACATTCTAGTTGAAGAAAGTAATGTAGGATGAAATGGATGCTCTTCATCACAATGGTACTTAGGACCATACCTCTCTCCCTTCTGGTAAGTAGGCTGGGGGTTGTCACTGGGTTTATACCATCAAACATCACCCTCATGGATTTGTGGACACTGGACAAGCTTAAGGCTCGTTTTGTTTCCAAAGGATATTTTCAAACCTATGGCATTGACTATGCTGAGACATATCTCTAGTGGTTAAAATACTTCAGTCGTGCCTTGTATCGTTCGACTGACCTGTTAGCTTTATGCTTCACTTTAAAGACCCATTTGCACCCCACAGGTTTCTTTCCTCTTGGTAGTTGAACAAGTTCCCATGTTTTGTTCTTCTAAAGAGCCTGCATTTCATCCATCATAGCTTCTTTCCACTTTGGGTGACTAAGTGCGTCTGCAACACTGGAAAGCAAAGAAACAGAGGACGCAATACTAACAAAATTCTGATATGACGGAGACAGAGACTAATACAACACAAAATGTGAGATGGGGTGTTCCGTACAAGTACGTACACCCTTCCGAAGTGCAATGGGGAGGTCAATATCAGTGCTCATATGATTATCAAAAGTAGGAGATGCATGTGGCTTAAGAACAGAAATAGGAACTGAGGCAGGGACAGAAGAAATACCTGGAATTGGATCCGAGGGGAGACTTGCAGATGTAGACGCAGGGACAATGGCTTGTCCTTTCTTCTTGGTTCTGACATATACACGCACATCGGCTGTAGTAGTGGAAGTGTCGTTGTCACTAGACTAAGGTTCTGGTATAGGAATAGAGATAGGCAAAGCATTGGGGACACTTTCTTCTGCAACATCATGCTCCCCTTGAAGAGAGGTCTGCTCACCAAAGAAGGGGATGGACTCAGCGAAGGTGACATCCATAGAGATGAAGTGACGACAGGTAGCAGGGTGATAACATTTGTACCCTTTTTAATTAGAGGGGTATCCCAAGAAGATGCACTTCAAGGCCCGCGAATCTAACTTGTCCCTCGAAAAACGATGAATATGGACATAAGAAACACACCCAAAGACCTTTGGAGGAACAACGAAAGCCGGGCGGTCAGGAACCAGGAGAGATAGGGGAGTCTGAAATTCGAGAACCCGAGAGGCCATACGATTGATGAGGTAAGCAGCAAGTAAGACAAACTCAGACCAATAGTGTTTTGGAACATGCATGCCTAACCGGAGAGCACGCTCAACTTCAAGAAGGTGACGGTTTTTTCTCTCAGCAGTCCCATTCTGTTGAGGTGTGGAAGGGCATAAGGTCTGATGAACAATGCCATGAGATGCAAAGTAGGTTTTAAGACCCCATCAAGGTATTCCCCCCCATTGTCAGAGCGAAGAATCTTAAGAGCGGTATAGAACTGAGTGGTAACCATCTTATTGAACTCTTGGAAAATGGAGAATACATCATCTTTGGTTCGCATAAGGTATACCCAGGTACAACCACTAGAGTCATCTACAAAGGTAACAAAGTACCGATATCCAAATAAAGAAGTCACGGGCGCGGGGGCCCACACATCAGAATGCACAATAGAAAAAATAGTACTTTTATTCTTAATAATGGGAAAAACATAACGATAATGTTTGGCCAGTTTACATGTTTCACAATAAAAGGGAACTGCAGAAACATAAGAGAAAGTAGGAAAGACACATTTTAAGACTGACATGGGTACATGACCTAGCCGGTCATGCCAAAGCATTAACTGGTCTTTATTGACTCTACTACAACTACTGATGCTGGACTGGTGTGCAAATGAAGAAACCGAAGAACCAGGATGTACAAGTCACCGTCCTCACGTCCACTGCCAATCATCCGCCTCGACTACAGATCCTGAAACACACAGTGAGAAGGAAAAAACGTTACACTGCAGTTAAATCTTTTGGTAAGACTACTGACGGATAGTAAATTAGTGGTGAATAGCGGAACATGCAAAACAGAAGACAGAGAGAGCTGGTGTGGCATGACCATCCCCTTTTTCTAGAGATAGAGTAATAGGTGCCATCGGCTATCCGAACTTTGTCACGACTAGAACAAATACCATAACTAGAGAAAACGGAGGACATACCAGTCATGTGATCAGATGCCCCTGAATCAATGATCCAAGAAGGGATGGAAGGTACAGTAGAGGCGGAAAAAGCAGTCCTAGTACCTGTGTGAGCAAATGCAGACGTGGAAGTGGAGGCCTGGCCATTAAGTTGGGCCATCATGCGGCGAAGTCGCTCAAGATCTGCACGAGAGAACGAGTACGTGTCCCCAGAGGAGGTATACATTGGTGGTGCGGTGTCCTGAGTAACTGAGTGCGCTGAGTGAGGTCCCTGTTTTGCTGATTGACGCAGACAGGAAGTCGGGGATTGTCCTGGGGGACGTCCATGGAGCTTCCAGCAAGTGGCCTGGATATGGCCCATGTGACCGCTGTGATCACACTTGGGTCTAGGTCGGTCCCCAGACTCCTTCGGATTGGATGTCTGGCCTTTCTGATTGGTAGCAATCAAGGTATAGCAGTCCTGAGTATCACTCCCATTGCGGAGTTGCATGGCAGAGCGGCGGCTGTCCTCCCCTTGAATGTAATCATAGACCTGTGCTAGAGAGGTAGGAGCAAGATCCCTACCAAGGATCTGAACACGAGCTCCCTCAAAGCTCGGATGAAGGCCGGAGAGAAACTGGAATATCCGGGAATGTTCAACCATCGCCTTGAAGGACTTGACGTCACCTGCGCACTTGGTGGAGTAACTCTGGTAGTGATCGATCTCCTTCCATTTGCTTCGAAGGGAAGCATAATATGTACCAAGTTTCATCTCCCCCTGTCGAAGACAATATATATCTTGCTCTGATTCATAGAGCTTGGCGAAATTGCCCACCTAGGAGTATGTGTGAGATACGGTATCACAAACATCTTTGGCTGTTGGAAGGAACATAAACCCTTTGCTGATCTAAGTTTGCATCGAGTGAAGAAGCCAAGACATGACATTCAGGTTCTCCATAACCCAAATCCGGTGAGATTGTCCTTCGGATCTAGTTCTTTAGTAGCACTAGCATGAGTCACAGGACGATCCTCAGAGGAAGAGCCAAAAATCCCAAATGTGGCTTCGGGGGAACTCATCGGAGCAGGACCACAAAAAATAGTAGGTAGTGTACCGGAGGCTCCCAGAAAACCGAAGCGAGATCTAGAGAATCCCTAAAGGCCCAATGAGTGGTGCACCTAGGACAGGAGGGCCTAGAGAGGTCTGATTTTGGAAGAAAATCAAAACCCAAAAAAAATAGCCAGGGATCCGAGTGATTTTTGGAAACTAGAGTTCCAACGGTCAGAATTCGTCGAACCAAGTTTCGAACTGTTCCACAAGCAGTACTGAAGAGGGCGGCAAGGTCAGAGGGGCCTGTTGTTGTGCGAATCTCACAAAAATCCAAAACCCAAATATCTAAAATTCGGGCCGATTTTTGGAAACTGATGATTTGACGGTCGGAAAAATGCGAGGCGACTTTCTGACAATCCCTGGGTGAATACTGGAGAGGGCGGTTAGGGTAGGAAACCCTACCGTTGTGCAGATCTCAAGAAAATCAAAAACCCAAAAATCCATGAAAATACATGGCGGCCGAAAAAACGCTAAAGAAGCTTGAGAAGAAGACAAACTGGATCTCTGATGCAGCTAAGGGAAAATACTAACCAGGAAATAAGAGCCTCCAGTGTTTTGCCTCGGGATTAATCCCCAGATAGCGCAAGAATTATCTCTGCAGTTTCCTCAAAAGTTCTCGGCTCCGGATGCTCACATAACCATCTTAGATCGGAAGGGAGTCTCTAAAGAACAAAGACATGCCCTAGAGCTATCATGCTTTAATACCATGTTGTAAATAAGGTTGTAACCAGTAGATGAAGGTTGTAGAGAGAAGATGCAAAAAGTGTAATGGAAGCGGAAGGTGGAGAAGGAGATTAGGGTTAGAAAGAGAAGTTGTGGAAAGAGCTCACACTGTATATATATATGATGGGGAGAACCCCTACGAAAGAGTAGCACTATTCACGTGAATAGTGAAAACCCAAAAAGAACCCCACGTGGGAAGTGGGACGCAGCCCACTTGAGACACCCACATGGGTGTATTACATAAACTCCAACAATTATGTCATGGCTAATCCACTTCGTACAACCATCAAGTAGCAAAGGCTTCATCTTTCTTCCGACAGCCAATGATATTTGGATGCAGTATCTCAGACGTATTCCCAGGTTGGGAATTTTGCCAAGATGTACAAGCTTCAGCGGGAGATTGCGAGGCCGACGCAAGGCAATCTTCCTTTGGGGACCTACTATGCTACCCTGCGAAGTAATTAGGAAGAGGTAGATGAGATCATTACCAAACCTACACTTCTTTATACGACTAATGCTATAGAGTTTCAGAATACGGTTGAGTGGACTTGGATTTTTGAGTTCCTTGGAGTTTTGAACCAGAACTTTGATCATGCTTGTGTTCAGGTGTTGGGCAAAGACCCACCACATGCATCCCTGTCACAAGTTTACTCCTACATAGAGTGAAGACAATAGGAGGAGAGCCATGGGCTCCAAGCCAGACACTGAGGTTCTATTATCTGAGAAGTCGGCTTTAACCACTCAGAAATGGACCAAGCCTGCACCTAAGAGAGACAGATGATTGTGACAAGCTTTGTTGTGAGCCTGTGACCACCGTGGCCGGCATCGCCATACTCGGGAGATCTATTGGAGTTTACATGGTAGGCCTGCACAGTTCTCTGGTGGCAAGCAAGGCTCATCTAAGAAGCTTTTTGGTGCCAAACAGGGGACCTCTGCTTCTCATGCTATTAGTCAGGAGTCCTCTGTGATACCTTCATCATCTAGGTCATCTTGTACCATCTCCAACATGGACATTGACAAGCTTCGCCAGCTTTTTGCGCAACTTGATGGTCCCTCCACCTCTATCTCTACATTTTCTCAGACATGTACATTATGTTCAGCTTATCATGTGTCTATTTCATCCAATGGTCTACCCTGGATCATTGATTCTGGTGCCTCAGATCACGAGTGTTATGCCCCTCCTGTTAGACAAGATATTGTGGTAGGAGTTCAGAAATCACGACCAACGGACGCGAGCGGGTCCCTTGATGGGGACATGAGCAGATCAACTAGAAGATCAAATGGTCAGAAATCGATGGTCCAGATCTTCCTGATCTGGACCCCATCTTCAACAACTAACCCCATACGGATGTGGCATTTTTTAAGTTACCCATCTGTATGGGTCCAGATTTGGTGCCAGATGGCTAGATCTAGAGATACCGAATGAGCATCCAAAGGTAAAAAAATCAATGGTCCAGATCTACCTGATCTAGTCCCCATCTTCAACAACTAACCCTGTACGAAAGTGGCATTTGTAAAGTTACCCATCCGTATGGATCCAGATCTGGAGATATCGAAGGAGCATCCAATGGTCAGAAATCAATGGTCCAAATCTGGACCCCATCTTCAGCAACTAACCTCGTACGGATCTGGCATTTGTAAAGTTACCCATCTGTATGGGTCCAGATCTATTGGAGATGTCGAAGGAGCATCCAGTGGTCAGAAATCAATGGTCCAGATCTGCACACCATCTTCAACAACTAACCCCGTACAAATGTGGCATTTGTAACGTTACCCATCCGTATGGGTCCAGATCTGGAGATATCGAAGGAGCATCCAATGGTCTAGATTTGCACACCATCTTCAACAACTAACCCTGTACGGATGTGGCATTTGTAAAGTTACCCATCCGTATGGGTCCAGATTTGGTGCCAATTGGTCAGATCTAGAGATATCGAAAGAGCATCCAATGGTCAGAAATCAATGGTCCAGATTTTCCCGATCTGGTCCCCATCTTCAACAACTAACCTTGTACGGATGTGGCATTTGTAAAGTTACCCATCCGTATGGGTCCAGATCTGGAGATATCGAAGGAGCATCCAATGGTCAGAAATCAATGGTCCAGGTCTTCCTGATCTGGACCCCATCTTCAACAATTAACCCCGTACGGATGTGGCATTTGTAAAGTTACCCATCTGTATGGGTCTAGATATGGTGCCAGATGGCCAGATCTGGTATATCGAAGGAGCATCCAATGGTCAGAAATCAATGGTCCAGATCTTCTTGATCTGGATCCCATCTTCAACAACTAACCCCATACAGATGTGGCATTTATAAAATTAGCCGTCTGTATCTAGTGCCAAATGGCCAAATCTGGAGATATCGACGGAGCATCCAATGGTCAGAAATCAACGGTCCAGATCATCTTCAGCAACTAACCCCATGTGGACGTGGCATTTGTAAAATTTGCCATCCGTATGGGTCCAGATTTGGTGCCAGGTGGCCAGATCTGCAGATATTAGAAGATCATCCAAAAGGTGAAAATGGAGGGTCTAGATCTGGACCACATCTGGGAAAACTAAACCGGTACGGATGTGGGGAATCCCCACTTATCCATCCGTATGGGCCCACTTTTGGCATATCTTCGATGAATTTTGAGATATCAAGGAAAAGGCCCAAATTGAATCCTGGCCCTTAGATCAAAATGTAGACCAGATGGAGGGAATCTGAGCCGTACAGATGAGTAAGTTGGCTATTCTCTACCCATTGACACCCTAAGATCTGAATTTGGACTATGCAAGTTAGTTTTGTGGGTCCCACCCCTAGGGACTGCCTGGACAGACACTTTTCGACACAAATCTTCAGTTTGCGAGCAATTCAGATATGTTAAGTTGATTATTCATCAAGGAGTACTTGTTACTCAATAATCCAGGGTTAGTTACATTGACTGGGCCCTCGTCGGATGATAAAGTCAGCAAAATCCCGCATGACAGCCTACTTCAACAAAGAAGGGTATTTTTGTAAATAGATACATATGTAACCCCTCCCCTTTCAGAACTCTATAAATAGAGGCCTTGCTGGAGGGGAAAAAGGATCAGTCTCCTATTCTTCAAAAGGGTCCTTACTCTGTCGAATTGTCGAGAGAGTTTACACCTAGTCATTCTTGGCTTCAACTAATAAGCCCAAATACAGAATCAAGTTAAACCCCAAATCACTTGACAAGGTAGTTATGATGCATTGGGAGGACTTAACATAACATGAAGAATGAGCTTGCCTTGGGTGGGTCTTCCTAGAAGGTTCATCCATCCTGGAAGTGTATCCTTAGGCCATTCCTCATACCAACTTATGTGATCCTAATAGATTATACCCTGCACAATGAGCAATTAGTGCAACATTCCATTAAAAATGAATGAAGTAGAAGAATAACATTAAAATAAATGCCCTTAGGCTGTACCATTCCATTTTCCCATGGTTACATAACAATCAAATGCATACATTAAAAGATTATAATGATTACATTGTTACATGGTTGTATAGCCTCCAGACATAGGGATTACATGGATTACATTAGTGTTGGATGCATGGTTACATTTTACAACCATATCAAGGATGGCATAGTGAGGCCATAAGCATTCTTCAAACGTTCATCTCTTCAATGTCTTAGATTTGCTGTAAAAGCATGGCAGGCATTGGGATGTTGTATGAAGTTGAGGATCGGTGATTCAAGCACCATTGAAATCTGATGAGGATAATACTTGAACCTTCCCCTCCATCACTTACAAGAATGGCAATAAGAATGAAAATGTATTAGTCCATTCATCAAGAATAATGCAGAAATCCATGCAAAGGAGAAAATGTAATCATGATAAGCCATGTAAATATGCAGTTTATTCCGATGGGGTGCCAACCTAGTTGGGATGTCGTAGGGTTGAGTGCTTCGCCCTTGTGCGCTCTGTATAGTTCCTTTTTTCCTTTAATACAATCTTTATTTAGCAAAAAATATGCAGTCTATTCCCATGTAAAAGAAACTATAACCATTAGGATAAATCACCATTACCTCCCCCCTCATGAATGGACATGATAGCCATGTCCAAAGGACATATGAAGGATTATACATTCCGAGAATCCATCACAACACAATTCACACCACAAGCGACACCCGAGACCGGGGTGCGCGTGACCGAATTCATTTTAGATAGACAAACACACCTCCGGAGGAGGGTGACCAAGGTGCACGCAACACCTCCATTTTCTCTACCTACATTATCTGTTCTAGTAAAGATAAGGTATGGCTTGCCGATGGTACTTTCTCCTCTTTCTCAGGGAAGGGCGTTGTTTCTGTTACTCCTACCTTACCTTTATCCTCTGTTCTTAAATTTACAACCTGCTTCCTGTCAGTCATCTTACTAAGAGCCTAAATTGCAGTGTTAAGGTATGGCTTGCCGATGGTACTTTCTCCTCTTTCTCAGGGAAGGGCGTTTCTGTTACTCCTACCTTACATTTATCCTCTGTTCTTAAATTTACAACCTGCTTCCGGTTAGTCATCTTACTAAGAGCCTAAATTGCAGTGTTACCTACTTTCCAACTCATTGTGTGTTTTAGGACTTGGAGACAAGGCAGATGATTAGCAGTAGTCGTGAGAATGGCTGATTGTACTTGGTATATAGCCAGCCTTCATACTCAGTTGCATATCAGTCCAGTGTTAGTGTTAGTGGTCCTAGAGTCAATAAAGACATATTAATGCGTTGGCATAACAGGCTTGGTCATTTACCCATTTCTGTTTTAAAGTGTATGTTTCCTATCTTTCCCGATTAGTAATAATATAAGTATAGCTCCTTTGCAAATTGTTCATTCTGATGTTTGGGGACCCAATCTTACTACTTGTTTGACTTCCGCTATTTCGTGGTTTTCGTGGATGATTATAGTCTTTACATATCTCATGAAATCTAAGAATGAAGTGCACACTATTTTTCAATCATTTCATAAAATTGTGTGCAACCAGTTGGGCACTACATTGAAAATCCTGGACTCTGACAATGGTGGGGAGTACATGTACAGTGGCCTTGCCTCCTACCTTGAGGAGCATGGCATCATTTATCAAACTTCTTGTGCTGACACTCCTCAATAGAATGGGGTAATTGAAAGAAAGTACTGCCACATTCTAGAGGTTGCTAGAGCACTTCTTATCGGTACGGGGGTACCAAAGGGTTATTGGGTTGATGCTCTGTTGACTGCATCCTATCTTGTTAACCGCATGCCCTCGAGGGTCCTTGGGTTGCAGTCTCATCTTTCCCTCTCATTTTTGTCCAGTCTAGTTTTTTGCCTCCCAGAATCTTTGGATGTGTCTGTTATGTTCACTCTCATCACAGGAAGTAGAAGTTGGATCCTAAAGTTGTTTGTTGTATCTTCCTTGGATACTCATCTACACAAAAGGGGTATATGTGCTTCCATCCTTCTACTCGTCGTTGCTTTGTCTCTATGGATGTTACCTTCTTCGAAAGTCTTCTTTTTTCTTTGTTGATCGGACTTCTCTTCAAAAGGGAGTTTGGGAGTATTGATGAGAGTCTGATATCCCCTCAGGGGAAGATTCCTCTACCTATGCCATTTGACCCTCCTACTTCTGAGCCAACATATACTCTAACTGCTGATACTAACACCGTGCAACAGGACACACAACTGAGGGCATCTGCTAGAACTTTTCCAAAGAGGAAACAGTCCACTGTCCAATCTCACTGCCAAGAAATCCAGAGTTCTACCCCCAAACACCCTATTTCTCACTTTGTTTCTTACCAGTTGCTATCTCCATCCTATAGAGCTTTTGCTACTCCCTTGTCCTCTATTTCTGTGCCATCTAGTGTTTCAGATGCACTTACCAAACCACAATGGAAAGCAACCATGTTAGAGGAGATGACGGCATGAAGAAGAATGGTATTTGGGATCTAGTTTCACTGCCCAAGGGAAAGAAGCCAGTAGAGTGCAAATGGGTATACACAATGAAGTATAAAGCTGATGGAAGCATTGACAAGTACAAAGCCCATTTGGTTGCAAAAGGGTACACACAGACATACGGCATTGACTACCGAGAAACTTTTGCACCGATGGCCAAGATGAATTCAGTTCAAGTTCTCCTCTCACTAGTAGCAAATCTGTCACGACCTTTACATTAGCTGGATGTGAAGAACGCATTCCTCCATGGTGATCTAGAAGAAGAATTGTACATGATAGCACCTCCTAGATTCAACTGTACTGGGGCAAAGAACTTGTGTGCAAGCCGAAGAAAGCTCTGTATGGGCTCAAGCCCTGGTTTGATCCTAAGAACCCTAGTATCAGAGCATGGTGTTCTCTTACCATTGCTGCCCATCCTAACTTGTTTTTAGGAGTTGTTTGAAGCTAGTTTGGGGATTTTCTGATGTTCCGAGCAAAAGTTGATCTTTTTCCACCATATCTCTCCCTAAACTTTGTTGGGTTTTTTATTTTTTCAAAAACCACAAGCTGGTGTGTCTACGTACCCTTGTCGCCCTCCCTATATTGATTTTAAGGATTGTTTGCTTCACGTTTGGGATATTTCTGACATCCTGTGTGAAAGTTGATTTTTTACATCCTCCGGATGGCCAGTTCGGGTGCTTCGTGTGTTTCTGTTGATGGCAAGTCTCCTGCGTGGAATAGTATTTGTGCTCAAATTACATCTATGAAGTTATATGGCACCAACTACCTTCCATGGTCTCACCCTGTTAAAGTTTTTGTGTGCCAAGAAAAAATCGAAGTTTCTCACTGAAGATCCACCACCGATAGATGATAAGAAGTATGAAGATTGGCAAAGTGAGAACTCCTTGGTTATGACGTGGTTGTGGAATAGCATGGAGCCGTCAGTTTCTTCTAATACCAAGATGAAATAAGAACCTAATTTATTCTTAGGGTAAGGGTTTGATTATGAGAAAAGAAAGGAAGAAAGAAGACAGAAGAAAAGATTTTAGGAGTTGAAGATGTTAAAGTAGGCCCAGCTCCCCTCTGTCATTTATACTTTATAATAAAATTGAAAATGACAAAATTGCCCCCACATAAACTGAACAAGTAAGCCCCTTTCAGACTTTTCAAAGACCTCAACATAAAGCATAAAAAGTATCTTCAAAAGGATTTACCAAACATCCTACGAGACCAAGGTGAGAAAACATCCCCAATATCTAGGAAACACCTATACTATAAACAAATAAATGGATGGTATTCTCTTGTTTCTCCGTACACATGACACATCTACACAGAATTGTCATTCTACTGTTATTAAGATGATTGACCGTCAAATTATATCTAACACTTCTGTCATGATGAATGCTTCCACCCAATGGGGTTCCGGCTTTTCCCAAATTATCTCAATCGAAAACCCTGCACCTAAAAAATCCTCTAGGAACTCATACAAAGACTGGTATTTTAAAGAGACTGGGTTTATAATTTTAAAGTATGTGTGTGTGTGCGTTGGTTTTATGATTATGCTTCATCGAGTTTACCTATTCATTTGCAGGAAATATTATCAGATGTGCCTTTGGATGACAGAAATAAAGCAACTAACCTTGCGAATCAAGATAAATTAAAAAACATCCGGGTTTCTCATGGGGTATTGTCTCACTCATTTAGTTGCAATTCTATTATTCGGTCATTTGAGAGACTGTGGTCATTTCCTCGAACTCTTTCATTTCTTTCTTATATTGCAGATAGGAAATCCCATGAACTATGATACACTAAAGGAAGCCATATTGAATATCCAAAATTCTTCAAAGAATGGAGAAGAGGTTCCCTTCTCAATCGTCGTAATATCTGAGAGAGAGAGTCTTATCGGAGGTAATAATATATGAAGATTCAGTTGTCTTGAAGTAGCTTTGGACTGACATATTCTTTGTGCAGATTCATCCAGAGCAGACAAGAATTCCGCATATTCTCTTCTTCTTGCTGAAAATATTTGCAACAAACATAACGTGAAGGTGAGTATATTGTTTCTATAAAATGATCATAATCATAAGTAAAGTACCAATCAAAAAATAATATTATATAAGCTAAGATGCCCAGATACAGATATGGGTATGGACTCTAGTACGGGAAATGGGGACACGATTCTTCATTTTCCGAAATCCAAGACACGAATATGGATACGGATGTCCCATCCAGTATCTTCATACCATGCTTCTATTTTTAGTTTTTCACACTATCTTTATATTATTCTCCAAATGTAATAAAATTTTCTCCATTTTCAATTGCACAATAGAAAATGAGAGGCATAGAAGTATCCATGCAGTATCTGTACCAGTATCGGTATCGACACGATACAATATGATCATACAGGTACCACAGTCATGTTGAAGTATCCGGGTATCATAGATCATAAGTACCAGCTTTCATGCCAAATTTACAATGATCAACATCTTTCACTTATCTTGGGACAGTTCCCCTTTGCTGACAGAGTAGTTACTAGGCTCCAAATGGATTATACTGAGGGACCAAAATGCATAAGAAAACCCTTGTATTTTAATAATTGTTGTGTGGAGAGACAAAATACAACCAATCCTATAATTGGAGCTGTTAGATTCCTAGAAGTGTCATCATCATCTATGTGGCTACGCCTTATCCCAAGTATCTGGGGTCGGCAACATCCTATTCCTACAAGTGTCCACTGCTTAAGAGCTTTCAAAGTTCAAACCAGTTGTACAATCTGATCGTTCGCCCAGATCAGCAACATCACATGATATGCTTAGTGCTTGATGTTGCAGATACCCATTTGCTGAAAAGGGTACTAGTAGTGAGATACTTAAAGGAAAACACATAGCTGATAGCATTGCTAATCATGGAGCTGGTCTGCCCCCATTTTTGTGCTACCCAGATCCCTCAAGTCCCACTAGGTGTCGGTATCAACATAACCCAACATGGATATATGTATGCAATCCATGCAATGTTGCATCGGTATGGGTACAGGTGTCAAAGTCTGTCATGGGTGCAGAGTGTACGATTCGGCGAACCTTGAAAAATATGACTCGTGGACTTGGCAGTATACTTTGAATAATGTGAAACAAAGTAATTGCTTTTAATATAATAATCAGGATAATAGTGGATAATGTGATACTATATCTTATGATCTTTTTAATTGAAAGGATACCTTATGAATTGAATCGATACTTGTTCACGAGAATAAATATATGTAATGTTATATTTTTTGCGTAGAAAACTTAAATTGTAGAAGGTAGAACTCATGACCTATAATAAATGTAATTAGTATCTTGCAAGGAAATAAAAAAATAGAAGTTGGAAGTGTAATGCAGGGGCATTTTCACACCGGGCTCGAGTGGGGCAGCCTGCGTAAATGGGGCACACTCGGGGTGGGATGGCCTGTGCGAAATGGGACCCACGAAGGAGGGTTTGACCGAGGGCCTGGATTTGGGCTATGAGATAAAGGAATTTAATCTCACGCTACCAACAGTCACGGCTTTTGGGGGTATTGGTTAAATGTCCTGCATCAAAGTGTAGCACCAAAATCCCTTTTTTTCCAAACTCTGGCACGTGTACTCAACCCGTTTAGAGAATCCATGTAATGTATCATCCATGTAGAATATGGCTCAGCCATACCCCAATATTATATTTTATACACACACACATATATTTTTATACATAATTTTGGGTAAGTATTAAAATTATAAAACATTATTTATTGTCATGTCCCGGTACCCTCTGATTTGAAGGTAAAGTAAGTGTACCCCTGGACAAATACATATATACCCGACAACCCTACCCTCGCCAAGGTGAAATAACTTGGAATTGGACCCACTCTAGGGTGTGAGTTGGGTTGTCTTATATTTCTATTATTTCTGTGATAAACATCTAATTTATAGCAAAAGTAAAAAAATGAAAGAGAAAATGTATTCGAATCTCACAAAACCTATTATCACTTAAAATAGTTAATCTTTGCTGGGTTTTAAGCTAATTGACACATTACTGTTGAAGAGCATCTATGTATTTGTACTTAATGATGCTGAATGAATGCACTGCAGGTGGAAAACCTGGTTGCAGAAATCGTCGACACAAAATTGGGCAAACAAGTAATCGTTTCTTTGATGGACATTTGATTTTCTGAGCAGATATTGTTTGCATGTGTTGTTTTGTAGGTGTGTATGTACAGGTTAAATATATTTATATAATTTCCTGCGATGGCTACAGATTACAAGAATTAAGCCATCCCTTACATACATTGCAGCAGAGGAATTAATGAGCCTTGTAACAGCTCAAGGTCCTAAATTTCCGCACTTTTTCCAGCTGTCATGGAATATATATCATAGAGAAATCCGTTCCAAACCTAAAGCCCCTTTGTGTATGACAGTGGCAGAGAATGGTGAACTGAATGAGGTGTGGAAAGACATTCTCAACGCAGAGGGAGACGAAATATATGTGAAGGTAAATGGCTTGTCGTGATGTCATTGCTATTGTTTCTAAATATTCTTCCGAAAGTGAAAAAGATGGATAAATGAGACTTTGTGTACACTTCACCAATACGGGAGTGTATTGTGTTGGTGGCTGTGGAAAACATGTGGCACATATTCAGGAGATTGGACAAACCATTAATTGGGATAGACCTAGGAGATCTCCTTGGTCCAAATTTAACCCTACTGAACTTTCAAAATAAAGTCACAGATGAATGGTTACAGGCTTACAGCTATCGAATTGGGTTGATTATTTCTCTTTTGGAATTAGGAGATCGCTTGTGTCTCATCGAATGTGGTGGACACTGTTTGTCCTTGGCAGACTCCAGTGTCACTTCAGTACATGCATTGTTTTTTTTTTAAGTCAGTACATGCATTGTTGAGAGTAGTACCGAGGTTTTCTTTAAACGCATGTGACTATAAGAAAATAAAATTGAGGTTGTTAGTTCAAACTAAAGCAAACGAGTCATGGTTAAAGGAGATTTTTAAGCAGTTTCTAACCAAGCGTCTTCCGTGGATTCTACACCTAATTCATGACCAGAGCATGTAACCGAAGTACCTGATGTTTTAAATCCATGTCAATGATACCTTATGTGTTTCTGCTGACAGGATATTAGCCTCTACATGAAAGAAGGGGAGAACCCGTCATTTTCCGAGCTGTCTGAAAGAGCCTATTTGAGGCGAGAAGTTGCCATCGGTTATTTAAAAAACAACAAGAAGGTAAGCATTTTTTTCTTCTTCTCTCATCTGGTTTTCAATTTGAAATTGCTTGTGTTCTCACTACCTTATTCATGGCAGGTTCTAAACCCAATTCCCAAATCAGAGCCGCTCTCCCTTCAATTGACAGACTCCCTAATTGTAATCTCTGAGCTTGAAGGGGAACAGCCCATAATTGTATGAAGTATGCCCTTCATTCATTATTACTCATTTTCTTTTTTCATCGTTCCAACGGTGTGATTTGGCTTGTCTTGAAGGAATCAAGATAAAAATTATCATACCAGAATTTCTTGAGAAAACCCATAAATCGAAGAGACACACGTAGAAACAAAATTTGAGCTCTGGTAGGGTGAGAACTGTCCATAAAAAAGTTGGACATCCCAATCGCATCATGCCACGTAAGCAGGAGAGGAAAGGAGCAACTGGCTTTCACTAGTTTTCTCTTTTGATGCAAAAAGAATTCAAAACACGGAGAAACCAGAGAAATAAGTAGCCTGGTTTCCCCTGCCATACAAGACAATATAAGTTGGGTTGTCCAATTTTCTTTAGAACAGCACTCTCACCATTGTTTTGAAAAACTTTTTAGTGACAGGAAATGCCATAACCTAAGAATTCAAATCATGTTGTATCACTCTTTTGGACATTCAAAGAGAGTATATGAAATTATGAACAGAGGCTCAGAAGAAAGATTATATATCTCCAAAAGGTTACAATCATTTATTCATGTCTCATGCCCAACAAACCAACCTGATCGGATGGTAACCATCTGATCTGTCACATTATTTGGATGATCAGAAGTCAGAACAAATAAGGTCAGTGGTCTAAAGAGTCTATATCAAATGGTTGCGATCACTCGAGGGTACCATCCGATCTGTCACTTTATTTGGATGATCAGAAGTCAGAACAAATATGGTCAATGGTCTGAAGAGTCCATATCGGATGGTTGCGATCACTCGAGGGTTTGAATTTTGACCTAGGAGATCCCTTTAAGCAGGACCAATGAATGTGTAAAACAATGGGATAGAACAAATTAAATTAGATATGAGTCATCCTCTCCTTCTTGGGTTGATTGACGTGAAAGAGAACTTCAAAAAGATCACAAGGGAAGAAAATCTGTGGACACAAAAGTCTCAAGCATTGTAGTTGAGAGAAGACCATAGAAATTCGAGATTTTTTCCACCTTCAAATTCTCCACAAAAGACGCATATCCAAAATAGTCGGGAGATACCTCAGAGGCGCAGACTGACTGCTCCAGTTTCTGAGGAAGGGCTTTATAGTGTAGTTAAACAAATGGGTCCTTTCAAAGCTCCAGATTAGATTGCTTACAAAAAAAAAAAAGAAGCTCCAGAGTAGATGGCTTCTGATCCATTTTTTACAAAAAATTTCAATATGTCACAGACCCAGAAATTGTCCATGGTTAGTGCATGTGATGCAGCGAATTGTGGGCATACTGCTGGACTGTTGATGACGGCGGGGCAACTCTAAATCTACTTGATGCAGGAGCAAAACTTCACTGACCGCCCATAATATGAGGTGCATGCACACGGTTAGTGCACGCTGACCGTATGAATACAAGCTTAACATAACCAAATTGAAGAATCAATCTGATTGCATGTCCAAAAAAACTCGGGTGGCCATATTTCATAACAGCTAGCTAAACTCTCAACATTCTACCATATGGTACCAAGGGGATTTTTGGTATTCTCACTAAAGAAAATCGGGCTTGTCTCGCTTTTCTAAGATGCACCTAAGGATTCACAGCCACACAAAGATCGAACACTAACTGTGTGCCCATACAAATTTAGTTATCCCACAAATTCCAATAACCTCACCCATGGATCATCATCCCAAGGTGAGTACATAGTAGAAAATACAGCCATAAATAATCTCAAACCGAAAACATGTAACAGATAAAAAAAAAAACAATAAACATGGCTCAATTTTAACAAAATACATGTATAATGTAAACATGCTCTAAATCAATTTTTAATGTCAACATGCATGGAAAACATGCTTTAAAATAAAAGTAACATATATAAGAAATTGTGATAATAGCATGCCTACGTAAACATAAGAAAATATTGAGGAATATAGACATAAACATAGAAGAAGGTGGGATATTTTCTTCCTCTTTGCAAGTTCTTCAAAATCTCTCCAATTGATCTCTTCTTATTTCTCTTTATCTTCTTCTTCTCTTTCTCTCTTGGAGTTCCCTCAAACAATAGAAGGATCTAGCACTGATGGAGGACAAAAAGAGAAGGTTGAAGATGAGTTTCTAGATCTAAAACAATGGCGGACGATTTTTAGCTATTTGTAAGGGGGTCTCTCTATTCAAGGCTTAATATAAGAGTGGCTATAAGGGGGGACATTTTAGCACGAGGAGGGAAGTTTTCCTTCTAAAACAACAAGTTGGTTTGGGTGATGTATTTGCTCAAATTTCATTGGTTCTCATTAGCTAACCCTAATCCAACTTGATGCTTATGTGTTAACTCAAATCCTATTTGTTCTTTTGCTTTTGATGACTTATCTCCTAGGTGTCACTCTAATTTCATAGGCTAACTCATTAGAGTTGCAAAACAACTCTCTTCCTTCCCATGCTCCCAACGATTTTGCAAGTGGTAGGCTACGTACATCCCACCCCAATTGGTACTCTCTTCAATTAATTGACTTAAGTGTTTTTTCACTTACCCTAATATGTCCAACGATTTTTGCATAATAATAAATATATACTATTAATTAAATAAAAGCATATTAATGTCACTAATGGGCCTACATAAATTCCAACAATAAATCAAGCAAACATGGTCCATACCCATATGCATACTCATGCAAATTAGAAATATGAAACATGTACACTAGCAACATTTATTTTTGAGCAATTTCATTTGAGTCAAAAACCATCGAACATGCTCACCAAAATATAGAATCCAACCCCATGGGTATAACCCACCCATATAGCCGATAAAAAACCATATCATGAAAAATTACAAAAAATATCCTACCAAAGAAATTACCAAAAGACCCCTAATACTGAAAATTTTCAAAAATGTTCTTTAGGGTTAGAAATCATCCATGACATGAAAAATTATATTAAGATCCCTTAAGAATTATGTTCCAAATTCCAAGTGTAATGAAATTATCGAAATGCCCTTAAAAAGCAAAAATCCCTTATGGAGAAAAAAATACCTAAATGCTCTCAAAATTTTAAAAAGAGGGTCTCTTGAGTTATTAGGTTACTCTACCAATTACCATCCACGTATACAAGAAAGTGAAATTACTAAATTATCCTTAAGTAATAAAATTACCAAAACACCCATTAAGAAAAAAAAATCACGTTCTTACATTACAACTCGTATGATGATCAAGAAAAAGTTTTACTGAAAATAGATTTGTATATTATAAACTATTGATACATAAAAAGTTTTTTGACATTTATATGCAAATATCATTTCTAGAAAACTTATTCAGGGCAACCATATAGAGCCTACATGTAAAAAGTTTCCTACATAAAATATATGATGGTGACCATGTTTAAATGGTTTTCCTCATACATTCTATGAATATATGAAACGCACTTTAACTACGTGTTTGGTAGTTCTACATGCAATATTCCTAGTGTGGGGCAATAATATCCCTGTGGTGCAAGACACAAAACGATTTATAGTAGGTGATATGTGTACGTGTGGCTTACATCATTTTCTAAGATATATATGTTTACAAATGGAAAAAATACGAGAAAATGGTGAGAGAAAACTATCATCTTACCTAGTTTACTTCCTTGTAGTCTTCTTCTATACTCTACTATTCTTAGGTGTCTTCTTTTCTTTTTTGGACCTTTCTCAATTCATGTATATGAATCATTATAAATGCCCATTATTCTTCCCTATTTATGGAAGAGGTGGGCGTTAAAGTTGTACTTAATGTGCAACTCTTCTCATTAGTCAATAAGAATTATGCTTCTTTTTTATGAGGGCTCTCATTGGGCTTTTTATTGTTGTTGAAAGAGATTGTTCTCCTTCTTTGGATGCTTAATTGGCAAGTATCACTTGACTTTTCTTAGTAGTCACTCTTATTTTTGGGAGAGTGACATGTAGGTCTATTTTTGGAAAGAAACTCTATTTTTAGAGAGTCCTTTCTTTTTTGGATCATGCTTTGTTTTGATATTTTATGCAATGTACCAGCTTTTGATAGGCTTCTTTAGAAAAATGTTATTGTACGGATGTGTGGTTTTAAGGACATCGACCATTGGATTCAAGAGTAACATAGTCCGGGAGGCAATAACTGCATGGATCTCTTGAATCCAACAGTCAATGGCCTCAACCGCACATGGTATATATGGCATAACTCAACTTCTTTATAAGTTTTGAACCCTCCACTACTAATCTTAGAGTTTTTTTTCGAACTCGTTTAATTCTGTCACCATATCCATGTGTCACTCCTTTAGTGGCTCCTCTCTGGTCATAGCTTTCTCCATTGAGAATCTTTTTTATTCTATCACATTTTGATCAATGGTGTTCTAGTAATTATAGTTAAGCACCACCTCACACCTGTCTTGGAGTTAAGATAGCCCTTAACTATAGTTGCTTTTCTCCATTGTTAAGGGTAACTGAGGTTAAAGACCACCTTAACCTAGGACAAGTGGCACTTAACTATAAGTGCCAAAATGCCAAGAATCAAAATGTGTCAAGATAAAAAATTTCTAGTCTCCGCTGCTAAGTTTTAACATTTGATAGAGTTTAATTTGTTGAGCTCACCACCAAGTGCCATGTGACACTCTTTGAGTGCTTGAAATGCTCCCTACCAACTTAGTAAGGATCTTTGGACAATTGGGCAATGTTCGTCTTACCTTAGAAAGGTTTCATTGTAGGCCTTCTTTCTTTGTTAATGCTTGGCTCATTGTCTGCCTTCTTGGACTTCATGAAAGTGAAAGTTCACGGAAAAAATTTAGATGCAGAGGGTTTTGGATGCAGAGGATGTGTGGTTAATCTGGACCACTCATCTTGACTTTTTTAGACCAACTTAACTGGGGTTAGTATTTTAAATCTTTTGAAACTATTTTTAATTAATTATTTTATAAAACAAAAATGGAATTCCAACAAAACCTCCCATTTCGCTCAACCTTCCTTCTACAACCCTCTTCTTTTCAGAACTCCTCCTTCAACCCCAACCATCTAGACAAGTTTGAGCTTAAATCGCGTTCAATTCGAGTCAAGTTCATAGATCCATGTCGATTATTTTGTTTTCGTATTATAAACTGATGATTCAAACCTATGAATAATATCTGGATCAACTTGGATTTCAGGTTTGAATCGTTTGACCTGCACCATTCAAGCCACTTGGAAGTATCTTAACCTGATTAGATTATCACAACCCTTTGATTTGGGCACATGAAATCAACATTTACTACATCCCACCCAAGAGATCTAAGACCAAAATCAATATAATTCGATGATCTCAACCATTTAATTTCAGTCCATTCCTTTGGACAATGAAAAAAATTCTAGTAATAGCCCTAGAAAGAGTTTACAGATCAGAAGGTCAAAAATCATCTGATTATACTAACTTCTGTCCTAGAAAAATTTCCAAGGTGAGAATTCAATTCAAGGCAAGGAATTGCTTAGGTTTTAAACACATCCTTGCCCCTAAAATATGCTACAATATATCTATTTCAAGCTAATTTTGGTGAATAGGTCCACCAAATTAAGAGGGGAAAAATTTAAATGCAGAGTGTTTTGGATGCATAGGAGGATCCGTTTCTGTTCGAAGGAGAGTTTTGGCTGCATAGTTTCTGTCGTCACCTTGGATGCAATACGTGAAGGAGAGTTTAGGTGGAACTGTTTCTGCCGAAAGAGGGTTTTGGTCGAATAGTTTGGATGCAAGAGGTGAAGGAGGCGTTTAAGAAGAAGAACGTGGAAGAGAGAGGCTTCCATTTCTATAAAAGGAGAGTGCTGGTTTTTAGTGATTGTTTTAATAAGGAAACTAATTAATTAAAAACAGTTTTTAAAATACTAACTCCAGTTAAGTTGGGTTCTAAAAAAGTCATGATGAGTGGTCCAGATAATTAACCACTCATCCTCTGAATCCAAAACCCTCTGCATCTAAATTTTTCTCAAAGTTCACTGCTAGTCGTAGTGGCACTTTGCCACGTACACAACCTTATAAGGTTGGCGGTAAAGATTTGGCAAGCTTGTTGCCAAGCCTAACTCCATGTAAGGGTGTGGATTTGGCCTACGACTCAAGCACGCCCCAATGTTTTAGGTCTTGGACTGGGCCGGATTGTAGTTTTGCCTAGCCAGAAGCAACCTGATCAAAGGTTAAGACCAAGCTTGGCCTGAAACTTCAGCCCATGGCTAGGCTCGCGACCCAGTTCGTACACGACCCGATCTGACGGGCCTCTTAGCTTGGCTCGAGGCCCAACCCGCACTCGCCCAAATGCAACCCGAAAAGTGCTATAACAGGTCCGATCGAACTAGGCCCGAGCGCCACCCCCTTATGAAATTCGAATTTGTCCTCCCCTCATTTTGAAATTGATTTTTTTCAAAAAGATTATTTTAACCACCCCCCCCCCCTCCCTCCTGATAATGACCCCATTTACCCCCCACCTCCTTTCCAACTACCATAAAACAGTGACATTATAAGTATATGGAGTTATTATACCCAAATTTGAAGTTATAAAAGGCTCCCTCTCCCCTCATTTCATTACTCAAAAAATATAAAAAAAAGTTCTACAAAAATTACTACTCTCTAATCTTACTATTCTCTCATCTTATTATAAATTTACTCTACACCCTTTACAATTCTCCACATTTTCAAAGCTTTACAACTACAACTCTTTAGTCTCTACAATGGGCTACACCTATAAGCTTACAAATCCATACCTCTACTCTCTGACCTCTAGATAAGTCTAAGATTTAATTTTTAGTTATATTCTATTTTATAGGTAATTAGTTACATAGTATAGTTATTATAGTCTTGTATTTATATTTTATATAACATTTTACAAATTGTTAAATAGTATTTTAGTACGTTACATAACATAATATTTTCACAAATTAAATAGTATTCGTTTACATAAAGTACTATTATATTTTACATAAATAACATTTTATATTTTACATACTACTGCATAGTATTCTTTTACATAAGTAACATTTTGCATTTCACATATTGTTAATTAATATTTTTTAAATAAAGTATTAACTTATATAATAAATTAAATAATTTTATATTTGTTACGTGATATAATATTTTACATATTATTATCTGGTATAATATTTTACATAATATATTTACAGTACATCTTTACAAAATTACGTTATATCTTTACATAAAGCATTTTTACAATATAGTTATTATATTTTATATTATATTTACAAAAGTATTTATATTATATCTTTACATAAAGTATATTTACATTACATATTTGCATCTTTACATTACATTAGAGTTGTTAGATTATTGTCAAATAAATCTTAAAAAATTCTAAAAAAATTTAAAAATCTAAAAAATTCTTCATAAATCATAAAAGTCATATATATATATATATATGAAAACTTAAAAAAAGATAGGAACCTTAGAAAAATCATAAAAACCTTAAAACAACTAAAAAAATTAAAGAAATATAAAAAAATCACTAAAAAATTAAAAAATCTTTAAAATTCAAAAAATCTTAGAAATTATAAAAATATGATAATCTTAAAAATACTTAAAAATTTTCAAAAATCTCATAAAAATATTAGATAAATCTTATAAATTATAAAAATACTAAAAATTCTTATAAGTGTTAAATTTTTTTAAAAAAATCATAAAAATCTTACAAATCTTAGAAAACCCTTAGAAATCTTTGAAAATAATAAAATTGATATACAAAATATTTAACTTATAATTTATAATTAAAAAATAAAAATAAAAATATAAACCTAATAAAAGAACTATATAAGGAATTTGACACACCTTATTCATCGCGTTTTAAACAAGAAATATGCAACAATTAATATAGAAGATGAAGTAGAACTATCAACAATGTCTAAAAAATGTAAATGTTTGTAAGTTTAGGCAAATTATAATAGAATGGAAATAGATGATCCAAAATAACCTACTAGTGTTTTACTACTTAGGATAAAATATTATTATTGTGTCAAATTACTAAGTTGTATAGATTCAAGTGGCACTAGTCACCTTTTTACGTACACCACAAAATATTTAAAAGATAAAAATATAAATATAAATCTAAAACAAATTTATTAAATATGAATTCCAATGGGAGTTTATCAACTTTTCAATTATAGTGAAGAAGTCCCTAGAGTTGAGACAACCAAACTTATAGTTAAAAAAGAATTACAATTTAATCTTACTTACTATAAAGACTTCAACCATTATATTACCATTTCTTCCACACGAAAATCATCGTTGGATTTCTCAGGATCCACGTACAAGCACAGAAGTAAATTTATAAGTAATAATTTTGAGTCCGCATATCCCAACCCATTTGTAAATGGGTGTCCACGAGGCACAATGGTAGCTTTGCTTTAGTAAAGTGAATGTTAACTCAGCACGAAAACCACCGTTGGATTTCTCGAGATCCAAGAACAAGCACACGAGTGAATTTATGAGACAAAAATTGGAGTTTGCAGATTTCAACTTATTTGTAAATGGGTGTCCACGAGGCAAATTTGTGAACACATGTCTCATCAAACAGTTTAGGATTGACTTATGATTTTTTTGCTCACCCTCACAATCAGCTCACAATAATGAGAAAAAAAATTCCTAATTAAATAAAACAATGGCGTGTTATGTTAAACATGAGTTCTATTTTACATTTTAAAACTATAAGGGAAACTCATTTATACATAAATTATGATGGTTCTACTCACTCAGTGTACGTGGAACTTTGGGACCAATCAAGCTAAGGAAAAAATGACTTCACAATAACTGACAACTCTTAATATGGAGTACGTACATGAAAATCTAAGAAAGTAGGCAAGGACTTGGGATTTGCATGCCAGAAGCGATTCCATTCGAGTGCAAGCAGGTCATTGGGGTTTCATCGTTACCTGTGTAGATCATATCGATATCAACGAGTTGTATGTTCTCTCAAGGAATGCCTGAACTGCACGCAATAATTATTAATGAAGGTTAGCTGATCGAGGTGCCTATGATGTTCTTGAAATGGACATCGTTGATCTTCACAAGCGAGGGTTGTACACACACAAGGTGAGGAGATAAATCTCATTAGGGAAATGTGTTAACTAGATTAAGGGTTTTAATGTTAGAAGGCATACCTTAGAAGTGCAATGGCTTGATGGACAGTATTCTTGATCGATGATAATGGTATTTTTGAAGTCGATCATGACGATATTCTCGAACGTTAAATTAGAAGCCTTCCTTGCTGGTGATCCAGGCCATGTACATCTTGATTCAACACCGTTATCAATGCCAACAATTGTACGGTACTTTACATCCAACCCTACCACGTCCTTTTTATTTTGATACTTGCCAAAGCTGCCCACACTAGAATATTGTAAAATGCTTATAATCAAGGTTAAATTTGGTTTTAGATGTAAAATTTGTCAATTTTAAGATGTCGATCATTCTCGATGAATCAAAGACTACTTACCCACTATTTAAATAGATGCCATGTATATATATAGGGTTAGACTTATAGACATCTAGTACAAATTATAATTATATTGTCATTACAAATTCTTTTATAGACTCCAAATGAAGATTTAAAAAATGATTTATAGGTTTTAGTCTAATAGTAATTCCTCATATGACGTAAATAGAGGCACAGTTATAACCGAATGCCTTAAAAGTTGGGACATAGTAGATAAAAAAATTTAACCACCTTATATAATGTTAGTAATAATGATGTAATAGCAATTTATTTTAAATAAATGTTAAATTTGCTCATAAAAGATAAAATATGCCACAATATGTACCTGTTTGGTACATAAGAAAAAGAGTTTCAATGACGAATATTTAGCCAGATGAATATTATCTTGTTAAATATTTGAACATATCAATATTTAACAACGTTTGGTACGTATATTAGCTAGCCTACTTTGTTTTCTTTCAATTAATGTGGGTCCCACATATTAAAGTAAGTCTAATATGAGTTAGGCAAGTGTGGAACCCATTTATTAGGTCAAATGATCCCCAAAAAACTCATTTTTATCTTTTTTATATTAAGAAACTTATTTTTATTGAAAATAGTAATTTTCTCACGAGAAATTTCTTTTCCCACAAAGGCTTATTTTTACTCAAGGGTAGGTGATCAAATGTTTCCCCACCGTAGCGGCAATTTTGTTGGCCCAGCTAAATATTCGGTACAAGCAAATGCGTACAAAACATGCTCAGGCATATATTAGCACGCGCATAAATTTTATTTTTCATAGCGGTAGCCTACCAAACATGTCGTAGATGTCATATACTGAAGTAAATTGTACAAGATCGTCTAAATATAATTGAAACTTCTTTAAAAGTGTTAAAGATACTATATAATATATATATATTTCTCAAAATACATTCTAAAATTTTGGTAAATTATGTAAAATTTTAAAAATAAAAGTTATCTATAAATGTTAAATGCTTTAATGTTAAAAGAAGTAATTCCTTATCAAAAAATAATTAATAATAAAAATTTGCAAATTAATTACAACATAGAATATTCCTAACGGAAGAACATATAAACTTAGCAATATTAATAAGAGATTTAAAAGAAAAATTTTAATATAATATTTGTTTTTAAACTTATGATCCAACGGCTTTAATATTACATAACTTATTTTGAAGTAGAATTTAAATTTAAAAAATACTATAAATATTTACTCATATTATTTGGACTAGTTAATATCATTGATGCTAAAAATATAATTTAATAGGATTAAAACTCTTAATATAATATGTATGTCAATATTTGAATGGTTATGAAGTTTGAATTGATTAAAAGGATATAGGAGAAATTAAAAAAATTATTAAGACAACTATTTAAATAATATCAATTTAGATTATGTACAAATATAATAATTAAAAGTAATAAAGTATAATAAAGCTCATCAATTACATACTTTTCCTTATAAATATTAATGAAATGAAGTATATATATAAGTAGTCCTATTAGTAATAGTTCTTTTAAAAATAAATTATTATCAACAATTGAATATTGAAGAAGATAATAATTACTTTCATATTTTTGCCTAGTAATATAATATAAAAGTAATTTTTTGATTATTACTATTATAGCCTGTAATATATTGACGATTATAGTGTCTTAGTTACTTTTAAATTAAGTTTCAGTATAGTAGTCGTATGATTGATAAAACATAAAGTAAATTGACATCTTAAATAGTAGATTATTGCATGTCTTAAAGATTGCTACAATGTTGAAGATATTTTTATTAATAAAGCGAAAGATAAGTTAAAAACATAAATTGTATTTTTTCTTTCATATGTACAACATTTAAATATAACACATTTTTGTTCTATATTTATATTTAGTTTGAGTTGTAAACATAACTATTAGACGAGATGGCACAAATCTAGTTGATATAGAATTAATCTAATATGATGCAGTTCATCACCTCTTAAATATTTCATTATTTGTAATTTTTAAATTTTAAAAGTTTTTAATATAAACATTGTAATTTGTAATGTAATAATAAAATTATAAATTTTTTAATTGACTCTATTATTTGTATTTTAAAATTTGTTATACAATTCATTAAAATTTTAACATTTATAAAAAATATTTTTTTAAGATTTATTAAAATTTTTAAAGATTTTTTAAAATAAATTAGAATTTTAAAATAAATTAAATATAATAAGTTATTAAAATAACTATATAACTTTTTAAGTTTAAGTATAAGTTATATAAATTAATAAGACATAATTATCTATATAACAATTGACTCTAGTTGTCTCTGCACCTATACCCCTTTATAGGTTTAAATAGAGAATAGTCGATCTCTTATTTCTCAATTAAACGATAGATCTTAGCCACTCACACCTGATTTTTTCAAACACTTTGTCAAGGAGTGCCGTAGGCACAGATTACCCAGTAATATGTAACATAATTAAGTATAAATTTTATATATAATATATAAATAACATATAATATACATATATATAACTTATATATAATTTATATATAATTCGTATGTTATATATATAACTTATATATATTTCATTTATAACATACATATGTCATAATTTATATATAACATAAATAACATATATGTAACTATGTAACATCTATATAACAAAATATGATAATTGTCTTATCTCTTATCTTATCTGTTTTTCACACAGAGTGAATAAGATCTTATCATCCAAATAGATGATGAATCTCAGTTACTTACACAAAATTTTAACAAACACTTTGTTAGATAATAATGTGGGCATGGGCCATCAACACTATCTATATAACAAAATAGGGAAGCTATCTTATCATTTATCTTATTTGACTTCATAAGATAAAGAATTGTTGAAATCAAATCCATTCATCTAATGTTGGACAGTCGGATCTCAACCACTCACTCCCGGCCCACTCATTTATTCATCTCATGTTATAATTTTTGAAAAAATCTGAAACGTCACTATACAGACTTAGAGTTGGTATATGTCTACTAAATATGTATTGAACATAAATAGAGTTCATGAGCCAAAAAATAAAGAGATTTGGTGTACGCTATGAATAGCAACTATTATAACGGGTTTGAACCTTCCTCATTACGTTATGTACCTTTTTAACGCTCAGATAACAACGGATGTTATTTTCTGTTATTTTTTCATTATAACGAAAATAACGATCGTTATTTTTTTAAAAAAATATTAAAATACATCCGTTATTTTTGTTATTTTTCAGTTATTTTCTGTTATAAATTTTAGTCAATATTTGAAAATCAAGATTTTAATTTTAGTACCATCATTTTCGTTCCTTTCTATTATTTTCCATTTTTTGCCCATGTGCGTTACAATTATTTAAACGGAAATAACGGTAACACCCCCACTCTGTTATACCGTTTGAGTGTCGAAGGCACCCAATTTTTGCAAATGCATTTTTTATGGAGTGTCGTGGGAACGGGTCATTTACTATTCTATATAACAAAACACAGTGGTTGTCTCCCCACTTATACATCCTCTTATAAGCATCAACAAAGAAGGGTCGAGATCTAATCCCCGAAATGGACGATGGATCTCAACCACGAGCTTCAGTGTCTCACCTTCCCTTACTTTGTGCCTGATGTAACTGACAAAGAATTCATTGAGGACCTGACCTAAAGGAGCATGACGAGCTTCAATGTCTCACGTTCCCTTGTTTTGTGTCTGATATAACTGACAGAGGATTCATTGAGGTGTGTTATCTTGATCATAATTTTGGCTTACTCCTTGGTGGACCTACGTACACCAAAAATCAGCTTGATGACTGATTTCTAGCCATTGGATTCAACATTTTTCATCGTGCGCTTCATGAAGAGGACCATGTGTGGGTTCCAACATCCAAGCCCGTGATGAAAATATGATAAAGATATGTATTCTATATGTTGATACAATAAAAAAAATATACCTATTGAAACATGAAATCACTCTAGTATCCATATTTACAAAAATTATATGATATATACAACATGGTAAAGAAATAATATCAATTTTTTTTCTTTAGACACATGAGATAGAGAAAATGGTCATAGTATTTCACAGTTAAAATAATAACAAAGAGAATTTGAAGTCTCGAATTAACCTCTCGAAAGAAAAAACCCCAGAAATTCCAAGTTCATCGTCCTCCAAAAAATCATTTCCACTGTCACCATCAAACCTCTGTTGAAAGATTCTAGTATCACTTCAAGAAACCATCATCAGCTTCTTCCACCGTTCTCAAATTGGAACCCTGAATTTGAACCTCGTCTTCTTAGATTGTCACTTCATTTCGTGTGTGTGAATTGACGATATAGAGTCTGTAAATATCGGGCTTATTTGATGGTTTTTTTTATATTTTACCTCCATGTCGTCGATTTAACAAATACCATAACTTTATGTATGTGAACAAACAACTACAGTGGGTTAGTTTCATAAAAAAGAAGTACATTACTGTGGCATTTCAGATATCAACCTTAAGATTTCAGATATCAACATGTCAATTTAAACACAGAGACCCTAGCAACTACAAAGCCTCCCATAATAATGCGCTCAAATCCCACCCCATGCAAGACTGAAAAAAGATAAAAGAGAATAGTAGAGGACCTGACCTCAAGGTTGATGCACCAAATATAATCCACAGATTCATTCAACAATCCCAGATGTCAATTCATATAACCTTTTCGTATCTATCGAGATGAGCTTCTCATCAATAACATATTTCAAGAAAGAAAAGAAGTTTCCTCTACAATTACTTGTTCTTTCTCTACTGTAAATCCAAACTAAAATTACAAACCAAATCATAGATAGTGGAATTGGAGTTCATCAATCGAGAAATAATAAAGGAAATTTCATCTCTTTTTACCGATTATATGTAAAAGAAACCCTTGGTTGCATAGAAACCCAGATTTTCTCAAGCCAAGTATGAAACCAAGATTTTCTTAGCAAAATAATATTTTTGGATTCATATAAACCTCTCTTGAACTGTAAAAGTAGAGCACTACTTGGGTGCATAGGTCTACTAAGAGGAATGCCAAACATTTTATTTTAGGGGAAGGACGTAATACTCATGTGCAATCACCCACCATTTGCAAAGACACCAATAGAACCAACCACAAAAAAAAAGATATAAGAAAGAAAGCAATACATCTTTGGCGGTTGGAAGCACGGCTTCAACTTCACATGGACAATTTTGCATACAGTTTTTGGGCGCACTACATAACATCACAGCAAGCATCTTAATAAAATCATTTTTCATGTCTAAGAAAACAAAGATCACAGCTAAACCAAGTTATGAAGCAGATTTGTTCCATCAAGAAGAGAAGAAAAAATAGAGAATTAATCCTGGAATAAAAATCTATATTAGAAGGCATGGTATGAAGAAATTTTTTTGCCTATTTCCCATTCAACTCTTAGATAAGGAAAGCATAGAGGAGGAGAAATGAAACTCTCGGTCTTGCAACAAAACGACAACAACCGCCGACCAAGCAAAGACAAAGTTCTTTGGATTGCTAAAAAGGTCATCCAATCAATTCTCCACCCTAAAAAATTCTAGTATATTCTTCTCATCCCAGATATAATAAGAAAAGGTACAAAAAAAGCTTTCAAATAAAGCAAAAAAACTACTTTATAGGATAATATAAAGCAACAACATTCAAGTTGGTAGCAACTCATGCTTACGTATTTGACATAATTTATATTCCCCTCCTTACGACCTTTGAACCCTGGACTACGAAAAGGGTTGATAGCAGCACATACATGCTGAATAATCAGAAAATACATACATGCTGAAACCATAAACATAGCAGCACATACATAACAGCAGTCAAAAGAAATACATACTGAATAGAATTATAGCCTATCCATAGTGTTGTAAAAATGTAACTGTGATTAAATTGCTAAATATATGCAGCCAATCAACATATGTTCTCATGAAGCAAGCCATTTGGATTCACAAAGATTGTATAAATCAACAATAAAATCTTTGGTTCCCTAAAATAGCTCAACCACTTAAATAAACAGAAATAGTTGAGAAGATTTTGAAATATACCTTGAATGCTAAATATTGGGCATTTCATTTTCTACATTTTACTTCCATTCATTAACTTTTCTTATATAACTCAAATTCATAGAATAAATACTATAAAATAAATTTGAAATGTACTTAATTCATGCTAAAATGCAAAAACTTGAAACCCTAACAACGTCCAAACATGCTTCATTCAATAGATCATATCAAATAGTTCAACAATTAAAAATTCTACTAACACACTAATATTTCTAAAAATAACATTAGCTCAATGAACATGCTTGATAAATGCTCCAATAACCCACTTGCCCATGGATTACACATGTCAAAATCTGTAAATGAAGAGAAATCGTTTTTCAAAAAAGGCATCATGAGTAATTTCTCAAAAAAATCAAGATACATCTCTCTCTGTTTCTAAGACGAATACCCATATAAAGAAAACATCCAAAGAGAAGAACCAAAACGTCAAACTAAACAGTAAGAACATGACTTCAAGAGAACAAAAGAGAAGATAAGTGAAAAAAATTTACTAACAAAAGAAGAGATCAATTTTTTCAACTTGACATTTTTTAGCCTTTCCAATAACAGTTATTTGTCTTGATTGGTGGTTGTCCTGATTAGTTTTTAAGCTGATTCTCAGTTGCCCATCAACAGAAGTCTTTACAGTTTCAGATATCAAAACATTATGGCCTGTTTCAATTGCCAGTTTTATAACAGAAAAAAGATATTTCAAAAGAGTTTTAAAGAAAAAGAAATCTAAAGGCCTCTGTTTGAATCGCAAGGCTTGTTTGGGCAAGAGGTTTTCTACCAAGTGGTGGGATGATGTGGCAAATCCAGACACCAATCTGATAGGCCATGTGGACACTACCCTCATCAATATCACACCCATAAGTAACCACTAACCATTTATGGCCAAATCGAGCCCATTCTGAAATTTGAGTTCATCCCAAACCCTGTGTTGTATGTCAATTTCTCAGAGTTTTTTTCACAATCATGTGTAATACCCCAAAATAACACTTGAAAAGACTAAAATTCAACTATTTGAACACACCAATAAGGTTGAATTTTGGTGTGTAAGACTAAAATCCAACGATTTAAACACACCAAATAATAAAGCTAAATACCCTTGAAAATATCATAATCCAACATTTAAAACATACCAATCAGGTTGATTGGTCTGTAAAAAAGATCAGTTTGATTGGTGGTTTATAGGCTAAAGGGTATGAGTACCCTAGGTTAAACACACCAATCATGATGAATTTTAGCCTGTAGAAGACCAAATTTCAACATCATGAATTCTAAAAGCAAAAAATAAAAAATACAGTAGTTAATCAAAATGAATTTATACTAAAACAAAGTTTGTACTCATGTGGAGAATTAAAATGATGAAGAAGATCAAACAATGTTAAGCCATGAACCATGTGGGCCCCATAACAAAGGATTTTCAAAATAGACTCATTCCAAAATCATAAATTTCTGCACGTGTAGTCTTACTCATTGGATGGAAATGTGCCCCCCATAACAACAGATTGTCCAAGAGGAACTTATTCCAAAATCACAAATTTTCCTTAATCATTCAAAAGAAAAAATGAACCCCCCATAATAATTTACTTTACTTTGAAAAATCCAGACCACCCAATTAAACCATTTGGTATATGTTAAATATATACTTATGTATTATATGTTAGAAAAAAAAAGTAAATAAAATTGTGTGATTAGATTCAAATATTAGCTTAATCAAATTAGATGATCCTAACAATTCAAAATATTATATTTTTAATACAATTAGTAAAGATAATATTTTTAAACTGACTCGATTTTATTTTAGTAGCCACATTAATTAGCCGCAACTTATTAAAAATTTTACTCGATAGTTAGAGTGTAAGACTCAATTAGACACATTTTGGTTTATAGTCAACGGCCAATCTTGGGTCTAACTAACACGATAGTATAAAAATAACTTGAATCCAAAAATAAAACTAATGAAACATAGATCAGAAAAGAAAATAGATATGGTAACTCTCAATCTTATGAAACTAATAATATAACCTAGCATCTTATTTATACATATAACATATTTACTATTTTCTAAACCCTCAACCAAAAAAATATATTCTTACTTCATTTTCTCATTTTCTTAACATTCTTATATTTACCATATTTTTTATATTAAATATCGTATTTTTTTCTATCAGTGAAAAATTGAGACGAAAAAAAAGATAAACATTCTTATACTAGTATGCATTTTTTTATCAATGTGAACTGTAAAAGAAAGTTGTTGGGATATGATCACGATATGACATATCTAATATTTGGTGATAGTATTTTACAAAAGCTGAAAAATTAAATAACTCTATAATACATTAAGAAGAAGAATAAACATGTCCATGCAAGCAATACCAATCAGATTTAAATTTATGCCTACAGATTTAGAGTTTATCTATCACTACCTCCAAAATAGAATCATGGGTCTAGACCTCCTTCCAATGTAGTCGTAGATTACGACGTATATAACACCAAATCAAAAAATTTATCACGTATTGTATTTTTCTTATTCTATATATTTCATGTAATTTATAATCTTATAAATATATTATTTTACTTTGTTATGTATATATGTTTGATGTTAATGCTAATGTTAATAGGAGCTAATAATAATATTGGTATTGGTGGAGAGACATGCAACATCTCCATTTCTTTGTGTCAATAAAGAGGAAGTAGCAGAAAGGATCAAGACTAGACCATCGAGTTGGTAATGATTTTTGGAATGCAACTTCTACAGACAAGAAGATTGAAAATGATAAAAAAAAAATGGTAGTCGATCTTATTAAAACGTTAGTTTATCACAAGTACAACAAAAATAGATCAACTACCAAATATATTAAGAAGATGAATTGGATTATACATAAATATAGACTTGCTACTCATGAAAATGTTAGTGGATTTCATTACTTTTCTTTCTCCTTTTATCTTTAGTTTGCTTTTTAATTATTTCTAGTTTCTACTTAATGGTGTGAATCATTATCATCATTAATAGTATTATTTTCCTCGTAAAGAATATCATCAACATAGTTATTTTATATATTTATCTTGTATTTATGTAATAGCTAATTTTAGTAATGGACGCTTTACGAGATTACAAAGACGAATAGATTGAAAGATGTTCCTTGACATCAAACTATTGAGCCACAATTTGTTGGAATATAGCCGCACTAGTCCTTGACGAATGGAGTGATTGATACGTTAGCAACCATGGCGCAACCACACGAAGCGACTAGACCATCAAACTCATTTGCACTAGGCTTATCATGACAAATGGGACTATTGATTCATCAACGGTCATAGAGCAACCATATAAGGATGTTGGGCTATCGAACTCATATGCACTACAATCTCACCGATCTATGAGAGATGAGGCGATTGATGCATCAACACTATAATACCCTAAAAATTTTATTCAGGGGTATTAGGGTAATCTCACCATCACATGATAATTTTGACAATCTATCTTGAAATCTGTTTCATTTGCTTGCATAAAATGATATGTGTGACACTTAAAAATACTTTTGATAATTTAACTAGAATAACAATGTTATGATACATAAAGTTACTTTTCAACCATACACTTTAGGGCATTAACAAAGATAATTAGAATAACAGGAGAATAATTCATAACTCATAATTTACCTCCATAACGAACTTGAATTACTAAGATAATCTACTTTTGATAAAATATATATGATGGGACCTACATTTTTTTGGGTATGACATGTGGAACGCTAGCCCAAAACCCTATAACTTATTTTGATAAAATTAAGGCTAATAATGGTTAGTAGGGTTAACTGCATTATTAATGATAATGGATTAATTATATGTTATTAAAAAAAATTTATCTCTTAAAATCCACCTTAGGGGGTGAAGTGTAAGAGTGCACCCTTTATACACTTGATATATGGTACATAAGTCTTAGGACATTAATAATATGGTATACCATAAGTTGAGGTATTTTGGTCGTTACATAATTAAAATTTTATTTCATGTGTAGAGATTATGAGATAGATGTGGGCTCTATATGGCCAACCATGCAAAGGTGGAAATCAATGAGAATAATTAATTTGTATCCATTATGAGAATTATATATATAATTAATTAATTAAATAAATAAATAAATTATATTGTTAAATGGTAAAAATTGGTAATAAAAGCAATAAAAATTAAAAAGTGCTTAAGGAACTTTTAAATATCTCCAATGATTCTCTAAGGGACTTGTTACAAAGGAAACTCTTGTTTATGAAAATGGAATAAAAGTGTAGAGATTTTTGAAATCTGGAAAAGTTTCCTAACAAGTAAATTAAATTAGAAACTTATGAGATTTTTTTTCTATAAAATATAAAAGTCAAGGGAGGAGAGAGAAGGGGGTTACACATATTTGGACATGGGGGTTTTCTCTGAAGGGTGAAAATTTCTCATCAATAGGTTAAGCTCTCCATCTTAACTTCCCGCTTGATCTTTGTTTGATTATCACCATTAAAGTAAGTACACTCTACTATATTGTATATTTTCGTTAATTACTATAATTTTTATTAATAATTATATGGTGTATTGTCTAAATTTTAATCTTATTTGTTAATCATATGGGCAAACGTCATAAATTCATGATTTTTACATTCATTTGTCAGAATTCGTTACCCTTCGTGGGAAATCGTTGCTCTTGGTGGGAATTTGTTACCCTTGGTGAAAAATCGTTGTCCTTAGTGGGAATTCGTTACCCTTGGTGGGAGATCGTTGCCTTTTGTAGGAATTCGTTACTCTTGGTGTGAATGAATGAGGAATATAATGCATTTAATATCATCATCATGATTAGTTATTTTGGATGGTTTGATCTTCTTGATTTTGGGTTAATATGTCGATTAGCATGCTAAAATAATTATGATTGGATTATCTTCATTGTCTTATATACTCGTTGTACTTTATTGGGCTTTCGCTCACGGTATTACACCGAAATATTTTAAATTTTATTGATCTCAGTGATGATGATACTTTGAAAGAGAAGAGGTCAATTGATGGCACAGAAATTGAAGAAAAATTTATTGATTAAATTATTTAAGGGTTTTAATAATGTAATAATGGGTTCTTAACATGTTTGGGTCATTGGGACCATTAATGGTTTGATTGGATTACTTTACTTTTATTTTTTAACACATTGTATTTTCTGACATCTTATGCGAAAATATCATAAAATATCTATACGATAATATTTTAATATAATTCTAATAAGGTTAGGACCGTATCTCAATGTAGTATTTTATTGAATTATTTCGTGATTTTAGGAGTTATATAAGTGGGTATGGTTTGGCACAAATCTTAAAATTTCTATGCTGATTTTGCAGAATAAGCACCCTTATTCTGATTTTAAGCAGTTTTGGCACCTATTAGATGATTGAATCTGGTTAAGGGAAAAATACGAAAGTTGTAAATTTTTAAGTTACCTTTTTATCCATATATATTGGGTTAACAGAATCGATAGGACGTATCTTGCAGAGCCATTTTACTAAAAGGAGGTCAGAACTATCTGACTACAAAATATCTGATTTTTATAAACCTTTGTCTTAATTTTTTCAGAAGTTGTAAAATAGGACCACATGATTTTTATTACATGTAAATTAAGTTTATTTTGAGTAGATAAAAATATATGTGTTATTTGCTTGATTTTGATTTTGATCAAAACTGTAAAAATTAATACAAGTAAAAAATCTTACTTTTTACCTATTTTGACAGTTACCATTAGGGCTGAATTGAGAGTGGAGAACTGACTCCAAAAATTTGTAAATGTCATTTTTAGCTAAAGTGCCTTTGTTAAAGTTGTATCTTATGATTTTTAGAATAAAACTCTTCAATATTATTTTGACATACTTCGAATTTTGACTAAAAGTTGACCATTTTTCTTTAAATTGCGAAAATCAAGTTTCAAAACTATCTTAAATGGGTGTTTTTGATTAAGTGTTTCACAAAAGATGTTTGATATAAATTCTAAGTAATTATAGAGATCCTAATTAGAGATATTGACCAAAAAAGTTTGACTTTGATTTTGATTTTAGTTATTCCACCATAATAGCTTATTTACGCTTTCCGCATTATTTGACTATTGGGGTTGAACCGTTCTTTATCAATCACGATGGTGATTCTTGATATTTTATTTATTTTTCTTGAATATTTTATTTTTTATCACACCCTGGATCTTGGGTAAACGGACTGATCCACATGTATTCAGGTCGAATTTAGGTGCCCGAATTCGGGGCGTGACAAACACACGTTAAGCAACCATACAAAACCGTTGGACCATCAAACTCACATGGACTATAACCTTATCAATCCACGATAGATGAAGCATTTGATACTTCAGCAACCATGAATGTTAGTTTCACTAGTTTTTTTTTAAAGCTTTATTGATGTCTCTATCCGACGATCGAAGGGCTTCATCTTCAATTTTCTCTCTTGCTAGACCAAATCTTGGATATATTCTCCCTTGATTTCCTTCTATTCAATTATTCTAAATTATCTTATGCGATCTTCATATGCTACAGTTTAAACAACAATGACTTGAGAACATTAGAACAAGACAGAATTATCTCGATTCATTTATTGAGAAAGCAATCGAGTATGTACCCAACAATGATATAATTGTGCTTCCTAATTTCACCTGGGGGGGTTATCTACCATCAAATGAAGCCTCAGACCATATAATGTAGGATAACTTCTTTGATGTAGGGGACTGGATGAGCAATGACCTCTCACCATCACCACTCTATTCATAGGATATAACAAAAATGTAATGAAAGTACGAATCAAGTGGTGCAACCAACAGCCCAAGAGTCACCATTTTACCATATCAACATCTCTTTTCAGGCCTACATTATTAAATATTTTGGGGTGTTTTCATTTTTTTTCTTTCTTTGTGATTTGAATGATGTTATGTATCAATCTAGTAATACTTATTGTTTACTTTGTAAATAATGGGGTTTGCTTTGAAGCTCATTGTCACAAGCCCACAAATTGAGCCCAATTGAAGTCCATAAACAAGCCTTGTTTATAGACCATTCCCTACCATCCAAGATCTTTCAGAGAGTTTAAAGAACCATATAATAAAGAAAGATTCTAGACCCTTTTATGTATGCAAATAATGGTGTACATATAAGAATTGTATAGAAAATTCTAGAGTATTCTTAACCGATGAATCATCGCAACTTGGCACGATCATGACCATTGATGTCAATGCCTCATGCCTATATAATGGGGCAATCCCCCTCATTTGTATCTATTTACAATTGAGCAATATAAGTCTTATTCTCTAAAACTCTCTTGTGTGCTTCTTGAGTGAATATAATACTTAAGCAAGGCAAAGTGCTAAATCACATTGGGGGAAAGGCAGACTTGAGCTAGCAAAGAAACGACTAACTCAAGTGCCGCACAGTATCTAGTATGGGTCGAAGACTGGGTCCATGACATAATGCCCCCACTTTATAGTTTAATTTATTACATGATATTGTAACGAGGTATCTATAATCATACAATCTTAATTTGTTTAAATCTTGGATGGTTCCATATGATTTTGAGGCTATTGTCTGTATAAAATATAATGCACGCTTATTAACAGATATGCACCGATAGAGTAAGGCATGAAATGGGACAACTCTACCCCAAGACCACATTTGGCAATGGGACCAAGTTTTTACCTTTTTGGCAGTTAAGTTAGCAACAGAGCTTGTCTCTCTATTAGAGAATATGAGTGGCTTAAATTGTTCAATAGACCTTTTTGCGTCAGATTCCACCAAGATTAATTCTTTTTTATATTCAGATCATTTGCTACCTAAAGATCCAATCTTATAGATTTCACTTCAGCTTCTTCTACAAACTCTACAAAGATTTCATTTCATCTTGTTTTTAAGATATGGTTAATAGCATTTCGTAAGATAAACCTAATACCCGCTATTTTAGAAGAATTATTCTAAGCCCCATCAATTTTTAATTTGACCCAGTCAGGGAAGGGGGGTCCAGTGTACTGTTTGATGGCCAGTGGGGGTTCTATAGGGTTCACTTTCAAATATGAAGGAACTCATCTCAAAAAGACAGATAGAGGATTTCTCTTCCAATATTTGAGGATGCAATTGTTTCTATAATTCCAAAAAAGGTCACACATAGATTATAAAAAAGTATTATTTTCCCATTAGTGATGTCTAGGCTTTAGATTATAATTATTTGAATATGAGTTGATTTTAACTATGTGAATTTGAATACTATTGACCATTCGAGGTTCAAAGATCCAAAGGCTTGAAATCACTAATCAAGTTGATTTTTGGTTTGTAGGTCCACCTAGGGACCAGAAAAACATCCATATGGTCAGAGTCCTCTAAGACTATGCCATGTGGTTCATATTGGAATGTAAATATTAAAAGATTTGACAAATGACACAAAAGGTCTTTGAAAATTGTTGCAAATAAAAAGTAGATGCTTTTAAAAAAGGATACAGAAAAAATTAAATTTGTTTATAAGATTGGTACAAGGGTATAGATGGAAATTAGAAAAGCAAAAAAGTAGATCTCCATATTTGAAGCCAAGAATAGAGATCTCCATATTTGGAGTCAGAAATTGAGATAGAAGGGCTAACCGCATATTTGGAGTCGGTTATAGAGATGGGTTGGAGTTGCTCAAATACATATGGGTCCCACTCTGTCATGAACTGATGACAGCACAACTCCACGTAAAAAACGGTCCACATAAAAAATTTAAACTCGAACCCAAAGGCAAAAGGTTCACATAAAAATTTACCCTCAAATATTATATGGAAAATTTCAATAACATGTATTGCCACTATATGTGCCGTGTGTCATATTATTTGGGACTATTGACCCTATAGATGTTTTACACACCCTTTTGGTAGACCTACATACCCCAAATTGAGTGTCCCAAGTAATGCTAGAATCCTACGGCTAAAATTTAATTTGTGATAGGGTCGCCCCACAGAATTAGGTAGCCCTCTTTCGACCATTTTTTAGGTTACCAGAAGTTTCAGAACAGCTATAACTCACCAAAAACAACATAATTGGTCTAGCCATGGATTTGAACATTTTTCATGGGTTAATTTCTAGCTATTGGATTCTAGCATTTTTTTGGGGTACTCAGATCAACGGCTAGAAATCATCAATAATCAGCTGATTAGTAAGTTCTAGCAATTCGATTCGAGCCTTTCTCGTGGGATGATTTCTAGCCATTGCATTCGAGTATCTATATCGGTATTTAGATCCAACGGCTAGAATTCACTAAAAATCAGCCTAATTGGTAAGTTCTAGCAATTTGATTCCAGCGTTTTTCGGAGGAAAAATTGGCTGTCCGGGGTCTTTCAAACTCTGAAGGTCTCCTGCCAAAGTGTCTGACACGTACTTCAAGGCCTAAACTCAACCCACGTTAGTTGGTCAAGGGTAGTTAACAAAGGGTACGTGTCAAACATTTTAGGAGGGGACCTTCAAAGTTTTAAAGACCCGGCGCAGCGAATTTTTTTTCTCGTGTTTTTAGTTGGGTTTAATCCTTGAAGTACGTGTTAACCAAGGGTTAACAGAGAAAAAATTTGCTGGTCCGGGTCCTTAAAACTTTGAAGGTCCCCTCCCAAAATGTTTGAAGGAACCCGGACCAGCGAATTATTTCTCGGGTTAACGTGGGTTGGCTTTTGGGCCTAGATGTACGTGTCAGACATTTTGGCACCTTCAAAGTTTGAAGGTTAAGGGAACAAGCGAATTTTTTCTAGGGACGGCTAAACCAAAGTTTAAATGGGACCGTTGTAACGGCATAACGGACTGGGGCGCTACCATTTTTCCTTTATAACAGCCGTTATAACGAAAAAAAATGCTCAGGGGCAAAAACGGGAAAATAACGGAATATAATGAAAATAACGGAAAATGGCGCTGAAAAAATTTCAAAAATGGAATATAACGGAAAAATAACGGTCATTTTTTTTTCACAAAAATTTCCAGAAAATAACAGTCGTTATTTTCGTTATAACGGCCGTTATTTTCTGGGCGTTTTAATGGTCCATAACGTAACGGGGTAGGTCCGAATCCGTTATAACGGCCGTTATTTTCGTTATAACGGCCGTTTTTTAAACCTTGGGCAAAACATGGTGAGTGGACCCGATGATTGCCACGTGGCATTTTCTCACGCCTAGGAGATCGAATTTGATATCTTAGCAACAGTGCAAAATGAACTCCCCACTCGGCTGCTCTGTAAGAAAGCGAGATGATTAGAAACACGCAGAGGACCTCTCTTATCGTTGTAGGAGTAGCAGAGGGAGGAGGACACGTTGTAGGGGCAGAGACCAATTCTTCAATTTCGCGACCTCCTCTTCTGCTATAAGGAGAGAAACTCTATCAAACCCTATAAAATTTACACAGCACCGCGGAGAAATCTCGGCTGTGATTACAAGAAACAATGCCGCACGGTGGCTATGGCAAGCGTAGGGTAAAGCGCAGATTCGCCGTTAGTAGACGATCGAAGGGAGTGGGGATCGAGAAGAAGCCCAAATCAGTAGCTCTCAAGAACCAGATTCGCTCGACGGAGCGAATACTTCGAAAGGTACTTAAAGTTCCAATTTTGCTGAACTTTGGCATTTCATTTGTAAAGTTTGATTTAGTTGTTAGGGTTAGGGTTTATAGGTCCGGAATTCTTTGATTCTCTGTTGAGTGTCCTGTGGTGTGTCTCCTGTATTAATAGTGCCTCTTTTATGTCACAATAGTGCTTCAAGCAACTGTTTTGTGAAGAACGTGGATTGAATTCTAGGTGTGTATGGCAGATATGTGAACTTGTGGGTGAATTTTGTTAATTTAGCTGTGAATGCAAAATGGGTAATTTGATTGTGGGAGCGTCTTGAGTCTGAGTGCTCAGACCCAAAAATGTCCTTAAGCACTTTTGACACGTGTCTCATGTACAATGGTAAAGGCCCACCAAGGAAAGGGCCCCCAGATAGGAGAATTCCCAGCTGGAACATTAGTAACGATTATTTGCTAGCCAGCTGATGCCCTTACTAGAATTATTTTCGCCCTCCAAAGGGATAGAGTAAAATTAAATGGTTGAAATCATCCCAAAATATTGATTTGTGTTACTCTATATCTCTTAGGTGGGACCCTTTAAATGTGGAGTCCTGATCCTTTGTATGCCAGCCACGTGTTCACATATTATGCTTGAGGATAGTTATTTAGTTAGAGCTTAGAAAAAAGGACGATGGTTATTTGAAGTCTGGGTACTCATACTTTTCGCATTGGGTTTTTTTTACACGGGTTCATCTGGGATATATGTGCCTTAGTTCCAATGAAGAATGCTCTCTGTAATTCATTTTTATTGGTAAACAAATAATAAAAAAAATGTCAGTTCCAGAGGCTGGCTCTATTTTTGATTAAAAAGAATATGGACATTTTCGCTCTAAATCTTTAGTTGTTGAGCAGTGGATTATGAGAATGTACTATCCGTTCTCATAGTGCAAAGCAATTTATCATCGTCATCATCATTGCCTTACCCCAATTATTTGTGATTGGCAACTCAAATCCAGTTCTACCATTCAATTCTATCTAGAGCCATGTCTTTAAATGTTTTCTTACTACCTCAATCTACATCCTTTTTGGTCTTCTTCTCACCTTTTAGAGCTTTCAACCTGCACCCAATCGCTCTTCACTATTGTGTGATTGGTCTTCGTTGTACATGCCCCAATTATCTTATTCGACTTTATTTTTTTTCATTTTATCCCCTATTGGAGCTACTAGATTTCATTAGATGTGTACAGTTCTGATTTTATTCTTCCTAGTCTTTCCACTCATTCATCTCATCATCATCATCTTAGCTATACTCATTCTATGAACATGTTGGTTTTGATTGCTCAACGTCCTGCTCCATAAAGCATAACCAGACTTACTGTTGTGTAAAATTTCCACTGGTATAATTATATTTGATTTTCAATAGATAGTTTGCAATTTTGTACATACTTTTCTAGCTTCCTAGTATCATAGAACACATCCTAATTTCTTGATTTCTTCAAGAACCTTTCCCTTGAAGTCAGAGAAACTCAAACAAAGAAGTTAGAAGAGCTCAAGAAGCAGCAGGAGATTCAAACTCGTTTGGCTATAGAACGTAAATTATTTCTGCGAGACAGAAAGATAAAGTTTTTTGGTACGTTTTATTCTCACCACATTACTCCGTTTATATGCATATGTTGAGCAATACATTATATTTGTTTGCATTGGCCTATTTGTGTTTAACTTTCAAAGTGTTATATTGGTATAAATTAGAGAGAAGAAAAATAGAGAGGAGAATAAGGCGTTTGGAGAAACTGCATCGCGTATCATATGATCATGATCACACTCAAGAGGCAGATATTGCTAACCAACTTTCCAATTTGAAAGAAGATCTTGAATATGTTAGGGTAAGCTATATGCAGAACAGGTTTTACTATCCTTCCTTTACAGAATGATCATGTGAAATTTTAGTTTTTGTATAATAAAACAATTTTCTTTGTAATGGTGAAAACTGCACAAACCATTGGTGCAATTTTCCTTTGGATACTGTGTTGAGCTAAATCGTTGTAATGATTGACTAATCCGTGATTGTTAGTTATAGTCACTAATAGATATTTCATAAATTGCAGTTAGGTGCGTAGATATTTGTATTGTTTGTCAATAACAAGATCACAAAAACATCTAATTCTGAACAAATAAGGTTGATGACTGTTCTCTGAATTGCAGTTCTTCCCCAAGACTGAGAAGTATGTATCTTTATTCATTGAAGGCAATGATGGAGACATAGTTGATAGGAGAAACAGATTGCGCAAGCAGATCAAATCCAATATCATGGCTGCAGCAGCTAGTGGAAAGGATTTTGAAGGTAGTTTCTCTGACCTACTTCTAGAAGCGTTTTTGTAGTTTCACACAATGTTCTAAAACCAAATTCATCTAATGAAATGTTTTTAGGACTGGGCAAGCTCATACTAGTCAGACCATTCGGTCAACCTAGAATAACTTGTGATGTCAACTGAAATGCATAGAAGATGAGAAAAAAGATAAAATATGAAAAATAGAGAAATATTAGGAAAACTCGTACAACATTAGAACAACCAATATTCACTTATTTCCATTTGGATCAATCAAGAAAATGGGAAAGTTTCTAATATAGAAATGGGCATAAATTAACCTACAAACGAACTAAGTTACTGAAAGAAGTCTTAAGTAACAAGAAATTGAAATTAGCTAGAAGTAGAAATATAATCCTCTCTAGAAAAAGTAAGAACTAAATTACTAAAGTCTTTGTCGTGCTTTAGAACTTTGGTTCCATAACAGTCCCAGGTTTTGTAATAGAATTGCCTATTATTACGTAAACTGTAAACACTTACTCAAAACCACAAGTTATCACCCAATAATTCCGTCCCCTTTTTTGGACACTTACAATCAAATCTTAACTGGACCAGTGTTGGCATACACAAAAAGAAGAGACATGGGTGAGCCATGGACAGTGCCGTGCTTCTTTCCCCCATATATATGTTTCCATACTTGCAAATTTCTTCTGATAATTGTAATTGATGACTTTCTTTTGTTGTGCTTGTGGGTCTGATGTTTTGTGATAAGTTTCTTTAATAGAAACAGGGAGTGAAGATGATGGTCTTTTGGATATGAGTGAGGATGATTTCTTCTTGAATGGAAGCTCAAGTGATGAAGCAGATGCAGATGATGAATGGACAGATAAAAGTACCAGGTACATCATATTTGACGTAGGCAGAGTTTGACTCTATATACTGCTAAGGTTTTCTTAGAGTGAAAGCTCTTATAATCCTGCAAGATGTTAATCCAAGCAATCCCAAGAGTTCACAAAGGAACTAAAAGCCTAATAGCAAATTTCACTCAATAATACGCTCACGATGTCTATTTATAAAACCCTAAAAGCTAATTTAGGGACTAAGAAACTAATCTCAACTATTGATGTAAAAAAACTTAACTCTACCTTTTAAAATGACCAAAATACCCTTATATCACGTCACTATCATGACATTCAAATTTCTGACATAGATTTGAAGCCCGAACGTCAGAATTTGGACAAAAGTCATGAGATAGCAGTTGAAGATATCAAAAAGAGCTTTTCAATGCATCTAATGGCTTCTCAATTTGATATATGAATAAAAGGTTAAGCCTCCTGAAAGCTGAATGCATCAATATTATTTATGAAGGAAAACAAATAAAGCAATTAGGATAAAAAATTCGGTGAATTATGGGAGGATTAATAGAGAAGTTTGCAGCTAAAATACCAAAAGAAAAATGCTACAGGCTTGGTCAAGCAGCACTATTATTCTAAAATAGAAGAAACCTCAATGGATTAGACTAGCTTAAAAGAAGTCCCGAAGTACATCTATTACAAATAATATATATACTTGATAAGGAAATTACAAATTGTATATATAGACCCTTCAAATCCACGGCTTCTCCACTACTGATTAAATATTTATTTCCAATACAACTCTGACCAGACCTTTACATGCTAATTGATTTTGGACCCTGCACTAACTTTTTCCCTGAAAAAGACAACTCTCTAGACCTTAAAGTTAACTAACATAAAACTCAACCCAAACTACTCCAATCCAACCAAACTTTAACCATATAGACAAGGACCCCCCTGGACAACAGAGTCTACAGAATTTAAGGTCACATGGTCAACCATTGACCAGATTCTGGATCTTTGACAGATTTCAGAGACCAAAAAATAAATCCTTGCCTGAAATACACCTTGCAGTCACTCAGTTAAACTCAAACTTAAGACACTTGAAGAACACCCATAGACATTCCACACATGGAATTCCAGCTAATGGTTGGCTTGATGAGTAGAAATGCGCACTTGATTCACCTTGCTTTTTTTTTTCATCTTCTATTCTTTTGATTGTCTCTTGATCTTCTTGTTTGGACCTCCATTCAATGGATTTGCATCACAGTGCTGCATTTCCCAGCTCGATATGTTTATATTTAGCAAATCCATTATTCTTGTCCTGCTAAAGATGCTTTAATTTTTCTTCCCTTTTTAAGAACTGCATTCTATGCACTCACTGCATTACTCTGGGGGGACAAAAATCTTTATTTCCAACACAACTCTTGCCAGACATGTTAATTGATTTTGGACCCTGCACTAACTTTTTCCCTGAAAAAGACAACTCTTTAGACCATAAAGTTAACTAACATAAACTCTACCCAAAGTACTACCCTCCAACCAAACTTTGACCATAGTCTAGGACCCCCCCTGGATAACATACTATACAGAGTTGAGGGCCACATGGTCAACCATTGACCAGAATGGTTCTTTGACAGATTTCAGTGACCAAACGATAAAACTTGCCTGAAATACACCTTGCAGCCACTCAGTCAAACTCAAACTTAAGACACTTGAAGAACACCCATATTCATTCCACACATGGAATTCCAGCTCAAATGGTTGGCTGGATGGGTAGATATGATCACATGAAAAACCTTGCTTTTTTTTTTGCCTTCGATTCTTTTGATTCTCTTGATCTTCTTGTTTTGACCTCTATTCAATGGATTTGCATCTCGATGCTGCATTTCCCAGCTCGATATGTTTATATTGAGCAAATCCATTACTGTTGTCCTGCTAAAGATGTTTTAAAATTTTAATTTCTTTCCTTTCTAAGAACTGCATTCTATGCACTCACTTCAACTGCATTAGTCTGTGGGGACAAAAACAGAATGAGCAGATCCTGAAAGAGAATTCAGGACCAATGTAGTGTTTGCGTTTGTGTTTATGAGTAGAATCACCCTATAGATTTATTTACAGTTAAAAGAATTCTTATTTAGTAGAAGTCTCCAATGCTAACAACTGCTTCATTCATGCATGTCATGTATGCTGTGAGAGAAAGTATCTGTTTATGGACAAAACTTGAATGCCCAAGGTCAAAATTAGGACCAAATCCCATGCTAATAAACCTCATGCAAGTCTTTCTCCTATCTAATGTTGGGCTAAAAGGCAAAAAACAAAAAAAAAATGCACAAGGGCCAAAGGTTCCTTCCAAATTTTAAAAACGAAGGAAAAAAATTGACTGAAAATTTGAATCGCTCAATTAAAATAAATTATAGCCAAGTATTTTATCTCAAATTTGGATGTGAACCTCTCAATTGTCAAATTAGGAAAGTTTGATTACCACTTCTATGTTGGATTGCATCTGGATTTCAATAATGTGATTTTTTGTTTTTGAAATTTGCTTTCAATTGATGAAAAGATGTGTGGTAAATTTACTGTCATCTGTTTTGCAGAGAACAAGCTTCAAGTGCTTCTGGAAAAGCAGCATCTGGCATGTCTAGTGACGAAAAGAATCAGGTCTTATGTCTAATATGGGTGTTTTGCTGTTCTGAGAAGAATGTATTAATTTTTTTATAAGATATATATTAAGTTATTAAGTATTTACCTATTTTACTTCTCTTCCCTAATTATGCAGAGGCAGATGTCTGCTCGAGCTCTAATGCCTCCTCCTCGGCCATCAAGAAATTCATTCAGAAGTGTAAGTCGTACTCAAACAAGGTCTGGATGCTCATCAAGCAAGAAGCCGTCCATGGAGAGGGTTCAATTGTCCATATCCAGCAACACATCAAATAGCAGGAGTGGTTCTTCCTCCAGAAATCGGGGATCCTCAAATGCAAGGACAGGGCATAGTAGTAATCTAAGTTCAAACTCCGATGCTCACAAACCTCGAAGAAAAAGGAGACCAAAGAAGAAAAAACAACAGGTTTGATACCTTTTTTTATCGGTAAAATGACATGTATTAAAAAGAGGGCTGAGGAACAGGTTTGATACTTGTGACTGTAAGCATGTGAGAAGCTCCTAATTTCCATGTAGAAAGCTTTATATGCATGTAGCTGTAGTAGGATTTAGTCTCATCCAAGAAATAAGTTGTAGGCTATAGTGAACTAGGAATAGTGCCTGATTTGTAACCATGAATTTCCAATTGGCTGATGTCCATTTAGGGGTGTCAATAGGTTTAGGGTTTGTGAAAGAAGAAGAAAAGAGAGAGAATAGAAAAGAGAATCGTTGGGAAGAAGAAAGGAGTGGCCGAACTAGATGATTATCCTATTGGCCCTCACACTCTTATTTATATTAAAACTGGACGTGAAAGGACAATAATGCCCCCACGTCCTTACATTCAATAACTAACACTCCTCCTCAAGTAGGAGCATAAACATCATGAAGCTCCAACTTGGAACAAATAAAATCTATACATGTCGTGAAGAGTGCTTTTGTGAACACGTCTACAAGCTGATCTGCAGATTTTACATATGGAGTAGAGACATCACCACATACAATCTTGTCTCTTACAAAGTGACAATCCACCTCAATATGTTTTGTATGCTCATGGAAAACAGAATTGGAAGCTATATGAATAGCCGCCTGATTATCACAGTACATTGCATCGGAAGCTCCACATGAATTCTCAACTCCTAAAGAAGATGCTTCAACCACGTCAACTCACATGTAGTATGGGTCATTGCCCTGTATTCAACCTCAGCATTTGATCGGGCTACTACTAATTGCTTCTTACTCTTCCATGATACTAAGTTGCCACTAAGGAAAGTACGTACTGTACACTATCCTGTAGTGGACCTTCTATGAGACGGTGATCTAGCCCAATCAGCATCTGTGTACCCAACAACTTGAAGATGGCTATGAGATTTATATAATAGACCTTGACCAGGTGCACTCTTCAAATATCTGACCACTCGAACCACATCTCAACGAGGAACCCAAGGTGGCAACATAAACTGACTGACTCGCTTACAACAAAAGAGATGTACGGTCTAGTAATAGTCAAGTAGTTCAGGTTTCCAACTAGCCGCCGATATCTTCCCGGATCATCAAATAAATCTCCTTGATCAACTAGGACTGGTGGATCTGTATATACAACTAGGACTGGAGAATCTGTTGACGTCGAAGCTGATGGAGGAGCACATGAGTCAGGAGCCAGTACTGAATGCAGAGGAAGCTTGCAATGACGTACAAAAGTACGAAGCAGTGGTGTACGAAACTTGAACATCAAACACAGGAAGTGGGGATACCAAAGACGGGTAGACAAACTCATCCAAAGAACACTCATCAGAGAAGTAAGAAACATGCTAAAAAAAGTAACATCTGGACAAAGATTTAGAAGAAATATGATCAAAACAACGATAACCTTTTTCGGTACGAGAGTAGCCCAAAAAGACACACTTAACGGCACGAGGTTCCAATTTATCCCCGCCTAGCAAACACAACCAAAGACACAAGGGGGTAAAAAGATAAGGGTCGACTTGAAAACATAACAAATGTGGAGACTGCCCCTGTAAGACAGACATTGGCATGCAATTAATAAGGTAACATGTTGTGAGCACAACGTCACTCGAAAAAACTTTGAGAACTTCATTTCAAACAGAAGAGCACAGGTAACTTCAAGAACATGACGATTTTTTCTTTCAGTAACCCTATTTTGTTGAAGTGTGTGTGAACAAGAGGTTTGATGTATAATACCATGAGAAGCAAAAAAAAGAACAAAATGGCAACGAATCGTATTCCCTTGCATTATTAAAACGAAGTATTTTAACAGACACATCAAATTGGTTATTGATCTTAGCATAAAACTATTGGAATATAGAAAACAACTTAGATCTATCATGCATCAGATATAACCATGTCATATGAGAGAAATCATCAACAAAGGTAACAAAATATTTAAATTCATTTCTCAAAGTAATACGAATAAATCCCCAAATATTTGAATGAACTGAATCTAAAGGCGTCAAAACACAAGGACCAAACCTAGAAGGAAAGGAAACACAATGGTGTTTTCCAAACTGACATGACTCACAAGATATACTAGAAACAATACTTAAAGATGGAACTATGAACTGAAAAGAACGTAAAGAAAGGTGTCCAAGACTAGTGCCATTGATGCGGTGTAAGAGAGGATGTCTGGAATGCAATAAATGCTCCTCCTGCATCATGGTAGTATAAACCACCATACTTACGCCCCCCACCAATCTTCTTCATCGCGAGATCTTCAAACACAACAAGAAGGATAAAAGGTAGCCTAACAATTAAGCGATTTTGTGAGTTTGCTAATAGACATAAGACAAAAAGGAAATTTAGGGACATACAAAACAGAAGATAAAGACAACGAAGAGCTAAGAGATGCAGAACCTAGCCCGGTCACTTGGGATGTAGTGCTATCAGCCAAGATTACATATTGTGAAGATGAAGAAGACATATAATGAATAGAAGAAAGCACACTTGGGGTCCCGGTCATGATCTAAAGCGCCAGAATCAATGACCCAAGGAGAAGTAGTCCCAAACACTTGTAAAGCAAGACATGCAGTACCTGATTGTGCAAGGATGGCAGAAGAAGAAGCATCAATATCTGATAACAAAGTACGCTGAAGACGAGCAAAGACCTCCATAATACTTAGAAGTTCCTTAGTCCCCAAAATCTGAGCCCATAAATGGCTCATACTCCGGCTTGAGTCCAGAAAGGAATTGAGCCATGTCAGAGTCTTCTTTTTGCTTATGTTGTTACGCCAAATCTGATGTGAGGGCTTGGTACACATTTAACTCATTCCAAATGCTCTGTAAAGAAGAATAGTATTCTGCTAACTGTTTATCTCCCTACTGTAATGAGAAATAATTATCCACCAACTGATATAATCATGGAAGATTGTTTTCACCCGAATACATCTGTCCAACCTGCTCCCAGATCTCCTTAGCAGTACTCAAAAACATCAAGTTAATACTGATCTTGAGATCCGTGTTGTTCCATAACCACGTCATAATCTGAGCATTCTCTTGAGTCCACTCCAAATAGTTTGTTGCATCAAGTGATGGACAAGACTCATGAAATACTTGGCTTTCCCTTTGGCTAGAAGAAAATTCTCAACGGATTTAGCCCAAAGGACATAATTGCTTCCATTGAATTTAATGGAGGTCATCTGAACATTGAGGACATCTCTAGGCTGTACCAGATCAATGGATGAAGCCTCCTTTTACAGACCTTCGTTGGATGGCCTTCATTTTGACTATATCAATGTTGAGGATAGGGAGAGGTTGCCCTTTGAGGAGGGTGAGGTTGAGTGTTATGTCCGACTTGGCAGGCGACAAAGCTCTGGCACCCGATGGCTTCTCTTTAGCATTTTTTAAACAATGCTAGGAGGTAGTTGGGTCAGATTTCAGGAAAGTGATGTTAGTATTTCAAGAGGAGGGGTACTTGGATTATGCATCCAATAGCACTTTTATAGCTATGATTCGGAAGAAACAAGGGTCAGAAGATATTGTGGACTACAGACCTAACAGTTTGGTAGATAGTGTGTACAAGATTATTGTCAAGATGCTTGCTACTAGAATCCATAGGGTATTGTCCTTGGTCATCTCGCTTGCTTAAGGAGCTTTTGTGAGGGGCCGTCAAATCTTAGATGGTGTCCTTATAGCTAATGAATGTATTGACTCCAGATCTAAGTTGCGGGATTCGGGGATTGTATGCAAGATTGATATGGAGAAGACGTACGATCATGTTGATTGGAGATTTCTTGATTATATGCTTCACAGGATGGGATTTGGAGAGAAGTGGAGGATGTAGATTTAGAAATGCATCTCGTCAGCTTCCTTTTCCATATTAGTGAACGGATCTCCTGCTAGCTATTTCAAAAGCTTCAGGGGGCTGAGACAAGGGGGTCCGTTATCCCCCTTCTTGTTTGTTGTGGTGGTGGAGGATTTGGGGAGTTTGATTGCTAGAGCCGTGAATAGTGGAAGATTAGTGGGATTTGTGGCCGGCACTGGAGTTCCTACGATATCTCACCTTCAGTTTGCGGATGACACCCTCGTCTTCCTTGGGCCTTCTATCTCTCAACTTAGATTCCTTAGAAGCCTCCTTTGCTATTTTGAAGTTGTGTTGGGGTTGCGTGTGAATTTGGCCAAGAGCAAAGTGTATGGAGTGGGAGATGGTGAACATCACGGTCTTGGTAGGCACTCTGGGATGTGGCATTGACAGTTTGCCAGCTACTTACTTGGGCCTTTCTTTAGAGGCAACCTACAGATCTAAGGCTCTTTGGGATCTTGTTCTTAAGAGTTTTGGGAGAAGGCTAGCTTTGTGGAAGTCTAGATATCTTTCAAAAGGTGGTAAATTGGTGTTAATCAAAAGTACCCTCTCCAGTTTGTGGCGATTGTTTTGGAAAAGTTCATGAGGGACTTTTTTGGAACGACCATTTGGTTGGGTGGAAGACGGTGTGTAATTCTAAGATGCAAGGGAATCAGGGATTAAGAATATCAAAGTGACGAACCAGGCTCTCTTGGGCAAGTAGTTGTGGAGGTTTTGGGTGGAGATCTCTAGTTTTTTTGCGGAAGGTCATTGTGGACAAGTATAGGATATGGTTATTCAAATGGAGGAGTAGAGCGGCTCGTCTTCCGTATAGTTGTAGTGATTGGAGGGGGATCTTGAAGTTTATTGGGGATTTCTCCAGAGGTGTTCATTACGATTTTGAGGCAAGGAATAGGATCAGGTTTTGCGAGGATATATGGTGCGGAGAGGCCTCCTTTTCAAAAGATTTCCTGGAATTCTACTCTCTTTTTGAGAGGAAGAAGTGTTCTATTCAGGATTCCGCTCTTAGTGGGGGGATGCAAAGGGTTGGAACTCCGATTTCATGAGAAATCTCAATGATTGGGAGATTGAACCTCTTACTAGATTACTTTCCCGACTGCATGATTTCCATATTTCTCCCATTGGTTCAGGATAAACATCTGTGGATTTGGTCAAAGAATGGGTCTTTTTCGGTTCGATCCTTTTCTAAGGCTTTAGACAGATCTGTCAGCATCATCTATCCTACTTCGTTTGTTTGAAGTTCTAAAATCCCTTCCAAGATTGCTTTCTCTTTGTGGATGGCCTCGTTAAAGAAGATCCTGGCGGTAGATCACTTGATTTCTAGAGGGATCATCATTGTGGATTATTGCTGGATGCGCAAGCATTGCGGGGAATTTGTAAACCATTTTTTGTTGCATTGTGACTGTTAGTTTTCATAGTATTAGGGTTCGAGAGAGGGAGAGAGATGGAGAGAATTTAGAGAATGAGAGTTGGAGTCGAACTAGGTTGTTCGGCCTCCTCTTGTTATTATATATATGTGTCCCACCTAAGTGGGTGTAACTAAGAAGCTTTAGTTACACCCACCTACCCACAAGTTACATAGAGAAACTCGAACAGTGACGTTGCTAAGGAGGTCTAGATTTCATTCATCTCGGATTTTGGGATGAGTTTGGTGATGTCAGGTTCTATGCTGGATCTTTTTTTCAGTTGGCATACTCATGCCTTCTTTGTTAGAAAGCACATGCTGTGGCAGATTCTCCCTTTAGTGATTGGCTGTGGTCTTTGGAGGGAGAGGAATCTTAGAGTCTTCAATGGCAAGAGCGAAGATGTGGCCTCAATCATCCTCAACATAGAGGGGATGGTGTTTTTGTGGTCTAAAATGTTTTTGGAATGCAGAGGTCTTTTATTTGAAGATTTTGTATTCCGTTGGGATTTACTATGCTGTAGGGAAGGTTGACAGTCTGTTGTTTTCCTTTGCTTTGGTTTTTGCTTGGTTTAGCTCTTTGTAGGTCATCTCGACCTCTTAAGCTGTGTTTCCTGTTTTGTTTTGGCTTTTGACTCTTCAATAAAAAATTTACCTAAAATTCCATAATAAATCACAACCAACTAAACAAGCACAACCCAATCACTAACTTCAAAAATATTATACCAAACACCAACAAGGAGATAAGGAGCATCAGCAAAATAGTACTAGAACTAAGAATTCTTTTGTGGTACATACTAGAACTGAAACTCACCAAAATAGGGGCTGCAGCATTTTCTGAACACAAAGATCAATCTTTTCTAGGGTTTCACACCCTACGACGACAATAAAACACCTATTTCCACTCCCTATAACAGCGGCAAAACACCCTCCTCCTAGGGTTCTACACCCTGCTGCAGCGGCAAAACTCCCTTTTCTAGGGTTCCATACCCTTCAGCAGCAGCAAAACACCCTTTTCTAGGGTTCTACACCCTACGGCAGCAGGAAATCAGAGTTCGCTAGGGTCTACACCCTGCGGCATCTAGAAATCAGAGTTCTCTAGGGTCTGCAGCCTGCGGCATCAAGAAATCAGAGTTATCTAGGGCTATATACCCCGTGGCGGCATCAATAAGGGTCCAAAAACCCTACAGCAGCCATGATCTTACACCAACATACTCCACACAGCAGCTAGGGACTGTGCAGCCTTCACATAGGCCTGCAGCAGCCCTAGAACAAGAGAAACTGTTGTAGATGGGTTCACATATTAAAGAAATGAAATAGAAAGAAAAAAAAAGGATGAAGTAGAGGACTAGAGAAGATAGATCAGGGTTTTATTGGATCAGAAACCATGCCAATAGGTTTAGGGTTTGTAAAGGAAGAAGAAAAGAGAGAGAATAGAAGAGAGAATCGTTGGGAAGAAGATAGGAGTGGCCAAACTAGATGATTACCCTAGTTAGCCCTCACACTCTTATTTATATTAAAACTGGACGTGAAAGGACAATAATGCCCCACGTCCTTACATTTAATAACTAACAATGGAGAATTTTCTAAATGCACAAATATCCCCAATGGGCATGTTTCGATGTCCCACTGTCTAATCCAAATTTCGTTGGGACCTCTTCTCCCTGCAACTTCTCCTTCATCTAAGTGATTCTCTGAATGTGTTTACAATTGTTGTCATTTCTATATGTTATTTCTAGTTGACTTAAAGGAGTGCTCAACCTTCTGATGAAGCCTGCATGTCTTATGAGTTGTTTTGTGTCCACTTTCCGTATAGCTTCAACTACATTTTTTCATTTAAGTATTTCATCCCAACTAAACCACAAGAAGGATTTAACGCACTCCATTCCAATGAGTCAAATTGCTATCATTCATGGTGCCCTTAGTCCTTAGACAATAGGAAGTAAGAGTTATATGTGCAAGGTTCTGCTTCATTACTTTTTGTTATGATGCAAATTTGTTGCGAATAAAAAGTAATTATCTTTATGTCTAAGGTGGTCTACTCCACCTTAGAAACCTTGTTCTAGGTCACCAGATGAATGCTTGTCGGGTTCTGCTCCACTGATCCTCTGTGGTAGCTCATCTAGATTCTCTGTTATTCTCCAAAAGTATCAGAGTTTTATGGATAGACATACAATAAATTGATGACTGGTCATGTTTCCTTACTAATAAATTTTTCCTGGAAAGGAAAGGAAATAACTCCCCAAGAGGCCTAGCAAATCTCCAGGTACATAATTGTAGAACTATTGGATTGTGTCTACTTAGCATAACTCATATGTGAGTCTTCAGTTTCTTACGAGGGGCCGCAACTGGTGCAGCAGCACAAAAATGTAGCTCTCGTCATTTTATGATCCAAAGTGTCTAGGAATCCTGATATTTGAGAGCTACCACTCAAGTAGAAGATTGGTGCAGCTATAATCCCCAGCAGTTGAGAAGGAGCTGGCCCACATCCAACAAGTCAAAAGCACGTAGATGGATTTTTTTTAGATAATCAGCACCTAAATGGATTTGGTGCGACAAAAACATGACATGAGAAGCCTTCGGATACAGAAACCCTCAAGCTCATTGTCGTAGCATCATCGTCTTCATCATCTTTTCCTTGTCACAAATCTTTGGGATCGGCAACATGAATCCTGTTTCGCCATTCGACTCGTCGCATCAATAAATAGTTTATCAACTTAGTAACTAACTATATAACTGAAGTGGGACACTTGTTTATATCAAATTCAAGATTATGAACATGCAAAAAAGCATCCGTAAGATTTTTCTCTAGTACTTGAGCATTCCTCCTTGATATGATACGAATTCCTCAATCATTTCAAATGCTCTTCCTCCAAGTGTAAATGGTGGTATTACCTATGACATTCTTGTCCTATTTTTGGGGAAACATGGGCCAGTGACTACATCACTTTATTGCCCTTACCCCATTTCGTACCTGTTGGCTGAAAGTCCCCATTTCTACAGCATGCCTTGCTATTTCTTGTAATTGCTTGTTGTTTTTATGGCCTCCACATAATAGCTGCTCTTTTGTTTTGCTCTCAAGCACAAGGATAGTGTCTTCCTGACAAACCTTCTTGCAGAGGAACTAGTAGGATAACATTATTGAATCTTGGTACCGAAGATGTAAGGTTACCTTTCTATTGCTGCATTCAAAGATTGTGTAAATATTTGGTTTATCTTTTGTAACTTCCACATTTTGGCAACTTTTCAAGAATCAATTTGTCATGCATTTCACAGAACCATGGTTGTTTTCTGAGTCATTATATGCATCCTTAAGTAATTCTCGAACTCTGTATTCTGGATTTTGTTTTCCGTTTGAGCAGTGTGTGATATCGACCCTGCAGTATGTTATCAGTATTTTCTAAGTGCAACTCATTTGTCATCTTTCTCCCTCAGTAACAGACATGAATGGAAGGGCGCTGTAACAGGACTTCAGTGCTGATGCAACATCTCCTTGACCAAGTGTACCAGTCATCCATGGGCGATCCTACAAATTCAGTCATAGGATTCCATTCTAACCATTATCTCATGAAAATGGGTGATCTGCACTTATTAGTTTCAATGGCCAATTGGGTTCCATGCATACTCATTGAAGATGAGAGTTATATAAAAATCCATTTTTCTTTAGTAAATTGTGTTAGGAAGTCACAATCAGGAGTTGGGCAAGGATGTTTGTCACTCATATTCCGATATACAATATTATATTTGGAAAACGTTTTTGCCTCATCCATTTTTTTGAGAGCAAGGTTTAAAAGCGACTGTTATATCGGCATAATGGGTAGGGACATTTCCGGTATGAGACCAAATGGTCAATTTTATTTTATTTTTTCAGTTATTTCGAGTTCATTTTTTTACTCAACCGTAAATAACGTCAGTAACCATTAAATCTGTTGTAAACTTTATAACATTCCAAATTACTCAATGGGTTTGGAGTTTCACCATTGTGACTGCGTTATAACAGTTTTTAAAACTTGGTTGAGAGTTGCAAAAATCTCAGTTTTCTAGAGTGAATGTTCAGTCTAGCCAAAGCAGATTGAACAAACTCATCCATGTTGAGACTCAGCTTATCCATCTCCGAGAGGAGTTATGGCTTCTGTAACCATTTGCTTTACAGAGAATGCATACATGAAGGTTTAGACCATTAAAGTCGGCCTCAATGCAATTGGAGTCCACAATATATTATCACAAAGATTACAAAAATAAAAGTAAATAATTAGATTTGAAAAAGATAAATATGTTTAAAAATGCATATAAGAATTCCTGTCCTAAGGAACATTATAATCCGTTCACATGGCATCCTAATGGGAAAAAGCATTTTTGGTCGAAAAAGTGGCCGTGGGAGAAGGAAAGTCTCGTGGTAGTAGAAAAGTGTGTAACAGCCAGGGAAAATGGGTATTTAAGCGAATCAAAAGTTTTTCTCATATCAGTGCTTTTATAAGTAGTATAGATATTGATTTATTTCATTAAAATATATGAAATTGAAACAAGAAACCTAAAAAGTCAGGAAGTTTTTAAGAACAAAATAAGTGATTATTTCAAATAACATGATCGAGAGCTTGAAATTTCATAATAACCAATTTTTAGTCAACAACACAATGTTGATGGAATTAATAGTTGTTAAGATTGGGTGTTACAGTCAAAGGGGTGACATTATTTTAAAGAAGTATAGAGGGGTCTTACTAATTCAACCAATTTTTCAGGGGATGTGTGTTTGTACGTCAGTCAGATGAGTTAAGGGCTGATTTTTTGTGAGATGATCAAATATGAACCTAAATTTAATGGTGAAAATGGATGGTCCAAATTTTTTCAACTTGCAATCCACTTTTCATAAGCCTACAAATGCTGGAATGAGCTGATATTTTGTGAGGTAAATCCACGTTGAGAAGAACATCATCACCAAAAATCAGCATTTAACTCAGCTGCATGTGGGCCCCATGTCTATGAGTCGTTTTATGAGTCACAAAAGCACGAATCGACGTATACAAAAAAATATGCTTATTAAACTTGGCCCAGCCTTAGTATGGTGTTTAAGAGAACAATGTATGGGATATCTTTGAGCATGGATACGTGGCACTCATAGAGACCACTGACGACTGACCCTATGGATGCTTGGCCTATCCCTAGGTAGAGCTACATATCCAAAAGACCCTATTCAGCTAACTGTTGGATCTGAGTACCCGAAATAATGCTCAAACCCACTGTTAAAAATCAACACATGGAACAATACTCAAATCCAATGGTTAGAAATCACCAATCAATCTAATTTTTGGTATGTAGCTCCACATAGGTATGATTAGTGGTCTCTAAGATTGTGCCACGTGGCTCACACACACGTCCTTGAGCAAAAATGGACTCAAACACTTGCATTGTAGGCGCATACTACATATGGTAGCATCCATTCTACATGAAAATCCCCCGTTTCAGTTCTTTCGATTTTCTGTACATATTTTTAGAGTACATGCATCTTCTAATTTTCCTACCTATTAGCATTAATTAGGGCCAGCTCAAGTTTTCCAACTCAGATTTTTGCTTTTCTAACCGTGCCTTGAGTCCAACATGGAAAAGCTATTTTGCAAATGGTTACATATTTTAGAGTATTCAAATATGGCCAGAAAGCGACAACGAAACTCCTAGATAACTGCAATGACCTTTTTTATTTTTTAAATGAAATATTTGAAAACATTTGGGTTAACAGGATTCACTTATCACCGGTGACCAACCCACCAGACTCTCGTGGATAACCAACTACCACTCTAGAAAATAATTTTAATTTTAAAATCTATTTTTTTAAGAACACGAGTATTGTAATTGCTTGTTGGAGTGGTGATCGGCTGATCACGGGACTCCGGTAGGTTGGTCACCGATGATGGGCGACCAACCCACTAGAATCTCGTGGCTAGAGTTCATCAGAAACGTTTGATTTGGGGTTAGGGTTTGGGCCCAAACCACATGTTTTTATTTGTTTTAAGGTTGAAGAAACATATATTTTGTTCTTTAAAAAAATTGTAAGTCAATATAGGTCAATGACAGTCATGGATGGTGGACCATGTCATGGGTATGTCATGTTTGATATCAAATTTCAAAGAGAACATGGGGGTATAAATTTGACGTAGCCCCACAATTTGAAAAAGTTCCCCTATGACTTGGTCCATTATTATTTGACCAATGTTGACGCGAATTGACGAGCAAAGTTTTAATTAAAAGAAAAAATGTAGTTGCCTTCAACCTTGGAACAAGGGTTTGGGCCAAAACCTAAACCCCAAATCAAATGGCTGTGGTGGACGACCGATCAAGAGATTCCAATAGGTTAACTGCCCATCCCAAACGACCAATCCACCAGAGAATTTCGTGGGTAATGTTGAGATGTGGTATTACTGGAGAGTGTGAATTAGTTAGTGACTTCAACATCATAGATTTTTTTTTTTCGTCAAGGTTCACGAAAAGTCATTAGACCTGCTTTTCGACAAGCCTTTAATATACTCTCAGATCATGTACATATTTTTTTTGAAACAAAGATCATGATTGGCTTCAAGTGGTAAAGCATCTTAGCTTCCCTACCAATAGGTAAATCAAGCGTTGATTTGAAAACATAAAAATAGGGAGAGAAATTTCGCCGATAAGTCTGGGGAGGTCTCTTGATGAGCAAGTGGGTAGAAGATGATGGACCCTTTTGTTTTTGTCTTAAACAACTAAGTTGGCGTTTGGTAAAACTTGTTCTTAGACCTTAAGTTTGAATGGGCTAAGCTTCAGTGATTTTGGTGATTAAGTGATGTTTGGTAAACAACTTTATCTCAGCACTTATTACCAAAATTATTGAGATTCAGTGAAAAGCAAAAAGTGACCCTCCTTTTCACTTAATACGGCAAGTGAAAGCATCTTTAAAAAAGATTCTAAGATTCTCTTTTAATACCAACAATGCCCTTTTTCTCAAAGCTTTCTCTTTTAAAAACTTACAAAAGTATCCTAATAAATATTTTAAAATACCCACAATGCCCTTGACTTAATTTTAAGACTTAAGACCTTTACTGAATAATCTAATTCAGACATAAGTCATTAAGCTATTAGATCTCAAGCACTTTAAGCTTTTAGATCTGAAAACTTAATTTACCAAACGCCACCTAAGTCTTAAGATTGACATCTTTGGGCATCTTTCATACTATTATTTCTAGAACCAGCAAACTCAAAAAAATTTCGATACCACACTAGTAAACTCATCAACATTAGGGAGTTCACTTTTAAGGTAAAATCTAGTATGCAAATGGTTGCATACTTATGCAAATACAGTCAGAAAGCGACATGTAACAAAACAATCCCTGTTAACCCTGGTTAAGGAGAGAGGTTGCAGGTTAAAATGGGGTTTAATTGGTTATGTGCTGCCTTCTTGCCACATTTGCATACCAGATTTTTCAACTTTTAAGAGCAGAAAGAAAAAAAATTGAGACCAACTTCTGTTTTCGCTTTGGTCTTCCCTAAAGCAAAGTTGGATTAAAAAGTTTATCCCATCATAGGAAAATAAGGAAATTCTTTAAGTGCAATGTTTTTGAAACCAATTCTAATAGAACTAGGTTCATAAGTGAACATTTTTGCCCTTTTCTTCGAGAAGAATAACTGAAATACACGTTGATAGATTGATGAACAAATTTTCTACATGTTATGTACAAATTGTACACATACAAAGAGATGGGAAGGTGAAACATTGAATTGCCAAACAAAGGCTAGTGTACTAAGATAGACTCCGCCGGTGATGGGCGGCTTACCCAATGGAATCTCTTGGCATGCCGTCTACTACAACTCTTTGATTTGGGGTTTGGGTTTTGACCCAAACCCTTGTTCTAAGGTTGAAGACAAGTGCCTTTTTGTATTTTAACCAAAAATTTGGTAGTCAATTCGGGTCAACTCTGGTCATATGACAGAGGACCAGGTCATACGGTATGTCAGCTTTTTCAAAACGTGGGTGGTATGTCAAATTTCAAAAATAACATGGGGGTATGTCAAAAATTTCCTCTTCTGAGGTTATTCATCCCAAGGTTTAAAGGAGGCCGTTTTAACGGTTAAACGGACTGGGGGCGTTACCGTTTAAACTGTTTAAACGGCCGTTAAAACGGATTGAAACGGTCAGGGGCAAAAATTGAAAAAAAATGGGAAAAAACGGAATTAAACGGAAAAAGTGGCGTTGAAATTCAAATTTTGAAATTTTAAAATAAAAAAAAAACAGAATTTAACGGAAATTAAACGGATTTTAACGGCCGTTAAAACAAAAAAAGGCCATTTTTTTCAAAACCGATAAAATGTGTTTAAACGGTTTTAACAGAAACGGGCTTGGGGCGTTACCGTTTAAACGGCCGTTTTTAAAACCATGAATTTCATCCAAAAACACCCGTAATTCACTCACGAGCAACGCACGTGTGACGCCTATTTGTCTCTGTAACGGGGAAAAAAAAAAACCAGAAGCAGATACATCATACATCGAAAGTAGCTTTAATGAAACGCGCATCAAATCTCTTCTTCATCAATTTATTGATTCTCATATTTTCCGCCACTTTTATCCAAAACGCTCTCGCAGAAGGCGTTGCTCCTGATGAAGCTAAACAGCTTAGAGACGAGGTACGTAGTATCATTTTCGCCACCAAATCAGTCCAGAAATTTCTAGGCTTTTTGAGAACCCTAATTTCAATGTTCTAATCAAACATTGTTTTTGAATAGTAAAAAAAGTAAAACCTTATTAGATTGAAGTTCGCAAAAGCTCCTGTAGCAAGCGATTCCAAGATAGAACTGTTCGTGGATCCAAACATCTGAAGAGAAAGTAGTTCCGTTAATTAGTATCTAACGATTCCAAATTCATTGATTGTTTGTCGAGTAGTAGAATTCGGCGGGTCTGTTTGTGTTTTGATTTTACGAGTTTTTATGAAGGTTATGGTAGACTGTATAATAATTAGTATTTGAATTCTTTTGCTTTATTTTGTGTAGATGCTTGGTAGGTGCTCCTGCTTCGTTAGTATTTGCCACTATCCTGTTGTATTTGAATTGGCTTTTGGGGCAACGCATATGCACATAAATTGAAGCCCGACATGTCTTTTGTCATTTGTTCCTGTTTTACCCCCTACGATACCAACAAATGAACATTTATCTTATTTGCTAGGTAGGTAAATGATACTTGGATTAAGCAATCCAATTGCAAGAAATCTGCCCCTTAGGGACAGGATGCTACTGAAGAAGTTTTTGTTCTAAGACTTTAAGAACAATCCATTGAATTAGGTTCCACAAAACTCGATACAAGCACTGGAAAGAATGTATGGGGTTTTGTTCTCAACAGATGCCCCAGAGAGTGGTGGGAGAAGAATGCACCATGAGCCTCTGGATTCAATTTTTCATTAACGAGTGAAACTGCAAACACAAACTGAACTGTGACTGTGAGTTAGCAAGTTTATATCAATAACAGTGGCAAAAAAAAAAAAATATAGCCGCATTTGTTTTGCTTGATGGATTTGAACAGAGAGATAGAATGTCCTGGAACATATCAGACATAAAATGATGCCATCAATGTGATATGTTTTTTTTCTTCTTTTTCATTTATTTATTTATTATTATTTTTTATTTTTTTATGAATTCAATGTGATGTATTGAACAATTTGATAGCCAATGTGTATCTCATCTTTTAGTGTCTATCACGTTCAATCCCAGGCTTTAGATGTGGGTCAAGGTTCCCTATAAAGGGCTGTATAATTTGTTGTTTTCCATTGGTTTTGTAATTTGTTCCTCCTATATTAATCTGATTTGTTGTCATGTTACATTTCATTTATGTTGAAACTAGTGATGGATTCTGTGGTAAGAGGACAACTGTAATACAGGTCCAGTCGTCCAAGGTCCAGAAGAGAGCATGTGAGGGTGCATGGAGCACCATGGGCTAGAAGCATGGATTTATGCCCATGCTATATTGGATCCAAGCATATACATGGAGAGGGGAGAATTACCTCTACTTGAAGCCTTATTTTCACAAGTGTCCAAACGGCTTAGTTTTCGTACCTTTAGGTAGCATATTCAATGAGGAAAAGATTCCGCAATTTCAACATGAATTGAGCGAGCTATGTGAAAATTTGAATATGATGCAGAACTATGATGTGATTAGGAAAACTTTTTCGTAAGCCCTTAGTATTTAAGCTACTCTAGAAAAGTATGTTTAATAATTTTCTACTGTTCTAGAACGTTTTGAACTTTCCATTATAGTTTAATTGTATGAGGGTTCTTATTTAGTAAGTATGTATGTTAAGTTCAGGAAACTGGTAATCATAGAATAGTTTTATTTTCGACTTTTTAGCAAGTAGAGTTGTCAGAAGCGCAAGAAACTAGGTAAATCGATATGTATACTCAATGTACCCTTTTGCTTATTACATAATCGAATGAAGAGTTTAAGAAGTTTTGGTTTCTTTGAGGTGTGAATTCTCTATTTTGATGGTACCCATCATATAAGATATTAGGGTGGTGTGACTCCTCTGAAGTGATGTGGCACTACTTCAGCTGAAAATGGTTTCTCTTGTTTGCTAAATCCTTGAGAAGGTATCTTCAAATTTTCTATATTCTTTTATTGTGGGATTGTTTAAAGGGCTATTCTATATCAATTTGGTCTCAGAGATTTTGTTCAGCGCCAATTTTGATATCAAAGAAAGTTACGATTCTTAGGAAAGACTTCGATTCAGGACAACAAGATATATCCCACAACCAATGCTGTTGGGGAGTGTGTCCAAGTCTTCTGAACAAAGAAATAAGAGTAGAAGAGGAGAGAAGAGAGCAAAGAGAGAGAAAAGAGAGGTAAGAGAGAAAAGGATATGAGGTAAAATCACTCTACCACTAGGAAAGGATCAATGTTTGGAACCAGCACCAAACCTAAACCTCCAATGAATGAAATCAGCACCACCTAAAAGGAATCACTTCTCGTAATGCAAGGCACCTCACAACAACACAACCATCTCAACAGCCAAGCGATAACTAGATACTTTATTCAACCTCGCAAAATGAAGGATTACATTGCTACTTGTAGAAGTGCTGGACACCATCCTCCAAGATCTCCTAATCCTACCCAAAATAGTAAAGCTCCTCGAATTCCTTACTAAACTTTGTCTTACTACAATAAGGTAATTAATAAAGCACAAAGTAACCAATTCTAATCTCAAAATAGAAATTAATTAACCCATGGGGTCCACCTATAAGTTTATGAGGTGGGCCATCAAATTAGCTGGCTGTGGCTCTCCAATTGGGCCTGCAGTTGGGCAGGCGATCAGTCTGAGCTTCTTGGTTCAGTTGCTTCAGTAGAGTTGCAATTAAGAAGTGAAACCGCAAGCTGATGTTATTGGTGTAATTTTGGTCAAGTGAATATTCTTGAGAAGAGATTTGATCAGCTGGTAAGAATTTTGGGGATCAATTTGGTAAGATGATGAATCAATTAATGACCGTATTGATCAAAGGAAAAAAGATTGAATAACAACTGTTCTTGAAGTGAAGGGAACGATGAAGTTGAATAAATCGTAAGCATTCTTCTTGGCTGCTGTTTTAAGGTGTGAGGCTGCTTGGTTGGTTTGATTCTATCCTCTCGAATCTCTAGACTGGCATGATTCCAACTCTAGGGCCTCCATAACGTGGTGAGGCTTCTCTTTATATCCATCCCTTCTCTATCTCTCCTCTTTATTTTTATTTTCTATGTTTTCATTCGTCATAAATTTTTAGTATGAGAGCTGTTTTGCAGCACCAAACCATCTTGTTGGCATTTTTTTGTTAATTGTTGTAATTATTGATGTACTGCTAGAAAATCATTATTTTATAGCTTCTAATATATTGAAGATCTATGATTTTCTTGGAAACTTAGCAGGTTACTAATTATTCTTTGTTTTAGGTGCGTGAAATGTTTTATCATGCCTTTGGTGGATACATGGAGCATGCTTTTCCATTGGATGAATTAAGACCCCTAACGTGCACAGGAGAAGACTCGCTTGGTGGTTATGCCTTAACTCTTGTAAGACAATCCCTTTTTGTTCTTATTCGACTTCTTAAAGTAAACTCTTATGTGATAATGTTGCCACTTATCAAAAAAAAATAAAAATAAATAATGTTGCCATTTATGCCAATACAACAGATTGACTCTCTAGACACGTTAGCGTTACTTCGTGATCGTGAGCGATTTGCTGTCTCTGTTGAATGGATTGGTAAAAATCTTCGGTTTGATATTGTGAGTAATGTGCTTTACCATTTCCTTTTTGAAGTTGAATAACACATATTTTGTTTTTACTTGATGCTCTATCAGTAGATTAAACAACAACATTTTATCTTGTATGAATGCAAGATTCCCTAAATTGAAGAAAATAAAATCCGTTCTGCATGCTTTTCCATTGTAGTTGCATAAACTTTTGAGGAGGTTAAAAATATCATTTCATCTCACTGTCTCAATAAGCTGACGGAACGAGACATCTAACGTCTCGACTGAGACGGAACAAGAAATTGGGAAAACTATGTCTCAATAAGAATAAACCATTTTTAAATGCATAGTTAAGGCTACAATTTGTTGTTTATTATTTCCATATTTATAAAAGACACTTATACTATGAAAGTAAGGTTTTCCAAGACAATATTTATACTTCAATTAGGACCGAGACGAAATAAGACAATGGGAAAAACTATGCGTTTCAATAAGAATAAGCCATTTTTTAAATGTGTAATTAGGTTACAGTTTGTTGTTTATTATTTCTTTATTTTAGAAAAGACACCTATACTATGAAAATAAGTTTGTTAACCAATTTTAATACTTAAATTAGGCTTTTGGTACGAGACAATAGATAACCCTATGGACTGTTCAGTACCCTATTAGAATGAGACGTCTCAGGTGAGACGAAATGTACTTTGAACCATGCTTTTCATCATCATCATCGTTATCATCGTCATTCATGTGGGAATACAAAAATAAGGATGGAGGTAATATATGAGAATTATGCATGCACGTGTATCGCATAAGGACTTCTCAACAAATTCCAAACTTTGGGGGACAACGAAATAAATTAAAAATAAGGAAGGACTTCATTGCCAAACCTAAAGAAACCGATTCTTTAAAAATATTTTCCCAGCAAGCCGATATTAAAGTTGATACCAATAAAGACCTCTGAAACACTTCAGGAGTAGGAATTTCCATTGCAAGGAATCTTCAAACTCAATTCATGTAGAGTAGATATTTGGAGATTGGTTAGTGCCGTTTTAACCTACGTTTGAGGTTTCTTTGGTGAATGACGGAAGGATCCCTCAACATTCTAGAAGGTCCCCAAAACATAGAGTGAGTGGTGGGATTTATCCTTTGGAAGGTCAATAATGCCTTTTCTAAGACGGAATCACCTCTTTAGATAGAGTTTCTCTTGATGAGTCATGCAATTTTGGTTCATCAGGTACTTAGAAAATTATATAGTTTTGGGTTGAAAACTATTCCTACCCCACATGCAAGCCTGTGGGAAATGGGGGCCTGTAGGCTTGTAATAGGGATGGTGGAAGTCCAAATGGACTCATTAATGTTAGTCAAATCCTGTAGTGGAAGTCCAAATGGACTTATCCAATTAAATCCATCGGATTATGTCATAGGCCAACAAACCCATGAGTATTATCATGCCTGTAGGCCATTTGTTTGAAGTCCTTTATGGACTGGAGTTCGGGTCAGTAGGCCCATGGGTGTTCCATGGCCTGTGGGCTTTAAAATTTCGGAATGTTTCGTAATGTTTGTATGTTTGGTTTCGTAGGAGAACCAAAATGAAACATGCAATGTTTCTTATGTTTCGTTTCGTAATGTTTCGGTTTGTTTCGCCGAGACAAACCGAAACATTACGATACAATCCAAAAAAATAAAAATACGATTTTATGATTTGGGAATGTTTCGTAATATTTTGGAAATGTTTCGAAAATTTCGTTGTTTTGCCATTTTTTCAATGTTTCATGAATTTTTTTGTTTCGTTTGGTGTTTGTCTTGGTTTTTCACTTCATTGAAACATTTATTCGAAACGAAAATTTAAACCTTTCCTATGGGCCTTTTGTTTTAAAGTTTTAAAGTCCTTGGTGGACTTAAGTTCACGCCAGTACGCCCATGGGTATTGCCATGGCCTGTAGGCCATTTGTTTAAAGTCCTTGGTGGACTGAAGTTCGGGCCAACAAGCCCATGGGAATTGCCATGGCCTGTAGGCCATTTGGTTAAAGTCCTTGGTGGATTGAAGTTCGGGCCAGCTGGCCCATTGGTGTTCACATGGCCCGTGGGCCATTTTTTTTAAAGTCCTTTATTGACTGGAATTTGGTCAATCGGGCCAGCAGGCCCATGGGTGTTCCCATGGCATGTGGGCCATTTGTTTAAAGTCCTTGGTGGACTTAAGTTCTGGCCAGCAGGCCCATGTGTATTGCCATGGCCTGTATGCCATTAGTTTAAAGTCCTTGGTGGACTGAAGTTTGGGCCAACAGGCCCATGGTATTGTCATGGTCTGTAGGCCATTTGGTTTGAAGTCCTTGGTGGACTGAAGTTCGGGCCTGCAGGCACATGGGTGTTGCCATGGCTTGTGGACTATTTGTTTAAAGGATCCCGAATGGGACTGACTTTGAGTACATGTTTTGGGCCTGAAAATGTCGTGTTTGATGGACCTCTTCATATTATGAGCCTGAAAGACCAAATTTGATTGACTAGCAAGTCAGGATTGGGGTCTAGACCTTGATTCCATATGTTTGATGGATCAAAAGATCTAGGACAAGGTCTGGACTTTAGTCCATGTTGGGAGTCCGAAAGGACTGTCATTTGACGGATGAAAGATCTGGATCAAAGTCCGGACTTTAGTCAAGTTTGAAAGGGACCAATAGGCCCGAGAGCATGGTTTTGGCTTTATGGCCATGATAGAAAGTCTGAAGACTTTTCTAAGACTTCTTGAGGTTATTTACCTCTGAAGATATAGAAGAGGAGAGAAGAGAGAATCGACTCTATCTCTTAAATGTAGCTTGGAAATATGAGAAGTAATTCTCTGCCTTTCTTAGTTTCAAAGGGAATACCCTGGGAGTCAAGAAGTGAGGAAGTTATCCTCGAAATGTCTCCTTTATAGGAGTTTTGGAGGTGGTTACCTCAAGTGCCAAGTGGCAAGAGTCAGAGAAGGCCGTTGCTTTTGATCAAAAGGTGGAGTTATATCTCCAGTGGATGCTTTCCAAGTGTCCCACGTTGGGGCTTCTTTTGTTAATGGGCCAAAGCCCTTTACTGGCAGTTACAGAAATGGGGGAGTTTTCCTCGTTTATTTCGAGAGGAAACTCCACAGAAAGGATACTCGTACAATACGGGGAGCCCCTGGCTCATTGAAGGGGTTAGTGGTCCCTTCGGAGTGGGCCACGTGGCCTGAGAGTGGGGTAAAAACCCTTCTAGTTCGTGGAGTTCGTTTAGGACTCTCGTTTGGAGAAGAAAGGTAAAAAAGACCTTAATTGTCCTCATCGAATGGGGCTATCCCCTATTAAATGGCCTTATTAGCCAAGTAAATGCCCATTTGAAAAGGGTATTTGGGACAATTCCCAAGGTTTTATGCCATGCACGCCCTTTTAAAGGGCTTTTTAATTTATTTTCAGGTGAAAAGACCTTTTTGTCCCTGTTTGGGGTGTATACCCCCCTTGCATCAGGGTTATTGGGGGTCTTTTGACCTTTATGTTATTGAAAGGGACCGACGTCCCACTCATTGGGCATTGATTGCCATTAAAAGGGAGGCTAAAGCCTTTTACAATAATACCCCTGCGTGGGGGTGTATACCCCTTGCGCAAGGGGCACTAAGATCTTTGCCTTTGAAAATCACTTTAAAGGGACTGACAACCCAATGATTAGGCAACTAATGCCTCTTTAAGAAAAGACCAAAGCATTTTACAAGAATACCCCTACGTGGGGGTGTATTCCCCTTCAGCAGGGGGCATTAAGGTCTGTGATCTTTAAAGGGACTGACGTCCCAATGATTAGGCAATTAATGCCTTGTTAAGAAAAGGCCAAAGCCTTTTACAAGAATACCCCTGTGTGGGGGTGTGTACCCCTTGCACAGGGGGCATTAAGGTCTTTGACCTTTGAAGCTTATCAAAGGAACTGATGTCCCAGTACTGGCATTTAATGCCACGTAAAAAGAGGCTTAAGCCTCTTACTGAATTGCCCCTGCATGGGGGTCTGAACCTCTTGCGCAAGGGGTATTTGAGGTCTTTGACCTCTTTAAATAAACACATGTCAGGCATGCAGCTGGCTCTTCTTAGAGGCGCGTCTGCTCATTAAATTCCTACGGTGTTTAGCCGTGCGTTTGTATGAAATGCCCTTGGCATTATTAAAGGCCCTTGGAATTCCAAGGGCATTATAGTAAAGGGGAGATATCCCCTGTCAACACACATTGTTTTTTCCATTGTCTTGTTCCATTTTTGTTCCGGTTGATACGTATCCTTTCGTGAACTTACCGAGACAACAAAACGAAATGATATTTTAAACCTTGGAAGGAGGATATTATGAAGTCTAATACAAAGGGAACTTTTATAGAAAAAGATATGGAGGATCAAAACCCCAAGCCATTGAATTTCTACAAGAGAAGAAGACGAGCCGATAATATCCAATATGTGGCCTTTGCGTTGTTCTCATCTAGGGAAGATAATGGGTTGGGCACTAAGGAGTCCTATTCCCTTTTAAAAGAATCTCTATTGCTGATTGGGCAATAACAACAATATGACAACTAGGACCGGGACATTTTGTGCGATTGGACGATGAATATTAGCTACAAATTGAGGGTTTCCTTTTTGGGAGGTGAGAAGCACGTTTGTAGGCTAGAGGAGGGGGACCAACAACATGCAAGAGAGATACGTGGAGGAAGATTGGTACTGGACATGAAGCTGAAGGTCGATATCTCTTGGATGGACAACCTATTGAGCCCACAACATTGGAGTCTCATAGTAGTAGTCGACATAGTCTATAGTCAATTTTTTGTTGGCATGCACGCCTTGGACATGTTTCTTTTCAGTACTTGAAACTCTTATTTCTTGTTTTGTTTACTTTTGTTTCTATGTACAAACTTCACTGTGAGACTTGTGAGTTTGCCAAACATTGTCGTTCATCTTATCCTTCAAGGAGTAATCGGAGTTTATTCCCTTTTGATATTGTGCATTCTGAAGTCGAAGATCTACACAAAAAAGTCGGCCCTATCTGTTGATTGTAACCATCTCAAGATATAGACTTTTTCCTGGGCTTTTTGCCGTATTTATTTATGAGCATTTAAAAGAATGTGATCCATCAGATAGCTATTATTATATTACATCTAAGAGATCTCAAATTGGGATCTATCAAATGGTGGTCTCACCTTTCTAAATGTATGCCATGTTTATGAGTATGCCATCTACAGACCTTTATATGGTTGTAAGAGAGGGACCTACATTTTCCCATTTAGATATAATGACATGTCATTTAGCTAAATCCTTTAGAATTTTTAGGAATCTTGAGGAGCTTCTAAACTAAATTTCTTATAAGACGGTCATACTGAATTTTCCGTGGATTCCTTTTTTTTATGGAATCCATTATGTTGCCTTTTTCAGTCATTCTGTTAGCCCATAATTTTTTTTTTTGATTTTGCCTATCAATACTTCGATAATTTCAGGTCACTCTAAATTTCATAGTTTTTTGTATGACTCTTGCAGAACAAAACAGTATCTGTGTTTGAGACGACAATCCGGATAGTTGGAGGTTTACTTTCTGCTCATCTTATTGCAAGTGATTATGCTACGGTATATTTACAGTTTCAATCCTGTATTCATAGTAGTGAACCTTAATGAATTTGGTATAGTTGGTGCTTCTCATTTGTTTGATAATTTTATGATTATATTCAGCTGCTCCAACTGCCAACAGTGTCTAAAACAATGTTGTCAAAATCGAATCAAACTTCAAAATCTTAAGGAGTAGAATACAAATCAAATTGGGATTCAAATTGGTGGATCATGAGATTCCAAAAATAATATGAAATAATATCCCAAAAATTAACTAAGAATATATAATATGCCTAACCACTCCATAACCCATATTGACAAGGTTTGATACACTTACAAATAATGAGAAAACATTTTACATGGCAATCCCGATATGCACCATGGTCTATAGAAACAATTTCTAAACTCATAGTTTATACAAATAAAATATCTTTCCACAAAATGAAAAATTAAACTATCCTCAATTTACCGTCAAATTAAACAATTTTCTCTCTCTTGTCAACAATCTCAATTCTTAGTCAGTCGAATTGCATGCATAGACATGCATTTCTTTTCATCCACGTTCGGTGGTCTTTCATGCAGAAAACGCTACTATAAAACTATTTCCTTCAATAACTGTATTGCGATGATCTTATGTCCAGGAGGTAACATTTTTTTTTTTTGATAAGTAATAAGATTGGTTAAGAAGGGGCAAGCCCCAAAGAAAACAACAAGAAAGGCCCTCAAGGGAAGGACCTCAAATAGAGCTTACACAATGAATCACAAAGGCTCAGAGCCGTTTAATAGCTCGTCCCATCTGAACACAGAGCATAGAAAAACATCCTCTAAACTTCGAAGCTATAGAGGACCAAAGGTACAAATAAGCTTTGACTTTCAAACTTTCAGTAAGACTTTTCAGACATCCTCTTCCTTCCCCTCAAAGATGCGGGAATTCCTCTCTTTCTTTCCAAATTGCCCACATAACTGCAAACGGGATTATGCGCCAAAGGTATTTACCTCTCCCTCTGAAAACTTCCAGTGACATTCCTTGAACAAGGGTACCCACTTGTTCTGGCAGCACATAGTCGATCCTGAAAAGGGATAAAAAAGCTTGTCAAACGGCGTAGGAAATGAGCAATGGATCAACAGGTGGTCCATCGTCTCTTCACTGGCCTTCCATAAGGAGCACCTGTTCGACATCATCATTCCCCTGCTCTGTAAATGATCCACCTAAGGATTTTATTCAACATAGCCATCCAGACGAAGAAATACACTTTGGACGGGATAGGAGCTCCCCAGACCAGGGCCGCAAGAAAGGAGCTATGCCATTCCGGTCTAATATTGGAGTGAAACAATCTGACAGAGAATGAGCCGCTGGGATCCCATATCCGAACCTTCTGATCTGCTTTTGGGGTTAACACGGGCGCATCTCCAACTCTAGCCAAAAGCGAACCAAGAATGTCCAACTCCCAATCATTGAAGTTCCTTCTAAATCCAAACTACCAAGCAGCAACCCCTTCTCTCATCTCAACACAATCCTGAAGCATAGCCCCATAGCAATTCGACATGTGATATAAAATGGGAAACACCTCTTTCAATTAGTCTTCCCCACACCAAATATCCTCCCAAAAACGAACTATCTCCCATTCCCACTTTGTAACCTTTTTAAATTTCTCTTGAGTCTTCTTGATACCCTTCCATAAACTCATGCCAAAGGAAAGAGAATCTACATTTCTTGTCGACTCATCCTCATCCTCCCCAAATTTGCTCCCAAGAATTGCCCACCAAAGACTCTCTTCCCCCTCAAATCGTCACAACCATTTTCCCAAGAGCGCCACATTCATATATTTAAAGAACCGAAAACCAAAACCTCCAGCCTCCTTAGGCTTACAAATCTTGGACCATTCCACTAGATGAAATTTACGACTGTCTTTCTTCCCTTCCCACAAAAAGTCCCTCATAAGCTTCTCCAACTCCTTGACTACACTGGATGGAATGGTAAACAAGGAAAGGGAATAGATAGGAAGGCTGGAAAGAGTACGCTTAATGAGAGTGACTCTCCTTCCTTTCGAAAGGTGGCTCTTCTTCCAACCCGCTAGCCTCCTCCCAAGTTCCAACCCTCTCACCTACATGATCCCAAATGGATTTCACCTTGTACTTAGCTCCCAAAGGAAGCCCAAGATAGGATGTTGGCAAACAACCCATCTTACATCCCAAGCTCCTAGCCAAGCACACAAAGTCCATCACCTCACCTACACCGAGCACTTTGCTCTTAGGCCAAATTTATCTACAACCCAGTGACTGCTTCAAAACTTCTCAGAAGACAGCGAATGTACCTCAACTGTCGTTGGGAGTCTTGGGCAAAGATAATCGTATGATTAGTAAACTGCAAATGGGATATGATAGCCCCCTGACTGCCAGCCTAGAATCTTCCCACCATACCACCCTCATTTGCTCTTCTAATCATTCTACCCAAGGCTTAAACCACCACGATGAACATAAATGGGAAAAGAGGATCTCCATGTCTTAGCCCCCTCGAGCTATTAAAAAATCTCACAGAGGAACCGTTGACCACAACCGAAAGGCGGCTGAAGAGATACAAACTCGGATCCATCTTCTCCACCTCCACCCAAAGCCCATACTCCCCAAAATATAACCAAGAAACTCCCAGCACACATGGTTATATCTTTTCTCCATGTCTTTCTTGCACAAAATACTACCTTTCCCTACCCTCACCCGAGAATCAGTACGTTCATTAGCAATCAAGACTCCATCTAGGATTTGTCCGCCCTCCACGAAAGCACCTTGAGAGGGGGCGACAATAGAACCCATAACTACTTTCATCCTAGAAGCCAAAAGCTTAGAGATAATCTTATAAGTACTCCCTACCAAGCTAATAGGGAGAAAGTCTCTCAAAGACTCTGCTCCTTCCTTCTTTGGAATGAGAGTAATGAAAGTGCTATTCGAGCACCTATACAGGATAGCTTCCTTCTCAAACTCCTTGACCACCTTCATAAAGTCACCACCTATAATGTCCCAACACCTTTTAAAAAAGGCTACAGAGAAACCATCTGGCCCCGGGGCCCATGGCTCGTTCCTCTCCAAGACCATTTATGGCCCTCAAGACGTCTTCCTCCTCGATGGGTTGCTCCAACCAAACCTCGTGCTCCCGACTAATCTGGTCAAAGTGAAGGCCATCCACCTTAGGTCTATACCCACCTATGGGGATTGCTTCCTTCCGCTCTCATATGGATCATTTGGAAATAAAGAAATAATCGTATCTTTTATGAAAAGGTGGAGGAGATAGAAGCTGTTATTTTGAGGATCGAAGTGCTTCTGTTTTTTGGTCAGCTTTGTAAGACACTTGTAAAGGTTTAAAGTTTGAGAACCCTGTTTTCAGATGAAAGGACGCTAATCTTAGTCTTAGCTAAGGTCCTTGTGCAGTTAGAGGGTGGCTTCCTCCCATCCTTCTTTTGTATGTCTCTCCTTGTATAGTGGGACTTTGTTTATATATTGATGTTTGTAGAGTCGTACTCTCATATGTGCAAATTCAGTAGTGGACGAGAAGGTTTGTACATATGGATTCTTTTCCCTAGCTTTTTCTTTTCCATCTAGTAAAATTCTTTTATGACCAGTTGGTGGAAAGAAATTTCCTCTTTAACAAACGACCAAATTTGGTTTTAAACTTTTACTTATATCCTGCAACGTGCAAGAGAGTGAGGTAGCAGGCTATATTTTCTTGCTTGTTTTCCTCACCAAGGATGCATACTTTATCCTTTTATCAATCTATTTTAGCTTGACAGAATCTGGAGGGGTTGAGAACTGTTGTTATACTTGTTATTTATGTGTTTAAGTATCTGCTTTTTTATGCTGTTTAGTATTACTATTAATGAATGTTAGGAATTTTGGACAAAATTTTTTATGGCATCATAGTAGCATACTTCAATTCAGCTGTTTCACCTGTCAAGTGCAAATGCTTTTTTACTATCGATAATAATAGAAACTAAGGTGTAATCTCATTAAGAAGATTTTTATTTTTTATTTTTATTTTATTTTCTGTGGTTTTTCTTTAAACAATATCCATAATATTTTCTTGTCGGCCATGGTGTTAAAAGTATTCCTTATACTCTTTGGATCTCCTTTGATGCAGGGCATGAAAGTTCCATTTTATGACGATCAATTACTTCACTTATCTGAGGATCTGGCTCGAAGATTGTTACCTGCATTTGACACTCCTACAGGTAACACTGCTTGATTCTTCTTTCATTCATAAACGTGTGGAATGATGTCCCGGTTTGAATCTTTTGGTTTTGCCTAACTTTAAATTTTGCTGCATCATCAAGATGTTTATTTCTCGTGCCCACTACTTGTACTTTTGATTTGGTAATTTGAAGCTTAAAATATGTTTTCTCTTGCTTGTGTCTTCCCTGCCAAATACTTATTTGGCTTATTTACTGGAGCATAATTGAGACATCAACCTCTTTGTAACAAATTTTTAACTACGTAGTGTGCATTTCATTTGCTGGCATTCCAAGTTTCAGTTGCTTTTTAGTAAATTTACCTGTTGTATATTGATCTTGCTTTTTTGATGGAGAGCAATTTGAACTTTAAAATATATTTTTTCTGATCAGTTATTTGAAGCTTAAAATATTTTTGGTCTTCCTGTCTCCCCTTCCTAATGGTTATTGGGCTTGTTTACTGGAGTGTAATTGGGACAACAATTTTTTTGTTACGACTTTCAATTTACTTAGAAAGCATGTATTTCATTTGCTGGCACTCCAAGTTTCAGATGCGTTTTAATTAATTCTCCTGCTGTCATTTTATAAAAATTTTAAAGCTATGATGTACTGCAGGAATCCCATTTGGATCAGTCAATCTATTGCATGGAGTTGATGAAAATGAAAGCAAGGCAAGGTCTCTCTATAGTTTCTGACCTTCTAAATATCATTTTATTTCATCTCAAAACTCGTGCTATTGCTCACAGATAACAAAGCTACTTGTGGCACTCCTTCTAGAATAATTCTTACCATAGTTGCCCTATCTACAACTCGATGTTGGGCTAGTCACTAGATAGATTTTTATCAGTATCGTTGCCCAATGCCCAGCACTTCTGATTCTTTTTGTCAACTGGTCTAAATGTCTTTGTATGTGGATCATGCACAATTAGTTTATTGGTGCATAGTGACAGTCCTGACTTACTATTGTTTCTGTTTGTCCCTAATACATTCAATCTGCTACAAATTCAACAAACAGATTTGAGATATTTTAATCGATCAGAAATAAAAGATAAATGAATTATTGTATCTGTGATGACTTAACATTCAGGGGTTTTAGGGTTATTTTCTCAAGATTCATTCAGGGGTTCTCAATGGAAGAGAAACCCACAGTTGATCCTACAAGCAGGTATCTGTGCGGAGATGCTGGCCTAATCGGGAGAGGCTAATGTCAATATAGTTGGAAGGTATGATGTGCCGAAGGTTGCAGCTAAAGGTGTGGAGGAGAGAAGGGACTTTTTGAGATGCTGTCTAGTGGGAAGACATCTGAAAGTGGAGCCGGAACCAGAGGCAGTTTCTGAATGGGTTTCTAAAGGGTGGCATACTCCCTACTGTGTGAAGGTTAATACTTTAGGAGGTGGCTTATATCTGTTCGTATTTTCCTGAGGCTGAAGCGATCAAATCCTCCATGCCGGTTGAAGATTCTTAATGGTCAGGAATTACGAATTGATATCTGGAGCCCTAGAGTGGGAGGGTGTTATGGTAAAGGCAAGCATCGTTTGTGATGGGCGAACACTTATGAGGTTGCCCCTTCATGCCTGGAGTGATGGAGTTCTTCGATCACTAGGGCAGCTGTGTGTTGAGTTAGATTCGGTGTGGAATGTCTAAACCAATCAAAGATCGATTATGCACAGTTCTTAATCAAGTAGGCAACCCTTTGAATATCCCTCAGGAGGTGTATTTGGAGGTGGACGTGAGGATATTCAGATACAGGCTCGTTGTTGAGGGGGAGGATCTTCACCTAGCAGAGGATTCCAGGATGATAGGGCTGGCAATGGAACGGATCGATCCGGAGATCCAATCCGAAAAAACAGGTTCCGGAACCTTATTTTTCGTTATCGGATCGGTACCGGATCAAAGATTGTTAATCCGATGTCTTATCAGATCGGTACCGGATCAACCATGTTCTGATCCAATATTGACCCGATGTATATATATATAAAATAATTTTTTTATTGATTTAATTGGCATGTTGACAGCTAAGATTTTACCGTTGAACATTAATTGCTAAAATTATGGTTTAACTAAACGAGGATTTTAACAAATAAAACTCAAATCTTTCCCTAGGTTTGGTAAGTGGATTTTAATTGATCCTTAAATATCTTTTATTTCCTATTCTATTTTAGGGTTTGCCATCTTCTTCATCTCTTTGTTCTAGGTTTGGTAAGTAGATTTTAATCCCATCCTTAAATATCTTTTATTTCTTCTTCTTTTCTATGGTTTGCCATCTTTTCATCTCTTTGTTTCGTTTTGGATGTTGCTTTGGATTGGAGTGGAGAACGGTGTTTGTAATCCACAATGATAATACGGATTCTTTAGTATTCCTCTTTTCTCTTATTTCATTATAATAATTTTTTTATTATCTTATTTTCATTTCTATTCTTTGCTTTGGATTAATGGAGTGGAGAATGGTGTTTTTAACCCACAACGATAATATAGATTAATATTATTCCTCTTTTCTCTTGTTTCATTGTAATATATTTTTATTATCTTATTTTCATTTCTATCCAAACGAATACGAATAGGATGGATCCATGTTTATTGCTTGGTCTTTGTTGGAGCTCAATGTGGATTTACCTGGTAAATCAAATCGTGAACAATCTCAAAGAGTTACAAAACATCATATGGAATCGGGTCGGACCCAGAACTGATCCAATCATATTGGATTGGCTCTGGAACAGATTTTTATTGATCCGATTGGGTCCGGATTTATTAGATTTCTTATCGGATCGGTACCAGACCAGTACCAATCCGACTCGAACCCAATCCATTACTAGCCCTACGGGACGATAACACATGGTCGAGGTATACTGGAAATTAATACCGGTGAGAAACAGAGAAGGATGCCGATTGGCAAGAAAGGAGAGAGCAACCATCCATCAATTGCAGACCCAAAGATAAGGGGCAAGGATCATGGGGCGCAATCGTATTCCCTCTACTGCAATGGAGATGGAGCGGTGGAGGAAGATAAAGAAACGTCAACTAGAAACTGTGGTGCGATGCTAGCAAATCATAGAAGACAGAGATCCCATGCTGACTTGGGGAAGGAGTTTAACCCCTGGCGCACGATAGAAATAGGTTTTCAAATTATATCTATTGTTGGTACAACTACGTGTCGCACCACACACGCTGCCACAAAAAGTAGTGGCAGGAGACAAAAGGTAGGAAGAGAACGACCTCGCAGATAGATACATTTTTTTGATAAGTCTCGCAGAGAGATACATCTAGAAGGGCTAAGCACCAGGTGTCAGACGAAGCTTTTGGTCATTACAATCAGGATGTCGATAATGTATCATATGGTGGAGGTTTAAAAGAGAGGTTTGATCTTGTGCACCGCAATGGAGCAAAGAGGAGTTCGGAAGGATTGATCAGTGTCGGTCAGCTATTCTGGAGGAGATATCTTTTCTGGAGAAAGAGGAGGAAGTTCGCCTGTTGTCATTGGAGGACCATAACAAAAGAAACAATCTTAAGGCTGAGTATCTTCACATCGTTAAGATGGAGGAAATCAGCTGGAGACAAATCCCGGATCCGATGGTTGAAAGAGGGAGACAACAACACCAAGTTCTTCCACAAGATGGCTAATGTTCATAGAAGGAGAAATCACATAGCCCGCCTTGAGATCAATGGGTCTGTTTTGGAGGATGAGGATAACATTAGAAAGGGAGTGGTAGAGTTTTACTCCGACTTGTATTTCGAATCACAGTCGGTTAGACCACTACTGGGGGGAATCCATTTTGACAGGATCAGTCCAGAAGATAGGGATTGGGTGGAAAGGCCGCTTTCAAAAGACGAGATTCGAACTTCTATTGCTGACTTAGCTGGAGATAAAGCTCCAGGGCCGAACGGTTTCACCATTGCTTTTTTTAAGGAATGTTGGGATGTGGTGAGGGAGGATGTTATGAAGGCGTTTAAGGAGTTCTACGAGGAAGGGTATTTAAATTTTACGTCTAGTAGCACTTTCATTGCTCTCATTCCCAAAAAAAGAGGGGCAAAGGACATTGCTGGTTTCAGACCCATTAGTCTGGTGGGAAGTGTCTATAAGATTTTGACATGAACTCTAGCTTCCATAAGCAGAAGGGTGTTAGCTTCAGTTATTTGTCCTTGGCAAAGGGCTTTTGTGAAGGGGAGGCAGATTCCGGAGGGGGTGCTTCATGCTAATGAGTGTATTGACTCTAGGAGAAAGAAGGGGAATCTGGGGATCGTTTGTAAATTAGACATAGAGAAGGCCTACGATCACGTTAGTTGGCAATTTGTGGATTGTATGTTGGCAAGAATGGGGTTCAGGCACAAATGGAGAAGTTGGATTGCCAAATGCATTTCATCGGTTTCATTCTCCATCTTCGTCAATGGGGCGCCGGCTGGATACTTCCGGAGTTCCAGGGGACCCCCTATCCCCTTACTTGTTCATAGTGGTAGCTGAGGCTCTTGGCAGGATGATTACCAAAGCTACGGATTTAGGGGCTCTCAAGGGTTTCGAGGTCGGCGAAGGCATTGATGCTATCTCTCACTTACAGTTTGCTTACGATATCCTGATTTTGGTTTGGAGATTCCCCTTCCCAGTTACGGTTCCTGAGAGGTGTCTTCGTGTGTTTCGAAGCAGCATCGGGTCTTAGGATTAATATGGCTAAAAGTACGATTTGCGGAGTGGGGGAGATCGCAAATTTGGGGGATCTGGCAAATATAATGGGATTCGGGGAAGGGTCTTTGCCATCGACATACCTTGGTCTTCCGCTAGGAGTGCCCTACTGATCCAAAGCAATTTGGGATCCAGTCACGGAGAGGTTTGGTAGTAAGCTTGCTCTTTGGAAATCCAGATACTTATCCATGGGAGGCAAGTTGGTTCTTCTGAAACATTGTGTATCCAGTTTGCCCCTTTATATTATGTCGTTGTTCTCTATTCCCAGAAATGTAACGAAAGCCCTAGAGAAAATTATGAGAAATTTTTTGTGGCATAATCGGGAAGGGAGGTGCAAGTACTATTTGGTGAATTGGCAATTTGTTTGTCGTCCTAAGGAAGAGGGAGGCTTAGGGATCAGGAATTTGACTGAGATGAATGCAGCCCTTCTGGGCAAATGGTTATGGAGGTTTGGGGAGGAGGATCAGAGTTTATGGAGAAAGGCACTAGCGGGAAAGTATGGGATTACAGAGCTTGGGTGGGATGGAAGAACAGTGCTTTCCGCTTATGGCTGTAGTATATAGAAGGGGATCATGAAGCTGTATGAGAAGTTTGCTACTGGAATTTCTTATAAGGTGGGAACTGGCCATAGAGTTCGCTTTTGGGAAGACCGATGGTGCGGCGATAGCCTTTTTTAAAGATGATTTTCCAGAGCTTTATGCCATTTCAGACAAAAAGAACTGCGTGGTCTATCAGTTTTCAGCTTGTGTTGGTGAGACTCCGGCTTGGGACTTTGGCTTCAGAAGACGTCTGAATGATTGGGAGATCGATGCAGTATCCCAAGTGCTTACCCGTCTTCAGGATATTCAGCTTTCTTCTTCTAGATCTGATCGACGAATGTGGAGATGGTTGAAGGATGGTAAATTTTTTGTTTGATCCCTTTACAACGCCTTAATGCATCATCCAGAGACTTGTTTTCCGGCCTCTTTTAACTGGGGCTCTAAGGTGCCCTCCAAGATTGTTTTTTTCTATTGGGTTGCAGTTTTGGACAAAATCCTTACTGTGGACAACCTGCTTGTCCGGAAGGTTATTATTGTTGACTTCCGTACTATGTGCAAGCGCATAGAAACTGTGGATCATCTCCTTCTCCATTGTCAAGTGGCCTGGCTGATCTGGACGGCCTTCCTGCTAGAGTTCGGCGTTTATTGTGTGTTTCCTTCCTCCCTGATGCAACTTACTACTCGCTGGGTCGCGCCTTCCTTCTCCTCTAGAGGTCGTATTTTATGGTGTATGCTTCCTTTTGCCATTTGCTGGGGCCTTTGGAAGGAAAGGAACCTCCGGGTGTTCGAGGGCAGGGAGACTACGCAGGAGAATTCCATCCTCAACATTAAGGGCTTACCGTTCTTTTGGTCCAAAGCTTTCAAAGAATGCCAGCGGCTATTCTTTGAGGATTTTGTGTTTAGATGGGACCTAATCTGCAGGCGGGATATTGATTAGTTTGGGATCTTCTCCTTGCTTTTCTTGTTTTCTCTTTGCTTTATGTAGCTTTGCCTGTTTTTTCCGCCTTCGGTAGGTCTTCTCGACCTCCCAGGCTTTTTGTACTTCCACTTTTCGCTTTAATGATAGTCTATACTTATAAAAAAAAATGTATTTTATCAATTCCAATGGGTGATGGCAGTATGAGATTGATAATCACTTGCTTCTCATGTAGTCTCTTTTCCCAAAAAGGGGCCAGAGGGTTTAAAGAAACTCTGTAAGGGGTTGAATCAGTATTTACCAGACCAAGGGTGGTGTGCAGTTAATGGAAAATATACATAAGTCACACGATAATAGCACGACGAGGGATGACTTTGGTTCATATAGAAACTGTAACTCTAGAGCTGCGAAGGTAACATTCCAATATCCTATTCCAAAGTTCAGAAGTAGAAATTTCTTTAAAAGGGAGCCTTCGAAGGTAGATGATGCGAGTTTCAGGGAGATACAATGGCTACGATATTACTTCCCAATTAGGAGGGCTTTCTGGCAGATGATGAGGTTCATGAACTTGCATGCATGTTTTGACCTATGCGAGATGAGTGATGGATTCCTATCAACAATGGTTATGGAGGGGCTTTCTACAGAAGACGAGTGGAAGAGACCTGGTTATGTCCAAGAATCGAAGCCTAGGGATGTTCCTGATTTGAATAGAATTGGCAAGGTGAGAATATACAGTACTGCTGTTGAAATGATGGAGGGAGCAGATGTTGTAATCTTGGATCTTAACCAAGATAAGAGATTAGGGTTAGAGATGGAAGAGAGGAGAAGAGAAGAAGAGAAGAAGAATGGGGGAAGAGGAGAAATCGTGTAGAGCTTAGAATAGCTTACACTATTCCACCTAATATATATATTTAGTGAAGTTTACATATTACAAAGACCTCGCTGCAGAATATAAGATATTACAAGTAGGTCCCTGAGAACACTCCCCCTCAAGCTGGTGCAAAGATATCTATCATACCCAGCTTGGAATTGGTTTGAGATGATTGTGGTGTATGAATAGTGCTCTCCTAGGTAAATGGGTTGAAGATTTAGCAAGGAGGAAGGCGTGCGGTGGAGGAGGATCATTGCTCATAAATACGGTGTGTGCCCTTGGAACTGGGATAACAAGAAGATTCTAGGCTCCTATGGTGTTGGTGTTTGGAAAGGGATAATGAAAAGTCCATGATAAATTTATCAAAGGGATGGCATTTGAGGTAGGCAATGGAGAGCAGGTCCGGTTTTGGGAAGATGAGTGGTGCAGCATTGGTACATTGAAGGACTTATGTCCTCGTCTTTATAGGTTGGTCCCAGTTTAAGATCTCACTGTGAATCACTATTTTGTCAGAAGGAATGAGGAGATTATTTGGTGCCCATCTTTCAGGAGAAACCTATTGGAGAGGGAACTTCAAGAATGCCTCAATCTCTTGAAGCGTCTTAATGAAGCTCAGATTGTGGTGGATTCAGGGGATGGCAGGATTTGGAAGAAAGATTCCAAAGGTCACTTTTCAGTGCGGTCTTTCTACAATTTGTTGGTTGGATTTTCCGGAGCCAAACATTCAGTTGCATCAGTCTAGGGTCACCCAATCCCTCCTAGAGTGAAGGCATTCTTATGGTCAGTAGGGCTGGATAAGATTTTGACTATTGAGCATCTCATTCATCAGAAAATGGTTATTCCGGATAGATGCATCATTTGCAAGGAGCATGAGGAGAGTGTAAATCATTTATTTGTCCATTGCAAGACCACCTGGACTGGAGGATATGAAAATTTTCTCTTTTTGATGATCCTCCCCAAAGACATTGATTGTGGATGTTTTTAAATTCTGGCCTTTTGGGGGATTTAGAAGTGCGGGCAATATTCTTTGGAAGATAATCCCTCTGGCGTGACCTTGTGCTGGGCTATATGGAAGGAGCACAACAGCCGTATTTTTGATGATCAAAGAAGGGAAGTTCCTGAGATCTGCTTGTTTGTTGGTAGAATGATTATGGCTTGGGCTTCTGTCTTGAAGGAGTTTTGTCATCTTAGATACGAAGATTTACTGATAACTGGGACTATGTCATCTATGGGGAGTTAGGTTGTTGAGGCATAAAAAATACGGAAGCATGGCTCGTGGTTTTATTTATTATTTTTTTTTCTGAAGCCTGGCTAGGTTGCCTCACTTTTTTTTATCCCGATCAAGCTTAAAAAGGGACGAGACTTAGCGTCTTTGTTTAGTCAAATCCAAGTTTTCCAACCTAGTGTAGGTTGCCTCACTTTTTTTTTATCCCATCAAGCTTAAAAAAGGACGAGACTTAGCGTCTTTGTTTAGTCAAATCCAAGTTTTCCAACCTAGTGCAATTTTTTTTTTCCTTATCATCTCTATAGTACAAAGAAATACATTAGTTATTGATTAACTGAAAGTGCTATTGGACTCTTACTGGTTCCTTTTGATATCCTTCTTATTCTTTTTTCATTTACTTTCTTTTAGTTTTACAATTTTGGTATCTTTAGATAACATCAACAGCTGGTGGTGGGACTTTAACCTTAGAATTTGGGGTGCTGAGTCGCTTAACAAACAATTCAGGTAACTGCTACTGTTTGCTTGTCAGATGCATGTTTCATTGCAGTTGCTCTAGTGTAGATTTTACTCTTCAATTTCAATTTTCTTAGTGTACCTCTATTTTATAATGCTATCATCATGGTTTAAATTTCGTCATACGAAACATTTCAGAATTTAAGAGAACCGAAACGAAACATCCTACGTTTCTTATGTTTCGTTTCGTTATGTTTTGGATTGTTTCGTAATGTTTCGCCGAGGCAAACCGAGACATTACGATACAATGAAAAAAAAACAGAGAAAATATATAATTTCATTATTTTGGGAATGTTTCAGAATTTTTTGCCCGTTTCTCCTATTTCATCATTTTTTCAATATCTCGGGAATGTTTCGTTTTGTTTCGGGGTTTGTCTCGATTTTTCACTTGACCGAGACATTCATCCAAAACGAGATTTTAAACCATGGCTATCATAGCATGCCTCTTTCTAGTTACATTATTCTGCTTTTAGATCTTATGTATATTGCCTCGTGTGAGTTGTCATATATAGTGATGATGCCTTAGGTCTGAAACAAAGTGTGAGGGTAAGTAAACCATCTTTAAAACTATGCTTCACAATCAATGTACCGAGGACATGGACACGTGTGTCGATGTCCGACATAGATACAAGGTGTCAACACTGCAACTTCATAAAACCCGATACACAGCCACTTTGGACATAAATATCAAAATAGTATTTTAATTACTTTTAAAGATGAATGGGCCTCACGTAGGCACCTCTTAGATTGGATAATACTTAAATTTTCGATACCATAGAATTGATGGCAGAAACAGAAGAGCATAGGGGAAGATATGCATGAGGTGCATGTTAGTTCTTCTTAAAGCATGGACAAAGAGAACTAAACAATAGATGAGCATAAACGGATTTTAAGGATGGTGGGCAGAGATGAGCACAGTCTCATCACTGTTGAGAGATAAGAGGAAGTATTAGCCTTTTTGAAAAAAGAAATATGAATGTTTTTATTTTTATAATTTGGATTAGCAGAATTTTTTTTTTTTAAAAGTTGCATAGTATAAACTTTTACAAAATCGTTGAAATAAGTACTTTAAATCATGACAGCCATACGTACCTAATCCCATGTCGGGCCATATTGACATGCGTATCTATGTCAACGCAGTAAAAAACCTCAAAAGAATGCCGTGGTGTTGCTACATAGTTCACAACTTATTATCGTAAATGAAACATATACCTTATTCCATGGATAGGAAATGTAGAATTGTCCGAGTGGTAAACCATGTTTGAAAATATGGAATTGTCAAGACTGTCCAGAATTTTTGAACTTTTAACTCACTTTTCATAGGGCTAGAACGTCGAAATGTTTCATAGGGCTAGAATGTCGAAATGAACTGATTTTGGTGAGTCTAGATTGTCCATGTGGACCTATACCAAACCATGTATTAGACTTCTCATCTACAGATTACGGCCATTATTAAAAAAATAAATAAGGCAAAAGAAGCATGCCTCTTTTTCCCATGTGGCAGAATCTTGTTGGGCTGAAACTAGCCACATAGGGAGATGATGACTGGCTATCTTAATGCCATGATCCTATTCGCTAGTTCTTCTCTAGCAATGATTTTGGATAGAACATTCATGCATATAATTAACTAATTAAGAGGTACAGAGAAAGGGTGTCGCCTTGCCTAAGGCTCCAAGAAGCATTAAAGAAGTCGGTGGGAGAGCCATTAAAGAGGACAGAAAAGGATGGGGAGGAAATGCAGCTCTTGATCCAAGCAATCCAGATGTCAGAGTCCCAAGGCTTTAAAGGTGTTCAGTAGAAAAGACCATTCAATCCCGTCGTAGGCTTTAGACATGTCCAGTTTGATGGCCATAAGACCATGGCTACCGTTTTTCTTTTTGAGGGCATGCATGGCTTCTTGAGCCAAGATGGCATTGTTAAAGACGAGCTTACCTGGGATAAAAGTAGCTTGGTTGGGGGCAACCAGTTTATCAATGATGGTTCTCAACCTACCCGTGAGGATTTTTGAGATGACTATAGCTAACATTGCGCAGAATAATTGGACGGAAATGGTTAATGGCCTTGGGAGCTGGGATTTTTGGGATCAGGGCAATATTGGTATGATTAAGGATGTTCAAGTAGTAGTTAGAGTTGAGAAAGTCATTGACCGGATTGAAGATGTCATCTTTTACATTCTCCCAATAGTGTTGATAAAAGAACCTAGTTAAACCATCAGGGCCAGCCGGCCAGGGGATGAAACTTGCCACATAGGGAGATGCAGAGGTGGTGAAATGCATGGCTCCTTTGGTCGTGTAAAGAAAATCCACCACTATTGAGAGGAGTTATGCAGTGTAGCTCCAGAAAACCTATTCCTAGTGTGTGTGTGTGTGATAGTAAAAATTATTAAAATTTTAACTATGTAGCCTTGGTCGTGTACCTTGACATTTGGGAGTTGAGCAAGTCTGACACTGGACCTATAGCCATAGCGAACACCCTTAGTTGTACTCAAGCAAAGTAGATAGAGAAAAGGGAGCTTAAGCGTAGAGTCAGTTCTATGCAGGTTACTAAACTTTGACTTTGACTTTGCCTTAAACTTTACTCAATTAAAATTCAAAATTAATTCAGGAAGTTTAATTTGACATGGAGAATTTCGTAAAAAATCGCTAATTTAGAGAAGTTTGGAGATCTGATGGTCTTATATATCTGAAATATTAATGTAGCTTGAATCTATTTAAAAAAACATGAAAATTATAGAGCTTGAATTTATATTAAAAACATGAAAATTATAGAGAAACATGTTTTTATCGATGAACAACTTTTGCGCAACCAAAGGAGAGTTTGATCTTGATTTAAACGCCTACAATTACTCAAAACCCTTAATGAAGTGGCTGCTTTTTACCTAGGAACCTCCTACAAGGCAAAGCAAATGTGGAAAAATGGAAATAGAAGTGTTTCAAAACACTTCTCTTCTATCTAAAGTTTCGGTCTTGAATAGTAAAATTTGCCAAAATATTACCGGTCAACCTCACTCACTAGGTCATCGATAAACTAATTCGACAAAATTCGCCTAAAAATTTGGTTAATGTTTTTTTTTTATAAGTGAAGTTTTATTGATAACCAAAAACCAAAGCTTACAAACACCAAGGCTAAAGGAGTTCGAGATGACCTACAAAAAGCCGAGGGAAACAAGGGAGAAACACAAAACCCTAAAATTGCTGCTCAAAGGAACCAACTAACATCGGTCCCTAGAGCAAAGAAGGTCCATACGGAAAACAAAGTTTTCAAAGAATAAACCCCGACATTCCTCAAACGCCTTGGACCACATGAACAACATCATCCTCGCTCTTGCCGTCTAAGACTCTCCGTTTCCTCTCCTTTTAGAGGCCCCAGACAATAGCAAAAGGCAGCATTCGCCGTGCATCTTCTAGAGTAGAAAGCCTTGGAACGCCAACTAAGAATGAGGGCCATGAGGGATTCCGGCATCACCCAACTCATCCCAAACTCCGAAAGGAAAGAACCCAAACCACCATATTAGCCACTTCAATGTAACAGAAGGTTGTTGACTGTTTCTCCGCTGTGCTGGCACATCCAACAATAGTCAATGATGATAATACCTCTGGATCGTAAATAGTCGACAGTCAAAATCTTGTCCAAAGAGGCCTCCCAAGTTAAGAAAGCTACCTTAGAAGGGACTCTAGAGCACCAGACCATAGAGACGGGGAAGGTAGGCCCTTAGTCAAATGTAGGACTTCGTAGAAGGAATTGACAAAGAATGATCCTCCTTTATTCCAGATCCACAACCGCTTGTCTTGGCCCAAAGGCAAGAGATGAACATCGTGCAGGTGAAAGAGAAGTATAGAGAGGGGCCCAACCTCCCAGTCGTTGAGATTTCTTCTGAATTCAAAGTCCAACCGACGACCTCCCCCTCAGTGTGAGCATAGTCCTGGATGGACCATCCTTTCCGCTCCGAAAGAGAGTAAAGCTCGGGAAAATCAATACTGAAAGGAACCTCCCCACACCAAAGGTCCTCCCAAAATCTGACCCCGTCTCCAGGTCCTACCACAAAGTGGACTCCCCTATCGAATTCTTCATTATTCTTAGAAATTCCGCTCCAAACACTACATCCGTAAGTAGTGCGAACCGTTCTGCTCACCCAACTGAAATAGGCTACCCCGTACTTGCCCACTATGACTTCCCACCACGGACTAGAGAGCTCTTCCCCGAATCTCCAAACCCATTTGCTCAGAAAAGCCTGATTCATCACTTTAAGGTTCTTGATTCCCAAACCCCCTTTCTCTTTGGCCTTACAAACATTGTTCCAGCTAACCAAGTGCATCTTCCGATCCCCTTCCCTACCACTCCACAAAAGTCCTTCATAGTCTTCTCCAGAGTCTTTGCCACACTGCTCGGAATAAAGAAAAGAGACATATAGTAAATTGGTAGGCTGGAAAGAGTGCTTTTAATAAGGACCGGTCTGCCACCTTTCGATAAATACCTAAACTTCCACATAGAAAGCCTTCTACCAAATCATTCAATAACCGACTCCCACAATGCCTTCCATTTGTAGGCGTTCCCAAGAGGGAGACCCAAATAAGTAGACGGTAATTTATCAACACTGCAATGCAAAATACTGGCCAGACCTGTTATGTTCACCTCTCCCACATTGAAAACCCTACTCTTAGACAGGTTAACCTTGAGCCCCGACACAGTTTCAAAGCAACAAAGGAGGCCTCTAAGGAATCTAGCTGAGAGACAAAAGATCCAATGAAAACAAGGGTATCATCTGCGAATTGGAGATGAGAAATGACATAATTACTCGGGGTCATCACAAAGCCTTCCAATTCCGCTAATGCCACAGTTCTATTAATCATTTTCCCCAAAGCTTCCACTATCACAATAAACAAGTAGGGCGATAAAGGGTCTTCTTGCCGCGACCCTCTAGAACTCTTGAAGTATCTAGCAGGAGATCCGTTGATTAAGATAGAGAAAGAGGCTGATGAAATACATTTCCAAATCCAGGATCTCCACTTAGTATCGAAGCCCAATCTGTCGAGCATGTAATCCAAAAATCTCCAATCCACATGATCATAAGTCTTTTCCCTGTTGATTTTACAGACAAGCCCCGGAGTTCCTAGCTTAGATCTGGAATCAATACATTCATTAGCTATCAAGACACCGTCCAGGATTTGTCGGCCTTTCACAAAAGCCCTTGGGAAGGAGAAATAACCGAAGGCATCACCTCTCGAAGCCTCGTGGTGAGCATCTTGGCAATAATCTTGTACACGCTACCCACCAAACTGATAGGTCTTAAATTGGCAATGTCAACTGCACCTTGGAATTTTGGAATCAACGTGATGAAAGTACTGCTAGAGGTGAAATCCAAAAACCCCTCCTTATGGAAGTCTGCCACTACTCTCATAAAATCTGGTCCAATGGTATCCCAGCACTGCTTGAAGAAAGCAATAGTGAATCCGTCGGGTCTTGGGGCCTTATCTCCTGCCAACTCTGAAAGAGCATTCAAAACCTCATCCTCCACAAAGGGCCTTTCCAGACGCTTCCTATCAATAACATTTATCTGATCGAAATCGAGCCCGTCCAACTTAGGTCTGAAATTGTCTGTTTCAGAGTATAGATCAGAGTAGAAACCCACCGCTCTGTCTCTGATGCTATCCTCTTCCAACATGTTGCCACGAACCTTGAGCCTAGTAAGATGATTTCTCCTCCTAGTGGCATTAGCCACTTTGTGGAAGTATTAGTGTTATTATCACCTTCCTTCAACCATGACTCTAGATTTTTACTTCCAACTAATTTCCTCCAACTTCACCATATCTTGATATTCCGCCTTCAAGTTAACTCTCATCGCTCAATCCTCAAAGGATAAAGGGCCGTCCTCCTTCCTATCTAGCAAGGCAATCTCCTCTAGCATTAAACCCTTCCACTGATCAATTCTACCAAACACCTCCCGGTTCCACTGCATGATCTTCACTTTAAGTGCTTTGACTCGAAAGAAAATGATTTCCACCACTCCTCCACCCTTAGCTTAAATTGAGGGTCATGTAACCACATGTTTTCGAAACGGAAAGGAAGGTGACGAGAGAGAAAAAAACCCACAGTCCAGAACCAATGGAGTATGATCGGAAGCAGGCTTAGGAACAACTAACAAGGAAACTCTGTGGAAGTGATCTTCCCAGCTAGAGAGACAAGAAATCTATCCAATCTGCAAAGAGTGGGATGTTCCTGGTTGTTAGACCAAGTAAACCCCCCCACCCTCATAGGAAGATCCATCAAAAGATGCTTGTCGATAAAGTCCCCGAAGGCTCTCATACTACGAGACTCTCCCCTCAAACTTCTTTTCATGCAAGAAACGAATAACGTTGGAAGTCCCCACCGAGACACTAGGGGTCGTCCCAAAGAGCCACAATGTCATCCATCTCTTCCTAGAATTGGTCCCGGAAAGTAACAGTTGAAGGTCCATAGACCCATGTGAGGATGCAAGTGAACTGCTCCCCCCCACACCTACAACGAATAGAAACCGAGAAAGCCCCCACCAAATTGCAATTCCAGATCAGAACAATACCTCCCGCTGTCCTGTACGCCGAGAGATCTTGCCAACCAAAGTTAGAGAACCCACATAACTACCGGATAAAATTCAAGTCCATCTTTTCCGCTTTCGTCTCCTAGAGAATTAGCACATTCACCCCCCAACTCTTAAGATAAACTCTTAACCACTACCCTCCTATATTTATTTCCCAGACCACGAACATTCCACGATAATATTTTAAGCTTCATTGAGCACCTGCTTTTTCCTCTCTCTTCTACGACTACCATATACCAGGGTACCTCCTGAATTGAAAGGACTAGCCAACCTCTGGATCTCTCTATGAACCTTGGTCGGTCTGACTGAAGGGTGTGAGACCAGTGTAGGATCCCCCTGCCCCGTCTTCAAAAAACTAGGTACTGTTGACTCTTCCTCTTTCAGACTTTCCCCATCGGAAGTATTAGGATCCACATTATCTTCGGCCCTAGTACCTACTTTGTCATAGTCTTCCCTGATTCCGTCAAACTGTAAAGGACAGGGCTTCCTAAGAGTCGGCGGAGGATCTGGAGGGAGCCCAAGGATGGAAAAGAGCAGCTCGCGAGTCTCTTCATCTTGTCCGTCTGTGGATAGCCCTAGAGAAACCCCCATCTACAAAATATTGGTTCTGAACCAAGTCGACATGATGTTGTCGGCCAAAGGATCAACGGCTTGAGGCCCTGGCATAACGTGACAACCCGTCACCTCCTTTGAAGGTGCTTACTCAACCTCCCCATCTCAAACCTTCTGTCTCTCCTCCCCATAGAAGGATGTAGCGATGTTAGCTCCTCCCATCGCCAAGGGGGGGATGTTCAACACACTTCCTGTGACAGCTACCGCTGACTGAGGAGGATTCATTGCGTGGCTTTGAGTGTGGATAAGTGACGGACGACTAGGCGAAGTTGAAGTTCCAGCCGAAGATGAGCTAGGCAAAAGACTACCAGAAAGTGTAGCCGCCCCAAGAGCCGAAGATGATGAGGAAGATGAGGAAGGGCTAGAGGGGGGGCGGGTGGGGGGGGGGGGGGGGGCTAATGGGTCCCCTACAGCCAGGCCTTTAAGAGAAAAAGGAGGGATATCGGTACAGGTCACCACTATGGACTCATTGACCCGGCCTAGCTTCTTAAAAGCTAACCCACGTTGGCAGATCGAAGAAGATCTGTGACCCTGTTCTTGAACGATTTCAGAGAAGATTGGCATCATGGAAGAAAGGGTTCCTATCTAAAGGAGGTAGAATAGTAGCGCTTCCAAACTAATGTCAAACCCGAAGGGAGGAGATGAAGGTGCTAGTGGAGGCAAAAGCCTTTGAGTTCTCCCTGATTAGGGGCGGGTGGGGGGGGGGGGGGGCTAATGGGTCCCCTACAGCCAGGCCTTTAAGAGAAAAAGGAGGGATATCGGTACAGGTCACCACTATGGACTCATTGACCCGGCCTAGCTTCTTAAAAGCTAACCCACGTTGGGGGGGGGGGGGGGGGGGGGGGGGGGGGGGGGGGGGGGGGCTAATGGGTCCCCTACAGCCAGGCCTTTAAGAGAAAAAGGAGGGATATCGGTACAGGTCACCACTATGGACTCATTGACCCGGCCTAGCTTCTTAAAAGCTAACCCACGTTGGCAGATCGAAGAAGATCTGTGACCCTGTTCTTGAACGATTTCAGAGAAGATTGGCATCATGGAAGAAAGGGTTCCTATCTAAAGGAGGTAGAATAGTAGCGCTTCCAAACTAATGTCAAACCCGAAGGGAGGAGATGAAGGTGCTAGTGGAGGCAAAAGCCTTTGAGTTCTCCCTGATTAGTAAAGGTGGAAGTTCTTTGATCCGCATAAGGGAAGAAGGTAGAAGATGGGTGGAAGTGGCAGATGTTCCAGTTGAGCTCGGGTATTGGTTGGTGAACCTGCTCAAGGAGGCGATTAAGGCTGAGCCGTCGAAGAACATATGGAGGAAGACGATGTTGAAGAGTAGGACCTTCATAGCTGAAGGTAGGAGAAATGGGAGAGGTAATTTTATCCTTCTGGCAGAGTTCATGGCAAGAGACAGGAACTTGGTTTTCTGCTTTCCAGAGGGGTCTAAATGCGCAGGTTGGAAGATGGTGTTGGACTACCTTTCCCATATTCTTCATTACCCGGTTGCTCGGCCGGAGGTAAAGAAGGCATCTCTTCCAGAGGGGAGAAGAGGGAGGAAACAATCGATTCCAGCGGAGAAGCCTTTTCAGGATACGTTACCCAATAGCATCACCACTGATGGTAACGACAGGTGGACGAAGGAGAGTTGGTCTAATGCAGTGATCTGCGAATCATCAGCTAGAGATTCCAATTGGGAGGATATCGCAGTAGCGCTGACATGGATCTCAGGAGCTACGGACCTCTTCTTTCTCATTCCATGCGGAAAAAAGAGTAGACTCCTCTTTGTGGAAGATCAGGAAACCTTAGCCTTTTTATGCGATCTGGTGTCGATTAGGGTGGGTCACAATATCATCTACCTGAGCAGATGGTGGTCCTCATTAAACTCCATATCCATGAACTGGGTATCTTTTCCGGTTTGGATCTTAGTCTAGGGGCTGCCCTTTCACCTATGGAATCAACAGAGGTTTGAATACATTGGAGGGAGGTTGGGAGGTCTGGTGGAGGTAGATTATGCTTCTTCAGAAGGTACGGACTATAGCACTCTCCGTTTGAAGGTTGGAGGCAAGGCGGAGGATATTCCGAGGACCACCGTTGTCTACAACGGCGACACTGCTTACACAGTCAGTCTTCAAATCCTTCTTGAGAGGGATACACCTACTTTTTGGATGCGGGATAGAGAAAGGGATAATTTTCCGGATTTGCAAGGAGATTGGAACCCCAGTAGTAGATGGGAGGTCGGGGGCAGTGGGAGAGGGAGAGCGTCGTCGAGAGCGGAGGAGTTCCCTAACAGAGAACCGCCGAAGGGTAAAGCCGTACATCCTAGGGCAGGCCTCGCAGGAGAGATAGAGGCTGAACCAATTGAGGGTAGCCAACGACCTATTCTTGGTAGGGTAAAGTCAGATGGCAGGGGGAAGCCAGCGCATTTGAGTTTTAAAACCCAAACTGGTGCTAGGGCATTCGATAAAACAAGCGTGGAGGGGCCATCAGATGGGTTTTAAAGCGTCGAACAGAAAGAGAGGCAATGTGGGCCCTCATCGGTTTAGAGTTCGGGCGGTCCAGCTGAGAGGGATTGGGAGAAATTTCAAGAAGCGGGTTAACGGAGCCGGGTCGTCGGGTCGAAAGCGTCCCCAGCAATTTATTAAGGACATACCCACACACACAGTAGCTTCTTCGCATGACATCCCTCCAGAAAAACTCAAAGTTTCGTCAAGGTCCCCTCCCATTTCCCCCTGCAACTACCTGGAGATACAAGGAGGAAGCAAACCAACGCAGCGGAAAGGATTGAGACGAAAGATCACTACAAAGGTAGGAAGCCTGTTTCTGCTTCTTCTCCTCCCCCTCCTATCACTTCTAGGTTTTATTTGGTTTCGCCTACTCACTTCAAGGGCAGTTTGCGATTTGGGGTTTGGGAGAAAGGTTCTAGCAGTGTCCTCATTTGGGAGAAGGGTGGGGGGAGTTCAGGGAGCGGCAATCAGGAAAGTTTGGTGAACCGAGATCAGACCGTTAAGGAATGCACTAGTAAATCTAGTAAGGGGGTTTCTGAGAAGATTACGGAGGGCCTCATTCAGTCGGACAAAGATCCAGGGGCTTCATTGTCAGGCGGCTTATCTAATTCGAACCTTGCTCAAGTCATTCCTGTTGGAGAACAGGGGGGTTTGCGGTTATTGCTCAACACGATCGGAAATAATGTGATTGCAAGACCTATCGCCTCGAGTAACTCTTTGGAATTCGACCTCAATTCTTGGTTCAACCGCAACATTCTTACTCTGGGGGAATCTCTGGGTTTATCTTTCAAAGGACACAGAGAAGAGGTTGAAAGTCTACTGCTATCCATCATGGGTGTTACCAAGGAGTTGGGCAAAACCCCGAATATAGATAAACTTCTTTTGTCAGAAGAAGGCCACAGTTCTACCCCAGCAGAGGAGTCTGATGTGGGGAATGGGATAAGAGGAGTAGAGCTGACAAAGGCTAAGTCAGGGAATGACAGTTCAGCGAGTAGGGACGAGCCTCTGCCTTTGGTGAAGTCTAACAAAGTGCCTCGAGAGATTAAAAGCTTGGCGTGTCTCTTCAACTCTGGAGAACCTATAGTGTATAGTAGTCGACGCAGTGGGAGGAAGCAAAAAGTTACTAAATGAAGCTAAATATTATGTCATGGAATGTCCGGGGGCTGGGGAATAGAGAAAGAAGAATTGTAGCCAAGAGTCTGTTCAAAAGATGGGGCGCGAAGGTGATTATCATTCAAGAATCGAAGCTAGACAAGGTCGAGGAGAGTGATATCAAGGAAATCTGTGGTATGGGGGATTTCGAGTGGCAGGCTCAGCCAGCTGTTGGAACCTCGGGAGGCATTATTATTGTTTGGGATAGGAGATGTCTTGAGGTGGAAGAGACTCTTATCGGAGCCTTCTCAGTCTCTATTAAATGTAGATGCGTGGGTGAGCAATTATGGTGGATCCTCACAGGAGTTTATGGCCCTTCAAAAAGTAGCAGCAGAGATCAATTTTGGGAGGAGTTGGAGGACATTGCAGGCCTCCAATTTTGAAAATATGTGGTTGAATAATCCCCAATTCAAGGCGGGAGAGTGGTGGAGCTCCTTTTCCTTTGATGGGAAGGCGGGGAAGTCTTTCATGTGCAAACTCAAGGCCCTTAAAGAAAAAATCAAGACTTGGAACCGGGAGGTGTTTGGCCGAGTGGACCACAAGATTGGCTTAGTGCTTGAAAAGATTGCTTTGATTGATAAGAAAGAGGAAGACACCATCCTCTAGTTGGAAGAGCAGATGGAGAGAACTAATTTGAAGGGGGAATATCAACAATTGGTGAAGATGGAAGAGATCAGTTGGAAACAGAAGTCTAGGGTCAGGTGGCTTAAGGAGGAGGACCATAATACTAAGTTCTTCCATAAGGTGGCCAATGCCAACAGGATGAGGAATTTCATCTCCCGTCTTCGGATTAAGGGAGACATCAAGGAGGAAGAAGAGAGCATTAGACAGGGCGTGGTTGAGTTCTACTCCGACATGTACACTGAGCCGGCCACCTTTAGACCCCTCTTGGAGGGCCTCCAATTTGATCAGATCAGTATGGAGGATAGAGATCGGTTGGAAAGACCAATTTCGGAGGAGGAGGTGATGCATGTTTTATCCATTCTGGCCCACGATAAGGCTCCAGGGCCTGATGGTTTCACCATAGCCTTTTATAAACAGTGTTGGGAGATCATCGGCGCTAATTTCATGAAGATGGTGGGGGAATTTCAGGAAGAAGGTTTTTTGGACTTCCCCTCTACTAGCACCTTTATCGCCATGATTCCTAAGGTTACACGAGTAGAGGATATCTCGGAGTACCGCCACATTAGTTTGGTAGGCAGCGCCTATAAAATCTTAGCCAACGTTCTCGCTTTGAGATTTAGAGAAGTTCTATCCTTAGTGATTTCGCCTAACCAAGGGGCATTTGTGAGAGGGCATCAAATTCTTGACGGAGTGCTGATTGCTAATGAATGCATCGATTCAAGAATTAAGGCGGGTCAACTTGGGATTGTTTGTAAGATTGATATGGAGAAGGCGTATGACCACATCAATTGGGGCTTTCTCGATTATCTTCTTGGCATAATGGGTTTGGGTTCAGGTGGAGAAAGTGGATTTGGAAGTGCATATCGTCGGCTTCCTTCTCTATCTTGATTAACGGTTCTCCAACGGGCTATTTCAAGAGTTCAAGAGGGTTGCACCAAGGCGATCCTTTATCCCCTTTTTTGTTCATTGTGGTTGCTGAGGCGTTAGGGCGAATGATATCTAAAGCTGTTTCTTTGAGAGAGATGGAGGGGTTTGTAGTAGCCACGGGGACTCCCACCATCTCCTATCTCCAGTTCGTCGACGATATCCTCATCTTCCTAGCTCCTGAATTATCGCAGTTGAGATTCCTTAAAGGAAACCTTTTCTGTTTTGAGGCGGTGTCGGGTCTTCGGGTAAATCTCAATAAAAGTAAATTGTTTGGTGTAGGAGAGGTCGAAGACTTGGAGGGCTTGGCCAATATTCTGAACTGTAGCATTGACAAATTCCCGACCACTTATCTAGGCCTTCCTTTGGGGGCAGGGCAGCATATAGGTCCAAGGAGCTTTGGAGGCCGGTCATCGATAGCTTTGGCAGGAGACTAGCTAGTTGGAAGGCCAGATACTTATCCAAAGGGGGCAGATTGGTGTTGATTAATAGTTCTCTCTCGAGTTTACCCATCTACTATATGTCCCTCTTTCTGATGCCGAACAGTGTGTTCCTCACCTTAGATAGGATTATGAGAGACTTCTTGTGGGATGGGAGCTCAGATAATCACAAGATTCATTTGGTTAAGTGGGATAGGGTGTGTAAAGCCAAGGCCATCGGTGGTCTGGGGATCAAGCATCTTAAGTCCATGAACTCTACTCTCCTGGGCAAGTGGTTATGGAGATTTGGGAAGGAAACAACCAGCTTGTGGAGGATTGTCATGGCGGGCAAATACAGAGTCTCTTCCTTTAGTTGGAAAAGTCTCCAAGTCAGAAACTCCTATGGTTGCAATGTATGGAGAGGCATCTTGAAGGTGACTAAGGATTTTGACAAAGGGGTCCGGTTCGAGGTAGGAGCTGGTGATAAAATCAGCTTCTGGGAAGATACCTGGTGTGGAGATAAGCCGCTGAGGGAGGATTACCGGAGTTGTATTCTATTTCAGAGAGGAAAGGAGGGTCGATTCAGGCATGCTCCAGATATGAAGGGGAGACAGGAGGGTGGAATTTGGGTTTCAGAAGAAACTTGAATGATTGGGAGATTGATCCGTTTTCCAGTCTTATATCGAGGCTATAGGATGTCATCTTTAGACCGCTGGTGCAGAATAGAAGAGTGTGGTCCTGGAACAAGGGGAAGGCATTTACGGTGAAGTCCTTTTATATGGAACGTAATAGATCTGAAAGCACTACTTTTCCAATGTCCTCGGTGTGGAAACCCAAGATACCCTCTAAAGTATCTTTCTTTGCCTGGGAAGCTTCTCTGGACAGGATCCTAACCACTGACCACTTGATGGCTACAGGTTTTAGCTTGGTGCATTATTGCTGGATGTGCAAAACCAAGGGGGAATCCGTAGACCATCTTCTTCTTCATTGTGAGATGGCTACAAAGATATGGAGTGCTTTCTTGTTGGACTTCGGGGTGTGTTGGGCTATGCCGGCTTCTCTTATGGCTCTTCTTATGAGTTGGAAGTCTAAAGCATTCTCATCTAGAGGGAATGTGCTATGAAAAATGACCCCTCTAGTGATCATCTGGGGCATTTGGAGGGAAAGGAACCAGAGGGTTTTTGAATATAAAGAATTGGAAGTGCATGCTATAATCCTTAACATTAAGGGGCTGTTGTAATTGTGGTCGAAGGCGGTCTTGGAGTGTAAGGGCTTATTGTTTGAAGACTTTGTGTTCCGTTGGGAGAGCATATGTTCTAGGGAAGGGAGTTAAGGGGGTTTAGTTTTTTCTGTGATCTTGCCGGAGCTTTGTGTAGGTCATCTCGACCTGCCTCTTTCTGGCTGGTTGTATCTTTTGGCTTCGGCCTTTTAATATATTTTCACTTATCAAAAAAAAAAAAAAAGCTAACCCACGTCCCTTAACTCGAAAACCTTTTTTAGTAAACCAACCTAGGGAGCGAACCTGTGACCCACTATGGGGCCAACTATCTGAGGATCCACGTGGCGGCAAGAGGCTTCCTCCCCCTGATCTTGTCATGAGTCCATGTGTCAGCAAATCTAGTGATCCCGCCAAACCTCGATCTATCACCAGAAGGTTTCGAAAATTTGAAAACATCTGGCACATGAGAAGCGATATGGGATTCTCCTAGTGCTCTCAAAGGATCCACGTGTTCGCATAAAATAGGACGATCAGCCTTCGTCCCATAATAGGTAGCCACGATAGCTTCCTTCTCTGATACCAACGAGTCGACGACTCGACTCAACCCAGGCGAAATCGCTGACGCGTCACCGCCTCTATTTGGGGCTGCAACCTCCGTTGCCATTCTACGTGGTTGCTCTGCCCAAACTGACGGAAGATCAAGAGGTTTGTTCTCCCTACTCCCAATGATAAGAATCTGGAGCGAGTAGAAGGCTCCTCGGTCATTGATAAACATCCTTCGTGGATATTTTCTTCATGGCCTCCGACCTTCATGCATACCTTGCTATAGTCCAACCCCAAGTGGGAGGCTTTGTCGATCTCCAGAAGACCGCCAACTAGACGCCCAATACACCCAAAGATGTCGGCATTCCATAGGTGGAAAGGGAATCCATACACGTGGATCCAGATAGGTTGAGAAAGCCCCACCTCAGGTACTGAGTTCACCGCCGGCCACCATCGATTGATGTAAATGATGTTGTCTCCGACCCTGATCGAAGTCAAGTTACAAAAGAACGAAAATAGAGCCTAACACTCGACGAAAAAAGTCTATTCCGTCCCCCCACAAGGGATAAAATGGTAGAGAGGAGCGACACCGGAGATGATGTTAAGAGCCATGACAATGTCTTCCCACTCGGGAAAGACATATGAGCACCTGTCTCCACCGTCTGAAAGCCCCTGAAACCCTACCGGGGTAACTGGTGGTAATAGTTGGAGAGTGATCAACTCTAATGATCTGGCCGGAGGGGCTGAGGCTCAACCTCCATCTTAGCTGCCTTTAAAGCCTCCCCCTTGCCCCCAGGAGGCTGTTGATGCAATGAGGCCAGCCCTCAGCCAATGAAGCCCACCCATCTCTATTGGGGCCTTCTAGGAAGTAGAAGGACTTATTACGGCCGTGGGTAGTGAACTCCGCAAAACTGATGTATCTCTCCTCTACAATGAAGCATCTCCCCATCACCACTTTCTTTCTCCATAGCTTTCTTGGACCTGAAGCTAAAACGCCTTCTCTGAAGACACTCCCTAACCATCCTCCGAGCTCTGCCGGAATATCAGCTTTCTCCACCCATCTGTGGCCTTCTTCTCTCACTTCACTCGTAACAGAGACCTACCACCCCTCACAATCACTGTAAAAGCGAAAGTCTTTGCTTCCACAACCACCTTGCACTTACGCACGATCTTCACCATTAAAGCACCATCTCCACCTTCAACAGCCTCACCTCTGGTACTCACTGCCCTGGCACCATGCCAACAATCTGAGGAACTAATTTGGTTTTAAAATTCGACAAAATTGGGCGACATTAGCCGAATTAATTATGAATTTTGAATGATCGAATTAAAGTGTACATGTATTAAACATTTTACAAAAATTCTCCGAATTAATTCGTTTAATTCGAAGTAAGCAGTAAAAATTCGGCTAATTTTTCGAAATTTAGTCTTTTTAGTACAAAATTTCGCCGAATTAATTTGTCTAATTAATTCATTTAATTCAAAGTAAACAGTGAACTTAAGAGAAGTTTGGAGAATTTTTGTTAAAGCATTGGTAAAACACATTGATTTTTAAGGATATGATAAAACAAGCATGATAAAACACTTATAACTTATTATATCATAAAAACAACCATTTAGAGCAACCTATGCAAGATTAATAACATTTCACTCATTTTGGCAAAACTTCTCCAAACTTCTCAAAGTTAGCGAATTTTTACAGAAATTTTCTAAATCGAATTGAACTTCCCCGAATTAATTCCAAATTTTAACTGGCCGAAGTTTAAGGCGAAGTCGAAGTTTAGAACCTATGGTTCTAAGTTATGTAACAATGACATGGACACATGTCTTAGTGGCCAAAAATATACGAGGTGTATGACACGGCACCTTGAAGACACCAACCGTACACGTATAATAATATAATATTTTTTTTGTTAAGTTAGGAATGATATTAAAGGCGGGAAAACCCCACAAAGTACAACCTAAGGGATTCTCAAGAAGAGAGTCCAGCAAACAGAACTAAACTACAAGCTCAAATATGGGAAAAACCTTTTAAAAGCTCTTCCCACCTGAACACAAAATCATGAAGGAAACAACCTCTAAAGTCTGAAGATATAGATGACTAGAAATACAAGTAAGCATTAACCCTTAGGATAACTGTAGGAATGTCTTCCTCTTTTCCTTCAAAAATTATGGAATTCCTCTCTTTCAAGATGGCCCACATCACAACAAAAGGAAGGATACGCCAAAGAAAATTGCCTCTTCCTCTGAACACGTCCAAAGAGGCTCTTTGGATTAAGGAAATCGTGTGCTCCGACATCACATAGGCTATGCCGAAAAAGGAGAAAAAAGCTTGCCAAATAGAGAAGGAGAACGGGCAGTGCATTAACAGATGATCAACTGACTCCGCACTAGATTTGCACAAAGAACACCTATTAGGAAGCATCATTCCCCTGTTATTCAAATGGTCCACTGTCAAGATCTTGTCCAGAATAGCAATCCAGACAAAGAAAGACACTTTCGTCGGAATAGGAGCCCTCCAAAGTCCAAACCATCGACGCTGGAAATGAAACTTGCCTCGACCTACTTATCTGAGAAAAAAATGAGCTAATCGAAAACAAACCTTTGGGATCCCATCTCCACACCCTCTGATCTGCTTCTAGTGAGAGAGTAGGGCCATAACCAATTCTAGACAAGAGGGAACCCAGACTATCCACCTCCCAGTCGTTCAAATTTCTTTTGAAGCTAGGACTCCACGAAGGCCTGAAACCACTTCAAAGCATCTCAAAATGCACCTAATATATTATTTTAGTTTATTTAAACTATTTATTTTAAAATAACAATAAGAAAGAAATATATGAAGAGTAAAAGAAAACATTTCTATAAACCATAAAGCTATCCAATAACATATAAAATTTATGTAGATTTGTAAAAAGGAAAACTACCAAACAACTATAGCTATGTTTAACAACTTAATAAAGCAGTATTGTATGGAGGATGAAACACACCAGCCCTCTCTTAGAATTCAATTTTATATTAAAAATGCTAAAATAAAGGGACATGGCCATACGTGTTTTGATGTGTGTCGGGATGTGTTGACACGCATGTTCGTGTGTCGACATGTCTGACACAGCAAAAACCCTCAAAGTGTCGTGTCTTTGTTACATAGGTTCTAAGAATGTTTCTTCAAAAAGATGGCATCATCCACATACTATAGTTGAGAGACATCAGGACCTGCATAATCAAATTCGGTTCTCCTTAACGAAGATGGTTGATAAAACCTTTTAGCCAAATATAACAAATAGATTTGTCCATACTTCAATAAATTCACGTTCAGTTACATTTTCAATTTAATATGCACTTTGTGCAATACAAGTAATTGGACTGGGTTATGTAGCCATATCCAAGGTTTAAAATATTGTTTTGTATCGTTGTCTCGGTATGTTGACGGAATGAGACGTATCGACTGAGACGAAATGGAATAGGTTGCCATCCACGTGGGCTTCACTCAAGCCATTATATTGCTCTTTTCTACCTTATTAAATGCCTCTCTATGCCAAGAACTAACATTAAATCCCGTGTTACCCGTACTTATCCATTCTCAAGCCATTATTACATTTTCAGCCCCTTGCTACCATTTAATTACTTTTCAATGCCATTATTCTTATTTTAAATACAGCCCCTTGCTTCATGCGTTCACACCATGCTCAACAATGTCATCATGTAGGAGGTCCATCATCAACATTGATGACGGATGACTGTGTGAGCCACGTGGCACACTCTTAGAGACTACCAACCGTATGGAGGTTTGGCCCATCCCTAGGTATAAGGTAGACCTACATACCAAAAATCATCATGATTAGCGATTTCTAACATTTGGATCTGAGTACCCCAAATAATGCTCGAAATCCACAGTTAAAAATAAGCCATGGAAAAGACTCTAATCCAACTGATATAAGTTACTAATCAGGTTTAATTTTGGTATGTAAGTCCAGCTAGCGATGGGCCAAACATCCATACGGTCAATAGTCTCTAAGAGTGTGCCATGTGGCTCACATTGTGGTCTATCATCAACGTTGATGAAGCCCCTATAATCACTCACGTGCAACACACGTGCCGCCCCTTAATGTGTTATAATAAAAGATAAATATATGATGAAAATAAGCTTTAAAATCAGTTTTAGTACTTAAATTAGGCTTTTAGCACGAGATGAAATATTCCCCAATGTACATCTCAGTACACTACTGAAATGAGACATCTCGGCCGAGACAAAATGAAACAAAACGAAATTTTGAACCATGGCCATATCTGAATATTACATGTTGATTACTCATGTGCAAGATCTGCTCTGCTGTGATAATCTTCTTAGATGTATATCATTGATCCTGGAAGTTGTTAAAAGTAGTGCCATTTCTTGTCATCTTTTTAGCTCAATGTGCTAGATTCCCAAAGATGGGAATCATAGATAGTATAATTTGTATTTGTACTCCCATTGGTGAATAGTTCTTCGTATAATGAAGGTCACTTTGTGGTTATGCAGTTTTTGAGCAAGTTACAAAGAATGCAGTGCGTGCAATATGGGCTCGCCGTTCAAAACTTAACCTTGTCGGTGCTCATATCAATGTTTTCACAGGTGAATGGACGCAGAAGGTAACACTGATTCCTTCTTTTTAACTTTGTAAGATTGGTTAGGGATGTCACGCTTACTTATTCTCTTGAACTTATTTGTATGCGAGGTTCAAATATGGTCAGTTTAGAGTTGTCAAGATTCCAGTGTGAAATTATGCTTCCAATGTTGGCTGTTAGGTACATGATTTGTGAGATACATCCATTTAAAAACTCACACCGCCACTTTAAACTCATACACAAAGCTATCTTTTCTTTTTATGTAAAGGGAATAGGCTTTTCTTCACAGCAACCTGATTGTGTGACCATTAATGTGACTCATGGTTCAAAGTTTTGGCCGAAACCGAAACGTTTAAACGTTTCGGTTTCGCTATAGGATGGAACTACATACGTTTTGGTTGGTTTCGTCCAACACCGAATGTTACTTCATCTTATGTGTAAATTTGCACTAGCATTTTGTTTCGGTTTCACGAAGTTTCGTCCGAAACCGAATGATACTTCTGATACATTTTGGTATCTCTCTCATGAATGATGAACGATACCGTGTACTTTGAACCATGATGCGACTTTCATCTATCATACAATCAATGTCTTTTATTTTTTTATCCTTTTCTCCATGCTGTTTCTTGTAGTTCCTTCCATGGATAATTCTGATATATTTAACGACTATTGTCTTCAGAGGCACATCTACAGATTTTGACTTTTATTTTTTAATTCTTTCCACTTACATTACAATTATAAATAGTATTTTCGATAGATAAAATGAACATTTGAGCAATCCACACGCAAGAAAGTTGATCTCTAATGGTACATAAAAATTGCATGGAATTTTAAGAGGTTCAAATTTAGTCTTCTAGCTCTAGATAAGTAGACATAATTTTGGCTTGGGATGGTAGTTGTTATATTGGAATTGCATACAGAGGATGGTGGCCTTTGTTGAACCTTTCCTTTGTATTTGCAGAAACCAGTGACATCATTAAAGGATTGGTGGTACCTTCTATCCAAATGTGAAATGCAAGGTGAATCCGCTGGGTGATTGGTCTAAAAAGATGAGAATTGTCATCCTCATAATACAGATTTGGCTAATGATTTTCTCGAAAGGTTGAAAAAATCTTGGGGGATAGAGTAGTATCTGTCAAATACATATTTAGGTAGCTTTAGGTAGACAACCAGGCCTCAGTTATTGGGAGAATATCGACAGTTTTGTTGTTGGAGTGTGTTGTTTGGCTGTGTAGCCTCTAGAGGGAGGTAACAATGCATATCAAACAGTCCACGGGTCTAACACAGGCGGAGTGCTGGCTACACAGCCAAACAACACACTCCAACAACAGCCCCCCTCAGCACTTTGCTGGGGACTTGAACTCGCAACCTATTGGGACTTCCCTGCTCTGATACCAAGATGAAATAGTGGATCTAGGGTTTGGTTAGGTTAGGGTTTGAAAGAGAGGAGAGAGAAGTGAGAGAAAAGAAAAGCACATGTGTACTATCACATGACTAAACTGCTTATTTATGTAAGAACTTTACATGCACAAGAATGCCCTTACAATATGAAAGGGTCCCTTATAACACAAAGGGTACACCTTGACAAGAAGTTTTACACGGCACATTAGAATCTTCATATATTCCTTTACTTTAGTAGGCCAAAGTCATTGTCATATATTTCTTCTACTTCTTCAGCTGGTCGAAATTCATTTTAGAACTCTTTTTGATCTCTTAGAAGAGAAAATTTCCTTCTCTTTTTAACTTAGTTTGCTGGATGATTCAGTCTCTTGCCAGAGTAATGTTATGTCCTCGACTCAAATGCTTTCCCTGTGCATTTACTTGAAGATTACTAGTCAATGTCATATGTGGCTAGTGACCCTAGCCATGGAGCTTTTGCACACTTCTCTCTCTGTCAGGATTTACCATTAGGTGATATGCATTAACATGATTAGACAATACTTTGTGGAATCTTTAACTCATTGTGACATGATCCTGATCCTTTTGTTAATAGTATAATGCTCCACTATTATGAGTTGTTATTTACGTGATAATTCATTAGATTTTTAAATTGATAGAACCCACAAACGCACAAACCACTACCATGGAATTTCTACATGAGGATTACATACTTTTAAAGATACATTGTTTTCCTTGAATGTTGACAACTGTATGTGGTTGTCTGCAGGATGCTGGAATAGGGACAAGTATTGACTCCTTCTATGAGTATCTTCTGAAGGTAAGCTGACAGTAAGCGCACATTGGGAGAATCGTCCTATGGCTGCATGATTATTGGCTTAAAAGAAGTGTATAAAAACAAATTCTTCTAAAAGGTTATATGTCCATTGATTCACTGTTCTAGTCTTCGGTGCTCAGTACTTCGCAGAGACAGACATTTACTGTTGGTTACAATGTTCAATGCTCAACGTTTTTTCACAGACACAAACCTAGTGTATATATGGGCTTATGCATGCACATTAGTGATTATAAAAGTCCAATGTACTGGTATACCATCTATAGCATTAAGAAAAAATTCATGTTAAGTTATAGCATCTATAGCATTAATATTTGTGTTTACTGTTCCGTTTTTGAGAAGTGAAGATGGTTTTTTTTTTCTCATCAGTAATTGTGAGTGACCAAAAATGCACACCCAACTGATGGTGGTGGTGGACAAACAGTTACTATGCAGTTAATGATCAGGATTTAATAGAAAAAAGCTGTTGATAGGATAGGAGAAGACAGTTACTATGCATTTAATTTCATCTTATCCCAATAACTCTGTTATGGAAACTATATCCGAGGCAATTGACAGCAAGCACAGAAATTTTGTACTCACAGTAATGATGCCATTTTATCAAAGGAAATAAGAAGATGGGAACTGAGGATAGCTTCCCACATACAAATATGGATGGACAATACCATCCTTGGCTAAAGGGCAAAGAGTCAGCCAAATCATTAGCTCATCTGTACAATAGCTAAATACAGGAACTTTGGTTTTTACAAAGATCTCTAATGTTATCCACAACCCACAATATTTCAAAGTTTCCACTCTACTATTGAAGAGCCGGGCACCCAAGCAATTGCATTTTTCGAATCACCCTCCATAGCTAATGCAATGTAGAAATGGGTGGAGTAGACCTCCAAGCTTGTAAGAGGAGCAAGTGCTTCCACCTCATTGAAGTCTCTAAGTCCGTGAGGACTGGAAAAAACCAAATGAATGAACCATTCTCATCCCAAATCGAACCACCAATTCCATCTGAGCGGGGCTTGTGTGAAGAACCACCATCAAATTTAAGCTGCAACCAACCATGTCAAGGATGCTTCCATGTAGGCTTGGATGAGTCTTTGCTATCTTTGCAATCACAAATAGCTGTCAATTTGTGTTGAGGTCCGTACAATTGTAATCTTTAAACTCCTCCAAAATTGAGACTCATCATAAGAATCTTGAGCTCTATTCCTAAAAATGTATCAAAAGCCAACTTCATCTTGGAGACCAAACCCATGGATTTCCAAGCCTCCATATGCTTATCCAAGGATCCGGAGAAAGTCCACCCCGCACCAACAAGAGAGAGATATCTACCCCTAACCTCCCACATGGGCAATGTTTAAATAAATGGTGAACATCCCTCTGCATAACATGGCAAAGAATGCATTCATTATCAAGATTCTTCCCTGCCTATTATGTTGGTCAATGGTGATAATCCTTTCCCAATTGGTTCTCCACATAAAAAACTTAACGGAAGAGATGGCTTTAGACAGGATTGAATGGAGACATGATTCGTACAGCCGACCCTGTACCATTGAGAAAAGGCTTACGATGATGATGACCAGCGTACATTCATATTTAACATCACCTGCTTGACCCCTTCTACCTCTCTCCACTTCTTTCACATCAACATCCCCTCTAGTTCTGGCTGCCACATAATATTTGCCTCCATCCTTTGATTTGCCACGTCATTATCATCAATCTTCCCCAGCCTGGAATTAGGGGAATATCACTACTACTCTTCTAGTTCTAGCAGTAATTAGAGGGTGAAAGGGTAGACAATTTTACTCTGGAAGAAAAAGGAAGTTATCAAATGGAATTCCCTATATGTAGAAATTGTCCATATACAACATCTTAGAAATATGCTCACACATCCATTAACACTAGTACCTAAGTCCATGATGCAAAACCAACCACACACGTCCTTCACTCCCTCCCCCTGCGACCGTCCTAGCTTGAAATTAATGTTCAACAAGTCTCCCTCCACTTCAATTTTTTTTCGGAAAATGAGAGAATTTTCAAGATTTTCACTGCTTCATCAAGGCATTCCAGAATTTCATAGAACCCCGACCATCCCTAAATTTACCTTTGATTCAGGTTGGATCGAAGTAGGAGGTTCTGAGTTCAACTCTCCTTGCGGCCACCCACTGGAAAGAGTAGGGTAATAAGTGGCTCAGTCCACATTAACTCTCCCAGTACACTCCGGCACATGTGCAAGGGGTGACTATTGTGCGCCGGGGGACTAGTTGGGTGCTCTAAGAGGCCCGGATACCCACGGTTTCAAAAAAAAAAAAAGAAGGTTGGATCGAGATTGCCTAAAGAATTTTAAATCAAAAACTTTATTTAGTTATTCTATTCTCTAGACATTTCGAAGTCATTTAGCTTCCCACCTTCTAGATGGCTTTCTATTCAGGCAGAACGGAATTGAACTTTGGATTCTATTTCCGTTCCATCAGCCATTTGTTTCTCATCAAAGTCTGCATTGAATCATTCTACCATGGAATATCCTCAAAATGGACCCCATCTCATAGTCTTGAATCTTATGCCCTTTGAATATAAACTTAACTTTCTTTTGACATGCTTTGACAAAAAGCAAATGAATAGAAAATTCCAATAAAATCTAAAATCTTGCTTTAGGAATTCCAATGTCCACCATCTTATTGGAAACACGTACACTACACCAAAAAGAGTGGGAAGTAGATGCCAAATCTGTGACCTTATTGGGATAAGCACAAATTACCTAGATGATTCTCTTGTTCGAAGTGGTGCACTTAAACGTACTGTATACATGAGGAACTCGCTTCCATAGCCTTGTACTTCTTGCTTCTTGTAATTAGCTTTTGTTACACAAGGAATTCTGGAATTTTGAGTTGGAACTCTAGAAATTTATTTCTACAATTATGAATAGGGGAGTTGTATGGTGAAGATGTTTGTTTATTATCTTTCAAGTTTTTGAATTGAGTTGAGCTTTTAGGGAAACATTTGTAGTTTGTTTGTCTGCTGTGTTGGATGGCCACAATTCTTCACCGGGACTTGGAGACTCCAAGTTTGGTTTTTCTTTTTATTTTTACATGATTTCCTACCCCTGTAAATGTACATATATCCATTCATAATGGTTCTCCATTACACATGTAATGCATACATACGTACATACATACACATGCATGCATGCATACATTCTTCCTCTTTTTGGGTATGGACAAGTTGGGGAATTTTGAGCCTTTTTTTTTCCTTTATTTGCTTTCTTATTCACTGCAGGCCTACTTGTTATTCGGAGATGAGGAATATCTGTTCATATTCCAAGAAGCTTACAGGGCTGCAATGCAGTATCTTTACAATGATCCTTGGTAAAAATTTATGCATATGTTCTTGTGGTTCTATAAATTCTACATTTTCATGGCTTATTTACCTCTTTACAGTTTAGAATTGTGATTTTGACAAATCTAGGTATGTGGAGGTGAATATGAATTCTGCTTCAATTGTATGGCCACTATTTAACAGTCTGCAGGCATTCTGGCCAGGCCTTCAGGTATTTTATTTTAATTTACTCTTTTACTGAGAAATGTGCAATCTGTTCCTGTGAAAATTTATTCTATTGATGTTTGAAGGTTTTAGCTGGTGATATTGACCCTGCTATTCGAACACACACTGCCTTCTTTAGTGTCTGGAAAAAATATGGCTTCACTCCAGAGGGTTTTAATCTTGCTACACTCAGTGTTCAGGTATATCTCTTTTAACTATTGCAATCACTGCTCCTGGGAGATACTATTTTTTATTTCTATTTTTGTTCTATCTATAGAAATCTAGGGTTTGGTGTAAGAAGACAGTTGGATGTCTTTTCTTATAATTCTTCTAGTTGATACATGTTTGCATTTGCTAAGTTGTGAATAGATCTCTTTATGTTATATAAAGTCACCGTTATTCTTTCAACTACAATTGTATTTCAGCAAGGTCAAAAAAGTTATCCTCTGCGTCCAGAATTGATTGAGAGCACATATTGGCTCTATAAAGCAACCAGAGATCCAAGGTCAGCACCGTGTTTGCCGTATTGCAAATTTAATTTGAATTCAGTGGTGTATTCATTATTTTTTCCTTTTTTCACTAGGATAAATTTTATTAATTGAATGAGATTTGGTTGCCACTGGTTGATTTGTATGAGTGTATCAACTAACTTTGCCTAGTATGGAACTGAATATTTTTTAGGTTTTAAGTCTTAAAATTTTATTCTCTGGAATTGCTTTGCAATGGGGATTTTTGGGAGGTTAAACTGCTTATGTTTTTCTATGGTTTCTTGGGTGATATGACTGGTATCAAGTTTTTCTTTTTAATCTCTATCATCATCATCATCAGAAGCCTTATTCCAACGGTACGGGGTCGGCTACATGAATCTTGTTCCTCTATTCAATTTTGCCTAAATCCATTTCTTTTAATAAGGCAAGTTTCTTAAAATCTCCTTTCAAAATCTTAATCAACATTCGTTTTGGCCTTCTACTCGCCTTTTTAGACCCGTCAACTAGTACATTCTTTCTCACTCGTGGTGTCATTGGTCTTTGTTGTACATGACCAAACTATCTCAATCGATTTTTTCTTATTTTGTCACCTATTGGGGCTACCCTTTTTTATTTTACGAATGCATTCATTTCTAATCCCTGTTGTAAAGTAAATTAGGATTTTGAGATGGTGGGAAGGAGAAGAATAGAGAGAGAGAAGAGGAAGTGGAACTAGTGTCTTGAACTTTCACTAGTAGACCCTCACAATTATTATATAATACTGTATTAAAGGTAAAAGTACAGAAATACCTGTTACATTAGCACTCCCCATCAAGCTGACGCATATATATCATATATACTCAGCTTGGAACATAAGAAATCACTCCTCATGCAACTCAATGCCTTGGTAAATACATCAACTAAATAATGCTCTAACTTCACATATGGAGTATAAATGTCACTATTTTCAACTTTCTATCTGACAAAGTGGCAATTGACTACAATGTGTTTGGTCCTCTCATGAAAACAAGATTAGAAGCAATATAGAAAACCACTTGATTATCACACAACAGAGGAATAGGGGAGATCAACTGCAAATCCTATCTCCTAGACCTTAACCATTTCAACTTACAAGTAGTGTGAGCCATAGCTCGATTCTCAACTTCTATGCTAGACCGAGCCACTACACTCCGTCTCTTACTCCGCCATGACACAAGGTTCCCACCAAGGAATTTACAATATCTTGTGGTAGATCTATCAGATGATGAGCCAGCCCAATTAGCATTTGCATAGCCCTCAACGTATATGGCCATGTGTCTGGTATAACAGACCACGGCTAGAGCTCCTTTGAGATATTTCAGAATACGAATCACAACCTCCCATTGTGTGATCCGAGGCTCTTATAAATTTACTTATTTTTTTTATATCATTAAAAGCGGGGCAAAAGCCAAAGACAAACATAGAAAGTGAGGTCGAGGTAACCATCACAGGGGCCCTAAAGAAAAGCACAAACAAAGCCAAGACAGCCCCAAGGCTCATCTCTCCCTAGTACAAATGGTGCCCCACCTAGATACAAAGTCCTCAGAAAAAAAAGACCGCAACTTTCCGTGAACAATTTAGACCACAGGAAGACCAACCCTTTAATGTTGAGGATGATTGCCGGCGTCTTGTCGCTTTTATCTTCGAAGACTCTCCGGTTTCTCTCCTTCCATAACCCCCAGACAATAGCAAATGGAAGAAGCCTCCATAGGATTTTTCCTCTCAAAGAAACGGCCGAGGAGCGCCAACTAAGCACCATCTCCATGAGGGACTCCAGCATCATCCAGTTCATCCCGAACTCCGCCATAAACCCACACCAAACCTCCCTGGCCAAATCAGTGTAGGAAAAGATGGTTGACAGATTCGCCATTGTGTCTGCACATACAACAGTAGTCTATTAGAAAGAAACCTCTAGATCGCGAATGATCCATTGTCAAAATCTTCTCCAGGACCGCCGCCCACACGAAGAAAGCAACCTTGGACGGGATTCGATTCTTCTAGACCAAGGACTTGGGGAAGTTTATTACAGGAAAACTATGCAAAGACTCATAGAATGACCGAACCGTAAAGGATCCTCCTTTGTCCCAGACCCAAATCCTTTTGTCCTAGACCAGAATGGGCAAATGTACACTAAGAAGACGAGAAAGCAGCCTAGACAATGGGTCAATTTCCCAATCATTGAGATTATTCCTCCTAAAACCAAGGTTCCACCCAATAACCTCCCCTCTGCTAGTGACGCACTACTGAAAGGACAGTTCTTCCTATCAGAAAGAGAGAAATCCGGTACACAAATGAGCATCTCTGCACCAGACGTCCTCCCAAAACCTAATCCTATTTCCCACTCTAGCGACGTACCGGATTCCCTTGGTAAACTCCCTTGAAAGTCGTTCAATTTACTTATCACAATAACAATGAAAGGAATATCTGGTTTAGAAATGGTGATGTATTTAAGCTTGTCGACCAATCTTTGATAACTTCGAGGATTATCAAATAATTCTCCCTAATGAACAATAAGCTTCCCAATAGAATCCATTAGAGTGTCTACTGGTTTAGTTCCCAGTAAACCAATCTCTTCAAATAAATCCAAAATATACTTATCAAAACAAAAAATCCGGAACATACTTTTGTTGAAACAAATTAATTTCAACCTTTGACCGTGCAACTTCAATACCCAAAAAGTACTTTAATTCAAGGTCCTTAGTGTGAAAGTGTCCATGAAGAAACTCATTTAAATTCTCTATACCATTCATGTTACTACCTGTAATCACAATGTCATCAACATAGACAACTAAAACAATCTTTCCAGTGTTAGAACCCCGATAGAATATAGAGTGGTCTGATTGGCATCTTCTCAAACCAAATTGAAATACAACTTCACTTAAAACCATTGTATGAAGGTATCTTGGCCGAGTCCCAACATAAGAATAAACAATTGAAAAGGGACTAGACACGATTATCAAACTTAGATGGAAAAGAGACAGTGATGCTTACTAAGTTGACACGACTCACAATCCAAAGACGATAATTGACTCAAAGTAGGAACGTAAATCTTCAAACTATTGACTCAAAGTAGGAACTAAAATCTTCAAACTATGTAGCAACAGATGATCGAGGCAACAATGCCACCATCACCAATATATTAAAAACCACCATCTTCATGCCCTCCATCAATTCACTTCTTCTTCTTTAGATCTTGAAAGACACAGGAAGGATAGAAGCTAACAAACTAATTAAGGGATTTGGTGAGTTTTCCCACAAACAATAAGTTAAAAGGAAATTTAGTTACGTATAAGACTGAAGATAATAAAAGAGAGGAATGATAATGTCTAGTACCAATGTTAAACACTTCAGATGTAGTACCATCACAAGAGTAACACACTGAGTGGAGGGTAGATGGACTAAAGGAAGAAAACACACTTGGGATGCCATCCATATGGTCTAAGGCACCAGAATCAATAATCCATGGAGAACTATAAGAAGCAACACAAGATATACTTGATTGAACCAAGGTGACAGTAGAGCTAGAGGAAGCAACCGACTGTTGGCTGAAGAAAGCAGCGGACTGTTGGGCTTTCATCAACTTGGCACATTCCTCTTAGGAAATAGAAATAGTAGTAGATATGGTAGGGAGGGGTTGTATATTACGGAGCATTAGCCTCAACACTTACAGTCAAGGAAATAAATTTCATTTCGAGGTTTATTTCGATTGGCCCGAAAATGGAAATATTTCAACCAGTGTGGAAATAACTCATTTTTCGTGGAAATGATGGAAATATTGTGAAAATGTTTGTAGAAAGTTTGGGAAATGATAAAACAAGCATAAAAACACATAAGCTATCAAACCATAATATACAACCCTATGTAGTGTGGAAATGAATGACCATAACGGTTTGTAATATCGTGAGGCAGGTATCTGATAGTTAATCAATGTATTATTTAATTACATAATTATTATTTAATTGTTAATTATAAAATCAAGGTATTAACGAATCTTTATTCACTTACATTAATGTCTTAAGATTATGTATGATTTTAGAAAACTTATTTACTATTAGTTTATAACATTTACTTAATTTTTCGAATGTTTAAAAAAAAATTGGAAAAAATTTAACCTAACCAACTTGTAGAACGGGCTAAGTATGCAACATATAATCAATTTATGCACAATCGTGGATGTCTAGGGTAAAAACAAAAGAAATTGGGTTTTTTGTCAAGTTTCAAATTTTCACTTTAAATGATCTTCAATCCGTGCACAAATCCAATGTAAATGCATCATAGATTCATAGATTTGATGCATTTACACTTAATCTATCTATTTATTGCAAGAAACAATAACAAGAAATTTTATACTTACGTACATTTCAAATTTGAAAAAACTCCTAAACAGGATTCGATTCATCCTCACAATCAATCTGTGAACCAAGAAATCTACAATGGATTGGTTTTGAGCTGAATAAGAAAACACACTTATTAATCAATCCGAAATGATTAATGAACTGAATAAGAAACGGTTTGGTGGGAATGTGGGCATCAAGCTTGACATCACTCAAGCCTTTGACTCCCTTAGTTGGGATTATCTTTGGAAGGTTCTTGACAAATTTGGCTTCAATTCCACATGGTGCAACTGGATCCGGGAATCTATTACAAACTCTTTCCTCTCTGTTTTGGTTAACAGAGGCCCTTGTGGTTACTTCGAGGTGGGCCGAGGGCTTAGGCAAGGGGACCCTCTTTCTCCTCTTTTGTTCGCCTTTGCAGAGGACGATCTCAGTAGAGGCATCAACTGGTTAAGGGATAGTGGTCAGATCTATCCCATGGTCTCCTCTCCTCGATTCATGGGTCCTTCTCTTCTTTTATTTGCAGACGACATCTTTATTTTCGCCAATGGTAGAAAAAAGGGCCTTATTAACCTCTCTACTCTTCTAGAATTATATCAATCCTCCGCGGGTCAGATCATCCACAAACAAAAGAGTAGGATTTTTTTGGGAAGTATGGGCTCTTCCAGACGTAGCAGCATAGAGAGTCTTCTGGGTATTCAAGAAGGTTCTCTTCCTGAGAAGTATCTTGGAGTACCACTCTTTCATGGGAAAGTTAGGCATTCAGCTATTCGACCTTTAGTGGAGAAGATCAGAAAGCGTGCCTCAGGTTGGGTCGGTAAGCTCTTATCTTTCCAAGTTACTTTAGCCAAATCCGTTCTAAATAGTCTGCCTATTTATAACATGGCTGTCTATAAATGGCTGAATGGAGTCATTAAAGAGTGTGAAGCCATTGTTAGAAACTTTGTTTGGACTGGAGACCCATCTTCACAAAAGGTGATTACTGTAGCTTGGTCTAAAGTTTGCAAACCCCTTGATGAAGGGGGGCTTGGAATCCGTTGTCTTAAAGAGGTGAACTTGTCTCTTCTAATGAAACTAGCTTGGAACATGTTGGAATGTCAAGATGCTTGGGCGAAATTCATGAAAGGCAAATTTATTATGAAGTGTGGGGATCCTATATCTTATCACAAGAGTTCTTCCATATGGACAGGCATCAAATGGACCTTGGAGGAGTTGAAGCCACACTGTGGCTGGGTGGTTGGAAACGGAGCTAAGATTGATGTTTGGAGAGAGCCGTGGGCTGGGGACTATGTTGTTAAAGATGTTCTCAATGCCAACAATCTGATCTGGAAACATTGCAGCACAAAACTTTGCTCCTTTATTCATAATGGTCGATGGCAATTCCCTTCACCTGTCACAAGAGTGTTTGAGATAGCCGGTCTCACCAACTTCCCTCAAGGTTTGGTATCTAAAGTAGAGGACTCTCGTATTTGGAAGGCCTCCTCCAATGGACATTTTACTGTTAAGCGGGCTTGGGAGTCATGTAGGCTTAAAGGCACTAAGGCGAGTTGGCATTCATGGGTATGGAACGGAATTCTTCACCCTAGATCCGCTGCTTTGGCATGGAAGATTTTACAAGGTGCCATCCCCACTGATGATCAAATTCAAATTAGGGGCATAACGCTAGCTTCACGATGCCCCTTGTGCAAGTCCAACACTGAAACTATATTGCATATGCTTTTTGAATGTCCATTGGCTTCTAGCTTATGGTCCAAAATTGGAGGGATTTTCGATCATCAAGCTCATGTAATAGATTGGAACTCTCTCCTCCACTTGCAGCAACCGGAAGCCTGTTATTAAACTCCTTTGGCGCACTACATCAATGATTTGCTTGGTTTCGATTTGGAAGACTAGAAACAGAGTTCTTCTTTATGACATTAGTGTTGTTGCCACAAATGTTTTCCACACCATTATGCAAGCTGTGAGGGATTCTCATTTTGGCAAAAACATGGCTGCTCATTTGTCGAATATTGATGTGGCGGTGCTCCATAATTTCGGACTCAATCCAACTCTATGTAACGCCCCTGCCATTAAAGCTTGCTGGTGGGTTCCTCCACCTCTGGGTACAATCAAGTTGAATTGCGATGAGGCATCTTTTGGTAATCCGAGAAATGGTGGTTTACACGTGGTGTTTAGAGACTCTAATGGTAACGTTCTTGGTGCACACTTAGAAGGTTTCGGAGTTGTTACCAACTACATTGCTGTATGTCAAGCCATTGTTGAAGGTTTGGCCTTAGCCTTGTCTAAGGGTTGGACTAAGATTTGGATTGATTCTGACTCCGAATCCACTATCTTAGCTTTCCTAAAAAATGATGTCCCGTGGATAAGGTTTAAATTTCGTTTCGGAGGAATGTCTCAGTCAAGTGAAAAATCGAGACAAACTCCGAAACGAAACGAAACATTTACGAGACATTGAAAAAACGAAATTTTCGAAACATTTCCGAATCATTACGAAATATTACGAAATATTACGAAATATTATTCAAAATCATTAAATTATATTTTTTATTTATTTTTATTTTTTGGATTGTATCAGATTGTCTCAGTTTGTCTTGGCGAAACAAACCGAAACATTCCGAAACGAAACGAAACATACGAAACATTCCGAAATTTTAAACCATGCTCGTGGAAGGTCAGAGCGTAGTGGGAAAGTCTCAAATCCGGGTTTGCCTCAATTCATTTCACTTCCTCTTGGAGAGAAGTTAACTTTGCAGTGGACCGATGTGCTAAGCTTGCCACTACATTACCGTGTGGCTCTCGGGAGTGGATTGCTGGAACGCCTACATTCCTTTTTTCGGTTGAGCTTCCCTTGAGAACTTACTATAGATTCGTTCTCTAGGGGCGATTGAATGAATTTTGCCTTTCTTTTTTGTTTTTGTTTCTTTTTTGGGAATCATGTTAATGTTTGATTTCTCAACCCCTGTTTCTTTTCACTTTTCTTGTTAATCTATCATCTCACTTAGCAAAAAAAAAGGAGAGAAAATATATGTAGGAGAAAGATGGAGAGAGGGATTAGGGTTTTAGAGAGAAGTTATAGAGAAGAGGAGAGGTTGAACATTAATGTTCAATCTCTTTCACACTGATATATATCTGGGAGAAAACCATTACAACTGAAAGAACAAAACGTGGGTTAAGTGGTGGACCCACTTAACCCCTTCAAAGAAGAAATCGTGGGGTCAAGTGGATGACCCACTTAACCCACCTAAAAAATATAACGCAGAACCCCATGTGGAAAGTGGGATGCAGCCCACAAGGCACCCCACGTGGGGTGTAAAACCCATGAACTCCAACACTCCAAAGACAATCTTCTTTCTAATGAAGTGGCGATCCACCTCAATGTGCTTGGCGCGATCGTGCTGAACGGGATTGAGCAATGCTGATGGTGGCCTTGTTGTCACAGTACAAGCTCACGGACCCTGAGATTGGGAAACCAAGTTCAGCAACCAACACCTTTAACCAGAGCATCACACAAGCCATGGGTTATTGCCCTGAATTTGGCCTCTGCACTAGATCTGACAACAATAGGTTGTTTCTTGCTCCTCCAGGTGACCAAATTTCCCCCAACAAAGGTGCAATACCCTGAGGTAGATCACCGGTCATCATTGGCACCTATCCAGTCTGCATCGGTGTATGCCTCTATATGCATGTGGCCATTCTTTTCGAATAGAAGACCTCTACCAGGAGCCGACTTGAGATACCTCAAGATCCTGTGCACTGCCGCTAAATGAACATCTCTGGGTGAGTGCATATACTGATTGATAACACTCAGTGCATAGGCAATGTCTGGTCTAGTCAGGGAAAGACAGATCAATCTCCCAACTAGTCTCTGGAAGCCCTACATCCTGTAGTAGCTCACTACTAGCATCTACTAATTGGTGATTCTGCTCTATGGGAGTTTCCACCGGCTTGGCTCCCAACTTGCCCTAATCCTTTGACAGGTCTAAGATATACTTTCTTTGAGAGATGAAGATCCCTTTATTAGAGAGATGAAGATCCCCTTATTGGATCTTGCAAGTTCGATACCTAGGAAGTACTTGAGAGGTCCTAGATCCTTAGTTTCAAACTCCCTAACTAACTAACTAACGCTTCAGCTTAGCCACCTCTTCTGCATCATTCCCTCTTAGAATGATGTCATCAACATAAACGATGAGGGCAGTGGTGTTCTTCCCTCGATGCTTCAGAAATAGGGTGTGATCAGCTTAACTTTGAGTGTAACCCATTTTTTTTTTCTGCTAGGGTCAATCTCTCAAACCATGCACTTGGAGATTGCTTCAGCCCATAAAGGGTTTTCTTCAGTCGACACACCTTGCTATTGTTTCCTGGTGGAGTGAATCCAGGAGTAGGCACCATGTATACTTCTTCATGGAGGTCACCATGAAAAAATGCATTCTTCACATCCAATTGATGCAAAGGCCATGCTTAGTTTGTTGCCAAGGATAACAACACCCTGATGGAGTTCATCTTTGCCACAGGTGCATAGGACAACAATCCCATAGGTCTAAGAGTACCCCTTGGCTACTAATCTCGCCTTGTACTTCTCAGTTGACCCTTCTGCTTTGTATTTGACTATGAACACTCATCTGCAACCAACAAGTTTCTTGCCTCTTGGCAAGTCAACAAGCTCCCATGTTCTGTTCTTGTCCTGGGCTCTCATTTCTTCTATCATAGCAACTTTCCATCTAGGTTATGCCAACCCTTTTGCCACGGAAGAAGGAATATGAATAGTGGAAACAGATGTGACAACGGCTTTATATGAGGGAGACAAAACATCATAAGAGACAAAGTGGCTCAAAGGATGCTGAATACAACTTCTGATCCTTTTCGTAAAGCAATGGAAAGATCAGAAGCATCAATAGAAGAATAAATGATAGGTATAGAGAGGGAGGAAGGATTACCTTGATCCGAGGATGGTACCACTGGTACTAGATCAGTTGTGGCTTTGTACCTTCTGCTATAGACTTTAAGCTCCTTCTGAGCGCCAGAAGCACTATCAATCGCTGTAGCAGGTGGAGTCGTCTGAGGCCTCTCAAATTCTAGAGCGGGAGATAGGAATATAGCAGGAAGAGGAACATTACACCTCTCTTCACTATTACTCTCTCCCTGAAGAGAGGTGGAGGAGAAAAAAGACAGTTCCTCATGAAATGTAACATCCATAGACACAAACTTCTTCTATGCAGAAGGATGGTAACACTTATACCCTTTATGGGTAGAAGAGTAACCCACAAAGACACATTTAAGTGCTTTGGGATCCAATTTGGTACGATGGGGACCCAAGATGTGTACATAGTATACACACTCAAAGATACGAGGAGGAACTACAAATAAAGAAGTACTAAGAGCAAGGACCTGTAGAGGAGACTGGAAGTTGAGTACACGAGATGGCATTCTGTTAGTCAAATAGGCAGTAGTCAACACAACATCAGACCAATAGGATTTGGGAACTTTGGAGTCGATCAAAAGCGATCGAGCTACCTCAGTCAAATGACACATTTTCCTTTCAGCTACACCATTTTGTTGAGGGGTGTAGCTGCAGGAATTTTGGTGACAAATTCCATGGTCTAAAAAATATTGTTGTAGACCTCCATACATATATTCCCCACCCACCCTGGTCAGAACGAAGGACTTTGATGGAGGCACCATACTGGGTTTGGATCAACTTATGAAAACCTTTAAAGATGGAATGAACCTCATCTTTGGTTTTCATAAGATACACCCATGTGCACCTAGTATGGTCATCAACAAAAGTAACAAAATAGCGGGAGCCAGAGATAGAAATAACAGGGGCAGGACCCCACACATCAGAATGTACAAGATCAAAGGAAACAGAACTTCGATTACCTCTAGAAGGATAAGTTGTCTTAGGAAACGTGTCACGACAACTTACAGGAACCCGTGAGCTGCTTTGAAGACAAAATATACCGTGTTGCAGCAACTTTTCATATGCGGTATGCACATACACACATAGAGGCCAAGTTATCTCTTCATATATGCTTGAATGACCTCTTGTACATCCACATACAGTATAGTGGCAGGAACCACCACAAAAGGGAAAGGAAAATAAAGATGAGAAAACCTAGGGTTTCCTGACCAGACCCTAGATATTATTTCTCACCACAACGAAGAAAAGAAAAATAGAAGAGAAGGAAAAAACGAGAAAAAAGGAAACCCTAGTTAATGGATCATATGCTCTGATATCATATAAAGTAGGGAAGAAGGTGAAGAATAGAGAGAGAGAAGAGAAAGTGGAACTAGTGTCTTGAACTTTCACTAGTCGACCCTCACAATTATTATATATACTAATGTTGTAATAAAGGTTAAAGTACAAAAACACCCATGTTACATTAACACCCATCATGAGATATTTTGCAGAGAATGCAAACCTGTGATAGCTTTTGACCTTGGTTGCCAAGCTAATGCTACAAACAGATCTCGCGTGCTGAATGCTCTGACTATTACTACTACTATTGCGACATCAAGTAAGGCGTTTACTTCCCCTTTCAAAAAGAAGAGCTTTAATTTGGAGGCAACAGCCACTATGACATAAAATGTATGAAACATATCCAAAGTATATGAGGAATATTTTGTTTTGACTTTAAGTGGAGATGCTACTGGAAGGTGGCTTCTTAACTTTGCAGCCAAGCAGGTAAGAACAAGAAAGAATGGCTGTCCAAGAAAAAATTAGTAAAGACAATTGATTATTGGTTATGAATTTGTGAACCTGGCCCTATTGAGAAGCTTACTCGAATCTTTATCCCTCCGGTTCTTTGCTTTGAGCTGATGTAGATGGATATTGCTTAAATCTGCAACTTTACACTTCCATTTCTAATTTTGAAGATACAGACATGCATCTCTCTGAGACTTTTAAGTTATGTTTAAATTTGATCTTTGCAGATATCTTGATGCTGGACGTGATATGGTTGCCAGTCTGCAATATGGGGCTCGATGTCCTTGTGGGTATTGCCATATATCAGATGTGGAGTCTCACAAACAAGAGGACCACATGGAGAGCTTTTTCCTTGCTGAAACAGTAAGGACCAGGGGTAGTTTTAGTTAGAAAATGCTTGGTAATTTAAGTTAGAAGATTCTTGATCTTCTATTTTGCGTTGGTTATTATGCTGTTGTGATCAGAGTTTAGAGGAATAATTGCACTAGGGATGGGAGGACGTGATGAAGTCATCTTGCTTTATGTGGCACAAGTGCAGGCACTTAGGACCACCGTTGAATGGGTCCCACTGGAGATCCATAGGCCAAAATTGGCCTTGAGCATATGGTCCTAACGATCCAATTAGTGCTTTCTTTCCGACAGTCCGTAAAGAATGTTGAATTGTGCTGAAGAAAATCCATGGATAGGATAGTTGTGTTGTTTTGATCAGGTTTAATTTTGAACTAGAAGTTCTCCTTGGCGGGAACCCTTGATTGGGTGGATCATGACCCCTCTAAACATGTGACATATCTCCCTAGTTGTGCTGTATATGCGGCATACATAGAGGGGCATCCAGGAGCCATCTTTCAATATTTACAACATTAAGTCTCCAAAGCCAAAAATTGACCTGCTTGGATATTCCTCTCTTTAGTGCATTCTTTTGAGCAGTCAAAAAAGAAAGGTGGGTAATAAAAAAAAACATTTATATGTCCAATTGGGTCAATTTTTCACCCTGAAGATCTCCTTGCTGAGATTGGTTGAATGGGGGGTCACAACCATAGTTAGCAATTTGGTCTACGGCAAACATACAGTATGCAAGAAGTTAAAGAGTATAATTCGGGTCTCAGTCAAAAAAACCGGCAAAAAATTAATATAATAAATTATAAAAAAATTAGTCATTTTTTGTCTTTCTCTGAATGTGTGATGTGTACAGAAGAGGCAAGGAGGTCAACTTCTTCCCATCTCCCTGATGACAGTATTCCTCATCTTTTTCCTTTTTTTTTTCCTTTTAAATTTTGTTTTTCTTTTTTATGTCAATTATGAATCACCTAACAATATATGTCAGGTTAAATATCTATGGCTTCTTTTCGATTTGGCTGCGGGCCCAGACAACCTTGTTGAAAACGGTCCATACAAGTAAGTGGCATGTATATCTGGTCCAGTTTTGAGAACATAGCAGAGTGGGTTGAGCCCATTGCAATTGTTTGATTCTCTCTCCACAACTGTGCCACGGGTTGATCCCACCATACCCACAAAAAGAAGTCAGCTGGAGCATTTTGTACTTAATATTTTCTGTTTTCTCCACCTGCAGGTACGTATTTAGCACCGAAGGCCACTTATTGCCCGCAACCCCAGAAATATCTTTAGTACATGAACACTGTTCTTACTTTGGGGCATTCTGCAAAGGCAGTGATGTGAGGCAGAATTCCGTTTCCAATATCTCAGATGACCCTCGAGAAAATAATGGTACCAGATTCCATATAAGTTGGGGTCCCACTAGTTTCCCATCAGAACCCAGATCTCAGGAGTCCACTTCTATGTCGGGTTTGATTAAGGTCTGCATAGCTTACTTTCAGTATAATATGGATATGTGGTAGAAAGGGGAAGTGTAACCTGGATTACTCGTTTTTATATCCATTGAAGATTTTCTTATGTTTCCATCAGGGTCTCTGCCCGGGACTAACTCACGGACAGAAGTATGGTATATCATATCTGGCTGAAACAGATAAAACCAATCAAGACGAATCAACAACTCAGCAAGAGGCTAGTGTGGTTCAGAGCCATTCTGTGGTGATTGTTTCTAACCCGAATGTTGGACAATCACCATCCAGTGACAGTAAGGATGGTGGCAACGTTCAGAAATTAAGTCTGGGAAGCCCAGAGAGTGACCCATCTCAGAAATGAGGAAGATGTGTTCAGGTTCTGATCAAGAAAAGCTCTATGGAAGATGAACAGTTGGGCATCACTTTCAAACTGTTGGGATCTGACCTGTCAACATCCTTGTCAGTCTTTAACTGTTAGAAGACTGAAGGCTACACTTGTTGCAAAGTGCAGGGGATTGTCTCAAGTGTCCGCAGAGTTGGGTTGCAAACAAAGCATAGAAGTAGTTACCTGTGTGATGAGATTTTTCTCAGTTTGGGTTTCACAGGTAACAATGGTGACAGTTTTGAGGTCACGAGTTCAATGTCAATTTATCCACCAGAAGAAAGAAATATAAATAGAAAGAACACGCAGATCTGTTTGGTTTTTGTGTTGTCTGCGAATTCTGGAGATGGGAGACAAACACTTCTTTTAGTTAACTATAGATCTGTATGGTTCAAGTAGGCGTCGTTAAAAAAATTGTAACAAAGGAAAAAATTTGGCTTTCGAAAGGCCGCTCATTTCTTGTTTCTAGCGAGCCTATTTCTGGTTTTTAAAAGGGCAGTTAATTATTTCAATCAGCTGTAAGATGTTTGGTCGTTCTCATATTTCTTAAGCAACCTGCAATGTGTGTTTTCGTCAGCTATGGCACAGTACTTTGGCATGCTATTGGGTGATTTCCCTTGTTTGAGTAAGAGTAAAGGCAATCTAATTGAAGGATAAAGAAGTCCTCAGACATGGATATTTTTTCTTTCTCCTGGTGATCAGACAATGACACGTATTGTCACAAGATCATTCGATCACAATCACCCAAACATCAATGGCCTGGCTAGAGTCTTGACCTAATGGTCTCATGCATGCCTGACAGACCGGGTTGGGTATAATTTTAAAGCCAGTTGAACAAATGGGTGAAGTCCAATCTAAATCCGGCTCTTAACACTAGTAATACACGAGGATTGTAGACTGTCATAGCAAGCAGTAACAAGTTACACTACGTTTCACCGAAAGAAAAACCACCCATGATAAAATTTTATCAAAAAAATGCCTTCTTTTAACCTGTCACAGTGTGGATTCCCTCGAGTAAAACTTTGATGACACCACTGTCATCGAAGCCCATGACAGCCAATGAGTTCTCGTGTATCCTTTTTTGCTTTTGTAATAAAAATAATAATTGAAACTTAAAAAAACACATCGAGTACGTGGTAAAAAAAATATGGGGTATGTGCCGAGAACTCATGGGCTTCGATAAATTTTACTCGTTTCCCAAAGACTCACGGCCCTCACCCTTTCCCCAGATAATGATGGCGGACTGACTTTATTTTGTTTTTGTTATTTCCCTCGAATAGAAACATTGTAAATGAAATTTCAGTTTCTAACTGGAATTGGGGTTTAAAGTGGCACATTAGCAGCACTCCACATCCAGTTTGCTTGCTAGCGCTTGCAGCAAAATTGGATCCTTTTTCCAGCTTTTAAAAATCATCACTCTTTGCACATGGAGGGCTATCCAACTGAAACTAAAAACATGGCAGAGGTAACATGTGGACCCTTTGGCTCACCACATCAGCTGCCATGTGTATAAAAAAAAAAAAAAAAAAACTGGATTTCAATGATAAATGGCAGTGAAAGGGCATCCATATATTTAAGCTCCGAACATTCAGATCTTTATTCACATTCTCAATGTGCAGCCAGTTCCTATACCCTGCAGTTATGGCTATCATCACACCATATGATCCAAGAATATCATGACCAAGATTTACGTAGAATAACAAGCAATATGAATCTGCGCCTCTGAAGAATTCGGTTATATTTTACAGATCTGACTCATTAAAGGGCCTTTGTGTCTATGGCAAAAATCAAACTGGAGGGGTTACATTTTAGTGCTGTGAGCTTATGATGAGCTGGAAACAAATGACGATGATTGAGAAGTGAACTTCAAGGATGAAGACGACGACAGTTGCAAGAGGGAGATGAATTTCGTCATCTCCATACTGCACCCAAAGGCAAAGTGAACTTCACAGTATATACTGAACTGGTCACCAAGTGAGATTCATCACGTCATGTTGCTTCAAAGACAACCGTGATGATGACGAATGGGTGGTAGTATTGAGATATGGCACCACTTGAGTGTCTGACTGCAGAGATCCCAGATAAAAAACACTTAACCAAAAAAAGAAAAAAGGAAATATGGACATTTTGGTGAAACCTAGGGTTAGTGAAAGCTTGGGTTACCTGTTTGTTTGTGAGGATGGAAAGCCTGAACATTTTGTTATAAACTATTCCTAGATTAGGGTTCACATTTTGTCCATCTTCATGCGTGAGAGGGTGGGAAGCAACATCAAATGCATCTTGCCATTGGGTATACAACTCCTGCAGATCTGAGATAGATTACAAAGTTGGATGCCCAATCAATGAGTGATCTGTACAATGAAACCTTCCATCCAAAAGAATTTTACCAGAAAGACATTTCCTTCCGATCTAATATCATTCCCCTTGCTTCTCTGAACTCTATGTTAGCAAAAAAACGAAGGCCAGAAACACTGTTCAATTTCTCCAGGACATTTCCAATGGTTTTCTCCTCTCTAAAAAATGGAATATCAAATCATTATTTGTTACTATCCGTTTGTCCCTAATTCTCCTCCACTGCAGATATTTCTGACATGAAATTGCAGAGAAATCTCAATTCAAACACAGGTGTGGCAAATGGTGAAATCTAGTGCACGACCCAACTGATGATGGACCAATCAACCATTTAAAATTCTTAATGAAATGAACCACCCAATCAGATTTCCATTGCACACGGATTTCAATGTACCAATCCTTTTTCCCAATCTTTAGTAGACTGACGAAACAAATAATCACGTTGCACCAGAGCTTGCAGTAACACCACCACAATCCCCGAGTCCTAGAAGGCACAGTTGCAATGTTCTTTGCACACTATCTGCAACTAATCTTAGCCTCCCTTGAGTAATATCTCCAGCTGAAATTCCATTTGTCTCCACAGTTCGAGCCACCCTCTGTTTACACTTCTCCCACTCTTCCAATCGCAGCCAGCAAGCTTGGCCACCATGGCTGCCTTCCATTCCAAGAAAAGAAACATGAGGATTTTCACCAAATGAATATCTCAATCTCACAGAAACACAATAGAGCAACCAAGCAGCACCACCAGCAGCATTTATGTGAGGTATGTGAGCAGGATCAAGAACAACAGTGAGCCCAAAATCAACAGAGGTATGAGTTCCGTCATAATGAATATTGCTTTTCAACGTTGAAGAATTCTCAGAGTTCTCATCCTTAGTTGACCCGGCATGATTCTCCAGAGACAACTCGATACGGGGCTTCTGTGCAGGGGCTATGTCCCCACCTTGCGCCTGCAATAATCCTTTTTTCCAAGCTATCAGCTTCAAGAATTCCCGGAGAACTGAAATGGGTAGAGTTAGAAGGGTAATGAAAGAAGCAACTCGAGAAGCATCATAGGGCTCTGATGAAACACAACAGCTGAAGTAGCCACATATCTCAGATATTTCTGTGGTAGTTAATTCCTCTTGGGGCCTGGTTTGCGTTTGCTGCTGTTGTTGGTGATGGAAGTGTTTCACAAACACTTGCAGAAGAAGTTGCACCCTGTGGACGCTAACAGCAAAAACGTAGCCCCTGCAAAAATATGTGGCCGGATCCAGCCATTAGAGGACCTCTTTTGTTTTTCGGGTTTTTGTTTGAGTGCATGTGTTAAAGTAAATGTTAATTCTTATTACAACTTGCAGGCTGTTTGCAACAGAATTTTGGCCGCCAGAGTCAGATGCTCTGATTGCCCTTTTTTCCAGTAAATGTGTGGGCTGCATTTTTGGGCCCTGATCTTTTCTTTTATTTTTATTTTTTTGCCTTTTGTGCCTTTTCTCTGGGCCGCACTTTGCTTGCTAAAATGTCATTCAAAGTGAGCCAGCAGGGTATGAACCCCACTGGCCCAAATTTCTTGTTTCTCGAACTGGCCTGAATGTTATCTCAATAGCAATAAGATGCCTGTTTCATCATGCAATTAACAGTAATGTAACTGTGTATGCAAGTTGAAAATTGTGTAAAGCAACTAGTGAAATGACCATTAAAGTAACCATATACAATGAGCATAAGAGTGCATCTATCACACAATAAACCATTTAAAACGTCCCTATGATGGATAAATATGCAATGGTTAAAAATTAGGCCAAGGGGAGATTTATGAGTCCCAACAGTTCTTATTAAATTGATCTTAATGACCCTGAGACTTCCACTCTACTCAAATCTGCTTAGCAGGGTTCTAAATTTCAGCCTACAATGGGCACCACTTGGTCGTCTCATTTCAGACTGTCATGCCCAAAATGATTCACTAGTGGAATGCACATGCCTACATATAGGCCAACAATTTAATATCTTTGGCACTAATTCAGCACAATATTATTGGGGCTCCAATCTGTTGGCATAAAGAAAGGTGTATGACATCATGATCTGCCAATCTAACAGATTGGTGACTACAAATGAAAAGGAAAAGGTCAAAGTCTTACCCCACAAAGAAGCACAAGGCTGGCTGTTCCTGGTCCAAATTTAAGAGTGCCCCTTCATTTTCCTTCAGAATTGAACCAAGGATCTCTTTCAAAAGATCAGGTAATTGTGAAAATAGCCATCGTACTCCGAAGTACTTGAGAATACCTCGTAAAACCTTCTTAAGGGCAACGATGGGAACCCACCCACCATCATACCCTCCATCATCCCCGAGCCCAATGAAGGCTGTGTTCAGTTCTCCTGTGCCAGGTGATCTCCGTAAAGGCATACCTGAACTCACATCAGCTAAATTTGATGATGCCAAAAAAGCATTTCTCAGATGACTTAAACCAGCTACTAAATTTGATCTAGGTATTCCACCCACACTTATTCCATCCACACCCATAAGGTTAATACGATTTACATTAGCTGCCAAATGCAGCGAACCTGAACTTGGGTTGGGACTTTTTGAATTCAAGAGTCCAACTGTCTGCTGAACACCAGTGAAATTAGGCTCTAGACCATTCAGTTCCTGAGCAACATGCTCCATAATAAAAGGACGAAACTGTGGACATTGCAATGAGCCCCCAACTGCAGGCCCCCCCTTGGGTGGTGTTGCCGGCTGTAACCAAACTTGATCTCCTGCAAAGCAGAGCATGTCAACTGCGAAGTTTTTACGGTAGATGATGCGTATCCAATAGGGACCATGCAGTACGACAGAGACATCGGTAGGCAACAGTGAGCTAGGAACAGCTAACATCGCAGCATCATGAAGACTGTGACTCCCAAGAGGACCCATAATGGTACTTGAAACAGGATTCCCCACAGGGGTAGCAAATGTGGTCTGAGTAACATTTGAGGTTGAACTGCTCGGAATCAGTCCTGGGGATGGTATGCAACTATTCTGCTTGGGGATAGATGATGGTCCTGCCGTCACACCAGGGGCCTCAGAAGCAGGACCAGCCCGTGCAGGTAGAGTTGCAGCTGTGAGAGCATGTAAGGGTCCTGCAGTCAGCCAAATGCAATCCAAAAGGGATGCCACCTCAGATCCATTGATGAACTCTTCCAGAAACTGCAAGGGGGGGGGGGGGGTGGGATTGGGATTTCAGATGCATAACTTAAAACAGCTTGGAGAACCATGCACAGTACATAGCTGAACCACAAACTTTGCAATAAAATTCCATTGACTAATATTGGCTACGAGAAATCCAAAATAATTGAATAATGGCGACAATTCAAGATGCTTTTGTTGGTGTTTGATTTAAAGCAATCTGATCTCATCCTAGTTGGTGCCTGCTTGGCTGTCTGAGTTTGTTTTTCTTTAACTCTATGAAATGCTTTATATTAAAAGTTTTCAGAAACCTTATCCGACATATTCTCCTAGTATCTTCTGTTGATGGAACCAGATCACTTCTACTTGTAAAGACATTTCACTTGAAAGTTTTCAAATATCAGTCAACAAGATATTTCAAATGAGTTTATTAATGGGAAAAGAAACACTGAGAAGGCAAATACTTGATGATCCACCAGGTATAATGTTGATTATTGACAAGATGAATAGTACGCAAAGCACTTATACGGCCACATCCTCTAATCAAAATTGTTAAGAGAATAAATACCCAAACATATGAGAAAAATTCATACTTAAAGCAAGCACAAACCTTGGTATGAGGCCAAAGTTGGTCAGGAGAAACATGCATTGTGCAGCCCTCCTTACCTGATTCCCACTCAATAACAAAACGAGCAAATACTCCAGCTCCAAAACTGAACCACAATCTCGTAAGACCAACTGCTTCAATTATGAATGCCTTCCTCATCTGTTCTGATATCTTATGAGCAACCTTGACAACACTTTTTTCTCCAACAGTTACCTTACCAAGCAGCTTCCGCATTCCAAGGGCAAACAACTGTGCATTAGAAAGCCTTTGCAAATCTGCAACCAGTCTTTTAATACTATCAGCCTCGACAGTGCTATAACTCAGAATGACGCCTTCTGGATCATATCGGATATGAGAATCTATATCAGATGTAGTGGCAATACGAACACCACAGCCCCATGGCGTACTGGTACTTCCCTTCTGAAGTTCCCACAAATCCCTAAAATGCTGGTCATTTATTTTGACATCCCAGTACATGCTTCCAGGTCTGCCAAGTCGCAGGCATATATGTTGCCATGAATCATCTCGGACAAATGGTAGTTGGAACCATAAGTTTGAAGATGGAGTTCGTAAACCGAATCCTTCAACATATGGAATGTCAAGAGCGTCCATCTGGCTAGTTAGTCGAGCGTGCTTGATACAAAGTGAACAGTGCCTGACCACATGAAGAAGTGCTGTAACATATATGCTGGAAGGTGCATTCCCTTTATTTGCTTCGGCTAAAAGATTTCCATAGGTATACCCCTCAGTTTTACACATCACATCTGATGAACAGGATGCTTGTGATGCAAGAGGATAACAGTGAGATGATTCGGAAATTTTTCTTCTCTTACAAAATCCTGTATTAGCAGCTGCCCATTGGAGTGATGGAATCAGCTTAAATACATCTGAAATAGAACGCTTTCGTGGATTTTTATTGTGTCTAAGAACATCATTACTTGGACTGTGAGAAATCCCAGATTCTGGTGCCTGGCCTGAAAAGAGAGCATCAGTACAATCAAATATAATAATTAAATTCCAAAAAACAAAATCCCAATAATAATTAAATAACAATAGGGACGTCCTTTAAACAATTGGAAAATTTCAGGGCAGGCATCTTACATACGGGAGTTATAGACCACAAGCTAGATCCGGCAGCACTAAGAGATCCAGCTACACAAACGGTAGGTGACCTTCTGAGACCATTTGGTTTTGTTCTTGGGGCAGGGATCTGAGGACCAGTTGGTGGAAGTGGAGATAACAATAGAGATGATCGATTACCAGAAAATACCTCTTTTGAAGAATCATTCAGAAATCTCCCCTGATCGTCATCTATCGCAGAGACACCTTCAACTGAATATGGAGATCTGAGAGAAGCCAAATCCTGAACTGATTTCGAAGCTGATAGTCTCTTGATAGAAGGGCTTCTTCCTGGGTTTGAAGAAAGAGAATTGATAGAGCTAGATTGACTTAGGCCCTTCACATTGCTTGATGAATATAAAGAATTATTGAAATGGGGACCATAACTTGAACCTTTTGTGACATTATTAATCTGAGAAAGTTGCAAACCACCTTCCCACTTAGAAGAAGTGATTCCAGCTTTTAGCCCTTGATGACTCATTTAAACAGAACTGAAGTAAGAAACAGGAGATGTGTTAAACGATGAAGAAGGTATTGATGTACCTTTCTCAATCCCAAACATGTCATCAACCACAGATGGAAAACTTGAGTTAGGCCATTCAGCAATCTGCAGAGAAGCTTCCAGACCAAACTCAGAAAGAAGACTGGGTTCCGAAGTCTGAATAGGACCCCCAACATTAGGCAAAGAAGAAAATAATTTTTCCCAGTCAAGAAGACTCAAATTCAATTCATCTTCAAGCATTTGCATCTGACCGATGTCAACTTTATTGAAGCGTATCACATGGTTGGAGTCACCAATTAAATGGGATCTTCCACTAGGATCTGGCTGGGTCTCCAATAGTTCAAAAAGTGGTTTGAAGTCCTTGTCAAGTTGCATCAGCAAAAAATAAGAGCTCCCACACTGGGGGAACCCCATTAGCAACAAACCTGACCCAGTCAAGATTACCTTGGGTATCTTCACTGCAGCTGAACCCTGTTCATACACCTGTGAGAATCAAATGGTTCTTTGTTATGAACCATATGCATACTATACAAGAGATTAGATATAGCATCAAAGGAATAACTCATACTTATACCAAGGAGTTTTGAGATGCCAATATTTGATGGATCCAACCTCAGGGATCTCTTCGGCCAAAATCAACTTGACTGGATTATTCTAACCATCCACTTAAGAAAAAACCTGGGCCATTCTATATTTTTGTTTCTCCGTCCAAAACAATGTGACAGAGACAGGTTGGAAGGTTAGGATCATTGCAGCAGGTCAATTAAGGCCAGAGAGATATCTGGGGCAGGACCTACTGAACAGCAGGTTCCTGTATAAATAGAATAAATAATTGAACAGCTCATGAATCTGCAAACATCACATGAATTGAAATTGATGTCATTAACAGCGTAATTGCACAATCAATTTCAATATCTCGTGTCTGTTAAAAAATAAAATAAGAAAACGTAGTTAATTTGCACAAAGAAGCAAAACAAAATTCATGAAAGAATTGTAGCAAAATCAGTCAACAAGTAATGTGTGTAAATTTTTATATGAACAAAGACAAAGAGACAGATAAACAGATAAGTGGATAGAAATGCACATAAACCAGAACAGAACTCTAAGAAGTTTATAGTAGCTTGTTTAAAAATTTATAAAAAAAAAAAAGCATTATAAATGTATTTCCAAACTAAGTATTAGAGGAAACGAAAAAGATTCATGATGTTAGGCTACAAATGTTAGGTAAGTACAGCTCACCACTCATTAAGTGTATGGTAAAACATGTGCTGTTAAGCAACAATCCTAGAAACAAGTGCTTCAGATTAGAAAACAAAACAAAACTAGAAAAGAACTGTTTACCTTAAGGCCTAAGAACCTGCCAATTGATGCAAATAAGAACAAAATACTTTTGCTCCTCAGGCTTCTAAATACTTCAGCTGAAGACATACTTCTCTGGTTTAATGCTTCTTCACACTCCAACAGAGTGGATGGTGTAAGAATATTTCTGGAGGATTGGAGAAGAAAACGCCCACTCCTGTAATTCAAAGCAAGGAAATAAATTTCACGAAATTATCGAAATATTTCGCAAAAGATTTCCATTTTCTAAGTTACCGATAGGAAAGATTACTTACGTCGAAATAATGTTAAATTTCCCGAAATATTTCTATTCATGTCGAAATATTTCGCGTGAACAGTAAATTTCGATCATTTGACAGTGTAAATATATATTATTTCGGTCAAAATGTTTCGACATGTATGGAAACATTTCAATCGTAGGTAGGAAACATCTCATTTGAGCTCAAAACCGCTATAAATCTCATATTTGATCCATTTAACCCCTTTCCATACATTTTGTTTATACAAAAGATCAATCCATTGTAGATTTTTTAGTTCGTGGATTGATCGTGAGGAAAAATCAAATCCCGTTTGGAAGTTTTTTCAAATTCAAAATATACGTAAGGATAAAATTTCTTGCTACAAATAAATAGGTTAGGTGTAAATTCATTAAATTTATGAATCTATGATGCATTTACACTAGATTTGTGCACGGATTGAAGATCGTTTAGGGTGAAAATTTGGAATTTGGGAAAAACTCTAATTTCATTGGTTTTTACCCTAAACATCCATGATTGTGTATAAATTGATTATATGTTGCATAACTTAGCCTGTTCTACAAGTTGGTTGGGTTAAAAAAAATTCAAAAAAAATTAACCCTAATTTTTTTTTTTTCAAATAAAAAATTGAACATTCAAAAAATTAAATAAATGTTATAAGTTAATAGTAAATAGGTTTTCTAAAATTACATATAATGTTAAGAAATTAATGTAAGTGAATAAGGATTTGTTAATATATTACTTTATAACTTTTTTTATAATTAGCAATTAAATAATAGTTATATAATAAAATTAAACCTTGACTAATTAAACTATTAAAGATACTTGCCGCGACATATTATAGACCATTATGGTCATTCATTTCCACACTACGTATGGTTGTATATTATGGTTTGAAAGCTTATGAGTGTGTTTGTATGCTTGTTTCATCATTTCCACGAAAAATGTATTATTTCCACACTGGTCGAAATATTTCCATCTTTAGACCGATTGAAATAAACCTCGAAACCGAAATTTATTTCCTTGATTCAAAGAGAAAAGGTGCCATGGACACCATGACAGTATGGTATATCTTCCCAATGGACGTCAAAACATAAAATTCAAAGGGAGTAGAAAGTAGAAACCATGCAGTCTAATCAACCCACCTATATTGCGGATGAATCATCCCTCTACGAGAAACAGAAGACATCTATGTGAACTTTATTGTTCACAATAACATAAGTTTATTGAAGAAGAAAATCGATATTACAACCACATAGACCAAACATAATTGAGTCAGTAACATTTGGCAATGGCTAAATTAATAGAATTTAATCATAAACAATTGATCAAATTTAAATAATGCTCACCTGAGTTTTATGTGATCGTCATCATAAGCCTAAATCCCAACTATGTGGTGTCAGCAACACGAATCATGTCCCTCCATTCAATTCCATCTAAAGTCATGTCTTGAAAGGCAAGTTTCTTTAAATCTACTGTTAAAACCTCAATCCACATCCTTTTTGACCTTCCCCTCACCCTTTTAAAACCTTTAACATGCATGTTCCTTCTCACTAGGTCTATCATTGATCTTCGTTGTACATAACCAAACCATCTCAACCGGCTCTGCTTATGTTATCCAGTATTGGAGCCATTCCTTACATTTTCACAAACACATTCATTTCTGATTCTTTCCACTCATCTATCTCAATATCATCATCTTAGCTATATGCTCATTCTATGAACACGGCTTCTTGATTGCCCAACATTCGGCTCCATAAAGCATAGCCACTCTTATAGTCGACTTAGAAAATTTTCTTTTTAGTTTTGATTGGAATGCCTCATTCACATAAGTGATGATTATTACAAATTACTGCTTTCCTTCATCCAAAGTGCATTTAGCAGGAGAATGTATAAATATTATCAGTGAATGTTGCAAGAAGCACAAAAAAGGTTTAAGAGACGCAGTCTACCCATAATTTGTACAGCATTCCCTGATCCACAATGCACTTGCGAGAGAATGTATAAAAAAACTACCAACGAATATTGCAAGAAGCAAAAATAAAATATAAAATTAAAAGACAGTCTATCCATAATTTGCAACTTATGTGTATAAAATAAAAAACTATGATGATTTACATTCTTGAAAGTGAAACATTTCTTCTATGAAATTCAGCAACCAAGAATTTGGCCCACGTTAACTTTTGACTAATACTCTTTAAAAAAGAATAATGGACTAGGCAAGGGAATTTTGAGGGCTTGTCGTCGGCCTTGGGGGTCTCGCAAGCGACTCTCCCGGCTACTTACCTGGGACTTCCCTTTGGTGCTCCTTATAGATCCAAAGCTATGTGGGATCCGGTCATTGAAAGGGTGGAAAAGAGACTTGCTGTTTGGAAAGCCAAGTACCCGTCGAAAGGAAGCAGACTTGTTTTGTTAAAAAGCACTCTCTCCAGCCTTCCCACCTACTTCCTTTCCTTATTCTCCATGCCGATTGCAATAGTAGGCAAGGTGGAGTCGTTGATGCGCCGGTTTCTGTGGTTCGGCAAGACAGATGCTTTTGGGTTCCACTTGGTTAACTGGAAGGTTGTTTGTTCACCCAAGAAGGGTGGCGGTTTAGGTGTAAAGAACCTACACCTTATGAACCTAGCTCTCCTTGGGAAATGGATTTGGCACTTTGCTACGGAGGAGGATAGCCTATGGAGGAAGGCTATAGTGGCTAGACATGGCTGTGATCCCTTGGGTTGGTATTGCAGAATCGTTCGAGCTCCGTACAATTGTGGTGTGTGGAGTGGAATTTTAAAGACCGTACCTTCATTCCTTGCTGGCATTCGCTTCAAGGTGGGGAAGGGAGATAGGGTGTTATTCTGGCATGATGTTTGGTGTGGGGACAAGCCCCTCAAGGAGGACTTCCCACAGATCTTTGCTATCTCCTATAAGAAAGGTGATACGGTGCAAAATGTTGGCTTGCAGATTGAGGACGGTATATCTTGGGACTTGGGCTTAAGACACAACCTTAATGACTGGGAGATCCCTTCTATGGCCTCCCTTCTCCAGAGGCTAGATGGGGTGGTCTTGGATCAGGTTAAGGATGACATCGTGTGGTGGATTGACAGGTCGGATGGCCTTTTCTCTGTTCGCTCCTTTTACTCAATGCTAGATCATTCTTGGAGAATGGCCCATGTTCTCACCAGATCCCCCATCCCTAGAGACTTTCCAACTTCAAAGATCTTGGGTACGAAGGTGCCGTCGAAAGTGGCTTTCTTTCTTTGGACTACATCCCTAGAGAAGATCCTCATGGTAGACAATCTCATCAAAAGGAATATGATTATGGTAAACTACTGTGTGATGTGTAAGGAAGCAGGAGAGTCAGTCAACCATCTTTTGCTCCACTGCAGGATAGCTCAGGAAGTATGGGGGCTCTTCTTTCAAGCTTTCAACATTTGTTGGGTCGTCCCTGCTTCAGTTCTCTAGACTATAGGAAGTTGGTCTTCCTTCTGCTTCCCCCCCTGCGGCCGCAGGCTTTGGAGTCTCCTCCCCTTGCTATTTGGTGGGGCCTTTGGAAGGAGAGAAATAGTAGAGTTTTTGACGGCAAGGAGGCGTCACTCTTCGATCTAGTGCTTTCCATCAAGGCCCTATTGTTTTTGTGGTCCAAGATGTTTGAGGAATGTAAAGGGTTAGCTTTTGAGGATCTAGTCTTTAGATGGGATTCCATTGTGCATAGGGGTAGTTAGGTCGTTCTTTCCTAGGAGGTCTCCTCGACCTCCTCTTCTTGTTTGTTGCTCTTTTTTCCTTTCAACAATATTTTACCTTATCAAAAAAAAATATATCTGTCTCGGACAGCGCCTCGGTAAGCTGACGGAACTAGGTGTCTCAACGAAAATGAAACGAGACACTGTAAAAAGATAATACATCTCAATATGCAAAGATACAAATATATCTGCGTGCAATTTTAACATTTAATTAAGCTAGAAATATGTTGTCTTTTATGTGTGCTATAAAACGCATTAATAAATAATAAAGCTTTAAAACTTAATTAGGGTTCTGGTATGAAACAATACATACCCCAGTGTATCGTCTTGATACCTTACCGGAACGAGACGTCTCAATTGAGACAAAATGAGACTTTGAACCATGACAGCATGATCAGCAGGCTTCCATATTAACATAAGAAAGAGAAAAAAATTCCCAATCCTAAAGAGTGTTGAGATTATGGATTACCAGTCCTCCAAATCAATGCACTTTCAAATGCAACCTATTGAGTATTGATCCTCTCCTAGGTGGCTTTGTTCATGGGATGGTATTTCGAGATAAAATTATTATTGTGAATCATCTTACTAACATAAAGAAAAAGAAAAAAAAATTATAAAGTACAATTCTCTGAATGACATTGAAACAGAATGCCGATTCTTCCTTCAATGTGAGTTTGCTAGAGGACTTTGGGAAAGACTTCAGCTAGTATGGGTCACCTAAGCCAAATGACGGATATCAACAAAGGTTGGTCAGCAGGAGCTTGATGATTATGAGGCAAGATTTTAAAGAAGATCATACGATTCTCCTTTTGTTTTAGTGTTTGGAAAGAGAGGAACAACTGGTGTTCCAAAGAAAAGTGAAGCCCCTCAATTGCAGTTTTTGAAGGCAAAAGTAAGCTTCCATCTTGGGAAGCTTCAAAGGGGAAAGGATAGTGGGTGGACTTGCCTTGTGGGTGGCAAACCAAATTAGGAAGTAAGAAAAAGATATTAATAGTCTCTGTGGAAGAATCTGTTGCACAGGCATCCCAAGCTTTGCAGTTGTTCATTTGCAACCTCGGTATGGTCAAATTTGTGAAGTCTTTAGGGCCAAGACTAGCGGCAATCTAGAAGCTATACTCCATTCCCGTTATGACGGAAGGTCCTAAAAGTCCCGCAATTGAAGGAAAATAGGCTGGGTTTTCGAGGTTTAAAGGAATATAAAGGATTCAACAATAAGAAGTTGATTGAGATCTATGTGTTGAAGTTATTACAAATATATTAACTATCTGAAAATTTTACTTCAATATAATAGATAAAAAAAATCTATAATGAATTATTAGTTTGCAAAACATCTCAGCAACTCGAATTTGAATTGATGGTTAGTCTTTCCATTTTCTTGGTGAGGTTGTGAGTTCAACTCTCCCCATGTACTTCCCTCAAATTTTTTTCGTTACATCATGTTTGATTCTTTGATCACTAACTAGCATGCTTACTTGGAGGTAGTTATTCCCGCTTTAAAGTCAAATGATGTTTGTGACATTCTACGGTTTGAAACTTCAAAATTAAAATTGAATTAAGAAAGAGACATCAGCACAAAGTGTGTTCCCTGAATTAAATGTCCCTTGAATTCAAATTAGAAGGGGAATCCCAAACCATAAATGTATAAATCCAAAAAGGGTTTAAGACATTAAGGCCTCGTACTTCCAAGTTCCAAGTGATTAAAACTTGCAAATCCTTGTTTGCTCTCGAGGTTTATACCGGAAGGGGGCAATACTGTCTGAATCATCATCATTAACAGTGCCTTATTCCAACTATTTGGGGTCTACAACATGAATCATGTTCCACCATTCATTTCTATCTAGAGCCATATCTATTATCTATACTAAAGCTCGGCACTTTTGAGGTGGCGCTCTCCCCATCTTTTTTTCAAGGTTTTTTCCAAAATAACCCCCATCAATGTCCCACCATTTGTTTCTAAAAAAAAAAATCCCCTTACTTTAATACCGTTCATTCCTACAACTCTTCCTTTCCATAAATCCATTTCCTTATTTTAATACCCTCACTTTACTACAAAAAAATTCCCATTAATTTACTACCTTTCATTCTTACGACTCTCTCTTTCCATAAATTCAATTCCTTATTTTAATATCATTACTTTACTAACTTTCATTCCTAAACTTTCTCTTTCCATAAATCCATTTTCTTATTTTAATATAAATATAATTTCCATACATCCCTTATTATTTTCCTCAAAAAACAAAATGTTTTCTCGTTACTTTTAATTCTCTCAACGACTCTCCTCTCCTTGCATTGTTATTTCTTAAAATGTTTTAACTTTCTTTAAATGTATCACCTTTTCCTAAAACGACTCTTAGGTTTCCAAAACGATCGTGCTTTCAACTATTACAAAACGTGCAGAAACAAAATTTTTGTCCAAAAATTGAGACGCATAGATCAAACAGGTACGACCAAAAACTCCACCTTCCCTGTTTCAAAACTCTGTCTTCCCAAAATTTTCTATTCTTGAATTCATTACATGCTTTTACGTTTTCTACCCAGTCACAATCTTGCGCTTCACGTTTCAAGAAATTACAATCTATCTTTAAAACTCATGCTTGATCCTCAATTGTAGTTGAGTTGTCACGCCTACTAAAAACGTATTGATTTTTTTTAATTCCAATTAATTCTACTCTGTAAGCTGTGATAAATTCTTTTATGTTCTTATTACTCTAATCTTTTTTCACGTTTTTTTCCTCCATTAATCTTTCAGGAAGGTGTGATGGAACCTAGTTGGATCACTTGCGACATCTCCACATTGATTATAATACGTACCTTTTTACTAGGGTGGCCCAAGACATTGTTTAAATTCTAGATCTGACTCTTTGTATCCCAACACGACAACACTGCTCTTCCTCTACCAAAACGTCTCGAGTCTCCCCAACACGTAATTCATTTTCCAACGTCCCTCCATGTCCTTGTTTCCATTAAATAAGTATTTCCAAAACGTCTCCCCATGCTCCCTGTTAGGATCCTTAAGCTTAAGTCTTAAATAGGATCTTAACAATCCCCATGTCGTTTCCTTCTTCCCCTATATTAGGAAGACTAAAATATCTCATTCTTTCTCTCTATTTTGTTTGGAATGCTGCAAGACTTTCTTCTCTTCAAGGAGTTTAGGATTTGCATCTCATTGTTATCATATACGTATTTTATATGTATCGGGGGTAGTTCTGTAAATACCCCCTTGAGGGGTATATTTGTCTTTTGTATTTGGGACTTACATAAATGAGATTTATGGAGTCATTGTGACCTAAGCTCATAATAGACATCCCTTTTCTCTCTCTCTCTTCTCTACTCTATTCCCTCTTCTACAAACCTAACCCTAACCCTAATTCTTAGAATTCAACTTGGTATCAGAGCCATCCGCCGCCGAGGCTTGCCGGAGCATTCTTGAAGACAAACCAGGAGCAATTTGACGCCTGCTGACGTCATCTGACCGTACGGCTGACGTCATCAGCCATATGGACACGAAAATCGAGGTCGGTTGAAACTTCTCCACTTAGTAGAGATTTTTTTTTCTGTTTTTTTGGTTATTTTTGGAGAATTTTTTGGAGTCATTTGGGCTGTTTTTTGGGTGATATTCGTGAATTTTTTGAAAAAATCAGTTTGTAAACCAGCTCGATTTCCGACCCAAAAATGAACTTTTGCAGGGGGTTTGTTGCTTCGATCTAGTCCCCCCCAATCTGAGGAACATGTGGATACCTTCTTTTTTGGATTTCATCAAGTATTGAAACCTGTGGGAGGTTTTCTCTCCCCTCTAGTTACCGCCGGTGGCTTTTTTTCCTCTAATAGGACCTTCGGTTTGGTCCAATAGTCCCTCCAATCACCTCCAAACTTCTTCAGCAGTTTGTTAGCCATGGGAAGGTCCCTTGCATCTCCACGCTACATACCTTCCTCATTCGACCCCTTATTTCCCAAATTTGAGGTTAATTTGGGTGTTATTGATTCCATTCCTTTTTTGTTCTTCCTTCGTCACTTGGGAGACTTCTTGAGTCCTAAAATGCCTATTAGGACCTATTCAGATGTTTGTTTGCTCTTTATGTGGTGATTTAGCCTTATCCAGATCTCGATTTGATCTTTAATCTGGTACTTTGATAGTTTCTTTGGCCGTAATTCCTCATGGCAGATCCACCGCCTCCCGTGGTTCCTCCGCCTTCCTTGCCTTCTCCTTCAGGGTCAAATGTAAGCACTGATGTTCCCTCCACTGGTATTGGAGGCCCTATGGTGCGTCACTTGGCCTATGAGAACCCTAGCTTACAGATCACATCAGTAAAGCTAGACAGCAAGAATTATTTGCGTTGGGCTCAGGCAGCACGGTTGTTTATTGGAGGCCGCGGGAAGTTGGGTCACACTATGGGAGATACAGTTGAGCCTCCCGAGACCGATCCATCTTATCGACAGTGGCAAACAGATGATCTTACTGTCATGTCATGGCTCCTCAACTCTATGGAGCCTGATATCAGTGAGAGTTTCTTATGTATGCGCATAGCGCAAGAGGTCTGAGAGATCACTGAGAAGACTTACTCACAACAGCAGAACACAGGACAGGCATTTCAGCTGCGACAAACTATCTCCTACTTTCGGCAGGGGGAGAAGTCTCTCTCTCAGTACTACACTGCTCTTTGTACCTTGTGGCAGGAGCTTGATCATTACTACTCTTATCAGCCTCTCAAACCATCAGAGATTGCTCCCTTTCGTCGATATATAGAGAATGGCCGGATCTTTGATTTCCTTACTGGGCTCAATCCGTCTTATGAGCTTGCCCGTGTTCAGATTTTGAGTAGTAGGATGGATCTTCCCTCTCTCAGTGAGGTGTATGCCTATCTTCAGAGTGAGGAGAGTAGAGGATCTCTCTTCAGAGTGAACATCCCCTTCCAAAGCGATCAGCGCTAGCAGCTTCTCCTGCTTATCAGCTTCAGCAGTTACAACAGCCTTCAAGGGGACCATCTCATCAGACTACCTCAGCTCCATCTTATGCTCCTACTGGACCTTCTCCTGAGAGGTCTCTGACTAGAGAGGCCCAAGTGTAATTTTTGCGGCAAGTTAGGGCATGTGCGTGCCAAATGTTGGAAGCTACATGGGCGTCCTAGCCAGCCAGCCTCCTCCAGTGCTCACACAGTCAGTGTGGATTCTTCTGCTCCTTCCCCAGGACAGGCCCTGGCGAGCCCTCTTCCTTCAGCTCCTCCCAGTGGTTTTTCAGCCACAAAGTATGTAGGCCATTGACGTCTGCTTCAGCAACTTGATGGTCCATCTGCCACATCATCCACCTCCTTTGCACAGTCAGGTAACACTAGACTTGCTCATCATATGTCTCTCCCATCATCCAGCCCCACTTGGATCATTGATTCAGGGGCTTCGGAACACATGACGGGCTTGTCTTCTTTATTTTCTACTTATTCCATCTGTTCTAACCGTGATAAGGTGAAGACAGCTGATGGCACCTTATCTTGTGTCTGGGAAAGGGAATATCTTTCCCTCTCCCCAATTACTTCTTTCATCAGTTTTGCATGTTCCCAGATTTACTTTTAACCTACTTTCTGTTAGTACTTTGACTAAAACCCTAAACTGTAGTGTCACTTTTCTCTTACTTCTTGTGTCTTTCAGGACCTAGAGACGAGGAGGACAATTGGCACTGGACATGAAGCTCAGGGCCTCTACCTTCTGGATGGACGCCTTCTTGAGCCCACAACACTACAGTCGTCTGCTAGTAGTAGTAGTAGGATAGATGTTTTGAGCTGGCATGCCCGTCTGGGGTATGTCTCTTTTCAGTATTTGAAACTTTTATTTCCTAGTTTGTTTGTTTCTGTTTCTTTTTCGGCTTTACACTATGAGACTTGTGAGCTCTCCAAGCATTGTAGATCAAATTATCCCTCTAGAGGTAATAGAAGTTCTACTTGTTTTGACATTGTGCATTCTGATGTATGGGACCCTTCGCCCACTACTTCTATCTTTGGCTTCTGCTATTTTGTTTCTTTTGTTGATGATCATACTAGGTGTACATGGGTCTATCTCATGAAAACCAAAGATGAGGTTCATTCTATCTTTCAGGGTTTTCATAAGATGATCCAGACCTAGTATGGTGTCTCCATCAAGGTTCTTCATACTGACCAGGGTGGAGAATATATGTTTGGGGGTCTTCAACATTACCTCATTGACCATGTGATTTGTCACCAAAATTCCTGCAACTACACCCCTCAACAGAATGGTGTAGCTAAAAGGAAAATGCGGCACTTGACTAAGATAGCTTGGTCTCTCTTGATTGACTCTCAGGTCCCCAATCTTATTGGTCAGATGCTGTGTTGACGGCTACCTACTTGACTAACAGAATGCCATCTCGAGTGCACAATTTCCAGTCTCCTATTCAAGTCCTTGTTCCTGGCTCTCCTCTATTCACTATTCCTCCTCGCATCTGTGGGTGTGTATGCTATGTACATATCCTGGGTCCCCATCGCACCAAACTCGATCCTAAAGCACTCAAGTGCGTCTTTTTTGGTTACTCCTCTACCCACAAGGGATACAAGTGTTACCATCCGTCCTCTGGGAAGAAGTTTGTCTGCATGGATGTCACCTTCCAAGAGGAGCTGTCTTTTTTCTCCCCCACCTCTCTTCAGGGTGAAAGTCGTAATGAAGAGAGGTGGATTGTTCCTCTTCCTGCTATATCCCTATCCCCTCCTTTAGAGTTTGAGAGCTCTCCGCCTACTCATACTACTAGTGGGATTGATAGTGCTCCTGGAGCTCAGAAGGAGCTCAAAGTCTATAGCAGAAGGGAGAAAGCTACAGCTGATCCAGTACCAGTGATTCCTACCTTGGATCCAGGTAATCCTCCGCCTCTTTCTATGCCTGTCATTTCTCCTTCTACCGATGCTTCTGATCTTCCCATTGCTCTAAGAAAATGAGTCAGAAGCTACACTCAGCATCCTCTGAGCCACTTTGTCTCCTATGATGCCTTGGTCCCCTCCTATAAAGCCTTTATCACTTTCCTTTCCACTATTCCTATACCCTCTTCAGTGGCAGAAGGGCTGGCTCAACCAAGATAGAAAGCTGCTATGATAAAGGAAATGAAAGCTCTGGACAAGAATGGGACATGGGAGCTTGCTGACCTGCCAAGAGGCAAGAAACCTGTGGGTTGCAGATGGGCGTTCACAGTCAAACACAAGGCAGACGGGTCTGTTGAGAAGTACAAGGCGAGATTAGTAGCTAAGGGATACACCCAGACCTATGGGATTGACTATGTGGAGACCTTTGCACTGTCGCAAAGATGAACTCCATCAGGGTGTTGTTGTTAGTAGCAGCAAACCAAGAATGGCCTTTGCATCAGCTAGATGTGAAGAATGCTTTTCTTCATGGGGACCTACATGAAGAAGTCTACATGGTGCCTCCTCCTGGATTCACTCCACCAGGACATAGTAGCAAGGTGTGTAGATTGAAGAAAGCCCTCTATGGGCTTAAACAATCTCCAAGGGCATGGTTCGAGAGATTCACCCTATCCGTGACGAAGCTGGGTTACACTCAAAGTCAAGCCGATCACATCCTATTTGTGAAGCATCAAGGGAAGAACACCATTGTTCTCATTGTTTATGTTGATGACATCATTCTCACAGGGAATGATGCAGCAGAGGTAGCCAAACTGAAGCTTCAGTTAGCGAAGGAGTTTGAGACCAAAGATCTAGAACCTCTCTAATACTTCCTAGGCATCGAAGTTGCAAGATCCAGTCAGGGGATCTTCATCTCTCAGAGGAAGTATGTCTTAGACTTGTTACAAGACTCAAGCAAGTTCGGTACGAAACCAATGGAAACTCCTATAGAGCAGAATCACCAGCTAGCAGATGCCAGTGGTGAGCTACTATAGGATGTAGGGAGCTTCCAGAGGCTAGTTGGGCGATTGATCTATCTCTCCTTGACTCGACCCGACATTGCCTATGCAGTGAGTGTGATCGGTCAGTATATGCACTCACTCAGAGGTGTTCATTTAGAGGCAGCACATCGGATCTTGAGGTATCTCAAGTCAGCCCCTGGTAGAGGTCTTCTGTTTGAGAAAATGGCCATATGCGTATAGAGGCTTATACCGATGCAGATTGGGCAGGGGCCAAAGATGATCGGAGATCCACTTCTGGATATTGCACCTTTGTTGGGGGCAATCTGGTCACTTGGAGAAGCAAGAAGCAACCCGTTGTCGCCAGATCTAAGTACAGAGGCCGAATTCAGAGCAATGGCTCATGGCTTATGTGAGATGCTTTGGTTGAAAGTGTTGGTTGCTGAACGGTTTCCCGGTTTTAGGGTCTGTGAGGTTATATTGTGACAACAAGGCCTCCATCAGCATTGCTCACAATCCCGTTCAACATGATCGTGCCAAACACATTGAGGTGGACCGACACTTCATTAGAGAGAAGATTATCTCTAGGGCAGTGTGCACCCCATTTGTGAAGACTGATGAACAGGTTGCAGATGTTTTCACGAAGGGAGTTCCCAATTGGCAACTCCATAAGTGCTTGTGCAAGTTGGGCATGAGAGATATCTATGCACCAACTTGAGGAAGAGTGTTATCATATACGTATTTTATATGTATCGGGGGTAGTTCTGTAAATACCCCCTTGAGGGGTATATTTGTCTTTTGTATTTGGGACTTACATAAATAAGATTTATAGAGTCATTGTGACCTAAGCTCATAATAGACATTCCTTTTCTCTCTCTCTTCTCTACTCTATTCCCTCTTCTACAAACCTAACCCTAACCCTAATTCTTAGAATTCAACTCTCATCTCTATCCTTTCCCATGTATTTTATTTTTTTTCATTCTATTAAAGATTTACTTCAACTATTTTTCATAATATCTTTTTACCTCCCATATCTCCTTCTACGTTGGACGATGGGTCGAGATAAAAAAACTGGAACAAAAATTTTCTACAATAGACGGTTGGACTGGAGCAAAACTTTCTTCCACAACAGAAAGTCCAAGATAAAATAACGTAAGAGCAAAAAGACGCCTCTCCAACAAAAGGTCGGTCGCAGGGAGCAACTGGTTTTTGTTTCTACTTTTTATGTGCTTCTTAGTTTTTAATCGTTTCTAACAGTGGTTGGTTAGGACTAAGAGGACTTGCTGCTCTAGAGAAGATCATTGAAGGTAAATTATTGTATTATTTTTCCATTAACCACGCCTTTAGTTGTGTCTCAGCTTTTGCAACTCATTCTGCCTCCTGGCGCATTTTCGATTTTGAGGAATTTGTTGGATGCTCCTCCCCTTGATGAGGACCACTATTTTATTTTGTTTGTTGATCTTTTATCTTTTAAGTTTTGAGAATGAGTTAGTCACTTTATTCTTCTGGATTTTGTTCCGTTTAACGAAAAACATGCCCTTATGTATCGTCAAAAAAGTGATACAGAGATCCCAGCCATGCTACTTGGAAATGAGAACGCAGTAGATATCATACGACTTTCATTGATGTAAACTAATCAAATCTAGCGATTGGAAAATCACCAAACGTCAAATAATTTGCCTCTAGGTCCAGTTATTTTATTGAGAACTACCACAAAGCGTGCTTCCATCTCAAGAATATTGCTGATATATAGACCGTTTATGCAAAGGAAATGCAGTTCTATCTATCCAATACAACCACACTTTTTTCTATCAAACATTTGGTGTTAATTTTTAGTAATCAAACGGTCACGTTTACTGATGGATATATTCTATTTTCCTTCTTTGATGCTTCTGTTTAGTTATTTATTGATCGAAAACACCCTCGAAATTTAAGAACTGCGAATGGGATTTCTTGCATAATTGAAGGTATTTAGTCATTTGGAGAGGATTTTCTTTGTTGGTAAATTAAGTTGTGAGGATGTTTTTTTTTACAATAAAGTGAAAGCTACCCCTTGCATGATTCAAATGGGACAGCTGTGATGCCTGGTTTGCAGTTTCGATGGGTCCCACAGTAAATTGTTACGGTGGCTGTCAGTTCTTAAATATAGCTCTCAACTCTAGCTCTCTCCTAATCCAGTTGTAAAGGTCTATATGTTTCTTGGCTCCTTGCCGATGATGGACACGAAGAGTGGGCCTTCTTGAATCTGGGTCTGCAGGTTAAAGGTCTACACATTTCTTGGCTCCTTGCCGACGATGGACGCGAAAAGCAGGCCTTCTTGGATCTGGGTCTGCGTCATTCATGCATGGACTGTCGTAGTATGTTCTTTCAATTGTGATCTATATGCAAGACAGGAAGAGTAGAACTTTGTTTCCGGACATCTGCGGCAAAGCTGCTGACCGACCACAATATGACCCACATGGCATATTCTTATATTTCTGACCGTATTGATGTTGGGCCCAACACTATATTGGCATACATACCAAAAATTAGTTTGCTTAGTTATTTTTCAGCGTTGGATTGGAGTCAACCGTGGAATTTGAACATTAATGACCATTATATGGGATACAAAGATCCAAAGGTTTAAAATCACTAATCGGGCTGATTTTTTGTTTGTAGGTCTACCTAGGGATTGGCCAAACATCCATACTGTCTGCATTCTCTTAAGGGTGTTATGTGGCTCGTATTGTGGTCGATCAGCAAAGTTCTACTCCATATGCAATGATCAGAAGAAAAATAAATTGACAGACTTTGGGTTCTAGACCTATATATTTAATTGTTTATAATCATGTAATTTAAGTAAATCCGTCAGTCCATTCTTGCGACAAAAGAGGAGTTACAGCTTTTCAATCAATAGCAGAATCAGCGTGATGCATTGTCCTACATTGTGGTAGTTGATAGCATAGTTAGCAAATCGTGAATTGGCAAAAATTCCTCTATTGAAAAATGCCGATTTTAAAATAATTTGGATTTGAAAAAACAGAGACAAAAAAAAAGTAAAAAGACGTGAACATCAAAAAATCGGTAAGTCTTTTTTCGTCCAAAAGTACCTCTCAAAGAAACGTATGCACATACGCACATATATAATAGATCCAAAATTATATGATATTTCCCTCGAATCTAAATAATATATATAAGCAACACTTATAATTTTCAAAAATATTTATCATTTATCAAGGTCTCCAAATCTGTAGGAATTTGTTACACTTTTCTGATAATATTTTTTAATATATAAAAATTGGTGACATATAAATAAAGAATATTCTTTAGTTTTTAAAACAAGAATGAGTTTTATTCATGAGATGTTTTGAAAAATTTAAAATTACGGGATTGTGTTAGATTCGTTTTTTTTACGTTTTCCAAAAGATGTGTTTTTTTCTTCCAAAAAGTGGTTTTAAACGGAGATTTGCTAACTATGGTCATACTCATCCTTGCAGGGAATCGACTTTTATATTCTTTTCTTTTGTTCACAATAAACATATTTTTGTACTTTTCATTACTATTCTTCTACTAAAACATGTGTCTTCAACTATTAGACTAACACGTTGTCCAAAGACACCATTGTAAAAATGTAGAGAAGTACAAAGAAAATGAGAAGAACCTATCAAATGAGGGATAAGAAAACATATAGAATTTAGACTTCAAATCTAATTTAAATAAAAGAATTATGTGGCACAAGCAAAGATCAGCAGCATGCAAAGGCAAACCCAGTTGTTTTTCTGTGGTGGACAGGCAGGCAGACCTGATATTTATTCCAAGAGTAATATATGATGAGCCATAGGCTCTCACACGTAATACTTCATCCCCTCCATATTCTCTGGTGATGGACTTGCTCTCTCTCTGCAGATAGAAATTAAAAAGACGACATTATTCAGAGATTTGCTTAAATCAACTTGAGAACAATTACTAAATAAAAAAAAAGGTGCTTGATCAAGAGGATGGATGTATGAAAGTTGAAACATGTTCCTACTACAGTGAAATAAGCACGAAAAATAGAGGGGACAAATGCTTTATTGTGACCACAGAAGAGTGCACATGGATGGAAAATGAGAGAATAAACAAAAGCTTGTGCCTGTTAACAAATAACAACCAATAAGGCTTCCTACACTATGTTATAGTCAAGGTTTAAAATATCCTTCCATTTCATTATCTCAGTAAGCTGACGGAATGAGATGTCTTGACCGAGATGAAACAAGACAGAACGAAACATTGGAAAAAACAGTACATGTCTCGATAAGATTTAACCAGTTTCTAATGTTTAATTAGGCTACACATTTTAGCATTTATATGTGTTATAAAAGACACATATGCCATGAAAGTAAGCTTTTAAACAAGTTAGTACCTAAATTAGAATTTTGGAACGAGACGACACATTCCCCCTATGTATCTTCTCGGTACATTACCGGATCGAGACGTCTCGACTGAGACGAAACGAGATGGAATGAGATTTCGAACCATGGCAATAGTGCATATTCAATCATAAAAAGGTAAAAAATATCAAATGATACAAAACAATCAAAGGTTGTAAACAAGTAAAAAAATAATGAAATGATACAAAACAAGCAAAGGTACCTCAGAAACAAAAAGCATTCTAAAATTGAGTTGTAGACTTATAGTACATTCCAAAAAACATAAAAAGTTTCAAACAAACATATGGCAGTAGAAATAAACAAAAAATGATAATATGTATGTAATGATAAAATGATAATATAGAAGTGGTGGATATGTACACGATGATAAGAATCATTCATGTGAATAATGACGTGTTTGACTACTTAATTCAAAAATATATGTGGAACCTTTCCTTTAGAGATCTTCTAATGCATCATCATTCGTGCACATAGAGGAACATTTCAACAATATGATATCCAACATTCAAATAAGAAGTGAACTTAGGAGTGGCTATAGTGAAGCACTTGTGTCCAACGCTTAACCAATTGGCTAGTTCTAGTTAAATGGATTGCCGTTTTGTCACTCGTTTTAGTGATGAAGCGAAGAATCAAAGAAAGCAAACTGTGTATGATTGTGGATTTGCATCACCAATTACCACCAAAGAGAGAAAATTGGAATATGGCAAAACAGACTCGAGGACGAGTTATTCTCCAACCGAAGGAGAATGATATAGTCAACTCTCATGGGGCATCTTTTTATTCAAATATCCGATTAAGAAGCTGTTAGATGTGTCAGAAAGCTTTTTGTAAGATTTACAACATTTATCTCACAACTTTTGTCAAGATTTTATTGTTTTAGCCTTCAAAAATGAGTTATGGCCCTTATGGGTACTTTTGTTATTTCGAAGTTAGACTTAAGTTATTTTAGATTAATGGTTCAGACTAGTTTCTTAGTCTTTTAAGTATCTAGGGTTTTATTTTCTTATAGTCATTAAGTGAAGATTGTAAATAAGACTTTTGACCATTGAATAAAATTTGTCTTTAGACTTTTATTCCTTTGTGAACTCTTGCAATTGCTTGGATTATCACCCGACATTGGCCACAAGAGATTTTAGGGATTTTTTTCTCTAAAAAAACCTTGGAAGTTCGTTGAGTTGAACTTCGCCTGCATTAGACAGCCTTCTTGTCTCGATGGGACAATTTCGAGACCGAGTTCTCAACTTTCCAAACTCAAGATTGAGACCTAAAACCATGATCTCTGTGCAGGGAGGGGGAAGGAACCATGTTTGTTTTCAGACATTTTAATTTATTTCCAAAAGGCACCATTTTGTATCCACATTAAGATTAGCTGATTAGGATCCAAAAGAAGTTAATATGTTGCATATTTAGTTTATCAAATCAAAATAAATTGACAAAGAAACACATTCTTAACAAAACCAAGAGACCCATTTTTTTTACAAGTATATTGTACTGAAGAGCCAAAGGCAAACAAGCTACAAATAACAAACAGCAACGCCTAAGAGGTCGAGGAGACCTCCCAAGGCAAGCAAGGACAACCCAAACAAAAATCCTGCAAAGCAACTAGCCCCTATCTCTAGTGGAAACAAGCTCCAAACAAAAAAACAAAATCTTCAAAAAAGAGACCTCTACAATCTTTAAAAACTTTAGACCAAAAGTACAGTAAACCCTTGATGTTCAGAATACCAAGAGATCCAGAGCACCAGATCCACTTAAATGCCCTACTGTAAACAAGCCCTTATTGTCATATATATTCTTCGGCTTAATATCATGTTACAGGCCTTTTGGATTTCCAAATGTGATTTTCTAGGGGCACCCCCCATTCATGACTCACCTTCTCTTAGATTCTGAACTATGCAACAATAACACAACACTCTTAGGGCTTGTCACTGCATTGATATGTATTGACATGGATATGCATGCTGACACATCCCGACAAACATCCTAACACTTTAGGCAATGTCACCTTTTATTTAAATGATTTTTTTATAAATGATTTATAAAAGAGGGCTGGTGTGTACCATCCTCAATACACTATTAAGTTGTTGAACACAATTATAGTTATTTGATAACCATCCCTCTTTTTAACCAAGTATTTGCTAGATGTTCAATTATAATTGGGACCAGACTCAATTGGTCACCTTCTCTAGCGACTCTAGTCCACTAGGCTGAGGTTTTTACCATGTCAAAAGTCTAACATAGAAATTGATCTAATTAATCAAGGAATAAATTTTAAACTGAATGAGCATATAGTACAAAGACATGATTTGAACAAGTGGGATGAATAAACTACATAATGATGACATTTAGTTCCAGCTAACAAGCTAAATTGTTCTAACCGACCAATCAAAAGAATGTAAATTCTAGTGTGTTTACTTCCAATGTAGAGGTTAATAGATCGTAGAATTACACAAACACTTAAAAGAACAACCAAATAATGTGGTAAAAGAAAAATAATAAGACTCAAAGTGAGAAAGTCCAAAAGAGTGGAGGCATTTTTATTGACGGTGATTATGGATAAGATTTTGACCATAGATTACTTAAATCATCGGAAGATGGCTATCATTAACAGGTGTTCTATGAAAGGAGGACATGGAGAATGTTAATCACTTAATTATTCACTGCAAGGCAGCCAGGGTAGTTTGGAGCTCCTTCCTTTCTGCTTTTAACTTTCACATGATTTTCCCGAGCGATATCTTGGATGTTTTTGTTTCCTGGCCTCAGAGAGAATTTGGTATAAGGGGAAATATCTTATGCAAGATTCTTCTTTATCCACTATGTTGGGGCATTTGGAAGGAACAAAATCATCGTATTTTTTAATATTTGAGCAAGGATATACCATCATTGTTCAGGGAGATCGGCAAACTTCTTATCCATTGGGCATTTATTTTATAGTTTAAAGGACTTTGTAGTGAATTGGATGTTTTAATTACAGGGTGTAGTCGGGTGTAGTTTTTCTTGTGTCCTTTTGTTATGGGATGCTCCTTCTAATTTTTGTATTTGCTTTGCTTTTAATAAAATTTCTTTTGTCATTGATCAAAAAATATTTAAGCATTCTCTTAGGCTAGACATATAGAACCCAATGCTACATTTTCTTTAAGCATTAGAAAACCAAAATATTACTATCATTATTATAATTACTGTTGGAAAAGTAGGGTTTGAAGAAGAGAGAGAATTGGGGAGAAAGAGAATTGTATAGAGCAAAAATCATGTCTTTCTCCATATGTCCCCCAATATATATAACATAAAACAATAAGGAAATTTTACCAAAATACCCTTAAAATCGTAAGGACATTGTACAGTGGCTACGAACCCCCAGTGGCCTTCGGCCCGGTACATTTATTAGATTAACAATTATTATATTACTATTATCCCCTATTTCTCTCTCTGTCTTTTTAGTAGATGTATTGTCTTTGTGACAACCATAGACATAGATCTTACGATTTGAGTGCCTTCTCTATTTGCTAAACTTTTTTAATCTGAAATCAAACTTCCAAATCTACCGCTCCATAAAACATTATCAAGAGTTTGATTAGGTCATCCAAATAGTTGTCTAAAGTCAATATGTTGGGTTATGCACAATCCAAATCCATCAATACAAGTAGATTTCCATACCTTTCACTATGTAAACTTTTATGAATATCCAAATTGATGCAATCGTCCAAATAGGGTTAGGTGGTTAAAAGAAGGGCACAATAATGCCAAATATTTCCACAGGATCGTGAATGCAAGTAAAAGAGGCAACAACATTTCCATCCTTACGGTTAATGGGAGACTCAATCAAGAAGATAGTGTCTAGAGAGGAAGTACTGAAAATCTACTTTAATGTATACAAGGAGCTCTCCACTTTTAGATCTTTCTTGATGGGTTGAATTTTAACCACATTAGTTTAGCTCAGTGTGATTGGCTGGGAAAACCCTCCGAGGGGGAGATTCTTAAGGCGTTGGCCGGATTGGGCAGTGAACGGGGACCAAGTCTAGATGGTTTTACCCTAGCTTTCTGTAAGAGGTGTTGGGGCATTATTGGTGAAGAGTTCATGAGGGTTGCGTTGGAATTTTATGATGATGCTCTCTTGGACAACTTCATGAACACTACCTTTTTCACTCTTATCCCTAAGAAAGAGGGCAAGGAACCCTTAAAGATTTCAGACCAATCAGTTTAATGGGGAACATGTATAAAATCATCTCCAACACTCTCACTTCTATAATTTAAGAGATGCTAGGTAGAGATCTTTCTCCTTTACAAGGAGCATTTGTTAAAGGGAGGCCGATCCTTGATGGAGTTCTTACTGCTAATAAAAGCATTGATTTCAGGGTAAAGTGGATATGGAAAAGGCTCTTGACTATGTTGACTGGAGTTTCTTGGACTATATCTGAGGAGGATGGGTTTTGGTCAGACATGGAGAAGAAGGGTGAGAGTAAGTATCTTCGTGTTCCTTTTCTATCATGGTTAAAGGCAATCTTGCAAGTTTCTTTCAGAATTCCACAGGTCTTGGACAAGGAGATCCTGTCTCCCTTTCTTTTTATTGTGGTCATTGAAGCGCTTGGCAGATTAGCTTCTAAGGCTAAAAGGGGGGGTGTTCTAGGGGGTTTGTCTCGGGAGTTAGTGGTCCATTTGTCTCTCACATTCAGGCAGATGACACAATCTTCTTCTCCAGAGCTTCACACAATCGTCATAAATACTTGAGATGTCTTCTTAGGTGTTTCGATGCGGTGTCCAGACTTCATATAGACCCTACCAAAAGTGAGGTTTTTGGTGTGGGAGATGTGTTCAATTTGCAAAGGCTAGCAAATAACCTAGGTTGTAAGGTAGGCAAGCTTCCTTCTTCATACTTATGTCACTCGTGGGGAGCCTTCTATAGATCCAACAAAGCTTTGTGGGATCCTGTCATTTTTTTTATAAGTATAAGATTATACTGATAAGGCAAAAACCAAGCCAAAAACAAGGGTAACAACTCTAGAGGTCGAGGTGACCTACTAAAGACTGAGACCAAGCGAAAAGAAATGAGTGCAAAGACAAGGAAAGCAAAACAAAAACATCATTCATCCCTAGAGCACAATTGGTCCCATCTAAAAATGAAATCTTCAAAGAATAGCCCTCTACACTCCATGAACACCTTCAACAACAAAACACCATCCCCTTAATAATCTTCCCTCTAGAGGAAAATGCATGGATGATCGAATGCATGTCTTGACACTTTCCTTTGAAGATTTTCTGATTTCTCTCCCTCCAAAGACCCCAAGTAATCGTAAAAGGTATCATCCGCCAAATAATCTTCCCTCTGGAGGAAAATGCATGAGATTGACAACTGAATAGGGGATCCATAAAGGAGCCCAGCATCACCCAACTCAGGAGATCCTATCATAGAAAGATTCAAGAGATGGTAGGATTCTTAGAAGAAGGGATGTTTATTGAAAGGAAGCAAAGTCATTCTCATCAAAAACACCCAATCAACTGAATCAACTATGCCTATCCATTTTATGACTTCCTCCTCCATTCCTTACATCACTGACAAGTTGAAAAAGATTATTAAAGATTTTCTTTTGGAGTGGGATGGATGAAGCTTTCAAGTATCATCTTATTGAGTGGGCATCGGTTTGTAAGCCCAAAACTAGGGGTGGTCTCAACTTCAAGCATTTCAAGGACTTCAACAAGGCCCTAGTGGGGAAGTGGCTTTGGAGGTTCGGAGGGGTCAACTATTTATAGAGGAAGATCATCGATAATAAGTACGAAAGCATGAACTTAGGGTAGGATAGCAGCAAGGCACTACTTATGGTGCAAATGTATGGAAAGGTTTTACAAAGGTGTTTGAAGACTTCTCCAAAGGAAACAAGTTTAAGATTTGTTCAGGTGAGAGGGTTTTGATTTTGGGTAGATATTTGGTATGGGGAGTCTTTTTCTTCGCAACGCTTTCCCAGACATATTCTCCTTGTCCGATGTCCAAGGTGTTATCATTAAGAATTGTTACTCAAGGACTATCGACTACTCTTCTTGGAACCTAGGATTGAGAAGGCTCATCAATGATTGTGAGATTGAGGATGTGGCCAGATTGCTAAAGAGGATTTAGATCCTCAGCTTTCAGATAGGAGGATCTAGAAATGAGAGTCTATGGACGTATTCTCCATGACGTCGTTCTTCTCAGTGATTTCATCTACAGAGTCTTCTTCTTTTCCAGCCTCCAATATTTGGTACCATGTGGTCCCCACAAAGGTGACATTCTTCGTTTAGCCTGTTGTGCATAACAAATCTTGACAGTGGATCATTTGATTAGTAGTAATAGGATCATGCCCAGCATGTGCTTCCTATGTAGAGCTTGTGGTGAGTAGGTGGACTACATAATGCTTCATTGCCAGTATGCCGGAGTGGAGCCATTTCTTTCAACTTTTTGGTCTCTTAGATTTGCTCTAAGGGTGTAATGGAGCTCGCGATTGCCTTTCCTACAAGAGGTCGTATTCTTTAACGGATGCTTCTGTTGGCTATATGATGGACCATTTGAAGAAGAGGAATAATCGCATTTTTTAGGACAAGATTGGGGATAACTCATACTACGGTCTTGAAGATTAAAGCCCTTTTATTTTTTTGGTCTTCTACCCTCAAGTAGTTCATAAGGTTTCAATTGGAAGATTTTGTATTTAAATTGTTGGAATCGTTTTTGAGTTCCAACTAATCTAGTCGGTCTCTTGTTTCTTGGGCGAGATCCTCTTATCGCATTTTCCTTTGTGCGGAACGGTTCTCCCCTTTTCTTAATAAATTCATACATTTCAAAAAAAAAAAAAAACCAATCATTAGACGTAGACTAAGATATCTACGCTGAATTTTTATCAAAATCTAGTTTGATTTGGTAATCCAAGTAAAGTTTCTAAAGTCAATATATTTTTGTTGCACCATCCAAATAAAGGAATAAATAAAAAACTGTTTTTGCACTATTATTTTTATTTCTTTAATTTTATGAAATAGATAAATAAATTATCGCCTAGGCTTTTCCCCACCTAAGGGACCCCTAACACCTAGTCATCACCTTACGCTTTTGACTACACTAAAGAAAAGACTAATAAGTCTAATATAAAGAAAAGGCAGTGACTGAGTTCTATAAACAACAGTGATGTATAGTGGCAATGACAGAAAATGTAGGGCTCCAGGAGCCATCACTTGTTCAGTTCACCATGGACATCATCCATGCTAAACACAACCCAAATGATGATGGCATCCATTTGATCTATCACATTACGTCATGCCAATTGGAAAACCTGACAGACAGTCCAGAATAACAGAGAGGATTGTTAAGATCATCTAATCAGGATGAAATTTGGCAGAAGAGATCCCTATGTCGGACACATCAAATGATGGTTCCCATCCCCCTTGATGTATATCATAGATTGACAATAAAGTCTATTAGACTCAAAGTATAAAATCCCATTAAGAAATATATCACTGATCATTTATCTTGTAACCAACCTTTTTTGTATCTGCATCAGATTCATCCCTGTGGCACTGAAGAAGAACATCTCCTGCGGCCTGACAGATTTGACCATTTTTACTTAGCTCTCTATGGACTTCAAGCAGACGAGTGTATCTATTGCAGGATATAGCTCTAAGCAGTAACTTCTCAACATCAATGTAACTTTGATCAAGTGAGAATGCAGCCTCCTTGCCGGTTAACGGATCTATGACAAATGTATTATGGCGACACTTAATCTGCAGATCTTGTCCGAATTCAATATGGATAAATGGGCTTGACCCTGGATCAGACACTCCAGTAATTTTGTCATAATCTAACCAGTATATAATTTTCATACCAGGAGTTTTTCTACCAGCTGAATCAGCTTTCCCATCTTGAGCAATCTGTATTGAACCAGTATTCCCTCCTTGTCCCACACGAACATTATATATACGCTCAAATCGAATTACATCTTTCCATCTGCCTTGACAAAGAGCTTGTACTTGCCTTGTAAGAGTGTCCATAACCAATGCAACACAAAGCCCATGGAGCGTTGAGTACAGAATCATAAATGAATTTTTCGCTGCAGCCATTCTGCGTTCCAGATCATCTCCAAGGGCATGTCTTCGCGATTCTTCAAGCTTCACAAACCCACTTCTCTCACCCACCAGAAACTCCAAATGTAGTATTCTCCACAACGATAGATGTCCCCGATAACCAAGCGTCAGGAGAACCTTAAATTCCCTATCCACACGAAGAAGTGCAGTACCATCAGAAACTTTGACTTCAGAAATTTCTTTGGGGAGTGCAACCTCAAGCAATTTAGATCGCAAAAGTGTGTCCAACTTCCTCAACGCTGGCTTTTGCTGATCCTCCGTTAGTGTGCCTTGAATTCCCATGTCTTCTATACATTTGGGTAAGCACTGACAAGTTCCTGTGAGAACTTCAATTGCAGATGGGACATCATAAATAGGCGCATGAGCTTGCTGCAGTCCCTCATGCATGAAAAACAGGGAATCTGCAGCTTGGGTGAAGCATGTATCATGGCTTGACAGAGTAGATGCAAGTTGCTGACAGTAATGAACCAATGGGGCCTGCAAAAATCAGAACCCAGGGATGTAGTGCAGCTCTAGATTGTACAGGAGAAGCAGACATCTATAAGTTTGGAGACAGCATAATACTTTAATAAGCCTTCCTGGAGATGGCACCACAAGATTTAAAGTAAACCATTCAATGGGGTATTTCCATCTCCAGCAAACGCATGGATAATACAGTCTCTCAAATTCATGCTATGGTATTATGAAATAAACTGAATAACATTCAATTCTAAATGGTCCAACCAATCTGATTGTATGATTGGTCAACAAATCTCAAACAATCTAATCTAAATTGTATCTGACATATCATATTAACTCATCATATACTCCTCCAATTAGGGGTCAATAAATTAAGTTGCACTCAAGTTGTAACCAACACCAGGTCAGTCAAGTCAAGTTATTGGATTGACTTCATCAATTACCACCTATCAAGGTGACAACAGATCAAGGTACCTAGTTGATCTGACTCAATGCCACCAGTTACCAGGAATGCAATAGGGGTTTTTTACGTGTTGGCAACTCGACACGACACTCGATGGCACAACATGATGTTAAATGTCTTATTTTTTGCTTCTTTATTATATTTGTGGGGTACAAAGGTCATTGTTGGTATTTTTCCTACTTTTATTAATTTATATCACAACATGGGAAATTGTGCAACATAACACACATGATTCCCCCTTCCCCAATTTTCATTCTCTTCTTCTTTCCTTCTTGCTCTCTTTCTCCTCTCAATCTACACTTTTTCTCATTGATTGAAACCTAGGTATGTGATAACATGGTATCAGAGCAGGTACCTAGTGTGATGTGTTTCAAACCCTAGAGTTACCACAGGTTGTAAGTGGATGTCGCAAGGCGGAGATATGTTCCTAGAGAAAACCACATGATTTGGTCTTACTCCTAGGGCAAATCGCAAGGTTTGTTTTTGGTGTTAGATTTATTCCCCCTTCGTAAAGCTCACGGAGTGTTGTTCATGGAGTACTATTCATTGCATTGTTCATGGTTACTGTTTACTGTTATTGTTCAGAGTATTGTTCATGGGGCATGCCGCAAGTTCTTTTTAACTTCTAGTACCATCGTAAGGTAGATTTGTGATTGTCGTATGTGTGTATTGTTCAGTTGCACGTAATCTTTTACCTATAAAAGTACAAACTATAGGTTTTAATATGCCCACTGAAAGCTCAATTGGTGATTCTTTTCCAACCTCTAGAGTGATAAATGGTATGTCGAACAAGGGTAGCCATGGTAACCATCATCCACGGTTGCAAGTTACTATAGTTAAATTGGCTGATTCTAATTATCTGGAATGGGCGCAGTCTATATGTATGTTGGTGGACGTGGAAAGTTGAGTTATATTGATAGCAAGGTGAGAGCACCGGCTCTAGATGATCCCACATATAACAATTAGGAGGCTAAAAATCTGACAGTAATGTCATGGCTATTGCATTCTATACAACCCCATATTAGTAAGGGATTTTGTTCTTGACTTCAGCCAAAGAGATCTGGGATTCAATTGAAAAGACATATTCTCAAGTTAGGAATTTTGCCAAGTTCTATCTGTTGCAACAAAAAATAGCCCATCTTCGTCAAGGGAAGATGACTTTGAGAGCCTATTATGCTACTCTAAGATAGTATTGAACACTAAACGTCATGTGTTAAAACACTAGAACATAATGGTGTGCTGGAAAGAAAACACATGTTGGGTGTTCTTAGTGGGCTACGTTCCACTACCCCACATGGGGTTTCTTCTCTACTGCTTATGGGTTAAGTGATGGGCCCACCCACTTAACCCACAATCTCTTTATTTCATGTTAGTGGGTTAAGTGGTGGGCCCCCCACTTGACCCACATGATTTCTCCTTTGCTTGTAAAAAGGGTTTCCCCTACTTATAAATATTACTTATGAGAAATTGAATATTCACTTCAATCTCCCCATTCTCTCTCAAACCTTAATCTCTTCTTCTCTCCCTAACCACCATTATCTCTCTCTCAATCTTTAGCATATTGGTAACAACCTCAAACAATAACATGGTATCAGAGCATGGTTACTCTAGGGCCTAAATCACTTCCCCTAGACTCTCCACGAAGATCTTATATGTGGGCATCCGAAGTCCAGGCAAGTTTTGAGCAAATCGCAGAGGGTCTTCTTGTGAAGTTCTTGGGTTTTTTCTGAAGCAAAGGAACCAGAGAGCTATCATTCCTGGTGTATTGTCTGCTATCAGTCGTCAGAGATCCACTCTATCCCCGTTCTTCAAGATTTTTTATTAGTTTTTTCGGAGAACACGTATATCGAGTTTTTTTTATTTTCCTCGAGATTTGTGTCATTTTTGGGCTCTCTACCCAAACCGCCCCTCTCATAGGGCCAGTAAGGTGCGACAGAAACTTATTTCAGAATTTTTGGATCATCGGATCTCCGGTTCCAAAAATCAGATCCCAAACTCAGATTTTAGGTTTTTTATTTTCTTGAGATTCGTATATTGCTTGGGCTCTTTACCCTAACCGCACCTCCCTGTGGATTATCTGGGATCTACAGAGTCTTGTTTGAGAATTTTCTGATCGTCGGATCTCCTGTTCGAAAAATCGAATCCCCGGCTCAGATTTTGGTTTTTTTCTACCTCGCGATTCGCGAGTTGTTTGGTCTTTCTACCCTAACCGCACCACCCTGTGGATTATCTGAGATCTACAGAGCTTGGTTTGGGATTTTTCTGACTATCGGATCTCCAGTTTGAAAAATCACCCGGGGTTTTGGCCCGGATCCGATTTTTGCCTATTTTGGGTTTTCTTCTTTTTTAGAAACCAAGGTTCCCAGGGCACTTCTACTAGCCCCACCTCCCAAAGTGCTCCTAGGAACCCCCCGAACCTTGGTTTAGGTTCTGCAGACCTTCTGTTTGTCAGTTGGTTATTTCCAGGCCTTTTCATCAGAGGTTTCATCAGTTGAGGATAGCACTCCGTCTCATGGTTCTCATGGAGACCACAATCCCCAATTATGCATCACTACGGTCAAGTTTGATGGGACCAACTATCTTGAGTGGAAGACATCGGCACTCATGTACATCGGGGGACGTGGCTACATTAAGTACCTCACAGGAAAGACCATCCAGCTTGCCGCCACAGACAAATCCCACCGGAAATGGGTTATGGAGAACCTTACGATGATGTCTTGGCTTCTCCATTCGATGCAACCCCAGATCAGCAGGGAGTTCATGGTCCTTCCAACAGCGAAGGAAATCTGGGATTCTGTTACCGAAACCTATTCCCAGGCTGGCAACTTTGCGAAGCTCTATGAGTTAAAGCAAGAAATTGCTTGTCTCCGACAGGGGGAGCTCAAGCTTGGTACCTATTATGCTTCTTTCCGAAGCAAATGAGAAGAGATAGATCATTATCAGGACTACACCCCGGTTTGTGCTGCGGATGTGAAGTCTTTCCGTGCTATGGTTGAGCAGTCCTGGATATTCCAATTCCTTTCTGACATTCATCCTAGCTTTGAGGCTGCCTGTGTTCAGATACTTGGCAGATCCCGTCCCCCTACTTCATTGGCACAGGTCTATGCCTACATTCAGGGGGAGGATAGTCATCGCACTGCCATGCAGCTACGCAGTGGTAGTGACACTCACGATCGATCTGCCCTTGCCTCTGTGTCTCAGAAGGGTCAGAAATCCTTTCAGAAGAAGACCGATGATGACAGACGACGTCCCAAGTGTGATCACTGCAGCCGTCTAAGCCATGTGAAGGACACTTGTTGGCAGCTACGTGGACACCCACCGGGTCTGGGCCCAAATCCACGTCAGCGATCTTCAGCGAGATAGGAACCTCCTTCAGCACTTTCTGTGGCTCAGGACACTGCACCCTCAGCACCTCCTACCACTGGGGATATGAACTCTTTTTCTCCCAGTGATCTTGAACGATTTCGTCGTATGATGGCCCAACTCAATGGGCAAGCCTCCACTTCTACCTCCACCTATGCCCAGGCAGGTACTGGATCTGCGTTATCTGTATCCACTGTTCCTTCTAGTCCCTCCTGAATCATCGATTCAGGGGCCTCAGATCATATGACTGGTATGTCTTCAATTTTCTCCAGTTATTCTATTTGTTCTGGTCTTGACAAGGTTAGGATAGCTGATGGCACCCTTTCTTCTCTTTCCGGGAAGGACAATGTTCATGTCTCTTCAGCACTAACCTTGTCCACAGTACTGCATGTTCCTCAGTTTACTTTACAGCTAATCTTTTATTTGTCAGTAGCCTTACCAAGAATCTTAATTGCAGTGTAACATTTTTCTTCTCACTTGTGTGTTTCAGGATCTGGAGTCGAGGCGGACGATTGGCAGTGGACGTGAGGGCTTGTACCTACTGGATCGGTCAGTTTCTTCTTCAGCACATCAATCCAGCATCAGTAGCAGTAGTCGAGTCAATAAAGACCAGTTATTGCTTTGGCATAACCGGCTTGGTCATGTACCCGTGTCAATTTTAACGTGTGTCTTCCCGCTTTCTCTTCTCTTTGCGATGTTCCGTTCCACTGTGAAACTTGTGAACTCGCAAAGCATTGTCGCACTGTTTTTCCTCTTAATGAAAATAAAAGTTCTATCCTTTCAATATTGTGCATTCTGATGTATGGCGTCCTGCCCCGATGATGTCTTTATTTAGATTCCGATATTTTATTACATTTGTTGATGATTTCAGTGGCTCTACCTGGGTATATCTTATGAAGTCGAAAGATGACGTTTCTTCCATTTTTCAGACCTTCCACAAGATGGTCACCACTCAGTTCATTACCCCACTCAAAATTCTCCGATCTGATAATGGGGATGAGTACCTAGACGGGAGCCTTAGAGATTACTTTGCCTCTCATGGCATTGTAATCTTCTTGTCCATCGACTCCCCAACAAAATGGGAAAGCTGAAAGAAAAAATCGTCACCTTCTCGAGGTTGAGCGTGCCCTTCGTCTTGGGATGCAGGTTCCAAAATCTTTTTGGTTTGAATCTATCCTTCTGGCTGCGTATCTCATCAATCGCATGCCCTCTCGCATTCTTGGCTTTCAGACCCCTTTGTCTGTCCTGCTTCATGATAGTCCAACCTTCATTGTTCCTCCCAAAGTCTTTGGGTGTGTTTGCTATGTGCATGTTCATCGTCACTCTCGTGACAAACTTGATGCACGGGCCTTGAGATGTATTTTCCTGGGTACCCTTCCACTCAGAAGGGATACAAATTCTATCATCCGGGTTCGCGTCGACGTTTCACATCTCTGGACGTCACCTTTGCTAAGCACATTCCGTTCTTTGGCAGTAGGGTCTCTCTTCAGGGGGGAGTGTGAAATTGTGGACGAGGGCCCTGTCCCCATGCCGGTTCTTATACCCATCTCCACTCCTGTGCCTATGGTCGAATCTGTATCTACTATTGACAAGGACACTTCTACTACTACAGCGGCGGATATGCGAGTTTATGCCAAATCCAGGAAGAAAGGACAAGTCACTGATTCTGTGTCTACCAATCTACCCTCGGATCCAGATCCAGGTATTGTTTCTACCCCTGCTTTAGTTCATGAGTCCTCAAAGACTCCTACCCTAGAAAATGATCTACCCATTGCACTTCGTAAGGGTGTGCGCACTTGCACCGAGCACCCTATCTCTCACTTCGTTTTTTACCAGTCATTGTCTCCATCTTATCAGACATTTGTTAGCATTGTTTCGTCTATTTCCTTACCATCTACCATTGCAGATGCACTTAGTCACCCAAAGTAGAAAGGGGATATGAGAAACGAAATGCAAGCTCTTGAAAAAAACAAGACATGGGATCTTGTTTCTTTACCCAGGGAGAAGAAACCAGTGGGGTGCAAGTGGGTCTTCACCGTGAAGCACAAGGCATATGGTTCCATTGATAGGTACAAAGCTCGGCTAGTTGCCAAGGGATTCACCCAGACCTATGGGATAGATTACCAGGAGACATTTGCACCTGTAGCCAAGATGAACTCAATCAGGGTTCTACTGTCCTTGGCTGCAAACAGGTCATAGACTTTACATCAGCTGGATGTAAAGAACGCTTTTCTACATGGGGACCTAACAGAGAAAGTTTACATGAAAGTGCCACCAGGGTTGAAGCTTGCTGGAAGTAAAGACAGGGTGTCCAGACTGAAGAAAGCTTTATATGGGTTGAAGCAATCTCCTCGAGCTTGGTTTGAATGGTTCAGCAGTGCAATGAGAAAGGTAGGCTACACACAGAGTCAGGCAGATCACACTCTGTTTGTGAAGCATCTACAGACCAATACTACTGCTTTGATTGTATATGTGGATGACATAGTCATTACGAGGAGTGACCCGACAGAGATCACAAGGCTCAAGGCCTTCTTGTCGTCTGAGTTTGAGACGAAAGATCTAGGACCATTGAGCATAGTTTAAAGTTTCGGCCGAAACCGAAATGCTTCGCCCGAAACGTTTCGGTTTCGGTACATGCCGATACAAGATACGGGTTCGTATCGGAAAACTCAAAGTTTCGGCTCAGTTTCGGTAGTTTCGGACCGAAACCACCAAAACCACCGAAACTACCGAAACTGTGAACGAAACTACCGAAACTCTTTCATTTGGTTTCACCAAGTTTCGGACCGAAACCACCGAAACTTCCGAAACTACCACCGAAACTTCCGAAACTACTACCGAAACTATGACCGAAACTACCAAAACTCTTTCATTATGGTTTCACCAAGTTTCGGACCGAAACCACCGAAACTACCGAAACGTTTCGGTTTCGCCCGCGACCAAAACCGAAACGAAACCAACGACTTTGAACCATGCCATTGAGATACTTTCTAAGGATTGAGGTTGCCGGGTCATCGAGAGGCATCTTCATTTCATAGAAAAAGTATGTCCTAGACTTACTGAGCGAGACTGGGTATTTGGGTTCGCGACCAGCAGATACTCCTATTGATCAGAACCATCAGCTAAATTTTGTGGACAGTACACTTCTAGGTGATCCTGCCTTATTTCAGCGATTGGTTGGCAGATTGATATATCTTGCCCATACACGACCTGACATTGCTTATGCAGTAAGCGTCATTAGCCGATTCATGCATTCACCTCGATCACCACATCTTGAGGCTGCATACAGAGTTCTTCGGTATCTCAAGGGGTCACCAAGTCGAGGCATATTGTTTGGAGTTCATGGCCACCTCAGGGTGGAAGCATACAATGATGCAGATTGGGCAGGTGCAGTGACCAATAAACGGTCTACATCAAGTTATTGTACCTTTGTTGGAGGCAACTTGGTGTCTTGAAGGAACAAGAAACAACCAGTTGTCGCCCGATCCAGTGCAGAGGCAGAGTTCCGCTCCATGGCACAGGGAGTGTGTGAGCTCTTGTAGTTGAAGATCATATTAGCAGAACTGGGAGTCAAGGTGACAGACCCAATGAGCCTCTATTGCAACAACAAAGCGGCCATTAGCATTGCTCACAACCCAGTTCAGCATAACAGGACTAAACACATCGAGGTTGATAGGCACTTCGTCAAGGAGAAGCTTCAGCGGGAATTGATTTGTACACCCTATGTAAGGACTTAGGAGCAGGTTGCCGATATACTTACTAAGGGAGTCAACAAGTCAATCCTGAATACATTGATAGCCAAGCTGGGCATGATGGATATCTTCTCACCAACTTGAGGGGGAGTATTGGATTCTCTGTACACCCACGTGGGGGTGTTCTTAGTGGGGTGCGTTCCACTACCCCACGTGGGGTTTATTCTCTATTGCTTATGGGTTAAGTGATGGGCCCACCCACTTAAACCACAATCTCTTTATTTTATGTTAGTGGGTTAAGTGGTGGGCCCCCCACTTGACCTACACGATTTCTCATTTACTTGTAGAAGGGGTTTCCCCTACTTATAAATATTACTTATGGGAGATTGAATATCCACTTCAATCTCCCCATTCTCTCTCAAACCTTAATCTCTTCTTCTCTCCCTTACCTCCATTATCTCTCTCTCTCAATCTTTAGCATATTGGTGACAACCTCAAACAACAACAACAGGCACTTACTTGAAATGACTAGTGCCCTCCTCATTGTTATTGTTGACCGTTTCGTACTTAATCAATTGCATGCCTTCTTGTGTTCTTAACATTCAAACTCATATTTATCTCATTTGTCTAGATTGTCCTTTGTTTTCAGTTCTTCTAAAAGTTTTTGGTTGTCTGTTACATGCATGTTAGTCATCATAAACGTGACAAGTTAGATCTGAAGGTTGTGGAGTATATTTTCCTGGGATATCCATCATTTGAAAAGGGATGCAACTTGGGCGGGCCCAACCCGACGTTGGGCTCAGGTTGGGTTGGCCCCTTCAGCATTCAAGTTGGGCTCGGACCTGGATTTTGACAACCCAATCAAATTCGGGTTAAGTTTGGGCTGAGGCTTTGGGCAACCCAAGCCCGACAATACACCACTACAAATATAAATGTATATATTTTGTTAGTGATTTTATGTTTCCTAACCTATTTTTAGTGTGGTTTTATGTTTGTAAAGACAACGAATAAAAAATTCTTATATGTATTTTTATAATGAAAATTAATATAAAAAATTTTACCAACCTTTCCTAGTAATAAAAAATTAAAAAAATTTAGTAATTTACCAAATTAACCAACCCGACTAACCTAATCGGGTTCGGCTCAAGCTGAAAATTCTAGGCCCGACCTTGAATAGGGTTGGGCTTGGGCTTGGGCTTGGGCTCACAACCGTGAAAATCGGGTTGGGTTCGAGTTAACCCCAAACCCGACCCAGCTCGCCTGAGTTGCAGCCCTAGAAAAGGATATAAGTGTAACCACCCTAGCACTCGTCGCCAATTTGTATCCATGAGAATTACCTTCTTTTTAGGTCCCCGAACATCTTTTCAAGCAGAGCATAGTAACAGTGAAGAGAGTCCCAGTCCCTTACCTGTTGTGATTTAGGTTGTAACCAATGGACTCTGGTAGTGATCGATCTCCTTCCATAATTCCATTTGCTTCGAAGCGATGCGTAGTATGTACCAAGTTTCATCTCCCCCTGACGAAGAACGTGTTGACCGGAAAAAAAAAAAGCTGAAAAAGCTTGAGAAGAGGACAACAACTGGATCTCTGATACGATTGAGGGAAAAAACAAGCTAGGAAATCAGAACCTCTGGTGTTTTGCCTCAGGATTGATCCACGGATCCCGCAGGAATGCTCTCTGTGATTTCCTCAAAAGCTCACGCCGGTTCCAGATGCTCACATAACTGTCTTAAATCGGAATGGGGGCTCTAGGGGACAAAGACATATGCCCTAGAGCTACCATGCTCTGATACCATGTTGCCATTTAGGTTGTAACCAGTGGAGAGAAGAAGAGAAATTAAAATGGAGACAGAAGATGATGGAGGAGATTAGGGTTAGAGAGAAGTTGTGGGAAGAGAAGAGATTGAGTTGTTCAATCTCCCTCACTCAAATATATATATATATATAACAAGGGTAAAACCTTAAAAGTCAAAAACGTGGAGTCAAGTAGTGGGCCCACTTAACTCCCAAAATATAAGAAAACGTGGGTTAAGTGGCTGGCCAACTTAGCCCTCTAACATACGAATAAAGGCCCCCACGTGGGAAGTGGGAAGTGGGATGTAGCCCACTTGAACACCCACATGGGGTATTACATAAAAGAAAGAAACGACCCAGTGTTCAAAGACTGTGTCATGAAGTCTCCTTCGATTCAGGTAATATCTCTCTTGTTGTTCCTTTAGATTCAGGACCTATTGACCTTGATGTTCCTATTGTTGTTCGTAAGGGTGTTTGTGCATGCACACAACATCCTATTTTCAATTTTGTTTCAAATCATTCATCATCTCCGTCATACCATGTGTTTGCTACTTCTTTGTCCTCTATTTCATTACCATCTAGTGTTCCATTTAGATCGTGTAGGCCTTAATGCTCTTCACGATTTCTCCTCTTTCCCCCAATCTTCTCCTCTCTCTTCTCCTTTACCCTAATCTCTTTATTCTTCTTGTTTTGGTTACGATCTAAGTTACAACACTAAAAAGTGTTCCTCTGCCCTTTAAAACATATGGATATGAAAATGCGTGTACTTATCTTCTCCTTCTTTGAATTTATTGCATTTCTTGATGGAAGCATATATGCAGGCATCCATGCACATATTCAATGTTTTCAACCTCGACTGTTTGAAGAAGTCTCCTGTATTGCACTAATACGGCTAAAGATGTCGGAGTCCGACATGGGTGCAGAGTGTGTGATTGGATGAAAAAAATAAGATTCCTGGACTCGACATTATACTTTAAATAATGTGAAACAAAGTAACTATTTTTTATATAATAATGAAGATAATAAAAGCTAACGTGACAAATTATCTCGTGATTTGTATTATATACATATAAACAAGAGAATATATATATATAGATCTGGGGACAGCATTTTCATACAACATTTTTGACAACAATTTTGGGGTACCCATGTGGAAGATGAATCAATAGCTGATTTTTAGTGAGGATGATCTCCTCACAATATAGATCGCCCCTGCAAAAAATCAACACATTCTAAAATTTCTAACGCCCTCAAATGTAGTTTTCAAGTTAATGATAAAAATAGACGGTCCATAATTCTTCAACTTGTAAACTGGTCTACGAACGTCGGAATGATTTGAATTTTTGTGAGGATGATCTCCTCACCATAGAGACCATCCTCCCCAAAAATCATCCCACTCCAAAACTTCTAATTTACATATTGGCCGCACCAAGTTTTTGTTGTCAAAAATGTTGTATGAAAATGTTGTCCCTGGATCCTGACCCTACATATATATATAAGCTGGGATATGACTCATGCTATTCTTACTAATAGATTACTAATGGACGTGGGCCCACATGCAGATGAGTTAAGGGTTGATTTTTGGTGAGGGTGATCTCCTCACTATGGAGATCATCCTGACTAAAAATCAGCAATTTCTAAAACTTCTAACCCTATCAAATATGGACTTAAATTTAATGGTGAAATTGGACGGTCCAAAGTTTTTCAACTTGCAATCTACTTTTCATAAGGCTACAAATGTTGGAATGGGCTGATTTTTTGTGAAGTTGATATCCATGTTGAGAAGAATATCATCACCAAAAATCAGCTCTTAACTCATCTGCATGTGGGCCCCACATCCATTAGTCATTATATTAGTAAGAATAGCATGAGTAAAGGGCTGGGATACATTTACTCATGCTATTCTTACTAATAGATTACTAACGGACGTGGGGCCCACATGCAGATGAGTTAAGGGCTAATTTTTTGCGAGTATGATCTCCTCACCATGGAGATCATCCTCACTAAAAATCAGCAATTTCTGAAACTTCTAACCCTATCAAATATGGACTTAAATTTAACGGTGAAATTGGACGGTCCAAAGTTTTTCAACTTGCAATCAACTTTTCATAAGGCTACAAATGTTGGAATGGGCTGATTTTTTGTGAAGTTGATATCCATGTTAAGAAGAATATCATCACCAAAAATCATTTCTTAACTCATCTGCATGTGGGCCCCACATCCATTAGTCATTATATTAGTAAGAATAGTATGAGTAAACATATCCCAGCCCATATATATATATATATAGTCATGTTATATTTGTTGCAAGGAAAACTTCGATTATAAAAGAAGATGCTAAAGATAAAGTTAAACAGAGCACTCTAGTGCAGGTCGAGCTATAAAATGTCAAAGGGAAGGATCAAAACTAAAAAAGCCATGAGATAGACATACGCTTTAGCATAACATACAAGCCTAGTTAGAATAGAATGGCTAAGTAGGATTTCCTCAGCCGAACCTGAATAGTTGGATGATGATGATGACAAGTGACAGTGCCCTAAAGAAGTGTTGCTCTGGCCTACTAAATATATAGATGGGAAAATGCATGTATTGTTCTCCTCCTTCTCTGAATTGACTACATTTCTTGATGGATGGATATATGAAAGCATCTGTGTGTATATCCGGTGTTTTCAGTCTTGAGCCTGTGAAGAAGTCCTCATATGTTGCGTTGATATTGGTATGAGTGTCAAAATCCGACATTGGCGTAGAATGTTTCTTTTTTTTTCTGAAACCATGGGTATCTGGGCCTGTTAGAGCACCCGACTAGTCCCCTGGGGCATGATAGTCAGCCCTTCCACACGTGCCAAAGTGTATTGGGAGAGTTAATGTGGACTGAGCCACTAATTACCCTACTCTTTCCAGGGGGTGGCCCCAAGGAGAGTTGAACTCAGAACCTCCTACTTTTGGAGTGGAGTCCTGGCCACCCGCACTCAACCCTTGGGGTTAAGGGAGTAGAATGTTTGATTCAGTGAATCTTGAAATATAGGATTCATAGACTCAGCAGTATACTTTAAATATAATGTGAAACAAATTAATTTGTTTTACCCTATGAAGAAGTCTTCCTATGTTGCATTGACATGGGTACGGGTGTCAGAGTCTGTTATTGATGCAGAGTATTCGATTTAGATAACCTTGAAAATAGGATTTGTGGATTTGACTGTATACTTTAAATAATGTGAAACAAAGTAATTAGTTTTTATAACATAATGAGGATAATAGAAAAAAAATGTGATAGAATGTCATATGATTCGTATATATGTGTAATGTTGTATTTGTTACTGAGAAAACTTCAATTGTAAAAGGTAAACTCGTTACCTATGGCAAACAAGAATTAGTATCTTGTAAGGAAAGGAAAAAAAAAATTTGGAAGTGGCGCACTAAAATCTGTATTGTGTTGGACTCTTACACGTATCTGACATAGGTACTTCGCCTGTTCAGATGCATCCATGCAACATAGAAGTCCTCTCTTGCTCCAACGCCCACTTCTAGCAATAAGGATTTAAACAAGGTTTGTCATTTTTTAAAATGTGCGTTGTGATAAAGTTGACCATAAAATTATCACCCACATCTTCTGCAGTTGTTGCCTTTAATTTAGGCATAAGCAAAATGATAAGTGATTACTCTGAGATTCTGACGTAGTATGAAAATCCTTCCATTCCATACAGAACAATGTAATTACCACCATCTATATAAGTTCTAAACTAAACTTTCTCTTCCCAAGACCCATCTCATCACCACATATGCTCTTCAACCACTGCTATTTCCAATTGGATTACCCATTTAGTTTTGTAACACATCAACACCTACCCGTCCCAAGTTTGAAAAGCAAGAAGATCACCCAACTCGGAGAAGAAGTGAGCCGAGTCAAGCACTTCCGCTGCTCCATATCCATCCTGAAACTAAATCCAAGACGTACACAAAGCCGAAAATTCCGTGTGTAGAGCAAATGCGCCAAATTTCAAAAAAAAAAATCATTTATTACAAACTGATACTCGATTCACCATTAACATTGTCAGCTTTCGCAGCCAAACAAAAACCAAAGATAAATAATCAAAAGACAACCTAGGTTTTGAAATTTGAATTCAAGAACCACAAAAGAATCACCAGAACATCATCAGTCCTCGATCAGAAAAGCTCAAAAGAAAACCCTAGAAGTCCCGAACTGACCTGGTCGCCCCACTTGGCAAGAACATGGAGACGTAGCATCCGCTGCCGAGTCTTGAGTATGTATTTGAGGAGGCTGATCTTCTTCTCCGAGTCCAACTGATTGGAATCTTTTGATTTCTCCACCAAATCTTTAAGCGATAGGAACGACTCCTCCGTCGCTCGGCGCACCAGCGTCGAGAATTCGACCGTCTGTTGCCCTAACTCCACCATTTTCTTACCTTCTCAGGTGGCAAGAACGAGCTCTATGCCTAACTGGTCATGTAAGCAATGGTTTCCGGTCCAGATATAGCTGAGATTCCAAGTTTTGTTTCAATTTCGAATTCGAATTCTGAGGAGAACTAAGATAAGAAGAAGGGAAGAACTCGTCTATATTTCAATCTCTTCGTGGTTTCTTGAATCCAGCTGCGAATACAATAAAAGCGCGCTTCATGAGGTGAGGGAGAGACGTGAAACGTGATCAAAACCTTCATCTACATTACGCGCGCGTTTGAGCATAAGCAGTGAGGGTCGCGAAAGAATCTTGGTGGGCCACGGTCTGAAGTTACGTACGTGGATGGAGTAAGGCAATGCCCGAGTCCCGACATGGGGCTATTTTGCGCATACAAATTGTTAGGGCGGGACAATGGCACCCGCTTCATACCCACTTTCAAATTTTTTATTTATTCACCCACCTCTTATCTTCTTTTTTTCTCCTTCCTCCTGACTAAACCACCACCCCACCACCTCCCCGCCACCGCCACCACCACCACCACCACCACCACCATCGCATGCTTCTTCTTCTTCTTCACACTCCACATCGTCTTCTCCAAATTCCACTATAGCGACCCGATTTCTATTTGTAATTATTAGTTAATAATTAATTATGTATATTTATTATTAATACTTAATTATGTTGATTTGGATCATGTTTGTTTGGGTGGACTGTTAAAACTTTTTAGTAACCTTTAAAGTCTTTTTATCACCTAGTTTGGATCTCAGTTGATCTCCGTGGGTTTTGGATATGTTTTTAGCCCATTAGTGGACCTAAATTGGGATATTTAGCTACTCTTATTCAAGCCTACGATAGAGTATCAAAATCACTTTTCTATAATCTCAACTAAACATATTTCTCTTTCTCTGTGCTTCATCTGTAGAGCAAAGGTTGGTGGAAGACTCTTCTGATCACATCGGATCTCTCTCGTAGTTTTGAATTAGCGATTAACAGACAAATGAATTCTACATTAAAATTTAATTTAATGATTTAGTGGGTTGGGAGGGTAGCAATGGAAGAAAATTTAGGTAATGGACATTCTTTAGTATATACATATGTTCAACCATTTAAAAAATGGTCCATATCTTTTAAATAGAGCATAATTTCAACATTTGGCTCACGCGACTTAAAGGATCTTGTCGAGATCTTTGATTTTATTAGAAATAGTTGAGGGCCGAATCGGCTTTTATAAGTGGAAAAACGTGTTCTATTTTCTGATAGTCATTAATCCCATTTTGTAGGCCCTTAATTACAGCCAGTTTAAAATATTTCAAGAATAGAAATAAATAATTTCGTTTACATTACTGGAAGGAAAATCACGTTATGGTTCATTTCATGTTCCACGGACTTGGCTAGATTCTAAGATCTTGGGGCCAAAAATTGTGTATGAAAGCAGTATTGTCAATTTTTATGATTTCTTAAATGACAACTAACAAATAATTTAATAAGAAAATATAAATTCTTAGTAAAATAATTTCGAAAAATTACAAGAATTATTTCATCAACTAACACATTCACATAACAAAAATCTCATCTAATATCCATTTACAAAAATTCTATACATCAAATCAAACAAACCATTCAATATCGTTGTCGAATAGTAATTATGCGTTATGATAGAAGACGCGCATCTATCAATTTGTTCTTTAATTAAACTACCTTATCATATTATCAAATGTTCCCAACTACATCAAACGAAGTAAAAAATAAATGAGTAGATTTAAATCTTCATATCCAAATTCGGATCTTCCTCGAATTCAATATCTTTGATTCATTCGTCCATGGTAGCAAATGTCCAATCCTCATCGATCTTACATGTAGGATGAGTCGGTTGGAAACCATGAACGATAATGCCTAGTAATTCCACATGTGCCATGGTGTACAGACGAATATATATATATGATCATAGTGAAGATGATGTCCACGTTCATGAAGAATGGCACGAGAATAATGCGTCATCATAACAGTTAATTATTTGAATTTTCACTTTTCACTTGATCTCGTCAACATGAGGTTTTTGAATCTATCTGACCAACAGATTGACTGTTGATCCGACCAACAGAAATAGATAAGGACCGGCCAACAGTTGAAATAAGGGACCGACCAATAGTCAAAATAATGGATCAGCCAAAGGTTGGTTTCCCTTCATGTCTTCTCATTCACTCATCGTAAGGTGATTATGAAAATATATGGATGATCATAGATAATAATATTATCAAGAAAAAATCACATTATATCAAAAGAAACGTATTTAGTCAAGATCGACATAGTTTAGAACAAAATCAATCACACTATGTTGAGATTATCATGGATTCACATAAATAGAGATCAATACAATTATAACATCACAATAAAAATGTACCCATGATCACAAATTGATATGAAAGTAATTTATTTATGTACGGTACTTATCTTTTTTTTTTCTTTATTGTCTTGAGTACCCATTTCTTCAACAATGGAGGAGATGAGGGCTTTTGAGAGACAAACCGAGAATATTCAAGGTCGAGACACTTTTTTTTTTGTTTGCTTGTGGCAGCTAAGTGGGATACTCTAAAGTCCATAAAGTATCATAGATGGATGGGTGTTAGGGTTTTAATGCAAAGAAGTGGAATCCACTCTCTCTCTGACGATTTGCACTAAAAGAGTCCAATTGTTGGACGGAATTAATTCCCCTCCAAGCCTACAGATTCTGATCGGTCACAAGATTCTGGTAGGGTAGTCATTGGTGATGGGCGGCCAATCTACCGAAGTCTCATGTTCAGCCATCCACCGCATCCTTTTGAATTGGAGTTGGTGTGCGTTTTAACCTAAACTACATATTCTTGTTCAAAAGTTGAAGAAAGGGCATTTTTGTCAAAAAGTTAGTCAATTTGAGTCAATGACATGCATAGACGGTGAACTGTGTCATGGGGGATAAGTCAATTTTTTCAAATTATGGTGTGTGTGTGTGTGTGTGAAATTTTAAACATAACATGGGGCCTACGTCAAAAATTCCCTAAATAATAAGTGTGCTTCTATAGCTAGACCAATTTCTTACACCCAATTCACCTAGTGGTGGGGCCTCCACGGAGATTATGTTGAACAATTTGACCATATATCGTGTTTTCCTTGCCATGATGATCATTGTCAACAAAAAGCAGTCCATTTCAATATTGCTAACTTAAAAGAAATATTTGGCTTAAAGTAACAGTTTAATTGGATGGTCTAGATCTTTTAAATTCAAGTCAATATTTTGCGAGGTCAGAAATTTCAAAATGGACTGTTGTTTTGTGAGGATAGTCAGGTCCTGCTTGGTTCGCTGCACTAGGGTGCATTTTGTACTCTTGTGCAAATGTAGTGAGTTGGATTGCAGTCACTTACCACGGTTTTTTGGGCTGCACATGATTGCATGAGTAAAACTTGTCACAAGATTTTGTGATGAAAGCCAGTCACAGCACCCAATACGAGCCACCTGGCACACGATCAGAGGGCACTGACCGTATGGATGTTTGGCTAGTCCCTTGGTGGACCTACAAACCAAAAATCAGCCTGATTGGTGATTTACAACCTTTGGATTTTTGCACCCAAATAACGCGCAATAATGCTTAAATTCCCACCGTTAAAATAAAATCATGAAAATAACTTCAATCGAATCAGTTAGAAATCACTAATCAAGCTGATTTTTGTGTACCGGTCCACCGAGCGATTGGCCAAACATCCATACGGTCATCGTCCTCTAATAGTATGCCACGTGGCTCGTAATGTGTGCTGTGAGTCTGTGACCGCTTTCCCGTCGGCAACATCTTGTGACACAAGTTTTACTCTGATTGCATTCATTTTCTTAAAGAGTTTGCAAGGGCTTGGCAACCACTTGCACGCCAGCTCTTTGCACGCCCCCAATCAATCACTTGTAATTCCAAAACTGTGGCAAGTGGGTGCATCGCATCCGATTTGCATTGAACCAAGCAGGGCCTGTATTGTTGGATTGTCCAACATGATCTCTACGTAGGTCCCATGAGATTAACCGACTTGTAAAAAGGCGTTAGTAAACGAAGTTCGTTAAATATTAACCGACTTTTAAAAGAAACGGTTAACCTCTTCTTTTGGCGCCATGAGATGATTCATTCTCTCATTCATCTTCTCCAGAGCTGCCAAAGCCTCAGATACTTAAAATCTATCCACGCTTGTGTTTTGACCAACGGCTTGATCTCCTCATCTGATCTCGTCCTCAACAAAATTATTCGACTCTATGCCCGTCTCGGCGCCATAGATTATGCCTGCAAGGTCTTTGATGGAATTTCTCAGCCCAATGCCTTCCTATGGACGGCTCTGATTCATGGACACGTAGAAAATCAATGCTACGAAGAAGCTTTGATTCTTTTCCGTCGGATGCAGAGCGAATCAATCCCACCCCTGAACTTCACTCTTTCATCGATCCTCAAGGCTTTATCTCGGCAGGCGAGATTATGTGATGGAGAAATCGTTCATGGGTTTGTCTTGAAATCTGGTTTGGATTCTGATCCAACAGTGCAGAATTCAGTACTCGACTTGTTCTTGAGATGTGGGGAAGTTGATATTGCAAGATGGGTATTTGATGGAATGCTTAATAAAGATATAGTTTCTTGGAATTCTATGATTTCAGGATATGGAAATAATGGCAAAGTTGATGCTGCCCGTGAGTTGTTTGATAGGATGCCGGAGAGGAATGTGGTTTCATGGACGGCCATGATTTGTGGGTATGTGAAGATAGGTGACATGGTTGAGGCACTGGCTTATTTTGAGAGAATGCCTGTTAGAGACATGGCCTCATGGAACGTAATGATTTCTGGGTACATGAATGTTGGTGATCTTGCAGCTGCTTCTTGTGTTTTTGAAGAAATGCCGAATAGGGATGTTGGGTCTTGGAATCTGATGGTTTCTGGATTCTGTAAAGCCCGGGAATTGGATTCTGCAAGGGATTTCTTTAATAGAATTCCAAGGAGAAACGTTGTATCATGGACCATGATGATAGATGGGTATGTTAAAATTGGCGACGTTAATAATGCGAGGTGTTTATTTGATCAGATGCCGGAGAAGAATCTGGTATCCTGGTCTACCATGATTGCTGGCTATGCCAAAAATGGACAGCCTCGTTACGCCTTGGAATTATTTGAACAGTTCAAGAAGCAGGGTATTGAGCCGGATGAGACATTTATCCTGGCAATCGTCTTGGCTTGCTCGCAATTAGGAATTCTCAGTACTGCTGAAGCAGTTGTTAATGCATATGTGGGACACACACACTTATCCAATCCACGACTGGTCACTAGTTTAATAGACATGTATGCAAAGTGTGGAAGTGTTGAAAAGGCCTTGCAATTGTTTAAAATAGCTAATAGGAAGGACTTGTTTTGTTACAGCACCATGATCACAGCTTTTGCAAATCATGGAATGGGTCAAGACGCGATCACTCTGTTTTATGAGATGCTAAGGGAAAACATAAAACCTGATGGAGTAACTTTTCTTGGGGTCTTGACTGCTTGTAACCACGGGGGCCTTGTTAATGAGGGAAAGAAGTGCTTTAAACTAATGACTAAAGCTTTCGCTATTCAACCCTTAGAAAGGCACTATGCCTGTATGGTTGACCTTCTTGGCCGCGCCGGATGCCTTGATGAGGCATATAAGCTTATGACAAATATGCCCGTAGAACCCCACTCGAGTGTATGGGGTGCTCTGCTGGCAGCTTGTAGGGTCCACAGCAATGTTGAGCTGGCTGAAGTTGCGGCAGGCCGGTTGTTCGATATTGAGCCGGATAATTCTGGTAATTATGTTCTTTTGTCTAATATATATGCTGCTGCCGAGCGGTGGGATGATGTTGCTAAAGTGAGACTGATGATAAGGGAGCGGAGGGTGAGGAAGAACAGAGGTTCAAGCTGGATTGAGTTGAGCTGTGTAGTTCATGAGTTTGTCATGGGAGATGTGTCACATTTAGATTCTGAAAACATCTATGCTGTCTTGGATTTGCTCTCAGAAGATATGAAGATGTTAGAAGATTATCTGATAAACTTGAAATAGAAAGCACTGCGTCTATCTCGATTTCACTGTCTTCTCTTATCTTCTAAGACACCATTGAGGATGGGTGACCAACAACAATAAAAAAGGGATAGAGAAACAAATTTAGGTGCTGTGTCATGTATGGCACAGTACTATCCAAAATCTTATACACAGACACACCTGTATGGGAGTTCGCTTCATCTGTCGGGGAGCTGTGCCAGTTGCATGGGTGGGTTGCCCACATGATCAAGCAGAACTTGATTTGTTAATTAGAATGATGACAAATTATGAAATGGATAAATTGATCTCTAATTTCTTGTCTATCTTCTTCTTAGGTGGTCAAGAGAACTGGTGAAGTCTTAGATGTCAAGAAGTATACTTTGATCAATGGAAGGTAAGATCTGAGTTATTTAAGAGCATTTCTGGTTTCCACACAGCCACTTTCATGCTTGCAGACTTTTAACTTCAATTTTGTTGTTTCAAAATTACTAAGTTTGTTCCATGGAACCCTGTGACGTAGCGGTTATGAACCAAGTGTCACAACATTGAGATCATAGGTTTAGTCCTAGCTGGCCCACCAAATAAATAAAGAGAAAGATTAGTTGGCCTTGTTAACATCTCTCTCAGTGGTAGCTTCTGATTGATCAGTTGGGGTTCATGCAGCAATTAGCAAATTTGAATTGTCATTTACTATGCATGTATCCTAATTTTAAAGGCCTTTTAGTGACTAGTTGATCATTAAATCAACTTCAACAGTAGAATGATGCATGTGATTAAAATCTTAGAACTGGTATTTCACAAATTGGCCAAGTAAATCAGTTTGGATATAGATTGGTTTAAAATACTTAGCCGACCTTTTGGATATCTTGGCTGAGTTAACTTTTATATATGTTGCAATTGTTTCCTGCTCACCTTTTAAAACATTTGTTTAGAGTCCTGACAATCTTCCTGTGGATGAATAAGCGATACTTCCCTCCAGTAGGTCTAGAGTTCTGGAAGTTACAAGTTTCAGACCGGTTAGTGTAGCCTCCTCAATTTAACCTTCTGTCGAAAGACAGTCCATGCTCCAATCACTTTCATTGCAGGAAAAACAGCTAAAAAGCAGAACAGACTAGGGCTGTATCTTTTTCATTTTTGAGAAAGTTTAGGTTCATACTCTTTAATTTTATCTAGTTATTGATTACTTATCAATAAACTGTTTATAGCCAACATAATACAGCATCATAATATTAGTGTAATACTCTAAAACATGAAATGGTTCAATGAAACCTCTGCACTTAAATATGCTTCTAGTCTTCTTAAAGAAGCACCCGACTCAGTTTCTCTGTTTTGCTCCTCCATTGATAAGGTTGCCTGTTAGAGAGAGAAGTCCCGAATAGCATCATAGAGAGAAATTTGGGTATGAGATTTATTGTCTAAATCAGTCGTATATCAGTCCAAACTTGAAAACTTGTATTTAAATGGATCTTAGATAAATAGCTTAAGAAGGAACCAACCTCAAAATTCATATTCTTAGCATACAATCTTGAAAATGCATCAAAAGGTTAATGTCAAACTTGTTCGGTTGTTTATGACCATTTATGGACTCAACCAAGCTCTACAAGATGTATTATGTGATTGATTAAGTTCCTTTTTCTGATAACTGTTAGGAAAAGCCTTTTTCTTTTTTTATGATTGGGGATGACTTCAGGATCTGTCCAGCATGTATGCTGGTTAGTTAAACTCAGTTTTCCAAAAATGTTTCTTTGAATCACATTCGTAGTTGGCACCAACGTTGCTACTTAGTGTCTGCCCTTCATGGGTGTGAAAGTGCATGTAATGGATACTCAAAAATTAGCTGTAAGGCCCTAGTTCTCTGCCATCTAAGTATCGCTTCACTGTACCTGCAGCTACACCCACCATGGGTAGTTGGAAAATCAGCAAACTTGGTTCCAAAATCCTAGAACGAATGAAAATCAGTTAGAAATGAAGAAATTAAAGAAAGAAAAACAATTGGAGATAGAAATGACCAGAGAAAGCAGAAATATATATTCTGCTGGGTCAGCGATCGGAACCTTGTAGTTAATCGCAGGAAATATACATTTTTTGGATATCAAATCACATTCAAAGAAAAAGAATCAAAGTTTTTTCTTCTTATAAAGGATTTCGAGCTCATGCAGATATGAACCACCAACCAAACTTGAGAAAGTAGGGAGAAGAAGAGGTTTTGAAAGTTCTTGGCATTTTTTTTAAAATTTCTTTTTCCAATAAAAAAAACTGAACGTGGAAACCTCTTCAATTACTTGCCTGTTTTTCTCCATCCACTGAAAAACAATGTTATAACTGGCATTGTAACTGTTATAACCCTTATCATTGTGAAGAAGATTGAGGTCTGTGACTATCAATGCAGTTATTTTTTTTTACTTGAAACCTTGTGTTCAATATATTCATTTCTTGATGAATGTTTTGAGTGAAAAGCCATTGGAGGCAACAGCTCATGGTTCGAAGTTGAGAGGTTCCTAACCATGGTCCAATGAGGAATGGAGGATACAGGAGTCAAGCCAGTTGGCTGCTGGCAGACTGTCCCTCTACCTATGGTGCATGTGGTGTGCTTGCAGGGTGTCGAAATCACAATACATACAGTTGATCCCTCCTTGAAAATCTCTGATGAGGGATAGATTTTATTGAACAATCGGTAATTAAATCAACCTTAATCAAGCTCTTATATATATAGAGCATTACAAGTCAAATAAAGGACAAAAAAACTAAATTCTAACCTACACCTATAAATCCTAATTAATTATAATTCTAATCATGACAACAGTGAGAATATGCGATGACATACACCAATTGTGATACGGTGAATCACAAACAAATCATTAATATGAATATTATCTCTAATACTCCCCCTCAAACTAATGGGATCAAGGATCACCATGAGTTTGACAAAATTTGTTATCGCTATGGAGATGGTATTGAGCATTCGCCTATTTGCCAGATGTAAATGCTAAAATCGTGTGCCGATAACTGTTAGAAGTGTCACCTAGAGAAGATGAGAGGGTAGAGCAAATAGCTGAACTCAAATCAAAGATGGTCCCCAAAAAGGGACATAGGCCTCTTTTGGGATGAAATTGTCTTTCGAGAAAGATCGGTTTAGGCAAAGACTGAAACATATTATGATTGGAAACGGCAGAAAGTGGTCACTGGAGAGATGAAATCTTGGATGCAGGCCTGGTTTGTCAACCGCAACATGCCGGAGATGGTGTTTCAAGGCGACGGTGGTGTTAGTGTGATGATTCAGACAGGTTGAAGATGGATCCTTGATACGCAGCAGCAGCAACAATTATTGTGACCAGTGATGAAGGAAGATGAGGGTCAAACCGTGTCTTTGAACGGCAGTGTTAGAGATGAAGAGATTGTTGCGAATGGTGACGAAGACTCGAACCCCACCACGAGTGCTTACAGCTTCTGACCATCAGCCATTCTCTCTCTCTCACATAAGTGCATCACGTGTGCTGTCTGGTTTACTATGTGTTTCAGCTTTCTCTTTTTCAAGAACATTTACAGGAAAGAAAAAAGAGTGAAGGCGATATTGATCTTGGACCAGAAACATCTTTCTCAGTTCTCATCTTATTGACCAAAAAAAACCACTTCTGCCAGAACCAACTCTCATGGAAATAATGTATCTGATAAGGTAAAATCATAAGGCCCCTATTGGGTAGACTACAAATACTGTGGTCCCACTATTTGTAGATATCCTCATATTCCTTGCCAGAGTCAACCGATTGGATGATCATAACCATCCAATTTATAGACTCCTTTCTTTTTAGTAAAGAGATAGATCTGATTGTTATATGATCATCAAACTGGTTTCAAATTATGTGATGGGAACCTCACAATATTGGAAGTTCTGATCCCTTTTGCATGTGCACCTATATAAATACTGCCATTTCATCCAAATCATCGTCATCTACGTCTTATCCCAAAGTGTTTAGGGTGTGCAACATGAATCTTATTTCGTCATTAGACTCCAAGCTGTTTAGACGTCAGAGTCATGTCCCAAAGTGTTTAGGGTGTGCAACATGAATCTTATTTCGTCATTAGACTCCAAGCTGTTTAGACGTCAGAGTCATGTCTTTTGTCAAAACTCAGTTTAAAATTTCAATTTCGCATACCATTTAGGTGTCGGCCGAAACCGAATTTCTGTCGAATTTTCATGTGAAACCGTGAAAAAAAATTGAAAACGAGATTTTTGACCTAAATTTCATGGAAACTTGAAAATTTTAGGAAAAAAAATCAAAACCTTCCACGGCTACTGGCTACTGCACTGCACTTACACAATCGGCGAGATTGGCAGGATATTTTCAATATCTCTGAAATTTCGTATTGTTTAAAAATTTAATGAAATTTTGAAAAAATCCAAAATTTCAGACTGGAAAAATTGAAATATCTGTAATTTTTTTTATATGAGTTTCGGTTTCGGCATAGCTCAAAACCAAATTTCAGAAATTTCGGCGAAATTTAAAACCTGATTAAAACATGTCTATATCTTTTCTTACCATTTCAACCAAATACAAGAACAAGATAAGAAACATGAAACAGAAACATAACCACCCACATACATCTTTCTCCTTTATTTTACTTTTTAATTTCAAACACCAAAGCATACAAATCCATATTGTATTCAACCTTATATTTTCTTAATAATACATAACCAAAACCTGGGAGAAACAAGTAAATTTTTTTCCTTTATACAATTGCTTGGAGAGAAATTTATCATTATGGGATTATTACTGGACAAGAACACCACAAAGGCTCAAAACCAGCCATGGATCCTGTTGCTGACAACTCTAGAAAAATAAACCAAAAAAGAAAAATGTAATCTGACCAATCTTTTTTTTTTAATCCTGTTGGCACCTTTCAATCCATTATCTCAGAAAATACAATTGAGGGAGACCCAAATCCATGGTTTCTTTTTTGTTCTTGGAGAACCCAAGCTGAAAGATTTGTCCATGCATGAGAGACTCATATCTTCTTTCTCTATCTTTTGTGGGTTGTTTTGGCTTGTGGGTTTTATACACCAGAACCCAAACCTCTAGCTTCTGATCCTTTCATGATTCTCAACCTCTTGCAAGAGGAGATGAACATTCTGCAACAAGAATAAAGAGCCAAATGATCAGCTTAGAGAGAGAGAGAGAGAGAGAGAGAGAGAGAGAGAGAGAGAGAGCACAAAATCAACAAGTGAAGAGAGAGATCTAGAAAGAGAAAGAACTTACTCCCATGGAACATCTCCAACCAACATCCAATCACCATCTTTGTCTTCATAAGTAGGCACAAACTCTGAACCGTTGTAGCCTTCTCTCTCTGAGTACTGACCTGAAAACATCAAAGGGTTATCATCAGAATCAACATATTGATCATCCTCATCCTCATCATCATCATCATCATCATCATGGATGTCAGGCTTACCAATGGTAAATCTGAACATGTTCTCTAAGGCTTTGAGGAGCTCTGGGTAGCCTTTGTAGACCTTGAGATCAATCTTTCTCAAGTAAGGAGCTCCATCCATGCTAACTTTCACGTAAATTCCGGCTGTCTCGCTCTCAGTCTTCTTTGGTTGCAAGCAATTTTTCCGGTAGGATCGGATAGGTGGCCACCCCACTACTTGTTGCCTGCCATGTAACATGTATCCGTCAATCAATCGTTCCATAAATCACAATACCGTCAAGGTTTATATTTCAAAACAAACGAAAGATGAAACATAAATCATGGATCAACTAAGCCATCTCGGAGGCTTACTTAAGAATAAAATAGAGGAATCTGGTGTAAATACCATAGAATAAGGTTTGATCATATACCTAGGGATATGTAAATATCTCATTCCAAAAATAGGAAGTTCGAAACAATTGCGACTTTTTTGGAGATTGGATGCAGTTACTAATTCATGTTAGGTTTTAAGAGTTGAGATGACTTACTTGGCGGCCGGAGCGGTTTCTCGATCGCCATCTCTTGCATTGGAGGTGGTGGAATTGTTGTTGGATCCACAGTCATCTCCTGTCTCGGTAGAGGCTCGTTTGTTGCTCCTAATTACAATAGGAGGTGTTTGTTTCTCGGATTCATCTGTCCCGGGCAAGCCTAATCTAAGCTCGGTTGCCTTGAGGTTGAGATCGCTCTCGTACGTCACCGGACTTTCCATTTTCTGATGATTTTCGACGAAATTGGGCTAGTCTCACACAAATGTTGATCAATCACCACCAAGGTCGACGTCCCTTGACTAGCTGAACAAACTTTTCTAATCAAATTCGGATTGTTTTTCGACAAATCGATCAATACCACCTTCAACGAAATTAGTCTAGAGGGTGTGGACCAGAGATGTGGGTAAGATTCCGGCGAGTTTCCGGCCAAATTCTTCAATTTTCCGGTGAGGTTGCGCAAGTGGAAGGGGAAGGTAAGAGATATGTGTTGTGGGGAGGGTGGTAGTGCAAAGTTATATTTTATAGATAGTGATAAGGGAGGGACAACATCTAGGGACTTATTTCTCTCCGTGCATGAATTTCGGACATAGACAGCTAAGCTGTCGGTCACAAGAACAGCACCTTTGAAGCAGTTGCCCCAACACCAAGGGGACAAAGGTGGGACAAGGTCAGCCGCCCATATGGAATACTGAGACCGCACTTGACGGTTGCGATGCGTTTTGGGAGGTCGTAGGAGTGAAACGAGGAGCGTCGGATGGGAGCATCCCATGTGACTGGGACCCACTTGGGTGTCGTAGATAGGCATGGCACGGCCATGTGCGTTGAAATTTGAAACTTTCAGGGCATATGAATTGATGAAGGTATGGGGGGCACATGTCATGTGGGATTTCATGTGGGCATGGTCAGCTCTGACACTCTTCTCTTATGGTATTTTCTCACGAGAATTTGAAATATAAGATAGGGCAATTTTAATGGGTTTCCTGATTGTTCAAAACAAACAAATCCAATGGTTGAGAATATCTAACCATGTTGATCTTTAATCTAGGCAGTGGATTTGAGTACTTTTTCATCAAGGGTTGGAATCAACCCATAGGCCTGTTCATGAAACCCATGATTAAAAAGTGCTTGAGTCTTACAGCCAAAAAATCATTAATCAAACTGATTTTTGGTAGTCATACCAATCGAATGTTCCAAGCAAGTGGGATGTGAGATTGGATGGTCCAGATTAACGTACATGTATATATGGATTTGTAGGGATTGTGTATACAAACATCTTATTTATAGAAGCTTGCATTGAATCAAATCCAAGTTATTAGGAGAAATTATCGTGAGATTTATTAAAGTGGAGGTGCTGAAAAAATAAAAAATATCACGAGATGAAACATTTATGACAAGCGTGTGGGGTCATTTAACTGATTCCTTGAATTGTGGAGGGTAGTTTCGTCCATTTACGTATACCTCGGAAAAGAATGAAATGATACTTTCTCCGCACGTATCATATGTCACAGTCCCTTCGAAAACGTTGCTGGAGACAAAATCTTGCAGGGTAAATCTAGTGTCTGATTTCATACACGGAAAGTGACTGTCTATGAGCGCGCCCGCACATATATGGGCTGCAATGAGTTTGACTAATATATATATTTTTAAATAATGGCTGTGGGGCCACACACGGATGAATTAAGGGCTGATTTTTGGTGAAGATGTTGTTCCAAATATGGAAATCGACCTTTAAAAAAAATAAAAATAAAAAAAAACTAACAAGTTTCAACATTTCTAGTCTTATGAAAAGTGGATTAAAAGTCAGAAAGGTTTTGAATCTTAACATTAGGGTTAGAACTTTCAGAAAGTGTTGATTTTTTTTTATGAGGATGATCTCACGGTGACAAGATCGTCCTCACCAAAATCAGCCAGGGGACTCGTCGATGTGGGGACCCCATGGTGTCGTTGTATTAGTCACAAAAGCATTAATCAACTTATCTCATCCCTAACATATAATACCCACAATTTTAAGATATTTGCAAGTACAAAAACAAACATGATGGGATGATCTCAGCTTAATATCCGCCATTCTAAGATATCCGCAAGGTTAAGAAAAACCTAACATGATTAGATGATCTCAACCGACCAATATCTCATTCTTATCCACTGTTGGTTGGATGGTTACGATCATGGTACTAGTTTTTAGTCTAGGAGATCTACTAGATGGGACTCATTGATTGACGTTGGATCTCTAGCATGTGTGCATGCACATTCTTGATAAAATTTAAGTAAATTAATTTCCATCAAAATTAACCATGGTATATAGCAAGGTTTAAAGGAGGCCGTTTTAACGGTTAAACGGACTGGGGGCATTACCATTTAAACCGTTTAAACAGCCGTTAAAACGGATTGAAATGGCCAGGGGCAAAAATAGAAAAAATAGGAAAAAATAGAATTTAACGGAATTAAATGGGTTTTAACGATTTTAACGGAAAATATGGCGCTGAAATTCAAATTTTGAAATTTAAAATTTAAAAATTAAAAAGAAAACGGCATTTAACGTGACCACTCCACGACTAACGGCCGTTTTTTTTCACAAAATTTTCAGAATTAAACGGCTGTTTAAATGATTTTAAGGGCTGTTAAAACAAAAAAAACGGCCGTTTTTTTCAAAACCGATAAAACGTGTTTAAACGGTTTTAACGAAAATGGGCTTGGGGCGTTATCATTTAAACGGCCGTTTTTAAAACCATGGTATATAGTACTCCTAAAAATGGGCTCTAAGCTAAACAATTGTGTTTTGAACTGTTTGATGAAATATCTCTAAAAAGCATTTTTGGCAGATACGCTTTAAGTAGAAACATTTCCAAGTCCACAAAATCTTGCATTTTTTCCATGGGATACCCTAGAAAACGCGTTTCATATTTAATAGATGGCCAAGAGAGTTAAAACTTAAAGCTCTCTTCTTATCTCCTAAAAACCCATTTTTGCCCTTTCACTAGGACTGACAATGGATAGGATCAAACCCGAGATCCAATCCGAAAAAATCGGGTTCGAAACTTTATTTTTAATTTGTTATTGGATTGGTAACGGATCACAGATTGTCGATCCGGTCTCTTATCAGATTGGTACCGGATTGACCTTGTTCCAGTACCAATCCGACTCGTACCCAATCCATTGCCAGCCCTACCTTTCACTGAGATGTGCCTTCCACCAGTCTTTCTAATTGAAACGTTACCAAACGGCTCCTTAAATTTATTTCTCTAATCTTCTCATATTCTATATTGCTACGTTTTCACATAACATATGAAGCTAACTTATGCACAATTTATTTATTTATGTTTATTATTATTTTTACAGAAAAGGAGGCATATATTCAACATGGTTTGATTGTGGTTGCAGTTACCCAATTCACCGTTGTTCATAAATTAGCGACCGTTAGTTCTCGATGTGTGATTATCACATCAAACCCATCTTACAAGTACAGAAAAAGAAGTTCGGGACGATGCGTTTGTTGTTTATAAATGAATTAGCAATCTCAATTAAGTCTGATTTAGAAAAATAGATGCATGTGAGCTAAAGATTAAAATAAATTCCCCTTCAAGAAAATAATTAAAATTCCACAATTAACTTGTATCTGTTGCAAACACCTGCTAAAAAAAAACTTCAATTATGTAGCATGGACCCCAGATGAGGATATTGTTTATAGTTTGTAGTTTCCTAGAGGATAATACAGTCAAATCATTCTGTTATTGAATTATATTAAAGAGTTAACGAACTAATCGGTTTGGATTTTACGCAAATAAGATGGTGCGATATGTAGTTTAACAGGCAAAATAATTTTTTTTTCCTCTTGTTTGATCAGTAATTACAAAAACTATGTTCAGAAATTAATAATGAGAAATAAGCTAATGATCGAGATATATACGTATTGTCAAAAGAGCCCCTGCATCCTCATTGGCATTTCTAAGTGTATGTATGTACAAAGCACCCGTCTTTGTCCGCTTACTGGCTAACACACTAAACATGTGCAAAATATCAAAATCGGTACTATTATATATCCGCAATTCGAGCAGTAAAACAAAAAAAATTCATTCTCCATTTTCCTTACAAAAATTAACTGGAATATAGCTACGCCTTGATGTTAATGTCCAGGCAATATGCAATGGGCCAGGACGGGATTTTCGAGTTAATTAACATATGGTGTATTTAATATCGATTGGTTATGACAGAAATTTGTGATATGTGGTGCATGATCAGCTGAATTCTCTGTGACAGACCTATTGGGGCATCCTCTTAACTCATGAAAGATGAAAAGATAGCGACGCGTAACAAATAATCAGCGCTAGCTTCGGGCCAAATGTCGGTCCAATGCATTTTCTTCACCACATATTTAGCTTTCATCCGCAAAGTTTCGAGTTGGCAATGGCAGAACTGGTCCATGGTCTTGAAGCGACTTCAATAGCATGACACTATGTGGCCAAATGTTGACCAAGAACTCGTGCGGCCATGCCATCCGTGGATCATGTCGACTGCGACTCGTGTTCGGTTTTAGACTGTGACAAATGAAAGAAAAATGTAGCCGCTCCATGCACAAACCACCCCTTTTGGTTTTTTTTTTTTTTGAATTTTTTTCGAAGAGATTAGAAAAAAAATGAAAATATCTAGGCATGGAAGGTTTGATCATCCAGCAAATTAAGTACGTATATTCGAAATTGACGTCAAACGAGCTAGACCATATATTATTATAACGTGTGCGCATTCATCCAAGCGTGTCAAAATTTTACAAATCAACAAACCACAGAACTAAATTTTCGAACGAGAAATGAAAGGATTTCGCAAATTATTCATCCCCAAAACCCTAATAACGATTTTGAGATTCCAGAGAGAAATATCTGATCGAAGTGATTAACGACGAGTTCGATAAAAGAAAACTCAACAAATTTTTTCTTGTAAACTTGCAGTAATTACTTATATACAACTGTTTTTAAATGACGACATTGATAAAAAAAAGCTGATTTTAAATTACGACACTTGCGCGCATAATCTAGTTTCTCCACCCATGACAAGCTTAGGTTAGTGAAAATTTTCAATGAAAAATAGATAAACGTGGACGTTGACAACTACTTTACTCTAAAAGCTTAATCCGTTGAAAGGGAGTTGAAACAATATATATCAAAGGGTTCAAGGATCTAACAGAGGGGGAAAGCTGGCCACAAAGCCAAACAACACACTCCAACAACATCTCTTTCTGCACTTTGCTGAGGACTTGAACCCACGACCTATTGACTTCCTGCTCTGATACCATGTTGAACAACCACTTTACTCAAAAAGCTTAAGCTCTTAAAGTGGTTGTCAACATTGAATTAGGGTTTCTTTAATTAGGACTGGGGCTTGAATTAGGGATTTCAATTGTTAAAGGAGATGTACTACCATTTTTGTTACTTTTTAAGGTCAGATGATGGGGTCAAAAAGTTTTTAATTTAGAACACAAGTTAGATTGCACCAAGACCAACCTAGGGTTAGGTTGGTTATGGGGTCCCCAACACAAACACCAACTCATGAAATCGAGTTCTCTCCATCTAAAAAAAGAGGAACACTGGACAAATTAGGTGGCACAAAGAGACACCTTTCATCCATTAAATCCGTGGGCAGCATTCTTTTCTAATCCACTCATTTTGCTAAGGACCACAGACACAAGGGCCATCATTATCTGTAGCTTCTGCACCCTCAATCTTAAAATAAATTGGACCACATTATGAGTTTAAATGTCTGGTTAGGGCATCCCCACACTCCATAATAGTGTGGACCCTTTCATTGTTCATGACCTAATGGGCAATGTACAACTCATGCTGTGCCCACGAGGCGTTTACCGATCCATATCTACCGATGTTTCGAACCCATCATCATCTCTGTCATCATCATTTCTCTAAGTTTGGCTTTACCAGAGAGGATAACTTTCCTTCCAAAAACCCTAAGTTTTTCAAGTGAAGATGAACAGTATATGAGTCGGTGTATATTCAAATTCATTCAAGTCCTTTGTTATTATTCCATCTTTTTAATTGTTTGGTAGGTAAGAGGGAGACAACCCATCCGTGAACTCGACGTAACGACACTCGAGCTCTTAAGACGCGCTCGTGGGGTTGATGATGACCAGTCGGGGTCGCCTAATGTTCCAAATTATAGTCCATTGCATGTGGGGGTGGGGGGATTCTTCTTGGATCGTAGCTAAAACTTAAATAATAATTAGAAAGAAATAACTCAAATATTGACCTAAATTATAGTCCATGCAGTATTTGGGTGGTGGAGAATATTAGTGCAAGCTTAAGAAATAATTACAATATCTATACTCACATAGAGTGAGGGAAGTGACTCAACGAGCCGTGTTTTGCGAGCAGCGATTGAACTGATGATCGTTCAAGAAAAGTTAGGATGTCTCCATTATCTCGAATCATGTAACTGGATCAACAGTATGATCCGTTCGATTCGTTCAGTAAGGTCCCAATTATAGTAATTGTCCTCTTTTAAGTGTACTGGATTCTTTGAGGTACTTATATGTGCATGCTAGCTAACAAATGTGAGCCCCAAATTGGAGGAAGAGTCGCTAAATTTAGTAGGTGCTCCAAACTTAGGGCACTTTAAGGGGATGATGGTAGACAAAATTTCGTTCTCACTGAAGGATAAGGTGTGACGATATGTAATAAATGGTTGACAAAGTGAGTCGAGATGGCAGGGAGCATCCTATCAATGCACACGAGTGGTGCTTTGGATGTTGATGGTGAGTGTGGGCCATGGCCACACGAGAGGGATAGTCACCCCCTCCTTCTTGTTTGGATGTCCACATCTTCCTTTCCCTGTCTCTTCATTGTCAGCTCAAGAGGAGAATAATTGTAGTGGTTATTGTACTGCAGTCCTTTTAATAATTTGAAATTGGGGTGCAGTTCATATAATCCTCTTTATGACAACTGGGTCCTTTAACTTTCTTAAAATGCTTTATTGCATTTGCCAATCAAAGGACCAAAAATACCCTCAATCTAAATTATCCCTACTTCCTACATTTCTCATAAATAATAAACAATTTAACCTTGATTTTCATGTCCATTTCAAGTCAAGCAGTACATGTATTCACTACCACATGATTCCCATCATTCATATCGCATAGAAGCCGAAGGATGAGATCATTTCATAAGACCCCCAATGTTTTAAAATTAATCCTAGCCGTTTGTTTGATCAATTAATGAGACTTAAATCAAAGGTATATGGAGCTAACGTAGAGTAAACTAGCTTTATGTGTATGGATGTAGATTCGTTATCTAAATTTTTAAAATGGGAGGGAAATGTGATGGGTATGAGTAAACCTACTAGATTTTACTGGCCCACTCATTTGATGTTCTAGCAATTGAAGAATCTCTCCAAAAGGATTACAATATGGGGTACCAAATTGTTCCGATTTGAAGTGAGAATACAAAGTCAATAAGATTGTTGAAATTGACTTTTCACGAATCAACAAAAATAAAGAGAATCAACAGACCAATCATACAGACACAACAAATTTACTTGGATCGACAGTGTGTTTATGTCCACGGGTGACAGGAGCTTTTTCACTATCTTTAAAGAATTAGGATTATAATAGTTTCATCATCTCTCTCTCTCTCTCTCTCTATGTACAAGTTCAAACCCTAACCCCCTTTAGAAAAGATATAGACTTCTAGTAGAAAGAAAGACTCAAAGTACTTCCGGTACAAGTTGTACCTAAACACGTACTGTACGGGACTATACAAATGCCAAAAAAATCTGGGCTAATAATAGCTATGGCTTGATTAACAGTATAATCTCTGCATAACAATACTTCCTGCAGAATACAATACACCTAACTCAATAATGATGATAAGCAACTATTGCGAAGTCATGCGAAAGTAAAATAATCTTGTGAAGTAATTTGAGAATATGTTGGAAAAATATTATTAGATTAAAATGTTGTATTAGTCCTTAAATAATAGGACAATGGTTAATAATAGCTCTAATATTAGGGGACCAATTACCCTATTAATTGGCAGGAGGTGACCACTGAGCGGAAACTTATCCCGGCTGTAAAATGGGTAGACTTCGGCTACCGCAGTTACCTATAAAATAGTAAAGATGTGCAAAGACATTTTTCATTTTATTTTATTTTTGTTTCAGTTATATAACCGTTACCCGACAAAAAATTAAGCTCTTATAACTAAGAAAAAATTAGAACGGCCAAAGCTATAATTTAATGCTGGCAAATAATGCACTACTTGAGTTGCACGGCCAGATGTGTTAAATAAGCCGCGGTTTCTGAGGTTGTTTTCTTGTCTTTCAGCGCATTGCATTTGTTCTTCACACTAAATATGCTTTCTGAGGTTGTTTTCTTGTCTTTCAGCGCATTGCATTTGTTCTTCACACTAAATATGCTGTTTGTTAGCAGTAGAGGAACTGTTAACAAACAGCGTTTGTTTATAATTTTTATAATTAAAATAAAATTAAAACAGTTAAAATCTTAGTCTTTTTATAACGGTCAAAAGTTAGTTGGAGTGCTGCAAGTCACTTTCATTTTTGAGGAGTTGTTTGTGTCTTCAAAACAAAAAGAAAACCTAGTTTTATTTTTGATTTTGACTTAAAAGTTCAAAAGTTAACCAAAAAAAAAAAAAGTGAGATTTTTGAGTGTGGATCAGTGGTTAGTTTCAAAAGACTACAAAATTGGGGATGTTGACAGGGCAAGGGCACAGCTAGGGTTAGGGATGTTTCCTTCTCATGGGGATGTGACCTGTCTCCGAGTCACCACCTTAGGCTAAAAAGTTGAATGAGTGCATGTGGATGAAATATACACTTAAAAGGAACGTTTAATGTGTCAAAGGGATAAGCTCATACAGCTGCCAAACAGTTTTATAGTCGTCCGATGAACGATATCGTGATCAGAATCGCTGATCAGGCATTTCATTATATCTTTATCACTGGATAGGGGTGGTTGGTCCCACGCTTATTAATCGTGTGAGTTTTTTGGATGTTTTATGAAAATGTACAAGTGTACGTACTTCAGTCAACATGCAAAATACAAAATAAATAATATATAAAAATTCAAAAATTATTATTTAAGGTTAGGTAAATCGTTTCGATACCTAACGGTAGCAAGCCTGATCGTGGTTAGGAAAGCGACGCCCTACGATAATGGAGCATTTCCCATCAAAAGGCGGCATTGGCGATGTCGGCCAATCACTTAAAATGCTTGAACTTGGAAGTTAGAACAATGTCTCTTTTTCTTGCTTTTTAACTTTTATTTTTGGTAATTTTTCTTTTCAAAATTTCAACTTTTTTATAGGGCCAACTTATAAGCAAAACCTAAGACCCTCTTATTAAATAGCACAAGTTATATTAATTAATTTATTTCGGAAAGTAATATTGCTAGGTGTGTTTTATATACTTTCGTGGATTAATCTAGTCCATTGATTATAAGATCAGATCCAATGACTGCCTTTGGTTTCAGAGTTATAGACTTCTATTTAAAGTCGTCCTTGATTGTTTTGGGCAGAGTGAGGAGAATTAGAGAGTTTGGATTTTGGGGTTTCTTCTGTTATTCTTGTAAAACAAAGAGAGGGTTTGTTTCTTCGTTAGTGATCTCTGCTCGTTTTCGGTAGTGAACTGTTACGATCTCCTTGGACAGAGTCTACATCGGGTGAACTACGTGTATCTTGTGTTGTGGTTTGCTTGTTTCTTATTTTTTCTTCTCTTAGTAAGTGTGTTTGTTTCCAATAATGCCCATGTCGGGACTAACTTTTCATTAATTAAACTAAGTTATTAACTTATACGAAGTAAAAAAATGCATATACCTAGCTAAGTTCTACAATAATCTCACACAAATGCTTGTCAAAACACATTTTTATGGCAATCCAATAGATGCCAGGAGCAAGAATCAATCAATCAAACAGTTGGGGGGTGACCCACATATAAAAGTTGTCTAATAAAGTCCATATGGGTACAAAATGTCTCATCCCACACTCCACAAAGGTTACTTTAGGTGTAATGTTATGGTTCTTAACTTATGACTTATAGGATAAGTTGCAGTGTTACACGATTGTTGGACACAAAAAGTGTCCAACACTAATAAGATTGTGACATGTGTACGAGAAACTTCGAGACTTTGGGAACCTCCTCTCCCTCTTCTCATTCCACGTCTCACCATTTTATTGGTTCAGCGTGCGTCCAACTACATGTGACCTTATCACATGGGAAAATTTTCTTTAAAAATATTAAGTCATGGTGATTTGCTTAAACTCATTAATGCTTATTAGACTCCAATGGTTCTTCCTTAAATTTTCATTGAATGCTCTCTCATATATTCTAGACCCAGCAAAGATATGATTCTTAGGATGTCTCTCAGCTTTTCCTCAATTCTGTACTAGTTCTTAGGTTTAATTTGTTACTCATTTGATTGACCTATTCACCTACATCCGCTTCTTGCACGACCTCCTTTATTGGCTTCTCACTTAATTTTCACCCTCTTAATGCACTTCCAGTGTTGTTAGGGCTGTCAATAGCTTGGGATTGTACGTCCACCTATGGGCCAAATATATATATGGTCAGTGGCCTCTAATCCTCTAATTAATAGTGTGCAACGTGGCTCACACTGTGGTCCACTATCAACATTGATGACGGATGTCTGTCATCAAATTTTTTTTTGTGGAGAGGAGTTCATGCACCACACCTTGTTTCAACACGTGTTCACGTTGAGTGAAAAGTAAAAGTCGTGTAAAGATTAAAGAACCTCTAAAGAAATAAAAGAAATTAAAAAGTAAAGAAGCAAAATAAAGACATTTTGAAAAATTTGAAATGCAAATTTGAATTTCAGCACCATTTTTTTATATTTTTCCTGTTATTTCTGTTAATTTTTTTTTTCATTTTTGACCCGATCCGTTACAATTCGTTTTAACGGTAATGCCCCCAATCTGTTATACCGTTAAAACGGCCTCTTTTAAACATTGCCTCAAATAACCTTCCCTCTCATTCCACGTCTCACAATTTTATTGGTTAATTAAGCGTCCAACTACAGGTGACCTTATCGAAATTTTCGTTACAAATATCAAGTCATGGTGATTTGCTTAAACTCATTAATTAATGGTTAGACTCCAATGGTTCCTTAAATTTTCATTGAATGCTCTTTCCTCATATTTTCTAGACCCAGCAAAGATATGATTCTTAGGATGTCTCTCAGCTTTTCTTCCATTTTGTACTAGCTCTTAGGTTTGTCACTCATTTGATTGACCTCTTCACCTACATCTGCTTCTTGTACGACCCCCTTTATCAGCCTCTCACTTAATTTTCACCCACTTAATACGCATCCAATGTTGTTAGGGCTGTTAATGGCTTGGGATTGTACGTCCATCTAGGGATGGGCCAATAAACATATATGTGGCCAGTGGCCTCTAATAGTGTATCACGTGGCTCACACCGTGGTCTGCCATCAATGTTGTCATCAAATTTTTATTTTTTTTTTGTGGAGAGGAGTTCATGTACCAGACATGCCGTTTCAATGTGAATGCATTAACTCTAAATAGAAAGTAAAAGTTGTGTAGAGTTTAAAGAACCTCTAAATATATTTTTTTAAAAGTATAAAAGCAAAATAAAGACATTTTGAAATAATGAAGATTGGGTTAATATTACAAGAAGTGCCTTCTTGCCTTAATAAGTAGAATAGATGTCAAATTGGGTCGGGGCAACCCAACATTGATCCCATCTGATCTATGAAAACCTATTAAATTTGATGTAGAGAAAACAAAACCTATAAATTGTCAAATCAAATAACAAATAGGAAAAAAGGTTTCTTCAACGTACATTTCATTAATGTTTATGTAATATTTAGATTGACTCAATATCTAATCGGATTAAGATCATTTCACAGTTTATCTGATAACTTTTTAGATCACGATTCCCAGTCCCTGACCCGACCCACATGATCCTATACCTCAATATCAGACTCAAAGGATGTCAGATCATTGTGTCAACCTTATCCATAGCCCTAATTTCCGTAATTCAACTTATGTCGAAGAATATGATATATCGAAAACACTTGGGATAGAAAAGTTGAATCCGTAAAGAATTTGGATTGGGTTGTTATCGGATTGGATCAAGGTTAATTCACAATCGAAATGACAGCCTTATAGATCACGATTCCTAGACGGAGACCTAGCCTAAAGGATCCTATGTTTTGATTCAGACTCAATTTTGTCCGATCATCAGGTCGACTCGATCGATAGCCCTAATTATGTCAAAAAATGCGATATGCCGCAAACAATCGGCATAGAAAAGTTAAATCCTTAATGAGTTTCAAGTGATATTAGCTTAGTGATTTGTATTTAATTTATCTTGGAATAAGCTATGATTGCTATTCAATGTTCCATGCAAATTTTTGCAAGTTTGTACTGTTTTCAGAAAACAAATGTTTACATAAAATATGTTGGAAGGTTCTTAGAAGTATCTAAGTGATAACCAACCCTTCACTTAAATTATATTACGGATTATTATTAATTAATTAAAGTAATTTAATTAATAAATTAATCCTAATTTTAGGGTTATGCCCCCACCGACGATATTAATTGAGAAGGAGAAGACTTGGTCAGTTCACATTGAATTCTTCAAGGGCATTTTGGTCATTCTATATATATATAAAAGGGTATATTTAGTAATAAATGTACTTAAAAGGGAGGAATGATTAATTTATTACCATAATAAATGTAGTATATTTCTGAAAGAGAAAGATAATAATTTTAATTAAAACTCGACGAATCAACTCAGAACTCGGGTAAGATGACTCAACTTAGCCAGATTTAAGGGGTAGTTCTAGCCATGGTTTAAAAAAACGGCCGCTATATCAAAAATAACGGCCGCTATAACGGATTCGGATCTCCCCCGTTTCATTACGTACCGTTAAAATGTTATAAAAATAACGGCCGCTATTTTATGTTATTTTTCCGTTATAACGACGTTATTTTCTGAAAATTTTTGTTAAAAAATGACCGTTGTTTTCCGTTTATGAAAATTTGAATTTCAGCGCCTTTTTTCTGTTAGTTTCCTGTTATTTTCCATATTTGCCCCTATGTGTTAAAAAAGGTCGTTATATAACCTGCTATTTATATTTTTTGAAAAATAAAATAAAACAAAAAAATTCAAACATTTTAATGGTGTAACAGTAACGTTACGTCTCCGTATAAACTTGGCGTAGATGATGATGAATAATAATTTCAATAATTATTTTTTGACTCCCGAGTCGAATTGTGAGTTATTGAATCAACTCAAGCCGAGTTTGAGTCAACTCGGGTTTTCAGGTTTTATGATAATGGAGAGAGAGAGAGAGAGAGAGAGAGAGAGTTGGTTTTGTTGGGGACGCCCTGATGCGGCGCACATGGGAGAGGGTCTGACGCTAGGCGACATGCCAACAAGGTCACATGGACTTGGTGGAACCCACACTCCCCACCCCGTTAATGAATCTCCGCACATGCTTCCCTCGGTTGACTTGTCCGTCACCTTCATCTACTGGGTCCCACCCTTCTTCTCAAACTAAAAGAGAAAAAGACTACGTATTAATCTGTCCTGTACGACGATTTTTTTTTGCTCTTGAAATAATCGCCATCTTAATTACAATATATTTTTATTCACACAATATGGTTGGCATACATGAATATGATGGGACCCACCATCAGATGGATCGAAAACATATTTAACGGTTACGATCTTTTAAGTGGGACCCATTATCATAAAACCTGAAACTTGCACTCAAGGTTCACTCTACGTTTCAGTCTCGTGGGTAGAGGTGGAATTTGGTGTTGAAACTTTATGTAGTAGTGAGCATGGTTCGAAATCTTGGGATCGGATGCCGGATCGGTGGGCTCCGATCCAGAATGGGATCGGCGCATCTTGCCCGAGACTGAGTCTGTCTTCGGGAAATAGTGATCTTAGGGTGAGATGATTCATTTTTGGATTAGATTGGTGGGCTCTGATCCTGATCCTCGCCCGATCCAGAACAGGATTGGCCGAGACTTCGAACCATGGTAGTGACTCGTCATTCAACCATTGGCCACCTAGTATTAATTCTCAAGAGTTTTTCTTTTGACTTGCCTCCCTTGTTAATTAATCATGACTCCTTAGATTCAGAAAATTTAGACTTAGCTCCCTCTGACCAAGTCTGAATTAAAATGATGCAACTACCCATCTATTTTTTCTTTTTAAAATATTTTTGATAGAACACTTTTTGGTAGTCACAGTCAATGGTCAAAATGCAATTCTAAATTTTCTGAATCTAGGGATCCATATCTCAATGCCCTAATTAATAAAGGAGGTAACTGAAAAATAAATATTTTTACTAACAAATAACACAATTTCTTTTCTTAAAATAATTCAAAAAATTCGTGCCGTACCGTGCACATGAAAAATTGTCCATTTACAAGATGGTGGTGGGTTGGCGATTAATTGGTGGGAAGCACACTAAAGGAGCAGCGAAGGCAACGCCACCCTCCAACGGGGCTGTCCACTCGTTCCAGCACAATCATTCGTGGAGTGACGTCAGCCTCCTCATCACCTTCTCCCGGCAAGGCCGCGGAAAATCCAGCTAACAAAAACCCTCTACGTGTCAACATCTGATCGGTTGAAATCCGATAAAACGTAGCACCCAATCACATATATTAACACACATACTAAGCCAAACACACCTTCTTCCGAAGCCTTTTATTAGCCATTTAACGTTTTCGTCACTTTTCATTTTCCTCATCTAAGAAAGCTCACAACCACAACAAAACAAACCAAACCAAACCAAGCAAGTAAGGAAGCAAGAGAACAAATTTAGAAGAGAGAAAGAGAGGATTCAAGGGTGAAATTCATTGCCGGATCTTCATGGAAGTTTGTCGAAAATGACGAACATGCTCGGCGCCGAGCGCGACAAGTATAGTCTGATGAATTTCGAAGAGACGGAATTACGTCTTGGGTTGCCTGGTGGAGGAGGAAGCGAAGGCGAGATAGGAAAGAATTCAGGGAAGAGAGGCTTCTCTGAGACTATTGATTTGAAGCTTAACCTTCCGACGGCGAAGGAATTGGAGATGAATCCAGCTGAGAAGATGAAGAATTCACCTAAGGAGAAGAACCTTCTTCCTTGTACTAATGATCCCGCAAAGCCTCCCGCACCCAAGTATGTTTCTTATGATTTTATTTTTATTTTTATTTATTTTTATATGTTCTTGTGTTTCATGGGGTGATCTCGCGGAGACGATGGGGTTGGTCCATGGATTTTCCTTCCTTTTGCCGCATTTCACTTAAAGGGTTAAAGGGAGATAAAGCATCAAGATGTTCGCAAGGGCCTACTTGATCCTCGATAATTATTATTATTATTAATTTTTTTTATGATACTTTTTATTTTTGCTACACTAGTGCATGTTTATGTGGTGAGGAGTGTTTGGATAGTCACTTTTTTATATTCCTGAAATTAAAAAGACCATGAAATTTTACACCATTTTCTTTAATTTTTTTTTTATTATCAAGAAAGCTCCCATATAAAGAACCCAGATCTTAATTACTACATCAACAAAAAAGATTAAATTTTCATGTAGAAATGAACTAAATTTGGAACATTTTTGAAAGAAAATTCAAACATTTAACTTACACAACCCTCATGCTGTTACGGCCTCGACTCGAAACGAAACAATTCGAAAGGAGAAAATACAACGAATTTGTTCTTGTAGTTGATAATATTTCTTAAAATAGTCTCTTTTTCTCTTATATTTTGTATGAAAAATACATCGAAAAGACGATTTTGCATACACGATACCGTTTTCTGTACACCCAAATGAGAGAAAATTTCAAAAAAAAATTGAAACTCCACTCTTGTTTGTGTTTTTCTTTCTTTTTCTAATTTCCATGGAAAATGTTTTTTTTTTCTTTACTTAATTTTTCTTGGTTTCAATGAACCATGTTTGCTTTATTTTCCTCCTACGTCTTATCTTTGCTTTTGCTTTAGTGAAGGATATCTTATCAACATGAGGGGTACTTTAGTAGTTAAGTTGAAAAATGGGGGTGTACTAAAATAGAGAAATCGGGTTTCAGGGCACAGGTGGTGGGTTGGCCACCCGTCCGATCATTCCGCAAGAACATCCTGTCTGTGCAGAAGAGCAGTACTGAGCAGGAGGAGAAGGTTAACAACAGCGCAACCTTCGTGAAGGTTAGCATGGATGGTGCACCTTATTTACGTAAGGTGGACTTGAAGATGTACAAGAGCTACCAAGAGCTGTCTGATGCCTTAGGCAAGATGTTCAGTTCCTTCACAATTGGTAAGTAAATAATAATTTCACTATATATATGATTTTTTTTTAACCTAATGGCCTGTTTAAATTGCCATTTTTGTGCCCAAAAAACATATTTATGAAAGTTTTTTTCATGCAAAAAATCAATTTTTTTTTTCGGGCGAAAATGGATAATTTGATCTTAATAAGTAATAATTCTCTTGTTGTTGTGGTTGTTGATTGAAGGCAACTGCGGGCCACAAGGAATGAAGGATTTCATGAATGAGAGCAAGTTGATGGATCTTTTGAACGGCTCCGAGTACGTGCCCACGTATGAAGACAAAGACGGTGACTGGATGCTCGTTGGCGATGTCCCATGGGAGTAAGTGCAAATTAATCATCTAACATAAGTATATCATATGGGTGATTATTGATTAAAACTAAAAGTAATGAAAATCTAGATCTAGCCCTAGTTCTAGATTAGATTACACGAAAAATGCAAGTCGATCTGTAACTTCATTAGAACAATCTTGTCGCTATCGTTCGTGATTCCATGCAAATTATGTGAATTATTAACCCCTCCCCTCTTTGATTACATAGGATGTTCGTTGATTCATGCAAGCGCTTGCGTATTATGAAAGGATCAGAGGCGATTGGACTCGGTTAGTACCTCGATACACAAATATTACATATATCTACAGATTTTTATTCTAAAATTTCGCAATAATGACTAATATATTCCTCAAGATCTTGCAACAATATTTCTATGGATCTGTGCAACTCAACTAAATCGTTTTTCGACCAAACGCGATTACATTATCTTCATTAAGTATTTAAAAACTAAAATGACATAATTTTATATTTTATTAATTTCATAATTAAATTGATTTTAATTTGAATTTCAGCACCAAGAGCTGTGGAGAAATGCAAGAACAGAAGCTGAAGAAGGAAAACCATGACAGGCTGCTCATTTGATCTCCTGGTTACTGCAAACACGACAACGAATGTGCGCGAGATGGATCGAGCAGGGTGTCTGGGTGTAACTGTACTATGGGTTTGATAATATATATATATAAATATGAACAAATGGGAATATTTATTATTATGGACAAGAAGCAATAACAGTTGTTTCCAAGACTTGGCTATATGTGTAGCTTGTTTATTATTAATGCATGTCATGCTTAATAATCAGATCTCCTTGTTGTTGTAGTAGTTGTCACTCTTGTGTGTTTTTATTCCTTAAATTTTAATGGTATTTTCTACATGGGATTCTCTGTATTTTTTTTTTTTTATTAAATTCTTTTTGTGGGTAAGGAGGCAATTAATAAATATAATGACCCAAGTGAAGGAGGGAGCAAGCCCATGTGCATGTTGATGGGCCATTTTATTCATTCTATTTGTTTATGTTATTAGTTTATTACTCCATTTATTTGTAGAACTACTTAATTATTCTTTTGACTACTGACTATATGGTCTCTTTCATGAGTTGATGGTCTTTAATGGCTGGAATTCTATAATGCGCATGGTGGTTAGTAGCACTTAGCTTCTTGTTTGTTTTAGGGTGGACATGAATGGGTCATCTGACCAAAAGAAAAAGAAAGTAGGGTCAGTGGTATAGTGGTATTTGACCTTTTCTTTATTAGAAAATAATAAATTCATCAACTCCATGAAAATTATTTAAATTCCCTCTGTTTAAGTGAAGATCATTGAATCCATATTGACAGGTTGTCTTTGATCACACATTATTGGAGTCTCCTCCATTTCCTTCCCTTAAATGGAAATATAATTACTTTTAAGAAGTCGTTTAGTTTAAAAGATTAAAAAATTTGGCATGAAGAAAACAAGCAAATTAAGGTTTTTCATGCACAAATCGAGAAATGGTCCAAATCTTTCACTATCAACAAAAGGAAGAAAAATGAACAGAGAAGAAGGTGGAGATTTTTGTTTATTTATACTAATTTCTTCCCTAACCATATTTTACCGATAAGATTACGAAGGACCCTACACAATAATGACATTTTAGAATTTGGGTCCATCTGTGGTCTGGTCTAACATCGAACCTGAACCATACAAAATCCAAATTTGAGCTCATTATCAAGTTGAACAAGAAAAGGAAACTAATTCTTACTAAATTTGTTATGATCTAATCATGAAATTTGTATCTAGGAAGGAAATGTTTTTAATAGTGAAATTTTCTATTAATGCAATTCTCTAAAACTTTGAATTTAGTGATATGTTAGAATTAGAAGTGTTATGTTATGTGGAGCCTGATGGTGCTAGGCACGACATCGCGACCCTTTTTTCTCTTAAGGGTGTTTTCATACTCTTACATAGAGATATGAAAACCCTAATTTTGTCTTTTGGTGATATAAACCTCGGTTGATCAGAGACGATTATTCATTGTCTTGTGAGTGTTTTCTTTTGTCTCAGAGAATAGTGGAATCGGTGTGAGTCCGTGGACATACCTCGATCTTGAGGGCTGGGAACGGCATAAATCTCTGTGTTGTGTGTTTGGATCTTCATGTTTATTGTTCTTTCTTCCAAGAAGAAGTTATATTTATTATAAATACATAAAAAAGGGAATCCCACCTCTCACCTAATCACGAGAAGTCCCATTGTAATGTGCTAAGGAAAGAGACGGTAAAGATGACCCTATTTCTTTTTGACATGTTTTTTGAGAACTGAAAATGTGTAAAGCTCCGCCAACAACATAATGAGCGAATAAAGCTATATAAAAGTACAATTATCATTTTTTAATAATTAATCCTATGGGTATTAGATCCAGAATTGCTTGAGAATAATTATGGATTTATAATTTGTTCTTGAGCAATATTCCTACATGACATGCATATATAGTTCAAAGAAATCGTCCAATTTTTTTATCACTAACAAAAGAAGATGATAGCAAAGAAAAAGATATGTATTTTGTTTTATAATATTTTTTAGTCATTGATCAACTATTAAAGAATATATTGTAATAAAGTGTGTGAGAAGCAGCATATCATCTTTGGTATATCTCATCACATATATATTCTTCGTTTCATTACGATTAAGATGAATAAATTAGGATTAGATTTGATTTGATTATGATTTCAGTAATACCCTGAACGTTTGTTCATTGATTTTTGAGTAAATTAATTATAAAATGTTTAATTTTACCTCTTAATTTTTTTTCTACAATTTATTTTCAATGATAATTAACTATATTTCTATTGTGGTCTATAAGTGACATAGTCGTAATAAATAATTAATGAGTTATACTTGTTGGGCCAATTTAGAAGCCTAATTCTAGTCTTAATAATAATTTTAACTGAAGCCTACTTGATATCCATAGGCCTTAGGCCTATTTTTAGTCCATATCCATATTAAAATAAGCCTTTTAGTGAGTTATAAAATTCACAAATTTTAAAGTGACGAAAATCACTTAAAATTAAAAATCATACTTTCTAAACCTATTTAATAAGTATTGGGAGCTTGAAAAATCTTACAAACCCTAAACTTTATAATTGTAATAACTTGAATCTTAACTTTATTAGTCTATTTTGAATCCGAATTGATTGACTTAGTACTTTTGTTTTATTATTTATATTTTAATAAAATATACAATCTGACCGACATGTAGTGTTTCTGTCATAAATCAAATTATGTTCTTTTTCAACAAAACTCGATAGGATTAATTGAGAGTGAAAATTTGTTAAAATAAAATAGTAAATGGTATTTTTGGACAAAGTGCCTTCACAAAAGATACTTAAAATAATTTTTTATTGAAATTATATTTTTTAAAAAATTTTACGCCTATCCGCTAAAATTCTTAAAAGTTAATTCAGAAAGCCTATCAAATAAAAGTTTTAACCAAAACATCTTTACAAAAGATTTTTATTTTGATTTATTATGAATTACGGTCATTTTTAAAAATTATTTCAGAGTATTTTTTATTTTTATCACACCTTGGATTTTGGACAAACGAGTCATTTTTCAGGCATTCGGGTCGGATCCTGATGCCCAAGCCCGGGGCGTGACAATTTTCTTCTTTCATTGAACTCTTGTAATGCTCTATGTAAGAGCTTTGAATAGGTCAATGTAATCAACAAAGTTTTATCAATAAACTCAAACTTCTACATGGTATCAGAGTCGGTCATCCAACGACCTGTGCTTGACTGATCTTTTCTTGGTTCGTAGTTCTTCCAACGGGCGACACTTTTGTTGCCCGTTGGCTTGATATATTTTAGGTTTAATTACATTCACCGTTGTTAATGATGAAGCCACTTTCGTTCACCCAACACCTCCATGTGCAACCATCGGCGTTCATGTGCAACTATTTCTATCTCCATTTCTGTAAACCTCCATCTCAGGCATTCTAACAGTTTTTCCTTGTTAATACCTAGTTGTTCGGCTAATCTTCAAAGGAAATTCATCATGAGTTGTTGTCGTCTAGCCACCTTCTTTTCCACTGTATCTATTATTTTGAATCGCCATATCTGGCAACCGATCTCTTTCCCATTCTCTTTGTTACCTAACAAGGATAACCTCCCTTTCTGGTTTTCTCGATGAAATATGAAAGAAATAGACTCTTTTTTTAAAACCCAAGCCTAAAGAGGGCCCATCTTCAATCACTCTCTCACACTCCCCTTTATGAGTTTCTTTCGATCTTGGCTTAAGATTGTAATCACCTAAAGAGAGAAATTTGTTTGAAAACTTTAAAGTCCAAGTCAGTTATGCCAAAAAAGGCACACATCAGCGAGGCCCAAATAGAGGCCCATATCTTTTGCTTGAGGATTCATAGAGCCCAAGCCCATGAGGTGCAAAGATGTACACACACTTAATTTTCTTGGCCCCCAGGCTTGTGAGACAAACAGATGCCTACACACATCTTGGCTTAATAAGGCCCTTTATTTGGATTAAAATTTGACGGGTTTCAATCTAACCTAAACAATAGATTTCTTTGGAACAAAATTCTGTGTGACAATCATGGATCACCATTCTGGCTGACAATCATCTTAAAAAACTCAAACCTGGAGATGGCATTCTTCAATGGTACTCAATCTTCAAGGCATTAGATTTCAACAAACTCATTATGATCGTTGATCTTCGATATCCATGAGGTTGAGGAAAAGTGTTAGAGAATATATTGTAATAAAGTATTGAGATGCACCATATCATATTTGGTGTATCTCATCACATATTCTCCGGATCATTAAGATTAGGATGAATCAGAGGATTAGATTTGATTAAGATCATATTTGATTTGATTATGATTTCCTTCCTTTATTGAACTCTTGTAATGCTGTATATAATAGCTTTGAATATGCCAATGTAATCACCGAAGTTTTATCCAAGGTTTAAAAATCGGCCGTTATATTGGATTCGACCTACCCCGTTACGTTACGTACCGTTACAAAGCCCAGAAAATAACTGCCGTTATAACAAAAATAACAGCCGTTATTTTCTATTATTTTTTCGTTATAACGAAAATAACGACCGTTATTTTCTGAAAAAAATTATGAAAAAAGCCATTTTTTCCGTTATATTCCATTTTTTCCGTTATTTTCCATTTTTAAAAATTTGAAATTCAATTTGAATTTCAGCACCCTTTTTTCGTTTTTTCAGTTTTTTTTTCTGTTATTTCCGTTATTTTCTGTTATTTCCCCATTTTTTCTCGTTTTTGCCCCTGAGTGTTTTTTTTTTCCGTTATAACGAAAAAAATGGTAATGCCCCTAGACCGTTATAACGGTCCTTTTTAAACCATGGTTTTATCAATAAACTCAAACTTCTACAAGTAGAACATAAATATAGTACCTTTCTTGTAATCTACACTCGACCAAATTTTATCTAAAATGAATTTTGTAAGAGAAATAGGGTAGAAAACGAACCATAAGAGTTTTAGATGGGGCTAGTTCACCGATGAACAACCCATAGAACTTCACTATGTTAAAAACGAGTTACAAGATAGAAAAGAATACAACTATTGTAAGCAACCTTTCCTAGAATAGTATATATATTCTCTAGATTTTTAGAATCTCTTTGATGTTACTAGACGTACATACCTTGTTGGAAGATACGCCTTCCATTTCCAAGAATACCACACTTTACCAAGTGATGAATCATTTGCCACTTCCATATATATAGTGAATGTGACTAAGCAACTATATTGAGCAGAAGCTATTGAGTGAGTCAACTACCTTATTGGAGATATTCTCCAATTCTCTCAAGATACTAGCTAGGGAGGCCATAGGATGTAGACATGGCCGCTATCTAACCTTACGTAATCAGAACACCACTAACTCAAGTCTATTCTCTTGCAAGAGAGGAAGACATGTGCATGAAATTGGGCGAAAAATGAAAATGGTTCCTAAAAGTTATACCTTATGCGGGAAAGAAAAATGGCGGGTGGGAAACATCAAGGGAAATGGGAGGGGAAACGGATGAGAAACAACGTGCAACATTAATTGGAAATTGCATTCAAATTCCATGGAAGCAAAAAAGAATAGTTAAAAAAATGTTTTGTGAAACGTAAAATCTAGATTTGTAAAACCAATAAAAAATTGTAATGATTTTTTTTATAGCAATATTACTAACTCCTAAATCACAACCACAAATTTTTTTGGTTTACTTATATAAGGTTTTTCCGTTGTTGGTTATGGAAACCCTAGAATCAACATATTTTTAATTGATCCGGTTCACTTAATAGAACCTTTTGTTTAGGAGTGGTCCAAGAACCTTTTTTCGCTTTTTAGCTTTTATACAGGAATACTTTTGAACTTTTTCGATTGAATATTTTGGAGGAAAAACCAAATGTTTGTTCATGCTTTTAGTTTAAAGTTTGTTAAGTTTTAGTCCCACATTGCTTGGGAGAGTGAGACTTCTTGAGTATTTGAGGAGAGTGGAACCTAAAGGGTGGAGCCCTTAGGTCTCCCATTTTTATGCCCATTGGGCACAACTCTGCACAACAAAAAAACACACATGTACGCACACACAAGCCTCGGGCTATGGGTTGTGGATTGTGGGTGGGTATCCTTTTTATGCATTGTTTTAGTCCATGTTTGACTCATTCAGAGTTATTGTTTTCTTACCATTTTTTACTTACCATTGTATTCGTGGGTAACTATAGAGTTTAAATTATAGTCTTGGCTAATTCCGTATGACAAAAAATTGTTGCAAACCATCCTAATGTATGGGTCATATATATCTAGATCATCACAAGTGAATCATAGTTTCGATTCAACTTTCATGATCATCCGAGTTAGACCTCAGATCCAAGTATGGCCACAATGTTCAAAGTCAAACATGGATCAAAATCTACCTAGATCAGACCATTTTGTGCCATTTATCCATCGTACCCACATATGTAATAGTGGGTCAGGTCTATAATGTAACATGGATCATGGGTCAATGGATCATGTGATATGGATTCAACTCTGATTTGGGTTTGAATATTTACATGTAAATCCAGATTTGGATTTAGATTTACTTGGATCTGACCATGTTGATAATCTAAATTCTATTTTTTCAAAGAACTGAACTTGTAATTCTCTAGAATTTGATCACTCAAATACACTAAATTACAATTCTAAGAATTACAAATCCAACACCATGCTCAATTCTTAGTTCCTAAAGAGGCCCTTGGGGTTCTCTCAAGTTCTTCCCACCCCATAATTAAGGCTAATAGTCTGCATCACTAGTCTTCTTCTTTTCTTCTTCTAGGGTCTCATATTTTGTTTTACCAATATATAGACGTTGTAGGACAACCACCATCCCAACCCTTTAAGAAAGAGATCTAACCCAAAAGGAAAACTTGTAAATTATAAGAAACCCAACTCAAAAAAGTATGAAATGTGAAACCCAAAACATTTAAGAAAGAATTAATCTTTAGTCCCGCTGAGATGGCTATTCATTGTCCAGCTGCGGCATTAGAAAAATGACATGCGGATATGTATGAAGGGGCAACTGAGAGAACAAGTAGTTTAGGGATTCTAATTCTCAGACACAGGTGTGATCGATGGAGAGATATATCCCAAGTAAATTACAGGCAGTAGGACCAAACATCACAATGTTTTTCTCCAAACAAAATAGGGATTTCTGTAAAATGATAGACACGATTGAAGTCAAGCCCAAACCTTCGAATTGCAAAGGGCTTATATATCAAGTTAACTATCTTGACCAATTCGTGAAATTGCATAAAGATCATGTGGATTGAAAACAAAACTGTTGAAACAAACAGAGCAGGGCCCTGCCAACATTTCAAGAGAAAGAATAGACGAAGTCCCATAAGAACAGAGCAGGGCACACCAACTTTCTCTGTAACATCATTTGAAATGTTTTCATGCAAAAATTTGTGAACAGTTCCTTGTCGTTTTGAACAATCATGGATTTACCCAATACGTATTGTAGAAAAAAAGAGACTTAACTAGAGAGAAGGAAGGAACTGGTTCTTCCAATTCCCCTTCAAAACTTTATACATAAGGCACTCTCTTGTGCTGTAGCTGAACATTAGTTGTCCAGCTGTGATGGACCCTAGGCGCACTCTTTAAAAAATTATACAACTTTTTAATAGTCCCATGTTGAGGGAAAAGTGGGGCTTAGATCCACCATCGATTTGGGGTGATAAGATCTTGGCCATCCTTTGTGAAGCCGATAAGAGGGGGGGATAAGTGACTTCTCTGTTTTGTTATATAGACGTATAGTGGGTGGCCCGAGCCCTTGGCACTCCCCTACAAAATTTCTCAAAATCGGGTGTGAGTGGTTGAGATCCATAGTCCAGTTGGAGAATAAGATCTCGGCCATCCTTTGTGAAGCCGATAAGAGGGGAGACAATTTCTCTGTTAAATTAATCCAACCATCTAAATTTTATTTTATGTAAGGTTTGATATGGGCCCTTGGATATATGAAGCCTATAAGAAGGGGAGACAACCGCTGTGTTTGTTATATAGAATCTATATAATAAAACAGGATGGTTGTCTCCCCTTCTTATCCGGCTTCATAAAGGATGGCCGAGATCTTATCACACCAAATGGACGGTGGATCTCAGCCACTCACACCCAATTTCGACAAACGCTTAGTCGATGAGTGCAATGGGCACGGGTCACCTACTATTTACCTACATATAAGGAATGAAATGGGTTGGATTTACATATAGCCCAAGGGTTAGGGTCAGGCTCAGGAGCCCCACTTTTTATGCTTCGAGAGGGGTGTTACCGTTAAAACGGATTGAAATGCTCAGGGGTAAAAATGAAAAAATAGATTTTAATGATTTTAACGGAAAAAAATAGTGCTGAAATTCAAATTTTAAATTTAAAATTTAAAAAAAAAATAGAATTTAACGAAAATTTAATGGTTTTCTTATACCCCTCCTATCTTATATGGCTTCAATAATGAGTGGCTGAGATTCACTATGCTTCATATTGATGGCTGAGATTAACTCCCACCCAATTTTGACAAACACTTTGTCGGAAAGTGCTGCGGGCACGGGCCACCCACACATATATCAAGACAACTCAGTTGTATTCTCTTATCTTATCCATCCATCTAATGTAGATGGTTAGATAAAGAGTGGTTGAGATCAAATCCATAGATCTAATGTGGACGGTTAGATTTCAGCCACTCAATCCGCCTCATTTGACTTCAATTTATTCAAAATTTAAATTTCAAGACCATTATTTTTTGTTATTTATGTTATTTTCCCATTTCTCCCTCTGTGCGTTACAATCCGTTATAATGGAAAAAACAGTAACGTCCCAATCCGTTATACTGTTTGAGCGTCGAAGGCACCCAATTTTTGCAAACGCTTTTGTCGGAGAGTGCCGTGGGCATGGGCCATTTACTATTCTATATAACAAAACACATTGGTTGTCTCCCTACTTATACCTCCGCTTATAAGCATCAACAAAGAAGGGCCGAGATCAAATCCTCCCCCAAATGGACAGTGGATCTCCGCCACTCACCTGATTTTGGCAAATTCTTTGTCGAGGAGTACCGATGGGACGGGGCACCCACTAGTATATATACATATATAATACTTTTAGGCATATATTTAAATAATAAATGCTATTTGCACTCCACAATTTCCATAAGCACCCAAATGGGGTGATTTTCAGCCGAAAATGCCCTTAGACAAAAAAAAAAAAAACCCAAGCACCCCACTTCGTCCCCCCCTCTCCACCTCTCTCTCTCTCCCTCTCCACCACTCTCTCTCCCCTCTCTGGCCGTGGGCTACACAGGCCCCATGAGAGAGAGAGAGAGAGAGAGAGAGAGAGAGAGAGAGAGAGAGAGAGAGACGTACTTGTGGTGATGGTAGCGGCGACGGCGGCGTCCTCCTCTTTTTTTTCCCCCTCTGTTTTCGGTTTTTTCAGGGTGAGAGAGAGACAGGTGGAGAGGGAAAGAGGATGGTGAGAAAGAGAAGGAGAGAGGATGGTGAGAGGCGGAGGGGGAGAGGGGGAGACGAAGAGGGGTGTTGTTTCTTTTTCTTGGTTGAAGGGCATTTCGGCCAAAAAGCACCCAAATGGGGTGCTTATGGAATTTGTTGGATCGGGTCAGTATCGGACTAGAACAAGGTCGATTCGGTACCAATCCGATAAAGGATCAAATTGACAATTTGTGATCCGATACTGATCTGATAACGAAAAATAAGGTTATTGACCTGATTGTTTTCGAATCGGATCAGATCTCCGGTCGATCCGATCCAATGCCAGCCCTTAAGCTCATTTTTAGGGAGGAAAAAGACTTTAGGGTAGGGTTGGAGATGCTTGTTGTAACGGACAATTTAAAACCTCCTTTCAAGAAACTCAGCAAGTTGAGTCACCTTGATTAAAATAGTGAAGGAAAAAGAAAACCACGTCAAGTCCAGTGGTGGTGGCAAAATTAGGGTGTGGGTAGGTCAGAGACTCAGAGTCACATGGGTAGATCCCGATCACAAAAGCAGTCCGAAGTAAAAGTTAAGAAGTCTACTTTGATGGCTGGCTCGTCACTGCTATGGATGATCAAACGATTTTCAGGGCATTCCCTCCCAACGAAAGGATTCCTAGGATAGTCCAAATTTCTCTTTTTAGAGTAAAGCTTTCATGACCGTCGACAGTCATGGAAGCTGCTGACCACCCACATATGAGCCACGTGGCACATTCTTAGACACTGACCGTATGAAATCAATCAAATTAGTGATTTCTAAGCGTTGGATTGGAGTCATTTTCATGGGTTGTATTTGAGCATTATCGACCATTATTTGGGGTACAAAGATCCAAAGGTTTGAAATCACTAATCAGGCTGCTTTGTGGTTTGTAGGTCTACTTAGGGATTGGCCAATCAACATACGGTGACCTCTATGAGTGTACCACGTGCTCATATTGAGGGAGGTCAGTAGCTTCCCTTACAGTCGACGGTCATGGAGGTTTTACTCCCTCAACAGCTATATTATTTTTTTTTTGCTTTTAAAAAAAATAAAAATAAAAAAAGCTGGTGCCAACGTTATGCCAAACTTGTTCTCTGCCTTCTCAGCGTGGAAAGATTGAAATCGTGCGGCTCAAGAGATTTTCTAAGTGGACCCATGAGAAGGCAAGTCCAATCCCCTGCTTGTTTGCCACATGTACTGCTAAACGGTCCACCACCGCCCATCCATCTACCTCAATTAAGAGTTCTGCAATTCCATCACCGTCCAGTCGTGATTGGGCATTGACCGAACGTGAGTTTGAACAAGAATCATTCGAGAAAATCTTGTGTACATATAACCCTCAGAAGCCCGTCTTTGATGTCCGGATTCAAAGTTTGAAGTCCCCCCTCCAAAACGCCACATGGAGTACTGTTTAGGGCCAACTTACCTTATGATATTTGGTCCACCTCTTGATGAATCTAGAGATAAAAAACCAGTATAATTAGTCATTTGTAACCGTTGGATTTAGCATTTTAATAGCGTAATTTTTGACCGTTGAATTTCAGACTTTTTTTAGATGCTAAAATATAATTGTTATAAATTACCGATCAAACTGATCTTTGATATGTAGATCCACAAAGAAGTGGTCCAAACATCCATAAGATCAGTAGGCCCTAAACTAAGCTCCAAATGACATTTCTGTATGATGATCAATAAACCAACAGATCATCTTGCCTCTAAGGCTCTGTATGGTTGCCATGAATAAGTTTTCTAGAAATGATTTTTGCATATAAGGCCCTGTATGCTGATCAACACAAAATTTTTACAGAAAAAGTATTTTGTATGTCAGAATGTATTGATACAAACAGTATTATGACATTTAGGCATTGTGTTATTGCCCTAAATAAGTTTTCTAGAAATGATTTTACAGGAAAAAAAGGATTTATAAGTCAGAAAGTGTTGATACAGAAAACATTTTTACGACAGTTATATGCAAAAATCATTTCTAGAAAACTTATTCACGGAAACTATAAAAAAGCCTAAATTTCATAAAACTTTTCCTGTATCAACACTTTCTAACATGCAAATCCGTTTTCAGTAAAACTTTCTGTTAATCACCATAAAGAGCCATACATGTGTCATCATCCATGACGTCCACGTGTATAACCCGAAAATACCCCTTACACGTCTGAAGCTGAAAAGGATCAATTGAAAGGTTCCGTGTATCCTTGGTTAGATGTCTCCCTTTACAAGGGCCGACGTATGAAATCACATTAATTATCTCTACTTCAGTTTTTAATTAGTTTTTTTTGGTACATAAAGGAGCAGATATTAACCAACCACGGCCCTAGGAATGGTCCTGCCAGCCATAACCTCCGCCATTATGGCTGAAAATTTTTAGATGCAGAGGCCTTTGGATGCAGTTGATGCAGAGGGGTCTCGTGGCCCCATATAACTCATTTTTGGGGCCCACTATTCGCATGGATGTTTAGCCCACCCCTTGGTGGATATAGATGAAAAATCAGTCTCATTGATTTTCTCTAGCCATAGATTATAGCACTTTTTAAGGATTGAGTGTAGAGGTTGGATTCAATTATGTTTTTTTGCATATTTTTGGGCACTTAATCCAATGGCTAGAAATTATCAAAACATCTATGCAGTTAGTGGGCCTAAAAAAATGAGCCATGTGGGGGCCACGAGACCCCTTTGCATCGACTGCATGCAAAGTCCTCTGCATCTAGCTAAAATTTTTCATACAATGGCCCATTCTTGCCAATTCATTCGCTACTGAGTTTGCTTCCCTGAATTCATGGTTGGCACGCAATCCGCTGAATTTCGCCTTCCCGTAGGCTTGATTGGATGCAATTTAGTTTTCGATTCAAGTGTTGTCCATCAAAAATTTTCCAGGTCAAAATGAAGTTCCCACTTCTAGAATTGAATTTGACTTTGACTTGGACCAAGAAATAAGGCATAATTTATGGTGATAAGAAATAACTACCTGGTCCTGATGGCATATATGAGTTGCCTAAATTGACTTTGACTCTGTCTCTGTCTCTGTCTCTTAACTTTTGCATCCCCCCACCACGGCACCACCACCTCAACACGGAAGGGGATTTTTCAAAGTATATCTTATCTGTGTGGATATGATAAAGACTAGAAAATCTAAATCTAAATGATCTAAGAAGTTCTGTGAATTCTTCCAACTCCATGAATTCCTTGGAAAAAAAAGAAAAACTTACACAGTCCACTGTTTGCAGCATATATTCAATAATGCAAAAGTTTGCTGAACATGCAGATACAAGCATTAAAAGACTTCAATGAAGCTGCAGACAATATTAGTTCCTATTTAAAGAGATTTAATTTCTCATTTCAAAGCAAAATATCAATGTTATGTCAACACAAATTCGTGTGATTTAGCCAATGCCATTGCCACATCTGTCACAAATGCAACCAGCATCTGTGTTTTCTAGATGGGTCGTGATGTAACAAGCTATACCTGAGATCAGATCTTTTCAAATGCGGAAGCTTCCATCTGGGCCCACTGACCGTATGGATGTTTATCCCACCCCTTGGTAGAATTTCAGTCCAAAAATCAGCTTGTTTTATGATTTTTTGCCGTTGGTTTTAGTACTAAAAACAATGGTTGCATTTAACGCGGCTATAAGAACGTCTTAAAAAGTGCTAAAATCTAATGGTTATAGATTACCAATCAGGGTGATTTTTGGTGTGTATATCCACCCGGGGTGGGATAAAGTAAACATGCGGTCAGTGGGCCCAGATGACAGTGGTGAGTAGCAAAAATCGTGCTTCCGCATTTGAAAAAGTTTCAGGCATACCTTGGTACATCTTTTTCCTTTCTCGAATTTCCAGCTGTACCATCTGGTCTACAACCCAGAACACAACAAAACTCAAAGGAGGAACAAAACAATTCATATGGTCTTCTTTTAACTGCAAGGCTATATTGGTAATTACGACACTGATCACCTCTATAAATTCAAGCCCTCTTGCACCATCTTCTCTACAACCAAATATGGCGACTGTTAATCTCTGCATGGTGTTGCTACTTTGTCTCACAGCCGGGGCTACTGCCCAGAACTGTGGTCGCCAGGCCGGTGGCCGCACCTGCGATGGTAACATTTGTTGCAGCCAATGGGGTTTTTGTGGAACTACCAACGACCACTGTTTACCTTCTAACAACTGTCAAAGTAACTGTAAATCTGGTGGTGGTGAGAGTGCTTCTAACGTCCGTGCAACATACCACATCTACAATCCTGAGCAGAATGGATGGGACTTGAACAGGGTTAGTGCTTACTGTTCAACGTGGGATGCCAACAAGCCCCTGGAGTGGCGTCGCAAGTATGGCTGGACTGCCTTCTGTGGTCCGGTTGGTCCTCGCGGCCAGGCCTCCTGTGGAAGGTGCTTGAGGGTAAGAAAATAAAAACACACTTTCTAAATTACAGCATGTTTTTGATAGGACATCTAGGGGCCCATCAGGTAGAGGGAGGAATGGACACCGTTCGATATATGGTCCACCACATTTTCCTGACTGACCAAAAGAATGTGATAGATTGAATGCATGCTTACAGTCATCTGATTAGATGAGTACTAAAACTTCGATGACAGAGCACAATATGAGCCACGTGGCACATTCTTAGAGGACTGACGGCATGGATGTTTGTACTAAAAATTAAGAGAAAACAAGATCTGACTCAGCTTCTGATGATTTGCAGGTGACGAACACAGGGACAGGAAGTCAGGTAACGGTGAGGATTGTGGACCAATGCAGCAACGGAGGGTTGGATTTGGACGAGGGTGTATTCAAACAGCTGGACACGAATGGAAGAGGGAACGCCCAGGGCCACATGATTGTGAACTACCAGTTCGTTGACTGTGGTGACTGATGCACTCTACCTCTATGGGCTTATCTATAATTAATTGTACGTACTAGGTACAAATAAGCAAAATAAAAATGTCAATCTGGAGCACCAACACCAGACACGTGTCCATGTGATGAAGTTAAGCTTGAATGCCATTAGAAATATCTGGAGTTATTCCTGCTAATAAAGACATTATGACAGAATTAAAACCTAATTTTCAAGAGGTGTTGATTAATGGTCAAGATTCTTCTTCCAATTTCTTCTTTTAACTTTCTCGTTCCAAAATCCCCAAAATCACATTCCAAGAGCTTTGATCCCTCGTCTAATTGTGAACATTAAATTCTAGAATGGAAAAGAAGAAGGGTCAGGATCGGGGGACAACCATTTGGCGGACCAACATAGAATTAAGATGAATCAATGGCTGATTTTTGGTGAGGATGATCTCCCGCAAAAATTCAAATCATTCCAATATTTGTAGAATGGTTTAGAAGTTGAAGAATTATGGACCGTGACGACCGTCTATTTTTTGTTACCAGTGTAACTTGAAAACCACATTTGATGGGGTAGGAAATTTCAGATCATCCTCACCAAAAATCAGATCTTCTACGTGGGTCCGCAAAAATGGTTGTCTCCCCCGATCCCGACTCAAAGAAGAAAACCTCTGGAACATAATTATAAAAACTGGTAGAAATGGACCGGGCTAAGCTGTGTCCAAGCCCAAGCTAAGGTATAACTAGCGAGGTGCAAGCCTCACCCGGCCCATAATGGACCTAAACAATTCTAGCCCAAGAATAGTTTGCAACAGGATGGGCTATTATATTTGAGTGGGCCAAAGCTAATTTTCACAAAAACCATCGGTCCAACTCAGCCCCGCCCATTACCCGTACTTATCTGCTCACCCAGGGCCAAGCATCGAGAGTTATGAGAGCAAAACCCAATTGATCTGGTTTGATTTATGCCCCACCCATTAAACTGTCGACGAGTTCGCATCCCTCCATCTTACAATGCCGTCCCCAACTAGTTGCTGAAACTAGTGTCGCTGCCCTCATCTAGTAGCTAAACCTTGCATTGTCGCCCCCCACCAACTAATAGGTTGGCTTCATTCCGGTGCTGCCTCCACTTGTTTCTAGCAAACATAGAAGCAAACACAAGAACGGATGAGGGAAAGAGAGAAGAGAGAGTATGTTGATCATGTGTGTGTATTAATTAAAGAGATCGATCACTCTTGGTTGAACCGAACGCTTTCTTTGAACTAGAGGTCCGTGTACTCATGATTTTTGAACTAATTAATCTGAAGATCCTGATATCAAGATCTGGCTGTAGAGATCATGATTTCTTGTCACACCCCGAATCTCGACGTATGAGGATGACTTCCCAACACACTGGCCATCAAGATGATCTTTCAACCAAGGTTTAAAAGGGGCCGTTATAATGGTATAACAGACCGAGGGTGTTACCGTTTTTTTCTCGTTATAACGGCCGTTATGACAAATTATAATGCTCGGGGGTGGAAAATAACGAAAAAAATGGCCCTGAAATTCAAATTTTGAAAATCAAATTTAAAAAAAACGGAAATAACGGCAGTTTTTTCACAAAATTAGTACAAATAATAATAAACTTATTACATCCCAAAAGTCTCAAACAAATAGAGTAAAACTACAACTTATCAAAAAAAAAGAGTAAAACTAGAACAATGTCCCTACTAAAAGCTAGCTATCAATTTCTATGGACACTCCATGCAAGGGATCTCCAATAAGCACTTTTTATTGTGGCTTAAAACATGAATTAATCAACGAGGGATAAGCTCAGAAGCCCATCAAGTGATCCTAAATACATCAACGAAGCATTATATGAAATAATTAATTAAGTAGATAATTATAAAAGGCTCAGGCTCCGAGGACTCCCTTTTTTTTGCCCCCCTCTCGGTTTTCACGTGCTCGGCCGTGGATTTCATGAATCCAACGGTGGTTGTCAGCACCCCAAAAAGTGATGCCACCTCAGCGCTGACAACCACCGTTGGATTCCAGGAATCCAACAGCCGAGCACTCAAAAACGAGAGGGGTCAGAAAAAAAAGGGGTCACTTGAGCCCGGCCCATTATAAAAAGGATATAATTCATAATGTACATCTAAAGCATGTATCCAACAACAATAATATAACAATGCCACAGTCCAATAGTATAGCAATGGTTGGTCCTCCCACACTTTTAAAAAGCTGGCATACCCCCCTATGACTTGGTCCAAGGCAGTTGACCTGAGTTGACCACCATATTTTACATTAAAATATAAAAATACCCTTTTCTTCAACATTGGAACAAGGGTTTTGACCAAAACCAAACCCCCAAATCAAATGGCTGTGATGGACGGCAAGCCAAGAGATACCAATGGATTAGCTGTCCATCACCGGAGATGACCCACTGGAGTCTCATGCCGGTCATCCACCACTCCGGCAACAATTAAAAACCACATTAGGTCGTTCGACCATAGACTCGAGCTGTATTTAATTCCCATCTAATCTCAGCCTGAAAGTGGATCTCCTAACTATTACTGTTCAAAAATATCCAATCAATATATGGAATGGGAATCCCCAATGCTTAGTTGAGATACCAAAAACAGTTTCAGACCTTAATATATATTTGTACTGCAATATCACTTCAATCCTTGATGTTGGTGTTTCAAAAAAGATATATATAAAATAAAAAAATAAAAAAAAAGTGAAACTTCGGATAAGAATGGTATTTTAATTTAATTTTCTCCGGAGTGGTGGATCACCTGCCTGAGACTACTTTGGGTTGGTATCTCTTGGCTAGCCGTCCACCATAGCCATTTGATTTGGAGGTTTGGTTTTGGTGCAAACCCTTGTTCGAAGGTTGAAGACAAGGGTATATTTGTCTTTTAATATAAAAATGTGGTGGTCAACTTGGGTCAACATTGGTCAACTGACCTTGGACCAAATCATAGGGGGTATGTCAGCTTTTTCAAAGTGTGTGTGTGTCAAATTTCAAAGATAACATGGGGGGTATGTCAAAAATTTCCTTTAAATTTTAGGTGCTTTTAACCTAGGGCATAGGCTCACTACTTTTCTTATTTAAGAACATGAACCCAAGGACCATGTTTGCTTAGTCCTACCACACTTTTAGAGACTTCCAGACTTCCAACCGTGGGCAAATTTCCTATTATTTCTCGATTTAGGGGTTCTAACACAAGGACCATGTCAGCTTAGTCCCGACTATAAGTATTCTAACGCTCTAATTCTTGCACTTGATGGCAATTTGGCCCAACGGGCCAAGCTGGCTTCTAATAGACTGGATAAAAGATTAGCTTTTCCCTTCGGGTTTGCTTATGTTTTCTCACATGAATCTCTTGTCTCGAGCTAATGGAAATCCCATCTCCTTATTGCCCGGGGAACCTAGTATTGGAACCTATAGTATTGCCACCACGGCGGCCATCGAAAGTAAACAATGACAGCCATTAGATCAAGGGGTATGCGAGTATGTACGTGCTTACAAAGTCAAGGAGTAGGTTAGTCCTTCTAATCAAAAAAGACTATCTTAACTAGACTAGATAAAAGATTAGCTCTCTCTTCGGGTTTACTTATATTTTCTCATATGAATCTCTTGTCTCCAGCTATTGGAGATCCCATTTCCGTACCAAATCTGTCTTTCGTAGGCATCTAGAGTCTAACCTTGTACACGGAGCTAGCCTTGGCGAAAAAAATTGGGAACCTAGAAATGCCGGGAGAGGGGGGGTTTTCAAATTTCGTTGAGTCAGCCGGTTGAAAAGATCTCTCCTTTTGGTGGGATGTAGGTGGGCCTGGGAAACGCGCTTGTCCTTCCCATTCAAACATACCAAACACTGGAAAATTCAAATTTCTGAAAACCGTGGTTTGTGACTTGGAGGTCAATGCCAACCTTTACCAGGCTCTAAAGATTACTCCAACGTGTGAAACATGAGAAAAATAAAATTTTCTCAAGTCTCAGTCTTGGAAGTTCGACCTCAGATTTTTATTTCTTCTTCTTGGACTCCATAATTGTAAGCGAAGGTACTAAGATAGTTCATCAACAGTCTGGAAACAGTGCATGGTGTATGGTCACCAACCATCAAATGGTCCCATTAGCGGATCTCCCAAGTCAATAATTCACTCGATATCCAACCAACCGATGATTATACTGTTTTAAAAAGAGTCCGTCCAGGGCTACACCCATTTTTTACATCCAATTCTGACACCCGGTGGTGGGCTCACGTGGAGATCAAGTTGGACAATCCAACCATATATTGAGTTGGCCATGCCATGATGATCATCCTCACAAAAAATCAGTCCATTTCGACATTCCGATGATCATCATCATAGTTTAGAAAACTCAATGTATGGTTGGATATATTGCTCAACATGATCTCCATGTGGTGTAAGAAATGAGTGTAGCTCTAGATGGACTGATCAAGTGGTGTATCCGGTGTGGCCCACATTCCACCCAATATGGTGGTAGACAGTTCGAGATGCAGTTGGCAGACAGTCCTTATGATCTAGTCCATACACCTTATATATTAATCTCACCTTGGAAAGGTAGAGATGGAGAGAACAAACCTTCTTGTAACTCTAGGATGGCCATCCGTCACCTCCATGACGACACCACGTGAATCATATCTTCTTCTTTTCTTTCCTATTTTTTTTTTCTTCCTTGTCTGCGTGATCGAAGTGACTGACATCTTAATTTAAACAACTTCTTCCAAATAAAAAAGAAATCATTAAACAAGATAAGTGTGGGTTCTCCATCGTTTCTGCCACCAACACTTCAGCCCTTCGCCCAACCAAAAGATTCAATGGCCATCTCCATCTCCAGGATGGTCTTGCCCTTCAAAGGACACGGATACGATACGTTTCAACCAGAAAAACCGTTTTCAACACCATTTTTCTACCAGAAATCACTATATCCAGCACTTGCTACCAGCAAGCAATCAAAAGGGAGACTTGTATTAAGTGGGGTGTCGTCGAAGACGGACAACTCCTTGTCATCCATCGTCACAGAGCTCGAAAGAGACGAGGAAGTAGTAGAAGAAGAAGCGACTACGATAGCGGACTCGTGGCGTGAGATCCATGGTGAGGATGATTGGGTTGGAATGCTTGATCCCATGGACCCGTTCTTACGATCCGAGCTAATACGATACGGGGAGATGGCACAAGCATGTTACGACGCGTTCGACTACGACCCCTTCTCCAAATATTGTGGCAGTTGTAGATTCATACGTCGCAGTTTCTTCGAGTGTCTAGGGATGAAAAACTTAGGCTACGACGTGTCCCGGTATCTGTACGCCACCTCCAACACTAACATCTCCAACTTCTTCAAGACCTCAAGGTGGTCACACGTCTGGAACCAAAGCGCCAATTGGATTGGGTACGTAGCGGTGTCAAATGATGAAACTTCGACACGTCTCGGCCGCCGCGACATAACCATCGCTTGGAGGGGTACGGTGACACGACTCGAGTGGATCGCGGACTTAATGGACTACCTAAGACCAGTTTCTTCCGATAAGATCCCATGTCCTGATCCAACGGTTAAAGTCGAATCTGGGTTCCTAGATCTCTACACAGATAAAGATGAGAACTGTCGTTTCTGTAAGTACTCTGCAAGGGAACAAATCTTGACTGAAATCAGACGATTGATACAAATGTACCCAAACGAGGAAGTTAGCATAACGATCACGGGGCACAGCTTAGGTAGTGCGCTGGCGATGCTGAGTGCGTACGATTTAGTAGAGACGGGTATCAACTTGATGGACGACAGTCGGGCCGTACCCGTATGTGTGTTCTCATTCTCGGGTCCTCGGGTCGGGAACGTGAGGTTCAAGGAACGGCTTGAGGGTTTAGGAGTGAAGGTGTTAAGGGTAGTGAACGTTCACGACACGGTTCCTAAGGTACCAGGGATACTTTTTAACGAGCACATGTCACCGTTTATGCAAAAGATGGCTGAGGGGTTACCATGGAGTTACTCACACGTGGGAGTGGAGCTCGCCCTTGATCACAAGAACTCTCCTTTCTTGAAAGACACAAACGACCCGACTTGTTCCCATAACTTGGAGGCTCACTTGCACTTGCTTGACGGGTTAGTATTTTCTTCTATTCGTAGAGTACATTTTGGTTATTTTTCACTAATTCCAAAAGAAGAACGATCCTGTCTTAATCATGGTTCAAAATCTCGAATCGGAGAGCGCCAATCATGATCCAGATTGATCTCCCAAATATCGTTCAGATTGGCGAGACGACCCCAGTATTGTTCAGATTGGTGGCTTCCAATATCGATCTGGATCGCCCAATCCAGAACGGATCGTCGAGACTTTAAACCATGGTGTTAATCGACGTTTCTGGGCCTCGTTAGTTTTGATTTTGCCAGTACTAAATCAACCCATAGGCCTGTTTATAAAGCCCACGATGAAAAAGCACTCAAATCCCACGGCTAGATATCACTAATAATGCTGGTTTTTGGTGTAAAGGTCCACCAAGGTGTGGGCCAAACATTCATATGGTCAGTGAGGCCTAAAGTGTGCCACGTGGTACTTTGAAGGACTTCTGTATGAAAAGAAACGGCCAGTCAGTTAATGAATGGGCGACTCAGCAACGTTAAAAAAATTCCGATAGGCCTGACAGAGAAATCAGTGGTGGTCCTCTTACCACTACCACATATTAGTAAGGGGTTGAGCCCGCCCAAGTTGCAGCTCTAAATTAACTAAGGCTTAACTAAATTAAAGTAAGAATACAGCTGTCATAGTCTGAGTCGTAAGTACGATGGATATGGAAGTAATGACGTGACAAAAAAGCAAAGGATACAATTATCAGAGTATCCAGTGCATACGATAACATTTTTGCTTAAAATGTTTACTTCATTTTGCCTTCCCATAGTGGACGTTTAGAACTGAGAAATTTAACCTCAGGATCTCTTTTTCCTGTGTGACGTATAAAAATGTCACCTGACACACTATTTCGGGGTCCACTGACCCATGAAGGATTGGTCCACCTCATGATGGACCACCACACTAACAAACAGCATGATTGATGATCTCTAGCCGCTGGATTTGAGCATTTTTGGGTAATCAGATTGAATGGCTAGAAAAACTAATCAGGCTGATTTTTGGTTATGTGGGTCCATCAAGGGTGGGCCAATTTTTCATGGGTCAGTGGACAAGAAAGGTCTATTCGCCCCCGCAAAACCCACAGGAAAAAAAAGGCCCCGAGACTTTGTGTAATACCCTTGGGTCAATCAATGCATAAGGTAAAATGGTAACTGTCTCTCTCCTATGAGCTGGTGAGGCGTGGTTAAAAATCACGGGATTGGAGAGCACCATAGATCAAAGTCTCGGGATCGGCGGTTGGATCGGCTGGATCGGCCCGATCCACCGTGATCCCGAGACGGAAAAAAAAAATCCTAAAAAATGCAAAAAAATGAAGAAAAAATTCAAAAAATTGTAGAAAAATCAGAAAAGTGTTGGATCTCGCCCAAAACTCACCGGATTTTCAACCCAACTCGAAGAAATTTCAACCAAAACCTTCGATCTTCATGGATCTATGTGTTTCGAAGGTTGATCTACTATTTTCAAGCTAATTTTAGGTTCTAAGAAGGGTTGGAGGAGGAAAGGGGAGGAAAACGAGTGAAAAAGATGGAAAAATAGAAAAAAATTGAGTTTTTATAACGTTTTCGCCGCTGGTTCAACTCGCCGAGTTGGATCGGTTTAACTCGGTTGGATCGCCCGATCCAACCGATCCAAGGGGCGATCCAACCGATCCAGAGACTTGGATCAGACGATCCAGTGCGATTCGAGACAAACATCGGATTTTTGTCTCGGATGGCTCCGATCCCGGTCTGGATCGCCCGAGACTTCGAACCATGGAGAGCACCGATTTTGATCTGATCGCCCAGATATGGTTCAGATCGGCAAGACGACTCCGATCGGCTGATCCAGAACAGGATCAGCCGAGACTTCAAACCATGGCGGTGACACTGACAGTACACAACAGGGTGGCCTTCTAACCCTAATCCTTATCTTCTTGTAAATAGATTCAAGGTTAAATTTAATATAACCTAATCTTCTTTTAATGATTAACGTAGCTCTGTATAGTTGTCCTGAACAAGTTTTCTAGAAATGATTTTCCCACTAGCTCAATACTTTCTGACATACAAATCTTTTTCTAGAAAATTTTTTGTTGATCACTAAACAAAGCCAGACAATAACAATGGCGTGAGCTGGTGCTAGATAGGCATTTTTGTCTCTAAGCATAGTGGCAATTGGCAAAGCCAATGCACACCTTCCCCGCCTTACGTTCTAGCATTTCGCGTAGGGGAACCCATTTTCTGCCCCCTCTGGGAAGTCGTGTTCTCGGCCGTGGGTTCCCATAATCCAACGGGTGGTTGAGCGTGTTGAGTTGGCATTGACTTTTTTCACTTTTTGTAAAAGTTCAACCACCATTGGATTCATGAAATACCCGGCCGAGAACAAGACTCCCAAGAGGGGAAGAAAAAACGGGTCCCCGGAGCCTGAGCCTGAGCCTTTCGCATAACTTTGCGTACAAAACTAGAAGTCTTGAGGTTATATTATATTGCGAGGTGGAAGACAAATATATATCCAAATAATAGATGTCTTATTTTTTTCGATAATCCATATTTGTCGCTCATCGAGTGACATGATTGATTATAAATATGTATGATCTGACTTCTCTATCGGGGACAAGAAATAACATTGGGATGCGCATTAATATTAAAAATATTGGAACAGGTACCATGGAAAGGGCCATAGATTTGTGCTTGCTAGTGGAAGAGACCCTGCATTGGTGAACAAGGCCTCCGATTTCTTGAAGGATCATCACCTGGTTCCACCTTACTGGAGGCAAGATGAGAACAAAGGGATGATGAGGAACCAGGAAGGACGATGGATACAGCCCGAAAGGCCCAAACATGATGATCATCCCCCTGATATTCACCACCACCTCAGGCTACTTGGTCTGCTAACTTCCCATCAGTAACACCTCTCTAGTTCTCTCTCTCTCTCTAGGAAAGAATGGGTGGGTTTCAATGAAATTAATTATAAGAATATTAAAGGGGGGGTATAGGCTATAACTGAAGAAAGTTGTACATGACCAAAGATCAAAATGGTGATTATGTAATTTTCTTGAGAACTTTGTGATAATGTAGTTTTAAAAATGGGTCATGGGTCCTGAGGAAAAAATTCGATGGCCCGGGGGTACTTCAAATGTCGGACAAGTACCCCTTGTTAACCACATGGCACACTTTTAGAGGACATTGACCGTATGGATTTTTGGCCAATCCCTAAATGGGCCTACAAACCAAAAATCAGCTTGATTGGTGATTTCAAATTCCTATTGTTAAAATCAACCCATGAATCAACACATTGTGTGATTTTCGTAGTTTCTCGTCTTTTATGGGGCTTGCATCTGTGCAACGCCATGAGGTATATATGCTTACTAGCATTCCTCGTCTTTTATTTCAAGGTATGGTTTCGAGGTATTTTTTTCCTGTATTTTACAATGTTGTTTGGTTTGAGGCCATTGACCATTGGATTCAAGAGATTCACAGTCTTTGAGGCAACAATTGCGTGGATATCTTAAATTCAACGGTCAATGGCCTCAACCGCATATTTTTTTTTTGTCCGGTTAACCAGTGGATAGGATATCACGACTCTTTATGGAATCTGTTCATTTTTATGGGAAAAAGTAGAAGGAAAGGAGAACCAGCCACCAAGGTTTCCAAATGTACAAGTTATACGCGAAGCAATTTTAATAGTGTTGATGCTTTTTTGTTTTCGTGACAATTAGGCATAGATTTTAGTACTTTGTAGGATTGATTCTAGCCATTGGATTCAAGCATGTTTTTTGTGTAGTTAATCAATGGCGCCAGCGGCGGAGCCAAGATTTTGTTCAAGGGGAGGCACCAGAGCTACATAAGAGTAACCGGGTAATGGCTAGTAGACCAAAGATCAATGGTATAGGGGGGGGGGGGGGGGTAAAACTTTGATGACAGTGTGCTATCATCGAAGCCAATGACAGCCCACTATATGAGGCACGTGGCACATTATTAGAGGATGCTGACCTTATGGATGTTTGGCCAATCCTTAGGTGAACCTACAAACCAAAAATCAACATGATTAATGATTTCTAGACGTTTGATTGGAGTCATTTTCGTGGGTTGATATTAACCATTTGAAATTGAACATATTGACCATTATTTGGGTACAAAGATCCAAAGGTTTGAAAACACTAATCAGACTGATTTTTGGTTTGTAGGTCCACCTAGGGATTGGAAAAACATCCATACGGTTAGAGTCCCTAAGAATGTGCTACGTGGGTCATATTGTGAGCTACAGCCGCTATCATCAAAGTTTTAATCTTGTGCGAGGCTCTAGGGCAAAGACTGAAGGGTTTTGTAATTGCAAGGTCGCGATGTAACTAGTTTTGGCTCAAACTTCGAGCTAGCACTATATTTGTAACTCTACCACTGCCACCTGGGCCCACTGACCGCATGGATGCTTAGCCCACCCCTTGGTAGGCATGGATACAAAATATCAGCTTGTTTGATAATATTTAGCCATTGGTTTTAGTACTCACAAAATTAGGTGAATCCAACGGATAGAATCACGCTTTAAAAAGTACTAAAATCTAATGGCTAAAAATTACCAATCATAGTGATACTTGTTATGCATATCCATCAAGGGGTGGGCTAAACATCCATGCGGTCAGAGCGACCAGATGGCAGCGATGCGTTAACAAAAGTTGAGGGGGGGCACGTGCCCCCCTGGCCACTATGTGGCTCCACCCGCTGAATGGCGCTACAAATCATCCAATTAAGCTGATTTTTAACGTGTTTCTCCACCAATAGGTGGGTTGAACATCCAAAAATGATCTATGTAGGGACACGAGAGTCCTCTACATAGATTGCAACGAGATTACGGGAGTCCTCAGCATCTAAATTTTTTTCATAGCTTTTGATTATCATGAAAAGTTATAAAATAAGATTTTCTGTGATATTGGGAGTTAAATTTTTTAATTAATATCAATATATTAAATATAAAAAAGCCTTATATGGAGTTTTCGCCTTCAGCCTCAACTTGCATCGAGACGGCCCTGGCCAATGGTAACATTGCCCTTCAAAATATTTAGAAAACATAATTTGATCATAGTCACAAAGTCGGGATTCGACAAAATTCGGATAAATTCGATAAAAATCAACAAAATTCAGCAAAAATAAAAAATATATAATGACATTTTTCAAGTTAGAAATGTTGTTTTTAACAAAACACGTTTATATTATGAAAAACACATTATAATTCCATAATAATAAGTAATAAGGCATGACTCATACGCATGATATATCATTCATAATTCTAAAATCGAAATCAAAAGAAAAAAAAATAGGTCTCAGTCGATTAATCGCCTAATTTTTTTATTAATCAGAGATTTTGCCGTTTTTATCGATTAATCGGTGATTGATTCGTGAATTCAAAAAATCGAAGATTTTTGGAGATTTTTATGGTTTAATAGCTTATGATTGTGTTTTTGTGCTTATTTGATTATTTTTCAAACTTTCACAATATTTCCATTATTTTTGCATTATTTTCACTATTTCCAAGAAAAATATATTATTTTCACACTGGTTGAAATATTTTCATTTCCGGGCAGGTCAAAATAAACCAAGAAACCGAAATTTATTTATTGTATATGTTTTAGTAGCTGTGGAATGTTTATGGAGCTTTTAGATATGATATGCGTAGGCATGCATGATTATTTTGCTGCTCCTATCTATAGTTTTATATGTTTTCTATTATTATTTTCTGCATTCTTGGGTGCGTGCACGTATGTATGTATGTATGTATGTATGTATGTGGGGATTCTAATGCTTGTTTTGTGACTACACGGGGGTGGGGTTGCAGGGAAAGAGAAGACATGTTGTGGAAGGCTAAAGGGAGCTTGCCCTTGGGTCTGGTTACCTTCTATAACCAAACAGTGGTTTGTTTCTCTTTTTTCTGTCCTGGATAAACAGGTTTATTAAGAGAAAATATGTAACCAGGTAGACCTGACACCAAATGGCTTCAGTTAGAGCGATTTTTTGTTACTCATCACTGCACTCTGGGCCCACTGACCACATGGATGTTTAGCCCATTCCTTAGCGGATATACATACTCCAAAAATCACCCTGATTGGTAATCTCTAGCTATTAGATTTTGGTACTTTTTAAGGCGTGATTTAATTTTAGCCATCGGATCCAACCATTTTGGGGGTATTAAATCCAACGGCTAGAAATCATCAAACAAGCTAATTTTTGGTATGAATAACATCCATGCAGTCAGTAGGTCTGGAGGGCAGAGGTGAGTAAGTAGAGTTAATGCAATTCCAAATCTCATTTTCAGAAAAAAAAAAGGTTGCAGCCCAAATAACCTTGTTCAAAGCTAGCCAGATTTCACCATTCAAAATCGATCTCTGTCTACCTTACACGTGGCATACATTCAAGGCTAGGGGGTTTTTCATCATCCAATTGATGGGGTCCCCACTTGAAAGATCTAATCAAAATACTAAACCAGATTGGATAATCCTCTAACCAGACAATTTGAGCTCTGTTGTAGCTGCCAAGTGATTAGGGGTGTTTTCGTAATTGTGTGAAAAAGTTTTTGACCGTTGTAGCTTTTTTCAGATTAGGATTAGAGAATAATGGGAACTTGTAATTTAATGGACTTTGTGAAAGGGAGCTGATGGATGATGTGACACGTGTAGGACTGTGGTTGGGCGTGTGGAGATGAGGATATGAAATAGGGGGCTATCTATCTATCTATCTATCCATCTTGTGTGGTTCATGGAGATGGGATTTTGTAATCCATAACATAATTGCTTAATTCCATACGTGAAATAAACGACCACAATAACTGCCGTAGCAAAAACATTCTGCACTAGTTTTTTCTTCTTCAACCACCCTCCTCCCATTTTCTTCCATATTGCAGGTAAATGGCTGCCATCACTGCTAGCACCCCGACTTCGTCCGTCGTACGCGCTGGCCTTGTGCACAAGGTAGCAACTGGGGTCTCGTCGTCGCGTGTTCTCGGTAAAAATTTGTCACTTGAACTCATTATCTCAAGCGTTTCCAATTTAGAGGGTACAGATATTCTCAAGTGTGCTACATTTCCATGTTGCAAGATCATGATCTATGTTATATGAATAAAAGGACTATTCTGTGATCTATTATAATTTTTTCATAGGAGAAAATTTCCTAGATTTACAATTGGGCTTTATGATAGTGGTGATTGATGGGTTTCAGGGTTGCCGGCGATGACACGAAGGGGACGTGTGAGGTGCTCTGTAGAGGAGCAGCGGTCTTCATGTGAGGCGAACGTTGGCATGGGTGCATCTTTGATGGCTGCAGCATGTGCCGCTGCCACCGCCACCGTATCGAACCCAGCCTTGGCTCTGGTTGATGACAGACTGAGCACAGAAGGAACTGGGCTTCCATTTGGCTTGAGCAACAACCTTCTTGGGTGGATCCTATTTGGTGTCTTTGGTCTCATTTGGTCTCTCTACTTCATTTACACGTCCAGCCTTGAAGAGGATGAGGAGTCAGGGTTGTCCCTCTAAGTGAAGGACCAAAGCCCTTATTATAGACTTCATCAGAAGACATTAATGGCAGAAGGAAAGTAAGGGAAAAAAGAAAGAAAGAAAGAAAAAGAAAGAAAGAAAGAAAGGTTCATCCTTTGCATTTTTAATTCGTAACCAGCCTTGTGCATTGAACTTATGTACCTGTTTCTAAGTATTCTTTTCTATTCTCCTGCTCTACTCTCCCCTAAAGTTAGAAATAATTTTTAAACTTTGGGAGTGATTTGTGTTATAGTTATAAGTTAATTTTCTGGGTATTCTGTGGATTATGGTTCTTGTTTTTAAATATTTATTGTGGGTCCCACATAACGTGGTGTGTGGAAAAACACTTGTGTGATGGGTCGGGCTCTGACCCCTTTCGAGAGTCGTGTGCTCAGCTGTGGATTCCGAGAATCCGGTGGTTGATAGTGCTGAGCACCTGCACTCAACCACCGTTGAATTCGTGAAATCCACGGCCGAGCACACAACTCCTGAGAGGGGTCAGACAAAGGACCTCATCTTATAACTATAGGGTGAATGAAAATCATTAACTCTAAGTAGCCTACTTGCATAGTTTTTAAACAGCTTTATCTTGTGAAATTCGCTAGTCCTTGGAGAGAAAAGAGACGTACTTAGGACTTACATATGAGCTGGCATCACTCGTGTTCTTGGGCGTGGATTCCGAGGATCCAACGGTGGTTGATAGCGCAGAGCTGGCATCACTTTTCGCCAAAGCAAAAAAAAAAAATTGTATTCTCGGAGTCCACAGCCAAGGACACGAGTGAAAGGACAAGTCAGAAAAAGAGGAGTCCTCAGAGCCCGAGCCTTGTAATCTCTTACTCATTTTTTAACAGCTTTTTAGCCCTTAATGATAGTTATTAGGATTAAAACGTCTCCTTACTAATATTGGGGTTTATGTGCACAACAAATAACACAAAATCCGCGAATACATTGATCTCTTCTTTTCCCGTTTCTCCGAGGGATTTTATAGAAGATTTTACACAATTTTATAGAGGGTATTCGTCGTTGAGTTCGATAGGATCAACTGTTTACGAGTGCTGTCTATCATTGATCAGGCTGTTGTTCTGGGTGTGGACATTCAGAGCACTGTCAGCAACACACACAAAGTATAGGGGGTGATATCTGCCTTAGGACAGCACGTCCAACGCGTGCCTTAGCCTTCCTTCTCCTAAATTGCGCGATATGTTTCTGGTATATGGTCTGCATCTGTTTCGAAGTCATATCATTACTTAGAATTTCTGCTTATGAATTTTTTCAATTGTAAATATTGATTAGCTGTTTCAAAAACACAATTACTTCCATTAACAATCTAAGGCAGATTTTGTTGCTATTTTCTGTATTTTTTATTCGAGAAACTAGAAAAGTTTGATGGACAACCTTAAGAGATGGCAACAAAAGATGTTGTTTTATTTTAACAATTTTGACGGCCACATGTTAACGGAAAATAACGGCCGTTTTTTAAACCTTGGTTTAAAGTACAAGGCAGAAGATGTTGGGACCATAAAGTTTGTAGTAGGACTTCTCTGGATTATAAAATGATGGATGACAAATAGATTATGTCACAACTTCAAGATATTCAAGTACTGATATATGAGGTACATACTGAAAACAAGAGAATTAGTGAAGGATTTCAAATAGCTTCAATTATTGAGAAATTGCCTCCTTTATGAAAGGAATTCATGAACAATTTGAAACATAAAAGAAAAGAGACGAAGATTTCATCATTAGATAAAGATAGAAGAAGACAATGGAAATAAAGAAAAAGAAAAGCCAAGGCAACGATGTCAAAGGCCAATATTTGCGAAGAAAACAAAAAGCCCAAACCTAGTTCCCACAAATACAAAATCAATAAAAACAAGTTTAAGAAGCTTAAGGACAAGATAAACAAAGTTAAGGAAAATTGCTAGTCCCGTTCAAGAAAATAGGACTTAAACGGAAAACTTGTCAATGGTAGTCTTTGAAGTAAACCTTGTTAACAATGTCAAGAACTGGTAGGTGAACACTGAGTTCACTAGAAACATCTGTGCGGACAGAAGTGTTTCTTCTCCTATGAGCTTGTGGGTTATGGACAACAACTATTTATGAGAGTCTTGACTACATCAATAATAGCAGGTAAAGGAAAGGTAGTAATTGTTAAATTCATGTTGAAGAATGTACGAATACTACAAGTTCCAAACATCTACAAGAACTTAGTCTTTGGGTCCTTCTTTATTAAGTAAGAAAGGATTCAAGATGGTCTATGAGTTTGACATATTTATACTCAACAATAATGAGTATCTGTGGAAAAATGATATTTGTCTGAGGAGATTTCAAACTGAATGTAATTACTAAGGCCCTGTTTGTGAATGCTTCAGTAGAAGCACTGTAGAAAATAGCTTCTGCAAAGATCTTGGAAACAGTTGCTGAGAAGCACTTTTTTCTAGAATAGTGTTTGACAAACCATGCTAGAGAAGTATTGTTTTATGTGTAGAAGCTGGTATTGTTGTTTGGCAAAACTAGCAATGAACTTGAATTTTGTCAAAATGTCAAGAATACATTTATATTCAAAACAAGGCGATAGTTGGCTCACCTAAAGCAATTACTATATTTTGAATTACATCTTATAGATCTCAATAATAAAATAATAATAAAAATACACAGAATGCGATGTTAGGGAAGAAAGAGAAAGTGAGGGTTTGTGAGAAAATGATAGTGATAAAGAGAGGGTGAGAGGGTTCTAAAAATGGAGGAGTTTAAAAAAAAGACTAGAGACAAAACAGTTAAAACATGATATCCATTTTGACGGTGATATGCTTCCCGCAAAAGCACAAAAGTGCTTGTATAAAAAAAAACCTCCAGGTGTTTCTCAAAAAAGTGCTTCTAACTTCTTTTAGACGCTGGAAGCCAAAGTGTTTTTGCAAACCAAGCATAGATTTATGCTAAATAAGTGTTCCATCGACGACAAAAGATGCCCAGATACTCATGGTATCAAAAAAAAAGGTTCAAGGCCTAAAACTTCAAAGACAGAGAACACCAAATGCAAGATTTGAGTGGAATCTAAATATTATAGAAAATTATTTAAGACATCAATAGAACTATTAGAACTTATACATATTATGGTCCGTCAACCATCAGCAAAGTTCTACTCCACAATATGAGCCACGTGGCATATGGTCAAAGATTTCTGACTGTATGGACGTTAGGCCCAACCTAGGTGGACCTACAAACCAAGAATTAGCCTGATTAGTGATTTCTAAGCGATGGATTGGAATTATTTTCATGGGTTGATTTTAACCGTGTGAATATGAGCATTATTGACCATTATTTGAGGTACAAAGATATGAAGGTTTGAAATTACTAATCAAGCTGATTTCTGATTTTTGTTTTGTATGTCCACCTAGGGTTTGGAAAAACATCCATGGGGTCAGAGTCTTCTAAGAGTGTGCCACGTGACTCATATTGCAGCTATCATCGGTGTCGATGACAGCGTACTTACTTCTTAGATCTTCTAGATCAAAAGTCAATCTGATTGTGTCATAACCATCGAAAAAAAAAAAAAGAAGCTCCCCGGCCCTTAAAAGACTTTCCAGCAAAACTGATCTCCCAAATTACAGAGCCAACTGAAAAAAATTCAAAAACCCCGCAAAAGAGATGTTTCTTAGACACAGATCCTTCATGGAGTTCCCTCTCGGTTACTGTTATTATTGTTATTTTCCTCTCCTTCATTTCTCTCTCTTTCTTTTCCTTCAGGAAATTCGATTCCTTTCTTTCTCAAACCCTATACCTGCCTCATTTTCCTGTCTCTAGGGTTAGGGTTTCTTCCCTCTACAACAACCCAGACGACCTCTTGGTATCTGCATCCATGGATTTTGTTGAATTGGAGGCGATTGAAGGCCTTCGATGGTCTTGGAATTCATGGCCTGCTTCGAAGTCCGAAGCTACGGCTCTGGTAATCCCTTTGAGCATAATGTGTACTCCATTGATGCAATTGGACGAGCTTCCTTTACTCCCTTACGATCCCCGGATCTGCAATCGATGCGGCGCTGTTTTGAACCCTTACGCTCGTGTTGATTACCAATCGCATCTCTGGGTTTGCCCATTTTGTTATCAGAAGAACTCGTTTCCTCGGTCTTATGCCGGAATTGGGGAGAATAATCTCCCCGCCGAGCTTTTTCCAACTTACAGCACCGTTGAGTATCATCAAGGGCGGAAGACGCCAACCCCTAATTCAGTTCCGAATTCAAATCCCAATTGGAGTAGAACCGGGTTGTCATCGTCGTCATTGTCATCTTTGGTGTCGTCGTCTTCTTTTTCTTCGTCTTCATTGTCTGGTCTGGATTCGAGAGGGAATGGGCCTGGATTCGTGTTTGTTGTTGATGCTTGTTCACCAGAGGAGGAGCTACGAGCGCTAAAGAATGAATTATTGCATGTTCTTGCACAATTGCCAGAGAATGCTCTTGTTGGGCTGGTCACTTTCGATTCAATGGTCAATGTTCACGACCTAGGTTTCATGGAGTGTTCGAGGGTTGTTATGTTTCATGGTGAGCGGGAGCTCTCGTCTGATCAGGTACTCTCTTTTAAATTTTAATTAAATTACTGATTTCTACTGCAGCAGTAGTAGTTGTTGTTGTGGTGTAGGTTTATTGTTTCTCAGCTGGTTTTTGTCATCTTAACCTTAGTAATCGGAACCTCCCATTAGTGAACCCTGAAACCTTCATCCAACAGTCCAAAAGCGGATCCTTCTCTAAACCTCGCTCCCAAAATAGTGGGACCCCACTCCCAAAATTTGAATCTAGCACCATTTACTTTGTTGACCTCTCTTTCTTTTGATAATTCCCATAAAAGACCTTATTATTATGTTTACCTACTTGGGAAGGATTTTGGAGTATTTAAAAAAGGATTTTATATTTGAAAAAAATATAATATTGGTGATTATTAATTCTATTGGGCAACAATGCTGTAATAGTAGCAAAACCTAAAATGTTATTAGAATTATAGATTTTCCCTTAGTAAACTGAAACCTTCAAGTAAAAAGAAGTTTTCAATTGTCAAAAATACATTGAGTAATACTATCAGTCAAGAATTGTTTATTGGTAGTTATTAGGAGGATATGAGACCAGTGTATGGCGCCAATGGTAATAGTAATTGGAACAATGAGGGTAAGTTTCGAGAATAGAGATGTTGCACTAAATATCATGGGATAAAACTTACGAGTCACATTATAAATGGGAGGTAGTAATAGAGAAAAGATTTCGCCAATAAACAACAATATCAAAAAACAGTTTGATTCCATGCTAGGGAGGTCAACAATTGAGGCTATCTTTGTATTTAAGATAGTTAATGGAACAGTTTAGAGAAAAGAGGAAGAATCTATACATGAATTTTATTGATTTAGAAAAAACATATGATAGGTTTCCTAGAGAGTTAATTTGGTGGGTATTAGGGAAAAATGAGCTATGAGTAATAATATTAACAATATTAAAGACATGTATGCGGGAGCAATAACTAAAGTAAAGATAGTTGATGCTGAGACAAGTGAGTTCTTAACTGCATATATTCAAGGAGTGGTCCCTTTGTGTATGCTATTTGCAGATGATATAGTGTTGATTGATGAGACTAAGGAGGGTGTAAATGAAAAATTAGAACTATGGAGGGAGACTTTAGAAACTAAGGGTTTTAATTTAAGTAGGACCAAGATTGAATATATGCAATATAACTTTAGTATAGATATTGGTGAAGATGAACCATTAGTTTTGATTGATGGACAAGAAATACGTCAAAGCAACAAATTCCTTTATTTAGATTCAATTATGTACAAGGACGGAGGATCGATAAGGATGTGATCCATAAAATTAGTGCTGGATAGTTAAAGTGGAGCTGCGCTTATGGAGCAATATTGGATTGATGGGTACCTATCAAGCTAAAAGGAAAATTCTACAAGACGGTTGTGAGACCATCTAAGCTTTATGGATTTGAATGTTGAGGAGTTAAGAAACATGTTCATAGAATTGGTGTAGCAGAGATGAGGATGTTGAGATGGATCATTGATGAGTGGAAAATCAAAGAAAGATAAAATCAAAAATGAGAATTTTTGAAGAAACTTAGGAATAGTCTCAGTAGGAGATAAAAATAGAGAAAGTCGATTGAGATGGTTGGGACATGTGCAACGAAGACCAACGATGGCACTAGTGAGAAGGAGCGCTTTGGTCAGGTGCAAGTTGAAGGCTTAAAAGGGGGAAAGGAAGACCGATAGTGACATGGATGGAGGTAGTAAGAAAAGATACGAAGACTTATGCTTTGACAACAGATATAGTTTTAAACAAAGTTGAATGGCGAAATAGAATTTATGTTGCCTAGCCCAACCATTTGGGATAAAGCGTAGATGATGATGATGATGATGATGATGATGATGAATAGCGAGGTAAATGGAAATGTAGCGAAGCTATGGACACCAGTGGGCAAGGAGTAAAAATAAATATTTGAATCTAAGAATTAATATACAAAATTATTTATTTAAGCCTTAGAATTAAATACTAAAAGTAACAATGCAAATTTAGTCTAGGCAAAATGCAAGATATATATTATGATTAGGACACTGAAGGTGCTCTGGACCATAGGAAATTTTTGAATTTGACGCTCCCACTCCAGCACCCGCTCCTTTTCCACGGTTTGCTCACTTAGATCTAAACCTTCTTTATTAGGGTTTGTAGGAGGATTTTTATTTGGTGTGAGGACTGATTGTAGTCCAGGATTAGTTAGGGATAGATGTTGTACTTAACTATGCGATACACAACATTGAACTTCTCCAAATATTCTTGAAGACCCAACACACAATTTATCTTTGTTCTGATAGTTTCAAGCTAACTAGGAAATTGATTACGTTGTTGCATGGTTAATTGGTTATTGATTTCACCTCTGCTTTTTCTAGCCGCTCTCCTTCATGTCTTAGGAGTTAAGACAGTGTAGGTGCTTCCTAATAGTAAAATTTCGTGACATTGGGTTCCTTTTTTTGGAGATATGGTACTGCTAGTTTAGAAAAGCAAAGACTGAAAAAAACGAAGAGTTGGGAAGAAAATTCCTGTCTTGCTAACATATTGGATGGTTCCATTTGTATTTCCTTTCATGTAGTGTAACCGGTGTCTGCTTAAACCCTCTTGCAATCAACAATCTGTGTGCTGTTCTTCACGTTTCAGATCCAGGAGTTCTTGGGCATTTCTCAGCCTAAGCACTGGCAACTTGGAAAGGCATCAGCTATCCAAAAGCAGGGTTTTTTGCTCCCAGTATCCGAATGTGAGTTCAACATCACTTCTGCAATTGAAGAGATCCAATCCTCGTCGCAGACTGTGACCGGTCATCGTCCTCAAAGAGCCACTGGAGCTGCTATATCAATTTCATTTGGACTTCTACAAGGATGCTTGGCCAACACAGGCAGCCGCATCATGGTTTTCACAACAGGGCCCGCAACCGTGGGCCCTGGGATAGTTGTAGAGTCTGACCTCAGTAAGACCATCCGGACGCACCGAGATCTTATCAATGGTCAAACTCCATACTTCAACAAGTCTTGCAACTTTTACAAGCAGTTGGCACAGAGATTATCTGATGCATCCATTGTTCTCGATTTGTTCGCTTGTTCTCTAGATCAGGTTGGAGCTGCAGAGTTGAAATTCCCAATTGAGAGCTCAGGTGGCTTCCTGATGCTAGGGGAGTCGTTTGAGTCGGAACAGTTCAGAAAATGCTTACGCCACATATTTAGGCATGATGAGGATGGCCAATTAAATATGTACTTTGATGCAACGATCGAGATAGTGACCATGAAGGAGATAAAGATCTGTGGGGCCCTTGGTCCCTGTGTATCTCTTGGGAGAAAGAACAGTTCAGTGAGTGAGAATGAGATTGGTCAGGGTGGTACCAGTTTGTGGAAGTTGGGCACCCTCACAAAGAAGACGTGCATCGCTTTCTTCTTCCAAGTGGGTGATGAGCAGAAAGTCCAGTCGGGCTCTGCGTTCTTCATACAATTCATAACACAGGTACCGTCACACTAACGGGGGAATCAGGCAAAGGGTGACAACCACAGCGAGAAGATGGGTTGGAGCCCGTTCACCGGAAATTGCTGCTGGATTTGATCAAGAAGCTGCTGCTTCAGTCATGGCCAGACTCGCCATTGACCGAGCTGAGCGGTGTTATGCTCGAGATGTTATCAGATGGCTGGATAAGATGCTAGTTCGGTTTGTATCTAAGTTTGGGGACTATGTGCAGGAAGATCCATCATCATTTCGTCTAGCATCCAACTTCTCTCTGTACCCACAGTTCATGTACTATTTAAGGAGGTCACAATTCATTGATGTCTTTAACAGCAGTCCTGATGAGACTGCGTTCTTCCGCTTGATGCTGAGCCGAGAAGGGGTGGTGGGTTCTCTGATTATGATCCAGCCCACCCTTTTCCAGTACTCGTTCGACGGGCCTCCAGTTCCAGTCCTCCTTGATGTTAGCTCTATATCTCCAGATGTGATTTTGCTCTTTGATTCTTATTTCTATGTGGTGATCCACTATGGATCTAAGATTGCTCAATGGAAGAAACTAGGTTATGACAGGGATCCAAACCATGAGAACTTTAGAAAGCTGTTGGAAGCCCCAGAACTTGAAGCAGAACAACTGGTGGCTGAACGGATTCCAGTGCCGAAGCTTATAAAATGTGACCAGCATAGTAGCCAGGCGAGATTTCTGCTTGCCAAGATAAACCCATCTGTTACTCAGAAATCAGTGTATACAGATGGCTCGGATGTCATATTAACAGATGATGTGAGCTTGCAAGTTTTTATAGATCATTTGCAAGCCTTAGCAGTGCAGGGTTGAGGAAGAATGTGTGTTGTATAGAGTTTTTCTCTGTTTTTTATTCTGTTAAAATAAATTATTGTCTACTGCTTTTGAGAGTAAAGGTATAAAAGTTTTGAGAGCTTGCAAGTTTTATAGTTCATTTTGTGTTCAGCTTACAGGGTATGAGGTAGTGTTTCATTGTTTTCAATTTCATTTCTTTTTTGGTCATCTGTTCCACGAGTTCAAGCACTCATTTTCATTTGGTGTTCAGGGTCGCTGTAATGGCTTAAATTTTTATTTTAAGCTCCGATTACCATTCGTTAAGGAGGGAAGCTCTTTCATCTTGACTTGTGTTAGTTTATCATTGTCTTCTTGAGCTATAGTGAACCTGTCACCATTTAAAATAGCATTTGGACTGTTTTCTTGACAAGCTCACATCGAGATAGTGACCATGAAGGAAGTAAAGATCTGGGGGGCCCTTGATCCCTGTGTATCTCTTGGGAGAAAGAACAGTTCAGTGAGTGAAAATGAGATTGGCCAGGCTGGTACCAGTTTGTGGAAGTTGGGCACCCTCACAAAGAAGATGTGCATCACTTTCTTCTTCCAAGTGGGTGATGAGCAGAAAGTCCAGTCGGGCTCTGCGTTCTTCATGCAATTCAAGACACGGTACTGTCACACTAACGGGGGAATCAGACAAAGGGTGACAACCTCAGTGAGAAGATGGGTTGGAGCCCGTTCACCAGAAATTGCTGCTGGTTTTGATCAAGAAGCTGCTGCTTCAGTCATGGCCAGACTCGCCATTTGACCTAGCTTAGTGGTATTATGCCCGAGATGTTATCAGATGGCTGGATAAGATGCTGGTTCGGTTTGTATCTTAGTTTGGAGACTATGTGCAGCAAGATCCATCATCATTTCGTCTAGCATCCAACTTCTCTCTTTACCCACAGTTCATGTACTAAGTACGTCACAATTCATTGACGTCTTTAACAGCAGTCCTGATGAGACTGTGTTCTTCCGGTTGATGTGAGCCAAGAAGGGGTGGTGGGTTCTCTGATAATGATCCAGCCCACTCTTTTCCAGTACTCGTTCGACGGACCTCCAGTTCCAGTCCTCCTTGATGTTAGCTCTATATCTCCAGATGTGATTTTGCTCTTTGATTCTTATTTCTATGTGGTGATCTACTATGGATCTAAGATTGGTCAATGGAAGAAACTGGGGTACGACAGGGATCCAAACCATGAGAGCTTTAGAAAGCTGTTGGAAGCCCCAGAGCTTGAAGCAGAACAACTGGTGGCTGAACGGATTCCAGTGCCAAAGCTTATAAAATGTGACCAGCATAGTAGCCAGGCGAGATTTCTGCTTGCCAAGTTAAACCCATCTGTTACTCAGAAATCGGTGTATAGAGATGGCTCAGATGTCATATTAACAGATGATGTGAGCTTGCAAGTTTTTATAGATCATTTGCAAGCCTTAGCAGTACACAAAATCATGGTCGTGCTCCATTTTTTGGGTTTAATTTTGGATTTGATTGGGACAAGGATATGATTGATATGTACAATATGGCGAGAAGATAAGAGAATTTTTTTGATTTTCATGCTGAAATTAATCTCAATTCTTTCAAGATTTAACTTATTTAAAGTGCCAAGCTCTGATTACCTTAAATACCTGACAGATATCTCAGGTGTCCAAGTAACATAGCTTCAGTACAATAGGAATGCCATGTTTTGCTTGCTTCATGTAGTTGATTGAACCTTTTCATAATGATTTTGAGGACTGTCTGGTGTTTAAGTTTCTCAACTATAGCTGTTTGGTGCTTGTCTGTTGATCAAGCCTTCTCATGAATTCGACTTTGAATAAACCTTCTGCTTTCTTGATATGACAGCATGATACCTTTATATGGTTACGGCCTCGCAGCACCCATCGCGATCTTTGTTACGGTTCATCTTGTTGAAGATTTCGCCTTACCTTATTTGATTTCTGATTTTGGTACAGGTGAGAAGGTCCCAGCTCTGTCAGAGGACGCAGTGTAAGCATGCATATAGCAAATAATCAAGATTTGGTTTGTGATTTTGTATCTTTGATACTTTATATGTTTGATATAGATGGCAGAATTTTCGGGTCCTGGGTCCCAACCCCTAGCAAATTATGATACATGCTTAACAATTTTCCACGATGCGAGACAATTTTCTGTCAATGAAATGTACGTCAAGAAAACCTTTTTCCCATTTGTTATTGACTTGACAATTCGTAGTTTTTATTTTCTCGTGTCAAATTCAACAGGTTTTGTAACATCATGCTCAATGCTAGTTTTTTTTTTTTGATCCAATACGCGATGTCCCTTATATCCCTAGGGAGGGATTTGGATCTCGTCTCGGTGGATCGAGTGGGCCTGCTATTGGATCGGTCCTGAACCAATTCATGGACAGCCTTAATTGGCACCTTAAATGGTAAAAGGGTGAATACCAAAGTTTTGATGCTTGGGGTTTCGCCGCTCTAGGCGGCGCGCCAACTTTACTATTAGAGCAGAAAATTCTGCGGGCTCCATAGATGGCGCCATGGTTTAAAAAGACGGTTATAATGGCTGTTATAACGGTAACATTACCAACCCTGCTTTATTTCTATTTAAAGGTTAAAATTGTTATAACCTACTTAAACATTATAAATGGAAAATAACAGTGGTTAAGCATTTATTTAACTGTTATTTTACCACTAGTATATTTAGCTAAAAATAAAAGAAAAATGCTGACCGTTTGTAACCCGCCATAACAATCATAACGGTAACGGTACTGCCCGTAATGCCGTTATAACAGTCCCTTTTAAAACCTTGGATGGTAGACCTTCCTTGGTGCATACCATATACCTTAGATTTCACCATTCAATGCAATTTATGATGTGATGTGCTTGGTCTCTTTCTTTCATAAAAAGGGAAAAAAAAGCTCTAGGAAATTGTTCTACCCCAAAAGCTTACTTATGGAAAGAATCCAAAAACCCTAGTTGTTGCTGCTTTGCCAAATGCATGAGTTTTTATGAGAATTTGATCCTCACTGCTCACAATGTCCCCTACCTTTTCACTTGCTACTGATTTTGGTCCAAATAATTTCCTTAGTGGGGTTTGTTGCAATAATGAAGAGGAGGTGTGTGGGAGTTGCAATGATTTTCTACTCAGGAACAACTCTGGTGTTAGTCTTATACAAACAAAAATATTTGTATAAACCAACTTTATTCGCAATTGATCCATATGATTGTCGATGATCGGAACATCTGGTGATTCGAGTGGATGTTTAGGATGTTTCGAGATATGGGTTTTTCGAGAAGTTGCATTTCGGTTGGACGATCTTAATGAATTGTGAAGTGCATCAAGTGGACCATAAGTACTGAAATCTCGGATCGGAGGCCGCATCGGTGGGCTCTGATCCAGATCCGGATCTGTCCGATCTCGCCCAAGACAAAGTGAGTCTTCTTTGGGAAACAGTGATCTCGGGGCGGGATGATCCATTTTTGGATTGGATTGGATCGGTGGGCTCCGATCCAGATCCGGATTGGCGGAGAGTTCGAACCATGGTTCAAGATGTGTAAATTTGAAATTTGAATTAGTCGTAAGTCAACATCACAACCGTTTTCATGGATGGACGGTTCTAAGGCATGGATCACGCAATTGAAAACTGATTGGGAATTAAACTCACAACAGTTGCTTAGTGGGCTCCACATGGTAATTTCTTGATAAGATCAGATTTTTTTATGTCCCCACCCCACACCCACCTCTCCCATTTTTTCAATTTTTCCTCTTGGTTTTGACTTTCTAAATTCTAATACGAGGCTTACAAGTCACAAACTTCATGGGGAGAAAATTTACTCTGTTATGCATTTTTCCTGTGGACATATAAAAATGCACCACCTGGCACACTCTTTTAGGCCCACTGACCTAGAAATGAGTTAGCCCACCACTTGATATGGACCTACACTCCAAAATCAGCCTGATTGGTGATCTCTAGCCAATGGATCAGAGCCTTTATCATGGGGTGATATCTAGCAGTTGATTTTGACATTTTTTTTTACACCTAGATCAATTGGCTAGATATCATCAATCAGGCTGATTTTTGGTACGTAGGTCCATCAAGTTGTGGGCCAGTCGTTCATGGTCAGTGGGCCCAAAGAATGTGACAGGTGGAGCATTTTTATGCGCTCCACGGAAAAATGCTCAACAGTTTCTTTTGTAAGTAAAAAAATGTCCGCGCCTTGGCTCTTTCCCATCTCTTGTATTTCGTGCTAACGTGCGCATGGGGAGACATTTTAGTAGTCGTTGCGAACCGTGTGCGCCGGAAACTCTGAGAAATCTGAATCATTAACTGCTTGCTATCTAAAACCCGTGGCATCGTGAGGGGTGTGCGTGAAGGTTACTGACCGGTCTACCAACGGCGCACTTTATCTCTTGCCTCTCTAATAAGCTCTCGAACTCGTTGTTTTTCATAAAAACATAAAGACCTCTCTTTTGTGTCCATGCTCTTTCGTCGAATTTCTCGAATCCGAGCCTCGAACGGATCATCCACGACTCATTTGTCCAAATCTAACAAACCCCACGTTGGTTCTTCGTAAATAATCCAAACCCATGTGCGAATCACCGCTAATAATCCGATTCTTGTTCACTTGTCTGTCAGATCGAGAGGTCTCTCAATGCTTCCCATCTCATCAGAACCGAAAAAATCCGTGTTGTTTGGCATCTTTTCGTCTATTCATTCCTATTTCTTCGTGATTCTCATTGTTTCTCGCGTTGAATGCAGTTATAGAGCGACATGAACGCAAATGTCATGTTTTGTTGCGTATTGCTAACATGCACCGTCCGGGTACGTCCGTAAAGCTGCGCTGAGGGGTTGCGAGGTTTGGGAGATGACGAGCCAGGTGATGAAGGTTCGGAAGGAGACGCTGGCGGCGTGCATGACATGCCCTCTCTGCAACAAGCTGTTGAGGGAAGCTACGACCATATCTGAATGCCTTCATACGTGTAAGTTTCTCAGCTCTGTTTCTTTTGTTCCAAATCTCGTTTCTTTCTGCTCGTTTTGATCTGGGTTCTTCGTAATTTGTATTTTTATGATCTGGGTTCTTCGTATTTTGCGTTTTTATGATCTGGGTTCGTCGTATTTTTCGTTTCTATGATCTGGGTCTTTCGTATTTTGCATTTTCATGACCTGGGTTTCTCTTACTCTACAGGCTTAGCTAGAAAAGAGAAAATTTTAAGAGAGATGGTATTTTTGTTTTGATATTTTGGTTTATGTCATTTGATTTGATTTTATTTTTTGTTAGATTGAAGGTTGATGAAACGCTAAATATACCAAAAAGACAGAAACAGGTTTTCGTGGTTTGTTAAGGCTCTAAAGACTGCAATGTATGAAGTTGGCCTGAAAACGGGTGTTTGACTAATTAATTGTCTGTCTGATTTTGTGGTGTATAATGTTAAAGCGGTAAGGTACTTGTAATGTAGTTAGGCCAATGTAAATTAGGTAGTAAGAGTTTAATGTGATTCTGTATCTGATGAACGTTTGGATCTGCGCTTGAGGTTTAGTGACAGAGTTTGTAGTCCACAAAATGTAGAAAGAGATGGTGGAATAAAATACAACCTATGAGATGAGTGTGAGGGTGGTTTTTTTTTTTTTAATTATTATTTTTTATTTCCTGGTGGGGAAACAACATTCAGTTTCTTCTATGCTTCTGGTCTACTTTTCCAAACTACCTTCATTTTTTTTCATTCCAATTAAAGTAATTTTTACGGTTGAAACAGCTCGAGACCACTAGTAACTCCTCGATCTGGATTTCTCTCACCTCTGAAGCTTGGTATTGAAAATTTTGTAGTAGTACTTTTAGGGGCAATCTGGTTATTGTTTCCACTTTCCACATGGACACAATTGGTTATTACCTCAGATGTGTATAGCCAGGTGATTCTGTGTTCTCCCGTGGATTGTCATGACTTGGTTGAGTTCATAGATTTCTCTTGACAATGAGAATAAGTTACTTGATATGGTTAATAACATCAGTGAAACTTTTTTTATTCGGGAACTTCTAGAAGCTTCTGTATGGCTGCAGGTTCTGCAATTTCATAGGGAGGTTCCTAGGGTGGTGAGTCAGTTTTCTTTTTGTTAGGACTTCAAAGGTCTGATTCTGAAGAAGAGAATTTATGCTGAAGTCTCTCTGTTTTCGGTTAACAAGGGAGAATGGGTACTTCTTTACTTTTCAACTTCATAATCATTTTTCTCTGAAAATATCCTGTTATAATGTAATTTACTCCGGACTTCATTGAATTCCCAAGTAATTTTACAAGGGATGCTGCTTAGAGAGTTGGCTTTAGATGTGTCCATGTTTCACTCATTTTGGGTTGCCTAGTCTCTGTTTCCCTTTTGGTCTTTCATAATTTAATTGGAAAAGCTTAGGTGTACTGTATTTCCTCATGATGTTGATGTACATTTGCAAATTGAATAAGCTGAAGGTTCAAGATCTATCATTTTCTGAGAACGATCTTGCCTCTATCAACAGGAAGTATCTGATACTTTTGTCTTTCAAACTTCAAACCAGTTTGCAGGAAGTGCATATATGAGAAGCTCACAGATGAGGAGGTAGATTGCTGTCCAATATGCAACATTGATCTGGGTTGTGTTCCAGTGGAGAAGCTCAGGTCTCTCCCTCTCATTCTTTATTTGGTTTAGAATTATTTACATTGGTCATTTGCTTTATTCATATTATGAGTTTCTATGCCATATGAAAGTGATTATATTGCTCAAATATTTTGTGGTTGGTTAATTACAAGTTTATACCATACGAATGTGAGTGCTCTTTTCTTTTTATCAGTAGGAAGTAAAATTCAATAATAAGAGGATAGGGTAATTAGGGATTATCATTCCCTGTGTACAAAAAGGTCCCACTTACTGTACAAAATATTAACCCTCCAGTAAGTTCCTGACTGATCAATGGTACTGGCGGAGTCACCTTCAACCAAAGGGACCAGAGAAAAAGTATGAAAACCTTAAGGCCTCCAAGATGACTAGATGAAGTGAAGGCACTTCATTAGCATTCCTTGAACATATTTCCCATGAGCATAGGAAAATTCTCGATCAACGTTGTTCCACCAATCTCCATATTATTGTGCCTCCTACACATAATTATTGATTTTTTTATTTTATGGACAGCCATCAACTCTGGTTTGAGATGACCCGAGGATGGGTTTTGGAATGAAGTATATCAACCTGTCTCAGAGGTCATGAATCCTCTAGTATTTTAGTACCACTCCTTAATGCATCATCCCCTGGTTTAGGAATCTGAACTGGGAATCCAGATTCTTCTCCATTCGTCGTCTACTTATTTTTTTTGAGGATGTCAATAATTAGATTCATCATCTAAGAATATTTATTCAATCATAAATTTTTATCCAGTTATGATCAAATCTCACTTTAAGAATATTTATTCAATCATAAATTTCACCTATGACATCAGCTTGGGCTGCCGTGTCACTTGATAAAAGGGGTCCCACGTATTCATTGCTGAAAATAGTTGCAAGTGTTTCCCTAAGGATAACAATTGCTTTGACCAAAATTGATGCCGAACAAACCAAATATAATAGAAAAAGTTTATAATGAGTGAATATAGGGCTTAGGAAAATTCAGGCTAACAGGTTCGTAGGGATTGGGTTAGGTTTTGGGGGAAGGATGGATTTTACAAATAATTTGACTGAAAGAATAAAAAAATGAGATTAAGGGACAGAGCTAGAGATTGAAAATCGGATTAAAGGGGTTCGATAAGGTTAAAATTAGGGTTTGTGCTGGTCTATATGTGGCTATTTGACAGGTTGGTGGAGAAACACAGTGAGGTGTTCAGTTGAAGTTAATTAGGACTTTTGAGAGTTAGAAGAAATGACTGCTGATATGCAGGGGTTATGGTTCAGATTTTGGTTGTAATGGCTGTACTTTAATATGGTAGGAGGGAGTATTTAGGGCTGAAAATGAAAGAGGGGTAGGGATTTATGATATGGTGCTAGGTGCATGGGGGTAAAGTTAGGATTTAATGCGTGCTGCATATATGGGTAGAAAGTTTAGGTTGGCTGCAATTTAGAGCAGAAAACTAATAAGTAAAGAGTGTTAGCACTGAGAATTAAATAGAGAGAGGCAGAAGTGATCAATAAAAGATATGGGAGGAGGATAAGAGAACTAGAGAAGCGATGGTGGACTGAGTTACGCAATCCATAATTAAGGCCTTCATAGTCTGACCTTTGGCCTCTAATCATAGGGATTGGAGTTGCATCAATAAGCCAAAGATGTCACACCTTTGAGAGCAACAAAACAACAGCTAAAACAAACTTTTTTCAATTCTCTTATAACAACTCTACTTGCTGAAAACTTGAAAATGGAAGCTCCCCTAATCATGCTTTAAAGTATTGGCTGAACCCCGAGTCAAAATACCTTTGTTTCGGAAATCATAGAGTGTTGACTTGGTTTTGGCTAGGTATCGTGTGATACAAACAGTGTTCTTTATGATCATATGTTCACCATTGTGCTCTAGGCAGAAAAAGTTAACATTTGAACTATGTTTATATGAAAATAGAGTGTGTAGAGTGGGATGTATCCACTCTACACACTCTACCCAATCATTAACATTTGGGGTTCGTTTTGAGGTTGGAGCTGGCAATAGAATCAGGTTCTGGGAGGATACCTAGAATGGAGACAATCCCTTTAAGGAAGACTACTCGGAGTTATATTCTATTTCAGAGAAGAAAACGGGATCTATCCAAGATATCTTTTAGAGTGAAGGGGAGTCGGTAGGGTGGAATCTGGGCTTTAGAAGGAATCTTAATGATTGGGAGATTGATCCTTTATCCAGTTTATTAATGAGACCGCAGGATACATGCCTTAGACCTTTGGTGCAGGACATGAGAGTTTGGATTTGGAACAAAGGGGGTTCCTTCACGGTGAGCTCTTTTTACGAAGCTATGCAAGGAAACGAGGACGCGCCCTTTCCAGTTGCCATGGTGTGGAAATCCAAGGTCCCTACTAAAGTTGCTTTCTTTGCTTGGGAAGCGTCTCTAGATAAGATTCTTACGGTAGATCATCTGATGGCTAGAGGGCTCACCATGGTCAACTATTGTTGGATGTGTTAGTCTGATGGGGAATCAGTGGATCACCTCTTGTTGCACTATGAGCTGGCTACGGGCATTTGGAGATATTTTTTGAGAGAATTCGGGGTGAGTCGGGTCATGCCGGCATCCTTGAAGTCTCTTCTTTTTAGTTGGATCACTAAAGTTTTCTCAGCCAGAGGAAATGTTTTATAGAGAATGACCCCCTTAGCAATTATCTGGAGCATTTGGAGGGAGAGGAACCAGAGAGCCTTTGAAGGGAAGCAAGAGGATGTGCATTCTCTCATTCTAAACATTAAGGGTCTGATGTTCATATGGTCTAAAGCCTTTTGGGAGTGCAAGGGTTTGTTTTTTGAAGATTTTGTCTTCCGCTGGGATTCTATTTGTACTCGGGAGGGAAGTTGATCAGGTTTTATGGTTGTTTGTTTGTTTTTTTGCTTGCTCCGCCTTTGCCTAGAGTAGGTCATCTCGACCTACAGGCCTTAGGTTGTTTGTTCCCTTTGCTTTCGGCCTTTCCTTTCATGCCCTCAATTAAGTTTAACTTATCAAAAAAAAAAAAAAATAGAGTGTGTAGAGTGGGAACTTGGAATGCAAAATTATAAGACAGACTACAGATTAGTACGATAGCACTGCGACTCACTATTCTTAGGTGTAAATTAGATATAATCGTATAAGTATGTAGTATTTTACAAACTTCAATAGATTCATATGTTACATTGTTAACTTTTATATGATTTTTCCCATTTTTGCAGGCATTTCAATAGGTTTCGGCCGTATCCCAATGGTTTCATAGAGTTTTTGGTCTAATACGAACGATACCAACGATATGTATTAGTATCTCGGCCATGGCTGATAGCGATCCGAAACCCGAGACTTTATACCATGTCACTAATACTCTTAGACAGCTAGTGTCCAAAACTCAACACACATGGTAAATAATACCTTACTACAATTAAGACAGTAACAAGAACTTCAAAAGCTTCTAGACAAATCTTAATACCAATGGTGAATAAATAACATACTCTTCCCAACTAACCAAAAGACCTAAATGCTAGAGCTCTTCTTTTAGTCAACCCCAAGGTAAATAAAGAAAAAAAAAAAAACCAAACTAGCAATCCCTTCATAGTTTTGCATCATTTTCGTATTTTGCATAATTTTGGTTGCATTGGGACGCTAATCGAATAGTCCTTTTATAGGTATCAAAATTAAGACATACACTCTTTTTGACGCAATTGAACATGTCTTGAAGTATAGCGATGAGATTGGACAGCATCATGAACGTGCATAGGCAAGGGACCTTTGTCTTGAGACTAGATAATGAAATAACCATAATAGATTTTGTGCAATCTAGGAAAATGAATTTTATATGTTGGTAACGTTTGTTTTGAGTCTGCATCTCTGCAACTACTTCACATGGCTAAACATGTTTCATGGGACTACTTGTATGATATTTTAGAACAATATCATTTTCTTTTGCTGGAGATCATGCACGGGGGCGCTATGTGTTGTGAGGGAGCTATGAAGTGTCATCAAGTTTCCATTATATTAAAAACAATACAATTTATCAAGATTCTTACTAGGGATGCACATAGAAATGATCCGCCAATTAAAATTGACAACCAGGAGATACCTCGAAGCGACCGATTTCGTTACCTTGCTTCTATTATTCATAAGGAAGGAGAGTTTGAGGGGGCTATTGCCCATAGAATAAGAGCAGGGTGGCTAAAATGGGGATGTGCTTCTGAAATGCTATGTGATCGACGTGTGCCAATCAGACTAAAAGTAAAATTCTGTAGGACGGCAATAAGACCGGCGATACTTTGTGGAGCAGAATGTTAGGCAATCAAGAAACAACATGTTCATAAAATGAGTATAGACGAGATGAGGATGTTGAGCTGGATGCGTGGTAATACAAGGAAAGAAAAAATTATAAATGAACACATTTATGAATAGGAGTAGCCCTAATAAATGACAAAATGAAGGAAAGCTGATCGTGATGGTTTGGTCATGTACAACGAAGACCAATGACAACATTAGTGACAAGGAATGGGCAAGTTGGAAGGCCTAAAAGAGCGAGGAGAAGGCCAAAACGGACGTGGAGAGAGATTCTGAGAGGAGATTTTAAGAAACTTGCCTTAACATAAGAGTTGGCTTTACAAGACACCATCGATAAGAGTTTTGTAAAGCGGATGGCCTAAGATCAACCTTTCGGACAGGGGGAAGATCTTATGGAGGATGTTACCATTTGCCATCATTTGGGGACTATGGTGGGAAAGGAATAATAGGACTTTTAGAGGAATAGAAGGCTCCTTACAAGACTCCATCATTAGTATTAAGGCATTCCTACACAGTTGGAGTAGCATTTCACCGGACATGAGAGGTGTCCTCTTTTCGGACATGGTGTTTAGATTCGAGGACTTGTTGGCTAGTTAGACGGTTTACTTTGATATTTTTAGTTTGTTTCTATCTCTTCTTTGAACTTTGAGATCTCCTCGATTTCTTTTTGTTTTAATATATTTCTCTGACTTACAAAAAAAACATAAGATATGGCTTTAGATAGGATTGAATAGAGGAACATGATTTGTGTCGCAAACCCCACATCGTTGGGAAAAAGGCTTATGATGATGATGATTACAATTTACAAAGTTTCTCTCTAGACATACAACATTTGACGCCTAAGATCCCTCAACCCCTTGAGATGTTATGTTTTTTCTTTGTGAATGACTGCACTAGGTTCTGCTGGATTTTCTTTCTGATGCATAAATCTGAAGTCCAGGTTTATTAAGGAACTCAAGGTACTTATCTTAAAGCCATTTACAGAAAAAGTGAACACTTACACTAGAAAAAGTGAATTTTCTAGATATAGATGAATTGGTTCCTGAAAAATATTATGTTCTTACACTTTGGCTTAGAATGAAGTTGTAAATGCACGGACATATAATGATAAACAACACTATCAAGGATGCTTAGTGGCCATATTTGTCAAAGCTTATTGACTAAAGCATTTCAAACTAAACCACATATGTAGCAGATGCTTTTGTGAGTAAGCTTTCTAATTTGTATTACATATTTGTGTGGAGGATTTTGATTGTCTTAGTTGGGTGTTTAAGGTTTGCTCCTTATATTTGAGATGATAGAGACATTTTTTCCTAGAAAACTAGAGAATTATCATACCCATTCATTAAATTTTTGTGCAGCCTAATGTTGACCTACTGGATTTCTGGAGCCTATTGTTGCGTAGCATGTCCTTTTTTAGTGTTATAGGTGATGTGGGCTTGTTTCTCTTACTATTTTGGGTTGTACAATCCCAAGGTAGTCTTAGATAGTCTTAGTTGGTTGTTTAAGGTTTGCTCCTTATATTTGAGTTGATAGAGACATATTTTTTCATAGACAAAAATGCTAGAGAATTATCAAATACCCATTCATTAAATTTTTGTGCAGCCTAATGTTGACCTACTGGATTTCTGGAGCTATTGTTGCGTAGCATGTCCTTTTTTAGCATTATAGGTGCCGTGGGCTTGTTTCTCTTACTATTTTGGTTTGTACAACCCCAAGGTAGTCTTAGATAGGCTGTGAGTTCTTCTCTTGAACTTTAAGCCTTGAGAGATGGTTTTTGTTGGTATAAGCTTAGATCATTGTCAAATTTCTACTTATCCCATCCAGGTCTTTTCACTTGGTTTTTGATGCAAGCTGGTTTGCCTATTCATTTCCACTTAAATCTAGTTATGGAATGGCTGAAATTGCATATAGTTTTTTGTTATCTCTGAACCATTTAACCCATGCTTTTGACTAAAATGGAGGTTTGTGCTGAGATATACTCTTTCAGTCTTTCTTAAAGCAAATGCTTTGTTTTTTTCGTAATTGGCAGGCCAGACCACAATTTACAAGATCTGAGGGCCAAGATTTTCCCTTTCAAAAGGAGAAAGGTAAAGGTACCTGAAGGTATGCCTTCAATTTCATTGCCAGTTAGAAGAAAGGAAAGATCACTCTCATCACTGGTGGTCAGCACTCCCCGAGTATCGACGCAGACCGGCTTGACTGGAAGAAGAACAAAAGCTGTTGCTAGAAAGGCGGCCGCTTTACGGGGATGCAGTTTCACCATTGAAGATTCCATTAAAAAAGAGGAAGTTAATGTGGAAGATCGTCCAGAGAGCTCAAGCTCACCTGAGACCCTATATAAGATTGCTCAAAATAAAAGGCAGGTAAAGGATGCCCACATTGGTATGTTTGTGCTTGTACCGATGAACTTTCTTAAGCTACAAATACCGTTCTGTTGCAGATAGAATCTTGGGAATAGTTATGCCTATGCCTCGGTGTTGATTACTAACAACTTTTGCATGCTTAATTATTGTATTGGTGCAGAATTCTTCCACTGCTGAGCCGTCTGACCACCACATGTCTAATAAAGATACTGAGAATGGTGCTGAACCATGGGCAGGGAAAGTTGATCTCTGGAAACCCTTAAACTGCTTGGTTGAAGCCGCAAATAGAACAAAGTCTTTTAAATTCAATTCACAAGGGTCCGTTGTCAAACCAGAACCACCCCATGCTCCTGACAGTGAAGTACATGTTCCAAAAGCCCGAGTTAGGGAACATATGCACAAATCAAAAGTCCAGGACAACAAGAATGGCACCACTTCTGCTCCTCTGGGATTGGTGAAACCTAGAAAGTTGCAAGGGATGCGCCGGAAAAGGGCAGTTGCTTCTAGGGAGCTGGGCACCTCAGCTCAAGCTATACTTGATGCTGTGGGTGTCAAACGTAACAGAAGAATTAGTCCAATTTGGTTCACATTAGTGGCTTCTGAAGACCAGTAAGAAACCATTTTGACTTTGAAATTTAAAGGAAATTTTTTATTTAGGGACATCAATTTGCTATGCTTGTCTTGTGATACCACGGTAAATGGTTTCAGGGAAGGAGATGCACCCTTGCCACAGATATCTGCTTGTTACTTGAGGATTAAGTGAGTTCCTTCAGACCCATTACCTGTCCTGTAGTCAGAATTTATCAATTATTCTCGTTTTGCTTTTCTGTTTAGTTGGCTTTAAATGGTATCATATTATGAATGCATATTTAATTATGCTTGCATGTATGTTATTGTAGGCCCATTTTTCACTGTTGTATCCATGTTCTTATTAAGTGCCAAGTGGATGGTCTCGTTGAGTAAACTGTGTTTTGTCACACCAGCCTCTACAAAGTTGAGAGAGGCTTGCCATGCTATTTTTTCTATTTCTTTAATTTATTCGTTATAATGCAGTCTCTGTAGTTTGTGGGAGCACTTCTCAAAGGAGCTCCTGTTAAATAACAGATTTTCCATGGGTTCTTTAAAACTCCCATTGAAGTACTCATTAATTGTTATTTAGTGTGAACATAAAATTTCATCAAACTTTGTAATTATTTGTAAAAATCAAAAAATATTCTTTTGTGAAAAATAACATAGGTTTATGGATTTGGTAAACCTGCCACAGACATGTCAACTATCACATATAAGTAAGCCTAGCCCTTAACTTGGTTTACTTCTTAATATAAATGTATCCTACACCTATTTTGGGGTTGTATTTGCAAAAAAAAGGAAAAAGAAAATATGTAATGTCAGTTATTAACTTGAGACACCTGTTAGGGAACAAGAAACCCCTAATGTTGTAGTCCTCTGAGAATCTTGTTCTGGATTGCTTTCTAACTAATGCTCACATGGACATGTAGATTTTTCTAACCTACCAATGAATCAGCTAGCCACTTGGTATCGTCATTTTCCTAACCTACCTTTTGAAGCTTAAGCCAACCCACCATTATATGATGCACCTTTCGAAGCAATCTCTAACTCCGTCCCTGATCAATCACCAATCCACAATTGACCATATAAAAAAATCCTTCCAAAAATAAATTCTGCAGTTTGCAGCCCTTATCTTTTGATCCCTCACTCACAATAGTTAATCTGTTACTCCATCTGAATCCTGCTAATTGTTCCCAGAACACCTGGCCTTCGACTAGTAAAAACTTTTCCGACCTCTCAGCTTCCCCATAGGTCTATACTCATCTACTTGATTCTGTAACCCTTTTGCCTCCCCCAAGAACCTCCATAACCACTTACCTAAGTTGATTTATGGACCTCTCAAATACCCAACTAGGGTGGAAATTTTGGAAATGATGAAATATGTCTTGAAATTTTAAGAAATGATAAAACAAGGATGAGACACAACTCATCATCCTATAATATACAACCATATGGAGTAAGAAAAGTAAGACCAATAATGTTGACACTGACAAATAGGTATGACTATAAGAGCCAAAAAATAATTAGACTTACACATTTAAATGTTCATAACCATGTCATTTAAATACTTAAAAATAAAAAATAGCTGCTTTACAACCTAAGGAGGTGTTTTCATGGTTGAAAATCTCATTTCGTCTTGGCCGAGACGCCTTGTTCTAGTAAGGTACTGAGACAATATATAGGGGAATGTATCGTCTCTTTCCGAAAACTTAGTATAACAACTAAAATTGGTTTAAAACCTTATTTTCATGTTATATGTACTTTTTATAACATATCAATGCTAAAATCAAATTTGTAACCTAATTAAACATTAAAAAATGGTTTAACCTTATTGAGACGTAGTGTTTTTTTCCATTGTCTCGTTTGTCAACTTATTGAGACAATGAAAGGGAACAATATTTTAAACCTTGGGCGTTGTTATAGTCATGGACCCATGAAGCTCCTGCCCTTGGACTTTTCATCTCCATCTTGGCAAGGGCCCTGATAAAAATGCAACCTTGTGTAGTTGCAAACTTGCAATATTAGGCTCATGGCACGATGAAATGGCATCAATTGGTGTAGGTCATTAAAGTATTGCTTGTCCATTGAGGATATTGGCTCCCAACTAGTGAGTACTTAGATATTTTCCATATCTTGGCTGTTGTCCTCCTATTGTCAACGACACTGCATATAGTGCACCATGAGGTCCATAGTGGATATTAACCCTATAGATGTAGGCATAGGGCATGGGATAGGGTTTATAACCTCGAGCTCATCACCCATATGCCTAGGGCTAAGTGTTGTGAAGCAATAGTCTCAATCCTACATGAAAAAAATGGAAAATGTTCATCGCATCATGATGGCATATGAGGTTCGAACGAGTGATTGGGGACCTCGCATAGGTAACTATATTTGTATGATAATGTAGTACTAGAGCAACCTTGCTTTGCCTTTAAACATTGCTGCCAACACTCATACAGGCTAGAGCGTCAATATCGCAGTTTCAAAGAGATTAAGTGTTTGCATCTTCCTTGTCCATCAATTGGTACGTTGAATGTAGGTACGTTTGCTTTTGTTTCCACAAACTTGGATATGCATCATAGTCTTGGTCTTAGGTGGTGTGGTCAAAGTGGTCTTCTTGAGTGAATGGGCTCAAGCCTCTTTAACTCTCTTCACGTTGCTATTACCCCCACTTGTTGGCACCATCCCCACCGACACGACACCTTGTCTGTGACATCATGGGTAGGGATGAGTGCATGAAATCAAATTCATCATTGTCACCATCCCCATGTTGGAACTTGGCTTATCCCATTGCTCGTCGATCACAAGTTTGTTGATATCCTTCACCCAATTATGCAGTGTGTTCTCATTTTCCTCACAAAATGGGTCTTCCCAATTCTCATTCTCCTCATCTACTTCGAGGTGCTTTATTTGGAGCCTCATGTTGGTGGTGATGAAATCTTCGTCACTATGCACATGTGGTCTCATATATTCATGCACACTCACCCGTGACAGGATGGTCCCCAAAAGGATCACCAAATGTCTAAGAATGATGGTCCATGTGAGGGTGAACGGTTCACCACATATAAATGTGAGGGAACTTGTGGGGGTGGTGTACCAAACATGTTACACCACAATACATGAATCCCTCCAAAAAAGTGAAAAGCGAACATCTATATTATCTTGCCATTCCTTTGAAGAATAAAAAACTATGTAAAGGGATGAGAAACTCCTCACACGCGTGGGAAAATGGGGAAAAGTATAAATATTCTTCTTCACATTAAATGAGGGAGAGGGTTTTAGTAAAATATCCCCCACATGTTAAATGATGCGGATTAATCTTTCCTTTCTTCTCCCACTATAGAGGGTGAAAACCCGTGACAAAAAATAATACTCTTTTCACTTTCTTTTTTGTTCTTTTCCATATATGTAAAAAGGTGATGCTTCCTATACACATGAGACAACACACATAGAACCTATGTGTATAGGCTTGGGTTTTGCTAAACAAGGTGGGTAAAGGTGATAAGGTCTGATTCTGGGAAGATAAGTGGTGTGGGGAGGCTCCATTAAAGGAGGATTATCCTAATTTATTCTCCGTCTCGGAGTGTCAAAGGGCGGTGATCAGGGACTGCGCTGTTTATAGGGAGGGTGATTGCTCGTGGAATTTGGGATTTAGAAGGAATCTTAATGATTGGGAGGTGAACGCTCGTTTGCTTCTCTTATTGATAGGGTTGGGGTAAACCCTTGTCTAGGAGGAGAATCTGATGAGAGGATCTAGAGATGGGACCCTAAGGGTAAATTCTCAGTTAGCTCTTTCTATCACCATTGCTCTCAGAGGAATTTGGAGTCATTTCCAGTTTCGATAGTGTGGGGATACCCGCTCCCCTCCAAGGTAAAGTTCTTCACGTGGATGGCTTATCATAACAAGATTTTGACTGTGGATCATCTTATTAGTAGGGGTATGATGATACCTAATAGGTGTGTCTTGTGTAAAGAAGGAGAGACGGTGGACCCATGTCCTTATCCATTGCCGATTCTCCTTTGCAGTGTGGCAGACCTTCTTTGCTTTGTTCGAGATTCCTTATGTTGTCCCTCTCCATGTGTGTGACCTCTTCCCAAGGGTGGGTGGGCGGAGGAATTTTTGGCAAGGAAAGGAAGGCTCCTATGGCAGTTCTTACCTTTCGTAGTTTCTTGGGCTATTTGGAAGGAGAGGAATCACAGGATTTTTGAAGATAAAGAAAAAGTTCTGAGGGAGGTGATCATGGAGGTGAAATCCCTTCTATATATGTGGTCGTCGTGCTCCCCTCTATTCAGAGGATGTTTTTTTGTATCCGCTGGAATGAGCTGATTAGGGATCCTATTCCTTCTTCGAGGATTTAGATCCCGTTTCTTTGTAAATATTTGGGGGTTTCCCTGTTTATAATACACACACATTTATAAATAAAAAAAAAATGTAAACCACAAAAGGGTCTACATGTACCAAATGTCCCAAAAAGGAAAATCGTATGAATAAACCCTCAAAAAGGCTTGTAAGCTTAAGTCCTTTCTAAAGAAACAAAAAAAAAAACACATGTTGTGTACACCCAAAAGTCAGGTATGAAACTAATACCTTATTCTTGCTAAAATAATAAAGTTTTATTTTCTTTGCCTAAATTCTTGTAAGGCTTTTCTTTTCTTTATCAGAGGTGATCTTCCCAAATAGAGAGGGTGTAATTAACGATCTGTCCTAATTAGAGTGGAAGTGTGATCCAACAACCCTTAAATCTCCTGGTATGTCAGATCAACAATCTAATTTGATCCGATTGATTCTGTGATACTATTTTTTCACATATCTTAAACTTTATCACGAAATGTTTTAATATAGAAACACAAGATTTTTTGCTTCTTGTTCCAAGCTTGACATCCCAAAGAAGATGCATCTGGAATTGCACTTTCATGATAACATTCCTTAAATGGGTGTTTGAAGTCTCATGTAGGATCCACTTTTTGGCTGCAAATTGTAAAGATGTCTTGGTCCAGTTGTTTTTATATAAATGAAAGTACTAAAATAGACTAAAATATTAATTCAATATTCCTCCACATGGACACCCTTCCACTTATGGTTGTGGGTCGGCCAAACAACCTCCCTTCATCTCTAAAAACGTCAGCTATAAATATAAATGAAAAATTTCTTTTCAATATTTACAATTGAAAATACATTCTACTAAAGCATGTAAACAAAGACGCGCATACATTAGATATATCCACCTCCCTCAGACAATGCGATTGATGTTTACATTTTGGTAACAACTTTGCTAAATGTCAGTCAGGATAGTGAAGTGAGCAAATCATCTCGAGTGCAAGGGTCGTATCCATATTGGTATTTGGGATTAAATAATACACTGCAATCCATTCAAAAAGTCAAATACTAAGGTCTACAATAGAATAACGATTGACGATTGACGAATGAACTGATGTCTATGGTAGAATGCAAAACTTACTGGCCTTGAAGGGGTGTCCATCCATCTCTCATCAATGACTTTCAAATAGCCTTGGTAGGAGTGAGTTGTTGCTTCTATGATTGACTCCTTCATGAGATTCATAACGTGGTACAATACCTTGTTGTAGGCTTCTTATCACCGTCAACCATTGTGAGGAACTTCACAATGGATCCATTATGTTCATGGCATTATGTACAGAGTCTCAAAAGACGGGTGTACTCAATCTCCTCGATGTTTTTCACCTGATGAGAATTATTTCCCTCGTACCAATTCCACTTCTCAAGGTTAAACATTTGTCTCCACCAGAGATCTAGCGAGTCCTGGCCAGAGATCACCCTCTTCACTGAACTCTTCTCCCCAAAATCCTTCATCATCAAGTCAATGCAATGTGGCGCACATATGCCGTCATAGGAGACCATGGAGTTGATGGTTGACATTTTTATGGGCCATATCCATCCATCACACAGAATCCTCACTCCATAAGTCGGCCAGTTCTTCTTTAGCCTACATATGTAGTTCAACTTTGTTATCTTCTTTTCCAAGTATGTTCTCATAAGTTCATGCAGAGTGGGCGGCTTCAAATCCAGTCAACCCACCCAACCTTTTCGAACATGGTATGGTAGAACAATTGTTGGCTACGTTTGAAGGGATGGCATTGAAGTAGTTGAACTTGAGCATGACTTTTCCTGGATGCCTTCACAAATTCCCGAGCCCCTAATAATCTTTCAGCCTTTTCTGCATTGCATCCTCCCACTGATATGCATGTGGATGTATTGGCAGCTCTTCCTTTGTGGGCTCTCTTATGCTCTATGTACGGGAAACACTCCCACGATGTACATCAATACCTGGCACAAGACATGCTAGCACTAGATAAGCTAACACTTGCTCATGAGCCAAGCAACCAAAATCCGACCTACTGGACTCCAATCTCGTCCTCTGCTTGAGATCCCACTAGTCAGCAAGAGACTCCAAGTTGCATCCTCTACTGCTTTATACACATTTCAGTAGTACTAGGATGTCATTATCATCGTCAAACTGAAATATACGTGGCCTCACCATCACTGCCTCCATAAACTTATGTCTAATCTAGGCTTTTGCATATTCGCAATCTGGCCTTTCAGAAGTCATTGCATATATAATTTTACTTCCTTCACACACATGGTGCAATTTGCAACATTAGGGAATCCACCACTAGGTGTTGCTTCAATCGAGACACCTCACCACCTCCAATCACAAGCCACATAGTCACCTTGGCTTATGCTTATCCTCATTTATTGACATCCCTTGTTGCCAGCTGATGCCCTCCTTATGCGGCATATTATTACCCTACAAAGAATTTACGGTTGCAAAGACATTAAACAAGAATATACTCAAATTAGATGCAAACAACTCAAATAATATTGCATCTTAACTATTAGTATCACAAATTTGTTAGTTTTTTCTTATTTTTTTATATATTTTGAATAAAATGTCTTTTTTCATTAATTATGTCATAGAAGATCAATTTACTTGCCAATTTGCTTAAAGACGCATCACATACGCATGCATTTATTGCCCAAAGGATTTCCTCTTTTTTTCTTAATTTTTTGTACTTTTAAATAAAATAATATGTTGACATTAAGAATTAATATTTTGATTACGAATACTAGATTATACATGTACTTCAACATTGGAATTCACACATACTAGTTTCTGAACATTATGCGTAATTTAGTGTTACTACTGACTTTTTATTTTCATGTATCAATCATATTATTAATTTTTTATATATTTTTAAATCCAAATTTTTGTAGTTTAGTATAATCACCATTCTTAACAATTGTAGATTGTGTAACCTTAGACAACACATAATTGCGCCATACATAACATAAATGTTTAGGGGGAAAACTGAAGAAATTGTGATTTTCCCCAATTTTTGAAATATCACCCTAAAAATCTGAAAATTTAACCATAAATCTTGTGTTATTGCATAATAGATTTGTAGATCTGATGCCCATACACCCTTAAAGCCTAAATCTACCAACTGTCAAAATAAATAAATAAAACAATAATAGATGAAAGCAAGAAGTTTACCTTCAAATGGGAAAAAACCCAACTTGTTAGCTTCTATATCTCCCTAATATTGCAATGGTTTGGTTTTGATCTTCAGAAACTTAAGAGGACTGGTAGTAATGCATGGGCATTTTCACACTGGGCTCGAGTGGGGCAGCCTGCGTAAATGGGGCACACTCGGGATGGGATGGCCCGTGTGAAATGGGACCCACGAAGGAGAGTTTGTCCGAGGGCCTGGATTTGGGCTATAAGATAAAGGAATTTAATCTCACGCTATCAACAGTCGCGGCTTTTGGGAAGTATTGGTTAAATGTCTTACATCAGGTAGTTTTTGACCATTTACGCTAATAAAAGCGGGTTTGTGGTGATAGGAGTAGGAATTGGAGGATTTTTAGACCTCACCATCGAAATATATGGTTTGATCAATGTTCGAAATATGTTGAATGAAATTTTGCATTTTATGTGAAACTTTTTGGTAATATTCCGAAATATAAATATACAAAAATTTTTGTATATGTTGACATATGACCGAAATATATGATCAAAATTTTGGATTTTTTTCATTCCACTAATTTTCATGTCGGGTCCCATTGAAATTATTTTGGACCAGATGTCAATTTTAAAACCTTGTTCTTATGCCACTATAGCAACATCAAGAATTTGACTGCTCCTCAGAAGTACTTTGTGGTGTGAAGTTGACTCACTTATGAGGGACATTTGCAACCTTTTTTGACCACTAGGATTTTCTATGAATACACAAGAACAGCAGTGGACATCAGTTTCTAGTCAATTGGATGTTCCAGCCTCTTGTCTTAGAGCTCCCAATCCTCAACTCTCCGGCTGAACTTAACATCTACGTTTAGATTTATTGAAGGAGAGGGTATGCAGACAAATCGTCCAAGGCATATGATCATATCGTTCTCTTCTTTTTCTCTATCATTATCCATATATAGGTCCTAAAACAACAAAGTGATATACCTGAGAATGTTAACACCCTTGAGTGATGAACTAAAAGTCAAATAGGCAGCATGTGGTTGAAACTTGAAAGTGGACAAAAGAAAGAAATGCAAGTAAACAATGGATAAAACTAGGAACTTATTGTTCTCTTCAATAAGATCTATGCCTGTTAAAGTCTTTGGATCTCAGCAGTCTTGAGATATTCCAATTTCTGGGCAGAGTGCTTGGCATTGATGCAGGCATGCTGCAATACAGCACGTATTAGAATTTTCTACAAAATTTTTTTTTTTTTGAAAATTTAGACATATAATGTTCATGAGCAAGTTATGTGAGGTGAGCCCATGTACTTCTGATATCTGCATTAGTCTGTTTTTGAATTAATCATAAAGCATCTCTGTAACGAAGTTTTCCCATTACCAATAAAAGACAATGTTCCCTAATGATCCTGCTCCCTAACATTGTTACTTAGCTGTCATACTAAATTTAAACTTATGGCTTCTTTATATGTGCACATGGAAACATAAGTTCTTGTAATCCATGTGAGCCTGTTTTCAAATAGCTGAAAACAATTGCATCAAGTCTCATTTGCTAAAAAGTACTGGCTTTGGAGCATATTTCAGTTATTCATTCATTTTATTGATTCTTTTTTCAAGCTTTCCTGTCTTTGCAACAAATTTTTTTATTAGTGATACTGATACCCATTCAACTTTGTCTATTCAAAAGTCTGCCGATGGATCAACGGAATTGTTACTGACCCATTAATGGACATTCCTTTGCCTGTCAGCAAATATCTTATTTCATATTTACTTATTTTGTTCCTTTTCATAGGGATGGTAATGTACCTGTTTCGTTTATCCAAAAGTACCTCGTAAAGAAACTTGATCTTACAAGTGAAGCTGAGGTGAGTTAATCTTTGCTTCCTTCCCAGAAATTAAATCAAAATGTCACTTTACTGGATATTTTGCTTATTTGTACTTGCAAGATCAGTAACAGAAAACAAAATAGTGGGAAAGATGGTCAATTTTTTGTTTGGTTGTTGGGATGCATAGAATGCATCGCGGCCTCATGTTCCTTGAATTTCTACCATGGTTTTGATATGCCATTATAACTGTTACTAACGAAAAAATAACGTTCTTCGCTTGTACTCCATTTTGTTACATATTGTAAGTAAAGCCCCAAATGTAATGGCCATCATTAACCATTATGACCTCTACATTTTGTTACATCATTGACTACTCTTGATGTTGATTGATCTGTTTGTTGTCTGATAGGTGGAGATTACGTGTCGGGGCCAGCCAGTGGTTCCCACATTACGACTGAATAACTTAGTAGATTTGTGGCTACGGACAGCATCGACATCGCAAAGAGTACCGGCATCCGTGGGCACCTCAGCCAAGGATTTCGTGATGGTGTTGGTCTATGCACGGAAGGTTCAGACCCTTTAAAACACCCTGCCATTCTTCTTCTTCATCCATGTCTTTAATAATCGATAAAGGCCACCTGATTTGAATAGTGCCCTCAATCCAGGCTGTCTGGTCCGATCTGTATCTTTCTAGTATGTGCTTGCGTCGATAAATTTTACAGTTTATTTATGTCATCATGTACCCCAATGCCATGCACATGCTATGCGTGTGAGTTGTGATGTTCGCGGTCATGTGTGCACATGTGCATGCACCGTCTTTAGTTCGTTTATTCAACGTGTTTGTAACAGGCCATCCTTATCACAAGAAAAATGTGTTTGCCAAATGAATTAATTCTATCGCAATATTCATTTGAGGGCTTTTGGGCATGATTCAGTCTCGACCCGTTTGTGGCTGGACCGCAAGAGTGGGGGTATCTGTCGATACCTATAAGAGGAATAGGAGAAACCTACATTATGGATTCCCCTAGAGGGCGACCCTTTGGTCGGGTCCCATTGCCCTACTTGTGTTCTTTATGCGAGTAGGGTCCGGGGGGACAGCGTTTTATCCAGCCATTTGCATCAAGCTCAAACTTCCTTCTTGCATGCGCGCTCCTCCAGAAACATACAGGTTAATCCTGGGCCGGGCAAAGCCATGGCACCAGCTGAACAATGGAGGAAACCTGCATTCTGTACGAGCGACCCTTGTGTGAGCTCAATCCGGGCATGTTGACACTCATCTGGATTTTTGGCTGACATGAATTCCTTACCCAAATACGCCCTCCGGATGTAAAAACTTTTGATTTCCAAGAGATCCAAAAGACGCCACATGGCCTATTCTTTTGGGCGCACTGATCCTACGGATGTTTGGCCTTAATGGACCTACCTACGCACCAAAAATCAACCTGGTTAAGTAGCTTCTACCACTAAATTTAAGTGATCCGAAAAATGCTCGAATCCAATGGATAAAATTCACCAATCAGATTGATTTTTGGTCTGGTGGGCCAAACATCTATACGGTTGGTCCTCTGAAATAGTGTGCCACATGACACATTTTAAGACGACCCACTTAAAAAAAAAAAAATTCAATGCAAATTACAAAGCTAATATTATGATTCTGACCAACCATTCCGTGTATGAACCATTTGATTAAAAAAATGCACTAGATCAGATGGTTGTGGTCATCGGGTCAAGTTTGTCTTCGCAGAACAGATCTCATATGTAGACGGTAGGCCTCACCACTACAATATAACGTGTGCATTAAGGGGGAGTAAGACTTGCCTGACCACCCACAATATAAGCCACGTGGCAATTTATTAGAGGACACTGACCGTATAGATGTTTGGCCAATCCGTAAGTGGACCTACAAACCAAAAATCAGCCTGGTTAGTGATTTCAATCCTTTGGATCTTTGTACGGAAATAATGGTAAATAATGCTCAAATTCCTACTGTTAAAATCAACCAACGAAAATGTCTTCATCTAACGCTTAGAAATCACTGATCAGGTTGATTTTGGGTTTGTAGGTCCACCGTCCACCTAGGGATTGGCCAAACATCTATACGGTCAGTGTCCTCTAATAAATTTCCACGTGGCTTATATTGTGGGAGGTCAGGCAAGTCTTACTCAGGGGGAGGCATACCATCCTTAGGGTGTACTCCTCAAGGACCTTAAGATTTCCTCATGGCCAAGATGCCCTTAGTAGTTAGAACATCTAACCTGAGCCATAGGGTCCTTTGGAGTTCGGGTTTGATTTCCACGGGGACTTAAATGTTTGAAGTCTCCCCCACAAAATCTAAGTGGTGCATTCTTTAGGGCCCACCTCTTGTTAGATCTACCCATCAAAAATCAGTTTAATTGGTAATTTCTAACCGTTGGATTTGAGCACGTTTTGGATGCTAAAATATAACTGTTCGAAAATCTTTGATGGAACTTATTTTTAGTATGCAGGTCCATCAAGAGGTTAAACAAACATCCATAAGGTCAGTGGACCCTAAAAGGTGTTCCACGTGGCATTTTTGGTAGGTGAGACTTCAAATTTTGAAGTTATATCTTGAGCAAATATTTTCTCTTTTCAAATTCACAGCATCAAGGCCATAGACGAAAGGGTAAAAAGACAGCTCTTCTTGCTTACTTCTTGTGTTCTTTCTCTCTCAATCGAATATGCAGCAGGTAAAACCCTAATTTGTTTGTCTTTTTTTTTTCTCCGTTTTTTTTATTTTTGCATTCATAATATCGTTTGCAGGGTGGAAGATCGGAGATAGAGGTGACATGGGAGGATCAGCAGAACATAAACAAATTCGGAAGATTAAACAACAGATTTCACGAGCTCGAGGACGAGATCAAGATTGCTAAGGTTTACCCATCGAAAAAAAATTCCCCCTTTATTTTTTTTTCCTCTCTTCTTTGTTTTGGTCTTTATTGAATTTATGATTTTCTTAAGATTCTGAAACTTCAAAGCTTGTTTTTGTTGGATAATCTGAACTGGGTCTTCAAAATCGGAGGAATATTTCTCTTAGTTTGATGGATTTTCATGTTTTCGTTGGCTTTCTTTTCATTGGATTTGAATGTAAATAAGCAGAAAATCAAATCAGACACACTTTAGATACTTCTAGTTGACGAGAATACACATATGAAAGAAAAAAAAATTGGTTGCTTATGTCGATGGGTTGTAATTAGTTTTCTGCATTTGTTAGTCTTGTTATATAACCTTCCATGCTGTTTGTAGTTCTGCTTGATTTTTGGTGTCTAAGCTATTGGGGCACAGATTGTAATTGTACTCCCTGGCCATTCTTTTAACTACCTTTGTCCGGCGCAATTTGCTTTGGTGCAAGTTAAACTCTCCAGGTATGAGATTTGGAGGTGTTCTCATGGGTTTCTGGTTTTAGAGTTTCTTGTTACTGGATAAAATTGGTGGATAAGGCCTTGTATGGAAATGCGCCTAAAAACGTTGTATGCAATGCTGATGTGGTGGTGTATTACGGCTTCTGAGGTAAAAGCTGTGGAGCTGGCCTCGACAACTGCCTAAACCAAGACATTGGCCATTTGGCCAACACTGCTTTGTCGGAGAGGAAGGAGAGGGTGGTGTGACAATGAGATTAGGGTGAATTCTTAGAGAGGAAAGGAGAGAGTTGAGGGAGAGAGTGAACTTTGATCCATTAGAATCCTATAGAATATTCATCCCCCTTCTGAAGGAGAAGGCGTAGGTATATATAGATCTCCAAATTAGGGTAACCCTCGAGGATGTTCTAGTATAAATTTGGGAAAGGAGGAGAGAACTTATGATGTGGAAGCTCAAGAGCACTTGTCATGTGTCCCATGATCTCCTCCAGCTGGAAAGTGACCCATATTATGTCAGAGACGGTAACATCCTTTGTAGAACATGTCTGACATCCTTGACACGTATAGATTGTCCACGCCAGACTGGTATGATGCTACCTCCTTGCAGTTCTCAAAGACAGACAGTGAGATGCTCCGAGCACACAGCCTTGTGTGGTGAGTGTCGCGGGCCATGCATGAGCGGCTACACTATCCTCTCCACAACAGCCAGGTTCACGCTTTACTAGCTCACAATCCCCTTTATTTTTAGGCCACCAATCCTACGATCTTTCTATGACCCCCACTGACAATGTAATGTATGACCGTACTGTAGGCTGCGACCTTATTAACAAGGGGAGAAGGGAATGTCCGTAGAAATGAGGGAGCTGTGAAGGAATTCTATGTCATCATGTAAACAAGCTTCAATGGATTCTGCCTATAAAGTTTGCAGGGTTCACAGCAATATGCTATCATAATACAATTAGTGTATTAGGATAGATTGGCTGACTTGGTGCTGAATTAGCTCTGAGAGCTGGCGGTGCTTACAGCGCAGACCTTGATGGTGCCCATTTGGCATGCCCCAAAATGCACTGTAATTATGAATGGGTGAATGATTTATTTGAATTTGTGTCAGCCTTGAAAGTTGGAAGAGGAGATTATCCTGCTCCCAATGGATTGTTGTTGGCTGAAACTATAGCCTGTAGCCTGTTCACTGGCGATAAAGTTTACTTTGTCCGCTACCAAAAAAAGATAGTATTGAATTTTGGCATTTTGAGTTGGTTGCCTCATCAACAGGGTGCATTTCTCCTACCTTGGGATGGTTACTGCACTTCCGTTTTGCCTACTAAATTAATCTTTCTGCAAGAAAAATTTGTATGTTTAGCACAATAATTTACTTATCTGAGGAATGTTGTACTAGTGCATCTTTAGTTGATGAACGCCATAATGATCCTTCTACTTGTTTGTAGTCACTGTGATAATGTGTTATGTATATATAATTCACCAAAACATGACTGTGATGATCTATACTATATATTTGATGAGCTCTTCTGTAGATCCAACGTTTAAGAACTATCCATGTTATAAGTCATCAACACTTTGCTTTTCATTCTTTCACCTGCTTGTGATCTATATACTCCATGCGTTTTTCCATCTCTGCCTCACAATAGCACTCTGCCACAACACTTTACACTTTTTTCTATTTAAAAAAGTTAAAACTTTAGTGGCTGCTATTCAAGGCGGAAAAATACAATTACATAGTCGGGTGTAGACATGACGTGGACAAGGATACTGTATATGTGGCAAGAAAACCCTGCCTCTGCAGAGAAGTCGTTTGGACTTTGGAGAGAGACTCCGGAAAACCTGACCCCATCATAATATACAATTGGGGAGACAGGCATGAATATGCCGATTCGGTTACTTAGAATCTGGAGATGAACAGGAGAGAATAGGGATGTTACTAATTCGTGGCAGGTTAAATGAAAATTTTAATTGGGCGAGCATATGATTCTCTGATGTTAAAATTTATCCTACCAAAAAAAAGCCTATGATGTTAGAATTTAGCTAACCAGAATTAGCTGGTTAGTTTTGAATGTATCAATACCTTTATGATTTTTACTACATCTTTGAATGTGTCAAGAAGGGAAAAGTTGGAGAAAGTTGGGAAGGGATCTTATATTGTCATTTTTATAGGGATATGTTTCTTTCTCTTAACTATATAGATATGTATCTGTATATCTATATCACTATGTATGTTTGTAAATGTATAATATGTTCTCGATCTAGTTAAGTGGGCATTTCTTGATTCTAAAACTGGGTATTAGCATGGGAGGTTGGAATTTGTACTTGGTAGTAGTTTCTATTAGCTTATTCTTTGCAGGTTTGAGTTTTTCTACTGTATGTATTGTTTAGAGCAAAACGGGGTTATATTTGAGCTTCCTTCCTGTAACAGAGTCCAGGCCAAATCATATTTCAGCATGCATTTCAACTTCTTTTCACCCATCTATGAACAAAGCCCTCTTACTGGCTTCTCTGCAGGAAACAAATGAGAATCTTGAGGATGCAAGCAACGAGTTGATCCTCACAGACGAAGAGGTGGTGAGGTTCCAGATAGGGGAGGTTTTCGCTCATGCGCCAAAGGAAGAAGTGGAGACAGGATAGAGGAGATGAAGGAACTGACCAGTAAGAACTTGAAGAAGCTTGAGGAAGAGAAGGACTCAGTACTTGCACAGATGGCCGAGCTAAAGAAGATTTTGTATGGCAAGTTCAAGGACTCCATCAATTTGGAGGAGGATTAACTGGGTATGCATCCCAGCCCTTTGTTTTATTCCCTGGATTGAATATTTTGATGAGAACATAGTTTTTCCTTATTGGTGAAATATTTTATTGGGGGAATACATCTTCCATTTCCATTTCTTGCATGGAACATCTGTAACAGTGAGTTTGCGGGCGTGAACAGTTTTGTTGGCCAATGCTCAAGCCTCCGTGTAGTGCTTTATGCAAAGTGATTTTGGTCACCTGTCCATTGTAAGGGTGTTTTGTTATTTAGATAGGGAGCAGTACAGGTGATGTAAACTACCAAAACACCCTACTTGGATAGGCCTTCATGTCTCTAGCATCTCTTTCCCTAATTTACATTTTTCAATGATAAAATAAAGGAAATTTTGATTGACATACCCCCACAATTTGAACTTTCATTTCCAAGTGAATGTAGTCGCATTATTCAAACTGTCCTTCGAACTCTAGTAGAAACCTTAGCTCCCACTGTAGATCCCAAGGATACTGGTACACGTGATGCACATTTAGAGACATGAAGGTGATGGGCAGCTAACCTACCGGGGTCTCATGGCCGGCCGTCCACCATAGTCGTTTGATTTCGGGTTGGAGTTTAAGTCAAAACCGACATGTTCTTGTTCTAAGGTTGAAGAACGGAGCATTTTCGTAAAAAATTATTAAGTCAATTTGAGCCAATGATAGTGCACCAAGTCATAGGTGGTGGATGCTCTTTCAAATTGTGGGGGTATTTCAATTTCAAATATAACATGCGGGTGTGTCAAAAATTCCTTCAAAAACATTGTTACTGTGAGTTAGGGGCTGTTTGGATTGGCATTTTCTGTTTTTGAGTATAGACACAGAATCTGCCGTGAGTGGATTGACTTCAGCACGTTTGATGGTCTTTTGCCATCATATTTTACAACACCGCGGGATTGCCTGATACATTGTGGTGGGAGCACATTACAAGTTGGTGGCACGTTAAGAAGAATCCCAGACACAACACAACAAAAAATAATGTAGAGATTCGATTAAATACAGAGAGGCTCCTAAAAAAACATAAAGGTTTGCAAAATGAGGGGGCAAAAATAAAAAATCGGATTCGGAAATCCAAATAGTGATCGAATCGTGTATATATACATAATGTTTTATATATATAAATACACAAATTTATATAATTTCTTTTATACCTATATAAATTATTAATAATCAGATTCCGATATACGATCAGATTCGGTGGCGTACCCATGTAGACGAATCAATGGCTGATTTTTGGTGAGGATGATCTCCTCACCATATAGATCACCCCTACAAAAAAATATCAGTCCATTCTATTGTCAAATTTGTTTATACATATAAAAATCCCATGGGTATCTGTACATTACATAAAAATAAAAATAAAATTATATTAAAGTTTAGAAAACTTGGCATCTTTAACACTATTATATACGTTGATTCTAAGTCCCAGTTCGCTCTGGGTACTATTATACTAAGAATCAGGTCTGGTTCCGAAATAGCTAAACCCGGACCGGGACAATAGTGATCAGGTCCTTCTTTAAGGGATCATGTACCCCATTCTAGGTCACAAAAAGATGAGTAGTTGGCCATGAAGCAAGAAGATTGGTTCAGTACAAAGTGACAGTGGTGGCCTACGGCAGGTTTGAGATTCTTTGGCTGTCTAACAAAAACCATATCGGTAGATTCTAAGGAGGTCGATCAGCTTCTGCGTCAGAGAGAGGGTTTGTGGGACATGTAAGTTGAAAAGTCAGGAGGGTACCTCTACTTTGCTCATTTTCCAGGAGGGTGTTACAAAGATGCCCAAAAAAAAATTAATCACAGAAGAATACAAAGATGCCTTAACAGCAGAGTGCCTTCCCTCTCCAAAGCGACAAGCCCGAACCGGCCCTTGCAAAACTCTTACAGGATTCCAAATACTATAAACCCATCCTGTTGATATATATTTTAAAAACACCAAATAACAGATTCCCACAACTCTTTTTTTTTTTTATAAATTAAAGTCATTTTCAGAAATGAGATGGATACACACCCTTATGTATCATACTGGTCTAGGAGAGCTGAGATAATACCTACATTAAACCTTGAAAATAAATGTACACACAGGCATCATCCGACTCCACCACTCAAATACCTACATTTGAGATCACAGACATGATCTTTTGGGTTCCTTACTAAAAATCAATGGAGGCTAAAAGACTCCAACTAGATCAACATCAAGAGGGATCATTGCACAGACTTTGACAGAGGAGGATGAATCCCAATAAACCAGAAGAACCAGACGGAGAGAGAGTTCATGTCGACATGTGACACCATCTAATGTCCAAGCAATACTAGGAAGTAAGAATCATCTCCCATTCCCCATCTTGAATACAGCAATGACACCCAGCTATGTCACCCCAAAAGGAAATACACAAGATTGATGGAAATAACCACAACAGACAAAAAAATCAACCGGAAAAGGGAGATTCTTAGAAATCACTAAATTTGAGTAACTGTTTTAACAACTTGAGATGAATTATCTTTAATAGTTCATTAAAGTAAATGCTCTACTATAACAGATAATTCCTTTCTCATCATATCCTCCATTACATATTGGGAAATCAAGTGCCCAAGTATCATCAGTTGTTTTTTACCAAAAGGAGTAGATCACATTTGGTATCATGTGGGTAGAACATAATCACTCTCATCATGTGGGTAAGAAGGAAGATTTGAACCTTGAAAGTTGCTGGTTTACTCGACAATGTTTGGCAGAGATCAGAAGTTCTTATAGTTTTGTTTGCATGTACCTTTTGAAACGCAAATGATTTAATTGATTTGCCAAGTTGGGTTAAGACATTGTTACTGGGAAACTCATTTAGGGGCTGTTTCCTGTTTCCCATTTTCCGTTTCACATGAAATTTTTACAGGATGTATCCCATTTCCGTTTCCTGCACTCAATTCTGTTCTGGCTACCATGGGTTAAGACATGCATTGCGTTCTGGAGATGATCTATCATCCTTTGTTTTCAAATGCATATTTACAGAGTATGTGTATGTTATGCAAAAAAATTTAAGAAAAAGAACAAGGAAATGGCACCTTGTGAAGCCTTTAAAATGCAAATAAGAGCTGTTCCAAAAATATTTAAAAAGAAAAAAAGAAAAAGAGGAGAAGACCTTTCAACACAAAAAGAACATGGGAATGCACCGACAAGGTTATAGGTAGCATGAGAAGAAAACCTTCAAATCCAAAAAAAACCAAGATAATATGATGGGTGTAGTATGCCCAAGGACTTTTTCTCCTCAGCAATCAACTGGATGCTCTCTACTGCAACTAGGCTAACCCTTTCAACACAAAGAAAATCAGAGAGTTCTGAGGAACAATTAATCACTAAAAAGATTGACGGTAACGAAACCAAATGTTCAAATAAAAATGAAAGAAAGGTCTAAGCTCGGACGATTTGAATCGAACAAACAAATGACAACCAAAAAATAGTCAATGCAATTAGCACCGCAAATACAATGCATGGCCATATAGCTTTCCCACACATTGGACCCCCAACAGCATAAATACAAGAATTTCACCAGCAGTTACCAACCTGAATTACTAATTATGCTCAAAACTTGATAGGTTCAGATGTCCAACTAGGCGAGAAAAACGAGTTAACGCACCATACGGGAGTCAATAACAATACTCCTAAAGATAGCAACTGCTCCTAAATACCCTGTAAAACTAACTTACAGATATCTCCCTTGAGAATTAGTTGAATACAAATACTTATTTAGAAAAATATCCTACCAAACTACCAAAGTAAGAGGGAGAGTAATGTGTGAGATCCTAACAAAACTCGAAAGAACGAGATGAAGATGCCAACCGCAATTCAACATAACAGAAACTAAAAAATCTTCAGAAGAAGTTATTGCCTAATTCATAGTTCCAGGAATAGTTACATTGACCCTACTGCTCAAATGATGTTGGGCTAATCAGATGTACAACCATTTCGACCCAGATGGCTAAAATATGGTCAACTTGCAGTGCAACATTTACAAACAGATTTAAACAACCACAACAAAGCCAAATCAAAAAACGAAAAAAAGCAAAACAATCTGGACTGAATGTAATCTGATCATCTCTATTGGAAAGCTATCATGGAACAATTACAATCAAAATCCTTCAGAAATTGTGAACGTATCATTAAACAGATAGAAAATAAATGCGACAAGAAAATCCCACCTCTTCGAATTCAGACCATTTACAGCGCTGTAGGTCAGACAAACAGGACTCAACAGCACTTGCTTCGAATCGAAGTCCAGATAACCAAAAATCACCCACTTCAAAACCCTAAACCTGAAACCAGTCCACGACCAAAAGTAAGGTCAGCAAATTCAGACACGGCTATAACCGGCAAACGAAACCAATCCTCCATCAGCGACTTCCTGCTCGTCCAGAAACTGATCCTCCGTAGTCCTAAACGCAGCGTGTAGAATAATAAGCACAGCCCCAATTGCAAGCGAAACCACAACATTCAACCACACATGAGTTAAAACTAGGGCAACAATCGTAACCACGCTCAGTACAATCAGAATCAGACGATCATCGATAGTACGGTTAAAGACCATGAGCGGCTCGTCACGGAAGAAGTAAAGATAGAACCAACCCACAAACACGATCAAGAACACGATCATCGATATCGGATGCCACAAAAGGCTCAAGAACAATATAAGCAACACAATAATGGCGTAATTAACACGGAAATAGCCGAGATTTCGTTTGATACGTGTCATAGCTTCGCCAAAAGTGTACGGACGACCGAAGGCATGTGGATCTGCGAGTTCTCGCCATGGCCGACGAGTCGCGAAGATCGATTTCCCTCTTTCCTTTGCTCGGGAGAGGAATTGCATCCCAGGGGTCGAAGTGGAAGCTGCCGTGGTTGGAACAGTACCGTAACCAGATTGTGAATTCGTCGGCATCGCAAAAGAAACCGTTATCCCTCTGGTACGAATCTGGATCTGTAGAATTACAGAGGAGAGAACTGATGAAGCAGAAACCCTAGAACCGAAATGGAGAAAATCACTAACCACAAACTTTTAGGGTTCTGGAGGTGTGCTCTGTTTATCAATGGCGGACGATGAAACATTCGGTTTTTCTTTCTTGGACGAAGGGGCGATAACATTGGCTGGTGTGCAACGCTATCAAAATCTTATATCGCCCCAATTATAGATCGACAACTAGGTAAGAAGAAGAATTTTGGGAGTTAAACTTTGATGGCACAGCCAATGACAGCCCACAGTATGAGCTACGTGGCACACTCATAGAAAACACTTATAGTATGGATGTTTGGCCAATCCTTAAACCAAAAAACAACCTGATTAGTTATTTCTAAGCGTTGGATTGGATTCACTTTCATGGGTTGATTTTAACCGTGGAATTTTGAGTATTATTGACCATTATTTGGGGTACTAGGATACAAAGGTCTGAAATCACTAATCGAGCTGATTTTTGGTTTACAGATCCACCTAGGGATTGGCCAAACATCCATACGGTAATCGTCCTCTAAACATGTACCACGTGGCTCAGGCTCATATTGTGGACGGTCAGGGTTTCCCTGACCGTCGCTGGGCAGACAAGTTTTACTCCGGACAGTGATATTTAAAAAAGTATGCCCCATGGCTCATACTGTGGTCCATCATCAACGTCGGCAACGGACGTCCGTCAGCAACTCAAAATGTCGCAACGAATCAATGAAACATTTCAAGTTGGCCCATAGCACTTTTTTGATACATGGCGTTCTGGCAGTTGTAGATAAGTGCCACCTGTCCTGGGTTAAGGTGGCATTTAACTGTACTTGCTTTTCAGTTATCTCCACTGTTAAGATAACTCCAGTTAAGTGCCACCTTAACCCCAGGACAGGTGGCACTTAATTATAATTACCAAAACGCCATGGACCAAAGAAGCGAGGATAAAAAAAAAATTCGTTTCCATCCCAGCCACGGTCTCTGATAGGCTGGAAAATTTTTGTATTTTTCCGGTGGCTCTCTGGGGAGCATAAAAAATGCACCATGGGCACACTTTGCTGGAGGTAATTTTGACGGTTGGATTCGGGTAACTTTTTGGGCCCCACAATGGCGAGTGATCAGTCATCAGGGTGATTTTTGATGTGTAGGTCGTTAAGGGGAAATTGAATCCTTCATGGGTCAGTGGGCCCCAAAAACGTTTACCAAATGCTAGAATTTCTCCTGATAAAGGATACAATACTACCAAACACATGGTGTGGGGCCCCAAATATAGGTCGGCAACTTCGGAGGGTAAACGTTATGTTATTAATTTGATGGGGCCCCACTTGAAGAATTTCTTTTTCCTTTGTGTGGAAGTAATTATGGAAGAAATACGGTTGGACCCTTTTTCAATAAAGTCGTTAATTACGGCGTCCAACCGTAAACTGAGCCGTTGATGCCTACCCACGTAGCCTTATCAAATCTTAGTTAAGGCGAGGAAAAAATTCGCTGGCCCCTCGGGACTGCAAAGTTTGAACTTTGAAGGCTCCCTTCCAAAGTGTCTGAAACGTACCCCTTGTTAACAACTCCTTCGGAATCAAGAGCTTGTCGGCTGGGTTAAGGCTTTGGGGTAGGTGTCACGACATTTTGAGAGGGGGACTTCAAACTTTGCAGTCCGATAAGACGGCGAATCTTTACTCAGTTAAGGCTGTGTTTGTTTGGAATTTGATCCTGGTGTTCTGGAACTTATAGTTAAGTGCCACCTGTCCTATGGTTAAGGTGGCACTTAACTATAGTTAGTTTAACAGGGGAGAAAATGCTACTTTAACCATAGGAAAGGTGGCACTTATAAAAAAAAAGTCATGAAAACCTTGGCTCACACTTGTGCGTGAGCAAAGCCGATCCCACGTCACAATATGAGCCACGGGACACACTCTTAGAGGACGATGACCGTATGGATGTTTGGCTAGTCCGTCGATGGATTTGTAAACCACAAATTAGCTTGATTAGTGATTTTTAAGCATTGGATTGGAGTCATTTGCATGGGTTGCCTTTAACCGTAGAATTTAAAACATTATTGACCATTATTTGGGGTACTAGATCCAAAGGTCTGACTTAACTAATCAGGCTGATTTTTGGCTTTCGGGTCCAACGGGAGACTGGCCAAACATCCATACAGTCATCGTCATCTAAGAGTGTCCCACGTGGCTCATATTGTGGTGTGTGATCACACAGTTGTGAGCGAAGGTTTTGCTCTTCTGTCAGAATCAAAAATTTTATGGAATTTATTCCCTTGACAAGACTCCCTGCACAATACGAAGTCGTACAATAGTACTGAACACATGGCTGACTTTAGCTTTTCAAACTAATACGTGTTTCACTCCCAAGGGGTCTTAGATGAGTGAAACTTCGCTGACTGCAGGTTGTCAGTAAAGTCGTTGACTTCCAAAAAAACAAAAATAGCCTGATTAGTGATTTCTAAGCGTTGGATTGGAGTCGTTTACATGGGTTGATTTTAACCGTATAATTTTTGAGCATTATTGACCATTATTTGGGGTACTAGATCCAAAGGTCTGACATCACTAATCAGTCTGATTTTTGGTTTGAAGGTCAACCGAGAGACTGGCCAAACATCCATACGGTCGTCATCCTCTAAGAGTGTGCCACGTGGCCCGAATCCAATGGCCAGAATCAATCCTACAAAGTACTAAAATCTATATATGGCTAGATAACCAATCAGGTTAATTTTTGGGTTGTATATCCAAAAAAGGGGTGGGCTAAACATCCAAGTGATTAGTGGGCTGGGGCCCACGGAGATCACCTTAATGGCCTTATGATAAAGACGGACATGCAACTTATAAAGCCCAGGCAAGTTGATTGTGCCAAACGTGCATTTCTGGTCGAAGTCGTGTGAAAAGACCACAAGGCGTGTGACAGCTCCGTTTAAATTGGGCTAAGCCCGGCCCGTGAAAGAGATGGGTTTTTGTTGTAATGAGATCTATTAGCCACCACAAGTTCTCTCAAGGTGCAGACCATTGATGTTCATCAAGATACCCATACGAATCTCAAAGACCAACACACGAGATCTATTTTTGGTGTGCAAGTCCACCAAGGTGTGGGCCAAACATTCATGGGCTACCCACGTAGCCATTTGAGGGACTTGTATCATAGAACGGCTCTTAATGTGGGATAACACCCACATTTGCAATTCAGCAACTCGGGCAACTTTGACTATGGTTTAGAAAACGTTCATAACGTTGTTATAACGGTCGTACACCTGGTAATGCTCCACCCCCAATACGTTACTTTGATTGAATGGATAATAGTAGTTGCTTTTTAAAAAAAAATGGTCACAGTGGTAAATGTTACCCAAAGTTACTGATAGGTAACATTCCGTTATAACGGGTCAGATCATAGTAAAAATGGTCAAAATACTATTAGTTCTTTTTTCATGATAACGGTAAAATAACGGATAAATGTCAATTCAATCAGTGGACTTGAAAAGTGTACCTTAAAAGTTGCAACATGTGACACTGAAAATGTTACGACAGCTTTTCAGAAAGTTATGTCTCACGTGCTTGACGTGAGCAAGTTAATTAGTATGCTCGCCAAATTACCCAAACTTGTGGAGTTGCACCCGGGATGCACGTGCTGATCAAAGATTCAAAGGAAGATCATGAAGAACATCGATGTTTAATGTTTCACCACAAAAATGCCACCAAAATCTTTCGGGCCCACTGACCCATGAATGTTTGATCACTACTCGCTAGACCATGAAACCAAAAATTAACCTGATTAATGATATATGGCTATTGTGATTGGAGCCTTTTTCTTCGGGTGACTTCTAGCCGTTGGATTCTAACATTTTTGGGGGCTAAATTTTGATGTGCAGGTCCACTAATGGTGAGACAAACATGAAGTGATCAATGGGCCTCAATGAGTGTGACATAGAAAACATTACAAACCATTTTTCCGGGCAGAGTTTTGGGGTTCTGGATTGTTAGGGGTTGGGTCGTCATCATCCCATCCATGGTATCATTATCAATTTGTCGCATGCCCACAAATCAGGACAATCCATCCAATTGATGGGACATCGGTTCAATGGGCCATAGCTCAAAAATCAAAGCAGCCAATAATTCAAAATTTACGCTCCAACATTTCAATAGACCTTTGATACTTGTCAAACACTATGATAATGTATGTATGTATGTATGCATGCATGTATGTATGTATGTACAAATCCTTTCTCCTTCGACTTCCGTTCCTAATTTTTACTCAGCTGCCTGCATAATCTTTATATTGTGTTAATTGATAATTTTTTTTCAATCATCCATCACACGCATCGAAAGAGAATGCACAACAAACAAGTCTTAACAAAAGGCTACATAGATTTAGTAATTAAGTCCATATCTAATGCAAACACAACACTGCACATCCCATGCCTGGACAGGGTAGCAGCCGGTGTAAATTTTCGCATATCCTGTCATAAATCCTGATGAATGGAGGAACATGATTCGTGCAGCCGAACAGATATAGTTGTGATAAGGCTAATGATGATGATGATGATTATGTAATATAAGGACTTTGTGTCTGGCAGAATCAATCCAGAACATCTCGTCTTGATTTCACTCAGCGATTAACGGCCCTCAGTTACGATTAACTCCAACAATAGATCATCCTGTTACAGCTTGCTACTTGAGAAATTAACTACCTAAATCATCCAAAACAATAACCAAAAAAAACTGCACCTTCATGCCATGTCAAACTAAAAAGAGAGTTTACAAGGTGGAACTTACCTTGTAATTTTCAATATCTTGAGATACGCTCTGCAAAGAATTGTATTTCTTCACAAAAGTAAGGGTTACATTTGGACTGGCTCTTGTTCCGTCATTTCTCTTCCCTTCACAAATAAAAGTTCCCCAGTGTGAGGGCTTACAAGAAAATTCATCTATATTTCAGACGCGTTCCATGTATCATGCAGTGTAGCCAGTAACCTGGCTTCGGCCAATATGAGACAGTCTCGAGGATGGAATTAGAGGTGCTTCTTCATCCGCATGTGGATCAGTAGAATCATTCCCCCCACTGCTTCCTCCATTCTTGCTGTTATTGGGTATGTATATATCAGATGACTTCTTCTCCATTTTCCAGTCCTGCATTAATTCAAGTAGCACTTAAGAATCCCTAGAACAATAAAAGCCTATGAATGCAAACATTTTGCGATCACTTCAACCGATCGAATGGGTCATCCAGCTTGCTATGGATTCAGGGCCGTCTCCATACAAGTTGAGGCCTAAGGCCAAAACTCTATATAAGATTTTTTATATTTAATATATTAATATATATGATATTAATTAAAGAAATTAAACTCTCTATATTATTGGAAATCTTTATATAAAAACTATTCTTGAAAAACTACGGAAAAAGTTGAGATGCAGAGATCTCTAGTGGCCCTACATGGATCATTTTTTGGGCTACGAGTGCAAGCATAGATGTTCAGCCCATCTATTGGTGGATAAACACACTAAAAATCAGCTTGATTGATGATTTCTAGCCATTGGATTTACTTCCCAAAAATACTTGCTTGAATCCAATGCATGACTAGTATCATGTCTTAAAAAGTACTAAAACCTATGGTTAGAAATAATCAATCAGGTTATTTTTTATTTGTACATCCAATAAGGGGTGGGCTAAGAATCCATGTAGTTAGTGGGACCTGGGCCGGGGGCCTTCTCTCGCCAAGGGGCCTTAGGCGACCGCCTTAATGGCCTTAAGGTAGAGCCAGCCCTGTATGGATTGGATGTCTTCCTTTAATTACTCAAATAAACAACATCGGGACGAAAAGGACAGATAACCATAAAGCACCTACAGGCTTGGGAAAATAAAAAGAACCATCCTTTACTTAGCGTTTTTTATCAGTAGTGAGCAACATAATCCGTCACAGCATAAATATTTAACACAACATAATCTGTCACAGCATAAATATTTAACACAATCATTACTACTATTCTTTCCTCTTTCAGTATTTCCTTCCAAAAACATCACTTGACCATTATGACAAAACCACACCATTATATTCACCAATTTTTTACTAGTACGGGAGTGTTGGAAAGGAGGAAAGAGGGGGTGATGGAATCAGTCGAGTAACAATATCTCATCATTCCCGCAGCATGATTTTCTCGGGGCAATGTATGTACTAGTTTTTTATCACTCTGTATGCAATCACTTGTATAAAAAAAAAGGGAAATGAAAAGTATGTGACTTCTGATGAGCCTCTCATTCTAACTGAAAGGTGGCATATTTACATTAGCAGGTTGTATCAAGTGTAGTTGTGGACCTTTTTCTTCAATCCAAGACGGGAGCTCACTATACTAAAAACTGACAACTGAGCAAGTTTTTACACATTTGTAAGGTTCAAGTCACTTGCTCGTTGATCATGGTTTAGCCTTTTAGTTAAACCTTCAAGATACTTGAATAGCAATCTTTTTAAAGTAAAAATTGCTCTATTAGACTGTAAGGGACTCTAATACTTCTTGTCACCACACACACACACACACACACACACACACAGAGTGTTACATTTTTAATGGAGAGAAGGAAATGATAAACCAAGGGAGTCAGTTTCTATTATCTTCTAAAATAGACCTTGAGGTCATGTGTTTTGCCACCTCAGCATCTCATGGAGACAAGTTTTTGCCCAACAGCAATCCCCATGTGGCAAAAAGAGGCATGTTTCTTTTGTTTTTCTCTTTTCAAATTTTTTTAAAATTCAATCGTTGGCTGCATTAGGAGATGCAATCCACGACCATGGGCTTTTACAACATCAGAGTATGGGTTGTTAGCCAGCTTGTTTTGTGGTTTGGTAGTTTTCTATTTGTAGTATGAGTTTGAGTTTGAATAGAATTAGGAGGTCTTTGAGGATGGTATATAACATCTCTATAAATACTCTCGTACTCCTTGTCAAAAAGAGATTTTTTGAGAATTAAAGAAATATTTTTCAGCATGTATGCCGAAGAGTGCTGTGAAGCTTCCCAATAGGTGGTGAGACTCCATCTACGGTGCTGCAAGGAAAGGTGAGACTTCTTCTTCCAAGCCCTATGAATTGGTGAGATTCCCCCATCTCTCTTTCTTCCCTACTTCTTGTTTTCTCTGTCTCTGTCACACACCAGAAATGCTTCCATCCAACATCAGTTGTGTGACAGATCTGCGGTATCGATAGGGAAAAAGTACAATAGAAGGTGGGTTATAGGTATGACATAGAAAAGGGCACTATCCACAAGCCCAATTAGAGGGTCAGTTGTAAGATGAATGGTCTGGATTGTCCACATCAGCTCCCAATACTTACTGGTACAATATTCCAATACCTATGTAGCAATGACACACGACACGTCTCGGTGTCCGACATAGATATGGGGAGTTTGACATGGCACCTTTAGGAAGCCTGAAACGCAGACACGTCGTACATGTGTATTATAATATAATATTTTAATTATATTTAAACCAAATTTTTTTTAATAATAATAATAAATAAATAAATATATGAAAAATAAAAGAAAACATTTCTATACGCCATGGAGCTATCCAATAACATAATAAATACAAGTGGATTTATGAAAGGAAAGACAATCAATTAATTATAGTTCTGTTAACAACTTAAAAAAATATTGTATAGAGGATGGAACACACCGACCCTCTTTTAGAATTCATTTATTTAATTAAAATCATTCAAATAAAGGGTGACACTGTCATGCGTGTTGGATGGCACGTGTGTCAACGTGTCCGGCATGACAGAAAACCTGAAAAGTGCTGTGTCCTTATTACATTGTCTGATACACATTTAATGAAAAAAAAAAAAAAGGGATATAATAGAGAAATACACATCTTCACTTCATTAGAAAAGAAACTTAACCAACCTAAAGATATCAAGAATATCTGACCTTTGTTGGTATTTCAGGAATACTTTCAACAGGAAGTTGAGACGCACGGACATCCTTGACCTTCAAGTAGTTGTACATGACAACACCACATAGAGCTGCAGAAGAACACATTAAATCAATGTGCATTTAAGAATAATACAAAGATGTAGTTGAGCTTAGAATTTCTGCACAGAGATGTACCAATTGCATAGCCAATAATATTCAGGCCAGTAATTGTTGACTCAGGAAATATAACTGTTGAAAGAGCAATCAATATCCAGTCTTTCAAAACACCAGCAACCCGGATGGTGACTGCCCCAGTTCTACCAATTACTAAGAATATTGAAAAATTCAAGGCTAGAGCGCAAAGGGCATTCGAAAAAAATATCCAGAAATTGAACTGAATCTGTGAAACTTCCATTTCTGGCTTCTCCAGTAAATACCATGGAACAAACAAAAACACGAAACTGCACGTGGCAAAATATGAGAAAGTGAGCATCTCAGGTGAATGCTATACTATTAAATCCTTACACACCAAAAAAAAAATTAGCATAATATCAGTTGAACTAGCATGGAATATGGAATAGACTAATGGAGGAGCAGATAAAGAAAGCATGCTCTCATATTACAATAGATAACTTGTTATTTTATGTTGATAAGGGATTAGAGAAGGTTAGCATTTTGATAAATAAAGGACTCTCTGAAGGCTCTCCGCCTGTACAATAAGAAGTGAAGAAACATCTGCTGCCCAATGAAGAGAGAAAGACTATAACTGATAGGTAGAAAAAGAGAAGATGAACATAAGTTACCTAATATAAGATAAAAAATACAACACTGCAATACCCTACTGCAGACAAGATTGAAGCCATCAGATAACTTGCAGACGCACAGTTAGATTTCAAGTTTCTGAAAGGTCTGAGTGGTGGTGTTCATGGAAGTGTGTGGATACAATATTTCGGGCTCTTTGTCCAATACAATAATAATGCAATCTTGGATCCTCTCCAGCTTAATGATTGCTCTGAGAAATCTTCCGTAAGAGGATTCCAGGAAAAAAAACATACCTACATCAAAGCAAATTGATGCCCCATCTGGTTCTCCAGTTGTACCATTACTTCCTGATAGTAGTCAAAGAAATGCCTGGGATATCACATTGTCCATCTCTTTTGTAATGCTAATTTATCCTTTCCATAGACAACTGGCTGAGCTCATCTAATTGTATGGCTTCATCTTCGATCATTTTTTTGTGCTAATTAAAAGTGTATTGCTGAAACATACTCTTACTCTTAAGTGATTCTCCATGCATCATTTTACCTAAGAATTTTACATTCCAAGTCTCCATGAATCTTTGCAGTGTAGAGCCTGTCCAACTTATTTTATTTTATTTTAAATGAATCAATTGTATTGATTGAGTTGGTTTGGTCATGTACAACAAAGACCAATGACAGCACCAATGAGGAGGAATGTGCAAGTCGAAGGGCCTAAAAGGGTGAGGGGAAGGCCAAAACGGATGTGGAGTGTGGTACTGAGAGAAGATTTTAAGAAACTTGTCTTAACAGAAGAGATGGCTTTAGATAGGATTTAATGGAGGAACAAGATTCGTGCAGCCAACCCCATACTGTTGGGAAAAGGCTTATGATGATGATGAAAGGAAAGAGGGGGAAAGCCCCACTGTACAAAAGAGAGAGCTCAAAAAGCCAACGAAGAAGGTCCTCGCTAACTATACAAGAAATGTACAAAACCAAAAACTATATGGTGCCTAGCAAGAGCTCCTCCCAACTGAAAACAAAGTCTTTGAACCTTAGACCTTTAAAATCTTAGGTGATGGACGAGTAGAAGTACAACAAGGCTTTAATCTTCTCAATAAAATTGCATCTAAATCCTCCATGTTGTCGTAAAATGTTCGCCTATTTCTTTTTTTCCAGATCGCCCAACAAGTGAAGGGGAGCATTCTCCATAAAAAATGCCCTTGATAGTCGAAATCCTCTCCGGACCAACTAAGTAAAGCTCGAAGACACTTCAAGGGACTGTCCAGTATATCCTAAACAGCCTGAAGAACTCGCACCATACTTCTCTGGTGAAGGTACAATGGATGAGCAGATGATCCACAACTACTGGATTTACATAGAAGGCAAATATTGGGCTTTAACTTCCCCCCTACTAATCAAGTGGGGCAACAAAAGAAGAAGACCACCTTGGATGGTATGGACAATGCCCACACGAAGCTCGCGAAAAATCGAAGGAGGAAGAAAATGCCAAAGCATAATAGAATGACTGGACAGAATATCAGCCTTTGAAATCCCACTTCCCAGGCAGCTCAATGGAAGTCTCATAGGAAAAGGTCGATTCCTATGGCATATTCTCCTGTTTGCTATTATGTGGGCCATTTGGAAGGAGCGAAACTCACGTATTTTTTATGAGAAAGATTAAGCCGTTCCAGAGTTGGTCTTGAAAGTTAAAGCCTTGCTATATCAATGGTCTTCCCTTTCCACAAAGTTTTGAGGTTGTTCTTTTGAAACTTTTGTATTTATATGGGAGGAATTGTTAGGCGAGACTACTCCTTTTGTTTGAGGAGTGAGGTCTGCCTTTGCGGTTATTTATAGTGGGGGTTTTCCCCTTTTTAATGATACTTATAGAGAAAAAAAAAACTCCTTAGATCCGTGAATGTACCAAGTCTGCCTATTAACTGAGTAGGGTCGTCCAATTCCCAGTAGGTATTTCTTCTGATGCCCAGATTCCAAGATACTCCATTTTCCTGACAAACCATATAATCTTTGATGAGAGCCCCTTGTGGATTCGACAAGGTGAAAAAAGTTGTGAACAGGGATAAAAGAGACCTGTCACCAAACCAAATGTTCTTCTAAAATCTCACTTTGTCTCCCTACATATATTGAACTGAATGACATTTCTAAAATCTTCTTAGACTTCGGAAATACCTTTCCAAACTCCCGTTGTATAAGATGTCGAGACCAAATTACTCTCCCGCCCATTAAGCCTACTACCATATTTGGATATCACAACCCTTCTCCACAAACTATCTTGTCTCCTCCCCAAATTGTTTCGCCCCCTTATAACAGCTTCAATGATAAAACACACACTCCGAATTACCAAAGTTCCTTATTTTAATAAGTATTGGTTTTTAGAAAGTCTATTGTTGGAAAATTCTCTTTTTTAGAAAGTCTATTGTTAGAAAGTTGTCTTAGTTACCTTAGCAAAATTAGGATATTCCCATTTTTAGAAAGGTGATTTTGGCCTATTTCTAGGCCCTTGTAATAGTGTGGAAGACACCTTTGATTTGGATTAAAATTTTGATTAAGAGAAAGAGTTTCTCTTTTATTCCATAGCTCCTGGTATTTTCTTGCGAAAATCAATAAGTTCGTTGGAAGGTTGTATTCGATCGGTTAGCCGGATTCATCCAAAACACTCCCTGCATCAGTTGGTATTAGAGCCAACGACGTTTCCTGTTCCATGGTGCGAGGAAGACGTACTAGCATTCGTGAAGCTTCGCTGGAAGAGGTGGTTGAGTGTGATGATGTAGCACGATTGGCGCAACAGGTTGAGGTGTTGTCACAATAGGTGGCCGCCTTAACGACCAAGGTTCAGCGACAGCAGAACCAACCCCCAATCCCACGTTTTGTGGAAGAAGAGGCCCCAAATCCACGTTTCATAGAGGAAGAGACTGGCAATAAACTCAATAACCCCTTTGGCGAGTACAGCCCAAGGAGGAGGCTGGTGATTGATAACCCTAGTGAGAATCGCAATTCGAGGCGCGATGGGAATCAATTTTGAGGATCGATATACCTGATTTTCATGGCGGTCTGCAACCCGATGAATTCCTTGATTGTGATTATCGCGCAGAGAACAATCTATTCGTGGAAAGCAACAATGTTGATGATGAGCCGTTTGTCAATTTTTCACAACCCCCCGTGTCTAATGAAATCGATGACGACCCACCTCAAGAAGAATATGTTTTAGGCAATCGGTGGAAAGTCAATTTGAAACTCAAGATTCCAGAATTCCAAGGGATTTTACACCCAGGAGAGTTTCTAGATTGGGTCAATACCATAAAGGAAGTTCTGAAGTTCAAAAAGGTTCCCAATAATAAACGGGTCAACGTTCCATTAGTAACAACATGGTTTCGAGGACGAGTCACCACTTGGTGGCAACAAATAAAACTTACCCAAGCTCGGCATGGAAAGACAATTTCAAACTTCTTATTTTGTACCGAGGGGATGGTTCAACAGATGAAGAAATTTCGAATTCGAGGGAAAATTCTCTCCATCTAGTGGAGAATGATACAACCCATTCCGAATTAGCAAAGATCCTTATTTTAAAAAGTCATGGTTTTTTAGAAAGTTATTATTGGAAAATTGTTTAATTTTTTAGAAAGTTTATTGTTAGAAAGTTGTCATAGTTACCTTAGCAAAATTAGGATATTCCCATTGTTGGAAAGTTGGTTTTGGCCTATTTATGGGCCCTTGTCTTAGTGTGGAAGACACCTTTGATTTGGACTAAAATTTTGATTAAGAGAAAAGGTTTCTCTTTTATTCCCATAGTTCCTAGTATTTTCTTGCGAAAATAAATAGGTTCGTTGGAAGGTTGTATTCAATCGGTTAGCCAGATTCATCCAAAACACTCCATGCATCATTAAGCTTTTAGAGTAAAGTGGATGTCAACAAGGTATCAAAGTAGGAGGTTCTAGTAGGTCATGGGTTGAAGTCCCCAGCAAAGCGGGGGGGGGGGGGGTGTTGTTGTTGGAGTGTGTTGTTTGGTTGTGGCCAGCACTCCACCTGTTTTACACCCATGGACCCTTTGATATACATTGTTATGCCTCCCCCTAACAGTTCAAGCTTTTAGAGTAAAGTGGTTGTCAACTGGTATCAGAATAGGGAGGTTCCAGTAGGTCACGGGTTCAAGTCCTCGGCAAAGCGATGAGGGGGGGTGTTGTTTGGTTGTTTGGCCAGCACTCCGCATGTGTTAGACTTGTGGACCAACACACTCCAACCACAGCCATTTTCCTCAAAAAGCTCTATTCGTTCCTCTGAATAATTTGACACTCAGACCTACCCCCTTTTATAAGGCGATACTCTAAACGTCCTCCTTCCTGTACCTACCTCGAAATAGAGAACGGCAATACAGAGTAATAGAGTTCATACCTATGGAAAATCTACGAAATTAGATTAAAATCTCCCAAAACTAAGATTAAACAATCAATTACTTGCTGTTTCATTTGGCTTCAACCATCTTATAGAAGTGCCATTTTCTCAAGTCAATGTCCTATTTTGATTATGGATAAGCTGCGTAAAGCAAAGTTATGAAATCGTAGTAAGACCCCCTTGATCATTGGTCAACATTGTTGACTCACTTGAAACTCGAAAGCTTAACATGCCTATGAACCCCCATCAACCAACCACTGACTCCTTACTAATAAGACCAAAATACCCCCCAAACTTGCAGTCTTCACTGTTTATACCTTTTCTAATACTCCACAAGAAAAGTACGAGTTTTTTTGGGGTATCTTGGTCATTTCAATAAGGAGTTAGTGCTTGGTTGATGGGATTCACAGGTGCTTTGCATTTCCATGTGAGTCAAATACGTTGACCAACAGTCGAGGGGTACTAAGTTCACAAAGTACAGGGGCGTCTTACTAATTCACCCTATTTCCCAGGATGGTATTTCTAAAACATTGTCAATATTTGTAACTGCAAAAAGAAAGAAAGAAATGATCCAAAGCATTAAAATAAAATACCTGCATGGAGCAATGTAATATAAGCTGGTGATAGGATTTAGCGTCAAGCCCTTCTTTTGGAGAAGGACTTGAGTTAAGACCAGTCTGAGAGATTCAGCGAATATGCCCGTAACCTGGTAAGCTGTACCCACTATATTAAAATGAATTTCGCCATATGAGGAAACGACGACTCCAACACTGACCAGCACCATGTTCAAGAACACATCACACCTTAACTTGTCGGTGCCACATATAACAGCCATGAGAAATGTTGCCACTGGCACTGTAACATCCATATTTTAAGAATAAGCAGCCATTGAGTAAATTTTCAGGTCATTGTCATGAAATTAGGGAAAATACATGCACATATTATTGACGTACTAAGGGCTTTGAGCATTTGGATGAAGGCCACGGAAATGTGCAAATAAGCAGTGTTACCGAACCTGCAATGGCACAAAATATGCTTTTTCAGACCCAAAACAGATACTGAAATATGACTGCTTAATATGAAATGCTTGTCATTATAGACTCGGGCAAACATCATAAAGAGATGAGGGAGAAACAACAGATAATCCCTCCAAACATATAATGACACCACAAAGAGTTAAAATTGGTAATAGAAGTCCTTTGCATATCAAGAGAAAAAAGATATAAAAGCCTGGACGGTATATTTATTAAAAGACCTGATGCTTATCATCGAGTCGAAACATACAACAAACAAAAATTGATTCAAGAAACATCTTCTACCCCATAAATTTTGGCAGATCCCCAGGAACGCAAATACCAGCATGGGAAGAGAACATATCGCCCCAACCACAAAACAATTGAATAAAATACTGTTCAGATCAGTGTTCCAAACTCGCCAAGTCAACTCGGTCGGGTTGACTTGACTTGACAAGATTTCGAGCCAACTTGGTCGAGTCATCGAGTTTCTCACCAACTCATTGACTTGACTCGGTCTCATCTTGTAAAACTACCTTGTGTGATTTTAAGAAACTAAGGTTGTGTTTGGTTCACTGTTTTTTGGGAAATGAAAACCAAAACCACGAAAATGCCATTTTCCTAGTGTTGGTTCGTTAGGAAAAGTAGGCCCCATGGAAAACCAACTTCCCAAATCCCACAAAAGAAGGAAAAGCGACTTCCTTTTTATAAAGGGGAAGTTGATTTTCCTTTGGACTCCACTCACTCCCACGGCTCTGTATCCCTCTCTCTCCAAAAAATCCTAATCCCAACAACTCTCTCTTCTCTCTTCTCTATTACTCGCCGGAGACGCCTTCTTTGTCGTCCCTACCCTCACCAATAAGAGTCTCTCTCTTACTCCGCCCCATCATTTGCCATTAACCTCGTTCCAAAGACCCAGGCTACCATCTTAGAGATCTAACTATATTTTTAGTTATCCCAATGTCAACCAAACAGTGGGAAAAAGGATTCCAAGAAGTGGTTTTCTTGAAAGTGGCACTTTTAGGAAAACCCACTTCCTAGGAAACTTACTTCTTGTGAACCAAATGCAGCCTAAGAAAGGTAGGAGCAATGCTTATCCCCATAAAAAACAAGAGGAAAAATCGAATGAAGCCTTCGGTAGGTCTCACAGGCAGCCACAGCAGCGGAAATAAAATCAGAGTACTATCGAATCTCCCAAAACTTGTCAATGATCTCCAATAGGGTGAGCTTCTTCTTTTTTTTCCCCAAGAGAGAGAAAACTATGGTTTTAATCTCTCCGTCTCTATGATTTTTTAATGACTTCTAGGTTAAATTTGCTCTCGTCTTAGTGATTTTGATGAAGGGATTACTGTTTGATCTTGGAGAAGCTCTTGAATCTTGATTTTGGCTTGAAGATCATGTTGTTTAACTAATTTTCCTTTTGAAGTCTAAACCTTGTATCAGATTCAATTTTGAAGAAAAGGCAACTTTTTTTTCTTATTATTTGCTAGTAGGAAAGCGTCCAAACATGAATCCCGTCATTTTTTTATCATGTTATATTGGGAAATATTGGATACACATGCACTATTATACTTATAGTACTATATGAGATAAGTGATAATTCAGATCAATCAGGAACATTCAATCAGTAGGCCCCGTGTAAAGATTTCTAGACAGAGTATCAGCTTGATTTAACAGTACGGTAAACGAACCTCAGCCACTAGCCTTATGATGGTCCAAAAAGGTTAAGATCGTCCAATTAGGCTAATAAGTAGTTTAGGAAACCTTCTAGATCAGGACCATTAATTCAACAGTCGATACGTTGTATGGCTAGATGATGCAGGACATATAACCAATACTCCCCAAAAGCCGCGACTGTTGGTAGCGTGAGATTAAATTTCTTTATCTCATAGCCTATGATCCCTCGGTCGAACCCTCCTTCGTAGGTCCCATTTCACACGGGCCATCCCACCCCGAGTGTGCCCCAAATACGCAGGCTGCCCCACTCGAGCCCGGTGTGAAAATGCCCCTGCATTACTAGACCTACACTAGAGGAATGATAGGACTGAATATACTTTCAAGTCGAGGTTTGGAGTTAACTCTATTTAGCTAGCTTTCGAGTCAAGTTTTCAAACACTGGTTCAGATATCATCACTTTTACCAAAAAGAAAAAGGAAAGGAAGGGAAAAGGGAAAAAAAGCATGGCGAGCATTGTTTTCTACGAAAGATGAATGTGCAAGGAATAAAGTATTTATTACTTGTTACGTAAAGTTTGTTGTGACTAACAAAACTAGTGGTGCACACATATGCAACACAAGTCATTTATCAGAAGCATCATTAAGTATTAAAGATTTATCCCTAGCTCAGTCACCCGTGCATAAAAGACAATGGAAATATAACATTCAAGCTGTTTTATATGAAGTCCAAATCACTGCATAAATGGAACATTAAGAAAAAGTGTTAACCACAGCAAACGCATTTTGGCAAACTCTAAGAGAATGCAATAATACATATAGCAGACACCAAGTCATGCCTTGATTATAAAAGAAACACTGATGAGGACATCACGTCCTTACCTAGAGTATACCAGCGGAGGAGGAAAACTGGGCTCATACCCATGTCTTTGTATTTTGATTACTATGTAGGCCCCAGTTTTAGTTCTCCTTGATTTATGGGAATGGGACCTCACATGCATGTGCATCATGAAGACTCCACATTGGAAAGATGCATGTGGGCTGCGTAGGGAGCTTGTAGAGAGTTTTTATTAGTTTTCTAAACTTATTTTGATGTTTTTTAGAGTTTTAGGTGTCTTTGCAGTTAGCCCACAATTAGGGGGTTCATTGTAATTTTGGTTAGTTCCTTTAAGTTGCTGTACTTTTTATAACCATTAGATTAGATGGATGACTGATATTAGATTAGGAAGTTTTGAGTTATTATATAAATTCTTTTAGTTGTAATCTTTGATTGATGATGAATTATATTGACTTTTGCTCTTGAGAAATCTCTTGTGGATTCTTCTATCCTTCCTTGGTGCAAATCCAAGCTACTCGGTGCAAATCTGAAAAGTATTCTCTTTATCTCTATCTCCTCTCTCTTATTCTCTTCTCTTCCTCCATCTTTATTTTCTTTTTGATCAAGTTTGACCTAGAAAACCCAACCATATCTCTTCCATCTCTAAACCCTAACCATTGAACAACACCGTGAATAGTGCCGCGTGAATAGTGAGGTGAATAGTAACCTTCATACACAAGTTCTTCCTATGACACTCTAAACCCTCCCAAAACCCTTACCTCAACCCCCAAACACTCCCAGATCCCTACGGTAACCATACTAACCTCTTTTCAAAACCTAATTTTCCATGGTTTTCCTTTTTCTCCCGAAACCCGGCTAAAATCTGATACTTGTCAGAAATCCCCCACAACTTGCCAGAAACCTTCCTGAACTCCAAATTACTTATAATCTCTTGGAAAAGGAAATTTAAGTGAACCTACAAGTGTTGGTTGAACCCTAGTTAGTGTCCTTACTTCCATCGGGCCGCTCAATCAATCATTGAGGGTTTTTTCACTGCTTGGTTGTGAGATCTAGCCTTTGAAACAACTCAGTTGATTATTTGCTAGCATATCTACACATTTGTGGTAATTGTTAGAGTAGTTTTATATTTTCTTATTACTTGTGGTAATTTATTTTTGATCTTTGCACCTCATATAGGCTAGTTCTCATCATCCTGCATCAAACAATATATCATAAAACAACCCAGAAGTTCTGCCACATTAAGTGCTTACCACAGGCTTGAGGCAAAGAAGGCACTTATGGGAATCACACATGTTGCATATCTGCAAAACCAAGAAAAAATATTCAAGGGAAGAAATGTTGGACATAATGTGATGTGGAAAACATTCTAATAGCCTTACATTTCAAATGTCATTTTGGCAGGTGACACAACCTGCGCAATCAAACCACGAATTGTCAGCTAAGGCACAAGAACATATAAATGACAACAATATCTGAAGTAGAAATACTTGCTAAGGTAGAAAGATATTGCAGAGATATCAATGCCAACGATTCATGTATGTATAAACCAATTGATATATGCGCAAGAAGCAACCATGCGTCGCTGCTGAAATGGAAGAGCAGCAAGAACTCATGTATATCATGTTGTCCACATGTGTGCTTCTTAAAATCTATGATACCTCGATACAGCATGCATATGGCACAGGTACACAACATGTACAACCATGGCGAAGAAAAATGAGAAGAAAAAATGATACACAAATGAGAAGACATGAATTAGGATAGTTAGTGTGTTTTTTAATTAGGGGTATTGAGTTCTTTTTACATTATTTTATGCCTTTAAGTGATATTATATATATATATACCAAGTTTGACTCTCTCTATTCTCCCAAGTCTCTTCCCTTCTCTTCTCTTCTCCACTTCTTCTCCATCTTCTGTACTTCTACATGGTATCAGAGCACTTGGATTTTTCTAGAATTTTGAGTCACGTGAATAGGGTCATGTGAACCAAATCGCATGAACAGTGGAGAAAATAAACTCTAATTTTCTACTTCCTCCTTATTTCTTTTTCTCTTTCTCCGAAGATCAAGTTTGAGCTTTATACAGGCTAGGGTTTGATCTAAAAAGGGAGCCGTAGACTAGGGTTTGTAATCTAAGCCTGCCGCAAGCCTTGAAGTGGTGATCCATGATTGTTGGATGTAGTTTGGTGCTTGTTGGATGGTATAATTTAGTTTTTGTGGTTACACTCAATTAAGATTTTTTTGTGCGAAGAAGAAGTTGGAATACATTATTGATGATCCTCCATCTGAAGGTGATATGTTTGGCTGAGTGAGAATTCCCTAGTGATGACTTGGATATGGGATAGTATGGAGCAATCCATCATCGCAAATATGATTTTCTTGGACACAGCTAAACAGGTTTGGGATGCAATAAAGGAGATGTACTCACGGGATAGGATTGTATCTCGAATTTATCAATTGTTTGAGACAATGTTCAGTATTGAACAAGGTGACAAAGCCCTTAGTGAGTACTATAGCAACCTTCGAGATGTGGAAAGAGATGCAAATGTATCAGCCTCTTACTAATGATATCAAGTTGCAGAAACGTCAGAGGGAGGAATTCTAGGTTGCCTTGGTTCTCTCAGGTCTGAATTTCGAGTTTCACTCAATCAAGGTACAAATTCTTGCCAGCAAATCCCTTCCAAATATCAACTGTCTGCGAGATTGCAGAGAGCATCTTTAGGAATACCAACTTTAGGAACTGGTAGTTCCAAAGAGACTTCAACCCTTCTACCTTCTACACAAAAGGATGAGTCTTCCAACGGTGATGGTAATTTTGTAAGTGGTCATGGAAATTTCTTTGATAGTCGCGATACCTTTTCCAATAGTTGTAGGAATTTTTCTTGTGGTCGTATGCTCTGGTGGTCGTGGTCATTTTTCTGGTGAAAGTGGTGGCAGTAGAGGTGAACAACGAAAGTGTATATACTATGGTGTTTTTTTTTTTTTTTTTTTTTTTGATAAGTAAAAATATATTAAAGAAAGGGCCGAGAGCCAAAAGATACAACCCTCCAGAGGAGGCAGGTCGAGATGACCTACACTCACCCCCAGCAAGAAACTACAACCAAACCCCTAACTCCCTTCCCTTAAACAAATGCTTTCCCGTCGGAACACCAAGTCTTCAAAGAATAAGCCCCTACACTCCGAGACCGCTTTCGACCATAAGAACATCAGCCCCTTGATGTTAAGAATAATAGCATACACTTCTAATTCTTTATTTTCAAAAACCCTCTGATTCCTTTCCCCCAAATGCCCCAAATGATCGCTAGTGGAGTCATATTCCAGAGCACCTTCCCTCTGGATGAGAATACTTTAGACTTCCAACTCATGAGAAGGGCCGTAAGAGAAGCCGGCATGACCCAAAGCACCCCGAAGTCTGACAGGAAAGCATTCCAAATCTTGGTAGCCATCTCGCAATGGATAAGAAGATGGTCTACCGATTCCCCCTTAGTTTTGCACATCCAACAGTATTGCACCAAACTGAAGCCCCTAGCCATCAAATGGTCAATGGTTAGGATCTTGTCCAGAGAAGCTTCCCAGGCAAAGAAAGATACTTTAGATGGAATCTTAGGTTTCCACACCGAGGCCCTAGGAAAGGTAGTGCCTTCGGAGCTATTAAGTTCCATGTAAAAGGACTTCACCGTAAAAGCATTCCCTTTGTTCCATGACCACCCTCTTCAATCTTGCTCTATACAAATCAGACATTCGATGAGGTACAACAGACTTCTATAGAGAGTGTATCACAAACTTCAGGACGAGAATGAATCTGGGAATCCAGGACATACTCATCCTGGAGCTTCTGCTCTCCTCTGGGGAGGGTTTTTTTATAGAGAGAGGTGAGTCGAGGGTAGCCTCCTGCTTGACCGATTTCTCGGAGTCGGAGGAAGATCTCTCATCTGATGACCCTGAACAAGGAGCTGCTCTCGATGTGAGATCACCACAGTAGTTAATTCAGGTGGGAAAAATTCAGGCTTTGTTTGTTCCGCGTGAATAGTATAATGAACTACTCTAGTAGAATAAATCTCTATTTGCTGGTCCATCCACTTCAATTGCCACTTTGGCTAACTCATGCACTCTTACATGTTTTCTTGCTCAACAATCCTCTCTATGGGTCGTTGATTCAGGAGCCTCTGAACATGTCTGGTATGTCATCTAGTTTCTCCAGTTTTCATTCTTCAAATTCTAATGTTAATTCTTGTTAATGGGTCTACATATAAAGTTGTTGGTAAAGGATATGTTCACCCTATATCCTCGCTTTCATTGTCCTCGGTTCTTTATATTCCTAATTTTTCCTTTAATCTTATGTCCATCAACAAATTAATTAGGTCTCTTCAGTGTTCAATAACTTTTTCTCCTTGTGTTTTCAAGATCTCATTACGACGAAGGTGATTAGTGGAGGGCATGAATACAATGACCTATACTACTTTGATAAGGATCCTAAAACTGGCGCAACTGCAATTCATTTGAGCGTGTCTCCCTACCAGTGGCATTGTCGTTTGGGTAATCCATTACTTCCAAAGTTGACACAGTTAATTCCTAAGTTGTATTCAATGTCAATACTAGAGTGTGAGGCTTGCCAATTAGTCAAACATCACAGAGTTTCCTTTCTTAGGAGTATTGATAGTCGTATGTCGAATCTTTGGATGTAGTCCACACAAACATTTGGGTCCTACTAGAATTAAGAGTGTGTTTGGTTTTTCTTATTTTATTATATTTGTTGATGAATTTTCTAAAATGACATGGCTATATTTAATGAAAGATTGTTCCAAGTTACTTTCTATTTTCTAAACTTTTCATAAGGAGACTGTCGTTCAATTTGGAAAATCGATTCGCATATTTTGATTTGATAATGCCCTCGAATACATGAAAAATGAATTGTAATTTTTTTGTTCTGAAATTGGGATTATTCATCAGACCTCTTTTGCCCATACATCCCAACAAAATGTTGTGGCCAAACGCAAACATTAACAATTGCTAGATGTTGCATGTACCTTGATGATAAATATGAATGCTCCAAAAATCTATTGGGTGGTCACTATGCTTACTACATGTTACCTAATTAATCAAATATCATCATCTATTCTGGAAGGTCAGTCTCCGTTTTCCACTTCTATAGAGAGTGTATCACAACTCCAGGGAAAATATCGAAGGTGAAACATACTTCTTAAGAAAGGCCAATGTGTTTGGAAAGTATTTTTGTTGAGAACGGAATTGCTGGATAAAGACATCCATTTTGGATCCATGTACCTCTCTAGAAACTGAAACAGGGTTAGGGGCCTAGGGCAAGTTCCCAGGCTACTGGGTGAAATGAGCAAGAAGAGCAGTCCTAGTATCCGGATCACCAGAAAGTAGGTCGTACGATTCCTATGATGGCTGAAGGAACCTAGTCCATCCTCTTCAGCAGAAGATGATGAAGGCAGGAAGAGAAAAAGCTACAAATAAAGATGTGATGTCAATTGAACTGTTGCCAACATCAAAGAGCAACATGTGTGCCAAGACTATGGCGTAGAGTAGCGATGTGTTTCAAGACTCGAGAGTCAAGACATCGAGTCTGACACATTGGCATGTCTTAGACACTGACTTGCATGCACATCCATGTAAAACTTCATATCTGCCTGTCTACAGGTCAAACATCATAAATACAACTCTTATACAAAAGTTAGAAAAGAAAAATAATTATCAATAGTCAGATGAAAGAGAGAGAGAGCATGTCACAATTCTTCTAGTAAAAAGGTAAAATTTGTTTCATAGAAGTAAATATCATGAAATAGTGTCATTGGGCAAAAAATCGAAGAAAACATCTGCAAAAGCGAAGGTACCAAAGGATTAAATGGAAAGCATACCTTAAGCACACGAACAAGAATGAATGCAACCACACCAGAAAATCCCATGTGAATCATAGTAAGTGTTATTGGGAACGAAAAATTGAAGTATTTTGGAGATAGAACCCACTGCAGATGGATGAAAACAGACATTTAAAAATTTATTCTATTCAAATAGACAGGCGGCTGTGAAAGTATAAACTAAGTCTCGGATCTCAACGATAGAAACTTTAGACTTAAAGCAATCTTCGATGATAAATACAAAATAAGATAAATGTGGTATTTAGAATCCATGGGAAGATGAAGCTAGACAAAGTCAAGCCATCGTTTCCAAATGAATGAAGCATTGATTTACTCAATTGCCCGTCTGACAGATATTAAGATTGTAGGTATTCATATTCACTTGACGAAGGCATAACAACTCCCTAGTCCCTGTGATGCATAAAAGACTTCTTCAATTTGAAATTATTACTCAATTGAGCTCAACAAAACAAAATTACCACCAATAACAATCAAACCTACTCTATGGGCTGGAAAGGTATTCTGTTAGTCATCATCGTCAACGCCTTCTCCCAGATGTTTGTGGTTGGGAACATGAATCCTATTTTTCCATTCAACTCTATTTAAAATTATATCTTCCGTCATATCATGTCTTCAAACCTTTGCTTACTAAAACAGAAAAAAAAATCTTCTACCATATCAAATTTCAAGGATTTCTTTACTTAATCTTGATTATAGGAACACAAAAAAAAGCTTCTAATTTTGTTAAGGATTAATCATCAATAAGTCTAGAATTTTGTTGTTGAGAACTATCATCTATAGATGTAGCTTGTTATCTTGGTGTTGTCAGTTTCAGTTGTCCGGGACATATCACTATGCTTTTGTAGAATTAGCCTTTCGCATGCACAATTGTATTCAATGTCCATTATTTTTCATGAAATAAGAAATCACTCATTGTTTTTTACATGCTCTTCTTTCACAAGTTATGACAATGTAACAAAAAGTAGGAGCATATAAACTAGGGCGAGCAACGGCCACCTGAGTCAGGCCCACTTGGCACATTCTGATATGGTAGAAGTATTTTATGCATCACAGGGACTTCCGTGTGACTCGGCACCTTTAAGAAGCCCAAACGCGGATACTTCCGTACACATGTATTATAATATAATATTTTAGTTATAGTTAAACCAAAAGCTTTTTCGAATATATATAGGGGTCAGGATCAGGGGACAAAAATTTTGACAACAATTTGGCATACCCACATGGAAGATGAATCAATGGCTTACTTTTGGTGAGGACGATCTTCTCACCATATAGATCACCCCTACAAACAATCAGCCCATTCTGAAATTTCTAACCCCATCAAATGTGTTTTTCAAGTTATAGTTAAAAATAGACGGTCCATAATTCTTCAACTTGTAAACCAGGCTACAAATATAGCAATGATTTGAATTTTTGTGAGGACGATCTCCTCACCGAAAATCATCCCATTCCAAACCTTCTAATTTATATATTGGCCCGCACCAATTTTTGTTGTCAAAATTTGTCCCCTGATATATATGTCAGGATCGGGGGACAACATTTTCATACAACATTTTTTACAACAATTTTGGCGTACCCACTTGGAAGATGAATCAATAGCTGATTTTTGGTGAGGATGATCTCCTCACCATATAGATCACCCCTACAAAAAATCAGCACATTCTGAAATTTCTAACCCCATCAAATGTGGTTTTCAAGTTAACGATAAAAATGGACGGTCTATAATTCTTCAACTTGTAAACCGGTCTACGAATATCAGAATGATTTAAATTTTTGTGAGGATGATCTCCTCACCATAGAGACCATCCTCGCCAAAAGTCATCTCATTCCAAAACTTCTAATTTATATATTGGGCGCACCAAGTTTTGGTTGTCAAATATGTTGTATGAAAATGTTGTCCCCCAATCTTGACCCTATATATATGTGCGTGTGTTTTTGTGTGTATGTGTGGATCAGGATCAAGGGACAACATTTTTTACAACAGTTTTGGCTTACCCACATGGAAGATGAATCAATAGCTATTTTTGGTGAGGACGTTCTCCTCATTATATAGATCACCCCTACAAAAATTCAGCACATCTGAAATTTCTAACCCCATCAAATGTGGTTTTCAAGTTGACGATAAAAATAGATGATCCATAATTCTTTAACTTGTAAACCAATCTACGAATATCGGAATGATTTGAATTTTTGTGAACATAATCTCCTCACAATAGAGACCATCCTTGCCAAAAATCATCCCATTCTAAAACTTCTAACTTATACATTGGTATGCGCCAATTTTTGTTGTCAAAAACGTTGTATGAAATTGTTGTCCCCCGATCCTAACCCTATATATATGCCATGGAGCTATTGAATAACATAATAAATATAAGTAGATTTATAAAAGAGAAAACTATAACCCCAAGGGTTGGGCACAGTTGGCCAAGACCACGCCTCAAAAAGTAGAGGTCTTGAGTTCAAATCCCCCCTTGGGGCCACCCCCTGGGATTTATCCCAGTACACCTGGTACGTGTGGAAGGGGTGACATACGTGCCCTGTGGGACTATTCGGGTGCTCTAAGAGGCCCGGATACCCATGGTATCAAAATAAATTATTAAATAATAAAAGAGAAAACTATCAAACAACTATAGCTGTGTTTAACAACTTTAAAAAAGTATTGTATGGAGGATGGAACACTTCAATCCTCATCCTTCAATCCTTTTTTAAAATAACTTTTATAACAAAAATTAAAATAAATGGTGAAATGGCCATACGTAACCCGATGTGTGTCGACACACATGTCCGAGTGTCGATGTGTTCAACAAAGTATAAAACCCTAAAAGTGTTGTGTCCTTGTTACATAGGCCAGAACCTAACACTTGGTACATAAATTAGCAGACAAGGGACTGACCTTAACACTACAAAAAAAATAAAGGCTTAGGTCTAGCCAAAAATTAATGTCTCAGCCCAAATACAGCTTACCCCACACTTCTACCCAAGCTTCTTTGGCCCTCCTTGGGTCAGGCAGAACTAGGGCCTTGCTCCTTAGGTCCTCGGCCAGGCTTCGGCCGAACCTAATATAGCCCATATAACTAATAGCGGATTGACAATGACTTTTTGAATCAAATCCAGGTTGATCTCAACTGTAAGATAACTAAGGTTGCAAATGGGCTTGGCCGGAGACGGCTTCAAGGCACGGCCCCGCTTTGGCGTGGGCTTGGTCTCCGTAGTTAAGTCTGTGGACAAGTCCTGGGCCTGATTTGTCAGGCCAATACTTTACCCAGGCCCAGAGTAGCCAGTCTGAGTGGGGCCCCTACTGTGCTTATAAATGGGCCAACCTGACCCAGTCCGGTCCAACCAAATAATACTTGTTACACGTATTTACTTGGTTGTAGTGGTTAACTACTTTCAATATAATTGTACGTTGCGTAACAAAAGAAGCCGCTGTGACGTGGTAATTCCTAGCTATAAAGATATGTTTGACATAAGTTCAAATCCCATTAGAGCCTTCTAGGACAAAAATATTTCATATCAATCATTGTAGAGGGATACTCTGGGCCGGGCCAAGCTAGGTCCAAGCCTATACAGTAAATATTAGTCCGAGCTTGGGTTAGAGGTCGTAAGACCCAAAGTGGGCCAGGCCGGGCCCAGTCCAGTTTGCTTAGGTCTTGGGCCTGTCTCAGACCTCAGCCCGACCCGGCCCATTTGCAACCCTAAAGATAACTCAACTGAGTAGTGTTTGATAAAGAAAAATTTTATGAAGACATATTATCTATCAAAAAAATACAAAAAATTATGAAGACATATTTAAGGCTTTCATCAAGGTTGAAAATACAATCTATATAACATTAGAAAATTGGTTAACTGGCGGGAATGAACCAAAATCATGAAATACTAGATGAGCCTAAATTTTACAATCAGAAGCAATTTCATGCCAAGAATTCACAACAGGGTCCCTATCATTTAAAAAATGAGTGATATTAACAGAAAGAAAATCAGAGCAATTTCTCTTCCACCTACTTTTCGTTAAAAATACTCTAGGCAACTTAGTACTTCTATACTTATCTATCCTTTGTCATGGCATCCTAGACATGCCCGATACCAGACTGCATACGGAGACAAAAATAGAGGCAGATGACTTCTACAGTCATAATATTAGCAGCAATCACATCAGTCAAATAGGAATGGGGCGAAACAACTTTTAAGATGATAATAAACAGCATATCTCTAAACTACAACTTTTCTTATTCCGAGCCAGTAAATCAAGTGGGAAATCTAAGCTAAAAAGTAAAACAACGCTCCATTCAAAAATTCTATTCAAACAATTTCGAAAGAAAAAAAGAAAGAAAGAAAGAATATCCAGTTAAATAATACAGAATTAAAAAGATATACATAAATACAGCCTAGTAAGTATGAATATTAACAAGATGTATAACTATAAAGAAAACATCAAGGTGCATTACCTTGTTGTACAAAATAACTCCTGATGAGAGCGATATGTAGATTAGTAGGTATAGATAGGTTAACAGAAGTGGCTTGCTGATCATTGTGTCTGCCTTTATTTTCATATATGACCCTTTGTCTATCAATTCCTAACTTGCCAACCATCTGAAACAATGAGTGTTCCACTTGAAACCAGAAACATTAGGATTCCAGGCATGTTTCACAGAAACATGGTGCCGTTATTTAAATCCAGAATTGATCTCCATCTCCTTGACCATTGGTCATCAGCATACAGATCATATCATGCAAATGCAATCATTGTACTTCTGAAATCCACAAAGCTAAGAACCTGGAATACCATGAGCAAAATGGTATACAATTTCAGAATAATTATATTCAAATTGCGAAAGTTAGCAAGTATGCATTTGAACCAATGGTCTGAGCTAACCTCAGAACTCTGAAATGTAACAAAAAGTGCATGAAATAAGCATTCCAATATATCTTGTTCTTTTTTGGAACAATACAAGATAGTCTAGCAACAGAATTTCAAGGAGAACACAAAACAATAAGCATTGAAATTACAAGCATTTCTAGGCAGGTGACAGGAAGACAAAGAAAGAATACTCTTGGCCAATATATCTGATTTCAGCATGCAAAGGGCATTTTGCGTTTCACAAACAACTCTGAGTTTCTGACACTCTCCAGGGAGAAAAAGAAGAAGGTTCAGGACAATGCTTGCTAACAATTCAGCCAATGGGTGTGTAGTTGATAGTTTGCCAGCGACATATCTGGGTCTTCCCCTAGGGACAAGTTATCGCTCTAAGGCCTTATGGGACCCTATCATTGAAAGACTTGGTAGAGGTTAGCCACTTGGAAGTCCAGGTACCTCTCCAAGGGAAGAGAGAATTGGTTTTGATAAAGAATACCCTCTCGAGCCTGCCAATTTATTACTTGTCTCTATTTTCCATCCCTAGGTTTATTGTGAAAATCCTAGAAAAGTTCATAGGAATTTTTTGTGGCATGATAGGGTCAATGTATTCAAATTTCACCTGGTGGATTGGAAGACAATGTGTGCAGTTCTAAGACTCAAGGTGGCTTGGAAATCAAGACCATTAAAGTTATAAACAACGCGTTATTCAGCAAATGGTTGTGGAGATTTGGGGTGGAGACTTCTAGCCTCTGGAGAAGGGTCATAGCGGGCAAATATGTGAGTTCCAACTTCGGGTGGGATGGTGGAGTGGTTCGCTCGTCAGCTCATCCTATGGTTGTAGTGTTTGGAGGAGCATAATGAAGATTCATAAGGCATTCATTTCAAAGTAGGGAATAGGTCAGATTCTAGGAGGACAAGTGCTTTGGGGAGACTTCTCTCAAGGAATATTTCCCGATTCTCTTTTCCCTTTCAGATAAGACGTACTGTCCTGAGCAGGATTTTATGATATGGGTGGGAGAAGATTTTTCTTGGAGCTTCGGTTTCAGGAGGAATCTCAATGATTGAGAGATAGATTATGTTTCGTGTTTACTATGTCGATTGCATGATTCTCATCCTTCATCCTTGGATCAGGACAAATGGTTGTGGGTTTGTTCTAGAGATGGCCTCTTTTCGGTGCGTTCTTTTTACAAGGCCTTAGATAGGTCTATCAATATCATTTATCTTGCCCCTTTTTGTGGGGGTCCAAAATCCCTTCTAAGATTGCCTTCTTTGTTTGGACTGTTTCTTTGGACAAGATTTTGATGGTGGATCATCTGATTAGCAAAAGGATGATTATAGTTAACTTTGCTCTATGTGCAAAAACAGTGGGGAATCAGTTAGTCATCTTTTTCTTCATTGTGACGTGGCTAATGAAGTCTGGAATTCATCTTTCTCAAGCTCGGGGATGTGTTGGGTAATGTTGAACTTTATTTTGGACCTTGCCATTAGTTGGTAAACTAATGCTCTCTCCTCCAGAGGTCGTGAGCTATGGCGGATTCTCCCATTTGTGATTTATTGGGGCCTTTGGAAGGAGAGAAATCGTAAAGTCTTCGAAGGCAAGGTGGACAAGGTGGCTCATATCATCCTCAACATTAAGGGCCAGACATACAAGTGGTCAAAAGTGTTTATATAGGGTAGATGGCTCTTTTTCGAAGATTTCGTTTTTCGATGGCATCTCATATCTTCAAGACAATAGGCTGTTTTTTTTTTGTTTTCTTTGTCCTCTTTGTAATTAGTTTTCGTCCCTTGTTGTAAGTCATCTCGACCTCTTAGGTAGTTGGTTGTATCCTCTTGGCTTTCGCCTTCTTAATAAGCTCTTTCTCTACCAAAAAAATAAACGAATCAGCCAATGAGCAGAAATTTCTTCTTCATTTTTTTATCAATAAGTGCATTTTATTAATTAACATAGATAATTGCAAAAACTAGGCAACGGGGTTTCCTATGTACAAAATGGTCTATTAAACACCCCCTTTTGCTATGGATACACTAACTCACATTAGAGTCTCCATGGGGAGTTCTCTGCTCCACTATCCCATTTAATAGTGTTTGAAGAGTCTCACTCCACTACCAAAGGGGCTGGAAAAGTAACCTTTGAAAATCTTTAGACCTATGCATAAGTGCTTTAGTCTCCAATTCGATGGAACCCAAAAACCAACCAGCCGGGGTCACACCCTTAATTATATCCTCCAACTCGTCTCCAAAAGCCCCACTAGTGCCACCAGCCCTAGAGATCCACGAGGCACTACCATCAAATCTTGACCCAAACTCTATTTAGACAACCTTCAAAATGGGCCAGCAATCTTTTCCATATTACCGTTTAGGATGATGCTACCCCAATTACCTTGCAAATCCATGACTTTAAAACAATTGAACTCCTTCACCACAAGAACCCACTCTACCACAAGCTCCAAACAATAATGCAATTTTTTATAGGTAAATCTTACTACAAAAAATGTGAATTTCCAATTCTTTTCAAGAAACTTGTTCACTTTCCCCCAGAAAACGAATTCAGTAGGATCTTCAAAAGAGTTTTGTCCGTCCAAAAGCCCACATGACCAACCCGAAAAAAGATAGCCATAAGAAAAACCCAAGAGAACTTGAAGACAAGAAGAAAGAACTTCCACACATCATGAGCAACCTTGCAGTGCAAATAAAGATGGCTAATGCCATCCTCAGTTCCTTGCAAAAGGTATATTGAATGAGATGCCTCCTGGGAATAAGGTGATTAACTATTCGGATTTTTTTTTAATGATACCATCCACGAAAAGGCTTTAACCTTGGTGAGAACAATTTACCCCAAGTCTGCTCTAATGGCAAACATTCGTCAGAAAATCTTTCAAATGCCTTAAGAATTTTCCTTTTGAGCTCCACTTTCGAAGACACAGGTCAAGTTCTCTGATGGAACAAAAGCGTCTTCAAGGCGTTCAAAGATTTGGGGTGAATCTAACATAGTTTACAGTTCACTGAGTATTTTGGAATTTGGATGCCGAATAGGAATTGGTAAGGCATCAAATAATTGGAAGCTCCAAGGTTTCTCTTTCTTTTTTGCTCTTTAGTAAAACTATAGACATAAATTAAGATCCATAGATCGCTGGTGATGATTTGAAAAGACTAGCAGGTTTCTAACTATTCTTTGACATAATCCTTTTTTTTTTTTTGCCAAGTACTATTCTTTAAGGAAATTTAATGGTTATTTCCTTTTTTTCCCATTTTTTAGAGTCACAATAAAAATCAAGGATCCATGGATCATCCACCAATTCTATAGTCAATATATGAATTACAGTAGGTTAGGCTAAATAATAAATTTGTACACTATGTAGTAATCTTTAATATGCTTTGCAATTTTTTCTTACTTTTGGTAAAGCATAGTAAATCGAAGATCCGTTGATTGTCCACTAGAATTATGGGTCTTTGAAGTGTTTCACAGTTGGGTAGTAATTTTTTAATAGAATAATAACATTTATTTTTTTATTTTCATTTTATTTCTTTATAAATAATAATAAATCAAAGATGGGTCTTTGATTTCTTGCATGGGTTTGTTATTTTTCAGCTTTCATATTTTTATGGCCGTATCTTGCTAGTAACCTAGCACTCACGTTTTGTATCTTCTGCAAGAGTAGGCATTTTGGCCGTATCACAGCAGGCTCAACTTGCACCTTTGTCTACCACCCACTCTCACACTTGCCTCCAACTCTGGTTTTTCCCTCAACCTGTGCTTTTTATCCAGTCATGCTTTTCCTCTCTTCCTAATTTCATTTGTGAAAAGCATTATAAAATCAAGATCCAAGTATCTCTTTAAGTATGTACTTCCATTTTCTTTTTCTTTTCTTTTTCATCAATGTGTATTTATGTAATTAGTGGATTAATATATTGTCTTTTCGCTATTTTCTGCAAATAACAATTCATTTAAATGGCAAGCAAGAGTTGAAGAGAGAGAGATTAAAGATTCCAGTCGGAACCACTCTCTATTCGGATGTCGAGAAAACTTAATCTCTCAGGCCCTCCAAGATTCCTTCACCATTACAAACATAGCAAGAAAGAATCACAGATTCACAACAACCAGCATTAAGAATGAGAAAAATTATAAGAGCAGACAACAAAATAGATCCACCCAACACCTGCAGATCTTGCAAGGAAAGGAGGCAGAATCGAAAAATAATAATCGATGAAAGTTTCCAGAATTATATTCATTCACATTAATATCGATTTCCATCACATACGTCTTTGAATGGACGTTCTACAGATCTGTAAATCGCAAGATGAAGAACGATAGAGAAAGAGAGACTCACCGGATATTGTAGATCCGAGGTCGCCAGCAGTGGACTTTCGTCGAGGAAATGTCGCCGGATGTCGGTGACCTTTGGGGGTTGCAGTATTGCAGAACCAAGTTGTCGGAGGTGGGATGAAGAATGAGGGTTCTAGACAGCCGTTAGGTGGACTGGACTCTGGAGCCTGGGGGAGTTGTCTCCTCGAGTTTAGTTAAGCCCAAAAATGGCCCGGAATTAAGGAATAAGCTCAGTCCAGTTAGGCCCATCTTGGACCACAAAAATCAGGCCCAAACCTGGCCCAAGACTAGATTTTTTTTTTTATGAACTTTATTAAGCACGGCTCAAAGCAAGCAACAATGGAAACGGATGGCGAGATGACCTCTGTACAATAAAGTCTCCCATTTGAAAACGAAATCTTGGATGAATAGTCCCCTACATTCTTTGTAGAGCTTAGACCATTGGAACGTAATAGCTTTGATCCACATAACTGGGGAATGCAATATGAAAGTTGTTAGGGGCTTCCAATATGAAGGTGTAATCATATAGATTAATCTAGTTCATTCATTAAAAGATCAGATCTGGAAGTTGTGATTGGTTTCAGGGTTTAAGACTTCTATTTTTAAAGTCGTCTTTGATTATTTTAAGTCATGTGAATGAAGAGAATTTGAGAGCTTGGGTTTTGGGGTTTCTTTTGTTACTCTTGTAAAACGAAGATGAGGTTTCTTCCTTTCCTTGGTGATCTCTCATTCTCAGTAGTGAATTGTGATCTTCATGGATGTAGTCCACATCGGGTGAACCATGCATATCTTGTTTTGTGGTTTGTTTGTTTATCATTTCTTCTTTTATTTTTGCATCTAAGGATGTATTCATTCCCAACAACTGGTATTAGAGCCATAATTGGTAGGTCACAATTTCAGTGGGAGTGATTGTGAAAGGAGATAGTTCAAAATTCCAAAGTTCATTGGTAAAAACTTTGAATTCTAAAAGATGCAGATGAGGACTATCTTTATCAGAAGAATCTCTATCAGCTACTTGGAGGAAAATCCAAGAAACCCAAGACGATGTCAGATGAAGATTGGGAAGTACTCAATAGAAAGGCCTTGGGTATGATTTGTATCTCTATTGCTCCATTGGTTGTCTTTAATATTTCAAAAGAAAAGACTATTGTTGATCTCATGTCTATTTTATCTACAATGTACGGAAACCCTCTACCTCCAACAAGGGTTTTTTGGTGAAAAGATTATTTAACATGAAGATGGATGATTGTGGTTCTATTGATGAACATCTATATGAGTTCAACACAGTACCGAGCCAATTAAGCTCTATAGACATCAACTTAGATGATGATATAAGGGCTTTGTTGATTTTTATCTTAATTACCAAAAAGTTGGAATGACTTGGTTAGGAAATTAACTCTTTGATAATGATGTTTGTGGTCCTTCTACTTATTCATCTATCTTTTGATACTATTACGTTGTTGTATTTATATATGATTGCACCAGAGTCAATAGGGTTTATTTGATGAAATCTCATAGTGAATTATTTTGTATCTTTAAATCATATCATGCTATGATTTCTACTCAGTTTAACTCCAAAATTAAGATTCTTCATGCAGATAGTGCCAAAGAATACATCTCTAAAGAGTTTCAACTATATTTGTAGGAACATGGAACGATCTTTCAATCATTGTATCTTGGTAGCAAGATGGAGTTGCTAAAAGAAAAACTATCACCTAATTGAAGTTGCTCGAGACCTTCTTCAAGAAACTGAAGGCAACCCATTATCTTTGGCCAAAAACTATCCATATTGCTTGTTATTTGATAAATCGTATGCCTTCTAGAATTTTGTATTTTAATATTCTTATGAAATTACTGAAACCTAATGTACATTTGTTTTCTAGTGCCCCAAATGTGTTCGGTTGTACTTGTTATGTACACAATTTTAATAAGCATATGAACAAGTTTTCAAATAAATCAATCAAATGTATTTTTACGGGGTACAGTAGTTCCCAAAAAGGCTAAATGTTTCTTACCTTAATCCCATAGAATATTTTTTTTATGTTACTTTTTTTAAAACACTCCATATTTTACGGATGGTAGTTGTGGGTGAAAAATATTGGATCTATCCCACACAATCTTTGAGGAAACGTCTGATTGATCTCGAGGTAGATTTGACGATTTGATTGAATCTTGAGCTTCTGGATCTGACATTCATTTTCTTCGAAGATGATCATTTGACTCCTTCAATGGTGGTGGTGTACCTGCCAAAAACACTCTAACGATCTAGTTAGTCCATGTTTGAAAAATAGACATATAGATCACTCCCGAATGAAAAGGAAAGGAAGAAATCTCAAGTAGAGATCCTTGTTTTCCTGGTTAGATCAATATGAGAGGAGTGGTGTATCTCTGATTTTTTTATCCCTTTTTCTTCTGTTCTTATCCTTATATATAGCTTTTTTGGTGATTTGTCTTCCCAATTTCTGTTAGAGATATGTTTCTTTATCTCGCTTCTCATTGGTCGAATCTGTTTAGAGGAATCTTGTATGATACTATTCTCTCTTTCCGTTAGATCTTGGATCTCTTCCTCCACTGTAGATCTCAACTACTTTAAAATCAAAGTATTTTGTCATAAAATGGAGATCAATTTAAAGGAAGAAGAAGATTTGAATAAACGACTAGATCTCCTGCCAAGTGTCATATTTATACTGGTAAAATCATGTTGGGAAGATTTGCATGCCCGTATGCCAACAAGTGAACAATGGGGGTGGCCTTGTATGATTCATCTGTTACTTGTTGGGAAGGTTTGCATGTTTGTATGTCGACAAGTGAATGATGGAGCTGGCCTTGTAAGATTCATTTGTTACTTGTCAGGAAGGTTTGCATGCTTGTATGCCGACAAGTGAATGATGGAGCTGGCCTCGTATGATTCATCTGTTAGTTGTCGGGAAGGTTTGCATGCCCGTATGCCGACAAGTGAATGATGGAGCTGGCCTTGTATGATTCATCTGTTACATTGCGGAAAGGTTTGAATAACCGTATGTCGACAAGTTAATGATGGAGTTGGACTTGTATGATTCATCTGTTACATGTTGGGAAGGCTTGCATGCCCGTATGCCGACAAGTAAATGCCGGAGCCACTCGTCATTCTTTGATAATTTCGATTCTGAAAAAATGATGAACTCAACTTTAAAGTCTTGTCTACTTGATCATAACGTTCATCTCGAGGCACTAGGTGTCAACTTTTCATTTGTCAACTCTCATCAATTTTTGCCACATGTCAACCTCTGATGAGCTAAAAAATGTGGTACCCATAGTAGTCATAGCTTTTCTATACATGACTTTCTAACTAAATTTCCTATAGCTCCTATTCCATTTGAGTTTTCCTATTCTTCCTACTTTATATGAAAAATGTCCCTATAAATCCATCTACTGATGACATTAGGCCGCTTCGTTTTAAGGCCCATACAAAGAGAAACAAGGTTGTCGATGCTCCTTCTACCACCCCCTGTTCTCCTTCAAGTTTGCGTTCTCCTATACTTGCACTTATTACTTCTTCTATATATATGTCGATTTACCTATTGCCCTTTGCAAAAAGTAAATTGGCCTATATGGAACATCTCATTTCACATTTTATTTCCTATAATACTTTATTTCCTTCGTACAAGGCCTTTCTTTCTGGAATTTCGGGTCATTGTGTTCCTTCTTATCTATGAGAATCTCTTTTCTTGTTATGAATGTTACGCACAAGTAAATAAAAGCTCTTGAGAAGATTGGAACCGAGGAGGTTCTTTCTCTTTCTTCTTATAAGGAGGTTGTGGCTTGTAAGTGGGTCTTCTCCTTGAAGTTTAAACTTGATGGTTCCATAGAGTGACATAAAGCCCATCTTATTGCTAAAAGCTTTACTCAATTCTATGCTATTGACTACATAAAGACATTTGCTCCTGTTGTCCAGACAAATTCTCTTTGGATTCTAATTTCATTAGTTGCCATTTGAGATTGGCCACTTCATTAGCTCGATGTTATGAATGTCTTCCTCCATGAAAATCTTGATGATGAGGTATACATGTCACTTCATACAGGCTTTACCCTTCATGATTACTGTAACAAGGTTTGCAAGTGGAGTAAAACAATCTATGGTCTCAAGCACCACCTTGTGCCTGGTTTAACTGATTCAACAAGTTGTTGTTCCCTTTTGTTCCATTCAGTGTAAAGCATACTGCTCAGTATTTGTTCATCAAGGTCAGCATGGGATATCTATATATATTGCTTGTCTATGTCGATGACATTATTGCCATTGGTGATGATTATGCACCATTGACCGCCTCAAGGTACACTTATATACACTAGGAGTTTGATATCAAAGACTTGGGATCCTTGCGATATTTTCTTAGTATATAGGTTGCTAGATCACGTCAAAGTATATTCTTGTTCCAAAAGAAGTATACAATTGATCTTCCACAAGATACTAGTAGCCTTGAAGAGAAGTCGAGTAACACTCTTATGGAAGCTAATCACAAGCCCCCAGTTGATGATGGTGATTTGCTTCATGATCTTGGACTCTATAAACACTTACCTTATCTACTCTTCTATCACAAGGCCTGACCTATATCCTACGTCATGTGCATGGTGAGTCAATTTATGCACGCTCCTAGGACTTCCCATATGGTTGTTGTTTATCGAATCCTCCGTTTTCTTAAGGCTTTCCCTAGCCGTGGTCATCTCTATACCTCGAGAAGGTATTTCTACATCTCTACCTACCCAGACCTATTGGTATCAATTTTACCTATTTAACCAAAATCGAATCAGAACTAGAACTGAAAATACCAGTTCCAGTTCCACATTTTTGGGAACTGACTAAAAGAACCAGAATTGGAAGGAACCGAAAATAACAGTTCTAGTTCTAAGTAGTTTGATATGGACCTGAAATCAATAGGAACCAGAACCAAACTGATATATAAATAGTGTTAATATTGTAATATTATCAAGATTGGAACCAATATATCCAGAATTGGAACTGAAAATCGATCAAAACCAAATGATCGGTTCTAGTCCTGCATACCTTAGGAACCGAACCAGAATTGACTCGTTGACACCCCTACTCAGACTAATTAGGCAAGTTTTGTTTCTGCTCACCAATTTATTCAAGGTATTGGACATTTATTGGAGGAAATTTGGTGATTTGGAAGAGTAAGAAACATCTACGTTTGGCTTAGCTCACTTTAGTGTTGAGGTTGAATACAAATCCATAGCTCACACAACTTGTGAGCTCACACAGCTTCAGAGTTTCCTTCTAGAGCTTGAGATAACATTTTCTCTCCCTATGGAGATGCACTACGATAATTAAGCAACTACTCACATTGCAATCAATCTAGTGTTTCACGAGTGGATAAACATATTGAAATTGCTTTTCATTGTTCTGGAGAAGGTTACATCTGGTGAAATTATGACTCCTTACACTCGATCTTCAGATCAACTTGCAGATATCTTGACCAAAGACATTTGGCTAATGTGTCCAAGTTGGCCATGTTCAACATCCACACTCCAGCTTGAGGAGGAGTGTAGCAAGATATAAGGCATTTGAGTATTTTTATTTTATTATGAGTCAGTCTAGAGCTACAACTATTTCTTACATCCAGTTCTTACACCCGAAGGTGGGGGGGCCCACATGGAGATCATGTTGGACAATCCAACCATACATTAAGTTTTCATTTCCCTGATAATCATCATTGTCAACCATTTAAAAAATGAACCCAAAATAATGGTTTAATTAGATGGTCTGGATTTTTCAAAATAAAGTAATTTTTCATGAATTTAGGAATGTCAAAATTTCTTGATTTTTTGTGAGGAGGGTAAACATAGTATGAAAAACTCAGTGTGCGGTTGGATTGTCCAACATGATCTACATGTGGGCCCACCCTTGGGGTGTAAGAAATGGGTGTAGCTCTAGACGGACTCATTTATTATTGGTTATTGGGATATATTATGTACTTTGAAGGTATTAGCATCTTTGGACTATTATGGGCACTTATTTAATTTTCTCTTCTAGATACAATAATATTTTAGAGGGTTTGGGCAAAAGCAAAAAGCTCATGAAATCTTTGGCAAGTTGCGCATGAGCTGAGATTTATAATGCTACAGCATAAGTATTGCAAAAGGTTCTTTGGGTCATTTATTTATATTTTTCTTCTTATTTTATGGTATTAAACTCATTAGACTACCCTTGATTACAAAAAAAAAAAATTCATTAGACTACTCATCAGGGTTTTCAAATGGTCGTGCATGTGTTTTCACATCCTACTTCAAAAATTATAGTTTCATACATATTATGATGAAATTGATGCTATTATATCATACAAATGTGTTTATCATGGTGTATGTCCTTCGATTGCACAACTGTACATATATAGTAACACAGTGTGAAACAATATCTCAATGTTTTGAATCCACCAAACAAAGAAGAACTCTCAAAGGAGCTAAATCATGAAATCTTATTGATAAGAACTATCTTTGCCCTTCGACTTACAACCTATTTAATATAAAAATAAAAATAAGCAAAATAGGAAAATTACTAAAAATGACAAAATCGAGCGCCTAGAAACATGTCAAAAATTGATGGTGAGTGATTTTGACTTCTATAATTAAAGTTACTGATGAAATAAAAAACTTCCTAAAACAATAAAATTGCCATTTTCACCTCCTAAACGATGGAATTTGGCCGAAAAACAACTTACTTGAGTCGTTTACGTTCAAGAATGTCTAACCTTGTGCAATTCTAACACGGTTGATAATTCCGTTAATACCTGTTGTGTCCCATTTTCATGGACAATTCTATTAATGCCAGTTGTGCCCCTTTAGTACCGTTTGAGCTTTTGACGCTTCCAAAGTTCCATGAAAGAATCCGCTACCTGTTTTACATCATAGTTTATTCTAAATTAAGCACGGTTTTGATTTCACATGCAACAACGAAACTTGCGCAACTTCACTGTGCCAAAAGTGCGAAAGTCACGCAAGTTTCGCTATCTGGTGCTTTTTTTTTGTTTTCTCAGTAAACAAACGCGGACTAACTAGTTTTGAACTTCGCTCAAGAATGAGACATGAGATTCCAAATTATCTTTTATAACCTCTTTCAACTCAAAATGAGGGAATACTTGAACAGTACTAAAGGGCACCGGCATTAATAGTAGTGTTCATAAAAATGGGACACAACGAGTATTGTTTTGGTTACTTAGAATTAAAATCCATCAGTTGATTAAAAAACTCAAGTGATGTTTTTGGCATGTACCCAATAATTTTTGCCACATGCCCGCCCAAGTGCAGTTTTTAAGATTTTTAATTTTTTTTTTTATTACAAAAGCAAAAAGCACTTCGGTACGTGGCAAAAAGCACCCGCGCCAAGAACTCATTGGTAGTCAGTGGTTTCGCTGACGGTCCACTGTCATCGAAGTTTTACTCAGGCTCACATATCTAAACACCTACCTTGTACAGATGGCGATCCCTGATCAATTACACTTACTTACATTGAAATCAGATGTACATCAAAACCTTTCTCCAATACACTAAAGTTATAGAATGTGAACATTAATTTAGCTACCCACAACCAAAGGAGCCAAGCTTACAATATGAGAATTGGAAAAATGTTGTTGTCATCCTAAGGAGGATGTCCTTCCTAAGGTACCAAAAGTTGGTTAATCCTTATGAGTTGTATTGTGAATCCCAAGGACAATCCGCGGTAAGATTGCCACTTAAGGGTAATATATAGCAATATTGTTCTTATTTTTAGGTGGCCGTCATCCCTAGGTCCAGATTGCTGAATATTCCTCGGGATCCACATCCCGCAAACACTAAAAACCATCCAGTGGTCTAGACCTAGGGACGACGGTCGTCCTCGAATCGATAGCAACATGCATTTCCCAAAAAGGAAAAAAAAGAAAGGAAAAAAAAACTATTGTACTAGTATGTAATAATGTATCAAGGATTGTCTTTTTCTTGATTGGTGCAATGTCAAGCACCTAAACAATATTTAATTATCTTAAATTATACAAAAAAAAATAGGTGTTTGTCTCTTGTGAAAATGACCTAACCCTAGGGAGCAACTCATGTCATGACTCATGACACAAGCTTTTCATAGTTTTGAATTTTAAAAGCAATCTTATCTTCTTAGTCAAGTTAGTGGGGGAACCAATAAAGAGTGCATAGATAATCTTTATTCGGGTTTTCGACCCAATCGGGTCACACCCGGGTTTTAGACCCGACCCGATTAATTATAGAATTGGGTCTTGGTATCGTGGCGCACACCCATTGGGCACCATCTTGATTAACATGATATGTTCGCCGTATTTTAGTATTAGAGCAAATATTCTTATCACATCGACGCTTTATAATGCGCGCATGGGGAATCTAGGCCTGAATAAGTTGACAATTTTGTTCTTTGTTAGTGCAAGTTGCACTGGTTGAATTATCAACTAACATAAATTTGGATTTCACTTGTATTACGGCGGGCGATAAGGCGAAAATATAGCAATGTATAGTGCTTGATATTAGAGTTGAACGGCGATGTATGATTAATGTTATCAACGCCAGATAGTTGGAATAAAGCATATAGATGTTGACTATATTGACATTTCCTGATACTTGAGATTAGGTTAAAACTTTGTGATATGAAACTGAAATTTATTCAAATACTAGTAGGTGGCCCGTGCCCACGGTACTCCTCGACAAAGATTTTGTCAAAATTGGGTGTGAGTGGCTGAGATCCACCGTCCAATTGGAGGATAAGATCTCGGCCCTTCTTTATGAAGCCTATAAGAGGGGGAGACAACTTTCCTGTTTTGTTATATAAGATGTTATTTGGGTTTAGTAATGTTCAATAATTGTTTCAGTTATGTGTGTTTGTCCGATGATAGTATGGACTCAACTAATTATAGCTCGGGTTGTCAAGGGGTTATGTGTGTTTGTCCAATGATAGTATGGACTCAACTAATTATAGCTCGGGTTGTCAAGGGATCGGGTCCACCTAACCCAATTGGATCTGGTCTGGAAATCGTGATACGATAAGCTGTTGGATCTGTTCTTAATCAATCCTTGTCACTGAAATTTATGTTAATAAAGTATTTTTCCATTTGTTTTTTGGGTCGGGCTCCGGGGGACCCCCATTTTGGCGTACCCACATAGAAGATGAATCAATATTTGATTTTTGGTGAGGATGATCTCCATGGTACGTGAGGAGATCATCCTCACAAAAAATTCAAATCATTCTGATATTTCATAAGACTGGTTTAGAAGCAGAAGAATTATGGACCGTCAATTTTTACCATGTAACTTGAAAACCACATTTGATGGGGTTAGAAATTTCAGAATGGGCTGATTTTTTGTTGGGGTGATCTATATGGTGAGGAGATCATCCCCACCAAAAATCAGCCATTGATTCATCTTCTATGTGGGTACCCCAAAATGGGGGTCCCCTGAACCCCACCCTTCTTTTTTTGGCTTGTTAATCTGTAGGTTTTATATATTTGCTCCACGTCAAATTTAACAAGTTTATAGATCAGATCGGCTCCATATTGGGTCACAGCGATCCAACCCGATTTCTCTATAGTTGCACTTGGGTCCCGTCAATTGAAACCTTATCGTCCTGAATCAACCCTGTTCCGATCCGAACCAAATCCACGGAAGGCTGTAACTCGTTATGGTTTGATACTAAGGTGGTGCATGTAATCATGTACAACATTTTTGTTCTATTTATCAAGGTTTAAAAGGGGTCGTTATAACGATCTAACGGATTGGGGGCGTTACTGTTTTCTTTAACAGCCGTTATAATGAATTGTACCGCACAGGACCAAAAACGAAAAAAAAAATGGATCTATAATTAACGGGAAATAACAAAAAAAAAATAATGGAAAAGAATGGGCATTTTTCTAACTAATTTTTCATAAAATAACGGTCGTTATTTTCGTTATAATGGTCGTTATTTAAAAAAGATCGGTCGTCATAACGAAAATAACAGTCATTATTTTGGGGAAGTAGAAAAGTGGGTTGAGGTTGCGGCCTTACGGGGGGACAACGCTCCAAGCCCTACCCCATCCAAGCACTGAAGTATATTTTTTGTGGGTTATGTCTGACTCACCAGACTTAACCCTTTATCCAAATGCCCCTTTTGTTCCTTAGTAGTATTAGGTTGCACAAAGTGGAATATTGGACGCGTAAATGATTGGAGGCATGTCGTGATCCAAAAAAATTGATTTTTGAGTTTGACTCAAAAAAAAAAAAAAAGATAAATAACGATGACATGCGTAAATGGAAGTACTGTAGTATCATTGTTCTTGGGTCCAGATCGTTGGATGGTCTCCGGGTTGTGTGGCGATTTTTGAGATTTATGTGCTGTGAATCCCGAGGGCCATCGGCGTTATGGACTAAGGGATGACCCGAAGACGAAAAACACACTAATACACAAGTGTTAACAGATGTTCCACATTTTTTGTCACTTTTTCCCAAAAATATCCCTATAATATTTTATATATATTGAATAAAATAGGGGCATTTTGGTCATTTATGATTTTTTTTTTTTTTGCCTAAAATTTTTTTCGCCTTTATTTTATTTTATTTTCGTTACAAAATAAATACATTGACACTAGGAACATGTTTGGTTGCAGGGATAAACCGAAGATGCTATATGAAATGCTACACAAGAAGGTACCAGATGTTGGGCACTTGCAAGTATTTGACTGTGTCTGTTATGTTCACCTGCCTGAACCGTCCAAAGGGAAGTTGGACAAGAAGGCGGTCAAATGCATGTTCGTTGGATACTCCATTGAGAGGGATAACTCTACCATTAATTTTAACTGACATTAGGAAAAATGAGTTTTTCTGAAAAAACAGAAAGGGGGTGCAATAGAAAGAAAATTAATCCATACCCCCATTGAGTTTTTATTTTTATTTTTTTAAAGTAATGCATAAATTTTTCCAATTTTTAATAATTTTAGTGACTCAGTAAGTCATGGTTCGAGTCTTGGGACCGAAGGTTGGATCAGTGGCCACCGATCCCAATCTGGATCGCTCCCATCTGATCTGAATGATCTTGGCGCGAATACCCCAATATCATTCAGATCAGTGGGAGTCAATCCCGATCTGGATCGGAGGATCCAGATCGGGATTGGCTGAGACATTGAACCATGCGCCAAGCCGACTCATGAGTAATTGAGTCAACTTGATCCAATAGGCTTTAGAGGGTTATGTTGGCTAACCTAATTTGCAGAGAGTTATGGTTGCACACCAAACGTGCAATGAGCAAAAGACCAAAAAACGTGGTGAGTCTGTATCTTTATGAAAAATGCTACCCCAGGGATAACTGCAAATAAATATGTGTGGTTGAAACCATTGATGAGTAGAACTTTGCTCACAGATGTCCATCAGAAAAGTTGACCATGGACCACAGTCTAAGCCATGTGGCATACTGCTAGAGACCACTAACCATATAGATGTTTGCACATACCTACATACCAAAAATCAGCCTGATTAATGATTTCTAAAGCGTTCGATCGGAGTCGTTTTCATGGGTTGATTTTTAACCATGGATTTTGAGCAATATTTAGTTACAAAGATCCAAAGATTTGAAATAATTAATCAAGCACTCACAAAAAAAAAGAAAAAAAAAAAACTAATCAAGCTGATTTTTGATATGGGGGTCTACCTGTGGATGGGCCAAACATCCATAAGTCAGTGGCCTCTAAAAAAGCGTGCCACGTGGACATCCGTCAGCAAAGTTCCACTTGCAATTGACCATTGGATTCTAGAGATAAATAACTATAAATGATAAAATAATTATTGCCTCGGGGACTGTGGATCTCTTGAATCCAATGGTTAATGGCCTCAACCACTCATAACTTTATCTTTATTTTTATAAAGGCTTCACTTACCCACTATTAAATTCATACCAAATTTTCCAATTTTGTGCCTTCATTTTTAAAATAATTTTTATTTTAATGGCTAACTCAATCTTTTAAAAGTAATTTAAATATATTTGTTAGTTTGCATACTAATTTAGTTAGTAAGTAAGCTCGCGAATTATTCTCGAATAATTCAATTCTTCTCCAAATTATTTGTGAATTATGCTTGTTAGTAAGTAAGCTCGCGAATCATTTGGGAACCGATTGAATGATTCGCAAATTTTTTGAATTATACGCGAATTTTTCCCGAATTTTTTTTTTGCCGAACCGTGAATTATCAGAGAAAAGCTGAGGTGTGTCTGAAAGTACCAAATATTTTATAAAAAAAGTGTAGTAGGTGAGGTGGTGGAAAAAAGGGGCCCATGTGTTTCAATTCTTCACCCTCTTTATGTGGCAAATTATAGCCTAATATGGCACGTGGGAGAAACATACTTTTGTTCTCCGGCTAACAACTTGCCGCAAAGGGAGAAGGTGAGGCTAAAAAGTAAAAACGTGTGGAGGCAATGAAGACCGTTGCCACAACCATGGTTTAAAAAAACCGCCATTCTAAATTCTGCCTTTCGTCGCATGTCTTGAGAAAATTTTCATTTTTGCCTTTTTTGTTTTCACGATTTAGTTGTCTTTTAATTTTATAAGATCGGTGTCGACGAGAGAGAAACGTGGAGTATCCTTAATAAATGAACAACACTTTTTAAGAAGAAATACTATCCCATAGATAATCGAACAAAAATATGTTTGAGGCCATTTGACCATTGGATTCATGGGATCCACAGATCTCTTAAATCGAATGGTCAATGGCCTTAACTGCGCAATTTTTTGTCGAGTTATCTACGGGATAACATGACTATTTTAGGAAATTATATTTTTCTTTGAAAATCTTTAGAAACTAATAACTTTGTGAGAATGAATTTATTAGAAAGCTCTTGTTCAGATCTTTTCATTGATATCCAATACTAATTATTTTTATTAAAAAAAAAATTAATAATTTATATTAATTTAAAATTTATATAAGATCCTTATAAAATAGATTTTTTTTTTATATTTATTAATGAGGTACAAGTGGACAACCGTACAAGAAAATAATAATGTTATTTTAAGTTGCTCACTTAACCTGGCAAAAATAAAAAGAATTTATCATTTCAATAAATTTGCGGCTGACGTGTTCTTCATTTGGTATTATTGAGAAGATAGAAAATATAATTAAAATTTTAATTTATATTAATATTTTAAATAAAATAGGCCTCAATTAGGGTTTTTTGCCTTAGGCCTCAACTTGTGTTGAGACAGCTGTACGTTTTATACTTTGGAACAATGTTACTACAGTAACATCCTCCTATTGGGAGTAATACTTCTGTCACAATGGATTGCAAATGACACAATCACAAGCCAATGAGTTCTCGGCATGTACGCCGAGAAGCAAAAGCACATGGGTATGTTGCAAAAAGCACTTGGGTACGTGCCGAGAACTCGTTGGTTTGGTTCGTGATTGTGTCATTTGCAATCCGTTGTGACAGAAGTTTTACTACTCTCCTATTGGTAGTTTGGTACTAGCATTTTAGTAAAACTTCACTGACCGCCAACAAATGTGAGCCACGTGGCACATTTTTTTAGGAGGCTGGCGGTATGGATGTTTGGCCAATCCCCAGGTGTACCTACAAATAAAAAATCAACCTGATTAGTGATTTCTAAGTGCTGGATTGGAGTCATTTTCATCAGGTGATCTTTAACGGTGGGAATTTGAGCATTATTTGGGTACAAGGATCCAAAGGCTTGAAATTACTAATCAGGCTGATTTTTGGTTTTTAGGCTCACCTAAGATTGGATCATAACTTGGAGACGTTCTCCTGAGGCTGAAGGATAACAACTAGATTGCTCGGATCAAAATCTTCAAGGACAATTTCGTCATTTAAAAAATTCCAAAAACCCATAATCCATCGAGTAAAACTTGTGTCACAAGAAGTTGTGACGGAACACGGTCACAGCACTCGATACGAGACACGTGGCATACGATTGTGTCACAAGATGTTGTGACTGAACACGGTCACAACACTCAATATGAGCCACGTGGTATACTATTAGAGGACGATGACTGTATGGATGTTTGGGCAGTCTCTCGGTGGACCGGTACACAAAAAATCAGCTCGATTAGTGATTTCTAACTGATTCTATTGAAGTTATTTTCACGGGTTGATTTTAACGGTAGGAATTTGAGCATTATTGAGAGTTTTTTGGGTGCAAAATCCAAAGGTTTTAAATCACTAATCAGGCTGATTTTTGGTTTGTAGGTCCACCGAGGGACTGGTCAAACATCCATACGGTCAAAGACCTATGATCGTATGCCACGTGTCTCGTATTGAGTGCTGTGACCGTGTTCCGTCACAACATCTTGTGACACAAGTTTTACTCTAATCCATCCGTTAAGAAAGAGAGACAGTAATTGCTTTCAAGTCAACGGCATTCTCACTTGTGGGCCCAACACGCCGTCAGTCACCGCCCTAACAGTGTTTTCCGGGCGCGAAACGGCCTCGAAGCTGCCCTAGTCAACAGACATTCGGGTACGTGTCACCTTTTCTTTATGTGCTCCACGTGTCCGAATCGTATTCGACTTATTTTACAACGGCTACTTCGGATGCCACCTCTAGAGTAGTTGTGGGCCCCACCTTTGGCGGACATTTTGACGAGCAGCGAAGAGAGAAAAAGGAAAAACACGCAAAAGAAAAAGAAAAAAGAAAATAAAGGTAGAAAAAAAGGAATAACTAGGTCTTTGGTGGGGCCCACCTTCGGATCTGTGACAGAGACGGCAGTTTCATTTCTCAGCCTCTCTGGTGCGCAGGTCATTTAAATGCGCCCCCAGTCACCCCTCTCTCTCTCTCTCTCTCAAATTTATTTTTTTAGTGAATTTAAATATTAAAATTGGGAATTTGTTTTCTTTTGGCCTTGTAAATTCTTTAGAGAGCAAAGTCTTCTCTTTCACACCTTTCAATCTCACAGCCATGGAAGAAGAATCTAGGGTTTCACAGCCTCTAAGTCCAACAAGGTCTGTTCTTGTCCTTATTTTTCTCTTGTTCTTTTAGTTTCTGTGATCAACTAGCTATTTAAATGGTTGGATACCCATCTGTTTTTTTTTTCTCCATCAAACTCCATGTACCCAGTTCAAAACCTGACCTCTTCTGTGTTTGTTTCACTCAAAGATGAGAAACCCATAGGTGAATCTCAAAAGATGAAATTTTGATTAAAACCCATCTGGGTTCTTGATTTTCTGAAATGGGGTTTTGGAGATCTGTGTTATAGAGCTAGTTTTTAGTGTTTTTGTAATGTTTCTCCATCTGGGTTTTAGGGGCTTTTGAGTATTAGGGCTTGGGGGAATCATGGAGGAGGTTGAAGAAGCTAACAAAGCAGCTGTAGAGAGCTGTCATGGAGTTCTTAATCTCTTATCTCAGCCCCAAGATCAGACTAAGTACAGAAACTTAATGGTGGAAACAAGGGATACTGTATTCAAGTTCAAGAGAGTTGTGTCTCTTCTCAGTACTGGTTTGGGTCATGGGAGAGTCAGAAAACAGAAGAACTTTCAATTTCAATCCCCTTTGCCCCAAACCATCTTCCTTGACAACCAAAATTCAAAAACAGATTCTTCAGTCAAGCCTCTCCAACTTTTCCAAACTAATTTTCTGGAAAATCAAGCTGTAGGGGTGGATTCAACAGCTAAGAACTCTATGCAACTTACCCAGAAAATATTCCTAGAAAACTCAGCATTAGAAATGGGTTCAGTTGCTAAAAATTCACTCCAACTTGCCCAACATACACCATCAACACACTATCAATTCTTCAAACAACAGCAACATCAGCAGCAGCAGCAGCAACAACAACAAAGGTTTCAGCTTCAACAGCAGCAGCAGCAGATGAAAATCCAGACTGATATGATATATAGGAGGAGCAACAGCGCCATAAACCTCAAGTTTGATAGCCCCAGTTGCACACCCACTATGTCCTCCACCAGATCTTTCATCTCATCTCTGAGCATGGATGGCAGTGTGGCTAATTTGGATGGAAAAGCCTTCCATTTGATCGGTGCACCACAGTCATCTGATCGGAACTCACACCAGAGCCACAAGAGGAGGTGCTCTGGTAAGGGAGAAGATGGGAGTGTGAAATGTGGAAGTAGTGGTAGATGCCACTGCTCAAAGAGGAGGTTAGATTATATCGCTTGCTTTAGATTCAATTGGTTATGCTCCATTGTTTTTAATCCTAACCATTGTTTTTGTTTAATAGGAAACTGAGGGTAAAGAGAACCATAAAGGTGCCTGCTATTAGTAACAAGATTGCAGATATCCCTCCTGATGAGTATTCATGGAGGAAGTATGGGCAGAAGCCAATCAAGGGTTCTCCACACCCTAGGTATATCTACATTTTTTTCCTATTTGTAATATGTTATGGGTAATTCATACAAGCTTGGGTATGGGTGGTGATTTTGACTTACACTATTATAGTTTATTTGCTCTGGTTTTGATGTTCATGTTTGATTTGTTACAGTTATAAATTGTAGTTGCATTTTAGTGTTAGCTGTCTGAAGAATGATCCGTCTACCTGTTAACAAGTTATTTGTTCTTGACGAGCTCTTTTGTTTTCGTTTTTAAACTTGCCAAAGATTTTCCATTGGAGTTGTAGAAATTTCCTCTTGGAAGGGATTAGCATTGGAAACCATAAAAAGCTTGCCCATCTTGACTATTAAAAGAAATTATTACACTTTATTTTGAAATGACCATAAATAGTTGCTAAATTTTGGCAAAACCAACTGCAAAGTTGTAAAAATTCATTACCTTGTTCTTGGATCCATGAATGTTGATTCCATTGAGCAATTTTTTGAATCACCCACAAATCTCCATTAAAATATTGTGGAATTGACTGAGATGCCTAACTATAGACCACACATTTCTTAGAAAATGAAACGACCAACTGTTTAGCATGGTAGTAGTCTTGTTGATCTATAATAGTTCAATTTGTGGCTCAAGGTAGAACAATTGGAAACTTATCTTTATTTCCTTTACCATACCAAGAATTTATTTAACGTTCAATTTTCAAAATTTCTTCGTTATTGGACCATGATGCTTGTAGGTGCATTTAGTTCTTGCCGATATCCAAATGTTTTCTTGGCATTGCATTAATTTCAAGTTTGATAACATAGACATTGAAGTTGACCGAGAAGGCCTGGTTGAACTGATGCAGGGGATACTATAAATGTAGCAGCATGAGAGGTTGCCCAGCAAGGAAGCATGTCGAGAGGTGCTTGGAAGATCCCTCGATGCTTATGGTCACTTACGAAGGTGAACATAACCACTCCAGGTTACTATCCCAATCTGCCCATACATAGGCTTCATGGAGCACTTGATCGGTATCACTTCAATGGCCCCGATGTTCATATACATCCACACCTGGTTTATGATGAGTTGTGAATTGCTCCTGTACATAATGTGTATGGTTCAAGTTTGAGATCACAGATGGGATGGGAGCGGTAGGCTTTCCAAGTCTTTTGGCCTTCTTGAGGCGGGGGCAAGTATAATCCACAGCACCAGAAAAAAAGTCCACACACAAAAGAGGGTTGGAATTTGTAAGAACGTGTGTGTCTTCCATGATAGCCTGAGTTATGTTTTTCACAGTAGGGGTTTCTGAATGAATCCAGTTTCTTTAGCATGGCCTTTTAAGGTTTTAGCACATCTTTATCCATGTTTTTTATGTTGGGTTTGGATTTACTTTCACATCATAACACTAATTTTATGGTATAGCTGTTGGATGCTGGTCAAGAATTTAATCTGGGTTTACTCATGAGACTCGATCACAACACCAAAACCTATACAACTTGGTACCAATAGGCCAAGGTTGCGGCTACATTTATATGCTTAGTCTCAACCATGAACCGGCTGAGTTATCCTACTCGCATGAAAACTTTATACTATGTTTATTGGGCAATGTGACCGACTAACACTGCATGTAACACTTAAGGACAGTATAACTGATTACAGGGATGCAAATGATGGAATTTGTTATTGGTTTTTCTTATGCATTAAGGGGATATGGTTATTACATTAAGGTCTTCGATTTGCTTTTTTGTGATTTATAGATAACTCGTGTTTAGGCCTGTATGTGGCTAACTCGATTAGGTCTAAATCAAAGCTAGCATTTTGAAATCTGGACACACGAGACTACTCAGTAAACATCGATGAAACCTAGTGCTTGCTGTCTCAATTCAAAATTGCCTGCTGAGTTTGATTGACATGGATGAGTTGCAAGCCGAGTTACCTGAGTTTTAGAACCATGCTTGAGAAGCCTCTCCAAGTTGAATCTTGACCCAGACACTTGTGTTTCCTTCTGGTCTTGTGAGTGGGAATTATTCCGGGTAGAATTCAGACCATCGTACTTTGAAGAGCCCTGGAAACAAAACATGAAAGGTAAGGGGACCAATGCAGAGTCATGCTTGATATATTCTTCCCCATCTGGCTCCAGAATATGCTAGAAAGCCTCATTTCAAGTATTCCTGTAAATGTAACATGAGGATTTTTTTTTGCCTCCCTTTGCACTTAATTGTCTTGGTGTTGTAGAAGCTAAAATTTGACAGTTTTTATCTGCTCAGTCAATTGTCATCTACTTTTATCAATCGATCCATCATTAACGAGCAGTACATCAAGAGTCTGTTACGCATCTCGGATATTTTTGTAATGCGGCATCTAGGAATCAAACGAGATTTTGAGAGAAAGACATGTCAGAAATGCAAAGCAGTATATAAAAAGGGTCATCAGTATTACCATTCAACTGCAGAAGTGTAAGTCAAGGTTTTGGTAAGTAGGCTAGATATTTTATAGAAAGGGCAGTGTTAGCACGTCCCTACGATGCCGTGCCATCATCGTAAGGTTCAGACTAAGTATCGTGATTCCCACCACATGAATCTCGAAGACCACTAAAGGAATTCAAAGAATATCCAAAGGAACCTTAGGACAATGATGGTATGGTATCATTGTCCCAAAGTCCTGACCATTGATGGTCATTGAAAGTCTCACCTCATGAATCCTGAAGACTGCTGCGTGAATCTCTCAGACCACAAATTCAAAGAAAATCCAATGGTGTGGACGTGAGGACGATGATTACCTCTGGTCGAAACCACTGATGGTCATCAAAAGGGATGTTAATGGGCTTGGGCTTGGGATGGGCCTATGTTACCCAAGCCCGGCGTGCAAACCACTAGCATAGGTCAAGGCACATGTTTATAAGCTTTGTGAGGCCCATCCCATTAAAATATCTATAGGCTCGGGCCTGGATGGCGAGTGAACTCGTTTTGGGCTGCGAACACCCAATTTTATATAATCAGAACAATAAAAGATCTCATAACGTAAGGGTAGAGGGGGGCTAATACTCTTAGCTATATACTAAGGATCCATTGGGCCTATCATGCTAACTTGTTAGGCCGGAGCCCGGTACAATTATTTATTGGGCCCAAGTTCAAGTCTGGCCCACTAAGATTATCAATGCAACCCAAGACTGGCCGTTAATACCCAACTAATCGAGATTGCCACCACACGAATCCCAAAGATGACGAAATTCAAAGACCACAAATTTAAAGAACATGCAATGGTCTGGACATTCGGACTATGATGGTACGGTATCATCCTAGATGCTATCATTTACCTCGTGGAAAGTATGTGATGGACCTGAGTGATCTATCAATCTCAATGGACCTTACAGATAATATCACTCACGACTCAGTGATCCAGATCATTAGATCTGTGGAACACCTGCCAATTATAGCATCTCACAAATATCCAACTGACTGATATTTTAGTTCTCCTAAAAAGTTTTAGCTCTGGATCAGAAGGTTAAGATTTTATGATGAGTGGTTTTAAGCTATCTGGTGCCCAAGAGATGGACAATGGAAGAGTTGATTGGTCTCATTTTTTCTATGGGGAGTTGGGGGGGATGAAGGGCCTCTGGTCCATTGATTGTCTCATATTTTGATTCATGCATTGATATAAGATTTTCATGGTGCTCGGTTTCCGAGTAAATGGTCCATGATGCTTCTTTGCTCCCTGACCATTTTGTGATACGGTTCACCGTTCTTCCGGTTCAACTGGCTGGTTTGATCTGGATTTCAGAACACTGGTCCAATGGTGAGTAGCCCTTGGTTCGGACAGAAATTGAAGTTACAAAGAGTTTAGATGAATCACCATCTGATGCAATTCAAATTCAGGTCCAAAATCACTCATGGACCGGAGCTTAAAAGGTATAGAGAACCAGTAATGCACCCCCTCTCTACAAGATGAGTTGTCTACCATGTAATGCACAGTATCACATTGTACTGTTTAAGTCTATGTAGAATACCGATACAACAACCATCATGGTGAAGCAGCAATGCCGCCGACATAGCGCCGAAGTTGGTGCCTGGGCCAATACCAAATAGCATATATATGTTCATGATACCTGATGATATATACATATTTGTGCTACTAATCCTCTCATGTTCCTAGTATGAAACAGCATGCAATGCTTTGACTGCACCCAAAATAAAAGTTGCAAGGTGAAGGATTAACAATACTGTTAAGTCTGTGAATCCATCAAGAACACCTAGACGAAATGGGTGGTTGAGGCATCTCCTCAACCAAATGGGTGAGGCAAGCCGAACTGTAAACCAAGTTCTTTTGAGTCCACCTACATGAAATCTTCTTTGGTGGGGGAACCCACAAATATGAACAAGTGCAGGTACTACAACAAAATTCATTCATCATTCATCATGACCAAACCAAAATCCAATTCAACTGCACCTTGATTTAGCAATCTAATGTTAAACTAGATCACAGAGAAGGCAAATTACACCAAAACCATATCTTCCTTTACTACTGTTAAGCAGCATTTGCAAACCAAGTTGTGGAGATAATCAAGCTCAAAACAACAAGCTTCACTAATTCAGAACCTCTATTGAAATGGGTTGCTTGAAACAAAACCCATTCATGGTTTACACTAAGAAGATTGGTTCGAAGCCGTATCGCTCCTACCGAAAGATCATATTGGCTGAGTTGAATGATAATTCTAGTAATGTACCTTCCACAAGCTAATGGGTTCACCTCCTCTTCAAAACTATCAACCAGTAATGAAACTATCAACCAACTGATTAGTACTATTAACAGATCAGTTCTTCCAAAAAAAAAAAAAAAAACTAAAACCACTAAGCTTTGAATCATAGAAAAAGGAGTCTGAACTCAAGCTCAATTTCTACTTCAACACCCCTCATCCCAACTCCAATAGAGAATGATGGAGAAAAACAATGTAAAGATCTATCTCACTAACTAATTCTCTTTCAATCAAACACATCTTCACTAAGATTGCAATTCAAACAAAAAGATTTTGTTTGAATATTTTCACTGAAGTTGTACAAAAAGGATACCAAAGAATAGCTTCAAGAATTGAGAAATACATCAGGATCCCTTCTTGCAACAATTGGGTAAATGAGATCAACAAAGTTGATAGATCCATGTGAGATTTCGAACGTGTAGTAGCCAAAGAAAAGAAGAAGAATACCCAATTGAAACATTCTTCCAAACTTTGATCTCTGTAAAAAATTTCGAGAAAAGTAGACCAAATTAAGACTCAAGAATCAAAACCCATATCAGAAAAACCAACCACTAACCCAATGATCCATCGTCCTCAATGGATCGCCGTTGACGGGTCTGTCGTTTCCATGGCTGAAGAACTGAATCATGGTACTTGGAAGGCAAGGCCATCAATCTCTTTCTTGTTTTTGGCTTCGAAATCACTTTAATTCCTTCATCTTTCTTTGTCTTTTCTTCATCTCCTTCTTCTTTGTTGCTAACCAATTTGCTGAACCTTAAGGCTCTCTTTCTTCTCCTGATTACTCTTCTCCGAGTAAATGGAACACCCAAGACGGATCCTGCAACATGGAGCACAGCCTTCACCAAGAGATCGAGACCTTCGCAACGTGTTTCGTTACCGATCGAAGAAGAAGAATTCGAAGAAGAAGAGGCCAAAGAATTAGTAGAGGAAGCAAATGAACTAGTACGTGGAACGAAAGAAAAAGTAGAAATAGATGAATAAGAAGACGAAGAAGAACTGCTTAAAGAACCTCGAATTCTCATTGGAGATAAAGTAAAATTCGAAGAAAACAATCTGGGAAGATCAGAAAATGAGATTTTCGATCTGGGTTTTGGAGAAATTTGAAGGATTCGTGAATCGATGAATCGGAGAAGAAGAGAGATGAAGAAGCAGAGGAAGGAAGATTGTGAAGACAGAGAGGATATTGGCATTCAAAATGCAGTATATATTTTTGGTGAATGTGTGTGACGATCTGTGTAGCCTCATTTGGTTGATCATCATTTTTCAATCTGATCAATTCATTTGATGACCCACTTCTTGGATTGATCCTAGCCATTAATCAATCACATGATGATCACCAAAGTTGGATATCTTGAAAGAATTCTACTGATCAGATGGTCAGAATTAGCTTTTGGGGTATGGTAAATGCAAGAGGTGGCCCCACTGCATTTACGTGCGAAGGCCTTCTTGCGTTGGGCACCCCCCCAATCCCCAATTTTGCTTCTTGAAAATTTTAAACTTTTCAGGGGTGTTTTGGTCAACACAACTTTTACTTTTCAACTAGCTGTAACTTGAACTCCTTCTACGAGAAAACATTTGACGAAGGACGTCCATAATCTACGTTGATGAGGGGCCATAGAGTGAGCCACGTGGCACACTATTAGAGGTTAATGACCGTATGGATGTTTAGTTCATCCTAGGTTGACTTACACAACAAAAATCAGTTTGATTAATGATTTCTAACATTTGGATCATAATGCTCGAAATCCATTGTTAAAAATAAATCATGAAAAAGACTCTAATCCAACATATATAAATTACTAATCAAGATAAATTTTAGTATGTAGGTCCATATGGGGATCAGCCAAACATCCATACCGTCATGGTCTCCAAGAGTGTGCCATGTCCATGGTCAAAGAGTATTGATCACATGGTCCAAGGTCCATGAATGTGCATGGTGCTTTTGTTTTGTTATTGGACAAAAATGTACCTCGAGTTGCGTGCAAATATTAATTCTCAAATTACATTTTAAAAATCAACCCACGAAAATGACTCCAATCGAATGCTTAGAAATGACTAATCATGCTGATTTTTTGCATGTAGGTCCACCTAGGGATGGACTAAACATCTATACCATCAGTGTTCTCTAATAGTGTGTCATTTCTTCCAAAATGCTCAAAATCCACGGTTAAAAGAAATACCATGAAAAGATTCTAATCCAATGGATAGAAATTACTTTAGAGGGGTAAATTAGTATTTTACATTACACATATAGTTTGATTGAAGAGAGGAAATAGATTTTTGAATCCTAGTTGAAGTTTGAGACCACAACTCAAAATTGTTTTTAAGAATTGGGGTTGATACACTTAATTTTCAAGTGACGTAAGTTTTTACTTAATGATCTAATTTTGAATCCATTTGATGCGTTAGAAAGGTATTTTCATTATCTATAATCTCTACTTCACAATCTGTTGTAAGAATTTTAAATTTTAAATTTTAAATTTAAATAATATGTTATAAATGTGTAATTTTAGTGAGGTGAATTAAGGGCATTTACGCCAATTTATAGATGAGAAGAAGCCCTAATTTTTTCAATATATATATATATATATTTTATATAAACACATTTACTTTTACAAACTCTAATAGAGAAGAAATCCAATAACTTTGAGAAGAGATCTATGAGAGAAAAAGTAATAGAAAAGAAAAATGAGAGAAATTAGGTAAAACTTTGATGAATTAAACAAGTTTTTCATCTTTTTTCATAATCTGACGAGTATTTTCATACGTTTGTTAATCATATTTTTTCTACGATTTATTTTATGATATTTTTATGAAGTATGTTAATCCTTGATTTTAAAATAGAACAATATCTGAATTGATATATGCAAAAGAGATTTAAAATTGATGTTTCGAATATGCATTTTGTCTAGCATGTTTTAAGTAAGTTTTTATGCATGGTTTTGTGCAAGAATTTAAAAATTAAGTTATTATGGATGTGATTATAAGAAATTGGGAGAAAAATCCTAGAATGCTTGGACCCTTTAATCAATGGGGTAGGGGTATAAGCCCCCCCCCCCCCGGAGAGCAAGCAGGGCATTTTGATCCCTTGGGTTAAAAGTCCTAAACCCCCTTGGATTTGCGTAGTGAAATTACTTTTGGTTGCAGTGTATTTTAGGAAAATCCTTAAAAAAGATGATTGGTGGAATACATGCATTGTTTAAATCAAAGTTGAAGTCTCAATTTCAAAATCAGAGTCGAAGCCGGGGAGATTTTCAAATTTTATTTTTGTTGGATTTTATTATTGTTTATGATTTGAATTGACAATTTAGATATGGAGAGTGCTGGATTTATGTCGATTTGGTTTTGTTTAACAATTAAAATATTATTTGAAAATTTTGATATAAATTATAATAATTTATAGCAAGGTTTAAAAAATGGCTGTTATAACGGATTCGGACCTCCCCGTTACGTTATGGACCGTTAAAATGCCCAAAAAATAACGGCCGTTATTTTCCGTTATAACAAAAATAACGACTTGTGTTGATTCTCATCCCCGAAATTTGTGTTGATGATAATTCGATTTATATGCACATGCATCATATGTGCATATGGGGCGAGCATGATATATTGATCACATGACACATGGCACGAGGGGCCCACGTGATCTTTAGACCATATAGCAATTCTACTAGCATGAATTTTTAAAAATTATTTATGCTAAATTGTCTAACGTTTTACTCTTGGGACAAATAGTTTTTACCATGAGGACACCCATCTCAAAATGAGAAGGCTGCTAGGGGTTAACATGGGCCTGGCTGCTTTGAACTAGCTTTGGCATCCTTGAGAAGCCCGAGGGCCAGCCTTCGGTCTGAATTTTATGCGTGTTGAATAAATGGGCCTGATTTGGGCTTTGCTTTTAAAAATACAAAAAGAAAAATCTTAGGCCTGGCTTGACTCACTTGAGTATTGGCTTGGACAAAATATCTAGCATTGGGCTGGGCTTGGGCTTTGACATTTTTAACCCAATTTGCCACTGCAAATTGGATAACAACATCAACTGGGGGGTACCTCCTTACCTCTTAGATGAATGACAGAAGCACATAAACTGCATCTATCTGCAGTGTATAGAGAAGCATAAATCCATTGCAACTAGAGCCCATTTTTGCTCAACCTGTTGGGCTTTTGCCTCACTTTTTTTCAAGCTTGGGCCAAACTTATAAGCCCATGGACTGCTTATAATAACAATAATTATAATAATAACAAATTGAAGTTTTCTAGGTTTGGGCCCATGCCGCCTTAAGACGTGTAAAAGGGTTTGCTAACTTTATGGGGGCAAGCTTGACGTGCAATGCGTTGATAGGTTGCTTAACATTGGGCTGGTTTGTCACCTAATGTATCAACTTGAAGTCGGGTCGCAATTGCATAGTTCTGGCCTTTAGACCAACACTTAATTTACTGGGCTGGGCTTGGGTTCTGTAATCTTGATCCTTACTTGATTTCAGCCAAGCCCAGGCCTCTGTGTGTGTTATGGTCAACCAAAAACAGCCTAGTGGTCATGGTCATTCGATCAAACGGTTCTCTTTGTACAAGATCCACTAAACGGGACCTTCTGGATGGTGGATCCCACCCCCTAGCACCTGAGTCACCCGTACATTAAAATTGAAATTAACGGCCCAAACTAAAATTAAATCGGCATTAGTGGAAACTAAATAAAAAAAATGGAAGGGGAATTGCTTCATCCACGACACAAATGTTTTCTTCACACTGTTTCGCTTTGTCCACTCCTTAGATGAAGCACATGTCAATAGAGGACTTTCTATTGGCAGTGGACAAATATGGGTGTTGCGCTCCGAGCCCGAGCTCGACCCTAAAAATTTTTCTCGTCAACTAATCATTTTCCTAGACAAAAGTAACCACACCTCTATTGACATGTGGTGTGGTTACTTTTGTCTAGGAAAATGATTAGTTGACGAGAAAAATTTTTAGGGTCGGGCTCAGGTGACACCCATTTTGGCGTACCCACATAGAAGATGAATCAATAGCTGATTTTTTCACTCCGAATCCTCAAACCCTAGCTAGCTTTGTTAGAAATCCTAATATTTTCCTCTCGAATTCACTCTCGACATCTGCAGATCTCTTCTCGGCAATGATCCTTTGATGTAGTCAATTGAAAATCTCAGTTGAAGGAGCTGTTCTTTGAGTGTTCAAATCTCAAATCTTGAAATCCCTAATATTGCTTTTGAAATCTTATTGTTTGATCGAAATGAAGCACAACTCCCTCTATAAATTTTCCTTGTGTGTTCTCCCTTCGAGCTTTCATCCATGACGAAGGAATTTAATGTTCTGCCTAGTAGTTTTTCCTTCCGAATGAAACCTTGTTAACGTTCCTCACCAGCGAGGACTACCAACGGCGCCGTTTCAGCCTCCACGCCCTACAAATCCTAATCTCCCCTCATGTCCATCGATGTCAGATCTGCTACCGCATTGACTTTGTTTTCATCTCTTATATTTGGAGGAAATGGGGTATGCAACATCAGTACCAACTTCAACTTTAAAGACGAGTTACCTTTATGTGACTTCTGGTTCTAACGGTGCCTTGAAAAAATATATTTTTAAAGTGAAAATTGAATTTCTTAAAAGCAATGGATGTACAGTTAACAAAGTGAATCTATCAGTGTAGACACAAGTAAAACTTTGCTGACCGTTTGCGATATGAACCACATGGCACACTCTTAGAAGTTGATGAGCATATGGATGTTTGGCCAATCCAAAAATCAGTTTGATTAGTGATTTCAAACCAAGTAGCGGCGAAGCCACATGGGGGGGGGGGGGATACAAATTTTTTTATTGCTAGAAATATCCTTCAAATTTAATTTAGTGCCCCTCCTCATATTTTAATCCTTTAAAGTGCCCTTCTACGCCCACCATCTATTTTGCTTTTTTGAATTATTTATATTGATAAGGATATTTGTGTCCTTTCGTATTTTTTACTTTTTGACTACAGGACAAATTAAATGCGTTCACATCCAAACCATAGAAATCCGTGACTTACAAATTTAACCGAAATAATTTTATCTAAACATTCATTTTACACGGCATCAAGCCACACATAAAAAGGTTACATAGAAGACACTTAGATATCTATGACTGTACGGATGTTTTAAACATCCCCAGAAGGGCTTGTAGACCAAAAATCAGTAGATTGGTGGTTTCTAACCATTGGATTTGAATCTTTTCATGTGTTGAATTTCAACCGTGGATTCAAAAATTATTTTGGCTACTGAGATTCAATGCCTAGAAAATACCAATCAGATTGATTTATCATCCGTAGGTCTACCTAGCAATGTTTCAAACATCCATACGGTCATAAATCTCTAATAATGTGCACATTGTATTTTAAATGTGGCTTGACGCCCATATAAAAATATCAAACATCAAAAAATTTCTCCCTCAGCTTTTATCATTAATTAAAGAGTAGAACTTTGATGATGGACCTCCATAGTCAACCTTGATCCAGGACCACAGTTTGAAACACGTGGCATATTATTAGAGGTCGCTGACCTTATGGATGTTTGGCCAATCCCTAGGTATACGTACAGAACAAAATATGTCTGATTAGTGATTTTTAGCCTTTAGATTTGAGTACCCCAAATAATATTAAAAACCCACTATTGAAAACAAAATCTTTTGTACCCAAAATAATAGTCAATGATGCTCAAATTTCAAAGTTAAAAACCACTCTAATCCAACGCTTAGAAATCACTAATCAAGCTAATTTTTGGTATGTATGTCCATTTAGGGTTGGCCAAACATCCACACATCATCCTCTAAGAATGTGCCACCTGACTCATATTATGGCTGTCAGCAGTGTGTAGATAGCATGTGTGCAGACTCTCATATTTAATTGGGTACTGCAGACTCATATTTAGTTGGAGTGCATAGATGTAAGTGGTGAACTGAGCCGGACATGAACGTGACTGTTTTTGGTCCGCACGGAAAGTGACACTGAAAGCGCTCGCCACAGACGGTTTCGGTCATGAACGTCTTTGTCACCAACAGCTCGCAAACGTTCACATGAGCAACGTGGCACACTCTTAGAGAACATTGATCGTGTGGATATTCAGACCATACCCACGTGAACCTTCTTACAAAAATTCTGCCTGATTAGTGAGTTCTAACCGTTAGATTTTTAGTCTTTTTATTGGTTGATTTTCAACCGTGGGCGAGCACTCTTTTAAGGCCCAAATAAAATGATGCATTCACTTATCTATGTAACACGTGGCATTAAAGGATTTTTGGTGATTTAATTATTTATTCAGACTGCGGTGAAAATACAGTACGGGAAATGTTCGAGTACAATTCGGTTTGTTATTAAAAAAATGTGTTCAAAAAGAAATAAAATATAGACGTTGGATTGGACTTATTTTCATGGGTTGATCTCAACGGTAGGAATTTGAACAGTATTTGAGGTGCAAATATCCAACGTCTAGAAATTACTAACGAGGCTGATTTTTGGTTTGTAGGTTCACCTAGGGGTTGGCCAAACATCCATATGGTCAGAGTCCTATACGAGTGTGCCACGTGGTTCAAATTGTGTCCTGTAACCGGAGCCTCTCATTTTAGGGCGGTAACTGGAGCCCAACACTAAAATAAAAGGAGGAGATCGATGAGATCTCTATACAAGACCAGAAAACGAAACAAAGGAAGAGGACCACGGGGGCGTAGATTTTATGCGCCAGGGCCGTTCTAACAAATAGACGCCCAAGGAGCTTCCTATACGAGTGTGCCACGTGGTTCAAGTTGTGTCCCGTAACCGGAGCCTCTCATTTTAGGGCGGTAACTGGAGCCCAACACTAAAATAAAAGGAGGAGATCGATGAGATCTCTATACAAGACCAGAAAACGAAACAAAGGAAGAGGACCACGGGGGCGTAGATTTTATGCGCCAGGGCCGTTCTAAATCGGCCCCACGGAGCTTTCTCCACATCACCTCAATTTCAGAAAGAGAGAAAAAAAAAAAAAAATCAAAACCGACTAAATAGGTTGCAGTTGTGTTGGTAGATAGAGGAGTTTTTAATAATTTTTTTTTTTTGCTAACGTGGCACAATTTGAGGAGGGCAACGGCCCTGGTGCATAAAATCCAAGCCAGACAGCTGCTCAAAAGAAGAAAAACACAAAGGCACCTCCACCCTATAATCCTCCTATCAAATCCTCAAGCCTAAACACCATATCCCCAAAGAAGGTCCCTCGACAATGACTCTACACCTTGGCTACCCCGGGTAACACTTTTTTTTAAATAGTGTTGTCGGCTGTATCCAACGGTGCAGAGGTGTCCTTGAGCAAATTTAGCAATAGTGAACTTGTGTTAACTAGTAGTACTACCAAGAATAAAGGCGCACAGATCACCCGACAAAAGTATGTGTGGTTGAGGCTATTGATCTTTGGATTCAAGAGATCCACAATCCACTAGGCAACATCTATTAATGACCAATGATCAATAACCTCAACCGTAAACCTAGCCTATCCCTCCCTGAACTCAACCATGGTTACTTTTTTGACATGGAGGCAAATGAATTTGGGTTGGGGGAGGGGGAAGGGTACCCCCATTTTTTACACCCATTTTGGCTACCCACGTAGAAGATGAATCAATGGCTGATTTTTGGTGAGAGATCATCCTCAAAAAAATTCAAATCATTCCGATATTCATAGACTGGTTTAGAAGTTGAGGAATTATAGACCGTCGATTTTTACTGTATAACTTGAGAACCACATTTGTTGGGGTTAGAAATTTCAGAATGGGCTGAATTTTTTTGTTGGGGTGATCTATATGGTGAGGATGAAAAATCAGCCATTGATTCATCTTCTACGGCGGTATACCGACCAAAATGGGAGTAAAAAGTGGAGGTCCCCCAGACCGACCCTATGAATTTTCGAGGAAAATTGCTATGTGTGGGGATCTGGGGACTCGTCTTTTGTACTCATAACTTCACTGTCTTCTCAGGCGTGTACTTCGACAATGTAATGGTGGTTGATAGTGCTGAGCTGGCATTCACTTTTATCCCAAAGCAAACTAATGTTGGATTATCCGAATCAACGCCCAAGAAGATGAGAAATTGAGTGCAAGAAACCGAATCCCGGAACCTGTTCCAACTGCAGTAGAATTTTGGATTAGAACTTTGCTGAGGGACGGACCACAATATGAGCCACGTGGCATATTCTTAGAGATTTCTGATCGTATGGATGTTTAGCCCAAATCTAAGTGAACCTACAGAGAAATTATTAGCTTAATTAGTAATTTCTAAGCGCTGGATTGGTGTCATTTTCTTGGGTTGATTTTTAACCAGGGAATTTGAGATTATTGACCATTGTTTGACTCAAAGATCCAAAGGGGATGAGAGAAAAACATCCATACGGCTATCATCCTCCAAGAATGTGACACGTTGCTTACAATATGGTCCGTCAGCAACTTTGCAGACTACTCGAGATTTTGCCTTATCAAAAAATTTCCCATAAAATTATAACAGGTGTAAAGCTAGTAGACCGGTACACCGCCTTTTTGTCAAGCACATGGGGGCTTATCAAGTATCAACAATGTGAAACCAGAGAAAAATATTTACTGTTGATTGTGGACCCATTGACCCAAAAGAAAATAAAAATTTTGCAGACCACAAAAATCACCTAATCGAACGGCCATAAATCACTCTCTTTTTGCTCAAATCAACGGTTATAAAGTCTCAACTAGGCTGATTTTTGGAATGTAGGTCCATCAAGAGGTGACCGTGAACCAAACATGGCCCCAGAAGAGTGTTTGACGTGGCTTTTTTTGGAGGACGACTTCAAAGTTTGAATTCCCAAGGGGACGGGCTGTTCTTTGATGCAGAAGTCCCTCAGATTGCAACGTAGTAGACTCGTTCGGGCCACTAAACGGTTGGCCCACACTATGATGGACCTACACACCAAAAATCATCGTGATTGGTGATTTTTTGCGGTAGGATTTGAATTTTTTTATCATGGGATTAATGAACCGGCCTATGAGTTGATTTCATGCCCACGATGAAAGTACTCAAATCCAGTGGCTAGGAATCATTAATCACACTCATTTTTTGTGTGTGGGTCCACCAAGGTGTGGCCCAAAAATTTCAGGAGGCTAGTGGGCCCGAAAGTGAGTGACTTCTGCATCAAAATTTTAATACAGAAGTCTGTATCAAAGATTTTTCCCAAGGGGACAGAGGTAACACGTGTAGAGTCAAAGTGTGGATATGAGACAAAAAGCCGTCGTGAGAGAGAGAGAGAGGCAAAAGAGTTTGACTACGTGGGATGTCTTTGGGCGACGGCAAACGACCCCAAATCCTACGGCTGGTGGGCGCCGCATCCTCTGCCCCTCTCTGGTGCCTTTGTGGGCCCCACAACCAACTCTTCCACAACCGTATACGGCGCTGTAGGCGGCCGGCTTTTTTGTCGTCTCTCTCTCTCTCTCTAAAGTCTAAACTAGGCATTTCCGTCATTTTAAGAAACTACAGGGGCTTCATTGTCAATTTGTCAAATTAATTGGATGTTTCTTTAATTTGAATTAAGACAGTTTTCTTGCGTAATAAGTACCATATTTAATAGACTAATAAATTTACGCACGTGGCAATTGGACGAGTTTCGAGCTTGTGACTCGTTTGTTGCCGAGTTCATGACAGTCCAAATCTGCCATTCTGAAATTACTGAACTACCCCGTAAATATTGTACAGAAGCGTAGACATTTAAAAGGGCTGTTAGGACAGTTCACATTAAATCGTACACGTGGTCCATTAATTCTTTTCACAAAGAAACGAGTCAAAGGTGTCGACTCGCTCGAGTCGCCGAGTCAGTGAACTCGTGTTTAGGTTATATAAAATCTCTCTAATCACATATTAGGGTTTCTGCAACTGTACATTAAAGGAAATAAAATCTATCCTCGAGGGTAAAATGGGAAAAAAAAGAGTTAAGACAAAGCAAAATAGCTGCCGGAATTATTCAAGACCGTGAGTATTTCTCCGTCGATCTTCGAGTTAACGTCTCGAAGAATCACGACCGTCAGATCAGAAGAGCGGTGGCGGGAGATTGAGATCGAACGATAACGGTTTCTTCTCCTCTTTTCTCATCTTTTTCTCTTGCTCGCTCTTCACCACCACCTCCACGGCCTCGAATTTATACCCGGAATATTCCGATCCCGCCGGAGCCGGAGCTCCAGTCGATGAAAAGATATTCCGGCCATCTCCGGCAACATAGGCCGTTCTCCACTGCTGCAGATGTTTCTGGAACGTTCCAGAAGTCGCCGATCCGTTGATTCCTCCGTCGCCGAAATTCGTCTTGGCCTTAGGTCCACGGAGATTCCTAGCAGCGTCGTCGTAAGCCCTCGCCGCCTCTTCAGCAGTGTCGAATGTTCCAAGCCATTTCCTCGTCTTCTTCCACGGATCTCGAATCTCAGCTGCGAATCGTCCCCATGGACGCTTACGTACGCCTCTAAAGTGCATCTCCTTAACCGGCGCAACCACGACCACCTGTTCGTTGTCGCCTTCCTTACGCAGATGCAGAGTTTCCGCCGCCATTAGCCGGGAACTGAACGTACAGTCACCGAAGAGAACTGCACGGTCAGGGGGGGGGGGGGGAAGTGGTCCCTCTTCACCCTGGTGTTGAGAGAGGAAAATGAGGTGTATTTATAGCGAAATAAACGGTCTTCGTTAAGCCCGACAGGGGATTTTTTTACTATTTCTTTTCTGATTTTTTGGGTTTTTTATTTTTATTTTTTACTGCCTCTGGAGTCTTGACAATAAATGTAAGCGTGCATGCATGGGTGCATTAAGGCATGGGCCGTATCGTATCAGCGTTTTCTCGTTAACTTATCACGATATTTTGGGAGATTGAATTTCTCAGCGTTGGAATGTGGTGTGTGGACTGTTGGGGCTGACTGGGTTTGAATGTGAAGTTTTGACCATACAAGCAATGATCTTAATCGGATGGCTAACATTGTCTGATGGGTTCAAGATTGTTATGCTAATTGACCTATTTAGGTTAATTTTTAAAATCGATGATCTTGATCACACGGGTTGGTAATTATAGCCGTTAGATTTGGCATAGAGGTCCACTGAGGGACTGGCCAAACATCCATACAGTCAGCATCCACTAAGAGTGTACCACGTGTCCTGCGATTTTCTTAGGTCTGTCAACAGATATATTCGGTTCGATGGAACTTGAGGGTGCAGGACTGCGGACTATTAAAAATTTAATGATCACATGGGTCCGGGATCCATGGAACTTGTCATAGTACATGGTGGTGTCGTGTTGTCATTGGCCAAAATTTTACCGAAATGGAGTGGTATGTATCGCCGCAAGTTGCTGCTCGTTACGGTGAGTTGTGATTTCAGGTAATAAGGCAGTTCTCGGGTACATTTAGTAGTAAGATCCACGCTATTTTCGAGGTATAGATGAGAAATAAAAACAAATCCCGCGAAAAGTACCAAATGACTCTTCCGCTCCTGCAGAGTGCAGACCCCACGTATGGAAAAGTTAAATTAACAGCGTTTGCCTTCTGTCCGTGGAAATTATAAGAACCGAGTAAAACTTCTTTCACAGCGTTCTAACAGATCTTTCTGTCACATTGCAAAACAAAGGCCACGTGGAACATTCTTACTGGACGCTGACTGTATGGATATTTGGCCAGTCCCTCTGTGGACCTCTAAACAAAAAAATTCAGCCTGATTAGTAATTTCTAAGCTATTCGAGTGAAGCTATTTTCATGGGTTGATTTTAACGGCAAGAATTTGAGCATTATTAAGCGTTATTTGGGTGCAAAGATCCAAAGGTTGTAAATCACTAATCAGGCTGATTTTTGGTTTATAGGTTCACCGAGGGACTGGCCAAACATCAGTGTCCACTAAGAGTATGCCACGTGGCCTGTGATTTTGCATTGTGACAGACGCATCTGTCAGAACGCTGTGATAGAAGTTTTACAAACGAGTATGTGATGGAAGTCGCTGACTATGAAGGAGTTTTGGGCACGTACCCATGTTCTTTAGCTGTAGTAATAAAAAAGAAAAAAGAAAAAGAAAGGAGTGCATATTCGCACACCCCATTTCCTGTCGGGGTGGTCTCCTCGTCCGGGCACACCCCAAAAAGAGAAAACTCTCTGAGCCGAGTCAAACTTGGCTAACTAGCGACCGTCCAAAAGATAGGCCACGTGGCACATTTTTAGAGGACATTGATCTTGTGGATATTTGGCAATCCCTAGGTGAGCCTGCAAATCAAAAATTAACTTGATTAGTGATTTTTAAGCATTGGATTGGAGTAACTTTCATAGGTTAGTTTTAACCGTGGAAAAGTTGAGCATTATCCACCATTATTTGGGGTACAAGATCAAAAGGTTTGAAATCACTAATCAGGTTGATTTTTAGTTTATAGGTCCACCTAGGGATTGGCCAAACATCATACAGTCAGTGTCCTCCAAAAATGTGCCTCGTTGCCTATCTTGTGGTTGTTGCCGGTCAGCCAAGTTTTATTCATCCAAGAGAGTTTCTTTTAGGGGTGTGCCCGCACTGGCCATGAGTCCGCCCCAACAGTAAATGGAGTGTGCAAATATGCACTCTCTAAAATCTTAAAAAACACTCACTTGGGTACGTGGCAAAAAGCACTCGGACACATGCCAAGAACTCATTGGTAGTCAATGACTTTGCTGACAGCCCGCTGTCATCAAAGTTTTACTCGAAACAAACCAGCCTTAGAACATCACTACCCATATAATATTTAAAAATTTCAGAAAAAGAATTAAAGCCGGTAAGCCGGCCTGTTTTTCTGCTTTGATTTGTTTGTTTATTGTAAAAAAAAAAATTAATAATTTAGTTTCGACGGCACAAGCTGATCATCATAATTTTTTATTCCATTAGCATATTTGCATTTTAGGCGGAAAAACCTTTCCTCACCCATTTAGTTGAAGAGATGCCTCAACCCCCTATCATGTTGTGACATGTGGAGAGGAGGTCAAAGATAATACGAAAGAATTAGTCGTGGCTCAAGTTATTTTTTTAGTAACACTTATGTAGATGTAACATATTCTTTAGGTAGCCCCCCCCTCCCTTCCACATGTCACAACATGATATGGGGTTGAGGCAACTCCTCTACAAAATGGGTAAGGCGAGTTGAACTGTTTTTTTAAGCCTATTTATTTTGTAATTTATAGTAGGTGGCCTGTGCCCCGGCACTCTCCAACAAAGCATTTGTCAAAATCGAATGTGAGTGGCTGAGATCCACCGTCCAGTTGGGGATAAGATCTTCGTCCTTCTTTGTTGAAGCCTATAAGAGGGGAGACAACTGAGCTCCTTTATTATATAGATCAAGGTTTAAAGGAGGCCATTTTAACGGTTAAACGGACTGGGGGCGTTACCGTTTAAACGGCTGTTAAAATAGATTGAAACGGACGGGCAAAAATGAAAAAAATGGAATTAAACGGAAAAAATGGCGCTGAAATTCAAATTTTGAAATTTGAAAATTAAAAAAAAATTAGAATTTAACGGAAATTAAACGGATTTAATGGCAATTTTTTTCACAAAATTTTTCAGAATTAAACGGCTGTTTAAACGATTTTAACGGCCGTTAAAACAAAAAAACGGCCGTTTTTAAAACCATGATATAAATAATTAGTAGGCGGCAGTGATTGGTGTGAGTTTTTTCTTTTCTTTTAAGCCTATTAATTTTGTATTTTGTCTACTCTCCCTTCCCTTAGTGGGAGATCGTGGGGTCAATCCCACCCATAGTTAGCAATTCGGATTGCGGCATCATGGGGTCAATCCAAGTAAAACTTGCCTGACCAACCACAGTTTTCTGGCACGTAGATTTTGTACTGGCCGGCGAAACAACCATGAGTTCTCGGCACGTATGCGGTATGCCGCCGACTGCTTTTTGCTTTTGCATTAAAAAATTAAAAAAGAAATCTTAAAAAACACTCACATGGATACGTTGCTAAAAGCACTTGGGTATGTGTTGCTAAAAGCACTTGGGTATGTGTCGAGAACTTCATTAATGGTCATCGGTGGTCAGACAAGTTTTACAAGGGTCAATCCCCCCAAATATTTATCAAAGTGGAATGCAGCAAAAATACAATACTGGAAATGTTTGAGTAAAATTTGGGTTTGTCATTAAAATTTGCCTTCAAAATCTTGGCAAAAATCCGTAAGGTTGTTATAAGGTCAATGGTGGTTTGACTCAAACGAGCGTTGTGGGGCCCACATGGGAGAGCCCCTTGGGCTGATTTTGATCAACCTCACTCAAAATTAGCCCTAGGGCTCAATCATGTGGGCCCCACAGCCTTAGTTTGAGTAAAATGCCGTTGGACTGACATAAAAGATGAATCAATGGCTGATTTTTGGTGAGTATAATCTCTATGGTAAGGAGATCATCCTCACAAAAATTCAAATCATTCTAATATTCATAGAATGGTTTAGAAGTTGAAGAATTAAGGACCGTCTAATTTTTCCGTGTAACTTGAAAATCACGTTTGATGGGGTTAGAAATTTCGGAATGAGCTGATTTTTTGCTGGGGTGATCTATACGGTGAAGAGATCATCCTCACCGAAAATCAGCCATTGATTCATCTTCTATGTGGGTCCGCCAAAATGGTTGTCAAAAATAGTTGTCAAAAATGGTTGTGCCCCCGATCCCGACACTTATCCAAATTCGTACTATTCATGAATTTACTAACTATGATCCCACCCTAAGCAGGTTTCCTTCATGTGCGGTAGGCGTGTAAGGCCGACTCTCCATTATTTGATGTCCTGCAAAAGGGAACCCTATCCGTTTACACCACAGAAAAAAAAAGGAAACAGAACCCTATCCTACTCCCCTATCAACGCGGAGTAAAACTTCTACCGCAACAAATTGTAAATCACACAATCACAAGCCAATGAGTTCTCGGCACGTACACAAGTGTTTTAGCAAGGTACCATTTTGCTTCTTTCTTTGAGGTGTACGTGCCGAGAACTCATTGGCTTGTGATTGTGTGATTTGCAACTTTGTTGTGACAGAAGTTTTACTCATCAACGCGTACATTGTGACATTTTCATGGGTCCCATTGAATGGTCGACCTCGCTCGACAGCCCAAAATGAGCCGCATACGTTGCACAATTTCATGGATCCCACATGGAATGTCAACAAAACCCATTGTTCCGACTGTCTGATCCAAATCAGTTTTTTCGAGTACACTTTTGCTCGTGGACGGCTGTATGAGTCACGTGGCAGACACCCACTGGCCATATGGATCTTTGGCCCCTCCCTATATGGACCTACGGACCAAAAATCAACCTAATGCCGGAATATCCCATGGCTAAAAACCAACCCATTAAAAGGACTCAAATCCAACTGCCAGGAATCTCCAATCGAACCGATTTAGGTCTGTCAAACTATATAGTCAATGGTCTTTAATGATGTGCCACGTGGCTCATACATTTTTGCACAGGAGCAGAAGTGGCTCAATTTTTTTTTGGACCCAAAGATGTCTATTTACGGCGAAGTAAAATAAATCTTGGAGGACGCTCACGAACGTTTGTATGAGCACGTGTCACCCTCTTAGAGACCACTGACCGTATGGATGTTTAGCCTGAACCTGCCTACCGAAAATCTGCCTGATTGGTGATTTATAACCATTAGATCTGAGTATCCCACGCTCAAATACCACGGTTAAAAATCAAGCCATGAAGAAGAGTCAAATCTAACGGCTAGAAATCACCAAACAGATTTACTTTTGGTCTGAGATAGCCAAACATCAATGCGGTCAACTATCTCTAAAAGTGACGTCTGTCCCATATAAGGACGTCCGTGAGCATCATCATTAAGGACGTCCGTCATCAAAGATTTATTCTAAACTCGTTTATGTAAATATCGTGATTTTTTGTCTGAAAATATCTTCTCGAGATAATCAAACATATAATATTTTCTGGAGCGAAATTCAACCATGACCCCAAATGACTAAAATACCCTTAACAATATTGAACCTGAATTAGCAACAGTATCTTAGAATTTAAGAGCACTGGCTACCGCTGTAACCATTTCTTTGACCAACAGTTTTTTCATAATTTGACCTATTAAAGGATTTACAAACGAAGAACACGTGCTTCAATTCCAAGAAAATCAACTTAAAAGAAAAAAAAAAATTGGGGTACTTACGTCATTTTTTCAGAAAGCCTGCCAACATCTATTCTACACGGTCTGAGGGTAGTTTTGTCCTTGTGCGCTGTGTACTTGTCCGCTGTCAAAAAGTCCGTTAGTTTTCCGTTAACGTTAGTGGTGAACTCGGGTTACGAGGCACTGAAGGCCCGACTTTTTCTGACTGGTTTTCTCAGAAAAAGGGCACACGTGGCAAGATGTGCAAACTGGGCGAGAGACTACGCGGCGAAGAAGTTAAATTAATCGGGGCGGATCCCAAGTGTGATCGGGACGCGCATATGGCGCTGAGTCTCCGGCAACGTTGAAGGTGTCGTGTCGCGGATACAAAGGACGTCTGAACCGTTCTAGTCGGCGCAGAGAGGGCCCACAGCTACAGCTACGAGTGGTAGGGCCCACTTGTCTGACACCTGGTCTGTCAGGATTAGTCAGCGAGTGTCAGAATTAGCACGCAGCGAGTAAAACTTTGCTGACCGTGACTGTCAGTGAAGATTCTGACCTCCAACAATATGTGCCACGTGGCCCGATCTTAAAAGACTCTGAAATCACTGATCAGGCTGATTTTGGGATTGGCCAAACATCTATACGGTTGCTTTCCGCTAAGAAATTGCCACATGGCTTATATTGTGGGTGGTCATGTACGATTTACTCAGAAACAAACGGGTTGTTACATGGTCACCTGTCGTTCGAAGAGTTCCGGGCTACCTAGGAATTTAATCCTTTTGTGAAAAGTAAAACATAGGCAAAGAAAGGGGAAAACCGGCTATAATGGTGACCGGTTTCCTTGGATTACACATGTCACATCTTTATTGGTTGGACACTTTTAGCGTACAATTATCCGAAAGAGTCGGGCTCCTTTGACAGAACTAAAATGACAGAAAAAAATGACAGGGACACAATATAAGCCACGGCACACTGTTACCGGACTCTGACCGTATGGATTTTTGTCCTCTCCCATGGTGGACCTACAAACCAAAAATCAGCCTGCTTAGTTATTTATAGGCTTTGGATTGGACTTATTTTCATGGGCTGATCTGAACTGTGGAAATTTGAGCAGTATTTGAGGTACAAAGATGCAACACTTATAAATCACTAATCAGGCTGATTTTTTTGTTTGTAGGTCCACCATGGGATAGGACAAACATCCGTACGGTCAGAGTCATGTAATAGTGTGCCACCTAGCTTATATTGTGTTCCTGTCATTTTATATCCGTCAACGGAGCCCGAGGTAATTGATATAGGGGTTTTGTAGCACATCCACATATTCTTTTAAAATTATGTCGTAGTCCCCATAAACTTCATTATAATATTTAAGTCCCTATATTTCTTTTGTTTCATAATCTCACAGATGCAGCCCGTAAGAGGATATATATATAGGGCCGGGATATTCTTACTAATGGATGTGGAGCCCACATGCGGATGAGTTAAGGGATGATTTTTGGTGATAATATTCTTCTCAATGTGGATGTCAACCATACAAAAAATCAGCCCATTCCAACATTCGTAACCTTGTGAAAAGTAGATTGCGTATTGAAAAATTTTAGACCATCCATTTTCACCGTTAAATTTAGGTCTGTATTTAGTAGGGTTAGAAGTTTTAAAAATTACTGATTTTTGGTGAGGACGATCTCCATGGTAAGGAGATCACCCTCACCAAAAATCATCCCTTAACTCATCTACATGTGGGCCCCACGTCCATTAGTAAGAATATCCCAGCCCTATATATATGTGTATAGGGTTGGGATATTCTTACTAAAGGAATTCTTACTAATATTCTTACTAATAGACGTGGGGCCCACATGCAGATGAGTTAATGGATGATTTTGGTGAGGGTGATCTCCTTACCATGGATATCGTCTTCACCAACAATCAGTAATTTTTAAAACTTCTAACCCTACCAAATACAGACCTAAATTTAACAGTGAAAATGGATGGTCCAAAATTTTTCGATATGCAATCTACTTTTCACAAGGTTACAAATGTTGAAATGAGCTGATTTTTTGTGTGGTTGACATTCACATTAAGAAGAATATTATCACCAAAAATCATTCCTTAACTCATCCGCATGTGGGCTCCACGTCCATTAGTAAGAATATCCCTATATATATATATATATATATATATATAGGGAATACATTGGTTCGTGCTATTCTTTATAATATAATGACTAATTGATGTGGGGTCCACATGCAGCCCTGAACTTATCTGCATGTGGGGCCCACATCCATTCCATATCCATTAGTCATTATATTAATAAGAATAGCATGAGTCAACGCATCCCAATTGCATCGTGGATGATATGACCAATTTTGCTTTGGAATTGAGCTAAGAAATGAAAAAGTAGAATCCTAAAAATTGTAGGTACTCCACGGCAATTACCAAAGAGTATGGAAATCACTTTTAAAAAATCTTTATTGGGTCAGGTTCTGATGACCAACAAAAGTTAACCAAAAAAGTTCACATTTTTTCTCGGCCGTGGATTTCGAGAATCCAACAGTGGTTTTGCTTTTGTAAAAGTGATGCAATTTCTGAATTATGGAATGAACATTTGTAGTCACTCCAAATACATATGTAGTCAATCCAAATACATATGTTGTCAGACAGGAGTTCTACTTCTTTGGGGTCTTTCTGTTATCCAATTGAGCTGGTATTACAAACCTTGAACCCAGAAGTCCTCTCGCTTAGGGGTGTCAATTTTACCCGTTTAACCGGAACCGAATCGGAACCGGAACCGAAAATACTGGTTCCGGTTCCACATTTTTGGGGAACCGATTAAAAAGTAACCGGAATCGGAACCGAACCAATAAGAACCGGTACCAATAAATAAATAAATATAGTGTAAATATTCTGCTATTCTCGAGATTTGGCCCAATATACCTGGAACCAGAACCGGAGCTGACATAAATACATAATCGGTTCCGAGTCCATCACTTTGAGAACCGAAACCATTAAGGAACCGAATCGATAAGAACCGGAACCGATTGTTCTGGTCACCTTAGGAACCGAACCGGAACCGACCTGTTGACACCCCTACTCTCGCTCAATGCTTCTCAGTTCAGTCCTAATGGAATTTCCTACTTGGGCAATTCCTTCTTGCTAAGAAAGACCATAGCATCACTAATTCACCAGATTTTGAAGGAATCACTCCTTCGGGAAGAATCACTCTTCCTTCCTAGACATCTCACCCAGAAAATTTGGAATCACCCCCAAAGAAGATGGTCTTCATAACTCTTCCAAATATATTTGAACTCGCACCTCGATTTTTTTTTTCTCTTTCTTATTTTTTTTATTTGGTTGTTGGGTCCACACTTCTTCTTCATCTTCTTCTTTTGGTACCCGTGAACAAATAAAAATAAAAGAAGAAAGATCAAGAGAGAAGAAAAGAGAGAAGGGATGGTAAGAATTTTCAGCACAAGCAAGAAGTGATGCTATGGTCTTTCTGTATGTTCATTCCATAATTCCACTTCAACAATTGGTGCAGTAAAAGAGAATATATCATTTTCATTGAAATGGAAAACTAGCATATTAACATTGCACCTTAAAGAACAAAAATTTGATGGAAAAAATGAAATTTGTTATAATGGAAGGAGATTTCATATTTTCCTCAAGCACCAAAACCCACTCCATGCTCAATGCTTCTCAGTTGAGTCCCACTCATTCTCAATGGTCTCTTTGTTGGTGATAAAAATCATCTGCCCTGAGAGTAACCTTTTATCAGTTCAATGGACATTTTTCACCCATAATGCATGTAGAAACCGTGTCTAAGGGCCAATTTATTTGAAATACAATGGGGAATACTTTACTAAAACCAAAACTTTTAAATAAGAACACTATTGTTCACTGCCCTTTTTCCTGTTAAACTCGAATGTCAAAATTGATCCCTAAACCCTAATAAAACAAAACAATCTATACCTACAACACATTTGTAGAAAATGAAAAAAAAAAATATCAAGAACCTACTTGGCGCCTTTTCACCTTACCCTTTCGTTTATTTACCAGCGGGGAGATCAGAGATTTCGACAGGGTGGAGGCGCAATTAGAAAACCATCAAAATGGGTGGGTGAAGATTTGAGATTGGGGGGAGATTTGAGAAAGTAGTAGGACAACGAGAATTAGCCTTCGTTCTCTCTTCTTTTCCGTTTCCTTCGTAGTATGATTCCCAAGTTTAAGGCTTCAACTTAGGCGGGCTCAACTTGACGTTGGGCTTGGGTTGGGTTGACCCCTTCAATATCAGATTGGGCTCGGGCCTATATTTTGACAGCACGATCAAAATCGCGTTGGGCTCAAGTTGAGGCTTTGGGCAACCCATCACAACTCGAGCCCGACAATATGCCACTGAAAATATAAATATATATTTTGTTAATGTGTGTTATGTTTCCTATTAGTGTGGTTTATGTTTGCAACGACAACAAATAAAAAATATTTTTGCGTTGAAAATTAATGTAAAAATTTTACCAATCTTTCTTAGCAATAAAAAAAAAAATAAAAAAAAAAGAGTAATTTACCAGCCCGACCAACCCAGTTGGGATCAAGTCTGGAAATTCTAGGCCCGACCTTGGGTTGGGTTAGGCTTGGGCTCACAACCTTGACGATCGGATTGGGCTCACGTTGAGCCCAAACCGGACATAACCCGCCTGAGTCTCAGCCCTACCCAAGGTGCATCACTTGTACATCATTCTTAAAGAAGAAATTTCGTTGCCAAGGCGCAAGTCCGCCGGGGGTTCTTGGATTGTTGTTGTCTTAGGACTGTTTGGTTACTGATACAAGTCTACTCAGTACACTTTCTTCCAAGTATTTTCGGGAATTGGCATTGTCGTAGCTTCCACCCACTGGTGTAACTCGCGAATAAAACGTCGAAACAAATCAACGAGCTATTTTGCCTGCAACACGCTTTAAGCGTCCCCCACCACGGTTTTATAATAAGAAACCTGTTTCCCTTATCCTCAGTTTGTCGTAGTGGTCCTCTCCCACCTCTCATAGCAACAGCCACAGCGTCCATGCAAACATTATCACTCCCAACAGCTACCATCGCCACCCCGAACCCCCACCACTGTTTTTAGATGAAATCATATCTGAAAGAGAACCAGTCACCAAAGAGTTTTCCACGTCTTAACACGTCAGAAACTTATTTTGACTGTTGGTCGTCCAACAATGATCCAAATTATATGGTCAAGTACAATTGACCTCGCAGACACCTGTTTGGATGGGCCATAGCCCTAATAATGATAATCCTTGATAATTAGAAAAAACAAGTGTATCAAATCTAGAAATTCGTTGCTAAGTTGCTACTGAGTACTTTTAACACTTCCGCCTAACGGTTTATCCACAATGAATCATGGCAAGGCCAAGCAATAAGCTTCACCATTATGTGTCCCTGCATACTGGGTAGATATCTATTTGGGCTCCTGCATAATGCAGAAACATTATGGAAGTGTGTGTGAGCATAAAGTTCTATGCTACACTTAACCTTCAAACAGTGGGAAAGAATCAGATATGATACTCAAAACCAGAATTCTAATTAATTCAGCTAGAAGATCTTAAAAGGCTTGTGAACTTTGAACTGAATAAAGTTCCAAAGTTCCTCGTGTCGACTAGGAGGAAAACAAGTTGACGAACAAAATACTTTAGATTGATCAAAATTCTAGTTGACAAAGTAACTGTAGCCGTCAGATCCACTCTAGAGAACAATTGTCAATAAAATATCTAAATCGCTGATAAAGATCTCACTTGAGGGGTATGAACCTCGACGAATGAGTAGCACCAATACCAGGCCTTCCATGCTTCACTGGCTTGTAAGAGATGGAGAACTCGGCCAAATAATGGCTAATCATTTCGGGCTTGATTTCAACCTGGTTGAAAGTCTTACCATTGTAAACCCCAATAATGCTTCCAATCATTTCAGGTACTATGATCATGTTGCGGAGGTGAGTTCTAACTGGTTCTGGCTTTTCACCGAGCGGAGCTTCCCGTTTCTATTCAAATCATCAAAAAAGAAAAATTATATGTTTAAATATTTTCATAACGGTACCCTTTTAATAATGGGGACTATAAATAAAATGTAAGTACAAATAATGCAACAAGAAAGCAAAAAAGGAGCAGGCTAAAAAAAAAACACGAACTCGTTGAGCAGATACCAACTGATTGCGTTAACAAGTATCACTGTATCAGATATCAAAGAGAAATGACTGAAGAATGATACTTATTCATCTTTGGAAATGGGAACCCATAGGTTCTCAGTGAGTTCCTGTCCATGGGGTGATGGAAGGGTTTACCAAAGATGTATCTCCCCTTCGTAAATTTGGAGGATTCTGGCCCCACCAAGGGTAGAAGCTTTCGCATGGACAGTAGCATTGGACAAATTTTTGACACTGGGTTGCCACATAGAGCAAGACTGAATCCCAAATAGGTGCACAATGTGAATGGATAACAAATAGTGTCAACCACCTTTTCTTTCATTACATGGTTGAGGGAGGTCGGGTTTTCTTTCTACACCTCGAGATTTGTTGGGTGTTCCCTAAATATAAGATTGATGCATTTGGGTTGGAAGTGTAGTCCTTTTGGAGTAAAGAGGAAAATCTATGTAGACGGGTTTGTGGGCATTTGGAAAGAACAAAACCGTCGAATTTCGAAGACAAACATACAGATACCGAGTCTCTTTGTAGCTAGGTATGGAGGTTGATGGCAGACTGGAGTATTGTTCTAAAACAAATTCAGCTGTGTAAAGCATTGGATCTTCAATGTAACTGGGATTACATCATTCTTAGCAGTCCTAATAAGAATTCGAATGTGTCCTTGGAACTTGAAAGTGACCGACTGCCCGAATAGAGATTGGACAAAATTCAATTTCGATGGTAGCGCTTTTGATAGAATATTTGGAAGTACCTAACTGCCCAGAACAGTTATCGGCCTTTAATAGTCATAGGAGACATTATGTATATAATCAAGTGGGTTGTGGGGAGACTTGTTAACTATATCGATCATATAAGTGAATTGGTTAGGGGGTGGTCTTTGATTTCTTGTCATTTTAAGAAAGGCCAATGATTCAGTAGCTCACTCTAGCAAAAAAAAAAAAACAATATACATAGATATTCTTTAGGGAATTCTCCTCCCTAATTTTATGCTTATCGTTGAGGTCGTTTATCGGCAAGTCCCTGGTTGTTTATTTTGATCATATTCTGATTTATAGTCCTTCCCAGGAACAACACCTCATCCATTTGAGGCAAGTTTGTGACTCTCGGGAGAGTTGTACCCGAACCTTAAGAAGTGTTCATTCATTTCTAAACAAGTTATCTTCTTGGGGTTTGTTGTGTCTTCATAAGGCGTGTCTGTGGATCCTAAAAAGGTAATATCCATCATGGAGTGGCGTGAGCCATATACTACTCATTAGGTCTGTAGCTTCCATGGGTTGGTGACGTTCTACTGTCGTTTAATCCGCAGGTTTAGCGCCATGATGGGTCCCATTAATGACTGCATACGAAAAGGGGAGTTCAAATGGACTTATGCCGCGTCGAAAGCATTTAAGGAGATAGTCCAAAATGATTGAAGCTCATGTCATGCACCTTCCTGACTTCTCAAAAGTCTTTGAAGTGGCGTGTGACGCATCTGGCGTAGGTATAGGCGAAGTATGAAGCCAAGAGAATCACCTATTGCATATTTCAGCGAGAAATAAAATGATGCAAGGCAGAAGTACTCCACCTATGAGTCTATGACAGAGTTTTATGCGGTAGTTCAGTCATTGAGATATTTGAGGCACTATCGACTGCTGCAAGAATTCGTCATGTTCTCCGACCATAAGGCCTTACGATACCTCAGTTCACAGAAGAAGTTAAACCCTCGCCATGCTAAGTGGGTTGAACTTTTTCAAGAATATTCATTTATGTTGAAGCACAAGGCAGGTCGAGAACAAGCATGCAGATGCACTAAGTCGTAAAGTGGATTTGTTGCACACCATGAGAATCGAGGTTACTAGGTTTGAGCAATTGAAGGGCCGTTATCCTACGTGCACGGATTTTGGGGATTTGTAGATGTCACTCTCGAGTGGTCAAGTGAGAAATGACCAAGGGTTTGCACTACAAGAAGGCCTCCCGTTTCAAGGCCTTCGGCTTTATATTCCCCGCACATCTCTACAAGACTTTCTTGTTTGGGAACTTTACGCTGGTGGAGTCGCCCATCACTTTGGTTGTGACAAACCTAAGTCACCACAGCTTGGAGCGCGTGCGGGAGCGTAAGAGCACCCAATTCGAAAAGTTTTTAATGTCCATAGCGCAAGAGCACCCAATTCAGATCTGTTTCAGCTTTTAACTAATTCTCTAAGCTTGTTGGAAGTTCTACATTCCATTAGATCCTCGCCATTAAAGCAACGAGTCTAATATTGTGGGATTGTATGAAGGCCATGAATTTTAATAAATTTATTTACTTAAATCTGAATATTTGTGTGTGATTAGCATGGACATTCTATATCATTGTTCTTAATAATTTTCTGTTAATCTCAGCCTTTAGTTGGAAGTCATCACAATCGTCCTGCATCAATTTTTGCCTTTGGCTTCTTTTTATGTGTTTGCTAGGAGGCGACGATCTCTATAGAAGATGGGTGAGTGGGCAAGGAGCCTTTCCTAACCCGAGTGCCCAAATGGAGATAGAGATGAAAGACAAAGAAAAAGAGAAGGGGAGTTGTGAAGGGAGAATGAAGATCAAGTTTAGAGTACGAATTTTGTCATTCGGATGTGCGGATTGGGGCAATCCGCCCTCAAATACGCGGTTTGAGGGCGGGGGCGGTGGGCCCCTAGGACAGTTCTGGCGACTAAAGACAAAACTATTGCTCTTGTGAAAGATAGGTTTCATTGGCCCAGTCTCCAGCGAAACATTGCCAATATTATTGGATAGTGTTGCACATGTCAATTGGCAAAGCAACGTACGCAGAATACCGTGTTTTACACCCCATATTGCCAATCCCACATGCTCCGTGGCAGGATATTAGTATGGATTTCGTGCTTGGGCTTCCCAAGACTATCAAGAAGCACAATCTTCGATGTAATGGACATTTTTTTTTCTAAAATGGCCTACTTCATACCTTGCTCCAAAACTTGACTCATCTATAATTGCAAAGTTATTCGAGTCAGTTGTTCGTCTCCATGGCTTACCAAAATCCATTGTGACCGGGATGTGAAGTTCGTTGATTATATTTAGAAGACACTTGGGCACGTGATGAGCAGTAGACTTCAGTTCTCTTCAGCTTACCATCCCCAGACGGATGGTCAGACCGAGGTGATGAACAAGAGTCTAGGGAACTTATTGAGGTGTCTAGTTGGTGATCACATTAGGACTTGCAATTCTGATTTGCCTCTGGTTGAGTTTGCATATAACAATTCTATCAATAGGACAATAGGCATGGGTCCATTCGAAGTCGTGTATAGGTACAAGCCTAGGACACCTGTAGATCTTATTCACGTGGTAGCTACACATAGGCCTTCAGAGTCGGCCAATGCATTTGCATAGCAGATCCATTCATTGGATGCTGAGATTAAACGCAAAATTATTTTGAATAACGATAAATATAAAATTGCAACTGATTCACATTGCATATTCAAAAAATTTAAGTTGGTGATTATGTCATGGTACGGATTAGACCTGAGCAACTCCTGCAAGGGGTTGCTACACGCTTATAATGCTGGACCCTACAAAGTTCTTAAGCGATATAGTTCTAATGCGTATGTTATGGAGCTTCCACAAGACATGGGCATCAATCCAATCTTTAATGTAGAGGACCTTATTCATTATTTAGGTCCAGCAACCGTACCAAATCCTTTCATTGATCCCACCACTACACCTGATCCTGACCCACATCCCCTACTATTACCACCTCCCACACCTATACCCCAATACAGGGAGATTATTGAGAATATCTTGGAAGATCAGTTGGTCTCCAAAAATCAAGAGGGATATCAAAAGTATCTTGTTCAGTGATCAGGCAAGCTAGAGTTAGTGCACTTGGATTATAGGAGATGAGTTCCAACGTGTTAATCCGAATATGTTAAGATCAATATCAAAGTCATAACTCAATGGAGTCGAGTTCTTTTCAGCCGAGGAGAGTTGATGCGAACATCCAGACGTATAGGGTTTACTAGAGACACGGTAAGAAGCCACAAGCCCACTTGTCCCTGTGGGATGGTAGCATAGATTATTAAAGACCCATGTGTGCATATGACACATCATTGAAGATCCCACACTTGGAAGATGTGCACATTAATGGATTTAGAGCATGATCAAAGCATTCTTGGACATCTATATGATTTAGAACGTGCTTGGAACATCTTTGGAGGGCATCTCGATTTTAGTTCCTAATGTTTTATTTTATTTTTGGACACCACGTTTGGGCATTAAGGGGGACGGTTTCCCTTTGGGACATATTAGGTATTTTGTGTTTGGTAAACCATGGAATGGTATCACCTCTTTAAGGTATAACTGGGCTACAAGTGTCACGTCTATTTACCTTTCTCCTTCCTTACTCGTGATGATCGGAGATCCAACCTCATTTCAGGTAAATTAGGAAACGACCAGCTTAACTTTCCATGTATTGAGCACTTTAAATAGATCAATGATCATATCTACCTTTTCAAATCAATCAAGAAAATTATCAATATCTAACTTCAGATCGCTTTAAATCGTCTCTACAATTCTATGTCACATCCAAAATCATTTTATAACCATACTAATCATGAAAATCATGTCCTTTGTGATTTTCGCGGCCACGTCAACGCCCTCAACCACTGTGTATCATGCCCACGATGGTTTTGAGAAACTTCCCTCGATCTCACAGTGTACCCGATCATCAATCCAACCACCCACGAAAGAACTAGAATCATCTCCTCCTAATGAGACATCTTCATCCTCTTCCTAGTCGATCCGTTCACAATTCATCACCGGCTTGCCATTCAAGCAACTGTAAAAGTTGTGCAAAACCCTAATACTTGTACAAGTTGTCCGTTGATGTTTCCTATAGTCCCTTCCAATTGTTCCAAGCAAGGAAAGAAAATTTGCATCATTTTTTTTACATCTCGGTAACATCATTTCAGTTCAAAACCTCAAGTTCTGTGATTCAAGAACTATGCTCTGATACCAACATGATGTAAACCAACGACAAATAGAAAACAAACAATAATGAAAAAAAAAGATTGTACGATTGATACCTAGAAAAAGGTACTTAGCAAGGAATCAATTTTCTATCAAGAAGACTTCAATAACTTTAAGCAAAAAAAAAAACCTAAACATAACCTTATACCCAATGTTTGAGTGGTTTCTATACATCTTACAACCAACTTAAATGCCAAAAGACTAAAATACCTATAGTGCTATAACTACTTTCCTATACAACTTTAGTGATCTAACCATATTAACCTTCTATTATTTACATGTTTTATTGATTCTCAAACTACCCTTACGTTATTGGCCGAATCTGGGCACCCTGACCCGTATCGAAATCATGATAAATGCGATATTAAGCTTAATAAAACATCACATAAACCAATGAAAATCCTTTATAAAATTATTTAAAGAGGATAATGATCCCAAATATAAATGAAAATTGACAGTAAAACATAAACGAATGCAGAATCAAAATAAACTAAGAGTCCTTAATAATGAATGAACTATTTAACTGATAACATAAAACCAAGCAATCTCAGGCAGTCTTCTCAGGTTGTACTGTGGTGATAAGGGTTATTCCTCTAAGTCACTTATAGTAGTCACGGGATAATATCTACCAGTGAATATCAAATCTAGATCGATGGGTTCGCTTTCCTCCTTCAGTTCTTCGGCTACTAGGAACCAGTTGGGTGGAGGCTTTACCCCCATTCTTGCGGTCTTCTTCACTGGACCTTGGTTATGAACCATGGGCATAATAACAAATGGTCATGTCCATCCATATAAGCCTAGTATTCTATTGCGGTCATGCGAGCTTTATCTCTGTAGATAACTCGCTCTACGGGTACAACTAGTTCTTGTTCTACTAATAGCTCTTCAGGTAGAACTAGTTCTAGTTCCACTTTGTTCCTTGTTTCTATGTCGTTTTGTGCATCTTCCACTGGCTTTCACTTAAACATACGTTGCCACCTCATGACATGGGTCATTGCCCCTTCAGGTAGAACTGGTTCTAGTTCCACTTTGTTCCCTGTTTCTATGTCGTTTTGTGCATCTTCCACTGGCTTTCACTTAAACTTACGTTGCCACCTCATGACACGGGTCGTTGCCAAAAGTCGCATCATCTAACATTGTTACAATTATACAATTAAACACTTAATTTAGTCCATACTAATAGTTAGGCCAAAAGAGTAGATAAAACAAGAATTTTAGAAACATTTTACAAAGAACAAAAATCATGAGTGATTACAAGAAATGGGTTATTTTCTAAAAAAAATTCAATTTCAATAAATTTTCTCAAATAAAGGATAATAACATAATTAATACAATAATACTTAAAGTAGTACATGTTATCAATTTTACAAAGTTTGGCTCAAAATATTGCTCCGAAATCATGTTTTGATAGGTTTAAACCTTAAAAAAAATCAACCGGAGGGAAAATAATAAATAAATTTCCGAACACATACTCGATTCCGAAATTTTCTATTATAGCCAAGAATAAATTGTCATGTTTCCCATTTTTGACTTTTTCCCTTAATATTTGACTTTGGATGGGTTATTTTTGAACACAGGAATTATTTTGAGCACTTTAAATTTTTTTCCTTGTTTAAATAAGATTTCAAAATTGAATGTTGATATTCGCTTAGAAGTGTTGATTTTTCACTATTATCCCTTTAGCGTTATCGGATTCTCCTACGTAAATTGAATGTTGAATCAGTAGGTTGCACCATCTTCCAATCATGTAACAATGGCCTCCAAATTGCATAAAATATGACACGCCTTCACAAGCATAACTTATTCAAAGTGTTCTAACTTTTAATTTTGCAAACTTGACCTTGGAAGAAAACTAAACTTTTTCTAATTAACAACTTATTAAAACAAACAATAGAAAGATCCTACTAAACTATTTGAACAAATTCAAGCAAATTTAGAAACTAATTCTAACAACACATATACACCCATACATAAATAAATCATTTGTAGTAACTCGAGATTTGACTCCTAATTGGCAAAATTCACATATTATACATGTATCACACGGGGTTTAACAATTTCTAGAAAAACATATAATTCAGCCATATATTACAAATATTCGAAAAAATATGCATATTATATCTAATTGTTTAATAGACATATTTATGTCCTTCGGCATAACATGGAAAAAAAAATATTACATATAGAAAAACTATAAAAAAAAAAAAACTACACAACCAAAAGAAGCCAACATGACCAATGGTAGTGATAGGCAGACTCTTTGCTGTTCATCAACAAAGATGGTGGGTACGCCAAGAAATCACTTCACTAGTGCTAGAGAGAACACTTGTAGGGCCTACAAGTAATAGCCAATAAAATTCAGGATAAGTGTGGAGTAAATGAGGAATGGAGTTGTTTAAACATCGAGTTTAGTTGTTAAAGCAACTGCTATGGAAAGGGAACAATATACATGATGTTGGATTCTATATACACCCACGTGGGGGTGTTCTTAGTGGGCTGCGTTCCACTACCCCACGTGGGGTTTATTCTCTATTGCTTATGGGTTAAGTGATGGGCCCATCCACTTAACCCACAATCTCTTTATTTCATGTTAGTGGGTTAAGTGGTGGGCCCCCACTTGACCCACACGATTTCTCCTTTACTTGTAGAAGGGGTTCCCCCTACTTATAAATATTACTTATGGAAGATTGAATATTCCCTTCAATCTCCTCCTTCTCTCTCTCAAACCCTAATCTCTCCTCTCCCTAACCTCCATTATCTCTCTCTCTCAATCTTTAGCCTATTGGTGACAACATCAAACAACAACACATGCAACATGCGTCTATGTTGAATTTTGGTCATGAAATTTTAAAGCAAAATCGTATCAAACACATTTATTCCTCACCAACTTTTTAGCATTTACCTTTTGGACCGAGTTTTTGGCCAACTCTGCGTGTTAAAACCAAATACCTAAACTTTTTTATACTGTAGTTTTCCATATGCCAAATTTCTAACTATAGTTCGACCTCTCCGATTGTCATCCAATATTGCCCTTTTTCCCCATTCAATGCTCAACACCGCTCAAACTCAATGCGTTTCATTCTAGTGAGAAACGCTGACTCGCTCTCATTATGAAGCCTCTTAAGTCATACTAATTCAAGTATTGCACAAGTTACGAGCATGTACTCTACCTTAGCACTCGATCTAGCAAAATCACTAGAAGTTAACCTTTTCTCAATTACAAAAGCCACCTATTTCTTGATCTTCAAATTTTAGAAATTCGCCGTCTTCCATCCAATAAGCACCCAAGTGCTCCCTTTTTAGATAGGACAATAAATCAGAGAAAGTATTACTCTCCAATTACCCTACGAAAGAGCCTATGTTATGCTCTAATTAGCCCCGCAAGGAGTCTATATCATGTCAATGATCTTTAAGCCTTGGCAACCAGCCCACGTAAGCCATTGTTGGCTCTAAAAAAATACCATTCTCTTACAATGTTTATGACCTCCCGCCCCAACACTTCTCAGATATGTTTATCCCAAGTGTTAAACCATCATTTAAACCTAATATGAACAAAATGAATTACAGTCATGGTCAATCAAAAATTGACTTTGAATATTCGAAATTCACCTAAACCCAAAGGCCTGTTGATTGATAGTTGGAGAGCACCAACGACGGTATAGATATTATCAACACTCCACCAATCTCTCCGGGTTCTCAACAACCTGATATCTGTTATCAACAAACAGATAAACATTAACAGAGTTTTTATTGTGTTGGACACTTACACCTGTAACCAATCCCATTTTATATGGGATTCAGCTCATTGTAAACAACGACTACGTATGTACATAATACTATTTAATGGAATGAAACTCTCACCAAAGAGTACGGTGAGTATTCAACCAAAATACCTTGTTTTCACAGATATCTCTAACAAAATCAAGCTGGGATGCTGGGATGGGATTAATACATACCTCTCCAGCACTTCAACCCGTCTCCCTCCAAAATGCCCAATTGTGTCGGGCTTATAGCAGTACTTGTTGACAGAAAAACATAATGGGAACTCTGAAATGTTGAAATGCCTAATGCAGAAGGGGAAAAAAAGTATGCTAACCACTCTTCCGCAGCTAAGAACAAATCGCAAACTTCCAAAATATGCAAATTCTTACGACTATACTTGTTGACAGAAAAACATAATGGGAACTCTGAAATGTTGAAATGCCTAATGCAGAAGGGAAAAAAAAGTATGCTAACCACTCTTCAGCAGCAAAGAACAAATCGCAAACTCCCAAAATATGCAAATTCATACGACTATGTATGAAATTAAAACTGTTTCAGTAATTTCGTCTTCTAATATTATTTGACTGCAAGGTGAGAGATCTACAGAACATGAAATAAACAAATGCATCAACAGAAGCAACAACATGATCTATTACCGCCTTTCGCAGTTTCTTGATCAAAGCCATCGGCTTCCGCTTCAGACCTCTTTGAAACCTAACAAATGCATCAACAGGAAAAAAAAATCTATCAGAAAACAAATGCTTCTGTACAAAACAGATTAATGTGATATTACCGAGTCTTGCCTTCTGCGAGCCCGGGCAGGAAAGAGCTTAACAAGTTCATCAGTAGACATGTCAAGCAGGGCATCCAAATCAACTCCTCTGAAACTGAATTTCTTGAAAGTTCTTCTCTTAGGCTGCCCTGTAGCGACATCTGTTTCGGGATCCGCCTGAAAGAACAACGGTGATGAAAAGCAAAAGTCAACCAAAAAAGAAGACTAAATTTCAGAAGTTGTTGAATCGGTTTCGAACTCACCATGGCTGGAGTTGATGAGCCAGAAACCCTAATGCGCAGATGTTCGTTTAACAGAATGTCTCGGAACTAGGGTTTGGGAGGACGCGACTTTATTATGCTGAGTTGGTACGGTTAGCTGAAAATAAGTGCTTCTTTAAAAGTACGTTTTTATGAATAGCTTAATTTAAGTTGTTTTGAGTGTTTGCCTCACCCGTTAAAAAAGTGCTTATTTTATGAAAAAATTAGTCGCACCCAGGAAATGTGAGGGCACCCCGACAGGGCACCTGACCTGTTGAATGCACCCCAATTTTAAGCTTGTCCGGCCCTGGATGCACAGAAACACTAAATAGACAAGTGGAAAGGAGTAAAAACTTATCTTCTATCACAACGCACAATATCAATCCTGATCGAAGGAAAAGCAGTAAACCTTCACTCACAACCCGGTGTGAGCAAAGCCGATCACAGCCCACAAACGAGGCACATGGCACTCTTAGACCGGCGTTCACCTTATGGACGTTTGGCTAGTCCCTCGGTGGACCTGCAAACCAAAAATCAGCACGAAGAATCTGTTGCAGACGTGAAAACAACAAGGGAGACATGAAGAAGAAAGGGTGCGTAGAAAACATTCTAACGAAAATACCCTAGTTTAAAAGGGCATTACCATAATAAAAGAAAAGGTTAAAAAAGGGTAAAAAAGAAACGATTATGTCGGTGCCCTCACATTTTGTGGGTGCGACTAAAAGTCTTTTTTTCTACTGGATAACTTGTTAAATGACTTATTTACCCCTTAAATAGTAAAAACCAGAATAAATAATTTAGAACTTTGAACAATACAAGAAATGGAGGTTCTTGACTTGAAGAAACCTTCAAATCAAACTTTTTGAGTTTTGCAAGGCTGAAAAGGGTTCGTAATTTTGAAATTCTAAAAAAATATGGAGGATAACCCAAAAAAAGGGCCTTATTGTGCTAATATTTCAACTAAAGTGCCCAATCTTTTGTATGGGGTTAGTTGGAACAAAATACCCTACCTAAGTAAGGTGACTTCCCTTTTTTGTTGTAAACTAGTGGGTGCCCCGTGCCATCGGCACTCCTCGACAAAGAATTTGCCAAAATCAGGTGAGTGGCGGAGATCCACCGTCCATTTGGGGGAGGATTAGATCTCGACCCTTCTTTGTTGATGCTTATAAGAGGAGGTATAAGTAGGGAGGCAACCAATGTGTTTTGTTGTATAGAATAGTAAATGGCCCATGCCCACGGCACTCTCCGACAAAAGCGCTTGCAAAAATTGGGTGCCTTCGCCACTCAAACGGTATAACGACTGGGGTGTTACCGTTTTTTCCATTATAACGGCTGTTATAACAGATTGTAACGCACAGAGAGAGAAATGGAAAAGTAATAGAAATAACAAAAAATAATAGTGTTGAAATTTAAATATTGAATAAATTGAGGTCAAATGAGGCGAATGGAGTGGCTGAAATCTAACCGATGGATTTGATCTCAACCACTCTTTATCTAACCGTCCACATTAGATGGATGGATAAGAGAATACAACTGAGTTGTCTTGATATATGCGTGGGTGGCCCATGCCCGCAGCACTTTCCGACAAAGTGTTTGTCAAAATCTGATGCGAGTTAATCTCAGCAATCAATATGAAGCATAGTGGATCTCGGCCACTCATTATTGAAGTCATATAAGATAAGAGGGGTATAAGAAAACCATTAAATTTCTGTTAAATTCTATTTTTTTTTTTAATTTTTAATTTTCAATTTTCAAATTTTAAATTTAAAATTTGACTTTTAGCACTACTTTTTTATGTTAAAATCATTAAAATCCATTTTTTCTAATTTTGCCCCTGGCCGTTTCAATCCGTTATAACGGTAATACCCCTCTCGAGGCATAAAAGTGGAGCTCTTGAGCCTGAGCCTTGGGCTATATGTAAATCCAACCCATTTCATTCCTTATATGTAGGTAAATAGTAAATGGCGCGTGCCCACGGCACTCGATCTCCGACAAAAGCGTTTGCAAAAATTGGGTGCCTTCGGCACTCAAACGGTATAACAGACTGAGGCGTTACCATTTTTTCCATTATAACGGCTGTTATAATGGATTGTAACGCATAGAGGGGGAAATGAGAAAATAACAGAAATAACAAAAAATAACGGTGTTGAAATTCAAATTTTGAATAAATTAAGGTCAAATGAGGCGGATTGAGTGGCAGAAATCTAACCGTCCACATTAGATCGACGGATTTGATCTCAACCAATCTTTAACTAACCGTCCACATTAGATGGATGGATAAGATAAGAGAATACAACTGAGTTGTCTTGTTATATGCGTGGGTGGCCCCTGCCCGCTCCACTTTTTGACAAAGTGTTTGTCAAAATCGTGTGAGAGTTAATCTCAGCCATTGATATGAAGCATAGTGGATCTCAGCTACTCATTATTGAAGCCATATAAGATAAGAGGGGGTATAAGAAAATCGTAGTCATCACTTGTTATATTTATTGTGGGTGGCCCGTGCCCTCGGCACTCCGTCAAAGCATTTGCCAAAATCAGGTGTGAGTGGCTGTGATCCACCGTCATTTGGGAGAAAAGATCTTGGCCGTCTTTTGTCAAAATAGATAAGAGGTGGTATAAGTTGGGAGACAACTTCCCTGTTTTGTTATATAGATAATGGACTTATACTTGATTTTCCCAAAAAAATATAGTATGTACTGTGGGGTGCATAAAAACACACCAAAGGGCACACTTTTCGAACCCACTGATCGATGAATAACTGGTCCAGCGTTGGTGGACCTACAAACCAACAATCAGCCTAATTGGTGATCTCTTGGATTCAAGCTTTTTCATGGTGTGATTTCTAGCCATTGGATTTGAGTTTTTTTGTGGTCCGAAGACTGAATAGCTAGAGATCACCAATCAAACTGATTGCTGGTAAGTGTGTAGATCTATTAAATGGTCAGCCAATAATTCATGGGCCTGTGGGCCGGAAAGAGTTGCACCATGTTTTTATGTGCACACAACTCACAGACAATTTTAACAAATAATGAGTTTTCTTGATCAGCCTCCCATGTAGAATAGAAAAAATTTGATCCTGGCATCTTTTGATGGGGACATCGGGCCGCACCTAAAAATGCCACTTGGCATACTCTTAGAGATCATAGACCATACTAATGTTTGAACCATCCTTAGGTGCACCTGCATACCAAAACCAGCTTGACTGGTGGTTTTTAGTCGTGGGATCTGAGTATCCCAAAATAATGCTGAAATCCCACGATTTAAAATGAACTATGAAAAAGACTCAAATCAAATAGTTAGAAACCACCAATCAGATTGATTTTTGGTATGTAGGTCCACCTAAGGATGGTTCAAACATCAGTATGGTCAATGATCTCTAAAAGTGTACCACGTGGCATTTTTAGGTGCGACTTGAATGGATGGATTAAAAAAATGCCAAAATCAAAAAAATTCTCCATGTAGAAGATCTCTTACACCAAAAATTTGCTTAACCCACTTATCAAAATTATCCAATAAGCTTAATTATATTTGTTGGATGTTCAGATGAGTTTCAAGTGGTTGAATGGATAGGATCATTTAGTTGGGCTGATTTCAATATATGATGGACGGTCCAACAAAGTCTATAGACCGGTACTATCATGGCAAGATGGTAGTGCGCACATGGCACCTATGCGTAGGATAGGTGCTAGCTAGTATACCCTCTATAAAAGCTTTGCAACCACTCGTTGTTGCTCCTCTTCGTGGCGTTCTCTTTCTGAAGTTTTAAGTTTAGTCATTAATGGCGGTGTCTACTTCTTTCTTCCCCTTTGTGGCAGCTCCTTTGTATTCAACTAAAACACCAACTTCAAATACCCTAATTCACAAGCTATGATTTCTCTCTTCATCTTCTAAAACCCAAAATCCTCTCCTCACTCCTGTCTCAACGAGCCTGAGATCAAGCCCATGACATCACTCGATTTCAAGACCTCTATGTTCGAAGGAGAAAATCACACTTGAAGACAAGGTATTTGATCATTTTTAATTGTTTTTTAGGATAAAAATGGGAATAAATATGTATGTTACATGCGATCCACAAACGTTAAATGCAGAAGCCGATTCAAAATGGCTTTTCGATTTTCTTGCTTTTTATTGTTTGAAAAAATTACTTATTTTGTTTTACCAAACGCGACCTAATCCAAAATGGCAGCTCGAGACCGCAATAAGATGACTTTTTGCAATGAAACCTGTGGGTGCCGTATTTTTCAGCAAGTAAAATAATGACACGTGTCACTGGCTTGGCACGTGTGGTTCATGAAAGAGATACACGTGTTGATGATAAGCATGCGAGAATAAATGCGCCGAAGGCATCATCTAGAGCCATAAACCGCCCCATCGTTGTCACACTACTTCCATTAATAGGAAGTGCCACGTGTCAGGATGGAATGCTCAGTATATTAAGGCAGAATACTAACGGAACGCATTAATGCTTCGACCTTTAATATGTCAGGAAGCATTCAATCTTGCCCGACATATCAATCATTGATCTCCTTGACGGGATTGAAATTCAACTCATCCCGACAGTATCCTGCGGCTTACATGCTTTGATATTTCATTCATCCCGACAGACGATGACTTACTTGACGGGATCAGTGTTCATCTCGTCCCGGCAAGGTCATATGACTTGTTGGATGTGTATATCCTGACAGGGTTAGATGACTTGTTGGATGCATATATCCCGACAAGGTCAAATGACTTACTTGACGGGATCGATCGTAATATCATCCCGACAAAGTCAGGTGACTTGTTAGATCCATATATCTCGACAGGGTTAAATGACTTACTTGACAGGATCAATCGTCATCTCATACCAACAAGATTACAAGTTCTTACGAACGAGGTAAGTATTCTAAACGCAATTAGTTTCTTAACTAATATTGGCCACATGGCAGTTAATTGAACTATCACAGTTTCGACATCTCCTTATTCGAATATCTGACACGAAGGATGCCATCTCAGTGCCATCTCAGTTATTTTAGGTATAACCAAGTCAAAGAAGTTAAGATCTAACAAGAAGATTCTGTTTTATAACATAATCTATCTAGATTATAACTGACTGATAACGACTAGACACGTGGGAGGTGAGTCACGCCAGTTCTAAGGGTATAAATATGAGACCCTCAAGACTAAGAAAAGGATCTTGCTCTCTAGATCTAGATAGTCTAAGCTCTGAAATATTTTACTATTTTCCTAAACCCTGTTACCATTCCTAAGCTGACTTGAGTGTCGGAATATTGTCAACAGGTACAACCATATCTGATCTGGAGATCATCCTATCCTTCACGGAGGATAAAGCAGTTTCACCCTGAAGAACCAGAGCCGTCTGATCATCATCAAGATATGAATTGTCTGACCTCAAAGATTGTGTGGGTTAGATCAGATATTTTTCCCCCACAAAACCATAATGCCAAACGCAGCCTTACCTATGCATTTATATGGGAGTAGCTGCAGTCAACGGAGGACACGACTTTATAACCTACGTATTTATATGAGAGTAAAACTTCGCTGAATGCAGCCAATATGAGCCACGTGGCACTATTATAGAACGCTGACGTATGGATGTTTGGTCAATCCCTAGGTGGACCTACAAACCAAAAATCAACAAGATTAGTAATTTTTGAAATAACCGTTCGTTCTAACGGGGGGTTGATTAGGTATTAAAAATTACTATAACCTAAACAGCTTTACTGGTCTGGTAGGGGTAAATAAAATCGCATATTGATTGATAATGAAGAGATTATCTCAACTGACTAGGAGCAAATATATCTCAGTGATATATTATCTCTGTGTCGTTTGAGTTAATCAAACAATAGTGCGGAAGTTAAACAACACATAACACATGCGGTCTTTTTACGTGGAAACCTTAGCCAAGGAAAAAACTAAGGGACCATGTCCAGACGGAAAGTATCACTAACTAGAAAGTTCTGAATTATAGAAGTTACCTACACAGCACAGTTGCAAATGCAGCTTTCAACCTTAGCCAAGGCCCACTACTAGTGCGTCCACGTCCTCTGGCTCCTTGCATGCTCTTCTAATCACGAAGCCTTTGCTGCTTGTTCAGTTTGGTACACCCCAAACCTACCTTCGATCAGTACACTCTGATCTTAATTCTCACACGACAGTCTCTACTAAAGGTGAATGATTCAGTACACCATGAACCCCACAGTTACTTAAGAGTGTTGAGTCACACTGCTACTCTCTGACCACTAGGTTAAGGTTCTAAATGGAAAACCTATGCAGAGTAAGGATCAAGCTCTTAACTTTGATCTTCGAAAGAGAAAACCAGACAAGGTAAATATTCAAGGCTAGGGTTTTTTTATCTTCAATAACAAGGACTATTCTCAGTATAGAAAGTTAACTCTTTTCTCTCTCGTTGTGTAAATTGTTTAGCTCAAGAATGCTCTATTTATAAGAACATGGAACCCCTAGGTGGTGCAAGTTGTGGGGGATAAGGGACCACAAAAACCGAATCTAAAATTTGACAATTTCTGCAAAGTCCAATCGATTGTACACTTGGTCCAATCAATTGGACTCCAGTCTGGTCGATTGTACTTGTAGTCCAATCGATTATACTGTACGAATGAGTTTTTATTCGTAAAAGCAATCGATATACTTTTGAAGTTCTATCCAGTATGTTCTAATCGATTGGTTCTCATAGTCCAATTGATCGGACTGGTCTAATCGATTGTAGAGAAGACTCCAATCGATTGTACTCTTGGAAGTTTGTCCCGCAGAGTCAAATCGATTGGACTTCCCTTAGTCAATATTTTTATTAGGTTACTCAGATGACTCGAGTCATCAACCGTTTGATTCTTACAATCTTTGTCTTTTAGTCTTCACGTAGTCGATGAAGAATGCATACCACAACATCTTCGAAGTTACACTAGTGCTAGTAGGAATGGTTACAAGAATGTTTGTCACACGGAATCTTTGCCAAAACTAGAATAAGAAATTATTCTTTACAATTTTTTAGGGTTGGATTAAAGTCATTTTCAAGGGATGATTTTAACGTTATGAATTTGAGCATTATTGACCATTACTAGTGTTATTGGCCCGATATAAATAACTATTTTAAGAAAAACAAGTGATCTTTGCTCTTTCTTTTTTTCTCTATTCATTTGAACATTTGGAGAATTTTTTTATGTCCTTTTTTGTAATAGTAGTTGAAAGCACAATCGAGATGCACACTGTAGATGGGATATATATAAATATAAAATATATTAAAAAATATACAACATGTTAGTTAAAAACATTGTAGATGCACACTTGGTTAGATATTTGCCTCACCTTGGTGAAACTCCATTTGTTACTCGAAAACTACACATTAATTTTTTTTTTGTAATCAGCGATTGCATAGAAAAGAAAAAAAATACAAAGAAGCCAACCACGGAGGTGGTAAAGACCACACAACAAATAAAGAACTAGATGCAGCTTTAGAAGCAATACTATCGGCTATAAAATTACATTCCCTATAACAAAAACCAAAAGTATGGGAATCTAAACTAGCAGCCAAGGACAGAATGTCTACACATATAGCAGAAGAACTCCAACTCAAACAGGGAGATCCAGTCTTAAGCTAAGTAATAAGGTTGCTTGCATCCGATTCGATCACTATCTTCTGATAACCTTGGTTCACAGCAATTTGGAGGCCCCATCTCATTGCCCAGGCCTCAGCCTCATCCGCAGACTGGGCTTTGGCTTTGCAACCACCTACCAAGATAAAAGAATTAGAAGCATTCCGTATGATGAAGCCTAGGCTAGCCTCAAGAGTTGAGGCATTCCAAGCTCCGTCCAAGTTGAGTTTCAGCCATCCATCAGGGGGGGACATACATGTAGGAGCTGTTCGGGGAGCAGCCTTAGAAAGGGGTACATCGGTTGGTAACAAAAAGGATGGAAGGCTGTGTAGCACTTGGAGAGGATTGTCATGGCAATTTGAGAAAATTTCTGCATTTCTACGGATCTATATACGCCAAAGCAGGGTACAACTCAAGGCTGAGAGGTGGGTATCTTCCTCTTTTTTGCTGTGGTTGAGAGAGACGATATGAGTGAACCAGGACAAGATGTCCAGTGTGGACATATTAGCAGTGCGCAACCCAAGAGATGAGGCAAACCAGATCCTGGAAGATGATAGGCAATAGAAGAGGGCATGAAACCAATCTTCCATGTGGTGTCCACAACAGGAACATTCACTGCTAAGATAGCCAAGGCGCTCATGAAGGATATCTTTAGTAGGGAGGCGACCTCGTAGGAGTTTCCATAAAAAAATTGACATTGAAAAGGAACATGCAATTTCCAAATATCAGTCCAAAGACGCTCGGAAGTAAATGGGTATGGAATCAAGGGAGGAACTCGAGGGAAGTGATTGTATTTGTTTATATTTGTTTATCTAAGAGAACTTGATAAAAAATCTAAACAAAAACTTGAGTGCAACGCCCTCTTTAATGAAAAGATCATAAGGGTATTCTTGATTTGATGATGAAGTGGGCACTTTTTTACACGTCGGAGATAACACCGAAGATGTGATGGATGTTGGCATTTGGACCCCTACAATCCTCTGAAAAGTCTCCAGTATTCTTCAAAGGAAATCAGTTCTTGTGCCAAGAAGTTACCACCCTCACCACCTGCAATTTGATCAATCGTCCCCAACGATCTGAAGTAATTATTTTAATATACTTAAAAATATAACCATTCCCATAATCGTTTATCACAAAAGAATCCCAAAAAGAATATGAACAAATAATAATTTTTAAGTATCCAACAACAGTAACATGATGAACCCGTAATAAAAAAAAAACTAAAAAAATTCTAAAAATACTATAAAACCCAAGGTCATAAAAAGAAGGGCTTTTTTGCTTTACCCCCTTACTTTATTGATGCAATTGGCATCTCACCCAATGTTTTTAGAATATTTGCGTCTCACCCTTTGACCATGGTCAACGTTGTTGACCACAAACGGTCATTTAAATGACTATAATGACCTTGGGTGAGACGCAAATATTCTAAAAACATTGGGTGCAATGCAAATTGCATCAATAAAGTAAGGGGGACAAGCAAAAAATTCTTTTTTTTTTGGGATTTTTTTTTAGAGGATTGTAATCTCAAAACCTTTATTCATTTACTTTTGGCCCAACCCTAGGTGAACCTACAGACCAAAAATAATCTGATTGTTAATTTTTAAGCATTGGATTAGAGTCATTTTCCTGGGGATTTTATCCGTCGAATTTGAGCATTATTTGGGGTACAAAGATCCAATGATTTGAAATCACTAATTAGGCTGATATTTGGTATGTAGCTCCATCAAGCGATGGGCCTAACATCCGTACGGTTAGTGACCTCTAAGAGTGTGCCAAGTGGCTCATATTGTGGTCCCTCGTCAAAATTAACAATCAGATAAATTTTTGGTCTAGGTCTACCTAGGGTTGGGCCAAAATTAAATGAAGAAAGGTTTTGAGGTCACAATCCTAAAAAAAGATTTTTTGCTTGTCCCCCTTACTTTATTGATGCAATTTGCATCGCACCCAATATTTTTAAAATATTTGCATCTCACCCAAGGTCATTATAGTCATTTTAAAAAATATTGGGATGTCCATCCGGAGACCGTTAATGATCGTCTGTGGTCAATGAAGTTGACCATGGTCAAAGGGTGAGATGCAAATATTTTAAAAACATTGGGTGAGAAGCAAATTGCATCAATAAAGTAAGGGGGTAAAGCAAAAAAATTAAATAAGAAAATATCATAATCTTAAAAGTTTTATCACAATAAATAAATTCAAGAAAAATCCCATATCTAAAACATTTTTGTTATTTCTAATTAAAATAAAAGAGTTTTATAAACCCTTAACTAAAAAAATATCAAAAAATACTCTTAGTTCAGGGAAAAAACATTTATAAACCTACAACTAACAGAATTAAAAAAATAAAACGGTTAAGATTAACATTTACGTGAACACAGAAAGAAAATTTTATTTCATAAAATAGAAATTCTTTTATAATAACATTTTAGAAAAGCAAGAAAATATTTATCCCAGCAAAATTCATAACCCACATATATTCACGGGACTTTTGTAGTGATTAGGGGTGCGAAAGATGAATTTGGGTTCATGAATATTTATTTTTATTTTTTAATATGTAGAAAATAATAGAGAAGAAGGAGATCGATTCTTCCTTATTATTTTGTGGTTGTTGTTTTCATCTTTTTTGTTTGTTTTAATAAAAAAATAAAATCAAATGAAAAGAAAACAAATAAAAAGACTTCCATTGAAGAGTGAAGAGCCACGGGGTATGTAAAGGGGAATGGAGTTGGGTAAACTACCAACGCTAGACGTTTAGGAACTAGACTCATTTCCCTACAAACTAATAATTTCATATTGCTCGGCTATTGTTGCTCATCGTTTCCACTGGTCAAGAACTTCTTCATCTCCAGTTTCAATGATTCCCAAAAGTACTGCTTCTCCGTTCTAAAACATTTCAAAGATTGTTGTCCCAATGATCATCTAATTGTTCATGATATCGATAAGCACTGATGTTTCCTTAGGTTTACCGTGTTTTGATCTTGGAATAACCTTTAAGAATTTTTGTTCTTCCCTAAGAAAATACACAAAAAAAGATATTCAATAAAAAATTGAATGAAAAATGGGTTATTTATTTTCGTGAGAGATAAGGAAAAGATCTAACAGAGAACGGGAATGTTGTTCACTGCGGTCTTGATTGAAAAGAATGTCGGATTCCCTTGATCTTGATCGAAAAGATTAAGTAATAGGAAATGATTTGAGTTGCATGAAAACTGGCTGCTTTGGTTGGATTTTTGATGGGTCGATAAAAAAGGAAAGGTACGAGGAATATAAGAGATTGTTATCTGGGGAAGAATTATTTGGCTGGAATACATAAGTTAATATTTATATAAGGTAAAAGAGAGACATTTTGATTGGAAAGAGAGAAGTTTGGGTTAGGAAATCTTTCACCCTAAATATCCAACGTGGTAACACCCTACAAGGAAATCTATTTAAGGAAGACACTTAGAGACCTCAACAATTAGGAAGTACACCATCAATACTGGACATCTAGCACATACGTTATTAAGAAAAGAAAACTTGATTAGGAAATTATTAAAAATGTAGAAAATATTTTTATTGGAAAGAGAGACGTTTTGCATATTTGGAGTATTTATATAATGAAAATAGAGGAGACCGAGACGTTTTAGTTGGAAAGATAGACATTTTGGTTTAAGTTGGTTGGAGAGATTCAAAGATGATGACATGGAGCGCTGAGAGCAGATAGCAGAGAGTGACATGTCAGCACTTCTTTGCTTTAGTATAGATATATAAATTTGGGTACAAATATCGGAGAGTTTTAAATCACGCTGATTTTTGGTTTGTAGGTCCACCTAGGGATTGGCCAAACATTCATATGGCCAGTGTCCTCTAAGAGTGTGCCACGTGACTCAGTGGCTGTAGTCAGCAGCGTCGCTGTCTGCAGTAGTTAGTGAAGTTTTACTCTTTATATAGTTACACTAGGAGGAAACAAACCAAATTGACGTGAACTTTTTCTACACCGAGGTACCTGAGAACCCCTGGAATTGAAATAAGGTCCTTGACATATTAATAATTACTATAAAGTTCCACTTTCTCTAACCATTTCTTGTCGCCTCAACTAGGGTATGAAAGAGTAGAACTTTGATGACGGCGTTCGTCAGCAAAGTTGATGATGGACCACATTATGAGCCACGCGACATATTCTTAGAGACCACTGGCTATTTTTAGAGACCACTAACCTTATGGATGTTTGGCTCCTCCCTAGGTGGACCTACATACCAAAAATAAGCCCAATTAGTGATTTCTAAGCATTCGATTGGAGTGATTTTCATGGGTTGATTTTTAGCCATGGAATTTGAGCATTATTTGGGGTACAAAGATCTAAAGGTTTGAAATCACTAATCAAGATGATTTTTGGCATGTAGGTCCACTTAGGGATAAGCCAAACATCCATACAGTCAGTGGTCTCTAAGAGTGTGATAGACGTTAGCAAAGTTTTACTCGGGTATGAAATGGTGCAAGTCAAATCCATATCCCTTTCTAGTAGGATTGAATATTTGGAGTTTCGGTTCATTTTTGTAACTAGTCAAAACTTCCAATTGGACCTTTTGAATTGGCTTACCATTATTGTTAGTCAATTTGATCAAAAAACTGATATACATTTTACTTTCATAGGTGATCTGATTTAGGGTTGTCAATAGGTTGACTCCAATTCGGGTGCCAATGTACCTAGAAACGAAACCTATATATGTATGAAGGTTATGATTTATATCGATTATAGTTCTGGTCCCAAAACAAGTAGTTCCAAAATGGGAACCAAAATATCACGAGATCCAGCTAAGGTAAGGAACTTTGTGTCATGGTGCTCCACTCCATTGCGGTCTCATGAACTGAACTTTATACAAAAAATGTGAGAAAATACATCAAGTGGTTTTTATAGTAACGTTTAGGAAAAGAAAAACTTGACATCTTGTGTGAAAATCTTACATATCAAATCTCCACCGCACACTTCAACTCGCACTCCTCTGAGATAGCGCTCCCCCGCCTACAAGGAAACCACTCCGACGCTCAAGTCAGTAGTAGTATGAGGAGATGAGGTTTTAGAGAAGATTGCATACCTTGTACTATTGAGTAGTTCTTCTCGGAGTGTAGTTCTTCTTGGAGTTTAGATCATTGGATGGCACTGATAATCCAGATCATGATAAGGTTATCATGTTTGTTGCGATTTCTTATCGAGAGTAGCTTTCGTATTTTAGTGGGAGACTACTTCCTTATTTGGACAGGCATCCCTGTGGGTTATTTTATTTGACCTAGTCTTAACTTCTCCTAGAAGTATTCAGTCTATCTTGCCACTTGTCATTAAAGCGTTAAACCTTTCTTATCCAGCTGGTTGGTAGCTCATTGGTCCAATGGCTTGGTAAGGCGGTTTGACAACTCATCGGTCTAGCGGCTTACCAAGGTGGACTGGTAGCTCTTCGATCCAGCAAGCGTATTGTTAGCAAGGCGTCACTTCATCTCTTCAGTTATTCGGTTCCTCAGCTCTCCAGTTCATTAGTTCAGTTCTTCTGTTCCTCAGCTCTTCATTTCTTCAGTTATTCGGTTCCTCAGCTCTTCAGTTCTTTATTTCCTTGGTTCTTCAAGCCTGTTGTTAGCAAGACAGCTCTACGGCTCTTCAATAAGCATGTAGGCAATTCAGCTGAACAACTTGGTAGCTCGATTAGAAGATATGATAGCTTGACTGTGTGGGTCCAGTTGCTTAGCAAGGCAGTTTGGCGATTCTTCAGCTCTTCAGGTTAGCAAGCTATTGTTTTGTAAGTCGTTATTTTTCTTAACGCATTTAATATTACACCAATGGGTGTGATAATTCATGCGCATAGATGGGTGCAAAAAATTAGCTTTCCGACTTGCGATAATCTTAAGGATTTTTAACCCTTTCATTGCTTCCAAAGTTTTATGGCTCGGGCCGTCACCTCTCAAACCACCAACTTGCAAAACTTCTAGCACAGTGCAGGCCTGCACTCCATTAGTACGTACATTGGTCCATACACATGGTGGGGGGCGGGTCCTCCTTGCATTCCCTTTTTAAGCGACCAAGACTAGCATGGCCTTTAACATTCCATATGACCTCAATCCTACAACCAATCTTTTCCAACATAAGTCTCCACATCTTTCCATCTGCACGATGATCGAAAACCCACCTCGGGTGTCCAAAACTGGGATACAAAACCCCAGCTAAGAGTATAACAAGTTGGGAGGTTTATGCTAAGTGCTTGACCCACAAAGGTGAGAAAAAGGCACCTTGTGTAACCAAGTTAGGGCTCTCATTAAGAGAGTTAAGAAGGTCATGAATGCTAGATGGAGGAGTTGCTAAGACCTCTGTGAGGTGTAGATATTATCGTCGGGGGTATGCCCTACGTATACTATTGGCACCTTGCCCACCACCCACTTTAGAGAGGTAGACAAAGACAACCATATGGCCTCTACTTTCTAATGCTCTACACAATCAGTGAAATCTTCCAAAGAAGACTACATTGTCTTGAGTTCTCGTTGATAAAGTACTAAATCTCACTATTTTCTCTTTTATGCACCTATATTTTGTCCTCTCAAATACTATATTCATGTCTCTATTGCTCTTAAATAGAGTAATAATTCTCTCGATAAATGTCTCCAATGGTCAGCCTGACCATTCCATGAGCAATACCTCCTAATGTTAGGCAAATTTATCTATTTACCCAACCAAAAGTCGTTACTCAGTTCCACAGTAGCATGGCCACATAGCTTAGTTGGGGAGATCTCTGTAACCATGGTTTTTGTAAGAGACATGATAAGTCATCATTTTGTACATTTCCCCCCGCTTTCCTAAAGAGCTATCATGTTTTTTTGTGTTAATCACCCATTGAGGATGATTTCATGAGCATTAATGGCATTTTGGGATTCTCGTAGTAAATTCTCATAATATTGGCTTCAACATTGGGCATACATCAATTCCTTGTGTTTCGTTCATGTAAGAGCTAAAGCCCAAAGCCTAAAGGAGAGTCGCATTGTGCAAGTCCAAATCCGAGCAAAAGTATGGACCACAATGACGTGCCAGTGGTTCACAACGGCGGGCTATGATAGCGAGTCACGATGTTGGGCCAAGAAGTGAACCAATTGGCATGTGATGACATGGCAATATGATAAATGAGTGTGCATGGCACATGCTTGGGATGTGGGTAGCTATCCAAATATAGCAAGAACGTGTTGGGTGACCTTCCAAAAGATGAGAATGGAAAATGGAAATAAAAAGTAAAAACATTTTGGTGGAAAGAATAAAGTTGGCTGAATTCTTATTAAAGAAAGATGATCTTTTTACCAAAAAAGGAAAGTATGTATGATTGTCCTTTTCTTTCCAAGAGTAGTTTTTATTTTTAAAAGAAAAGATTTTATTCTTTATATAAAAAAAAGGAAAGATTTTTTTTTTAATCAAAGAAAATGGTGGTTTTGGTAAACACGAAATTTTAAAAGATGGAAAACTACCATTGATTACAAAAGAATGAACTCTGGACGGTGGTGATGGAAAATCAAGGGCTTTCAAAAGTCAATGCAAGATTCATGATTTTGGAAAGCAAATATGGTTTTCAGAAAGTTGCACGGTTACTCATGCATGAAAAGTTTGAAAATTCATAAATGTAAGCATGTGGACATCTAGAAGGCAAGTGCTGAACGTGGTTGGCAATACTATATCTCCAACCTTGATGAACGGATAGGATTCTTTTCTAATTTATGAAGGAATGGATGCACACCAGCTTATAAGAAGACCGCATCTTGGATGATGGGTATTGTTCTTCTCTTGACTACTCCTTGGTCGGACCTCTCTCAACTCTTGCTCTTCGAATTTGGAATCGCACGGCAACCCTCACTCACCTGTTATCGGTCCTTGTTCTCCAACAAAGCGAGGATATTCTTCTCTTTTCTTTTATTTCCTTTGCCCTGTAATTGCGTTCTCCAGCTGTAACATTTAGCGGATGATTTTTTTATTGAAAATTAGGATATATTCTCTTCTTTATTTCTTTTAGTTTTTATTTTTTTTTAGTTGTAATTTCATTGTATCAGTTTTAAAGTTTTTTGGTCATTAGAGAGATTGACAACCTCTGATGATGATCGGCTAAACTTCGTTCTTTACACTTGGATTGAGAAGCCTCTTTCTCTTGTTTTTGTTAGAATAAATTTTGATTCATCAAGTTATTCACCAATCTCACCCCTCCTTGTGGTTCGATCCTAGTACTTGTGCTATACTTCAATTTTATAATTTGGTTCTTGCAGGTTTGTGTTTGATTAGACAGTAAAGTACAATAATTGATTAAAAAACTGTCCATTAAGACACCGACAATCTCTCTAACACTTAATCAGATTGTACGAAACATTATTGATCTCTTTTATCAATGTCCTGAACTTGCAATTGGAATCTAGAGATAAACCCCTTCTACCTCCACCAATTGAAGCCAGGCAACATGAAATCTTCTTAGAAATTCTAATGAAGTAGATGTGATCGTTTGGTCCTTCCCATTAAACACTTTGGTCTCTAATCGTGACACCATATTTCCCTACATTTTGGGTTTCATTATAGTGATTTGACGCCCCAAAAAACTTATTTTTCAATAATTGCTTCTTCCCCCTTGTGTGTGTCCAGCCCTACGAAGCTTATAACTCAAACTCCTTCCACTCTAGAGTATTTGATGGCCAATGAAAGGGCTTTGCCATGTAGCTGTTGAAGTTGTACTGGTATTAGCGAGACCACTCCCAAGTGGGTTGTGGTTTCTTATCATCAACTCATGCATACTACAATAAAACCAAAGACCGCATATGTAAAGTAGAGATGCCATCATATTTTCCAGCATCTCCACCATCCCCTTTAGCCTTTACCCCTTGGACCTTCTCATTTGTTACCTTTACCATTGCCACCACTACCCCACCCCCACCCCCTAGATACACAGACACACACACACACACACACATATATATATATATATATATATATATATATATATATATATATATATATATATATATATATAAAGAGAGAGAGGTCAACAAAGACTCTACAATTTCATACTCGAAGAAGAAGAAATAAGACATTGAAGATTTGCATTGAGAGCTTGACGGTGTTTTAAAGTGGAATGCTACATAATTCAAATTACCTAATCTATTTTTGTGGCTTTCTTTAGTTAGTTATTGCCCTTTTTTTTCTCTTTTTCCCATTCCAAACTTCTTTTTATTCACTTATAGTGGCCTTTACATAAGAATGTCTACCTACCTTTGAATAAGAATGTGGTCTTGAGGTGGTCAATAGAAAGTGCATTTTAGTATTACCCCTCTAGAAATAGACATAATTAGTGAGTCCCCTTGACCAGTGGTGAATGTTGTAAAAACAACATAATTCGTTGTGAAAATACACCTCCAAAAAATATAATATCCACCATTCGGACAATGGAGATTGTGATTTGGTTGTGATAAATGACAAAGATTGTGAGTTTGTGGTGACATTTTTGGTCTTTCATAACGAGTTGGTTGATGTGTTTTGGGGCTGCATAACATTTTGGTGCCAGAAAATGACACGGCCTAATGGTCCATTGAGTATTAAGAACTTTGAAAAGTACAAGCGGATCCTATTAGTTTGCCTTTTTTCCCAAAGGTTGTAATAAAATGCTCTAATAAGAAAAGAACCTAACTACTTTTGAAAAAAAGAGAGAAAAAGAATCGAACCTAAATGTGTTAATGAGTAACATTTAGATTAGCAATCTCATTTGTGTGCCTTCTTTCATTTATATAGTGCAAAGAAAGCTTAATGGTGATGCCAAATACGACTTGAATATCATATAATGGCAAGGACAATCAAATTGTTTTAGTTTCTTCATAATCTATGAAATCTAATTAGATTTTTTAAATAAAACAAAAATAAAATTATGAACATTAACATAGTTATTTGCTTCTATGATAATCATGGAAGCATAAGAAAATCATCAATAAACCAATAAACATATACCTCACGATCGATCCATAGAACTTAGTAGTTCATAAGTGCAATCTAATCACCTTACCTTAAATCTGCTTCTCTTCTGATGTCAAGGTGAATAATATTTTAGGGTGAGCCTTGTAATTTGCTCCAAATTTAGACGGGATTTGCACAGGAGAGTCAAGTGATCTAAGCACCTTACCATTAAATCTGCTTCTCTTTTGATGTCAAGGTGAATAATATTTTGGGGCGACCCTTCTAATTTGCTCCAAATTTATACGGGATTTGCACAGGAGAGTCAAGTGAAGATTGGGATCTTTTCCCCCCTTATACCAATTTATAAGTCCTTATTCACCTAAAAAAAATTTACAAGTCCCTCTACACTCCTAACCCATCGAAAACTAATAGAGTGTAGGGTTGCCCTTTCTAACTAGGAGTTCTAATAATATTTTGAAACTTGCTGTCACACACCACACTCATACTTAATTTATCGCACTACGATTATGGTATGACAACTCACCCATCTACTAAACCTACATATTCGATTTTAGAACACACTCCTTACATATTTCTATGTAGTTAACATTTGATATTGATATATGCTATAAGAAATGCTGAGTTTCATTTGAAAGAATGTTCAAACTTCTTTCTTCAAAACGTAGTGATAAGGTTCATAAGTCAAATTGACCATCATTGAAGGTTGAGTCATTTGAATGTATCCAAATTTCTCTTAAAAATTAAAATTTTAATTTTTTTTCCTTTTTTATATCTAAATGACCAAGGACACCAACGATAAGAGTAATTTTTACATTTGCATGTCATTCAAAATCAAGATGAATACAAATATTCTCCTTTTTTAGTTTTGTTTCAATTGCCTTACTTTATTCTCTTAGTTTCGTTTTTCATACACGAATGGGCCTTGGTCTAGAAGCCCCTCTTATTCTTACAAGTTAAGGGTGAAAGTAAATGCTTAGAACTCGAAGTTTCATTTGTTTACTTGAATCTTATGTATTACCATTTTTTTTAATTTTTTTGGCTTGGATTTATACTGAGTTCTTTTTATTTGTTTTACTTTTAAAAAGGAAAAAGAATAAGGGTTAGTGGAATAGTTAACCACACATATCGATGTAAACAGGCTAGTCCATGAGATGTTTCGGGCTAGAATCTAAAATGTCTCAGATGAGGTGTAGGCTGAGGCTATTTAAAAAAAAAAATCATGTTTTGGCTTGGCTAACTTACATCCTTGACCACCTTAAATGTATGCTAATTGGGGTGCTTAACACCTTTTTTTATTCAAGAATCAAACCTTGTGTAGATCCTAAGTGTTCATACATTGTGTCATTATTGTTTTTTTTTTTTTTCATTATGGGACCCAATCATATGGTAGAAAAGGTTGGTAACTTATCCAATTTTCAATGGTAATGTCTCAGATACAATCCCATTTGACCCTAAGGTTGTTATGCCACACATGAGAATTCAACTGAAATCTAAGATACAAACACAATAATAATTATTTATCAATTAAGATATTAGTCAAAGGTAAATAGGCATTGGTAAGGTCAAAATCTAGTAAAAAAATTAATAACCAAGAATTACCATGGTCTTCTTATGCTAAGATATATGTTGTTTTATTTTATGCTCCTCATCAACCCAAACTTGAAACCAACCAGAGTATCCTTTTGACATGGAGAAAACAAATCTCCAAATATTCTTCCTAGAACCAAAATTTTGGCTTTTATTTTTTAATATTTATTTATATTTAATTATGTTATTTTGAGACAAAAACCAGTTTAAATACAAGGATGGACAAGTAATATTTATTTTACATGGTCAGTATTTTAGAACCACAAAAAATGGAGTTTTACAAAAATCAACACATTTAAGCTTATCAAATATTGCTTGACTTTTGCAAATTCTATGAGCATCCAAAAGTTTTGCTCTGCTATGCATTAATCTTTTAAAACATCTATATCATGAAACATTACTATATAAAAAGAGGTTTTAGCTCAAAATAATTTTATTTTGCTTGATGGCGTACGTGGTTTGGTGGTCGTTATCCTCGAGGTATTAATTATCCATTTGTTTATGCAATAAGACATAGATGATCAATCAATACAAGAACTAAACTCACTATCATAGTGGAGATACTTATGGGCAATAATAGAATAAAATGTAATCTTCAAAAAAAGTTAAAGAATATAAAGATGGAAAAAATAAAAGATCTGGATAGTCTTAGGATAGAGCTCATTGGTCAAATGAAATAGACTTAACTTACAAGTTTCCTGTATCTACCTAATATGCGACTCAACAATTGGTGCGGCGTCATTGTATGATCATAATGGATTACTAGATTTGCCTGCCCTAATCACTATTTATGATACAATCATAGGCTTCTTTGTAAATCCCCTCAAGTAATTAATAAGTCTTTGAAATGTGTTATGTAAAAAAATGTGTTTACTACAATATAGATATGGTGATGTAATGAACTAACGGTGCAAACTAAGGTTCTCCTTAGCTTCAAGGGTCACAACATTACTTGCATTTATACTCATTATTTTCTCACACAATCATGAGAGTAGATTGTATGCCTGCTTGTATGGACCTTGAATATGTTCTTCATTAATTCCCATTCCTTATCACATTAGGATTGACAATGAATCGGGATCGTGTTAGATTTGTACCAATTTGGTATTGATCCAATAATAACTTTACTCGATCCAGACCTTATCTAAACCCAATTGGATCATTCAAATTGAGTTCCAAAACCAATCAGATATGATTAGGTTGATTCGAATCCAATCTGATCCAAAAATGAGGTGGGGGTCTCTATGGTTTCCTCTCAATTGACAAACCCTTCTAGAATCTAATGAGTGTTTAAGAGAGAGAAAGAGAAAAGAAAATGATGAAGAAGAATAAAAAAAGGGATAAGAAGATGAAGCAAATTAAGAAACCGACCCTAACTTAAAAATAGTAGATAGAGAAAGAGAGAGAGAGAGAGAAATGTTTTGGGTTTCAAGTAAACCCTAGTTTAAATGAATATTTTATTGTACAACTAAATCACTACAATGGGTTTCAATGCAAAAGTAAGAAAATGACCATTAGGTACTCTTAATTTAAAGGCATTATAATATTATTAACATTAGTATATATATCGGATTGGAATATGGTTGATCTAGTATCGATTTGATAAGGGATGAGATCGACAACCATAGATCCAGTACCAATTCTATGAGAAAAAACTAAGTTTAAACCCAATGTTTTTAGGAATGGATTGGGTCTTTGGGTTGATCTAATCCATGGACACCTTGTGCCACACCTATTGATATCTCAAGACACCATAACCATGACATATGTCACTAATGATTTTCCTTTTACAGTATCGTGGGATATTGCAAAACTCTTTATTGATGATTTCTAATATACAACATTTTAAAATCGTATGATGGTTGCCCTGTAAATAGTAATCAATATCCCAGCCACACCTACTATTAGACTTCGTGTTCTTATCTTAAAACGCATGCAATATACTTGGATGCACAAAATAAACCAACATATTTGCACTTAATTTCTGTTGGAGATACTATTATTATTTATCAAATTGTCAAATCACATTGTGTATAATTTGTTGGAATATAGTGAAAATCTGTGATTTTTCTTGCTCTAAATGGCTAAATAATTTAATTAACTCGAATAGAACAAATATCGGCTTAGAGTTGAATAGAATGCTTCTCGAAGGTAGCTGGTGCCTCCCAAACAGATAGCAACTCTTTCTTCATGATTCCATTAAGCTTGAACTCTCTTTTGGTCTCTCTATGTATTTGCAATACATGGCAAAGCTGAGGTATAGTACTTGACCTCTTACGAAATGCCCATATATGTTTACATATTTTAATTAAACTTAGTCCTAAAAAGACTACTTTGAGAATTGCTTTAAGCAAATGTCTACCTTGCACATTTGCAGTTCTAGTCTAGCCAAAATATCCACATAATAGAGTCTAATAATGGATTAAATAAATCCACTAAAATCAGTAAAACATTGAGCCAATGTAGAGAAAACATAAAACTATCCCAATAACTTAAAAATCATGGACTCATTCTAGTACAATATTAGATTAAATAAAAGAAAACATTGTCAATACCTGTCCCTATTCATTACTAGTAAATGTCCCGTGCCCACGGCACTCTCCGACAAAAGCGTTTGCAAAAATTGGGTGCCTTTAGCACTCAAATGGTATAAAGGACTGGGGCGTTATTATTTTTTCCATTATAACGGATTGTAACGGGCAGAGAGAGAAATGGAAAAATAACATAAATAACAAAAAATAACGGTGTAGAAATTCAAATTTTGAATAAATTGAGGTCAAATGAGGGGATTGAGTGGCTGAAATCTAACCATCCACATTAGATGGATTTGATCTCAACCACTCTTTATCTAACCATCCACATTAGATGGATGGATAAGATAAGAGAATACAACTGAGTTGTCTTGTTATATGTGTGGGTGGCCCGTGTCCGTGGTACCCTCCAGCAAAGTGTTTGTCAAAATCAGGTGGGAGTTAATCTCAACCATTGATATGAAGCTTAATGGATCTCGGCCACTCATTATTGAAACCATATATGATAAGATGGGGTATAAGACAACCACTGTCACTTGTTATATAGACTAGTAAATGCCCCGTGCCCACGGCACTCTCTGACAAAAGCGTTTGCAAAAATTGGGTGCTTTCGGCACTCAAACGGTATAACGGACTGGGGAGTTACCGTTTTTTCCATTATAACAGCTGTTATAATCGATTGTAACGCACAGAGGGAGAAATGGGAAAATAACATAAATAACAAAAAATAATGGTGTTGAAATTCAAATTTTGAATAAATTGAGGTCAAATGAGGCAGATTGAGTGGCTGAAATCCAACCATCCACAATAGATCAATGGATTTGATCTCAACCACTCTTTATCTAACCGTCCACATTAGATGGATGGATAAGATAAGAGAATACAACTGAGTTGTCTTGTTATATGCGTGGGTGGCCCGTGCCCGTGGCACTTTCCGACAAAGTGTTTGTCAAAATCAGGTGGGAGTTAATCTCAGCCATAGACATGAAGCATAGTGGATCTCAGCCACTCATTATTGAGCCATATAAGATAAGAGGGGGTATAAGAAAACCACAATCACTTGTTATACTGATAGTGGGTGGCCCATGCCCTTGGCACTCCCGTCAAAGCATTTGCCAATATCAGGTGTGAGTGGCTGAGATCCACCATCCATTTGGGGGATAACATCTCGGCCATTCTTTGTTGAAACAGATAAGAGGGGGTATAAGTGGGGAGACAACTTCCCTGTTGTGTTATATAGACTAGTGGGTGCCCTGTGCCATCGGCACTCCTCGACAAAGAATTTGCCCAAATCAGGTGAGTGGCGGAGATCCACCGTCCATTTGGAGGAGGATTAGATCTCGGCCCTTCTTTGTTGGTGCTTATAAGAGGAGATATAAGTAAGGAGACAACTAAATTATTTTGTTATAAAGAATAGTAAAGGGCCCATGCCCACGGCACTCGATCTCTGACAAAAGCGTTTGCAAAAATTGGGTGCCTTTGGCACTCAAACGGTATAACGGACTGAGGCGTTACCATTTTTTACATTTTAATGGCTGTTATAACGGATTGTAACGCATAGAGGGGGAAATGGAAAAATAACAGAAATAACAAAAATAATGGTGTTGAAATTCAAATTTTGAATAAATTGAGATTAAATGTGGCGAATTGAGTGGCTGAAATCTAACCGTCCACATTAGATCAATGGATTTGATCTCAACCAATCTTTATCTAACCGTCCACATTTGAGGGATGGATAAGATAAGAGAATACAACTGAGTTGTCTTGTTATATGCGTGGGTGGCCCCTGCCCGCGGCACTTTTCGACAGAGTGTTTGTCAAAATCGTGTGAGAGTTAATCTCAGCCATCGATATGAAGCATAGTGGATCTCAGCCACTCATTATTGACGCCATATAAGATAAGAGGGGGTATAAGAAAATCACAGTCATCACTTGTTATATTTATTGTGGGTGGCCCGTGCCCTCAGCACTCCATCAAAGCATTTGCCAAAATCAGGTGTGAGTGGCTGAGATCCACCGTCATTTGGGGGAAAAGATCGTGGCCGTCTTTTGTCAAAATAGATAAGAGGGGTATAAGTGTGGAGACAACTTCCCTGTTTTGTTATATAGATATTAGGTGAGCTAAAGACTCTTCCGTTAGTAAAGGTCTCCCATTATTCAATCTATAGGGAAAATTAAGGTTATGAAAGAACTTCATCAATGAAAATGAGACATTTGTTATGAACGTCCACTATGGAGACTATTAGTTAGTAGGCTGAACTAGCCAATGCCAAGGAGAGAAGCCCCAACTTTCTCCTAATGTTTAATATAAGTGGCAAAGCCTTCAATTATGGATGAGTCTCCACTAAGGCAGTGAAGAAACTGAGTGTACCAAGGCGATAGAGGTAGTTAATATTATATCCATAGTTGGAGCACGAGCTTTCGCCTACTTCTAAATCTGGCTATTAGAGTTGAGTAGTGAAGACTGAGCAACATATTCTAGTCGTTCGCCCTTATCTTTCCAAGAGTAAAGGTTGTTTGTGCAAGATACACAAGGTTTATCACTTCTATTTAATTCTATAAGGTAGACTCCATTTTTCACAGGCTTGGCTTGTATGAACTTTTGAGAACTCGATAATGTCGAGGTCTAATGGGATTCTTTCTGTTTGTGTGTTCTTACCTTGAATGGGCTTCTCTCTATCTTTGCGCCTCGGGTTGTTGCTTGTATAATAGAGTTTCTAAGGTTGGGCGAGCATAATTATATCCCTTCCATCCTGAATGGTTAGGTGGAATTAAGCGAGGCCCGTCGATGGGCTCAACCACCCACCAACTCAATTGAGGCTTCTAGATTAACATTTCCAATGGAGCCTAGCCCTTATGCCCAACGAGGTCAGACACATTTACCTAGATGCACATTCTTAACACCCCATCTTGAGTGTTTTATGACTAGGCAATGATGATCTTATTGCTATACTCAAAGATGTTTTTATGATCATATTGTGGTGATCTTTTTTCTATATTATATGATGTTCTCTATTAGATGGTCAAAATATGTCAAGCTACTTCTAGTGTGGTCTACAAAGTGCGTCTTGTTGCACCCACACACTTGCTCGATCGCGCCCCAGCCCTTTGTTCATGTACACATGTGCATCCTCAATGTTACATTAGCAAAGCCTCATTGCACCGATCTCTTGCACGAGTTTATCTTATTTTATAATTTGAGTTCAGAGGATAGATTATATATTACTCTTCTTGGTTACCTATTGGTCTTGGTTACCTATTGGAAGTTGAACTATTTGATAAAGGAGCATCATGTTATTCTGGTCCCAAGTTGCATTGTATTAGTGAAGAGGAGCCAAAACAAGTGGATCCCACAAGATAATTTAGAATTAATTTTTTAATTAGGATTACTATCTCTGCATTTATTTTTCTTGTAATCATATTAAATATAATTTTGGAAGTCTTCTAGTTTGATTAGAATTAGGAAATTAGATTTGGGAGTTTTGTAATACGAAATCAACGTACAAAAAAAAATTAAGTGCACATGACCCATTGAATCATGACTATATAAGCTATTCTGATATTTAAATTTGATAGAGATGGAATTATAGTAGCAAACCTTATTTCATTTCCTTGGACTATGCAAGAATTTGTAGATATTTCTGATTGAATCTTATTGTTCGTAGAATAAAGTTAGAACTAAGGAAATGCGCGAAGACAGAATTTTATGCGCACATATGGGTATATTTGGCCACATAGAGAGGAAGCAAGGGTGTTTCTTTAATAAGGTCTATTTGGTCATGCTATGCAACTCCTAGGGATGGACCACAAGGTGAGTTCATGCAACAATATGAACCTATGGGTCACTACTCATTTTTTCTTCCAAAAAAGAATAAAGAAAGACTCGTGGTTAAATTTGAGCCGCCAAAATTAATTAGGGTTGGTCTTGAAACATTTCATTACATTGATATGTAATATATTAATTTTGATATAAAGAGATTTATTATTAATGAGAATCATATATTTTAGAAGTAATTTTCAAAACTTGCATGCTTGGTTAGAAGCCTATAACGAAGAGTGATTCCTTAAATTTTGTGGAGTAATTTGTAGTAGAAATAATGTCTCCCATCCTGCCTTAGTTTTGGTATTAGAGCACGTTCGTTACTTCTGGTATCCATTTTTGAAGCATCATCACTTCTTCAATTGGAAAAGAAATATTTTCATGATGAAGAACTTATTTCATTTGTGCCTTCTATTGACTCAAAAATATCATTTGTCAAACCTATTAATTTGTTGCCACCAACAATATAACAACGCCATTACTAGTGATTAGTTACCTCAACCACAATTGCTACAATTGTCGTTATCATTGTGACAGACAATCACAACCATCAACATTATTCGCGACATCTATTATTCTGAACAAAATCATTGCTACTATTTTCTACTCTTGGGTTGTTTGCCATTATAGCTTATAGATGATTCAAAAGTCTATGGTTAAAACCAATGCCACCTTTGTCTCCATCTCATGCACATAAACTATAGTTGAATAGTCGATGCCATCAATCGTGATTGCTCATTACAATCGTTACCATTGACCACTGAAGCTGTTATCATTGTATGTTGCTGCCTTGAGCTCTTAATAATCGTTGCAACCAAAATGAATGTCGTTGTTGATCTCTACTGCAATCTACTTTTGATGTAATTGGCATCATCAGATGTCTACTTGGATTTGGTAAAGCTCACTTTGTTTGGTCATACAAATCGAAGAAGTTTTCTGGTTTAGGTTTCTTAAAACTCTTGAATTGTAGTTGATTGAATCGCCAGTAATATATGTCACGCTCAGAACCTGGATCTATCGGACCCGACTCGTGATCCATAACCAATACCCATGGTTCTGGAAGTGAGGATAAGAAAATAATAATGAGAATAGTCCAATTATTTTATTACTAGGTCTCATCACCTCATTATTCAAATACTAAATAAATTTGTATCAATGTTTATTACATCATAACTTCCAAAGTAAAGCTTAATACATATTTTTTAGGGATGCAATAAAATAAGATAAAGATCAATTCTCTGTCAGCTCCGAATGTGCTATGCACCCGCTCCATCTGGCAAAATCTGAAACATAATAAATAGCTTGAGCCGCGAAGCCCAGTAGATACACTCCATCACCCTTATTACCATGGAGATATATTCGATCTAATTCAGTTGTAATAATCATTGTAATAAATCACTTGGGAATGTATGCGATTTCAAACTACCTAGTCCAATAACTGAATTAGGTTGTTAGTATTAATTGAAGAATTTTAAAAATACATATTCAACCCCCTTCTAGGTATCTAGGAGATCAAAAGACAAATTTAAAATGGTATCAGAGCGGTTCACTCCTAAACGGTTTAACAACCCAAGTAAAGTTCTTGCTTATAGTTTGTTCTTTCTCAATTTGCTAAAAGATGCAAAGAGAAGGCGGAAACACCTCTAGGCCTTCATTCTTCGATGGAGAGGATTATGCATATTGGAAAGCAAAATATGTGTGCATTCCTCAAATCCATGGACGAAAGAGTCTGGATGATCGTGTTGGATGGATGGACCCCTCCCACTGTTATAGTGGATAAATCATATTTCCCAAACCCAAAGATAAAAGGTCCAAGGAGGACTATGATGAATGTTGCTCAAATAACAAGGGTTTAAATGCGATCTTTATCGCAATTGATAGAAATGAGTTTCAAAGGATCTCAAATTGTAAACTAGCTAAGGAAGCATGTAATATCTTAGAGACCACCCATGAGGGTACATCAGCGGTTAAGATTTCAAAACTACAAATGTTGACTACCCAGTTCTAATCTATACGAATGGAGGAGAACAAAATGTCCATTGAGTTTTATGTTAAACTCAGTGATATAGTTAATTCTGCCCACAATCTGGGAGTGATTATGCCTGAATCCAAATGGCCAAGAACATTTTAAGATCTCTACCAGAGAAATCTTCAGCAAAGATTACCGCAATCAAAGTGAGCAAAGATGTTGATCTATAAAGATTGATGAGTTGTATGGTCTCTTCATATGTTTGAAGTAAACATGAGACAACCAAAGAAACTTAAGGGCATAGCCTTGAGAGCTTCAAAGCTCAAGAGCCAGATTCAGAATCTAACTCTGAAGAAAATTTTGTTTTATTTGTAAAGAAATTCAAAAAGTTCTTTTGCCCTAGGCAAGACAAATTTAACATTAAATCTTCTAATAAATCGAAGGATCAATCTAAACCCCATGAACAGTTTAGCAAAACAAACAAATTCTAGAAAGATGGAAAGTCTGATGAATCAAAATGTTGCAAGTGCCATGGATACAGACACCATGCTAACGTGTGCCCAAATAAAGATGATAAGGGCAAAGTTAAGGTGTTAAATGCCTCATGGGATGATGAGTCGGATTCTGAAAATTTTGATAATTTAAGTGACAATGAGAGTACTGGAAATTTCATAGCCTTCATTGTTAGACTGAGTACTGCTAATGGTACTTAAAGATTTGAGACCACCAATGCCAATGCAAAGAGTTCTGATGACTCTTACAATGAGGACTCGGATGACTTTTAAAGAGCTGTATGAGTAATCCAAGAAAATTATTAACAATATTTTATTTAAAAGAGTCAAAAGTCTAGACTATAAGAAAAAAGCCTTACAACTAGACACTGAAGAACTACTAGTGTTAGTTGGCCATTTGGAAGAAAAGAATAAGTCTTTTAAAAAATAAAACAAGTTTTTGGAATGCAAATTTCAGACTTGTAATTATGACAATGTGATAAGTCATCATTTTATGCATTTTACCCCATTTCCTTACTGAATTATCAAAATTATCCTACATAAATCATCAAATCTGCATGAAAAATAGGATATTCTATTTTCACCAATTATACATTAAATTTCTCTTAATAATAGTAAATTGATTTATATTAATAATCTTATCTCATTAGATACCTGAGCCCAAGAATAAAGCGAGCATAAGTCCAAGCCAAAAGCTTATGTACAAAAGCCCAATCAAAGCAAAAGTGTGGGCCATGAAAATTGACTACAATGTCGTACAAAGACACAAGCCACGTCGATAGGCTAGGGGACTAAAGGCAACACAAGGGACTGTGGTGATCAAACAAAAAGAAAAATAATAGCGATTAAGATGATGGACGACCAAGATTACAAGCAAAGTTATGGGCTACATTGTTGAGCCAAGATGATGATGATCTCTAAAAGATGGTTCATCAATCAAAGCAATGATGATTGATATAAAAGTGGTTATTGGACCATGTTGATGGGCCAATGCAGTGGGCCAAGTTGGTCGACCAAGTATGGACCAAGGTGGTTTAGATTACAACAAAATGAATGGTGCAAATTACAAAAGGCATGATGATGGCTTTTCAAGAATAAAATATTATTTTGATTTTTGAAATTAAAATGATGGACCGTTTAAGAAAGAAATATCTTACCAAAAGAAAATTTTATTTTGTAAAATAAAAAAATATTTTATTAGTTTTCAAAAAAAGTTCTAAAAGAATAAATTAGTGATTGATTCCATTGGAAAAAGAAAAAAGTATTTTATTGATTTTCAAAAGGAAGTTTCAAAAGAATAATTTAGTGAATGATTCTATTAAAAAAGAAAAAAATATATTATATAATTATTTCCATCTTTAAAAATATTTTTTTAAGAAAAGAAAGTCGTAATTTACTCTATAAAAGGACCTTCAAAAGAAGATGGATGACATTTTTTTCTTGGCTGATCTCTAGCTGACCATCTCTTTCGGCTATGCACCTCTTAAGGCTACAGTCTTCTCTTGACATTAGATCTCTTTCCTTTTTCTTTTATTATTTTTTGTCTTTTATTTGTCATTATTGTATTTTTTTAGTTTAGTTTTGCTTATCAAGTGTAATATTTTTCGATAATTAGAGAGATTGACAACCTCTGTTGATGATCGGTTAAAACTCGTTCTTTAAAATTAGAGTTAATAAATAATTTTTTGGCTATAAATATTTGTGTTTGATCAAGTTACTTCACTATTTATCATCACTCTCTGTGGTTCGATCCCTATATTTGCACTATACTTAAATTGCTAATTTAATTTTTGTAGATTTGAGTTTGATTTGACAATAAGTTATAACGACTAATCAAAATACTGTCCATCAGATATCTCTAGAAAAACAAGTGTTTAGTCTAGAAAGAGATCTACATTGTTTCTCTTCGAGCACTACAAAGCTCGATAGAATGCTGTGAGTTGGTAAAGACTTCGGAGACGAGAGTGGTTTGGGTTTTAAACCTAACCAAAACTCTACATCAACGTCTGAGACTCAGTTTGTAAAAGCCAGAGTCTTGACCACTCCCGAGGTTGACCAGTCCAAGAATACAAAAAATAATCACACTTGTGTGTATTATAAAAGTAAAGGTCACCTTGTGCAGGATTGCCTAAAGTTGAGAGAAAATAACCAGATTCCTCCCAAGAATAAATCCAAAGGGAATCAAGTGAATATTTCTCATAGAATGGCATACCTTCATAACAGGTTAGAGCAGGGGTGGCAATTTGGCCCGCGGCCCGGCCCGAGCCTGACCCAGCCCGAAGGTGAGCCCAACCCAGCCCAGCCCGTGAATATGTTGGGTCGGGCTTGGGTTTGAAAACAAAGCCCTAGCCCAGCCCGCGGCCCGGCCTCCCTGTTGAGCACGTGTTTGATGGCTATTTTTTTTTTTTTGTATTAAAGTTCATCTTAACACGAGTTGGTGGAAAAAATACTTTAAGAAATATTTTTCTTTTTCCATGGTTTACTTTGGTATATGAGTAAATTTTAACAAATCAAATGATTAATATATTTTGATATTAACTATAGGGTTGGGATTGGGGGGACAACCATTTCTTACAACTATTTTTGACAACCATTTGGGCAGACCCACATAGAAGATGAATCAATGGCTGATTTTTGGTGAGGACGATCTCCTCACCATATAGATAACCCCAACAAAAAATCAGCCCATTCTGAAATTTCTAACCCCATTAAATGTGGTTTTCAAGATACACGAAAAAAATAGACAGTCCATAATTCTTCAACTTCTAAACCAGTCTACAAATATTAGAATGATTTGAATTTTTGTGAGGATGATCTCGTCACCATAGAGATCATCCTCACCAAAAATCAGCCATTGATTCATCTTCTATGTGGGTCCGCCAAATGGTTGTCAAAAATAGTTGTGAAAAATGGTTGTCCCTCGATCTCGACCCTTAACTATATAGGTATACTTATTGAGTCATACCTTTGAGGTAAAATTCAAAGGCTAGCAGCGCACAAAGATTGAGAAAAGACATGGTTTTTTACCATTGGATGTAATATTTTAATAACACTAGTGTTTTAGCCCGTGCTTTGCACATGCACTTGCAAAGAATAAAAAAAATGTAATAAAATGATTAAAAGAACTAAGGAAAAAAAATTGTTTAAAAGTGAAAAAGTAAATGTTGAAAAGAAAAAAGGAATTCAATGTAAGAGCGGCTCATACGACTTTGTCAAAAATCCACTCCATTTTTTCTATCCGTTTTTTTCTTGGTTTTTTGTATTATTTTATTCGATAGGTTCAATCTGTCCACTTGAAATGGACTCCTTTCATCCCCAACATGGAACTAACTGTTGGATTATACTTGCGTAAGATGAGAGAGAAAATATGCCTGACATCTTCTCCATTTGTATATCCTTGCTATATGATCATATCCAACATAATCCCTCACGGTTTAAAATTTTCACTTTTATTTTGTATATATTTTTTCTCTGGGTGTGTTTGGGAGTACCATCCTTGAAGAAACTTTTTTATCCCTCCTTTATCATATCACGGTTGGTATATTCATCATAGATTGAGTTATATGTTAACCATCTTTGGAATATTTAACTGTTAAGATGGAACACAGAAGAAAGAGGTAAAGCCTTCTTTGTTGTGATAAAGTTCTCTTGTATTTTATAGTGTCATGTATGTTCTTGTAGCTGGCTGTTCCATGCATTTTACTTTAGAAAACAAAATGATTCGGATCAAAGACTCACTGATGTGTTTTAGGACTTTTCTAACTATGAACTAATATTGTTTTCTCGAAAAACCTTAATAACCATTATCATAAAGCTAATGGCCTTGCCTGAATGTGTTGCACTGCCCAAGATTATGCATGGAATTGTTATGAATTGCCAAAACAGGCTTGACTCTTTATATTCTAGGCTGGGTTTGGACTGACACCTATCTTGGCTATGAAAACTGCAGTTTTATCTTCAAAACTATATATAAAAAATTGTAGAACAAAACATACTTGATTTTCTAAGAAAAACGTTGAAAACAAATTCTGAGTATCCAAAATATAAAAATCCAAAACCTAAGGGCATGTTTGATTGTAAAGTGAGAAAATTGCATTTTCCTTAGGAAAACATAACTGTCCAATGTTAGATAGCCATTTTAAATTTGGATAATTTTTCCTACTAAGCCTGTAATTCATTTCACATCCAGATATGTGAGACTTCATTTCCACCTTAAAATACACCTTTATTTTCTCACATGATTGAAATATGTGTTTTCAATTGCAATCAATCAGCTATTTAAGGCATTTCTTAGATGTATTTTCCCAAAAAAATTTCTATGCAATCAAACACACCTAAAGGGAAGAAGAAAAAAATAATTTACTGTCTTATCAAAAATCCAAACAAATAAAACAAAGGTGATCAGTGATTCGCCATGGAAAAAAGGTAACAAAACCTCCGGTAAGGGAGACATAGAGAAAGGAGTTCGAATGGCTTGACTTCATCAAGGGATCTGTGATGCCATCAATTAACGGGTCTTCGAGCGATATCCTTTTCTTCCTTCTATCTTAAAGCACCGGAGAGATGCTCTATAGATAAACACAAATGAAGAACTGAAGCAGGGGCGACAAACCCATCGCGTATTGTTGCAAAAGTGAGAAAAATATTTTATTATCTTCTCAACTTAACTTTAGGACGTGGCAGAAGAAGGAAAAAAAAGAAAAAAAAACCCTATATTGTAGCCCATATCCTAGCCTCCGCCATGGTGCGCTATTTGCATAGCCCCATCTTCTCTATCCACCCCAGGACATGACAAATACGTGCATTGTGTATAAAGGTGCTTAGGGAGACTATTATCATGAATTAAAAAGTGGAAAAAACTACCTGCATATGATAGCTCTTTTTCTACATTAATTTTGCGCATTTGTAAATCTCATTTTCAACAGTCCCATTGCGAGGATACAATATTGCGCACATGATAGCTCTTGTTTCTTTCTCTATTTGAATCGAGATACAAACTTTTTAGACGGGATAGAAACTTCATAAACTACTGACGGTCGAGATAGAAAATTATTGAGAAAAAAAATTCATATATCTCATATTTTTCCAATGAAATTTTGGTCGAACATTTTTGATACTGAACTCCAAACTATAAATCCGAGTTTTAGAAGATATTTGGAATATGAATTTACCTCATCAATACAGTAGTAAATGGTAAAACCCAATCATTTCAAGAAAACACAATTAAAAATAAAGAAATAGAATATTACTTAAAAGAGTGTGATAAGGTAAAATGCGTTTTAGGAAGCTTTATGTAACTGTAGAAACATTTTAGGAAGCTTTATGTAATTCCTTAATGGAGGCATCAATTAAAGCATGGATGATCGTTAGATTGGAGGGAGAGAAAGATACCTAGTTGGAATATAAAACATGTCAAGGATAGAAAGGTTTTGGGTGGGAGTTAGAGAGCATTAAATTGCATTTAACTCGTGGAAGGATTTTAGGAAAAATATTATGGAGAGAGATAGAGAGACATCTTGTGTGGGCGTGCACATGGGGTGGGGGGTTGAAGAGACATTGATTTTGGGTTGAAAAAGTCTAAAATATCCATGTTTTTTAGCCACACTACTTAAAACGTCAACGGTTTTTTTTTTGAAAAAAATAAAAATATGGAGAATGAGCCACGTGGATGAGAGAGAAAAGTGGATTCATGCGTTAGCTTTAGTATAGATACATAAATAGATAATAGATAGATAGATAGATGGGGGGATGAGAGTAAAGAGGAGAGAAGGGATTTCGATCATGTTGAGGGTTAGTTTTGGAAAATATTGAAAAAATAAGAGTGGAAGGCACCTAGATGTGTTTCTAAGGTAGATAATGAGGAGGATAAAATAGGAAAAAATATTTTTTCAAGATACCGACATTTAGAAGTAGTATAGATTATTTTTTATCGTTGAATCTTGGTTTTTTTTTGGATGACTGATCAAGTTGATCTTTGGTATGTAGGTCCACCAAGAGGTGGTCCAACTCCTAACATCCATAAGTTTGGTTAATCCCTAGGTGGATCTAGAAACCAAAAATCAACCAAGAGGTGGTCCAATATGAGCCACATGGCACTTTTTAGAGTACACTGATTGTATGGATGTTTGTCAATTCTTATGTGGATCTAGAAACCAAAAACTAACCTGATTAGTGATTTCTAAGCATTGGATTAGGGTCATTTTCATGTGGCCAGCCCATTACCAAGCCCGTGGCCCGGCCCGTTACGAAGCCCGTTGGCCCGACTATGGATCAAGCCATGGGCTAGGCTTGGGTTTGAGTTTTAAACTGAGGCCCGGCGAGTAGCTTGTGGGCCTCACCAGCCCAACCCGACTTAGGCCGAGCCCGATAAGAACCGGAACCAATATATAAATATAGTGTAAAAATTCTCATATTACCAAGATTGGACCCCTTATACCCGAAATCGAAACCGGAACTGACAAAAACTACATAATCGGTTCCGGTTCTGGTACCATCACTTTGAGAACCGGAACCGATAAGTACCTGAACCGATAAGAACCGGAACCGTTTGTTCCGGTTCTGGTCACCTTAGGAACCGAACCGGAACTGACTCGTTGACACCCTTAATCGCGATAGGGTCACTCATGTACTTCTCTTGCTAGTGAGTCTATTTCTGACTTTTTCTCTATTCGAGCTTGCACTCGTTTTAGCCATTTTAGCTCTATGGCTTTTACTACTGAGCGTTGCGTATGTCTCAGAGAGGTTAGAGGTACCCTTGTTGACAATGTCTTCACCAATAGGGAGTGGTTACATGTCCTATAGCTTGACTCGTCCTACTATCCTTGGATTTTCTAGTTATTTTATGCGAACATCCAAGATATTCAGGGTCATGATGAGGATAGACTGACCCTTATGACATATGTCTCAGGGTGTTCACATGTTGATCACTCCTAATTTGATTGCTTTTATCCTAGAGATTCTCCGTCATATTGCAATTGAGGAGTATCTCCCTTGCATTAAAATCATGATGACAGATCGAGCTCTTTTGACTCATACTCTGTGTGGTGCTGAGTTCGACTAGGTCTCTAACATTCTGGTAAGTAGTTTGCTTGCAGACTATCAGTTGTTGCACTTGATTTGTGGTACAACATCGATCCTCCTGGCCATGGAGCTCAAGTTAACATTAATCGTCTCCAGCTCTTGTACAACCTTGGTACTAGTTTCGCTATTGATCTACCTCATTAAATGTTTAGGGCCATAGCGCCATCCATGTCTACCATACCCTCTTCTTGTTAGTGTCATTATTCGTAACTTCCAGGTTCCTATCGTTGATGATGAGCTAGAGGAATGGTTTATGGGTGCCATTGGGATCTCTACTATACATAAGAGCCAGTCCTAGGTACGCCGTGTTCAGGGTTGACCTCATGAGTCGGATGAGGAGGAGAGCGGCGATCTTGTAGATATTCTAGTTGATGATGATGATGACAGACCCCTTACACTAGGATTTTTACATTAGCGAGTTGATGCAGCGATGAGACCTCTAGTTACCATCGAGTCTCTTGACAAGCATTTTGATCATTTCGAGCATCCAACTGCTTTACGTTTGTAACATCTCGAGCATCAGACTACCTTGGACTTTAGAGGTGTCTAAGACTCCATTACTGGGATGCAGAGCTTTTTGGAGTATCAGTTTGCTCCGCTTGGAGTTGGTCCTCGACCACTATTCCCAGATCCTGATCCAATGGATTCATAGTCGCATGATGGCGCTAGGACATCTGGTGGACCGCATTACTGACTTCTTGTCTGCTGATGATATCTTGTGATTAGTCGTTGGTTGTTGTTTAGGTTATATGTATTTTTGTTATGATATTCATGTATCCGGATAAACTTGGTGTTTGTGGTTAGACTCTGTTGTTTTTATTTTCTTTATGATGTACCAGAGTTCTAAACCATGTTTGTATATATATCGTGCTTTACGACTATTTTTTTCTTTTATATACATGTTCTTTGTTCTATTGCACCGATGTTTTATTGTTAAATCTTATGCATGTTAGTATTTTCTTGTTATTTTATTTTCTATACCTTTGTCATTCTGTAATGAAAAGGGGGGAGAAAATTAAAGAGATAAATAGGTAGATATATGAGATAGGAGAGAAATTGAATTTCTCTTGCTATTTCAACTAGTACATGCTTTACAATGTGCATATAACGATTCTCACTCATTGTACATGATTCTAAATTCATTATTTGTTCTGACAATACTACTTGGTATGAGTTGGTGGTGGATGTGTAGGAAACAGACCAAAAGCTTTTCACTGTCTGTTTGTTTTTTTGGAGTGATTGTGAAAAAGTAAGTGATACAAGTAAAGGGTTGGGATTGTAAATCTTATTTTTGTTTACTCTTTATGTGATTAGTGTTTTTGTCACGGAATTACCAAATGGGGAGATTGTAAGGAATATATTCATATTCTATTTGGCATGATTCCGTATGACATAAAACACAGTTTGTACCTATCTTACATGTTCTAGTTAGGCCTTGAGTATGTCGTGGTATGCATCACTCTTAACTGCCTAAAGATGAAGATTGAATACTCAGAAGATTGAAGATTAATTCATTTGAGACTCGTATTTCTTAACAATATTACGTGATCATATGTATAAGATGGCAAGTGACTTAGTGGCCTTAGAAATAGGTGGACTAATTGTAAATCAACTAAAACTAAGTCACGTGGGGAGATATCCGATTTCAACTTAAAGAAAATATATTTTTATCGATATTTGGAAATCCAATTGATTGGACTTGAATGTCCAATCAATCAAAATTGCCAATCGATTGGACACTTTGAGTGTTAGACTTTGGACTAAAGAAATTGTTCATGTCCCAATTGGACTAACGAAGGACTTTTTCTTTCTATTTTGAGAAATCGGTTTTCCACTTCCTCACGACCTCTTAAGGCTCCAGCTTAAACCTAACTCTATATAAACCCATTTAGGGCTTAGAGAAACTTACACAAACACATTGATTCTCAAGAATATACATTCATTAAGAGTTGAGCTTCTTGAGAGAAAAATCCAATTTAGTCATTACTAATCCCATTCAGGTTTTTCTTCTTTATGATCATTGCTTGAAGTTTTCACTTCATTACAAACTTGATCGAACCTCTGCCTAGGTTATCCATTAGAAATCCAACCTAGTAAGCTAGAGAGTACCATGTGTTACTCAATCACTATTTGAACCATGTTAGAGGAGTCGGGGTGTACTGAATCCTTCACTTCCCAGGCTGGATTGGCAAGTGTAAATAAGATCGGGGTGTACCGGTCGAAGTGTAGGTTTGGGTTGTATCAAACTGAACAACATCGAAGGGATCATGATCAGAAGGGCGCTCGTGGACTCGACGCATAGAGCCAGAGGACGTGGATGCACTAACAGTTAGCCGAGCATTGTATGTTGCAGGTAACGGTGTTGTGTAGGTAACTTCTTTAACTTATAATTTTCTAAGTAGTGATACTCTGACGTCTGGACGTGGTCCCATGGTTTTTCCTTGAAAAATGTTTCCACGATAAAAATCGCATATGTAGTAGTTTATTTACTTTTACTTCGCACATTGTTTAGATTGCAACAAACGATTGAGAAACAATATATCATAGAGATATATTCGATTTAAGTCGGTTGTAATAATCATGTTATAAATTACTTGCGAATGTATGCGATTTCAAACTACCTAGTCCAATAACTGAATTAGGTTATTAGTATTAATCAAAGAATTAAAAATACCTATTCAACTTCCCTTTTAGGTATCTCGGAGATCGAAAGACAAACTTTCACGCCGTGCTTATATGGGAGGATGATGTTGTACCTATTAGACTTTGTAACTCACCTTACTTATTATTTTTAAATACGGTGTAAAGACAACCACGAGTCAATTTTTTGGATGCTTCGAGATGATTTACAATTATTTATTTTGATTTAATTATTTTTAGAGTATTATTCCACTATATATTTGCTAGAGCATATTTATAGATATTAGTTTTAGTTTATGTTCATGATAGATGATGGTTGGATTTAGTTTTTATAATTTGATTAAATTTGGATTTGAATTTTTATGGTTTGCTTAGTTTATTTATCTTTTGGGGTTCTAAAATTCAATATGCAATAGTGATTAAAATTGTTATAACTCTCTTTATATAACTCCAATTAAGGTAAAATCAAAGACATCAAACGATTTCACTCATGATGGGGTCCACTCAAACTTAATCACTTTTCAAAATGGATATTAAGTGGGTTCCACACTCTGTTAATTATTTATACTAATTTAACAAAAAGTACCTAATTAAATACTTAAATTATTCTCTAATGTGGCTAAATACGAATCCCACAATGTAAAAAGACTAATAATAAGCCTGTATACAAATAATTATATGTATACAAGTAAATAAAGTCAACTAAATAAATGCATATACATAAAGCCCAATAATTACATACAAGCATTATATAAGCTCATAAATAATTTAAACATACTCATGTGTAGGGTCCATAACATGTATATAATAATTATCAATTTACCCCTTCGACCTTTAAGTTAGATATAATACATTATCAAATTACTGAGATATCCTTTCATTTATTGGTCATCGTTTATGAAATTATCAAAATACCCTTATAAAGTGAAGTCACCCAAATACTTTTACACAATGAAATTACTAAAACACCATTCTGTAGTAAAATGATTAAAATACTCATTTAACAAAATTATTAAAATATCCTCCTATTATTGTTTGGTGCTAAAATCTATGAAGTTACCAAATTATCTTTACAATTAATATTTGATGTTCATGGTAAAATAATTAAATTACCTTTATATAGTAAAATTTCTATATTACCCTTATATGTAAAATTATCAATAAACAAATAAACAAACTCATATTACTGCTCCACTATTAATGGTTGCCTATAAAATTATTAGTTGATATTACTTAAGTAGTTAGAGATTTCAACTCTTAACAATCACAATTTTTATAATATTATTATTTTTATTTAATTTGTTTAAAATTACCTTTAAATGTATTTAATATTAAAATACAACACAAATTTTCATGAATTGAGTTTTTGTACTATCGTGTTCAGTATGCAAAATATTGCATATATTCGACAATGACATCATTACCTTTAGTTCTATTGATGTGTGTCACTAATATTCATAGTGGAATCATATACAATTGATATTAGTATCGACATCAAAGTCAACACCAAATGATAAACGGGGCTTTATGTGTGAAGTTACTAAATTTGAGCGTATAACAAATAATTATCATTTTGGGGAGCAAATCATAAAAATGTTGCAAATTACAATCAATCTATGAGATAATATACAATAGCTTTTGGGATTAATAATGTAATTACTGATACGAAAGGAGTATTCTCAGATAGTTGGGATAAGACGTATGATGATGATAATGATATTTGAGGAGTGTGTATCTCTAAGATCAAATAGATATTCGATGTTTACATATGATGATAAAGTTTTTCATCTTTGTATATAACATAGCTTTGATACCAACATTATATTTTTAACCTATCTCTTTTCTGAAATAATCTAAAGACACAATACAATTATTTAGCATTATTTGTGCTTTCCATTATCGTACAAGATAAATTTATCGCCTTTTAACACCAAATCCATCTCCAAATTTACATATAAGTTTAATATAAATTGTAGGCTAGTTGTTTATAATATATGTATACACATATCAATATACAATATTTGAAAACAAATTTGATTTACTACATTACCAACTTATACTTGAACTTAGAAGGATTCTTTATTCATGGCACCGACAATTATCATAACTGTTTGATCAGGCAACATCACGAGAAAAAAACATGAGTAACAATAATCAATGGGGTAATTAATGATTTGAAACATCTAAATAGTAAACTTTCTTTAGTTTGACCATAATCAAATCTTCTAATATTCAAATATGCACAATAGTCAAAGCTGAATACATTTTTTAGACAAGATCCTAATTAGTTGATTTAATGATAAACATTGCATCGATCAAGTGATTTGGACCATTAGAACGACATGCTCATGAGTTATTTTTAATAAAAGAGATTGTCTAATAGTTCAATAATCTAGATCGATAACTATTTTTGCTTGTACAAGAAATTCTTACGGGTTTACTAGAAACTTGTAGATTTTAGAGTACTAATCTACAATACATTTTCCATTTAAAGATGTAAACGAATGTTATATATACACAAATTATAAAGACACATGCTACATGTGTAAGGGAATTGAGAATCACTATTTGAGCATTCTATCTACAACATTACTTGTCAATAAACATCTTAAATGGATGACGACAGTTATCCGACCCATGTATCTTTTTTTCCTGAAAATTCTCCTTATTGTTTACTATATTTTACTTAATTCTCCATTATAATGGAATTAATTGAATGGTTACCACCATCTATTTGATTTAATATAAGATCTAGGATATCTTTTCGGTGGGACCCATTGAAGATCATGAACTAGTCCTTACATGTGCACATGCCTTACACAATGAGCCTATGAATGTGTATTACTTACAAAGTGTAGTAGTACCTTAAATTTATATGAGCGCATATATTTGTAAAAGGTGAACAAGTCTTATGTTTTGGGTAATGAGTACGTGCTTCTAATGTTTGTATCTTAGTTGATAAGTCTATAACACATTCATATACGTTCGTAGGTCATTTTTACCCTCATCAGCATTTTTTTGCAGTTTGAATCATCTTATCTGCACAAATGACAAAGGACATCAAAGTGAAATATGTTAAGGGTCGAGTTCTGATGACCAACAAAAGTGAACCAAAAAAGTTAACGTTTTTTCTCGGCCATGGATCCTAAGAATCCAACGGTGGTTAATAGTGTTGAGCTGGCATCATTTTTGCAAAAGCAAAACAGCCATTCGATTCTCAAGATCCACAGTTGAGAAAAAAAGTGAACTTTTTTGGTTCACTTGTGTTGGTCATCGGAACCTGTTCCATATGTTAATGCTATGATAATTGTTACAAAAGAAGGCAGTACATAAGTTCAAATTCTTACTCTTAGATTTAGAGATCAATACAATGTCGAGCGAATGCTTAAGCAACGGATAAATGCACCATTCTAGAGATTTCTTCCAAGTAGCCAATACATCTATACTGATAGATCAAAAAACCTAATATGTATCGATCGTTTCAACTTGTAATTTACAAAAAAGTTGGATTCTATGCCCACTATTAGATCGATTAACAAGTTTATTGATAATTTGAAATGATACATCCAAACATTTCATTTGAACCATATGCGCATTTTGTGTTGTATATTACAAACTATCACGCCTTAGCAGGAGTTGTTCAACTTCCATGACCTTTCGGCTTAGAGTTCCATACCCATTTGTCATCGGATTTTTGCAATTCTTGAACCAATAGACTCATTTGCTAAATTATAATCACATCACACCATAAAAACCCATTTTGGTTCTAAGCATTCTCTTAAAAATTCCCTAAACCTCAATAAACTCATTGTAAACCCTATTCTAGACCAATGGAGATTTGAGAATAAATTTCTCCCTAATGCCTCAACCTCATGAAGCGTGTAAATACTCATTAGAAAGCTTAACTCCTAAGCTTCAAAACTATCCAAACCTCACTCAAATCCATCAAGTATAACTCAAGTTAAGCCCAAAGAAAGTGAGGTGAAAAGCACACCCAAAACCACCCAAAACCCCAATCCATTTAGAACCCCATCCGAACCCTTCCAAAACGAAACTTGTCAACCGTGGATAACGGTTAATCCGAAGGCCCACATTTAAAATTATGAATATGGGAGATCCGAGTGATGGTATGGTGGACCAATCAGCGCTCACCTTTTCGCGAGCCTCTCCCAGCCGGTGCGTATTTAAACGCTCTCCCATCTTCCGTCGTCTCGCAACGCAAATACCAGTAGAAACCCCCGATCCCCATTTCTGTCTCTTCTTTCGCTCGGTTTCTCTCGGAACCCTAAACCAATTTCCTGATCTTCAACTAACCCAGTCATGTCGCCTGTCGAAGAAGGTGCAGTCGTCGAACCTGCTTCAGATCCAGCGCCGGCAGAGCCTGCAGAGGAGAAACCGGCAACGAAAGCTGCGAAGACGAAGAAGGCGAATCCTCCAAAAGAGCCGAAGGCCAAGAAACCGGCCGGTCCTAAAAAACCTAGGACTGCTCCTTCTCACCCTCCTTATATAGAGGTATGAAGGCCGAATTCAGTTTTCTCTTTGTTTGTTTCAACAATTTCTCCGTTATTTATTCTGTATATCTGATCTGTTTGTGTTATTTTGTCCTGTAAAACTCTAGATGATCCAAGAGGCGATCGTTGCACTTAAAGAGAGGACTGGTTCGAGCCAGTATGCAATCGCCAAGTTCATCGAAGACAAGCACAAATCACATCTCCCTCCCAGCTTCAAGAAGCTTTTGCTCTACCACCTCAAGAAGCTAGTCACTGCTGGCAAGCTCGTTAAGGTTAAGAACTCATACAAGCTTCCTGCTAAATTGGCGCCGCCAAAGCCTGCTCCCACCAAGAAACCGGCTGCTTCATATGCACCAGCGAAGCCGAAGCCTGCACCGAAGCCAAAGGCTAAATCTAAGCCGAAAGCTGCACCAAAACCAAAAGCACCAGCTAAGCCGAAACCAGTTGCGAAGCCCAAAGCTGCCCCAGCCAAGCCGAAGGCTGCAGCGAAGCCGAAACCCGCTGCCAAGCCGAAGGCCGTTGCCAAGCCAAAACCGAAGCCAAAGCCGAAGCCGAAGGCTAGACCAGCAAAAGCTTCAAGAACTTCGACGAGGACTTCTCCGGGGAAAAAAGCCCCACCTGCAAAACCAGCAGCGGCGGCTAAGAAGGCACCTGCGAAGAGTCCGAAGAAGTCGAAGCCCGTGAAGCCGCCGGCGAAAAAAGCTCCGGCAAGGAAGGCTAAGAAGTGAGAATTAGCTGTTAGTGGCTGAGGGTAGTTTTTGTAAATTTCTCGATGTTTGGTGGCATGTTTGTATTGGGATGCATCATGCCCAAAAGTAGAAAAAGAATTTGTATAACAGTTGAAGGAGACTTTTTTTTTTTTTTTTTTCTTTTTTCTTAATTTTTATTTTACCTTATTTTAGTTGATTTGTTTTATTTGTCTTTTTAGGGATTTTAGAGGATGGTTAGTTCTACTACTTCTATCCTCTGGTTTGTAATCACGAAGATGCAGAGATGAATTAGAACTGATGGTTTTTAGCTTGGTTTCCATTGTTGTTTCCGGCGCGCGCACGTTAGTTTTATTTGAGTTGCATTTTGTAGCGTACGCTTTGGGGTGGTAGATTAATAGCTCTTGGTTTAAAAGCAACAACGGTTAGATGACGTTTCCATGAGAAGTATTCGAACTGGCGCACGTTATACTTGTTTTATTTATTATTATATTATTGTTATTGTTAATTTATGGTCATAAGCGACTTTAATGCACATGGACTATGATAGATGCCCATGAAAAGTTGGTTTTAGGATTTAAAAATTATGAGCTTTTTAAAGTTTTTTTTTGTAATAATAGTGGCCTGGAAATATCACTTTCGAATTTTAAGCACTTTATTTTTCATAAATGCTATATTAATAAAATAAAACGCTTATTAAAAATAAATAATAATATTAAAGTTCCACCAGGTGGATTTTAAGTTGCTAACTTGCGCCACTGAAAATAGTTGGTATAATTGCATTTGGGCGATTGTGCAAGTGAAGATATGGGCGGTTGATAGCAGATAATGGTTCCGGTTAAGTGGTTGTTAGTTGGTGGCGTATTTTACGAAAAGGCGTGTTTGTTTTCTTTGAATTTGAAGTCTGCATAGAAAAGTAGCCCAAAAAAATGTCAGTATAAACTTTGATGAGCCACATGTCACTCTGTAGAGATCGATGACCATGTTGATGTTTGGGTTAACCGTATGTGGGCGAGTAAACCTTTGATGACATGTGCAGTCAGCGACGCCTCTGACTGCAGCTAATTTGAGTTAGGTGACACATTCTTAAGAGGACACGGACGGTATGGATGTTTGGCCAAAACTAAACCTGGTCAGTCATTTTTAAGCTTTGGATTGAAGTTATTTTCAGGGGTTGATTTTAACCGTACGAATTTGAGTATTATTAAAGATCCAAAGGTTTTAAATCACTAATTAGGCTGATTTTTGGTTTGTAGGTCTACCTAGTGATTGGCCATACATCCATATGGTCAGTGTCCTCTTAAGAATATGCCACGTGGTTCATATTAGCTGCAGTTAGAGGCGTCTTAAGAATATGCCACGTGGCTCATATTAGCTGCAGTTAGAGGCGTTGCTGACTGTAGTGTCATTGAAGGTTTACGCAAAGGTGGGCCTACAGACCAAAATTTAGCATGATTAGTGATTTCTAACCGTTGGATATAGTTGTTTTCATTGTGTGATTTTTAACAGTGGACTTCGAGGAGAAAAATAAGCTGGTCCCGGTCCTTCAAACTTTGAAGGTCGCCCTGCCAAAATGTCAACACGTACTTCAAGGCATAAACCCAACCCACGTTAACCCTAGGTTAGTTGGTTAAAGTAGTTAACAAAGGGTACGTGTCAAACATTTTGGGAGGGGAACTCCGGGACCAGCTAATTCTTTCTCGACTTGGAGCGTTATTTGGGAGGTACGCAAAGGTTTGAAATCACTAACCAAGCTGATTTTTGGTACTTAGGTCCAACTGGGGACAGAACATTCACTGGCCGGGGACTTCAAAAGTCTCCCCCCATAATGTCTGACACGTACCCCTAATCCCTTAACTCGACCCGGGTTAAGTCCTTGGTTAGTGGTTAACAAAGGTACTTGTCAGACATTTTGGGAGGTACTTCAAAGTTTGGAGTACCACGGGCCCGGGAATTTTTTCCCACTTGGGGATGGACCAAACAAACATCCGGTCAGTGGTCTCTAATAGTCTGTCACGTGCTTCATTGTGGTTCGTCATCAACGTCCGTCGTCAAAGTTCTACTTGTATTTTTATTTTTTTTTGTAATTGTCAAAGTTCTACTTGTAAGAAGCGTGTTTTGACGCACATGTGGCTCAAGACCGTTATTTGGTGGGCCCTCTTAATTGGGATGCATATCAAAATGTCGTATGCAATGCACTATGCATATCGAAGTGGAGCCTAGCATCGTCTCTAAGAACAGCTGATGGTCATCGAGATTCCCACCACACGAATCTCAAAGAAAATCACCATTTTCACAAAAAGTTACAGGTTTAAACACCGGCTGGAATTTGGATCATGGAGGCGCGCTTTCTTTTTAACATAAAACACAGGTACGATTTGATAAAATCAGACCCTCCACTCCATCAGAATTTGGGATTAAAAATATTAAAATCCAGTATTTGTACTACTTGAAAGTTGAAACCACTGTAATTCCTGATATTGATTTATTGGTGTTTGTAGCAATTTTTTGATCTAATCTTTTAGTATGAATTTCGTGAGGACTTGATAATCAAATTAGGGCAGATTAGTAGATATAGAAGACGCTTTATATGTGTTTGATAAAATTTTTAGTAGTCTTGTCTTCAATGGATTTTCCTGAACAGGATTTCATTCAGCAAGAAACATGGATGCTAAGTTTTGATCCTCATCTGGATGATGAAATGCAAACCTAGACGATGTTTAGGGCACGATCGTATGCTGGATTTACTGTGCTTTTCGAAGATATTCATCTGCTTTTGATGTAAATGAACTGTTTTTGATCTTTCTAGTGGTGTTTTTAACTCTTTGAGCGAAACCCCTTTATCATGCATGTCGCTGGCCACAAATTGTAAGGCTGGTTTTTAGTATTTGAATAAGAACTTAACGAATTGTCACTGACGCAAAAATAGAATGTCTTCCATTTGGTTTTCGAAAACAATATCCAAATGTAGTTATCCCTTAAATTTATGATATTTGATGTGGTTTTCAATATTAGGTTGAACTGTATATCATGCTTGCCACACCCAGCTTTTAAAAATTTATGGGAACTTAATGAATTACTAGTTTATAAGTGCAATATAATTCACCTTCTCCTATTATTCAATCAATAACATCTAAACAACTGCTTGTGATGATTTCCTTGCGGTTTTCAAAATATAAGAACTTATGGAACATCTTCTTGCTTCGAAAAGGAGTCTGAACTCATGCTTTTCCTCGCAATTTGGGAGAAGTGTTCGGATTTTGATGACATGATTCAATCATACAAGACGTAAGTCAAGAAACTGCTGAAAGTTGATATATCTTGCACTGATCACTAACTTAGCTGTCATATCAGTCATGGGGATGATAATGTCCAAACTTTTGCCTTCCAGTCGGCGAGATGTATAGAAAATTTGTAAATGAGTGGCTTAAAAGCGTTGACTGTAGCCTTCTTGGGAAAAAGGAAGGTAGAGGTGATTGGAGAAAAAAAATTTAGTGGATTGGGGAAATTGAGCTGCATTGCCTAACTATTAATCATATTGATAAGCTCATAAGCCAATTCAAATTGGGAAGTATGGGCTGACATGAGTGAGAAATGTTTGACTATTTTTTTGAGGCAAACTAAGAGAAATGGATCGTGGTGTTGTACATAATTCCATATGTAACCATATTGGGTAAGCTTGTTCTGGTTCAGAATGAAAATGTCTTGAGCCAAGATGAAAAGACTTGGGTACAAGTACTATAATATCGTTGAGACGCATGTCTTTTTTTTAGACCCATAGCTTGTATGTGAGCTGCTAGATATTACACTTATATTTATCTTAACCTTCACTTGGCAACTCTGTTGACATGTGCCTTTCTACTGAAATTTCCTCTCATTTGGAACCCAACGTCTTGAATCTTGACAGGTCTGGTACCATTTGATAGAGCTCAAATATGGGGGATTTATGAATATTCTCCAATTTTCAAACAATTTGAAGGTGATCTTAACTCTGAAGTTTCCATGTAAAAAAAATTAAATTTTTGAATTTTCTGTCCAATGCTTCATCTAAGGAGTTTTTATCTCAAGGTTTAGTGGTAGAAGGTGATGGTTTCTAAATTATCATCACATCAAATCTTGTTTCATGAAGAATGAGTTGATTTGCAGGGGATCCTTCACTGTTAACTAAGTAAGGTTGTTCATTGATAAGTGTTCTACATGTTGGTACTCCATCTTTGTTGGAGGTAACTTGGTCCCTTGGAAATGAAGAAACAGGCTGTAGTATCCACATCTAATGTAGAGGCTGAATGTAGTGTGATGGCTCATGTCATAGGTGAGTAATAATGATAATACATGGTACATCCTGGCCTGTGTGTGCATGGGTGAATGTCCTAGGAAATTTTGGGTTGAGTTGGAGATTTTAGTTATCAAGGGATGAGTTGTTGGTTGTCCACCTTTGCATTTTCAGTTACACTACCTCTTTTGACACTTGTATGGAAGAAAATGTGCCAAGTCAGCCAAGGGTAATTTTATTAACTTCTCGTAACACTCGAATGATGTAGAGAATGCCATATAGGCAAGTAATTGTGAGGGTAGTTTTATAATTTCTTGTAACACTTGTATGATGTAGAGAATGCTATATAGGCAAGTAGTTGTGAGTAGTTATGGGCTGTGACACTTTTGTGATGTAGAGACAAGTAGTTGTAGGTACTTGTGGGTTGTAACACTTGCGTGCTGTAGAGAGTGCCATGTAAGCAATTAGTTGTAACTACTCATGGTGACATGGATATCCAAGTGTCACACTTGTATTTGATGTAAAACTCTATAAATAGATGAATAAAAAAAAAAATTATCATTCGAGATCAGTCCTTCTTTACCCTGGGCATCCTACCATTCTTTCTTTCTCTCCATGTCATGTTCATTATTATGGTATTAGAGCTATAAGGCTCTAACGCCTATATCTTTTTTTTTTCTCTATATTTTCTAGAAATTAAAAATCCCTTCCCTTCCTCCCAACGCCCTCTCTTCCTTCCTCTCTTATTTTCTAAGTTCCCTTCCCCTCCTCCAAAATCTCTACTCTCTTTTTTCTTGAATCATGTCATCTTCAATGTCTTATTCTCTCTTTCAAAAATCTTACCAACATGTTTCCTATCAAATTGACAACAAACAACTTTCTTCTATGGAAAAACCAATTGGTTACTCTCTTCAAGGGACAAAAATTCATAGGATATGTTGATGGTTCCATTATTCCCCCTTCCCAAACTACAGTTTCTACAAGTGGTGTTGTTACAAAAAATCCTGAGTATGAAGAATGGGAGTCTATGGATCAGCTTGTGTGAAGTCTGATTTACACCACTCTTTCGGAACCAATTATGGCCCAAATAGTTGGAGTGAAAAGTTATGCTCAAGTTTGGACAACCCTTCAAAACATCTACAAAAATCGTTCTAAGGCGAGAGAACTTCAATAACGCCAAGAACTTCAGTCTTGTCACAAACTTCACAATCTTCTTTGGACGATATCATCCAAACAAGGATATGGTCAGTATGAGAAAGGCGACTGCCATATGTAGGTTGTTGTGGAAAAGGCAATTGTCAAAGAAATGAAAATTGGAACAACTAGAAATGTTAACTTATAACTTTCCTTGAAAGAAAGTGAGTGGTTGGTTGTAAGAGTGTACATTGAGTATAGGTTATAGTCTACTTAGAAAAATGATGTGGATTATTAGGATGTGGTTGCTCTAGTGGCCAAGCTTTATCTGTTAGAGTAATACTATCTATCCTCTCCACTATTTAGATTGAAGACTACATTTCTTTAGAAGGCATGTCATGAGGTCCATATGTCCACACTCGGCCCCTTCCTCAGGGAAGAGAGTGAAAGTCTTATGTTTGAAGAAGTCTATTTTTTATTAAAGTAGTCCCTGTGGTTTGGTTTAGAGATTTAGAGGTGCTATTCGGTGGATTGAATTCCATCATTGCAATGTTCAATGTACCTTGTGAGATGAGTATCAGTGTTGTTACTATCCTAGTAGCATGTTGTGGATGATCTTGTAGTTATTGAGGATTATTGTTGTAAAGGTTTTGACATAAAATGACTTCAGGGCATTGAGATTTGTTTGGAAGTGAAGTAGCTTTTTTTGTTGAAAGATATCTTTTTTCTTGAAGCGGAGAAACATATTGGATCTCCATAAGGAGAATGTCAAGCTTGGAATTCATCCTATTGGCCATGTCGAGCTTAATCATCATATTAGGGTTATAGCTGTTGATCTTCTTGCTGATTAATGGATGCACTAGAGACGTGATAAGTTGATCTATCTCATCATGACTCAACCATGCAATATTTCCTATGGTATCGACTTAGAGTTGAAATGGATATCTAGGGTTAGGGTTTGTGAGAAATAGAGATTAGGGTTAGAACTAGAGAAGAAGAAGAAGAGAGAAAGAGGAGAGATAAGAGCAAATACATAAAGAGAGCATGTATGTGTCATGTGTGTTGACAGGTGTTCCCTTTATGTTGTTAGGGACCCTGTACATTTTGTAAGGGCATTTTTGTCCATTGTATTTTCCTCACATATATGAATAGAAGGGAGTCATGTTTTTTGCACATACTCTCAAGTAAACCCTAACTTCTCTCTCTTTTCTCTCCTCCTTTCTCTCTTCTTCTCTTCTCTTCTCTTCCCTAGAAACCCTAATCTCAAATTCAACATGGTATCAGAGCCAAACCCTACATCATCTCTGTGAAGTTTCAGACTAGAATCAGGGAAGGGGGTGACTGACGGCTGACGTGGCATGCTGATGTCATCGGGCCGTACGTCTGACGTCAGCAGCCGTACAGATAGATGCTCCGGGAAGTCTACTTCTTGAAGGTTCTCGATTTTACGGATTTTTTGGTGATTTTTGCTGAATTGTTTGAGGACATCTTGATGGAGTTTCGTGCCCTTTTTCAGAGAAAAGGTAATTTCTCATTTTTTGCTTCCAGTCGATTTTCCCTTCTCCATAAAACTTCTTGCTGAGATTTGTTGCTCGAATCTGGTCCCTTACAATCTTAGCTTTCTTTTGGGACCTTACTTGCGAAGATCCATGGAGATTTGACGGAGCTGTGTCAAAAACTCCAACCCCCTATTGCCGTCGGCGGCTTTTTAGCCCTCTTTGAGGCTGCTCAATGGTTCAAAAACCATTGACGCTTATTTGCTTCCCTTGATGCATATCTATCATTTCCTCATTGGTTTGAGGTGTTCTTAAACTCTTTTGGGTTTAATATCTCTTGCTCTGGGCTTTTACGTGTATTGTGACTTGTGAGGGTTCGATTGTGTGTTCTACGAACCTCTTTGTCTCTTTGATGTGATTATGGCTACCGATCTCCCTCCTAGTGTGGAAATGGCTACCGATCTTCCTACTGGTTCTACTGGAGGGTCCTCTGGGAGCACTGAAGCTTTCTCACATGGTGCCAGAGGCCAAATTGTGACTCATGTGAGCTTCGAGAATCTCGGTTTACAGATTACATCTGTTAAATTAAATGGGAAAAACTATTTGGAATGGTCTAGGGCAGCTCGGATGTATATTGGTGGCCGAGGAAAATTGGGATACATTAATGGGTGTATTACTGCACCTGAAGCTACGGATGACGCTTTTTCCAGAGAACTAGGAGACAATCTCACCATCATGTCATGGCTTCTCAATTCCATGGAGCCACACATCAGTTGTGGTTTTTTGTTCATGGACACAGCCAAGGCTGTATGGGACATCGCTTCTCAGACTTACTCTTAGCTGTAGAATTTAGCATGTGCCTTTCAGCTTCGACAGAGTATCTCTCATCTCCAGCAGGGGGATAAGAGCCTATCTGATTACTTTGCCCTGCTTAGGAGCATGTGGGAGGAGCTTGATTATTATCACACCTATCAGCCTGATTGCACATGCACTCTCTGTATTACCCGATATCGGAAATTGGTTGAGGAAACACGGATTTTCGAGTTTCTTGCGGGGTTTAACTCTGAGTATGAGCTCGCTCGGGTTCAGATTCTTAGCCGGACAAACTTCCCTCTCTCAGTCAGGTTTACTCTTATGTTCAGAGTGAGGAGAGCCGCCGTAGTGTGATTACAGCCATCTTTGCACCAGACAGATCAGCTCTTGTGTCTATCACTGCATCCACTCCTCAGTGCCCTCAGAAGCACCGTACCTTCACTCCTTCTGGGGAACCATCTGCACCACCATCAGGATCTGCATCAGCATCATCCACTGGGCGATTTTCTACTCGGGAACGATCAAGTGTAACTACTGTGGCCGTCTTGGACATGTGAAGGCTAAGTGTTGGGTGTTACATGGTCGTCCTCCCCACCTCACCTGTGTAGCGGCACCCACTGCTCACAGTGCCACTTTAGAGACTTCTGTTTGTTCCCCATGATTCGCCTACTTGGACATCTCCACCTATGGCTACTCAGGGCTCCCCATCGTGCTCTCTGCCTGTGCAACCATCTGAGATCGACAAACTCCGGAGGTTCCTTGCCCAACTTTAGGGTTCTTCTGCCACATCCACATCTTCTTCGCTCAGTCAGGTACCATTAGCAATGCCCATCATGTGTTTACTGCTTTACCCATTCCTGCCTGGATCATTGATTCAGGTGGTTCAGAACACAAGACGGGTAACTCTTCACTCTTCTCTTCCTATTCTATTTGTTTTGGTAGAGACAAAGTTAAAATTGCTGATGGTTCTCTTTCTTCTGTTTCTGGGAAAGGAAATGTACATCTCTTTCCTAAGTTCTCATTATCTTCTGTTTTACATGTCCCTCTCTTTACCTCTAACCTCCTTTCTGTTAGCTCTCTCACTAAAAGCTTAAACTGCAGTGTCAATTTTTCCCCTTCTTGATGTGTATTTTAGGACTTGGAGACGAGGAGGACGATTGGCACTGGACATGAGGTTGATGGACTCTATCTTTGCGATGGACTGCTTGTGGAGCCTATCGCACTTTAGTCCCATAGTAGTCGTAGTAGTAGTCTCGAGTCTATTTTGTGTTGGGCATGCTCGCCTTGGACATATTTCCTTTCAGTACTTAAAACTCTTGCATCCTTCTTTATTTACTTCTGTTTCTATGAATGATTTGCATTGTGAAATTTGTGAGCTTGCGAAACATTGTCGCTCCTCTTACCCTTCCCAGGGCCATCGTAGTTTGCTTCCGTTGATATTGTACACTCTGATGTGTGGGGTCCTGCCCCAGTTACTTCACCTCTCGGTTTCCGCTATTTTGTTAGTTTTGTTGATGATCATACCAGGATCTACCTTATGAAATCCAAAGATGAAGTCTATTCCATCTTCCAAACTTTTCATAGGGTGATCCAGACACAGTGTGGTACTTTGAACACCTCCTTACTAATCAAGGGGGTGAATATATGGTTGGTGGTCTTTCGCCTTATCTCAATGTCCAGGGGATTGGTCATCAGAATTCTTGCAGCTATACTCCCCAACAAAATGGTGTTGTTGAACGCAAGAACCGTCATCTTCTTGAGGTATCTCGCTTCCTTCTTATTGGTAGTTCTATGCCTAATTTTTCTGGTGTGATGCCATTCTTACTGCTGCTTTCTTGATTAATAGCATGCCATCCCACATCTTGCATTCACACTCATCAGATTCTTAGACCTAATTCTCCATTGTTTGTTGTTCCTGTTGTAAATAAGGTTGTAACCAGTAGATGAAGGTTGTAGATAGAAGAGGGAAAAAAGTGTAATGGAGGCGGAAGGTGGAGAAGGAGATTAGGGTTAAAGAGAGAAGTTGTGGGAAGAGGAGAGAATGAATTGTTAATTCATTCTCCCGCACTCACTGTATATATATATATGATGGGGAGAAACCCTACAAAGGAGAACACTATTCACGTGTTACTATTCACGTGACACTATTCACACGACACTATTCATGTGAATAGTCAAAACCCAAAAAAGGCCCCAAGTGGGAAGTGGGACGCAGCTACTCGAGACATCCACGTGGGCGTATTACATAAACTCCAACACTCCCCCTCAAGCTGGTGCGAAGATATCCATCATGCCCAGCTTGCCAGTCAAGGTATGAAGAATAGACTTGTTCGCCCCCTTTGTGAGTATGTCGGCAACCTGTTCCTGTGTTCTCACATACGGAGTACAAATCAATCTTTGTTGAAGTTTCTCTTTGATGAAGTGACGATCAACTTCAATATGCTTGGTCCTATCATGCTGGACTAGGTTGTGAGCAATGCTGATGGCAGCTTTGTTGTCACAGTAGAGGCTCATCGGCTCTGTCACCTGGAGTCCCAGTTCCTCAAGCATGGTCCTCAACCAAAGGAGTTCGCACACACCATGTGCCATAGAGCGAAATTCTGCCTTTGCACTGGATCGAGCTACAACTGGCTGTTTCTTGCTTCGCCAAGAGACAAGATTTCCTCCAACAAGGGTACAGTATCCTGACGTAGACCGACGATCAGTAACTGAACCTGCCCAATCTGCGTCAATATATGCTTCCACTCTAAAGTGTCCATGTCGCCCGAACAGTATTCCACGACCTGGAGAGCCCTTGAGGTACCGAAGAACTCAGTGAACTGCCTTAAGATGTGATGACCGTGGTGCATGCATAAACTGACTGATAACACTAACAGCGTAAGCAATATCCGGACGGGTGTGTGCCAAGTAGATCAGCCTGCCAACCAATCGCTGAAACATAGCGACATCCTCAAGGGTGTCACCCTCCTCAGAATTCAGCCGATGGTTCTGATCAATTGGAGTCTCTGCTGGTCGAGCTCCCAAATACCCAACCTCATCCAGAAGGTCCAATACATACTTCCGTTGAGAGATGAAGATGCCCTTCTGAGACCGAGCAACTTCAATTCCCAAGAAGTATTTCAGTGGCCCCAAATCCTTTGTCTCAAACTCCGAGGACAAGAATGTCTTCAGCTGCTTTATCTCTTTAGGATCATTCCCAGTGATGACAATGTCATCAACATAGACGATCAGTGTCGTGGTACTAGTTTGCTGGTGCTTCACAAACAACGTGTGATTGGCCTGACTCTGCTTGTAGCCCACTCGTCTGATCGCACTGCTAAACCGCTCGAACCATGCCCTTGGAGATTGCTTTAGCCCATACAAGGCTTTCCTTAACTTGCACACCTTGTCGTCACTTCCAGCAAGTGTCAACCCAGGTGGTAGTTTCATGTACACCTCTTCTGTCAAATCTCCATGCAGAAAGGCATTCTTCACATCTAGTTGATGTAATGGCCATGACAGGTTGGCAGCTAAGGATAGAAGAACTCTGACTGAGTTCATCTTGGCCACAGGTGCAAAAGTCTCCTGATAGTCCATCCCATATGTCTGAGTGAATCCCTTGGCTACGAGTCGTGCCTTGTATCGTTCGACTGACCTGTCAGCTTTATGTTTCACTGTAAAGACCCATTTGCACCTCACAGGTTTCTTTCCTCTGGGTAGTTGAACAAGTTCCCATGTTTTGTTCTTCTCAAGAGCCTGCATTTCATCCATCATACATTCTTTCCATTTTGGGTGACTAAGTGCGTCTGCAACACTGGAAGGCAAAGAAACGAGGAGGCAATACTGACAAAATTCTGATATGACGGAGACAGAGACTGATACGAGACAAAATGTGAGATAGGGTGTTCCGTACAAGTACGTACACCCTTCCGAAGTGCAATAGGGAGGTCAATATCAGTGCTCATATGATCGTCAGAAGTAGGAGATGCATGTGGCTCAAGAACAGAAGTAGGAACTGAGGCAGGGACAGAAGCAATACCTGGAACTGGATCTGAGGGGAGACTTGCAGATGTAGGCGCAGGGACAGTGGCTTGTCCTTTCTTCTTGGTTCTGACATATACACGCACATAAGCTGCAGTAGTGGAAGTGTCATTGTCACTAGACTGAGGTCCTGGCATAGGAATAGAGACAGGCAGAGGGCTGGGGACACTCTCTTCTGCAACATCATGTTCCCCTTGAAGAGAGGTCTGCTCACCAAATAAGGGGATGGACTCAGCGAATGTGACATCCATAGAGATGAAGCGATGACGGATAGCAGGATGATAACATTTGTACCCTTTTTTATTAGAGGGGTACCCCAAGAAGATGCACTTTAAGGCCCGCGGATCTAACTTGTCCCTCGAAGAACGATGAATATAGACATAACAAACACACCCAAAGACCTTTGGAGGAACAACGAAAGCCGGGCGGTCAGGAACCAGGAGAGATAGGGGAGTCTGAAATCTGAGAACCCGAGAGGGCATACGATTCATGAGGTAAGCAGCAAGTAAGACAGACTCAGACCAATAGTGTTTCGGAACCTGCATGCCTAACCGGAGAGCACGCTCAACTTCAAGAAGGTGACGATTTTTTCTCTCAGCAGTCCCATGCTGTTGAGGTGTCGAAGGGCACGAGGTCTGATGAACAATGCCATGTGAAGTAAAGTAGGATTTCAGACCCCCATCGAGGTATTCCCCCCCATTGTCAGAGCGAAGAATCTTAAGAGTGGTATGGAACTGAGTGGTAACTATCTTATGGAACTCTTGGAAAATGGAGAATACAGCATCTTTGGTTCGCATAAGGTACACCCAGGTACAACCACTAAAGTCATCTACAAAGGTAACAAAGTACCGATATCCAAACAAAGAAGTCACAGGCGCGGGGCCCCACACATCAGAATGCACAATAGAAAAAAGAGTAGTACTTTTATTCTCACTAATGGGAAAAACAGAACGACAATGTTTGGCCAGTTCACATGTTTCACAATGAAACGGAACTGCAGAAATAGAAGAGAAAGTAGGAAAGACACGCTTTAAGACTGACACGGATACATGACCTAGCCGGTTATGCCAAAGCATTAACTGGTCTTTATTGATTCTACTATTAGTACTGATGCTAGACTTGTGTGCAGATGCAGAAATCGAAGAATCTAGGATGTATAAGCCACCGTCTTCACGTCCACTGCCAATCGTCCGCCTCGACTCCAGATCCTGAAACACACAGTGAGAAGGAAAAAACGTTACACTGCAGTTAAGACTTTTGGTAAGACTACTGACGGATAGTAAATTAGCGGTGAATTGTGGAACATGCAAAACAGAAGACAAAGAGAGAGCTGGTGTGGCATGAACATCCCCTTTTCCAGAGATAGAGGAATAGGTGCCATCAGCTATCTGAACTTTGTCACGACCAGAGCAAATACCATGACTAGAGAAAACGGAGGACATCACAGACGCCCCTGAATCAATGATCCAAGAAGGGCTGGAAGGTACAGTAGAGGCGGAAAAAGCAGTCCTAGTACCTGTGTGAGCAAATGCAGACATGGAAGTAGAGGCCTGGCCATTGTGTTGGGCTATCATGCAGCGAAGTCGCTCAAGATCTGCAGGAGAGAACGAGTCTGTGTCCCCAGAGGAGGTAGACACTGGTGGTGCGGTGTCCTGTGTGACTGAGTGCGTTGAGGGAGGTCCCTGTTTTGCTGATTGACGCTGACGGGAAGTCGGGGCCTGTCCTGGGGGACGTCCATGGAGCTTCCAGCAAGTGGCCTGGATATGACCCATGCGACCGCAGTGATCACACTTGGGTCTGGGTTGGTCCCCAGACTCCTTCGGACTGGATGTTTGGCCCTTCTGATTGGTAGCAGCCAGGGCAGAGCGGTCCTGAGTATCACTCCCACTGCGCAGTTGCATGGCAGAGCGGCGGCTGTCCTCCCCCTGAATGTAACCATAGACCTGTGCTAGAGAGGTAGGAGCAGGATCCCTACCAAGGATCTGAACACGAGCTCCCTCAAAGCTCGGATGAAGGCCGGAGAGAAACTGGAAGATCCGGGAACGTTCAACCATCGCCTTAAAGGACTTAACGTCATCTGCGTACTTGGGGGAGTAACTCTGGTAGTGATCGATCTCCTCCCATTTGCTTCGAAGGGAAGCATAATATGTACCAAGCTTCATCTCCCCCTGACGAAGACAAGATATCTCTTGTTCTAGTTCATAGAGCTTGGCGAAATTGCCCACTTGGGAGTATGTCTGAGATACGGCATCCAAAACATCTTTGGCCGTTGGTAGGAACATAAACCCTTTGCTGATCTGGGTTTGCATCGAGTGAAGAAGCTAGGACATGATAGTCAGGTTCTCCATAACCCAAATCCGATGAGATTTGTCCTTCGGATTTGGTTCTTTAGTAGCACCTGTCAGATACTCACTGTAGCCACGGCCCCCAATGTACATGAGAGCGGAAGTCTTCCATTCCCAGAAGTTGGTGCCATCGAGCTTCACAGTGGTGATGTAGAGCTGAGGGTTGTGATCTCCATGAGAGCCATGAGTCACAGGACGATAGAGGAAGAGCTAGAAATCACAGATGTGGCCTCGAGGGAACTCATCGGAGCAGGATCACCAAAAATAGCAGGTAGTGTACCGGAGGCTCCCAGAAAACCGAAGCGAGGTCTAGAGGATCCCTAAAGGCCCAATGAGTGGTGCGCCTAGGACAGGAGGGCCTAGAGAGGTCTGATTTTGAAAGAAAATCAAAACTCAAAAAATAACGGGGGATCCGGGTGATTTTTGGAAACTAGGGTTTCGACGGTTAGAATTTGTCGAATCAAGTTTCGAACTGTTTCACGAGCAGTACTGAAGAGGGCGGCAAGGTCAGAGGGGCCTGCTGTTGCACGAATATCACAAAAAACCAAAACCCAAAAATCCTCAAAAAACGTGTTGCCCGGAAAAACACTAGAGAAGCTTGAGAAGAAGATAAACTGGATCTCTGATGCGGCTGAGGGAAAAAACTAACTAGGAAATAAGAGTCTTTGGTGTTTTGCCTCAAGATTAATCTCCGGATAGCGCAGGAATGATCTCTGCGATTTCTTCAAAAGTTCTCATCGGCTCCGGATGCTCACATAACCGTCTTAAATCTGGGAACATGCAAAACTGATGAAAGAAGCAATTGGGGAGAGGGAAGGATATTCCCTTTCCCAGACACAGAAGATAAGGTGCCATCAGCTGTCTTCACCTTATCACGGCCAGAACATATGGAATAAGTAGAAAATAAAGAAGGCAGGCCCGTCATGTGTTCCGAAGCCCCTGAATCAATGATCCAACTGGGGCTGGATGATGGGAGAGACACATGATGAGCAAGTCTAGTGTTACCTGACTGTGCAAAGGAGGTGGATGATGTGGTAGATGGACCATCAAGCTGCTGAAGCAATCGTCGAAGCCTGCATACTCTGTGGCTGAAAAACCACTAGGAGGAGCTGAAGGAAGAGGGCTCGCCAGAGACTGTCTTGAGGAAGGAGCAGAAGAATCCATATTGACTGTATGAGCACTGGAGGAGGCTAACTGGCTAGGACGCCCATGTAGCTTCCAACACTTGGCACGCACATGGCCTAACTTGCCGCAGAAATCACACTTGGGCCTCTCTCTAGTCAGAAACTTCCCAGGAGAAGGTCCAGTAGGAGCGTAAGATGGAGCTGAGGTAGTCTGATAAGATGGACCCCTCGAAGGCTATTGTGCCTGTAACTGCTGAGGCTGATAAGCAGGAGAAGCTGCTAGCACTGATCGCTCTGGAAGGGGATGCTCACTCTGAAGAGAGATCCTCCTACTCTCCTCACTCTGAGGATAGGCATACACCTCACTGAGAGAGGGAAGATCCATCCTACTACTCAAGATCTGAACACGGGCAAGCTCATAAGACGGATTGAGCCCAGCAAGGAAATCAAAGATCCGGCCCTTCTCTATATATTGACGAAAGGGAGCAATCTCTGATGGGTTGAGAGGCTGATAAGAGTAGTAATGATCAAGCTCCTGCCACAAGGTACGAAGAGCAGTGTAGTACTGAGAGAGAGACTTCTCCCCCTGCCGAAAGTGGGAGATAGTCTGTCGTAGCTGAAATGCCCGTCCTGTGTTCTGCTGCTGTGAGTAAGGCTTCTCAGTGATCTCCCAGACCTCTTGCGCTGTGCGCATAAATAAGAAACTCTCACTGATATCAGGCTCCATAGAGTTGAGGAGCCATGACATGACAGTAAGATCATCTGTGTACCACTGTCGATAAGATGGATCGGTCTTGGGAGGCTCAACTGTATCTCCCGTAGTGTGACCCAACTTCCCACGGCCTCCAATAAATAGCCGTGCTGCCTGAGCCCAGCGCAAATAGTTCTTGCCGTCTAGCTTCACTGATATGATCTGTAAGCTAGGGTTCTCATAGGCCAAGTGATGCACCATAGGGCCTCTAATACCAGTGGAGGGAACATCAGTGCTCACATCTGACCCTGAAGGAGAAGGCAAGGTGGGTGGTGTAACCACAGGAGGTGGTGGATCTGCCATGGAGAACTATAACGAAAAAAGAACACTAACAACCACACCAAAGATCAATAGATGGCCAGAACGTGTGTAAACAGCCACACCAAAGGACATAAACCCATCTGATGAAGCCTCAAAGAACAATTAGACCAAGAATATCCACCAAAAAAACCCTAATACCCAAAAAAAAAGGTTATGGACGGCAACTGGAGGTGAAAAGACAACCTCAAGAACCCCCTCAAACAACTGGAGAACATATGCGTGGCTGTGGTAAACAAATAACAGCCCACAAACCCTATAGTGTTTGCTCTAAACATCTCACAACAGGCTAGGATGGTGGAGAACGAAGTAAAAAACACTAAAGAGACAATTAACATGCATTAATTCATGTTAGAGAGCAAATCGCAGCCCAATAAGGGCAAAATTACCGCCGGTGGTACTAAAAAAGGTGGAAAAAACTTCACCTAGCCTTCAATAGGCAGTGGAATTGCACAAGAGAGATGTTAATAGATTGGACACATAATGGGGGATCAAATCGAAGCAACCAAATCAAGCAAGAAAGCCCCCACAGATCAGAAACACTCGTAGAGAGAAAGAACAATATTCCGGAATTTTAGTAAAAAAAGGTCCCAAAAACCATCAAGAAGGCTTCAAAAAATTCGGCAAAAATCACCATAATTCATGAAAAATCGAGATCTACCAAGAAGGAAGAGTTTCGACAGACCTCGAGATGCATGACCGTACGGATGATGACGTCATCCGTTCGGTACGATGATGTCAGCGGACATCCGCACTATTCCGGCATTCCTTTGGTTGTTCTCTGGCTATAGATCTTGATTATAAGCTTTGATACCAAGTTGAATTAGTAATTTAGGGTTAGGGTTAGGTTTAGGTTTAAGAAGAAGAGGAGAGAAGAGAGATGAGAGGAAAGGATGTCATGTGCTTAGTCATAATGACTCCATAAAAAATATACCCCTCAAGGGGGTATTTACAGATCTACCCCCGATACATATAAAATACGTATTTCTACGTATATGATAACAGTTACTAGTTGGGAGAGAAAACCTCCCACAAACCTCAAAACTCGATGAATCTGTTCGAGTGAGGTGTTCACATGTAGATGAGATTGAGGGGGATTAGATCGAAGCAACAAACCCCCCGAAAAAGTCCATTTAGGGTTCGAAAATCAAGTTGGTCTACAAACTGAGTTTTTTGTAATTTTCATGAAGAATGGCCAAAAAACACACCAAATGGATCCAGAAAATTCACCGAAAAACAGGAAAAAATATTCTCTATCAAATGGGAGAGTTTCAGGTTGAAGAGAGAGACATGTCCGTATCCTGGATGACGTCATCGTCCTCTTGGGTGATGTCTGAAAGAATCCCCTTCTGAATTCCTGTAGTTTAGCTCTGATACCAAGCTGAATTGAAGAATAAGGGAGAATTAGGGTTAGGTTTAGGGTTTCAAGGTAAAGAAGATGAAAAAGAGAGAGAGAAGAGGGGAGAAAGGATGTCATGTGATTAGGTCACTATGACCCCATAAATCTTATTTATATAAAAGAGCAAATACAAAAGACAAGTATACCCCTCAAGGGTAGTATTTACATTACTACCCCTAGAACATAGAAATACGTAGAAAATATGTATATGATAACATACACCTAGTATGGTCATCAACAAAAGTAACTAACATAAGTCAAATATAGAAGTAATAGGGGCAGGACCCCACATATCTGAATGCTTGTAGAACGACAGTGTTTTGATAGCTCACAAGTCACAGTGCAAGTCAGACAATAAAATAGAAACAAATAAAGCTGGAAATAAGAGTTTTAGGTACTGAAAGGAGACATGCCCCAGACAAGCATGCCAACATAAAACATAATCTATCCTACTATTACTACTAAAAGATGACAGCAGTGCGGTGGGCTCAGGAAATCGTCCATCAAGAAGGTATAGGGCATCAGCCTCATGTCCAGTGCCAATCGTCCTCGTCTCTAGGTACTGAAAGACACAAGTAGAAGGAAAGAAGGTGACACTGTAGTTCAATTTTTTAGTTAAAGCACTAACGATAAAAGATTGGAGGTAAATTTGGGCAAATGCAAGATAGATGAAAGAGGAAGTTTATGAGAGGGGAGGACATCCCCTTTCTTAGACACAGATGATAAGGTGCTATCTGTAGTCTTCACCTTATCATGGCCAGAACAAATGGAATAGGTGGAAAATAAATAAGATGTGCCCGTCATGTGCTCCGAAGCCCTCGAATCAATGATCCAGGTGGACCTGATGAAAGAGTGGACACATGATGGGCATGGCTAATGTTACCTGACTGAGCAAAGGAAGTCGATAGTGTGATAGAATGACCATCAAGCTGACTGAGCAAGCGCCTGAGAGTAGCAATCTCGGCAGCAGAGATACCACCAGGGGAAGCCATGGTAGAAGAACTCGGCTGTGACTGTCCCTGAGGAGGCAAAGGAGCATCCATACTGGTACTATGAGCACCAGACGACCCCGTTTGGCTAGGGCGACTGTGTAACTTCCAGCATCGGTCTCTCCCATGCCCAAACTTACTGCAGTAGTCACACTTGGGCCTCTCCCTAGTAGAGAGCTTCCCAGTAGGAGCATATGACGGAACGGAAGCAGGATGCTGATAAGGTCGGCCCTTCTGAGACTTCTAAGGCTGGTAGACAGGAGGAACAAAGGATGTGACCAGTGCTGATTGCTCGGAGACTGGATGCTCATCCTGGAGAGATATCCGTCGACTCTCCTCACTCTGTAGGTAGGCATAGACCTCACTGAGAGAGGGTAGATCCACCCTGTTACCCTGCTACTAAGGATCAGGACTTGAGCTAGCTTGTACGACGGATTGAGTCCATAAAGGAACTCAAATATCCTGCCCTTCTCCACATGCCGCTGATATGGAAGGACATCCTCGAGGCGTGGATGCTGATAGGAATAATAGTAATTGAGCTCCTGCCACATGCTGTAGAGAGAGGTGTAGTGCTCAGCAAGGGACTTCTCCCCCTGCCAGAAACAGGAGATACTCTACCTCAACTGGAAGGCCCTGTCAGTGTTGTGCTGGGAATAGGTCTTCCTAGTAGTTTCCCAAATCTCCTGAGCCCTGCGCATAAAGAAGATGCTCCGGCTGATATCATGCTGCATAGAGTTGAGGAGCCAAGACATAATTGTAAGGTCATCGATCTCCCATTGTCGATAGGTGGGATCAGTCTTAGCAGGCTCAACTGTATCCCCAGTAACATGGCCCAACTTCTCATGGCCTCCAATAAACAACTGGGCAGCCTGAGCCCTCTCCAAATAATTCTTGCCGTCTAATTTCACTGAGGTGATCTACAATTCGAGGTTCTCGTAGGCCAATTGATGTACCATAGTCCCTCCTGCTCCACTGGAGGTGGTTTCTGTGTTCATATCGGACCTCGAGGGATTACTCGGGATAGGTGGTGGAGTATCCATAGCTAAGGTCTTGGAACCAAGGTGGGATACTGATAATCCAACCGATATCAGTAGAGGGCTAAAAAACCCAATTGATAGTCCAAAATAACTCAAATAAGCCACCGGTGATCACTAAAGGGTAAGAATCCTTCCATACGTCTCAAAACACCATGGAGAAGCCTTAGGAGAGCAGATGAGTGGGTGCGGAATTGAGATGGAAGCCCAATAAACCCCAAAAAGCCGCCGACAATAATTAGAGGGGAGTAAACTCCTCACAACTCACTCAAAACTCCATGAAATCGTGCGAGATTTATTCCTTTTGCTTTGAAATATTGTGGGGGGTTAAAATCGAGCAACAAACATAGCCAAAAAAGAATTGAAAGATCAGAAGATCGAGTAGAACAAAAACCCCAAAAAACGAGCTCGACTGTAAATCACTCAATAGACCACCAAAATGATCTCAAAAAAATTCCTCAAAATCACCATAAATCATAAAAAATGAAGATCTACCAGGTAAAAGAGGATTCGAGGACCTCGACTTGCTTGTCCATACGGCTGATGATGTCAGTCGTACGGCTTGATGATGTCAGCCTTACTCTGGCGCTCCTTCGGTTGTTCTCCGGCTGTAGATCCCCCTTGTAGGCTCTAATGCCATGTTAAACAACCATTTACCCCAAAAGATCGACCTGTTGGGGAAAGGTGAAACAAACACAACACGTACGCGGGAAGTGGAACACACCATAACAACCTGAAGGTTACATGAATAGCTTGTTTAACACCTTAAAAAATAAAGAAAAATGAGGTTTTTTTCAGTATATAACTGGATACCCCAATTCCCAGTCCTATTTTAGTAACTTTGATCTGTGATTTTGGTCCTGTTTCTTGCATGATTCCTGCCTTACCATGCCTAGGGAAGGGAGAACAGTTTTGACCTTGGGGAACACAGCAGCAGTTTTTTTTGGAAAGAATTATAGCCACTGAGGCTCTATTTTTGGTGCCCACATTTTCACACCTGGGTTTTGCAATGCAACACAAACACTTAATCTTGGGTCCCACACCTAGTAGCACAACCCTTTAGTCTATTCCGTGTGACACCCATCCATAAATGTATTTTACGAATAGAACCTCAAGATCGGACCAGAAAGTTGACCGCTCCATTTGGAACAATCACATTTGAGAATGACCCAGTTTTCCAATTTCTGAATTTTACTTCTATATTTCAAATTTCAATCATGCATAGACAAAACATTCCATCATTTCAGTAGGATGAGGTGCTGATATTCGCTCCTATTTCCAAATATCGGATCGGCTTCCTTATTTTTCTCTTCTAGAAAGACATCATACTCACCCTCAGCTCTTGAAATACAGTGACCATAAGGTGTTCTGTTGGAATGACTTGGTTTTATTAAATGTTTAAATTTCTAAAATATTAATAAATTTAAAAATATGACCTTCCTTGACTCAACAGTGGATTGATTTCATAGTTAAATGACTCGTCTGTAAGGGAAGGGTTCGTCTGGTAGAGGTCTTAGGATCAAGTCACCCAAACAGTGCAATGCTTGTGAACATGTGGGGCGCTTCTGCACTTTGCTCTTTGTATCACCACATCAGGAGAATGCTTGTGAGCATGTGAGGCACTTTTGCACTTCGCACTTTGCATCTCCACATTAGGAATTGTTAACCTGATGTGGTGATGCTTTGTGATTGAGGCCAAACGTGACCGGAGCTGTTTGTTCAAATCAGTTGCCTTGGGTATGACTGCTTTTTGTAGGAGATGGGCCGGACAAAACCTCTAATTGGTCCATATGGTGGAGTTCATTTAATGAACCCACCTAGCCCTTATCCTAGAAACATTTATGAAACCAGGGTTACAGTAAAGATAGCAAATTAGGGGACCTCTGTTTGCAACTCTTCTTTCATTCTTCTGCAGAACTTAAGATGGCAGTTTATAAAGAGTTTACATAAGCACCCATCAGAAGATGGTTAGGAAGGCTAGAATATTTCAAAATTCTACTCATAAAAGCAATTGTTTTCTCACAACTCTCTGTATTGCACTTTGCACAAGCATTCAAACAACTGCGGTTGACACAGGCAACTACCATGTAAATAAGGAATGGTTATGATAATCTTTACGTGCCTAAAATCCAAATTTCTTTCTCTCTTTGAGTTTCATTTCTAAATCTTCTTTGGACAGAAGTTTGCCACCAGCTTTCGTGGTTGCACACCACCATGCCATCAGCTCATCCTGTAAAACAATGAGAGAGTATGATTGCTTAGCACAGTGTAAAAAATATGGGAATCAGATGCTGAGCCACTGGGTTCTGAACGAGTACTATTTCAGTCACATTAGTCACCAAAGATAACTATTTTTACAGGCAGTTCCTGGTACTATAGCTTTATCGTACTATATAACCTCTGGTATAATTCATTTAATACTCAATATGTATCCTTGATTCCTTAAAATTTATGCCTTACAGCTAGGATCCATAATTTGTGACAGTAAACACCACGGATCTTGAACCATCCAATGATGTGTTTTTGCTGGGAAAGGCTTATTTAAGTGTCAGTGAGTGTGAACTGTGACTCCGTGATCAGTTAAGGTTCTGAAGGTGAAAAGTTGCAGTAACTTATCTACTATCCAGTGGTTTTTTTCAAACTAGATTTTGGTCCTAGTTGACATTGCAAAATGGTATGTTGTCAAAGGGTCCATGTTTCTCAAGACGAGTTACATCCTTTAGGTAATGTCAACATTATCAAGCCTTAATTGAGTAGTGAAAATGAGGAACACAAGGTTATATGAGGAGTTGACGATGTTTGTATGATTGTGTTGACTTCCAAAATGTGGTGATGAACATACTAACTATTGGCTAGACAAAGATAGCCTTCATTTGAAAGTTTCTGTGTTTTTGATGTGGCATGTTCTCCAATACTAACACATTATACCGGAGAGAGAAACTAAAGTCATTAATAAGTAACAGATAAAATTATTTCCACATGCTAGCTTCTACTCTAGGTATCTCTATATATGGAAGAAATAGCATTTTGCGAGAAATTTCCAACAAGAGAGTGATTGCTCTGACATTTACTAGATGGATTTAGGCATGGTTGAGAGCTTGACACCTTGTATATATGATACTAAGTACTACTACATTGCAGAACCAAATAATTCGGGAAACTAGAGTTCAAACAGGTTGGCTTCTAACTCCTTGCTCAAAGACCTACTGTAGAAGCAAAACAATGTTTCAACACTGTGTGAAGGAGTTCATAGAATTCACTCTATCAGTAGATGAAATACAAAAGTCATATGAGTTGAAATATAAACCCTAAAAGTGTGAGAGAATAGGAGTAGAAGAGAATAATGGAAGAGAGAGAATGAGATTAGATTGAGATACTTTATTACATGAGTTGGATCTTTTATATAAGCAGGGGCCAATACATACTCTACTAATTTATCCGATGTGGGACTAAAATAAAGCAATAACAATAAAGGACATATATGCTAACACCTCCCCTCAAGCTAGTGCAAAGATATCACACATGCCCAGCTTGCCAATAAGAGAATCAAATACAACTTGGCTGATTACCTTGGTGAGAACATCAGCCAACTGTTGAGACGTAGGAACGAAGGTGGTGCATATCGCGTCGGAGGTGACTTTCTCCTCGATGAAGTGGCGATGAACTTCAATATGTTTGGTGCGATCATGTTGAACCGAATTATGTGCAATGCTGATCGTCGCCTTGTTATCACAATATAAGGACATCGGAGTCGATGGAGAACACCCTAACTCATGAAGTAACAAATGTAACCAAAGCACCTCACATATACCATGGGCCATTGCTCAGAACTCAGCTTCAACACTTGAACGAGCAACAATCGATTGCTTCTTGCTTCGCCAAGTGACCAATTTACCACCCACCATCGTGCAATAACTAAAAGTAGAACGTTTATCATGAGCGGATCTGGCCTAATCGGCATCAGTCCAAGCCTCCACACACATATGGCCATGTCATCGGAAAAGGAGACCCTTCCCTGGGCATCCTTTCAGAGAGCGGAGAACTCGTGCAATAGCTCCAAGGTGTGTCGAGTGTGGGGCATGCATGAATTGACTGATGACACTTGCTACATATGCAATGTCCGGTCTCGTGAGAGACAAGTAGATTAGTTTGCCCATTAGGCGCTAAAATCAACAGACATCCACCAAAGGCTCGCTATCACTGTCACTCAACCTGTGATTGGTCTCATAGGAATGTCAAATGGTTTTCTTCCAAGTTTACATGAATCCGAAAGTAAATCTAACACATACTTGCACTGTGAGATAAAAATACCTTGCTACCTCAATGCCCAAAAAAATACTTGAGATGACCGAGGTCCTGGACTTCAAACCGTTGGCTAAATATAGTCTTCAATTTTTGGATTTCTGTAGGACAGTTGTTAGTAATAACCGCATCATCAACATAGACAATAAGAACTGCAGTGTTGGTCCCACAATGTTTGATAAACAACGTGCGATCAGCTTGGCACTGTCTGTAACCCACGTCACGCATAGCATGGCTGAATCTCTCAAACCATGTCCTCGGAGACTGTTTCAGACCGTAGAACGACTTCTTAAGTCGACAAACCTTCCCATTAGAATTTTGAAATGTGATAGCTGATGGGGTATCCATGTAGACTTCTTCTGCAAATGACCATGCAAGAAGGCATTCTTCACATTCATCCGGTGGATTTCCTAAGAAAAGTTGGCAACCAAAGATAAAAGAACGCGAATAGAACTCATCTTCATTACCAGGGCAAAGGTTTCCTGATAATCTATCCCATAGGTCCTTGCATAGCCTTTGGCAACTAATCTGGATTTGTACTTATCAACGAAGCCATTTGACTTGTATTTCACTGTGAACACCAACTTACAACCAACAATTTTCTTCCCCTTTGGTAGAGGTACCAATTCCCTGGTGTCATTCTTGTCCAACGCCTTAATTTATTCTGCTATAGTTTGCTTCCAATGTGGATTGGATAACGCCTCTTTGACACTGGAAGAGATGGAAATAGAAGACAAGGCAACTACAAAGGAACGATGAGATGGAGACAAAGTATGATAGGAAACAAACTGGGAAATCAGCTGCAAAGCGCAACTATGTTTACCTTTGCGAAGTGCAATAAGAACCTCAATATCAGAGGTTGACTTGGTTCCCCGAGGATGGGACATGGTGGATTCGTAGGTACTTGGTTATCTCGTCTGCTGTAGACATTGCCATAGAGATTAGGCATCAATGCAAAATGTCTCACATTGTCCTCGAGTGAGTAGGTATTGGAAGGAAAGGTAGAGGAACGGTGGAAGAGGACCCGAGAAGGGATTCATTTTCAGTAGCCTAGGGGAACCACTCCCCCTGGATAGGACTTTGAGGATGACTAGGATAATAAGGTTGGTCCTCAAAAAAGGGACATCCATCGTGACAAACCGATGGCGAGAAGGTGGGTGGTAGCACTCGTAGCCCTTTTGAAAAGGAAAAAAACCAAGAAATACACACTTTAATACTTTAGGGTCGAGCTTAGTATGCGCGGGACCCAAGATGGACAAAACTAGGGCTGCAACTCGGGCGGGTTGGGTCGGGTTGGAGGTCAACCCGAGCCCAACCCAACCTTCAGACCAGTCAACCCGAGCCCGAGCCCGAGCCCGAGCCCAACCCGATCGGGTTCGTCGGGTTAGTATTGTAAGACACTATTCTTGGGGTGGAACGGGGAGGGATTTCTAGGGAAGAGGAGATGAAGATATTTTGATGTTGAATTTAAGAAATAAATTGTGGATCAATCTCAAATGCCAAACTTAAATTAGATGAATAAAAATCAAAGCTTTTACATAACCCAGCTAAAAGAACACCGAAGGGAAAGTAAGAGGGGCCAAATCAGAAAAATAAAAATTTCAAAAATTAAATAATTCAAATTAAATTAGAGAGGAAGAAGCAAAGCCACAAATAAAATGTTCAAAAGACCTGTAAGATTGGGTTTGGTCGATCAAACAGTAATACACCACAGAGATAAAACTAACATATGTACTCGTAGGCACCGAAGGTGAGGAAGTAATGGATGCGCTCGATGAAAGGCCCGTGAAAAATTGGTCACTACCCACAGAGGAACGAAACAACAACTAAGAGCGTGACGCAGCCATGGCAAACGAACGTCCACTGTAAGCACGGTTCCTTCTCAAAGAGAGATGAGTTTGGGTTCGTTAGTCTTTAAGCTTCTAGGAGGCGGCAACGAACAGTGGCAGATAGCGGCAGTGGTGGATGGTGGAAGTGGAACCCTAACTCTTAAGAGTAAGAAGAGAGAGAGAAGAGGGGGAGAGAGGAGATCGGGAACCCTAACCCTTTATGTATATATATATATATATATATATATATACCGGATTTTATTTAATGTATATATGATATAAATACAACATATGTATGTCGGGCTCGGGTTGGGTTTCCCAAAGTCTCAGCCTGAGCCCAACTCGATTTTGATCGGGTTTTCAAAAACGAGACCGAGACCGAGCCCAAGTGCTGAAGGGGCCAACCCAACCCGAGCCTGACTTTGGGTTGAGCCCGCGCAAGTTGCAGCCCTAGACAAAACACATGCACCCAAAGACTTTTGGGGAAACATGAAATGAGGGACGACCTGTACACAGGACTCCAAAAGGCGTTTGAAAATTCAAGACATTAAAAGGGGTTTGGTTCATGATGTAACAAGTAGTGAGGATGGTTTCAAACCAAACGTGTTGGGGAACATGCATCCCAATAAGTAATGCTCGTCCGATTTCCAATAGGTGACGATTCTTCCATTCTGCGGTTTCCTTCTGTTGTGGTGTAGAAACACACGGGGTTTATTGTTCTATCCTCTGAACCGCACAGAACTATCTCAGATCACCATAAATGTATTCGCCCCCATTATCAGAACGAAGGATCTTAATCTTCTTTCCAAACTGAGTATGTACCATTGCATGAAAGCTTTTGAAGATGGAACAAACATCATCTTTGTTTTTATCATGTACACCCACATACATCTGCTATAATCATTGACAAAAGTAACAAAGTAGCGAAAACCCCATAGAGAAGTAACAGGGGAAGGATCCAAGACATCAGAATGTGTAACTTGTGGGAAAAAAGGAACAACAATGTTTTGCCAATTGACAGACTTCACATTGAAACTCAGACATTGACATAGATTGAAACAAAGACGGAAATAGACACAGTAAATACTGAGAAGAAATATGACCCAATCGGATATGCCATTACATTATCCTGTATTTATTTATCTCCTTATTACTACTCTAAAACACGTGCTCGTGTTGGAATGTCGAGAGTGTACAAGCCATCTTCTTTACGACCATTGCCAATCATCCTCTTTGTTGCCAAGTCCTGAAAGATACGAGAGGGAAAAAACGTGACACTACAGTTCAGATTCTTGGTAATGCTACTAACAGATACAAGATTAGTAGTAAGGTTAGAGACATGTAAAACATTGGACAAAGGAAGACTAAGAGAGACCGTGATGGTTCCTTTATTAGTTATAGATGATAAAGAACCATTAGCTAAACGAATTTTATCCCTTCTTGAACAAAGACTGTATTGAAAGGACGAAGACATACCTGTCATGTTGTTAGAAGCTCCTGAATCGATGATCCAGGAGGTGAAATGAGAAGTAGATGCATGATGGGCAGAGGTAGAGGTACCTGTGGGCAAAAGAAAGATGTAGCTATGGAACCCTCCACCCGAGACATAAGAGCTCGTAACCTATCAAAATCAGCCTAGGAAAAAAGTATTGATGTCGTAGTCGTCTGCGAGTTGGGTGTATCATCTGTCATATTGTTGCTGGATGCATTGTGGGCTGATGGAGGTTTGCCCTTAGGCAGAAATGAGGTTGGACGGCCCACTAGATCCCAACATGTTGCTTTGGTAAGCCAAACTTTTCACAATAATCACATTTGGGTTACTATCTGCCAGAGGTACCCTATATGTATTTACAAAACTTCTTTCCACCTGTACCTGCTCGCCAATCTGTTTGTTTGCTGCCATGGCTGATCTGTTACTCACAAGAATACTTTGTTGTCCCATGGCCAATCTTCTGCTCTCCTCACTTTGATCGTAAGAGTACATGGTATTCAAAGGAGGGAGCAGATCTCTGTTCATGATCTGAATGCGAACCATGTTGAACTCCGAATTTAGGCCTACAAGAAATTGAAAATACAACATGTCTCAACATGCCGATTGAACTGCTTACAATCTTTTTTGCTTTCCCAGTCAAAAGATAGGTAGTGGTCTAATTCCTCCCACATACTCCGCAACTTGGAGAATAGTTCGATAATGTTTTCTCCCCCTGTTTGAGATGTGAGATGTTTTGCTCCAATTGATAGACCCTAACACTATTCTGGGCCTGAGAATATGTTTGTCCTACTGATTCCCAAATCTGTTATGCAGTCTTCAAAATGAATGGCCAACTTCGCAGACTGGGCCCATTCCAGGTAGTTCGTACCATCAAACTTGCATGTTGTAATAGGGAGATTTGGTTCTCATCTCTGACATGTGATGTTCCAAATCTACTATATGTAGTAGTAGATGACTATCCTGAAGTCTCTTCTGACATGACTTCGGTAATTTTTTACTCTTCAGAAAATCTAGAATACACTAAATCACTTGAAAAAAAAAAAAATACCTGGATAGAGATGACATTCAACCGATGGCTTTTCATTGCCACGAACACGAACACTGCTGATTTTTTTCCTCAGGAAGGGTTGTTATAGCCGTGACATGGGCTGTGACAACCAAATGGAGCGTCGAACAAATTTGGATAGAACCCGAAGACTAGCCCTTATAGGGGATGCGGCACCTTAGGACACCTTTCTAGGGGGTGCGGCACCCTTAGAGCACCTTTCTGGGGGGTGTGGCACCCTAAGGAAGAAAACCCCTAGGGTTTTGGGAGGTACGGCACTCTCAAACAGAACCCTTTTGGCCAACTCGGAAGAAAAAAAACGTGTAGATCTTCCCGCTTTGATACCTAGTTGAAATATAAACCCTAATGTGAGAGAATAGGAGTAGAAGAGAATAATGGAAGAGAGAAAATGAGATTAGATTGAGATACTTTATTACATGAGTTGAGTCCCTTTATTTAACCAGGGTCCAAGACATACTCTACTAACTTATCTAATGTGAGACTAAAATAAAGAAATAACAATAAAGGACATATATTCTGGCAGCATACACTAAGGCATGTGTGCTGTGAAACCCTAAAATATATACAACCTGCTATACTTTAAAGAGTTCTAGACTTTCAGTACATAGAGGTTCCATGCTGAGAGAACACCAAGGATCATCAACTAACGGTGAAGTCTTTTGATTACTAGAATAGGTGGATAGAAGACAAATATGAATGTAGTTGTAATCACAATGTCCTATCCCTACTAATTTGGGATCAGCAGTGTGAGTCCTGTTTTGCCATTCAATTCTACCTAGAGCTATATCTTCTGTTATGATATGTTTCTTCAGATCATAATTTACTACCTATAAGAAAAATATGAATGAGAAAGTTTATTTACATATATCAGTAGATATTAAACAGTTGGAATGGAAAGCTATAGATTGAGATCAGAAACTTTACCTCAATGAAATCATGATTAGAGACAAAACGATTTTCAACTAAGCATTTGAAATCCCCTACGTTCACAGAAAGGGGAATTTTGGAATTTCCAAATGATCTTTCTTCCAGTGCCCCTATAAAATCAAATGAATAAGAAAATGAAAAAAAAATAGAACAGAAGGAAAAGGTCAATCAGTACCATATTTGAACGTCAATGATCTGAATTCTGATCATTCCATTAATTTAAGTTTCTAGCACAACAAAATTGATTTTAAAGTTCACAGAAAAGATACTGTGAGATAGAGTAAATAAAGCCAGCTTTACCATTAATGCAAGCCACGTAATAACCTGTACCCCCCAGTCCTGCATTCCACTTCCCAAGCCGCAGGCGTAGAAAAAAGCCCTCAAGACAAAAGAGCGACACTGGTGATTTCATCCATCTGAGATCCATATGACATAAATATTAATCAATTGTAACTACAAATTACGTGCAGCAGAAAGACTGGAAATTTGTGTTTGCACCAAACATAAAAGATACAATCATGAAAGATTTTTCTCCTGCAAGGGCATTTTCTTTTCTATCAATTTAGTTGTACTAGATCAATGTCTTGAGGCCTTGGACCTACGAATAGAAAAACATAAAAATTGTTTTCCAATTTTATTGCTGGCAAAAAAAATTAGTGTGTCAGATTGGCTTCGACTGTATAGGGATTTAGTCAAGCATTTCATTGTAGTGTTACCTCTCCTTCTCATCTCCTTCCTGGTTTCTCACCGATTTCATTTTTTCTCCAGTGATCTTCATTCCATAATAGACCTGATTTTGTCTAGCAACAGATTGTGGGAACTTTAATTATAACTCACTATTTACTTTCTGAAATTTGTTGACTGTCCATTAAAGCGATTTAAACCTTTGTCCACACGGGAAACTTCTGAACCCGATATAGAAGGCAAGAACCTGTGTACTTCTGTCCTATTTTTTTAACTCAGATGTGTATGCATGTTCATACTGTAAGCATAGAAGAACATGATCACCATGTACATGATCATAGAAGAACAGCATGCAATACACAACAAGCCTTTCCACAACTATGTTGCTGGGTTATGCGGTCATTCAAAAGGGATATATAAATATATATGTATGACAGTTGTATCTCTAAAAGTGTTCAGTGAAAGACCAAACCTACGTTCAGTTACTCTAGTTTGTTCAAATCACCATCTAGCCCTCTTTTGGATGCATGTAAGTGTAGTGATGATGCTAGCTTTTTCATGTGTCCACATGCCTCAAGACATTTTCATGACTACCTAATCACTCTACTTCACCTCTCCCAGTAGTGTTGAGCTTTACAGTCTTTGTTGGACACGTGTCAGATTCCGACACTACAGATTCTGGTGCAGCACTACCATTTTTTTTTCTGTTATTTTCTTTCCTTACTTGCAAGATATTAATTATCATTTACCATCATTTATGAGTTCTACCTTTTCCAATTTAAGTTTTCTACGCAGCAAATATTACATTATTTATATGTATTCTCTTGTGATAAGTATATGATATAAATCTTAAGATATCGCATCAATTTATCCATTATTATCCTTTTTATTTAAAATCAAAGGATGGTATTTGATTAGTATTGGTCTATTTGGATGATGTAATCATCATCATAGATGGTAACTCCAATGGAATTTTAGGCTGAAGGCATATGAATTCAGATAAAGGATCTTAAAAACTAGTAAGTCTTTCCCTGGAATTGAAATCACTTGGCTTCAATGAAATGCACACTCGATCTGCTTAGAAAGAATGGTGTTGTAGGGGAGTAGATCATGCTACTTTGCCAATTGAACATGATTAAAAATTTACAGAAAAGGATGATGACCACTTTAGGGATGCAGATATGTATAAAAGACTTCAATGGGAGCTTGTTTACTTTGCAGTTAATTGTTTGGAACATGTCTTATGCCATCAAAATATTCAAAAAATTCATGCTGGATGGAGTGGTTCTTCTGTTGATGGAACCATGATCTGGTGCTGAGACATTATGATTTCAACAGCTTAGCTATATTCTAGTGGTACATATCCAATTTAGCAGAAACTAGTACAGCATATTGAACTACCTTTAAGCTATATGTAATAGATAGCTTTTTTAAAGTTACCACAAATAACATATAATTACTCTGTAATGGTAGTAACAGATGTTGTTCATACTTGAGGATATGAGTGCGAGATAAACGCAGCCTCTTTATTGCTTCAAAGATTCCTGTTGGTACTGCTGGAATCGGCCTATTGACAAAGTTGCAAATGGGTGTGACCTGATTTTCCTCCAATTCACTCTCCATAGAACTTGAGGCAGAGTGCTTCCCGTTTAGTATGAATTCTCTTGAAATATTCTTGCCTGCTGTTCTTTCACTAAAATAATTCGCTAGATGATCCTTCTTGGCTGTCTTCAAGTCTGAAACCCTTTCGTTAAGGATCATCATTCTACTCATTTTTTTGTTGACATTTGTATGAGCCATAGCTCCAGTGTCAACCTTTGGATTTTTCCTGTCAGAAACTGTTAGTGCACCAACTTGGCACTGGCAATCCCTATTTTTTGAAAGATTTCTTTCATCATTATTGGCAAGAGTATCATTTCCTGGGTTGCAGAAATTCCTGAAATTATCCAAAGAAGCACTACTGTCCAAACGACTTTGCTTTCTGGATGATGCATGGGGATGTGCAATGGCCCAACGACTGAGCTGAAAACAGCGAATGCACAAGCAAGACGATTCTTCTGCTCCATCATATGGTTTAGTGTTTTTCAGAATATCCCTGAGCTTGGATTCAGTTATCTCTGAGCGATCTTGTAAGTTGTGACTTTTTATGCCACAAAAGGAACAGGTTGTGGCTGTACGAGTTGGATTCCCTGTTACTTCTGAGGGTATGATGTGTCTGAGAGCATCCAACCTCCTTGCGTAGACATTAGCCATTGTCTCAGAAATTTTGAATTTTTGGGAAGGTTGGATAGATCTTAATGTAGACTTGAACTTCTGATCACTATGACCCCTGGTTCTCTTTGAACCAGAGGAGTTAGTAGTGCTGGCAACATAGTTGTGCATTTTTTTACTTGCGATATCCATTTGGTCTTCAGTGGAAGGCTCCTGATCATGCTCAAAAATTCTCTGGTCCTGGATAGAAATTACACGATTCTGAGAGTGAGAAAAAAGCCTAGTGCAATCAGTAAAACCCTTAACAGCTGCACCCACATTCTGGGTGCAGCAAGGTGAATTTATCATGAGGCCAGAAACTTCTGGAGAAAACTGAGTTCTCCATAACCTTCCAAAAGGACTGCTTCTGTTGGTCACAGAATATGAGTTGTTAGGATCAATGGAACCAAGTTTATAATCTTCCTTCCCTTCAGACGGAGAGTCAGAATCCTTCCGGAAAGAGGAATTGAACGAGCTTACTCCACCTTTCTCAAAACCACATGCTTTATTGTTTGAGTTGTTATCCGTGGAGGTGCTGTTCTTGTGTTTTCCTTGAATAACAGTAATATTTGCAGAAGTAATGTTTGGCAGAGCTGAAGGACCTTCTGCATTTCCATGTGTTCCCTGATTAAAAATAGTTTGGAAACCCATACTTCTGCACCCAGGCTCTCGGTTTTTCCCATGCAACATGAAAAGATGATTATGATTTTCATGTCCACGATGAGGAGGTGTCACAGTAAGAGCCAAAGGTGTCTCATCTGGATCAAACTTATATAAACCTGTCATCATGCTTGTTATCCAATTGATAAAAGAGCTATCCTGTCTACAGAAGGATGCAGAATAAGGACTTTCATGGCTTTGTTTCTTCATCTTTTTACTCCCGATAATCAGTCTCTGTTCAGAGCTCCATGGTCTTTTTCCAGATGAAAACAACCCCGTCCTATCACAACATTCAATGCTCTCATGGCTATCATCCTCATCTTTTAAAATTCTCCCATTATCTGCTCCATCAGTCAGAGCTTTTTCTTTATCTGTTCTTCGATACAGAGGGATTCTGCTGTTATTTGGAGAAGCTTCAACTGAAGTAACCTCATCCTTTGGAAGTATCCCCTCACTCTGACATGGGCTATGTTCAACATCATCAGCAGGTTGTGATGCTACAATCATAACCACATCAGTACAAGCACTTGCACCCTTCAGAGGTTCTAAATCATTTTCGGCGGTAGACTCCCATTTTTCCAGAGGAGGGACATTGGTAAATCCAGTTGTCGTCATTTTTCTTTCGCTGTATTCTTCAATAACTGAAGGTAATCCCTCGTGCTTTTTATCCCAGGGAGGTAGAATTGGCTTTGGAGTATTGGGAAGTTCACAGTGTTTAATTGTAGAAACTTCAGAGGCCAGCACACCTGTCATGCATGCTGTGTGACTGTTGCCACTACAACTATCTCTGCTTCCCTCAGAAGGGTCAGAGCTTGTTCCTTTGTTGAAGTCTCCATATTCTTGCTCTACTCGTGCCAAATCAAGTTTGGGCTCGTCCAGTTTATAGGGTGAAGACTCAGCAGTTCTCCCATTGTCAGGACCTGCAGGGGAATGCACTTCTATGAGATATCAAATAAAAAGGAAAACATGAAAAGATTTGGTCATGCACATACTTGGCATATAAATTTTATCAGGAAAATTTGAAATTATGTTTCCTCTAGTCCCAGAAATATCAGTTGTTTGAATGCCAGTTGGACCACATATACCTTTTTCTTTCTTGTCTGAATGACCATCCTCCTGATTAATATCTAGAACTGGTACTTCCGTTTTAGAAGTCAACTCTTCCATGTCTCCACCTAATCCTGCCAAGAAAAAGTTTTAGGATCAGAATTTCATACCTTTCCCTCAGAAAAAAATTGTCTTCAAGGAAAACTCCGAAGCAATGGTACGCCCATCAATCTAAAAGGCTGAAACTGGTAGTTTTATTGTAATCAGCGTGCAATTTCATGGTGTTGCAATTTGACATCCCTGAAAAAAAATCATACCCAGATTGTTCTCACGACTCATAGTCCAGCAGATTGGCATGATGCCTACAGTGCTTCTGGGAGACCTGACCAAATCAACACTCTCAGAAACTTTAGAGTCTAAATAGGGTGCTGTTTGCAATGAGCTTGAATTTCCTTCAGCCACAGGTCCATCGTTAGTTGCTCCCCTGGCTGTAATTCTTTTTGCTGGTGAAAGCACCATATTGCTTGGTTCCATGCCCCACATAAAGGAGGGCTCCTTCTCGGCTAAGCTGCAATCAACGCATTTAAGACCCAAACCTTTATGTGGGGACCAAACTAGTTCGAATAAAGGGTTGGCAGTCACAAACATATTTTCTGCCCTTGAACCTGCATTTGCACCTGCACCTGAATCATTATTCAATCCCCTTTGAGTGCATTGATAGGTAGAATCCAGAACAAGTCTTAATTCTGTCATTGGTTCCTCCATGTTACTGTCCATGTTATCTTCTACACTATAATTTGTTCAGTAGGGAATCCTGAAATGCCATTTGAGTCCAGGGCAGTCCCATGCCTCTGAACATGCATGCTGTTCCTGCAAGCAACATAAAAAAATAATTTTTTTGTCATCTCAAAGTGGATTTTCACAAAATTAGTTGAGCTGCAGCACAAATAACTGTTTTACATTGTACCACCTGCTAGCCACCTACCTTGTACATAATCTCTGGGACACACTACAATGTTACATTACCTCTTGGACAAACTACACTGTGTCACCTACTTGTATGAGCTTTTAGCTAAGGAGAAGTAATTGTTGTCAGTATGAGGGAGAATATAATATAAGATATATGGTGGGTGGAGATATTAATGTGGGTGTAATTGTTTTGACCTAGTAATATAAATAATATTGTGGGACGTTGGTAGATTTAACTCTCCAACGCTTTCCCTTATTCTTTTTCTCTCTTCTTCTCCTCTCTTTCTGAAACCCTAAAATTCTACTTGGTATCAGAGCATAGCGAATCGAATCCGCACAAAAACTTCAGGGGTGAATCTCCTCACGCCTTAGACCTTCAAGGGGTGATCAACATTGCTGACGTCATCGCTAACGTCATGGAGCCGTACGGCTGACGTCATCAGCTGTATGGACAGGGTGCTCAAGATCTCCAAAACCTTTACCTTCCAGTAAATGACATTTTTCTAGGAATTTTGGTGATTTTTTGGGAATTTTTTGGACCTTTTTTGAGCATGTTATGGCTGATATTCGAAAATATTGAAAAACAGGCTCGTTTCAGTTCGTGGTGATTTGCGACCTCTTTCAAAGCTTCTTGGCTTCGATTGCTGCTTCGTTTTGGTCCCTCCCATTATTACCTACAGGCCTATGCCATTTATTTCAAGTTTGGTGGAGTATTGAGGCTGGGGGATCGATTTCTCCCCCTTATTATTACCGCCGGCGACTTTTTTGCCCTTATTGGGCATCACGAACACCCTCAATCCTTGTTGGTTGGCTCCCCTATGCCTTTAATCCTTTCTTGGATGCTTTGTTGGAACTTTGGGATGATCCCATCACTCCGTGATCTCTTGGTTAGCGTGGCTTGAGTCGTTTGACTCGTTTCGATCTCCGTTGTGCCTCCGGTTTGTCTCAGATCGTGGTAGCTGTTTATTGGGTGGTCTTTTTCTATTATTTGCTTGTTATTTGTTGTTTGTAACGCAGCTATGCCGACGTCAGATGCATCCGGAGCCTCAGATGTGGTCTCCAGGCCTACCGGCCCCCCAATTTCAGCCCCTACTCCATATGAAAACCCTGTGTTGCAGATCACCACTATCAAGCTGGCTGGAAAAAATTATTTGGAATGGTCTAGGGCTGCCAAGATGTTTATTGGTGGCCGTGGAAAACAAGGATATCTTACTGGCCGTCTAGTGGCCCCTAAAGAGGATGACCCCGAGTTTGAGAAATGGGAATCGGGCAATTTGATTGTTATGTCGTGGCTTCTTAACTCTATGGAGCCCCACATCAGTCGAGGATTCCTATTTCATACTACTGCAAAGGAGATCTGGGACTCTGCATCTCAGACCTATTCCCAGCAAAAGAATGTTGCTCGTGTGTATCAGTTGCGCCAGAGCATTGCCACTCTTTGTCAAGGAGACTTGCCTTTGGCCGAGTATTTTGCTAAGCTTCGTAGCATGTGGGAGGAGCTTGATTATTATCAAGTTTTTACCCCTGCCTGTACCACAGATGGTAAGGCATATCGCACGTTGGTGGATCAGAACAGGATATATGAGTTCCTTGCTGACTTGAATGCTGATTTTGAGTTAGCCCGTGTCCAGTTGCTCAGTAAAGATGATTTACCCTCGCTTAACCAAGTATACACCTATGTTCAAAGTGAAGAAAGTCGCAGAGATGTCATGTCTCATTTTCCCAAACATGAAAAGTCTGCCCTGGCTGCAGTTTCATCATCACAGAAACCACCACAGTATCGCCCTAAAGGTCCTCCCCCTACTTGTGCTCATTGTGGCAAGAAAGGCCACAGTCAAGATAAATGCTGGAGTCTTCATATGTGTGAGGGGTGTGGCAAGAAGGGCCATAGTAAAGAAAAATGTTGGAATATTGTTGGACGACCCCCGCAGTCGTCCCTGCCGTCGTCACGCGCACCTCCCACTGCCTACAGCGTTGCTATGGATACTCCTACAGATCCATCCCCTTCCTCGGACACACCACCAGTTACTATTTCTCGAGAGGAGCTCGAGAATATACGGCGCTTTATGGCCCACTTGGATGGACCTTCAGCCACTTCTGCATTTGCCCAGTCAGGTACCATCAGTTCTGCCCATCATGTTTCCGCCTCTACTTCTTCCTCACCCTGGATTATTGATTCGGGGGCTTCAGAGCATATGACGGGTATGTCTACCTTATTTTCTTCCTATTCTGTGGGTTCTGGGGCTGATAAAGTCCGCATCGCAGATGGCACCCTTTCCTCTGTCTCTGGGAAAGGTCGTGTCATAGCCACATCTGAGATTTCTTTATCCTCTGTCCTTCATGTTCCCAAGTTTGATACTAACCTGCTTTCTGTTAGCTCTCTCACAAAAACCCTGAATTGTTGTGTCACTTTCTTTCCTTCTCATTGTGTGTTTCAGGACTTGGTCACGAGGAGGACGATTGGCACTGGACGTGAAGTGAATGGTCTCTATCTCCTAGATGCGTCTCCCACAGTTCCAGCAGCGTTGCAGTCTCGTAGTCATAATACTAATTTCAATAAGGAGCAGCTACTGTCTTGGCATGCTCGTCTTGGTCATGTGTCTTTTCCATATTTACGTCTCTTATTTCCTGCATTGTTTCAGTCTGTATCGCTGTCTGAACTTCAGTGTGAAGTGTGTGCTCTGTCCAAGCACACTCGTTCTGTTTTCCCACCACGGGGTAATAAAAGCAATGCTATTTTTGATTTGATTCATTCTGATGTTTGGGGCCCGTCCCCGGTTACTTCCATTTTTGGTTATCGCTACTTTGTCTCGTTTGTGGATGATTTCTCTAGGTGCACATGGATATTTGTTATGAAATCTAAGGATGAAGTGTTTTCTATCTTCCAGAACTTCCACAAACTAATCCTTACCCAGTTTGGAAAGTGTATAAAAGTTCTCCGATCTGATCAAGGGGGGGAGTACATGTATGAGGGGTTGAAGTTGTACTTGGCAGAGCATGGTATTAAGCATCAAAATTCATGTGTATTCACTCCGCAACAAAATGGGGTGGCCGAAAGAAAAAATCGACGTCTACTGGAAGTGGTTCGTTCTCTCCTTTTGTGGTACAATGTTCCCAAAACTTATTGGTCTGATGCCGTGCTTCTTGCCGCCTTTCTCATCAACTGTATGCCGTCTCGGTCTCTTCAGTTCCACACTCCTTTTCAGTTCCTTCGTCCCTCTAGTCCTCCATTTGCGGTTCCTCCGAAAATCTTTGGCTGTGTTTGTTACGTCCATATCCTTGGCCCTCATCGGACAAAGTTGGACCCTAAAGCACTTAAATGTGTGTTCCTAGGGTACTCCTCAAGCTCAAAGGGGTATAAATGCTATCATCCTCCCACACGAAGGAGGTTTGTTACTATGGATGTCACTTTTCTAGAATCGGCTCTCCGCTGCTAGCCCTGCCGATCCTCAGGGGGAGAGTAGTTGGTGTGAGGAACGGCATGTGACCCCTGCTTTGCCCGTGACATTAGATGATCCAGTTATTGATACTATTATGCATGACAGAGACACTAGCAAGCAGGGGGAGCTGCAAGTCTATACTCGTCGTAGAGTAAGGGAGACAAAGACCATTCCTGAATGTCAAGGTCAAGACTCCTCCTCACTGGATCCAGGTAATTTCTCATTTGGTTCCCCTTTGGTTTCCCCTTCTTTATGTGATAGTAGTTCTGATCTTCCTATTGCTCTTCGGAAAGGGAAGAGATCATGTACTCAACACCCTATTGCTAATTTTGTTTCCTATGATAACTTATCACCATCCTACAAATCTTTTGTTACCTCCCTGTCCTCTGTTACTCTTCCTTCTTCTATCACAGAGGCTCTAGCACAACCCAGATGGAAGGAGGCGATGGTTGAGGAAATGAACGCACTGGAAAAAAATAACACATGGGAACTGGTTCGGTTACCACAGGGCAAGAAGCCGGTTGGATGTAAGTGGGTCTATACAGTGAAATGCAAACCAGATGGATCTATGGATAGATACAAGGCACGGCTGGTGGCTAAGGGCTATTCTCAGACATATGGTATTGACTACAAGGAGACATTCGCTCCTGTAGCCAAACTAAACTCTATTCGGGTTATTCTCTCACTCGCAGCAAGTCAGTCCTGGCCACTACTACAGCTCGATGTTAAGAATGCATTCCTCCATGGTGACTTGAAGGAAGAAGTTTACATGCTCCCCCCTCCGGGGTTCCGGGTGTCTGATGACATGCAGAGAGTGTGTAAGTTGAAGAAAACTCTGTATGGTTTGAAACAGTCACCAAGAGCATGGTTTGAAAGATTCAGTGGAGCAGTTAAACAATTGGGATACAACCAGGGTCAGGCAGACCACACACTCTTTATCAGACGAGTAGGGGGGACTACGACTATCCTAATTGTGTATGTGGACGACATTATTGTCACAGGGAACTGTGCAACAGAAATTTCCAGACTTAAGAGCTTCTTGGCAGCTGAATTTGAAATTAAGGATCTAGGCACCTTAAAGTACTTCTTGGGCATTGAGGTTGCAAGATCGAATGAGGGGATATACATATGCCAGAGGAAATATGTATTGGATTTACTTCAGGATACAGGCATGTTGGGGGCACGACCTGTTGATACCCCGATTGAAGCAAACCATCGGCTAGATGGTCAATCAGGAAAACTCCTTGAGGATGTGGGTAGCTTTCAGAGACTCGTGGGACGCCTCATCTACCTAGCTCACACATGACCGGATATTGCATATGCCGTGAGTGTGGTGAGCCAGTACATGCACGCGCCTCGCACACCGCACTTGGAAGCTACTAACCGTATCTTGAGATACTTGAAGTCATCCCCAGGGAAGGGATTGTTATTTCGTCGTCATGGGCATACGAGGGTTGAAGGCTTTACTGATGCAGATTAGGCTGGTGCCCAAGATGATAGACGGTCTACTTCAGGCTATTGCACATTTGTGGGAGGCAATCTAGTAACCTGGAGGAGCAAGAAGCAGCAAGTGGTAGCTCGGTCAAGTGCGGAAGCCGAATTCCGATCTATGGCCCATGGTCTGTGTGAGCTACTATGGCTCAAAATTTTACTTAGGGAGCTAGGTTTCCGATTGAAGGATCTATGTCGTTATATTGTGACAACAAGGCGGCCATAAGCATTGCACATAATCCCGTGCAACATGATAGAACAAAGCACATCGAAGTGGATAGACATTTCATTCGCGAGAAAGTTACTTCGGGAGTAATCTGTACACCATTCGTGCCTACGTCAGAACAAGTGGCTGATGTTCTCACCAAAGGTGTTGCGGTTGCTCAATTTCGGGCTTGTTTGGACAAGTTAGGCATGATCGATATTCATGCACCAACTTGAGGGGGAGTGTTGTCAGTATGAGGGAGAATATAATATAAGATATATGGTGGGTGGAGATATTAATGTGGGTGTAATTGTTTTGACCTAGTAATATAAATAATATTGTGGGACGTTGGTAGATTTAACTCTCCAACGCTTTCCCTTCTTCTTTCTCTCTTCTTCTCCTCTCTTCCTGAAACCCTAAAATTCTACTATAATGCAGGGGCATTTTCACACCGGGCTTGAGTGGGGCAGCCTGCGTAATATGGGGCACACTCGGGGTGGGGTGGCCTGTGTGATATGGGCCCACGAGGGGTCGTGTCGACCGAGAACCTAGATAGATCCTATGAGATAAAGGAATTTAATCTCACGCTACCAACAGTCAGAGGCTTTTGGGGAGTATTGGTTAAATGTCCTGCATCAAGAAGTGTCTTGGTATTGCAGCTCCTCAAATTTCTAGATCAGAAAGTGACATGGTAACTGGTTTGGGCACAAATAGGCTTTCTCTAGCAATCTCAGAATTTTAATTTTACTTCTTGACTCCTAGGTTGGCTCAGAGGTATTGTCGTTACATGTCTATAATTCAATGCAAGTATGCAACTATTGCAAACAATATGGGTACATGAAAAAAAATGTCCTGTGAAGACTAGAGTTTGCTTCCGACTCAGTTGATTAGAGTTCAGCCTATGAACTAGTCAAGGAGAGATAGATCAATCTCCCAACTAGTTTCTGAAAGCTAGCAACATCTGTTAGGAACTCCCCAATAGGTTCACCCAACTTGTGATTTTGTTCGATGAGTGTATCTACAGGCCTAGCTCCCAATTTTCTAGTCTCTTTGAGCAGGTATAGAACATACTTCCGTTGAGAAATGAAAATTCCCTTTCCAGCTCACGCAACCTCTATTCCTAAGAAATACTTTAGGAATCCCAGATCCTTGATCTCAAATTTGTCTGCTAGGTATTTTTTTAGCTTCGCGCTTTTATGCATCATCATTGCAAGTCACAATGATGTCATCAACATAAACATAAGGGTGGTAGTACCCTGTCCACAATGCTTCACAAACATGGTATGATCAGCCTAGCTTTGGGAGAAGCCCAAATTCTTCATTGCCCGAGTGAACCTTTCAAGCCACGCTCTGGGAGACTGTTTAAGCCCATACAATTGACTTTTTTTAGTTTGCACACCATGTTGTTTCCTTCTGCTAGAACGAATCCGGGGGGAGGAACCATGTACACTTCCTCCTTCAAGTCCCTGTGAAGAAAAGCATTCTTCACTTCATGCTGAAATGGGGGCCATGAGTGATTAGTTGCAAGGATATGAGCACCCTTATGGAATTTATCTTCACATATGGAGCAAACTGTTGGAAGATATGTTGTATCCCACGTGGGAGCCATGTGGGAGTCTTTAGTGGGCTGCGTCCACTACCCACGTGTGCTTTTCTTTTGTTTTGTACGTGGGCCACTTAACCCCACGATTTCTCATTTGATGGGTTAAGTGGGTCCACCACTTAACCCACTATCTTGAGTTAGTCCCATTTAGAACTTTGTGTTGGAGTGGGACTCTACTTTGTAATCACAACATGGGACTCTCCCATTTCTTATATATAAGAGTGAGAGAGAGCTTGAATACTAAGTTCAATTCTCTCCCCTTCTCTGTAATCTCTCCATCTTCTTCCTTATCCATATCTCTTTCTCCCTTAAATCTTTTTCTATTGGTTACAACCTAAATTACAACATGGTATCAGAGCATGGTTGCTCTAGGGCATGTGTCATGTCCCCTAGAGCCCCCATATCAATCTAAGATAATGTGGGTGATCGGAGCCGACAAAAGCTTTTGAAGAAATCGCAAAGAGTCTTCCTGCACTTTCCGTGGATCTACCCTGAAGCAAAGCACTAGAGGATCTATGTTCTGGTTTGTTTTCTCCATCAGCTGTATCAGAAATCTAGCCCTCATCTTCTTCTCAAGCTAGTCCAGCAGTTTTTCGGCCAACACAATTTTCAAGGAAAATCGGAGATTACATTTTTTTCTCGAGATTCACACTACCCTAGCCGCCCCTTACATAATCCCCCTAGGGATTGTCAGAAATATTTTTGACCTCCGGAGCAGCAATTTCCAAAAAATTGGCCTGTACTCTACGAAATTGGGTTTTCTGAGTTTTTGGGATTCGCACCATTCTAGGTGCCTCCAGCCTTGCCGCCACCTTTAGAATCCCTCTAGGGATTGCCAAATTTTTTGTTCGATTTTTTCCAGCCGTTCGAACCCTAATTTCTGGAAATCTCCTGGATTTCTCGCTCAAAATTTGGGTGTTTTGAATTTTTTTCAAAAATCAAAATTCTGGAAATCTCCTGGTTTCTCGCTCAAAATTTGGGTTTTTTGAATTTTTTTCAAAAATCAAAGTTTTTTGGGCCTTCCTGCCCTAGGCGCACCACTTATTGGGTATCTGGGGATACTCCGAACCTTGCTTCGGATTTTTCTAGGACTTCGATTTGCTACCTGCTACTCGCCGTGGTCTCACTCTGATGAGTACTTCCGCCGGCGGCACGGCCTCTTCCTCTGCAGTTAGATCTCTACCACACGGTTCTCATGGAGATCACAATCCTCGACTGTGCATCACCATAGTGAAACTCGATGGCACTAATTATCTGGAATGGAAGACGTCAGCTCTTAGGTACATCAGAGGCCGTGGTTACAGTGATTACCTTACCAGTGTTGCTAAAGAACCAGCTCCGACTGACAACAATCACCGGGATGGGTGATGGACAACTCTTCTGTGATGTCTTGGCTTCTTCACTCGATGCAAGCCCAAATCAGCAAGGGCGTCATGTTTTTACCTATGGCCAAAGATGTTTGGGATGCTGTCTCAAACATATTCCCAGGTGGAAAACTTCGCTAAGCTCTATGAGTTAGAGCAAGAGATTGTGTGCCTTCGACAGGGGGAGCTACCACTCGGTACCTATTATGCTTTTCTTCAAAGCAAATGAGAAGAGATCGATCACTATCAGAGTTACTCTCCCGTGTGTGCTTCAGATGTGAAGTCCTTCAAGTCAATGGTTGAACGTTCCCGGATCTTCCAGTTCCTCTCTGGCCTTCATCCTAGCTTCGAGGGAGCTCATGTTCAGGTTCTCGGCAGGGATCCCTCCCCCACTTCTCTGGCACAGGTGTATGCTTATATTCAGGGGGAAGATAGCCTTCGGTCAGCCATGCAGCTCCGTCATGGGAGCGATCCTACGGATCGATTTGCCCTTGCTTCTGTGCATCAGAAGGAACACAAATCGGGTCTGAAGAAGCCCGGTAAAGTACGGCAACGACCAAGTGTGAACATTGTGGTTGTCTGGGCCATATCCGAGACACATGCTAGGAGCTACATGGGCGTCCCTCAGGACAAGGACCCAATTCACGCCAACGTCCTACAGCTCGACCGGGATCTTCTACGACACACTCAGTCGTTCAGGACACCTCACCTCCTGTGTCCACCTCCCTTGGGGAAATTGACTCATTCTCTCCTGCAGATCTTGAGCGCCTTCACAACATGATGGCCCAACTCAATGGCCCGGCTTCCACTTCCACATATGCCTTTGCTCGCACAGGTACTGGGTCTACATTTTCCGTCTCTACTGTTCCCTCCAGCCCTTCTTGGATCATGGATTTAGGAGTGTCCGATCACATGACTGGTATGTCCTCTGTTTTTCTATCTACAATATTTGTTCTGGACGTGATAAAGTTCGGATTGCTGATGGCACTTATTCCTGTCTCTGGCAAAGGGACTGTTCATGTCGCACCAGCACTGTCTCTATTGTCTGTTCTGCATGTTCCTCAGTTCACTGCAAATTTATTGTCTGTGAGTAGTCACAAAAAATCTTAACTGCAGTGTGACGTTTTTTCCCTCTCATTGCGTCATTCAGGATTTGGACTCGAGGCAGACGATTGGCAGTGGACGTGAGGACGGTGGCTTATATATCCTCGATTCTTTGGTTTCTTCGTCAGCACACCATTCCTGCATCAGTAGTAGCAATCAAGTCAATAAAAACCAGTTAATGCTTTGGCATAACAGGCTAGGTCATGTCCTAGTGTTTGTCTTAAAACGTGCCTTTCTTACTTTCTTGTTTTTTTCTTCAGTCCTGTTTCACTATGGAAGCGTGCGAACTTTCTAAACATTGTAGGTCTGTTTTTCCCATTAGTGAGAACAAAAGTAATATTTCTTTCTCCATTATGCATTCTGATGTGTGGGGACCTGGGCCTATGACATCCCTCTTTGGATCTCGGTACTTTCGTCACTTTTGTTGATGATTTCAGATGGGTTACCTGGGTATATCTCATGTGAGCAAAAGATGAAGTTTTCTCTATTTTTCAGGAATTTCATAAGATGGTTCTTACTCAGTTCAATGCCACTATAAAAATCCTTCGTTCTGACAATGGGGGGAATACTTAGTTGGTGGTCTGCCTTTCATGGCATTGTTCACCAAACATCATGCCCTTCCACACTTCAACAAAATGGGACCGTAGAGCGTAAAAATCGTCATCTTCTTGATGTTGAGCTTGTTCTCCGGTTTGGCATAGCGGTTGTGAAACACTACTGGTCGGAGTCTGTCTTACCTGCGGCATATCTCATCAACCGCATGCCTTCTCGTGTGTTGGGATTCAGTCACCTTTGTCCCTCTTAGTCCCTGATCGTCCAGGTTTCGTCGCTCCCCCAAAAGTCTTTGGGTGTGTGCTATGTGCATGTTCATCATCCTTCTCGGGAGAAGTTGAATCCATGGGCGTTGAAATGCATTTTTTGGGGTACCCTTCCAATAAGAAGGGGTACCAGTGTTACCACCCAGGCTCTCGTCGTCGCTTCATCTCTATGGATGTCACCTTTGCTGAGTCCATTCCTTTCTTTGGTGTCCGAACTTCTCTTCAAGGGGAGCATGACATTGACATTGCAGAAGAGTGCATCCCTACTCTTATGCCTGCCTTTGTTCCTATGTTGCGATGTCAGTCTATCATTGACACTCCTACTACTACTACAGTGGACGTGCGTGTCTACGTTAGAACTAAGAAGAAGGGATAAGCTACTGATACTGCGTCTACGAGTCTCCTCTCAGATCTAAGTCCGACCATTGCTATTGATCCAGGTATTACTTCTGTTCTTACTGTTGGATTCTATGTACACCCACGTGGGGGTGTTCTTAGTGGGCTGCGTTCTACTACCCCACGTGGGGTTTATTCTCTATTGCTTATGGGTTAAGTGATGGGTCCATCCACTTAACCCACAATCTCTTTATTTCATGTTAGTGGGTTAAGTGGTGGACCCCCACTTGACCCACACGATTTCTCCTTTACTTGTAGAAGGGGTTTCCCCTACTTATAAATATTACTTATGGGAGATTGAATATTCACTTCAATCTCCCCATTCTCTCTCAAACCCTAATCTCTCATTCTCTCCCTAACCTTTATTATCTCTCTCTCTCTCAATCTTTAGCCATATTGGTGACAACCTCAAACAACAACATAGTATCAGAGCATGGTTACTCTAGGGCCAAAATCATTATCCCATAGAGTTTCCACGAAGATCTTATATGTGGGTATCCGAAGTCTGGGCAAGTTTTGAGCAAATCGCAGAGGGTCCTCCTACGAAGTTCTTGGATCTTTTCTGAAGCAAAGGAACCAGAGATCTATCATTCCTGGTATATTGCCTGCTATTAGTCGTCAAAGATCCACTCTATCCCCGTTCTTCAGGATTTTTTATCAGTTTTTTTGGAGAACACGTATATCGAGGTTTTTTGGATTTTGATTTTCTTCGAGATCCGTGTCATTTTTGGGCTCTCTACCCAAACCGCCCCTCTCATAGGGCCAGTAAGGTTCGACAGAAACTTCAAAATTTTTGGATCATCGGATCTCTAGTTCCAAAAATCGGATCCCCGGCTCAGATTTCGGGTTTTTTATTTTCTTGAGATTCGCGCACTGCTTGGGCTCTCTACCCTAGCCGCACCTCCTTGTGGATTATTTGGGATCTACAGAGTCTCGTTTGACAATTTTATGATCGACAGATCTCCAGTTCGAAAAATCGGATCTCGTGTTCAGTTTTTGGGTTTTTTTCTACCTCGAGATTCGCGCGTTGTTTGGGCTTTCTACCCTAACCGCACCTCCCTGTAGACTATCTGGGATCTACAGAGCTTGGTTTGGGATTTTTCTGATTGTAGGATCTCCGGTTTGAAAAATCGCCCACGGTTTTTTCCCGGATCTAGTTTTGCCTTTTTTGGGTTTTCTATTTGTTTGGAAACCAAGGTTCCCAGGGCACTTCTACCCTAGCCGCACCTCCCAAAGTGCTCCTAGGAACCCCCCAAACCTTGGTTTAGGTTCTGCAAACCTTCTGTTCGTCAGTTGGTTATTTCCAGGCCTTCCGCTGCGATGAGTTCATCAGAGGTTTCATCAAGTTTGATGGGACCAACTATCTTGAGTGGAAGACATCGGCACTCATGTACATTAGGGGACGTGTTTACAGTGAGTACCTCACAGGAAAGATAGTCCAGTCTGCCGCCACAGACAAATCCCACCGGAAATGGGTTATGGAGAACCTTACGTTGATGTCTTGGCTTCTCCATTCGATGCAACCCCAGATCAGCAGGGGGTTCATGTTCCTTCCTACAGCGAGGGAAATCTGGGATTCTATTACCGAAACCTATTCCCAGGTTGGCAACTTTGCGAAGCTCTACGAGTTAGAGCAAGAGATTGCTTGTCTCCGACAGGGGGAGCTCAAGCTTGGTACCTATTATGCTTCTCTCCGAAGCAAATGGGAAGAGATAGATCATTATTAGGACTACACCCCTGGTTTGTGCTGCGGATGTGAAGTCTTTCCGTGCTATGGTTGAGCAATCCCGGATATTCCAGTTCCTCTGGCCTTCATCTTAGCTTCGAGGTTGCCCGTGTTCAGATACTTGGCAGATCTCCTCCCCCTACTTCATTGGCACAGGTCTATGCCTACATTCAGGGGGAGGATAGTCGCCACACTGCCATGCAACTGCGCAGTAGTAGTGACACTCATGATCGATCTGCCCTTGCCTCTGCGACTCAAAAGGGTCAGAAATCCTTCCAGAAGAAGACCGGTAATGATAGACGACGTCCCAAGTGTGATCATTGCAGCCGTCTAGGCCATGTGAAAGACACTTGTTGGGAGCTGCATGGACGCCCACCGGGTCTGGGCCCAAATCCACGTCAGCAATCTTCAGCGAGACATGAGCCTCTTGCAGCACTTTCTGTGGCTCAGGACACTGCACCTTCAGCACCTCCTACCACTGGGGATATGGACTCTTTTTCTCCCAGTGATCTTGAGCGACTTCGTCGTATGATGGCCCAGCCCAATGGGCAAGCCTCTACTTCTACCTCCACCTATACCCAGACAGGTACTAGATCTGCTTTCTCTGTATCCACTGTTCCTTCTAGTCCCTCCTAGATCATCGATTCAGGGGCCTCAGATCATATGACTGGTATGTCTTCAGCTTTCTCCAGTTATTCTATTTGTTCTGGTCTTGATAAGGTTAGGATAGCTGATGGCACCCTTTCCTCTGTTTTCGGGAAGGGCAATGTTCATGCCTCTTCAGCAATAACCTTGTCCTCGGTACTGCATGTTCCTCAGTTTACAACTAATCTTTTATCTATCAGTAGCCTTACCAAGAATCTTAACTGCAGTGTAACCTTTTTTCCTTCTCACTGTGTGTTTCAGGATCTGGAGTCGAGGTGGACGATTGGCAGTGGACATGAGGAAGGTGTCTTGTACCTCATGGATCGCTCAGTTTCCTCTTCAGCACATCAGTCTAGCATCAGTAGCAGTAGTCGAGTCAATAAAGACTAGTTATTGCTTTGGCATAATCGGCTTGGTCATGTACCCGTGTTAGTTTTAAAGCGTGTCTTTCCTGCTTTCTCTTCTCTTTGCGATGTTCCGTTCCACTGTGAAACTTGTGAACTCGCAAAGCATTGTCGCACTATTTTTCCTCTTAGTGAAAATAAAAGTACTATTCCTTTCAATATTGTGCATTCTGATGTGTGGGGTCCTGCCTCGGCGATGTCTTTATTTGGATTTCGATATTTTGTTACATTTGTTGATGATTTCAGTGGCTCTACCTGGGTATATCTTATGAAGTCGAAAGATGAGGTTTCTTCCATTTTTCAGACCTTCCACAAGATGGTCACCACTCAGTTCAGTACCCCACTCAAAATTCTCCGATCTGATAATGGGGGTGAGTACCTAGACGGGAGCCTTTGAGATTACTTTGCCTCTCATGGCATTGTACATCAAACTTCTTGTCCGTCGATTCCCCAACAAAATGGGAAAGCTGAAAGAAAAAACCGTCACCTTCTCGAGGTTGAGCGTGCCCTTCGTCTTGGGATGCAGGTTCCAAAATCTTTTTGGTCTGAATCCATCCTACTGGCTGCGTATCTCATCAATCGCATGCCATCTCGTATTCTTGGCTTTCAGACCCCTTTGTCTGTCCTGCGTCCCGATAGTCCAACCTTCATTGTTCCTCCCAAAGTCTTTGGGTGTGTATGCTATGTGCATGTTCATCGTCACTCTCGTGACAAACTTGATGCACGGGCCTTGAGATGTATTTTCCTGGGGTACCCTTCCACTCAGAAGGGATACAAATGCTATCATCCAGGTTCACGTCGACGTTTCACATCTCTGGACGTCACCTTTGCTGAGCACGTTCCGTTCTTTGGCAGTAGGGCCTCTCTTCAGGGGGAGTGTGATATTGTGGACAAGAGCCCTGTCCCCATGCCAGGTTCTTGTACCCATCTCCACTCCTGTGCCTGTGGTCGAATCTGTGTCTACTATTGACAATGACACTTCTACTACTACAGCAGCGGATATGTGAGTTTATGCCAGATCCAGGAAGAAAGGACAAGTCACTGATTTTGTGCCTGCCAGTCTACCCTCGGATCCAGATCTAGGTATTATTTCTACCCCTGCTTTAGTTCATGAGTCCTCAGAGACTCCTACTCCAGAGGAGGATCTACCCAATTGCACTTCGTAAGGGTGTGCGCACTTGCACCGAGCAGCCTATCTCTCACTTCGTTTCTTACCAGTCATTGTCTCCATCTTATCAGACATTTGTTAGCACTGTTTCGTCTGTTTCCTTGCCATCTACCATTGCAGATGCACTTAGTCACCCAAAGTGGAAAAAGGGGCTATGATAGACGAAATGCAAGCTCTTAAAAAAAACAAGACATGGGATCTTGTTTCTTTAACCAAGGAGAAGAAACCAGTGGGGTGCAAGTGGGTCTTCACCGTGAAGCACAAGACAGATGGTTCCATTGATAGGTACAAAGCTCGGCTAGTTGCCAAGGGGTTCACCTAGACCTATGGGATAGATTACCAGGAGACATTTGCACCTGTAGCCATGATGAACTCAATCAGGGTTCTATTGTCCTTGGTTGCAAACAGGTCATGGCCTTTACACCAGCTGGATGTAAAGAACGCTTTTCTACATGGGGACCTAACAGAGGAAGTTTACATGAAAGTGCCACCAGGGTTGAAGCTTGCTGGAAGTGAAGACAGGGTGTGCAGACTGAAGAAAGCTTTATATGGGTTGAAGCAATCTCCTCGAGCTTGGTTTGAACGGTTCAGCAGTGCAGTGAGAAAGGTAGGCTACACAGAGTCAGGCAGATCACACTCTGTTTGTGAAGCATTTACAGACCAGTATCACTGCATTGATCATATATGTGGATGACATAGTCATTACGGGGAGTGACCCGACAGAGATCACAAGGCTCAAGGCCTTCTTGTTGTCTGAGTTTGAGACGAAAGATCTAGGACAATTGAGATACTTTCTAGGGATTGAGGTTGCCAGGTCATCGAGGGGCATCTTCATTTCTCAGAGAAAGTATGTCCTAGACTTACTGAGCGAGACTGGGTATTTGGGTTCACGACCAGCAGATACTCCTATTGATCAGAACCATCAGCTGAATTCTGAGGACGGTACACTTCTATGTTATCCTGCCTTATTTCAGCGATTGGTTGGCAGATTGATATATCTTGCCCATACACGGCCTGACATTGCTTATGCAATAAGCGTCATTAGCCGATTCATGCATTCACCTCGGTCACCACATCTTGAGGCTGCACACGGAGTCCTTTGGTATCTCAAGGGGTCACCAGGTCGAGGCATATTGTTTGGAGTTCATGGCCACCTCAGGGTGGAAGCATACAGTGATGCAGATTGGGCAGGTGCAGTGATCGATAGACGGTCTACATCAGGTTATTGTACCTTTGTTGGAGGCAACTTGGTGTCTTGGAGGAGCAAGAAACAACCAGTTGTCGCCCGATCCAGTGTAGAGGCAGAGTTCCGCTCCATGGCACATGGAGTGTGTGAGCTCTTGTGGTTGAAGATCATGTTAGCAGAACTGGGAGTCAAGGTGACAGACTCAATGAGCCTCTATTGCGATAACAAAGCGGCCATTAGCATTGCTCACAACTCAGTTCAGCATGACAGGACTAAACACATCGAGGTTGATAGGCACTTCATCAAGGAGAAGCTTCAGCAGGGATTGATTTGTACACCCTATGTAAGGACTCAGGAGCAGGTTGCCGATATACTTACTAAGGGAGTCAACAAGTCAATCCTGAATACATTGATAGCCAAGCTGGGCATGATGGATATCTTCGCACCAGCTTGAGGGGGAGTGTTGGATTCTATGTACACCCACATGGGGGTGTTCTTAGTGGGCTGCGTTCCACTACCCCACGTGGGGTTTATTCTCTATTGCTTATAGGTTAAGTGATGGGCCCATCCACTTAACCCACAATCTCTTTATTTCATGTTAGTGGGTTAAGTGGTGGGCCCCACTTGACCCACACGGTTTCTCCTTTACTTGTAGAAGGGGTTTCCCCTACTTACAAATATTACTTATGGGAGATTGAATATTCACTTCAATCTCCCCATTCTCTCTCAAACCCTAATCTCTCATTCTCTCCCTAACCTCCATTATCTCTCTCTCTCAATCTTTCGCACATTGGTGACAACCTCAAACAACAACACTTACTTCAGTTCCTATTTCTGATCATGAACCTATTGCATTATCTATTTATGATGACCCTTTGAGTACTGATATCGATTTCCCTATTGCCCTTCGAAAGGGTGTGCGTACATGTATAAAGCACCCTATCTCCCATTATGTCTCTTATCAGTCGTTGTCTCCGTCTTATCAGAATTTTGTTAGCGTTGTGTCCTCTGTTTCTTTGCCTTCCAGTGTTGTAGATGCACTCAGTCACCCACGGTGGAAAGAAGCTATGATGGATGAAATGCAGGCACTTGCGAAAAATAAAACATGGGTTCTTGTTCCATTACCCAGAGGAAAGAAACCTGTGGGGTGCAGATGGGTCTTCACAGTGAAGCATAAAGCTGATGGGTCAGTTGAAAGGTACAAAGCTCGGCTCGTAGCCAAGGGATTCACCCAGACCTATGGGATCGACTATCAGGAGACGTTTGCCCCCTTAGCCAAGATGAACTCGGTTAGAGTTCTTCTGCCCTTAGCGGCCAACCTGTCCTGGCCATTACATCAGTTAGATGTAAAGAACGCCTTTCTGCACGGAGATCTAACAAAAGATGTATACATGAAGCTACCACCTGGATTGAAACTTGTTGTAAGTGACAACAAAGTTTGTAAGCTGAAGAAAGATCTATATTGGCTAAAGAAGTCCCCTAGAGCATGGTTCGAGAGATTCAGCAGTGCTATCCGACGAATAGGCTATAACCAAAGTCATGCCGATCGTACGTTGTTTGTGAAGCACCAGCAGGCTAGTACTACTGCGTTGATAGTCTATGTTGATGACATGGTCATCACCGGGAATGATCCATCAGAGATAAAGCAGCTAAAGACCTTCTTATCCTCAGAGTTTGAGATGAAGGATCTAGGGCCCTTAAAGTACTTTCTGGGGATTGAAGTTGCTCGGTCAAAAAGGCATCTTCATATCTCAAAGAAAGTATGTATTGGACCTACTGAGCGAGACTGGATATTTGGGAGCTCGACCAACAGAGACTTCGATAGATCAGAATCATCGACTGAATACTGAGGAGGGCGAGTCTATTGAAGATATTGCTATGTTTCAGCAATTGGTTGTCAGGTTGATCTACTTGGCACAAACGGCCGGGTATTGCCTATGATGTGAGTGTCATCAGTTAGTTTATGCATACACCACGGTTATTGCATCTTGAGACAACTCACAGAGTACTTCGGAATCTCAATGGCTCCCCAGACCGGGGAATACTGTTTGGAAGACATGGACACTCTAGAGTGGAAGCATATATTGATGCAGATTGGGCAGGTTCCATTACTGATCGTTGATCCACCTCCGAATACTATACTTTTGTTGGAGGTAACCTAGTCTCTTGGCGAAGCAAGAAATGGCCAGTTGTAACTCGATCTAGTGCGTAGGCTGAGTTTCGCTCTATGGCACATGGTGTGTGTGAACTCCTCTGGTTCAGAACTATGCTTGAGGAGTTGGGATTCAAGGTGACCAAGCCGATGAATCTTTATTGTGATAATAAAGCGGCTATCAGCATTGCTCATATTCCAGTCCAACATGATAGGACTAAGCATATTGAAGTCGACCGTCATTTCATCAAAGAGAAACTCCAACAAAAATTGATTTGCACACCCTATGTAAGAACTCAGGAGCAAGCTGCAAATATACTTACAAAGGGGGTGAACAAGACAATTCTTCATACTTTGATAGGCAAGCTGGGCATGATGGATATCTTCGCACCAGCTTGAAGGGGAGTGTTGGAAGATCAACATTGCTCATAATCTAGTCCAACATGATAGGACTAAACATATTGAAGTCGACCATCACTTCATCAAAGATAAACTCCAACAAAGACTGATTTGCACACCCTATGTAAGAACTCAAGAGCAAGCTGCATATATACTTACAAAGGGGGTGAACAAGACAATTCTTCATACTTTGATAGGCAAGCTGGGCATGATGGATATCTTCGCACCAGCTTGAGGGGGAGTATTGGAAGATATGTTATACCCCACGTGGGGGCCACGTGAGAGTCTTTAGTGGACTGCGTTCAACTACCCACGTGGGCTTTCTTTTGTTCTGTACGTGGGCCACTTCACCCCACAATTTTTCATTTGATGGGTTAAGTGTCCACGACTTCTAGTTTTTAACATAAAAAAAAAATGCATGGACCTGGGCGATTCGATCACAAACTGTCTAGACCGGGCCGGGTCGGGTCTTAAAACACTGGTTCAATGCATTCTATCTTGATCACTTTGTTTCTCTCTCTTTTTTGACCTCTTGATTCCTTATTATGTGGGTTCAGTTTAACGCTGTTATTGTCACAGCTCAATACCCCCTCCATTCAGATGTAATTGCATGGAAGAAGCTCTAACACATAACTATCTCTAGGGCTTCTAAATCCCCATCTCCCCGTCTCGTAGGCATTTGGATCATCAATGTCCACGAGTTACTCTTTTTTTAAGATGTGCAATTCACCATGGGATTCCAAAGTTTTTTTTTTTTGGAGAATTGTTTGAAAAATTCAGTAACTTCCAAGTTTGAAAAGAAACAGACTTATCTACACAAACTCAAATTGTCTAATATTGACTTCCAAAAATTGATATTAAATTCTTGACTTCCAAAAACAATGATAAGATCCCGTCGCATCACAAGCCTTGATTCAACATGAATAAAATAAAATAACAGAAATTAAATAGGGAAGAAAAATCAATCTCTTCGAGGGGATCGGGGCCTCCTAGACACTTCAAGGGTGATCAACATCCTAAGCCAAAGTCAGACTCTTCATTCATTATAAATTGTCCCATATTTACAAATTCAGAATAAAATCTAAAGAATTCAAACCTAATAGATAGAAGAAACTAGAACAAGAACCCAAACCAAATAGAAATCAAACTCTAAACAGCCTTTCATAATAAACCCATTTTCTCTCCTTACAACATAAATATAAAAGCAAATCTAATAAAATAATAAAAATCAACTTGTACCATATCAAACTGATTTTGGGTTCTATGTTAAAACTTCATAAGCACTCTCAAGCTTAATTACTGCAGGATCCATTATTAAAAACAAGAAAAAGAAAGTAATTTGAAAATTATGCGCATTTCTCTTGAAACAGATCACAATTTGATTGTATCCTTTGCAGTAAATTACCAGAAAATCTGAAAAAGGTACAAGAATGCAACATAACTATATTTGGTGGGAGAGATGCATATTGGTTCTAAACTTCTATTGCAGAATCCAATTGAACAAAGGAGCACAAAATAATTACAATCAGTATCTGTTCTAAACTTATAATCCAAAGTTTCCTTCTACAACTGCCCATACAAAAAACTTAAGGAGAAACACAAAAATTGTAACCTTGGAAAATTCTAAAAAAGAACATAGAAGACTCAGAAAATGCAGAGAGAACACCATTACCATTCAATCCAATGCCTGGTTTGGTAAAGGGAGGGAGGATGGAGAACCAATAGGCTACCGCCAAATTCATGAAGAAAATGAATTTACAAAGCAAAAAACCATAAAAATAAAAGATACCCACCAAAGAAAAACAGGATTTTTGAAGCTACAAAGCAAAAAACCATTAAATACCCAGCAAAGAAAAACAGGATTTTTCCCACATACCTCTTTAAGTCTTACAAAACCATGAAAACTTCATGTTTCAAGCTGACAGAAAATCTCTCTGTTCTGCAGAGAACTTCATGAACACAGTGAGACCCAGGGACTGCCATGTATCTTGCAGGCACTACATGAAGCTCTTTCTACTCAGTTAAGGTTCTAATAGTGGAGCTTAAGCAGCTGCTACGTGGACACATTTGTTGCCAGTAACAGCCTGACAGTAACCAGATTCAGAGCTAGCTACTCGTAAAAATAATATAAAAAAGTGTTTTTGTTGACTTCTTGGGAAAATGTGCAGTTTCTGTCTACAAGCGTCATTTTCTGGAGTAAAGATCCCCACTGTCCAAAGTTCCAAAAATAGAACGTGTGGCTAATTACTCAACTGCCAACCGCTGGACTAGTCTTTGCAGACTCATGATTGCAAACATCTGTGGCACTCTTTCGGGCCCGCTGATCCTATGAATGTTTAGCCCTTCCTTTATGGACCTACACACCAAAAATCAGCCTGATTGGTCATTTCTAGCCATTGAAGTTGAGTCATTTCATCATGGGCTTACAGCTCATCGATAGGCATGTTCAAGAAGCCCATGATGAAACAATTAATCCAATGACTAGAAATCAACAATCAAGTTGGTTTTTGGTTAGTTGGTCCATCAAGGGCTCGGCCAAACATTCATAGGGTCGGTGGGCCTGCAAGTCTCTCCCACATGTATTCTCAAAAAGTTTGCCGGCTCCTGACTCTACATTTTTTCCACTGGTGGAACTTTGATGCATTCCTGTTTGTTTCTCCTTATTGGTCACGATGTAACAAGCTGTAGCTCACACTTTTGGGTAGCTAGCACCCTTTTTGTTACTCGCCGCTGCCATCTGGGCCCACTGACCGCATGGATATTTAGCCCACCCCTTAGTGGATATACATACCAAAAATCACCCTGATTGTTAATCTCTATCCATTAGAATTTAGTACTTTTTTAAGGTGTGATTATAGCCATTGGATTCAACCATCTTTTTAGTACTAAAACCAACGCTAAAAATCATCAAACAAGCTGATTTTTGGTATGAATGTCCACTAAGGGGTGGGCTACACATCCATGCGGTCAGTAGGCCCAGATGGCAGCGGTGAGTAACAAAAATCGTGCTTCCTCACGCCAAAAAATGTGAGGTGTACCTTGTTACATTACGACCCTAAAAGTATATCATCATGGTGTTCTGAGAAACATGGGATTCGGCACATTTATATGGATTAGGGTGTCATTGGGTACCCCATTAACCGATACACCGAAGAAAGAAAAAAAAAACCCGGATACCAGGACAGGATTCAGTCTGGATTGTCCCGGTTCTAGGATTACCAACTGCAATACTGGACTTGGAACTGATATTTGTCAGCTTTGGTTCTAAGATCAGAAGTGGAACTGAGAGGACTTGAAACCATGGTTTAAAAAACGGCCCTTATTTTATAACGGATTTGGACCTCCCCCGTTGTGTTTTGTACTGTTTTAACGACCATTATTTTCTGAAAAAAAATTGTTAAAAAAAGCCCGTTATTTTCCTTTATAAATTTTATATTCGTTCAAAAACTTTTTTCTTACAGCGATCAAGGTTTTTTATGAAAAAATAATTGTGACCTTTTTTACTCTGATTTGAACCCATCGTAACGGCCTTATAATGGTCATAACGGTAACTTTTTATTCACTTAAAACGTTGCTTTCAACATGTAGTTAAGATGAAACATAGGCATACATTATTTGAAATGACACGATGCATCACATCAACCTAACTTATAGTGGACACTTCAAATAAGACGGGGAATGCTAGAAAGCAACCCTTTAATGGTGCAACTCAGTAAAACTATATGAGGCTCATGGTATTTTGAGGAGAAAAGATTCACTGGCCCGGGAATTTCAAACTTCGAAAGCCCTCCCACCCAAAATGTCTGACACCTACCCGAATCCCTTAACCCAACTTGCGTTAAGCCCTTGGTTAGTGGTTACTAAGGGGTACTTGTCAGACTTTTTGGAGTGGACTTCAAAGTTTGATGTCCCCGGGGCCAGCGAATCTTTTCTCAACATGGGAAAAAATTCGTTGGGAAAAGATTCGCTGGCCCCGGGGAACTTCGAACTCTGCCCACCCAAAATGTCTGACATGTAGCCCAATCACTTAACCCAACCCGCGTTAAGCCCTTGGTTAGTGGGTAACAAGGGTACTTGTCAGACATTTTGGGAGAGTGACTTCAAACCTGGGCAGGCGAATTTTTATACGAATTACGGGGGTGATTGGGTACTTGTCGGCACATTTATATGAACTAGTAGGTTCACAACAATTTGAGTTCAACAGAAAACATGCATATAATTGGTTAAACAAATACGTTTGAGTCAGAATATGAACGAATTATGGTTGTATGAATCTAAAAAGTACTTGAGTGGGGCTTGAATAAGAATTCTAAGAGCAGAGAAGTTCTGGTCTCGTAGAAAACGGCGTACGACAAGCAAAGAGCGAGAGTAGCAATGTGAATTAGAACGTCGAGAGGGATTGCACAAAACCTAACCTATCCATTAAAAGAAATTTTTAGAGAATAAGAAAAATTAATTCTAGAGAGATAAGAAATGTTATGGGAAAAGGAAAGTCTGATTTCTCTTAATTTTTTTTTATAGGTAGAGAAGGAAAGTATTGCGGTAGTAGAAAAGAGTATAACAATCATAAAATGAAAAATTAGATATATTTAAGTCAATCAAATTTTTTTATATCTAATTATTTTCTCATATTGGTGCTTTTATAAGTACGTAGTGTAGATTAGGGCTTAAGGGTATCATTGGGTACCCCCATTAACCCGTACCCGACAGGATTCCGTCTCGATTGTCCCTCTTTTGGGACTACGAATTTCAATATTAGACTTGGAACTGATAGGACTTGCAATCCAAGTACATAAAGGGTGCATGATTGGATGTGGAATTGAACTGATTGGACTCGAAATCAACGCCTGTTCTACTTATTAATGTACCAAGGCCCTCTTGTTGTGTGCCTAATGCCAAACCCCACTATTCCAAAAATATCTTTATTTTTTACTTCTTTTGTTTTCTTTCAATTATTAATTTTGATTGCATAGAAAATATTCCCCGAGAAAACACATCTGAGAAATGCCTTAAATGGCTGATTGATTTCAATTAAGAACACATATTTCAATGATGTGAGAAAAAAGCGTATTTTCGAGTGGAAATGAATTCTCACATATCTGGATGGAAAATGAATTCTGGGTTTAGTAGGAAAAATTATCCAGATTTAAATGGCTTGGTAGGAGAAATAATACAGATTTACAATGGCTATCTAACAATGGACCGATGTGTTTTCCCAAGGAAAATGCAATTTTCCGACTTGGCAATCAAACACGCCCTTAGTAAAGCTTATTTGGTCTTTTGGTGTCAAAGAGATATACATCAGCCCTGTAAGTTTATTAAATGCGGTTTGACAAAAATTTAAAATAAAGTACCTACCGTGTCTATTTAAAAAAGAAATATGTGAGCGACGTGGAATAGTCTTGAAAAACACTGATCATATGGATGTTATTGGTCCATCTCTAGGTTGACCAAAAATCAGCCTGTTTAACGATTTCTAACATTTGGATCTGAGTACCCCAAATATTGCTCGAAATCCATGGTTAAAAATAAATCATGAATATGACTAATCCAAGTGATATAAATTAGTGATCAGGCTGAATTTTGGTATGTAGATCCAACTAGAGATGGACCAAAGATCCATATGGTCAATGGTCTCTAAGAGTGTGACACGTGTAAGTTTATAATATTGTTTCTAATATAGATCCACTTTTTGTTAGCTTCCACATGGGAAATCTCGAGTCTCACAACTTAACCTAATCAAAGGATCTTTACCGTTTGATTGTTAGGACCCACCATTTTGACCATATTTTTTTTGGGAACTAGGACTCCAAAATACACCCATTATACATTTACATGCAATCTAGGAATAAATGGTGTAGGTGTCATACTCTTTCAGCCATGGATTATAAAACCGCTATTATAATGAAAATAACGTCCGTTATAATGATAATGCCCAACCTTCCCGTTATAATTCCCAGTACCGAAATAACGGCCAAAGTTTAAAAAACGGCTGTTATAACAAAATAGCGGCATTTATAACGGATTTTGACCTCACCCGTCATGTTATGGAGTGTTTTTATGCCCAGAAAATAACAGTTGTCCGTTATAACGAAAATAACAACCGTTATTTTTGAAAATTTTGTTCAAAAGAATGCCCGTTATTTTCCGTTGTAAATTTTAATGAAAATTTGAAATTCAAAATTTGAATTTTTACCGCTGTTTTTTCCGTTATTTTCCCATTTCTTTTCTGTTTTTGACCCTGTGCGTTACAATCTGTTAGAACGGAAAAAACAGTAACGCCCCAGTCCCTTGTACCATTATAACGGCCCCTTTTAAACCTTGATAATGACCGTTATTTTGAAGAAAAAAAAAACCTATCATTTTTTTTACCATTATCGAGGTTTTTCTGAAAAAAAAAAAAAAAAAATGAATTCTGATTTTTTTACTTAGACGTGAGCGATGTGACCCATTATAATAGCCGTTATAATGGTCATAACGGTAACATTAAGGGACCGTTACAACGGACCACTTAAAACCTTGCTTTCGACATGTAATTAAAATGAAACATATATACATTATTTGAAATGAAAAGGTGCATCACATCAATCTACTTATAGTGGACACTTTGGTGGACAAGGGGACACTTAAAATAAGACAAGGAATCGCAGCAAGTTGCACAGGTGCAACTCAGCAAAAATATATTTTTTAATTCAAAGGTATGGTTTTCGAGGTAATTTTTTTGTTTTGGTGCAACTCCACTTGCCAGCATTCCTAACAAGACAAATATTTGCAAATTATATTTGCCAATTAGATGGATGTTGACTCTTACTGTTACTAAGCTGGACCAATGATGTACATCTACACCCTCCATGTGACTAGGGTTTAGGGTTTAGGGTTTGGCCCAATCTCATATGTTACAACTATTTATTATACCCACAACAAGAATTTATCTGTATAAGTAAATACGTGGCAGTATGACATTGTCTGATCTTGTACTTGTCATTAGGTTGTCAACCTAGAAAGACATCCGATCGGATCGGACGGTGCAAAATGAACTAGCGAGGGATTCGGTTAGGACCTTATCATAACAGGCATGCTCCATCTACATCCTTCAAAGGGTATTGAGAAAAGGAGAGTCTTTTTCAAGTTGTCCATCGATGGAGACAATCCATGACCTATTGTAGTAGATGAATCCACCATAAAGGTATTGATAAGGTTGGCTTTAAAGAAAGTTCCTTCCGGAAAGAGACTTCAAATTTCCACAGAGAGGCCTTTCAGACACACGTGTGCGCACAGTATGAGCCACGTGATGATGGGCCATAGTGTGGGGCCTGTCTTTAGTTGGACTTACATACCAAAATTCAAACTAGTTAATAAATTGGAGTCTTTTCTATAGTTTATTTTTAACCATGGATTTTGAGCATTATTTGGTGTACTCAGATCCAAAGGTTTGAAATCACTAATAAGGCTGATTTTTGGTATGTAGGTCTACTTATGGATGGAATTACAAACATCCATACAGTCAATTGGCTCACACGATGCTCACCTACGTATCAAAATAAAATAAAATAAAATAACGTTTTGATCATGGAGGTCCATCATCAACGGTGACGATGGACGTAAAAACAGCCTGATTAGTGATTTCTTACCTTTGGATTTGAGTATCTCAAATATGCTCGAATCCTACGGTTAAAAATAAACCCTTGAGAAAAAGACTCCAATCAACAGTTAGAAATCACTAATCCTACTGGCTTTTTGGTTTGTGAGTCCACGGAGGCAGTGGCGGAGCCAGGATTTTGTTCAAGGGTGGGCATTCTACTAGGTTTAAAAGTGTATTTTTAGAATTTTTTTTTAAAATTTTCAAACTTTTAAGGGTAGGCATTGTACAAATTTTGTTAAGGGTGGGCATTATACTAAGTTTAAAAGGGTATTTTTGAAAATTTATGGCTATTGTTTTTTTACTTTCAAAATTGAGTTGGCAAGCGGGCATTGTACTAAGTTTAAAAGGGTATTTCTGAAAAATTATTACTAATATTTTTTAAACTTTCAAAGTTGAGGAAGGGCAACTAACTAGTACCCTTTGCCCCCCTAGCTATGCCACTGCATCAAGGGATGGGCCAAACATCCATAGGTCAATGGTCTCTAAAAGTGTTCCATGTAACTCATACTTGGTCCATATGTGAGAGTAGGTGAAAGTACATTTAATGAATGTTTTTCTCCTTGTGGTAAGCGGTGCAATTAATGAACGAATAAGCTATCTACCCAACTAATAGTACCTATGTTTATTTGATAGGCAACTAATTGTAGAAGGCATGCTGCAACCCAAGTTTTGGCTTTATCTATTCTACTTGAGGGAATTTTGGATACCCCGTCATTTATTTTTATCACCCCCCTTTCTCTTAATTCCCCTCACCAATTTATGAAAATCTATAATTGCCCCGTGTGCCCATCGAAATCTCTTATCACCCCTACCCCCCAAAGTGAAACACGAAAGTAATTGTATGGGTTTTACCCTTTCTCACTTAGTGAATTGAAAACCTAACTTCCTTCGTCATCGAAGACAAGCGTGTCTGCGTGTGCGCCTCCTGCATCTCTGTTATCGCCATTAACGTTACGTAAGCCTAATCCATCCCGGTGGAGAAAAGCTTCGACAAGCCGGAGAGTGGAGGTACCTCTCGTTCCGCAGGTACTCATCATTGTTCGGACTGATAAGTCCAAACAATGCTTTACTGTTCAGACTGTTAAGTCTGAACAGTGAATGATTGTCCGGACTTAGCAGTTCGAACAATAAATTCAAAGACCATGATCGAGACTGCACAAAAAAAAAAAAAAACACAATGTATCGTTCTGGCGAGATTACTAGAAATTCTTCTTAGAATGGTTTTGAAAATGCAGTTAAAATGATTTTGTCGATTAAAAAAAAATTAAAGTCAAATACATACATCCATTGATTCCTCCATTGATTGCTTTACTCAAAAGTTCCTAAATGAGAGTTGTAAAAGATGTAAAAATACAACCTTAGAATCATTTATGTATTCTCCCTTTGCTTTTTCAATAGCCTCCCTTTCTTTGAAATAGTATTATCCCTTGCTCTCTCATGTGCTCTAACGGTTTGAATTTTAGAGGGGATGAGTAAAAATAGAAAGGGGTTAATTAGAGAAACAAAGGGGATAAAGTTGGTATTTTATATATCTTGTGGGGGGAAGATAAGAGAAAACACATGGGATATAGAAGTCATTTTAATTATAGTTTAAGTGGGGGATAAAAAGAGAAATTGACGGGGTATCCAAAATTCGCCTTCTACTTATTAGCGGACGAAGGTCTTATTGCGTGCCTCACGCAAAAATCCAATATCCCACAAATGTCCTAATATTTATTTCTTTTCTTTTCTTCATCTTATTTATTTGATAGGGACTTTTTGGTCTTTTGGTGCCAAATAACAAGTTACGTCACCTTGCAGTCCATTAAATGTTAAAAAAGTAAAATAAATTCTTATTCCTAATATGCCCTCAAGTTCCTTAAAATTCTTTATATCGATTTTTAAAATTTTTTTAATTTACAAGGGTGTTATGGTCACTCAATACTTTCAAATTTCAACTCAACTGTGCAAATTATTATTGCATCTTGACATGACACTTATACTTTATGCTAGAAAAAATTAGATGATGAATTCCATCATCAAAGTTGATGATGGAGATGATGAATTCCATCATCAAAATTGATGATGGAATCACAATTTAAGACACGTGGCAAACTATCAGAGGCTACTGACTGTATGGATGTTTGATCCATCACTAGATGGACTTATGTAACAAAAATAAACATGATTAGTGATTTTTAACCTTTGGATCATAATGATCAAAATCCACGATTACAAATAAATAAATAAATAAAAAGACTCGGTTATTAATATTGATCAGAATGAATATGATATGTAATCCATCTACGGATGGGAAAAACATCCATACGATCAGTGATCTCTAATATTGTACCATGTGGCTCATAATATGACATCATTAATGGTGTCAAAATTCTTTGTAAATCATGATGAATATTGGTAGGTAGGTTCCAGAGATGGGCAATACATCTATACAGTCAGTTGCAGCATAGTGGTGTCATTGGCCAAAAATACACCTCAAACTACGTGCTAAATAGTAATGCTAGAAATCTATCGTTGAAAATAAACTATGAAAAAACTCTAATCGAATGGATAGAAATTGATAATCAGGATGAATTTCCGTAGATACATCAACTAGAGGTGGGGAAAACATCTATACGGTCAGTAGTCTCTAAATGTGTGCCGCATGTAAGGTGCTGCCACGTATAAGGTGCAGGTGCATCGCATGTGGCGTTTCCCTAGTTACAGTAATAGATGTATACATTTAATAAGGTTAGACATTTTGGAAGGAGATTTTTGTGTGAGGATGATCTCTTTGTGGGTTAGATTTGGATGTTGGTTTCACGGGTAATTTTTATGTCTACATTTGATGGGTTAGAAATTAACTTTTATGGCAAATGGAGACACACACACACCCCTACACATACAGAGATTAGTTTAATGCTGATCACCCTCACTAAATCATCTAATTCCGATCATAGTTAGCAAATCGTAAAGCAACAAAACTATCTATTTCACTGTTAAATTTTTGTCAAATCCCTATTTATATACACACGGACATACACATGGAGATTAGTTCAGTGTTGATCACCCTCGCTAAAATCATTTGATTCCAACTATAGTTAGCAAATCGTAAAGCAACAAAATTGTCTATTTCACTGTTAACTTTATGTCAAATGGCATGTCAAAGGACTCTCCCTATTTATATAGACACATACACATACATATGCATATGAGTGTTGATTACCCTCACTGAAATCATCTAATTCTAACCAGCGTTAGCAAATCGTGAAGCGAAAAAACTTCACCGACTGAAAAATGAAAGTTTAAAAAGATTTAGGTTCAAAAAGTGAGCAAAAAGACGAGAATGTCAAAAGATCGATAAGTCAACTTCAAGTTTAATACTTTTTTAATTCAAAATACACACTAAAAAAATGTGTTTATATATGTGCATACACCCGTGATGTAATAAGACTATGGTAGTAATATAAATATTGCCACGCCTCGATCTCAGGTCTACCGCTTTTCGGGAAAGGGATTTAATTTGATAAGTTGTATATTTCAGAACCTAGAAACTACATAATTGGATATTTTTAAACTTTACTTTTATTTTAACCTTACCTCACCCTGGGACCATTGGTCTTAGTTGCGATCTTTGGGTCATATCGAGATGTCACAGGTCGGGTCTAGTAGACCTGAGATCGAGACCTGACAATATTTATATTACTACCATAGTCTTATTACATCACGGGTGTAAGCACATATATACAAGTTGAGATACACCATCTTCTTCTTTTTTCTTTATTAAGTTGAGATACAACATCTTTTTTATTTTTCTTTAGGTTATAGTTTATGTCAATGGGTGTTCTAGAGTTACATCATATTGATTGAATTTTCTTATTATTTTTCTAATGGATATCGAGTTTGGAATAATTTAATTCCCTTAGAGTTTCTTATTGTCTTTACTCCTAAAATTACATCAACTTGATCACTTAAGTCTTTCAATCACATATCATTTTTGTGTGTAAGCAAGACATATTAAACGAAAGAAACAGTTGGAGGACACACATCCCAAAACAATTCCAATCACACCATATGGTCAGTCTTTTGCCTTGATTAGACACTTGTCTTCTGTAATGGCATCATGAAGCCATCCAGGAGAGAAGTCTGACCAGATCAAAAGCGACCCAAAACATCGAGCCCTACGGGCAATAATATGTACTGAAGTATTAGTTACACGATTTAAGAAATTAAAAGATAGTTTGTCAAAAGGAGACCTGCCTAAACTAAGTCATTAGCTATTTGGGTTCCATATTCATTAGACCGGGAGAACGTATGAGATCATGACAGCTGGACATAGAGAGAAAATATGGAATGAGAAAGAGAGAGTGAGATATTTGGTTTCCAAGAAAAGTCGCCCCTTCCTTTCTCTATGGGGTATTTATAAACTCAAGTTTAAAATGCGAATTGACCGAAATACCCTTGTCCCATGTGAAAGTGACATGGCACTTATAATCACATTGATTGGTCATGGGTGTTGGTTGCTCATTTGTGTACTCTTCTTTCTCAATAAGTCAATCCTCAAGACATATCTATGCATCGACGTCATGTCAACGTTTCACGTCAATAAAACGATGAAATCGACGAGGCACCTCCGTGTCGATAAAAAGATGGAATCCAAGTCACTCGATGTCTTGTCTATGAATGGTGATTGAACACTAAGCCTTTATGCTGCAAGGCAATGGTGATTGTAGGGGCTATTTTAGAACATTAGTTTGGAGGGGTTGGTTTAGGAATATAGAAGAAATTGGCATGGAAAGTAATCAAGTTGTTATCAAGGAACTATTTTGAAAATGTAAAAATAGTGGCATGGTAAGTAATTAAGTGGTTAGCAAGAGGTTGTATTGAAAATAACAATGATATAGAACAAATCTTTGCCATGATGGCAGTGATTAAGTGTATTTCGGTCGTTTTGGTATTGAGCTCGCTTAATCAACAAGTTTTTAATCTTTTTTACTTGCAAAAATTAAACACTAGTATAGGGGCAAGTCTGATGTCGAATCCGCACTCGAGTTAGTGAAGTGATAAGTCATCATTTTATACATTTTTTATCATATTTTTCTTAGTTGATTATTAGAATTATCCTACAGAAATCGTCAAACTTACATAAAAAATAGAATATTCTCTTTTCACCAATTATGTATTAGCTTTTTCTTAATAATAGTCAATTGATTTATATTAATAATCTTATTTCATTAGGTACCCGAGCCTAGGACTAAAGCGAGAATAAGTCCAAGTCCAAAAGCTTATATACAAAAACCCAAATCTAAGTAAAAGGGTGGGCTACGTAGACGAGCCAAGAAGTTGGGCCAATATAGTGGGCCAAGATTTGAACCTAAAAAGATTGCAGACATTAAATTCATAAAAGGAAATGATCTTCATGGAATGGATGTGTAAATTTATAAAATAATACAAAAGATTGACAATTGTTAAAATAAAGAAAATAAATATAAAGAAAAGAAAAAAGATTATCTATCAATTAAAGAAAATATTTATTTATAAGGTGTTTGGAAAGAAATAAGATTTCTTTAATTATACATAAAATGTTGCATTTCTAAATGAAGAAGATGAATCTACTCATAAGGCAAGTGTTGGACGTGATTAGTAACACTACATCTCCAACCTTGATAAACGAATAAAATTCTCTTCTAATTAAAGAAGGGATGGATGCCCGCCAGCCTATAAAAAGATCATATCTTAGACGATAGAAGATGTTCATATCTTGGTTACTTTTTGGTCGGACATTTTCTCATTTTCCGCTTTTCAAATTTGGAATCAAACAGTAGTTCTCACTTACCTCGGCTCATTGTTCTCCACGGATCGGGAATCTTCTTATTCTTTTTTATTTTATTTTATTTGTTTTGTAACAATGTTATCCCGCGGTAATATTTAGTGGATGAATTTTTATTAATAAGAATCTGCTTACTTCCATTATCTCATTCTCTATTTATTTTAGTTTTTATTCTTCTTGCATTTTTTTAGTTTAGTTTTGCTTTCTTTTGCTAAAAATTTTTGGTTGATCAAATTATTCATCATTCACACCCTTCCTTGTGGTTCGACTTCTTATTTACACTATACTTAAATTTTATAGTTTAGCGTTTGCAGATTTGGGTTTGATTAGACAGTAAAATACAACGACGACTTATCAAAATACTACCATCATGAAGTATAAATAAAAGAAAACAAACTAAAGAAAGTAATGGAAGCGGAGAGATGAGAGTGGTGGAAAGGATTAAAACGATTTTTTTTTTAGATTAGCATAATTAATCAATGAAACTTAAAAAATGCAATAAAAAATTAGCTTTATAAATGATAAACAAAATACAATATACTAAATACTTCTGAATCAATAAAAAAAAAAAATAGATCAAACTAGAGAGAGAGAGCAAGAAAATGAGATAGAGAGGGAGATGAGATAGAGAGAGAAATAGAGAGAAGAAGAAGTAGTAATAGATGTCGTGAAGATAGATCAAACCGTGCCGATACGAGAAGAGCCAATCAAGGTAGAAGTGAAGGGATCGTTAGGTGTTCCACCAAAATCGAAGAAGTCGTGGAGGAGATAATCGAGCCAAGAAATTGGAAGCTTTCCATCCAAAAAGAGAAGAAGAAGAAGTGAGAGAGGTGTGAGTCGACTTTTCAAAGAAAAACGTTATCCACCCCTTGAGAGCCTACGCCTTTAAATAGGGTGGAAAACGACCATCCTTCCTTTTTATTAGGATTTCTTCTCTCTCTAAAATAGCAACATCCCAAATATTTAAAGATAGAAACATCCCTAATTTTTTTTATCCAAACAATCCCGACCACAATCTTCGTAGATCATCTAGGCCATCCATTCCATGTAAGCCAAACCAAAACCATCTCAGCCTTCCTTTGGATTGCTAAAATAACACCTTCCTTGATTCACCAGATCTTTGGCCCATCAATCTTGGCTCATAACTTAGTTCATTGATTCGGTCCACATACTTGGTACACTGGTCCAATAACGTGACCCAACAACTTCGTGGTCCATCTTTGATCTACATCGTGATCCGTCAGCTTGGCCCATCACACTGTGTGTGCTTATCTCAAGAACTGTCCAACTTAAATTGCTGTAAAAGAAATTACATGTAATAAGTACCTTTTAGTGTAAAAACAAAGATATAAGTAGAAGAAGTTTGCAAATGCCCGTTTAAGATAAGGATATAATTATAGCATTTAGCAGGCAGCAAGCAATGTCGATGCTTTAGGACTCAAAATAGACCCATACCCACGACTGATATGAATGGTAATCTTACACCACGATACAAATCATCTCTACATTAGATAAACGATCTGCTTACTCCTTGGTTGATCTTTAGGGTGTCATTTTTGGCTTGTCGGGCTGGCAGGGCCGGACGGGCTCATCGGGCTGGGTTTATTGGATGGGCCTCAAGAGGGTGAACTCGGACCCGGCCCGGACACCACAACCGACCGGGCTGACCCGACTCAGCTGAGTTGATCTTGGCACACGAGAACAAAATGTTTACTAATGAAGATAGTCTTATTGACCATTATGTTATGCAACAGATGGATGGTTGTGATCACATGATCTAACAGACATTGGAAACCAAGGGAATCCTTGAAGTGTAGGTCCCACGAGAATGGCCCTTCATTAATGTTAGGTTTGACTAAAATGTTTAATCATTTAATACTGAGTTTATATTACCTTATTCAATGTAGATCCGACAGTGCAGGATCAGTACTGATGCAGTTGCTTATTAATCTATATATTTCTGCATTTTAATTTAATTGTCCAGCCACGTTCTCAGAACCATCACTAGTCCACCACCACCCACATATAATTAAAATAAAAATTTTCAATTTCAATTAGGTTTCTAGGTTAATGGGGAGTGATTAACTCTTAGCCACGTTTGTTTTACACGTGGCAGCTGAGGTGGCGACTCCAAAGAAGCCCATTCGTTTCACCACCTCAGCATCTCCCCATGGGGCTATAGTTAAAACTAGGCGAAAGTATAATACATGGTAGCGTTTAGATGCATGACGTGGATAATTGCACTATCCACATGAGCAAAACTTCCACGATCAACGACGGTCATGGAAGCCGCTGAATGCCCACAATATGGTCCACGTGACACACTCTTAGAGGATGCTGGCCGTATGGGTGTTTGGCCAATCCCTAAGTGGACGTACAAACCAAAATTCAGCCTGATTAGTGATTTCAGACCTTTGGCTATTAATTTGTACCCCAAATGATGGTCAATAATGCTCAAATTCCAACGGTTAAAAATCAACCCATGAAAATGACTCCAATCCAATGCTTAGAAATCACTAATCAGATAGATTTTTGGTTTGTAGGTCAACCTAGGGATTGGCCGAAAATCCATACAGCCAGTGTTCCCTAACAATGTTTTACGCGCCGCATATTGTGGGTGGTCAGTGGCGGAAGTTTTACTATATCCACATGGCCAATTTGATGAGGAAACTTCGCATTAACCCAACAAAATTAATTATATATTTATTTATTAATGGTGTTGATGGGTTAGGTCAGACAATTGTCATTTAGGTCCGGGCCGTCTGGCCCAATGTGGACCATACTTGGCCCCAATTATAGGCTCCAGAGGGTTGGATTGGGATTGACTTTAGAACATGGTAAATGGTGAGGGTTTGGACCTGATCATGAGATTTTTTATTCATGAGATATTTTGAAAAATTTTAAATTATAAGATTGTTTTGGAATATTGCATACTAGTAAATGGTCCATGCCGACGGCACTCTGCAACAAAAGCGTTTGCAAAAATTAGGTGCCTTTGGCAATCAAACGGTATAATTGACTGGGGGTGTTACTATTTTTTCTGTTATAACGGATTGTAAAGCACGTGGGCAAAATTGGAAAAATAACAAAATAACAAAAATAACATAAAATAATAGAAAATATCGGTGATAAAATTCAACTTTTGAATTTCAAGATTTCAATATGTTGTGCGCGGGTGTCAAATAAGTGGGAGTGACCAAATAAATTAGAGGGATTGAGTGGCTGAAATGTGACCGTCCACATAAGATGGATGGATCTGATCTCAACCACTTTTTATCTTATGAAGTAGGATAAATAAGAGATAAGACAACTGAGCTGTTTTGTTATAAGGATTTCCATGTTGTTTTTTTGGATGTTTTAAAAACAACATGATTTGAAATGTTTTTCAAAAGAAGAAGTTTTTTTTCTTCAAACAATCAGGTTTTAAACAGAGATTTGCTAACTATGGACCTGATAAGCCAGGATGGTTAGTAAATGTCGAGACCGACTAGACCTAGAGGCCAATAAGTCCGCCGTGAGTTTGCAACTAGGAATTCGATCCTTTTTTTTATATTTTTATTTTTGAAAGAGGAGAATCAAATAAAGATGACTTCATACAAAACTAAATGGACGTACAAGATTCGTGCAACCAAACCCATATCGCTGGGATAAGACTTATGATGATGACGATGAAAGAAGGGAATCAAATCAAAGCCCTCCCTTTGTTTTTCTTCTTTTGATAGAATTAAATCCACTCTTTTTTATGGTGGACGGGAATCGAATTAACCCAATTGCAGGAAATTACAGCTAATGGTGGAAGGGAATCGATTTAACCTAATTCCAGGAAATTACTGCCTAACTTAATCTAAGGACACACTAGGAATTAAATAAAAAGGGAAAGTCAAAAGTTGGTGTAAACAAAGAAACGTAGGAGAAGTTTGATGGAGGAGTATAAGCCACGTGGCACACTCTTAGAGACTACTGACCTTATGGATGTTTGGCCCATCCCTAGGTGGACCCACATACCAAAAATCAGCTTAGATTAGTGATTTCTAACCTTTGGATCTGAATACCCCAAATAATGTTTGAATCGAACGGTTAATAATACACCATGAAAAAGACTAATCCGAGGGCTAGATATCACTAGTCAGGCTAGAACCATTTTCTTAGGGCTCAGGCTCGAGTTACCGCCCTAAAATGACAGGCTCTGGTTACAGGACCCAATATGAGCCACGTGACACACTCTTAAAGGACTCTGACCGTATGGATGTTTGGCCAATCCCTAAGTGGACCTACAAACCAAAATCAGCCTGATTAATGATTTATAGGCGTTGGATTGGACTTATTTTCATGGGCTGATCTCAACTGTGGGAATTTGAGCAGTATTTGAGGTACAAAGATCCAACGTCTATAAATCACTAATCAGGATGGTTTTTGATTTGTAGGTCCACCTAGGGTTTGGCCAAACATCCATACGGTCAGAGTCCTCAAAGAGTGTGCCACGTGGCTCATATTGTGTCCTGTAAGCGGGGCCTGTCATTTTAGGGCGGTAACTCGAGCCCGACCCTTTTCTCAATTAAAAACTGAAAACGCTCAGGTTAGGTTTTTCAGACTTCCTCATCTCTCTCTCTCTCTCTTTCTCTCTCTCTCTCTCTCTCTCCGGCGGCCTGGTACTCGAAACCTAGCTGTTCGTCGCTGAAGAGGTTGTGGAGGAAAAAGAGAGCAATACGGAGAGACTGGTAATTTCTATTTCTCTCAACTTTTGATTAGATTCTCGGGTTTTCACTTACAATATAGAAAAAATTTGGTTTCTTTTCCTGTAATTAACACAGTTATCTTCCATTTCATTCCGTAGCTAGCCTAATTCAAATTGTTATAGTTGCATTTGCAAGTATTTGATTGTCTTTTGGTTGCTACAGTCCTCTTTTTTAATCTGAAATCCGCAAAAAGTTAGCTTTTGTAATGGATACCTGGGTATGGTGTAATTTTCTACATTCTAAGCTGGTTTGTGTTTAAAATTCAGATCCATCGCTCTTTCAATCTGAACTCTTAAATTTTTTTGTCCAATTTACAGATTCGATACATGGGTATTGCATGTTTTTATCAATTCGGGTTATTATAGTCTAGATCTAGTCTTGTAGTAGTTTTCAACATTTGCGACTATAAATTGTTCTCATTTGTGGGTAGTTTGTCTCCGAGTTGCTCTAATGCCTGTTTCAATCTGAACTCGATAATAGTGTAATTTTGTCCAATCTGTACTGGGTTGTATTTTAAAATTTAATCTATCTCCCCTATATGTGAACTCATTAAAAAAAATTATCCAAGTTATATAGATTAGATACATGGGTTTCGTATGGTTTCATCAGTTGGGGTCATCATGTTATAGACCGATTCTTGTAGTTCATTTGTTGCTGTAACACACCCTAAATTGGTTTTATCATGATACAAATTATGCTTTATCCTTTGCTTTTCTTGAGTTTTAATTCCGATATTCATTTTAATCTGAGTTTTAGGGTATCGTGTTTAGGAATAAGTTTCACTGAAAAAGATGGCTAATGATGAGGCGAAAAAATCTAAAGGCAATGCAAAGAGCGGTGAGTTTTTACTCTTCCCTTAAATTTTCATTTTGGTAGCTCTTATTCTGTTTTCAAGTTGTTTTAAAGATGATATCTCAAAATTTCAGGGGGAAAAAAGAAGGAAGTGAAGAAAGAGACAGGTCTTGGCCTCTCTAACAAGAAGGATGAGAATTTCGGTGAATGGTATTCTGAGGTATCTATTACATGTTTGAGCATAAATGACTTCTTTTGGGTAGCTCTATTTTCATAAATTTAGGAACAATATTAAACGTGGAAGCGTGGATGCGAGGTGTTTCAATGGCTTAAGCATGAGGTGTAAGCTTCATGCATGCATTTTTAAATGAATACTAAACAAATAAATGAATAAATAATAAGATAAACTCAACAAAAGAGAAATTTTAATATATATATATATATATATTTCATCTTGGGAAAGAGATTTTTTGCTGTTAACCTAGAATTGCTACAAAAAATATATTTTTTAAGGTGTGAGAACCTAAAATTGCCCCTACTAGCATATGCATGTGAGGCGCACACCTCTAACACTAGGCATAAAATATGTGTAGAATACGTGAGGCATTCGCCTTTTGGAAGATTCACTGGATGAGACATATGCCACATTAGCTTTTATGCTTTTTAATAAGCCTTGGGGTATTTTTTAGGAAGCTTTGTCTCCCAGGTGAGCCTCGAGGCGTAAGCCTCAAGCGCCTTCTAAAAAATTAAGTAGGAATGATACAGAAAGATAAGTCTTATGTACCCTTCATTTGACTAAGTCATACTCTTTGGTTTTTTGACTAAGTTATACTCTTTGGTTTTATGGAGGGATTTTCTTGATGGTGTATATTAAATAAATGCTAACTCCTTGTTTTGGCTTCTGTAGGTTGTTGTTAGTGGTGAAATGATTGAATACTATGATATTTCTGGTTGTTATATTTTAAGGCCGTGGACAATGTCGATTTGGGAAACAATGCACGTAAGTATGAAATCTGTTCCTGCGTAACTACTATATGTTTTTTCCCCCCGCAATGGGTGCCATACCAATATATGTTGTTTTTCCAGTTGTTTGTATTCTACCCATAAAAAAGAGAGGTTTGTATCAAGGTTTAAATTGGACCGTTGAATGTTTATAACATACTGGTAATGTTACCTCTATGTCCGTTATAACGGGTTAAATTATAGTAAAAAAATGGTGAAAGTATTATTTATTTATTTATTTTTAAAATAATGTCGATAATGGTAAAATAGCGCATACCGGACATTATAACGGCTGTCATTTTCAAAACAATGGCCGTTATGATGTTCAGTCCATTATAACATTAAGTCTGTTATAAGTTTGCTGGCCTTTTATTAGCAAATAACACAATGGTCTTGGAGCATTACCATTGGAACCGGATCTTCCATTATATGGGTTTTTTAAGCCATGGTTTGCATTATCTAGTTCAATGATTCCGATTTTCATGCTGATTATATTATCTTTAGCCTTCTATTATGAGATGGACCTACTCTTCAAACTGATAATGTCCTTGAAATTAGCGATTGCATCTTCTAAGGGTTGGTTTGACATGAATGACGTGCTTTTGTAGCTTTACACTACATTTTGTAAGAATTTGCCCTATTTGATTATCTCTGTTCTCATGTGTTGGACACATACTGGCACAATTTTTCAAAAAAAGTTTAATTTATTCAAATATTTTTGTTTTGTACTATTATATATATAGAGTCCGTCTAGAGATACACCCATTTCTTACATACTGTGGTGGCGCCCACGTACAAATCATGTTGGACAATCCAACTGCACTGTAAGTTGTCCATATTGTGGAGACCATCCTCACAAAAATCAGTCCATTTCTACATTCCTAACCTCTTGAAAAATGTCTTAGATTTGAAAAATCTAAGCCATCCAAATAAACCGTTACTTTAGGTCAATTGTTTATATAGTTAACAGTGTCAAAATGAACTATTTTTGGTGTTGATGATCATCATTGCAATGAATACTTAAATGCATGGTTGGATTGTCCCATATGATCTCCGTGTGGGCTCCACCATCGGGTGTAAGAATAGGGTCTAAGAAAAGGGTGTAGCTCTAGAAAGACTCATTTATAGATAGTTTATATCACTTCATTTATACGAGCTTATTTCTTTTATATTGCATGCTTAACTTGAATTAAGGTATTTCAAAAACTATATCCCTTAAAATATAGAATTAATTGTATGGACATGTTGACTTATCGATTTTTAGGGGTTAATGCGTCTAGGGCCATAAATAGTCTGGATTTGGGCATGGTAGGTAAGAACCAGACCCAGCCATAAATAAATGGGTTTGGACAAAAAAAAACGCTGAGCCAAACCCAATCATTTATGGTCAGGTCTGGTAGAGTTTGAACGAGAACCATCAAATTTTGTTTATTAGATGGGACAGGTCTGGCTAAGGGGATCCTGAACCATAAACTTACCAACTTAAGGAATATTAAATGAGTATCTCTCTTCAAATCACAAGAATCATAGACTTTATTTTTATATATATTAATATATACAAGAGAATCATAAACTTACCACCCTAAAGAATTTGAAATGGATATTTAACGGGTTTGGTCAAGTCTATTTTGAAGTGGTTTAAACCATCTTATAATTTAAATGGATACAGGTCTGGTCTGATAAAGGTAGAACCAGTACGAGATCCATTTAATAAATGGGATGGCCTTTTAACCTAGACTCATTCCAACTAATAAATGGGGGAGTATAGAACCAGTATTATTTTGGTCGGTCTGGGTACCCCATCAATTTAAAGTCCCAATGTGTAAGTTTTGGATACCAACACACGTATCCATGTCCTTGTTCTTGCTAAATAGATGTATATGGTGGAAAATATGACTTGTTGTATCTATAGGATAGTTTCTTAAGCTCGTAAAGGTTTACATGTTTGTTGTCTTCCAAAGTTAAGTTGTCAAAACCAACTCTTATTTGTGTTTTATTTCCATTTTCAAGTGTCCAGATTGGACCGTATTATGTAGTATAGCAGATGTTTTCATTTGTGTTTTTCCTATGTTATTGAGTTTGCAATATTGTCAATTTGCAGGCCTTCTTTGATGCAGAAATAAAGAAGATGAAAATAAAGAATTGCTATTTCCCTGTTTTTGTTTCCCCGGGTGTTTTACAACGGGAGAAGGATCACATAGAGGGATTTGCTCCAGAGGTAAGAGTTTGAATGCATTGAACATGATTTTTACAGCCTGAACATTAGCTACTTTTTGGACAAACTAGCACAAGTTTTCAGTCAATTTGAACAGTTAGAACTATTTCGCTGAGCTTCATGAATATTTCAGCATCATAGATATTTTTTGTTGTTTTTAAAAGATCATTCATCTTTCTTAATAAATTGAATGGGAATAATGTTCTGTTATGCAAGAATAAAATTCTTAACATGGACAACAAATGCTTTTCTTCTTAAGAGATCTTTTGCCTGTTCTTGTTGCAAGAGTTTTTGAGTTAGGGTGCTTTGGTCAGTAGTGAGTTTTTCTGCTTGACACTTCCACCAGATTTTGGTCTCATAGGTTGTCTAGCATTCAGGGCTTATGAAATTCTTGTATTTGTGGCTGCTGGTGGTGGTTGTAATTTTTTGTCCATGCTAGTGTTTTAGTTGGCTCTTGAGTGTTGATTCTCATTTTACTTAAAATGCTATCCCCTTTTATCTTCCAAGGTATAGGAGTTATGGTTTGATTTTACCTTGTGTGGCTGGCCCAAGTTACTCTCCACAATGTTTTTGGGCTCTTTTTTAGGTCGCTTGGGTTACAAAGTCTGGAGATACTGAATTAGAAGTGCCCATTGCAATCCGTCCTACAAGTGAGACTGTCATGTATCCTTATTATTCAAAATGGATAAGAGGACACCGTGACTTACCTTTGAAGCTTAACCAGTGGTGCAATGTTGTTCGTTGGGAGTTCAGCAATCCTACTCCTTTTATCAGGTATTCTCTTCTTGTATGTTGACCTTTATTGATATAAGGAAGAATATTGTCACTGAAAGTTGTATGATGCCATTATTGCCAAATCCAAAGGCTGACATTGAGGTTGCATTACACTAACACATACGCACATACATACTGTCCCTATTTTTACCTATATACGCTTCTAATGCTGCTGTTGTCGGTCACTGGCAGAACCCACTCATCGACATGATGAGGTTATGGAAAACTGTGTTTCAAAACTTGAGTAGAACTTTTTTTTGACAAGTATAAAAAAGTTTTATAAAAAAGGCAAAAGCCGAATTGAACTACAAAGAACCTGAAATAGAGGTCGAGATGACCTACTACAAATTGAGTAAAAAAATGCGAAGAAAAAACAAGCAAAAGTGCTAACATCATTCATCCCTAGAACACAAAAGGTCCCATCGAAATACAAAATCTTCAAAGAAAAGCCCTCTACACTCCAGAACACCTTCGACCACAAAAACGTCGTTCCTTTAATGCTAAGGATAATATTCTGCGTATCTTGACTCTTTCCCTCGAAAGTTCTCTGATTTCTCTCCCTCGACAGACCCCAAATAATTGCAAAAGGTAACATCCGCCAAAGAATCTTCCCTCTAGAGGAAAAAGCAAAAGATTGCCAACTGTACAAGAGATCCATGATTGAACCCGACAACACCCAACACATCCTGAACTCCATAAAGAAGAAACAACAAACCTCCCTAGCAATTTCGCAATGTAATAGTAGATGGTTAACAGATTCCCTATGTTTCTTGCACATAACACAATAGTCAATGATAATAATCTTTCTAGATCTCAAATTGTCCACTGTCAAAATCTTCTCCCACGATACTAACCATGCAAAAAACGTAATCTTGGTCAGGCTTTAGAACTCCAAACCAATGAGACTGGAAATCTGACATCTGAAAATTGAATAGAACTTAGATGCTGCTTTTGATCACACCATCACTTTGTTGGCATTTCCTAACATTGTAATAGTGGTTACTTGCATCTTTTAAAAATAATTTCCTAGTCCAACACCTCATGCTAACTTATACGTGGAATTACTAGTTTATAGTGGAATATCAATTCAAAAACGTTAAATTATTTCACAGTAATGTCTAACAATAGAAAAGATTTTAACCATTTACACTACTATTTATATGCATATTTTTCTTTTTCATAATTGTAGGAGTCGTGAATTTCTTTGGCAAGAAGGGCATACAGCTTTTGCAACAAAGGCGGAAGCAGATGAAGAGGTATAGGTTTGACACAATTCTAGTTTTTTCTTTCTATCTTTCTTTCTTCCTATTCTGTTTCCTGTTTATTTGGGTCGAGTGTTATGCAGTTCATTTTTAAAAAACTTCTGAATTTGTATTGGATTGTTCTAGGCGAAATATTAAATCAAGCAAGTTAAACAGATGCACAAATTTTTCCACTCCTTTCTTTTTGTGAACTCTTGTCATAGATACTATAAAAATTGGGGAATAAAAAATGTGTTAAACTTATTTTAGTTAAATTATTGCATTTGGAATTACATTTCTTAATACAACTGTGCAGTACTGTTTTCTTTTATCCCTAGTAGAGTTTGAGATTCTGATTTTGAAGTCAACTACAATTTTCTTTTTCTTGACAAGGATGTGAACCATATTTTCTTTGTATCATATTGCTCTTTTAAGGCTTTTAACATCATTGTTTCCATGATAGTCAACTATATCCATTGATGAGATTTCTGACCTTTGGTGCGTCTCTGACAGCCCCAAAATGATCTTATCACATCTCTGATCTTCAGAATATGTATGCCATTTAAATATTGTCTTTATTTTTGTTAATTGTAAAAACCGTTCTACGTGTGCACTTTTATCAGGTTCTTGAAATTTTGGAGCTCTACCGAAGGATATATGAAGAATTTTTGGCAATCCCAGTTGTGAAGGGGAAGAAAAGTGAGCTTGAAAAGTTTGCTGGTGGGCTTTACACAACAAGTGTTGAGGTGACACATGGTGCATTTATATAACACAATTCTATGTACATTTTCGACTGATCTGCTGCCTGTGTTTCCAAGTATTTATATAATGCTGTTCTGTGTAAATTTCAAAGTACTGTAGTATTTATATAATACTGTAGCTTACTTTAAAAAAAGAACAAGAAATACTGTGGCTTGAACATAAGGCGTGAAACTTTTACTGTTCTTTTTGTATTCAATATTTTGCTTTCTTACCTTTTTGCCAGGCTTTTATTCCAAATACTGGTCGTGGTATACAAGGTGCTACATCACATTGTCTAGGTCAAAATTTTGCGAAGATGTTTGAGATAAACTTCGAGAATGAGAAGGGAGAAAAGGGTATGGTCTGGCAGAATTCCTGGGCATACAGCACTCGTACGGTAATGCTCTTCATGCAGTGGTTTTTGTTTGAGGGAGTTATTTTTTCTTTAATAAAGAAAATATTTAAGTTTTGCAAGAGCTGAGATATGCGCCAACTTTTTCTGCTCTCTGGGTAGCTTAATATATACTTCAGAAAGTGTTCTTATTTATGACTGCTATTTATGTTAAACTTACCTACTTACATCCAGACATCGTGCAATATCTTTAACATAAGATAAGGTTCTAGATCGGATGGAATGGTGGAACAGGATTTGTGTTGATGACCCTAAATAGTTGGGATAAAGCAATGGTGATGCTGGCTTATATATCTAGCTTGTAGATTCAGTTAATCACTGCAATACTATAAGTGCCTGCATTCTCATCTTTGAGTGTTGAAACATAAATAACAATGTCTTATGACTTGGGTAGTTCTCTTATTGCCTCCTCTCAAAGACTTCCTTAAGCTAAAGTTTGATGGAAGCTAATAAGCAACTTGGGTTCTTTAGGTTTGGAGGTGTGCGTCACGATGATGCCAACTTGGTGGATTTTTTCCTTTGCATGATCAGTAGCTGACATCTATGTTGCATTGACACGGGCACGCGTATGGGTGTCACAGTTGGACAGGAGCGTGGGGTGTCCGATTCAACAAACCTATAAAATAGGATTCGTGGACTCGGCAGTATGTTTTAAATAATTTAATTATTTTTATGTAATAATGAGGATACTTTAATAGAATTTCTTATAATTTGTATCATATACTTATATACAAGGTAATGCTATGTGTAATGTTTTATTTGTTGCATAAAAATTTCAATTGTAAGAGGTAGAATCCATAACCTATGGCTTCTGTTAAATAGTATCTTGTGAGGAAAGGAAAAAAATGCAGAATTTAGAAGTGTCGTGCTAGAATCCGTATCATGTGGGCTCTGACACGTGTCCAACATGGGTACTTTTGCCCGTTTAGAAGAGTCCATGCAACATAGGATGATATTAATGCCACAATGGCTAAGGCTGAAGCTTGCCAGTGTACACTTTGGATGCTTGATTGTTTTGTCTGTATCTGTTGTGAGCGAAAACTATTCTAAAATACCAGATGCACTTCTTATTGCATTAGGTCTCTTTTGCTGTTTCCTAAAAAAATTCTTCAGTTTAGTTTCCTTATGCAAATTTAAGGTTAAAGGATGACAAACTCCGTTGCTTATGGAAGCTAAAACCATGTTATTGACACTTAACATTCATTTAAATTGGTAAAAAGTCAATATTTGAATAGTTGAAAAAGACAAATAATATTAAGTTATCTTCAGAATGTCAGTTTCTGCTTTGAATTCCAATTACTTTGTATAATGGAGTATTTATGCCTATAGAACTCTCTGTCTCTCCTATTCAAGTTGTTCATTAAGACTGCTTGATTTGTATAGTACTTTATTCAGAAAATACATAAGGGCGAGGGGATGTAATTGTGCTGGATTTGATCTCAGCTATACCATCTGAGTTCACTTCTGTTTCTATTATCATTATTATTTTTATTATTATTATTATTATGATGATGATGATTATTATTATTATTATTATTTGATTATTACTATTATTATTATTATGATTATGATTATGATTATGTAAGTGATGGCTTCAAATTCACGACCTCCTGGAATGATATTCTCTCTTATTATATTTTGTTCTTTTGTGGTTTAGTTAAGGAAGTGGTAAGCATGCCGAATTTGATGTCTTGGTCACTTCAGAATGGAACTTTAGATTTTTAACTTATGCTAATAGTTCCTTTATACAGATGGGGGTGATGGTGATGGTTCATGGAGATGACAGAGGCTTGGTTCTGCCTCCTAAAGTAGCATCCATCCAAGTTATTGTGGTTCCTGTACCATACAAAGATGCTGATATGCAAGCCATCTATGATGCCTGCTCCACAACTGTGAAAACATTGAATGAAGCTGGTTTTTGTGCTGAGGCAGATTTGAGAGACAACTATTCACCTGGTTGGAAGTACTCACATTGGGAAATGAAAGGTGTTCCTTTGAGGATTGAGATTGGGCCAAAAGATATAGCCAATAGTCAGGTAAGCTACAAGTTAAATTAGTGTCATAGGGTTTGCATGTATTCTACGTAGTTGTTTTCTTTCTCTTTGGCATGAATGTGCACATGAAATTATACTAACTGAGTGGTAATCCATTTTGTCTCTTGTCCCATCTTAAGGGTTGGTCGCAAAAAAATCATTTTTTTATTCTTCATATGTATGGTTTTTACATATGATGTTTACTTGTGAAATTGGATAAATAGTTCTGTGCATGATAGATTTTGCACCCAAAAGGACAAAATTGTAGTATTTTAATTACACATTTTGCTTTGATGACTTGTCATTGTTTTGGACATTGTCTTTTTGTTACACTCAATGCTAGTACTCTTGTTTTATTATTGCCTTAATCGATGTCCTGTAAGAATGAGAAGTGTTTGATTTGTTGACAGGTACGTGTTGTCCGTCGTGACAACTCAGCTAAAGTGGATATACCGACATCTGATTTGGTCGGGCAAGTCAAAGATATATTAGACAATATTCAACAAAGCCTTTTTGATGTTGCAAAGCAAAAAAGAGATGCCTGCATCAAGGTTGTAAAGACATGGGAAGAATTTACGACAGCTCTTAATGAGAAGAAATTGATACTAGCTCCATGGTGTGATGAGGAGGTACAGTATTCATTCTTATTATATATGGTTTAGTCTTTAACATTTCAAATTGTGGTAGATCATACTTTTAGTTAGCATTTTGTAGCTTTTGGGGCTATTTTTGGCACTTGCCATTGTGAGTATATTACCTTGTGTTGCGTTGACAGTTATAACAAGAATATCAACAAGTTTCTTGGTTCAATGATCTAACTTGCCACACTGTTGCTTTTCCGCTTCCAGTCGATCTAGTCATATGAATGACAATCTTGGTTTGGAATTTGATAGTGCTTTTCTTGAGGTCCTCTTCTTGATCGTTGCCTCCTTTTTTTTTCCTTGCCTCCTGCATCTTCATCATCTGTCATTTTTCATCTTCCAAATTGTCATTTAGTTTTAGTTTGGTAGTATGTAGAAAATTTGTCATGATAACCTTGAGATGAGCTTGATTATGGTTAACAAAGTCATTTTTGCTTGTAACAAGTTGAATGTGGAGATCTTGGAATAGAGAAGGTAACGGTGTTGGTATTATTCAAGATTCCTTGAAAATAAAGTAAAGACGCTTGAGTACTACAAATGGCATTATGTTTGAATTCATTTTCAGTCCTGTCTAGTGCTTAGATGGATATAATGCAATATAAATAATTCATATCTTGCTTAAATCTTTCTAAAGCTTATGAACTTCCCAAAAAAATTATGTTATTCCAACTGTTGATGTCTGACGTCTGATTCAATTTCTATTTTCTTGTTTCTTCCAGGAAGTTGAGAAAGATGTGAAAGCACGTACCAAGGGTGAGATTGGAGCAGCTAAGACCCTTTGCACCCCTTTTGATCAGCCCGAACTTCCGGAGGGTACCATTTCTATACTTTGCACTTGAAATTAATTTTGTTTCCGAGTGTACAAGTTGAGGGCACAGGCAGTGACGATAATTGTTGAACTTACCTTTTTAAACATAGATGTCTATTGTCAAATTAGTAGTGGAATGGTAGGGTTATATTTGTAAAAAGAGTGGAAAAAGCATTGGTCGTCACAAACGGTTCATTTTTGTTATATATGGTATATATAAGATGTGTGGCTATTAAAACTAATGAATTATCTGAATTGGTGTATTTCATTTTACTTTTCGGCGTTCTCTACGTGTTTTGATTCCAGAAATTCTTAATGTTTGTTACTCTTTTTGCAGGAACACTATGCTTTGCCTCTGGGAAGCCTGCAAAAAAGTGGACTTACTGGGGTAGGAGCTACTAGCCGTAGCACATTCACCTGGAAGAGTTACAACTGCAGGGCTCTTATTCTGGATAAGAAGGGTGCTACCCTTGTAGCTACATAATTTATATTTTTGACTTGAAATAGAGAGAACATAAGTTTGTGCAATTTTTAAAATACAGGCTTTTAGCCTAATTGCTGACTACTATACAATTGGTACTTCGAGGAATGGTTAGGATGCTCTGTTTCTTGTTTTTACTACCATGAAGACCAAATATAAATTTAGTTAAAACTTGACTTATTATCTGTGATCTGAATCCTGTTTCAATAATGGTAAGAAAAAATGAGGCTAGTACATTAGGTTGATCTTAACAAGGGACAAGTTTAGGAAGATTGAGATGAAATAGACTGCTTGATTTGTAGTGTTTAACTATTGTTCAATCCCTATGGTTTGATACATTTAAGACATGTTTCCAGTCTAGTGGTATCGATGTGTTTGACATCAGTACATCCAAAATGTTTTGTTGCATGCTTACAGTAGTGCACAGAATGACAGAGAATGCTAGGTAGAATCAGATCAACTGCCAATCATTTTGACAATTCATATGATGACACCACCAATCTGGTGGTGGAGAATTATTTCTTTGATATCCGGTAGCAGTTGTTTGAGTATGATGAGGTCTCGAACAGCCAAAGAGACCGTGTGTATACAGAAAGAAGGCGGGCACTTGAACACGGCAACAGACAGTCTCTTCTTATAGAGAATGCTGAACTGACAATAGATGATATTTTAGAGGTAATACCAACATCACCTTGTTATCTATTTTGGCCAAATTAGTGTGCTTTTTATAGATGATTTTCATATGTAATTAATACTTCTATTTTTGTTCTATCACATGAATAGGCAAATATCGGTGCAGATACTCCCAAGGAGAACTGGGATTGTGAAAAACTCATTGCGCAACTTCAACAGTATGAAATATCCTTCTTTCTCAATACTGTATTTCTTTTAGTGTTTAAGAACGTTTTAAGTAAAATGAGGAATAGTTGCATGGGGATGAGGTGGATGAATAAACCTTTGATCCTGTTTGCATCATGCATGTGTGACACATGGAGAAACTTTCTGACACGGTTTCACCAAGTTCTGATGATGAAAAAAATTAACCCGATCAGATGATTGTAAAAGTCCTAATTGTCTGTTTGCCATTTTTTACTGTCTATCTGATTGAATGTGATTGATTGGATGGTTACAATCATCCGATTAGGTCATTTTTTTTTTTGTTTTTTAAATCTCTATCTTGTTAGTGCGTCTCATCAACTTTTGAGTCATGCCCCTACCCCACACACCATGCACAGTATTCCATTAGAAAGATAGATGTTATTTAATCTTCCCGTTAAACTATCATATCATTAATCTTTCTTAATATGATAAATAAGGCTTGTTAAAACTCTACTGACAATTTCCACTCATCCTAACTGCAGGTATTGCTATCCATTGAATGATTTGACACCAGAGCTGTTGGCGAGCATAGGTTCGAGTTATGAGGAGTTGCAGGATTACCCTCATTACCGTGGCCATGAAGCATAGTTACAGAAAAGGGTGGTATATCTTGGCTTCATAAAACATAAGTAGGATTCCCCCCATGGCTTGCGGACACTCTAAATCTAAATGTTTCGAAGTTACTTCAACCATGGGAGAATCAAGGGGCCTTACCATTGTATTATAATACTGCATGGACCTAGTACACATTGTGACCATGCATGAAGTCTGGAACATCAATCAATGAGATGGTCTACCCATCAGATAAATGGACTTCTTTTCTGGACCATTACCTGGCCACAATTGTTTCAAAGAATGCAACTCATCAGGTATGTAAGATCGTTTACAATGCTGATTTTTGGGATAGGATATAACCTAGGTGAGCCAACAGGTTTGATAGTTTAGATCACAGAGCTATACAAGTACACACGCCAGATAACAAAATGGTAAAATTCCATTATTCTACTCACTCGTATTCTTCCTGCAAAAAGGTTACTGTGCTATTTCATAAACTATCACACTTAAGAAACTGAAAAAAGGAAGAAAGGGGGTGGGGGATCAGGTTGAAATCTTGGTGAGATAGCCCCACAAATGCACAAACAAATTTATTTTCAATCAGACATGCTAAACTCCATCCCATGGTTGGCCCACCAATTAAGCGGTTTGAATGATGAGTTGATGGTCATATGTAAAGTACGTCGGATTCAGTCCATTGAGTTAATGAATTAAAATCTATACAAAACACTACTTCCTGTAGAATACAAGACACTTAACATAATATTTTTAAAACTAGACGGGTTAATGTTCAACTGGCCTGATAAAGGGGCTTGTTCACCGTTAATGCCTACCGCAACCCAAAAGCCAGATACTACGCAATAATCTACAACAAGTACTGATGCTGAAAATCAGATTTGAAGCAGCCTGTGATTGGATACACGCAGCTTGTGATGAACAAGCAGGTGCAAGTTGGTATGCAGACTGCAGATATTCAAAGAAAGGCCTAGTTACTTGGGATATTTAGTCCAAAAGCTTTCTACTGAAAATACTTCTCCATATTGTTATGGATTGAACTCCTATTTTCAATCAAATGTCTTTTGTGGATTAGTTGAATCTGAATGAAAGCATCATTAAAGAGTTAACTTGTCACCACCTCGGAGGAGGATCATTTGGTCCGGATCCATTTTACCCCAATACCCTTGCTCTAAAATTTAAGTCAAAAGCCCCTTTGAGAATTCTTTTTTTTTTTGCTTGGGTTCCTTCTTTAAATAAGATTCTTACTGTTAAAAATTTAGTCATTAGAATATGGGTTTTAGTGGACTATTGTGTAATGTGTAAGGCTAGCGGGGAGAATACTAACCATGTTCTTGTACATTGTGATTTTGCCAGATAGGTTTGATCGCTCTTTCTGGCTCATATGAATTTGAGTTGGATTTTTCTGAAAACCTTAGGGGCAGTCTTGGAGAGTTGGCCTCAGATTCTTATGTCAACAAGAGGTAAGGTGCTATTGAATTTGAGTTGGATTTTTCTGAAAACCTTAGGGGCAGTCTTGGAGAGTTGGCCTCAGATTCTTATGTCAACAAGAGGTAAGGTGCTATGGAAGTTGTTGCCGTTAGCAATCACGTGGGGTGTGTGGATTGAAAGGAATAAGAGAACTTTCCATGACCAGGAGAGTCCTCTTCAAGAGGTTATAGAAATGTGTCATAACTTTGATGTAAGTGACACCAAGACATTAGTATAGTGATAACATTCTAAGGTATCGCCGGAGTGGGGGACAATTGGCACTAGACTTTGGTAGGTTGGTCATTGGTGATGGGTGCCACCCCATCAAAATCTCGTGACTGACTGTCAACCATAGCCCTTTGATTTGGGGTTGGGGTTTTATCTCAAACCCACATAGTTTCGTTCTAAGGCTGAAGAAATGTGCATTTTCATCCTAATAAAAAAAAATATTTACTAGTCAATATGAGTCAGCCAGTCATAGATGGTGGACCGAGTCATGGGAGTAACTCAGCTTTTTCATAATGTGGGGAGGCATGTAAAATTTCAAAGATAACAACATTAGGGGGGAGGGGGGCGCAGGTTTCGGGCCGGGCTGAGCTTCAAGGGGCCTGGCTCGGGCCCAGCTTAAGGACCTATCGGCCGACCCAATCTGGGCCGCGGACCAAATTTACACTTGGAAGTCATCCAAATTCCAAAAGGGAAAATTTATTTGCACCAATCAAATTGTGCAAGCACCTTTAGTAAAACTTTGCTGACCGCCTACAATAGGAGTCACGTGGCACACACTTCTAGAGGACGCTGACCGTATGGATGTTTGGCCAATCCCCATATGGGCCTATAAACCAAAAGTCAGCCCGATTGGTGATTTCTAAGCGTTGAATTGGAGTCTTTTCATGGGTTGATTTTAAATGTAGGAAGGGTCGGGATGTAACAAGGTATACCTGAGAACTTTTCATTTGTGGAAGCGGCATTTTTGGTAGTCACCAGTGCCATCTGGGCCCACTGACCGCATGGATGTTTAGCCCACCATTTAATAGACATTCATACAAAAAATCAGCTTGTTTAATGACTTTTAGCCGTTGGTTTTAGTACTCAAAAGAGTGTTGTATTGAACGGCTATAAGAACGCCTTAAATGGTGCTAAAAAGTGTTAAAATCTAATGGTTATAGATTACCAATCAAGGTGATTTTTGGTATGTATATCCACCAAGGGGTGAGATAAACATCCAAGCGGTCAGTGGGCCCAGATGGCAGCGGTGACTACCAAAAATACCGCTTCCGCAAATGAACAGTTTCAGGCATTCCTTGTTACATCTTTTTCCATGTAGGAATTTGAGCATTATTAACCATTATTTGGGTACAAGGATCCAGAGGTTCGAAATCACCAATCAGGCTGATTTTTGGTTTGTAGGCCCTTCTAGGGATTGGCCAAACATCCAAACGGTCAGTATCCTCTAAATGTATGCCACGTAGCTCATATTCTGGGCGGTCTGCAAATAAATTTGCCCATTCCAAAATCCAAATCGCCCGATTTTTTTTTTTTTTTTGTCACTTTGAAGGGCATCTTGGCAGAACGACCAAGAAAACATCACAGCTCTCTCCGTCTCTCTTACTCACTCTGCGTGTGTGTGTGTCTCAATAAATGGTGTTGAGAACTTCAGCTTCTGCTGCTGTTGCTGCCTCTTCTCCTTCAAAAAACGCTCGAAGAGGTAATCTTTCATCTTTGTTCATAGACCCACATAGAATTACCAGCTCTACTTCCAAAACTGCAACAAAAAACTTAATTTCTGACACTCCGAATGGAACCCAGTTCTTAAATTTTGTGAAATCGAAGTGTAAATCAGGAGCAATTAATTTCAATGATGCAATTGGGTTTTTCGATCACATGCTTCTCATGCAACCTGCTCCGCCGATTTCCACATTCAATCTAGTCCTAGGAGCAATCGCCAGAATCAGACCATACTTTGAGGTCATTTCGCTCTGTAAAAGAATGAATGCGATTGGAATTTTATCCAATTTCATAACCCTAAATATTTTACTCAACTGTTGTTGCAATTCGAATCAAGTTTGTTTTGGTTTAGCATTTTTCGGGGAAATTCTACGTCGGGGTTACGGTCCCGATACTGTAATGTTCACCGCGCTGATTAAAGGGCTTTTTATGGACGATAATATCAATGAGGCAACCAACGTTTTCAAGAAAATGGTCGAGCATGGTTGCCTGCCTAGCGTAATTACATATGGAACTTTGATTAATGGGTTATGCAGGTCGGGCAATACGGGGTTCGCACTTCGGCTGCATCGTGAAATGGTGTATGGAGGTGTTGGTAGTTGCAAGCCTAATATTGTTACGTACACTATGGTTATCGATAGTCTTTGTAAAGATGGGTTGATAGATGAGGCGAAGGAACTGTTCTCTGAGATGATGGGTAGGAGAATTTCCCCAGATGTGGTTGTTTACAGCTCTTTAATTCATGGACTTTGCAATGTAGGCAAGTGGGAAGAAGCTACACAATTTTTTAATGAAATGGTGGTTCGAGGGGTCTCACCGAATGTAGTCACGTTCAATGTGTTGATAGATGCACTTTGCAAGGAGGGGAAGACAAGAGAAGCACAGAGGTTGTTAGAATTGATGATTCAAAGAGGCGAAGAGCCTGATACGGGTACTTATAATATTTTAATGGATGGTTTCTGTTTGGAGGGTCGGGTTGATGATGCAGGAGAGCTGTTCAAGTCTATGACAGTTGGGGGTCATGAACATGATGTTGGTAGCTACAATGTGTTGATAAATGGGTATTGCAAGAGTGGGAGGGTGGAGGAAGCTGTGAGACTTTATAGGGAATTGCTTTGTGAGGGTGTCAGGCCTACAGTCGTTACCTATAACGCCTTATTAACTGGTCTCTGTCAGGAAGGCAAAATTGGAGATGCACGGAAACTGTTCGATGAGATGCAAGCTCGTGGCCAGATACCCTCCTTGGTGACATATATTGTATTGCTAGATGGGCTTTGCAAGAACCAGTGCCTTTCGGAAGCAATGGAATTGTTTCAGATTCTTGAGGACAGTGAGTTTGAACCAAGTGTTAAGATTTTTAGCTGTCTCATGAGTGGGATGTGCAAAGCTGGCAAATTCGAGATTGCTAGGGAGCTATTTCAAAAACTCTCTCACAAAGGCTTGATGCCTGATGTTGTGACATATTCAATCATGATCAATGGCTTTTGTAAGGAAGGGCAGTTGGACAAGGCAAACGACTTATTCTTGGAAATGGAAGAAAAGGGTTGTAAACCAAATGTGGTAACTTTTAATACACTTATGCGTGGTTTCTGCCAAAAGAATGAGCCACAAAAAACAATTCAACTTCTTCATAAAATGGTTGAGAGAGATCTTTTACCGGATGCATCAACGGCCTCCATAATAATAAATTTACTGTCAAAGGATGAACAATATCATGAATATTTGAGTTCACTTCCAACATTTCTGCCAAAATACAAACGAGAAGATGGGGTGATGAATGACGAGTCAGTAATCTCAAGATTTGAGGACCACTCTGAGTTTGGAGGAATTCTAGGTAAGATTCAGCATTCTGAGCAGAAACATGAAACGTGATTATGGATCGCCTGCTGTGAAGAACTACCCGTATGTTTGACCCTTTTCTTCCAAATGTCTTGTCTTCAAAAGCACTTACTACCCAAAATTCGAAATGGGTACCTCTATTTTTAGGTTAAAGCCCAGCCAAATTTGCGATTTTGGGACGAAAACCACTAAAATTGGCAGTTTGAGGGACTAACGATTGCGTTTGGTGGCATATTTGGGAGGTCTGCTAGGTAGGCTTTTAAAGGGGACTGATACTGGGGACGCCACAAGGCTGTAGTATGTGGGAGCTGTCAGTTTGATTAATGGGTTGGAAGCGGAGATATCGCAGTTGTCAGATTCAGAATTGAGGGAGAGAACTTCCATGTTGAGGGAGCGAGCCCTGCAGGGCGAGTAATTGGATTCTTTGTTACTGGTAAGTTTTGAATGAAATTTTTTTCCCTCTGGGATTATGTTTTTGTTTTTAATTTTTTTCCTCTGGGATTATGTCTTTGTTATTGGTAATTTTGGAATGCTTTTTATACCCTTAGAGATGTTTTCTGCAAGATGTTGATATCATTAGCTTACCCAAATCTATACTAATATACTTTACATGAAGGCAACTGCAAAAGTGACTAGAATTTTCCACCTTTTGCCTCACTTAATCAATGCTCCATGGGCAATTTCGACTTTTCCTCGATGAGTTGCTCTTTCTAGAAAGTTCTGTGACATGGTTGCTTCAACTTTTCCAACATCAGGATTTTTTTCTTCCAACCGTGCCTTGAGTTGCCACAATATTCAGATTTGCATCTCTAAACTAATCTTCCAAAACTGCCCTTTAGTCTGTCACTTCTTCCAAAAATGTCCCTACAATCATTCTGTTGCAACTCAAGTGCTTTCCACTAGTCCATACGAATGCAAATATGGTTGATCATGGTTTAGACTGTGGCATGAACCTGGGATGACATCCTTTAGATTGTTGTATCATTACTATGCTTCATTGCCAGTCTTGAGGAGATTCTCATAAACATTAAAGCCACCCTGTATCATTGGGTCTCTGTTAACATACCACGTGTAGGCGTAAATCAAACACCTTTTTCCTTATTGGCGTAAAATCAAATACCTTGTGAGCATAAAGAAACTTACAACTTTTCGGATCTTAACGATACTACCAAAGCTCATAAAATAAACGAGGATGCAAAAAAAAACAACACACAATCCACACCACAAGCAAAGAAAACACAACAACAACAACAACAACAACAACAGCAAAAAAGAATTTTTACGTGGTTCACCTCAATGGCTACCTCCACGGGCTATGAGCTTGAAGCTCGATTTTACTATGACAAAGATAAGCAAATCATCACAAAAGATTACATCGTTTTAAAACTTAGCATCCACCTTGAGATAGATCTCAATCTTCTTCTCCTTGAGCAAATCTTAAGTTTCTCAATGTTTCTTAAGCCTCCCCTTTTGTTTTTCTTATATTTCAATCACTTAGAAAAGAACTAAATAATGTCCTTATAAGTCGGCTATAAAACCCAAAAGGAAAAGACCAAATTACCCTCATAATTTTTTAGCCAAAACTTTAAGCCTTTCAGATTTGAAGGTATTGTTGCCCAGTGGGAGCGCTTAATTTCCTAAGAGGAGTTTCTTTGTTCGGGTTGTTGGGAGTGGTTTGTTGTTTTTTGGTCCTTGTTTTTGGGGGTCTCTGTTGTGTAGTCTTTTAATTGGATATTCGAGTAAAAAGTTATGTTTGTTAAATGATGATTGTCTTTAAATCTAATAAAATTTGTCATCACTTTGTATGTAATTGGTTGTCATTTTATCTGTGTCTTGACATTACTTTGCACGTACTTGACGTTACTTTACACATTTATTGTCACTTTATTTATGTTTTGACACTACTTTGTACACATTTAGAATTTTAACACATTTTTGTAATCCAAAACTTCAGAATTTTGACAAAAATCGTGAGATAACATTTATAGATCTTGAAAAATATTTTCAACTCATTAAACAACTTCTTCATTAGATATCGGAGTAAAAAATTATATATATCTTGAAAGACGATTGTTGTCACTTTACTAATATCTTGACATCACTTTGTACATATTTAGAGTTCTAACAAAGTTTTGAAGCGCAAAATGTCAGAATCTTGACAAAAGTTTTGAGATAATTGTTGTTGTGAAAGATTTTCAATGCATTAAACATCTTTCCAATTGGATATATGCGTTATCTCTTGAAATGTGTTTGCCTTTAAATCAAACGAGATTTAAAAAACATGGAACTCTATTCCCGACATCTCTTCTTTGCGGCTTCAGTTGATTCTTAATTTTTAAATGATTGCCATTGAATCTATGGGAAAGAAGAAATAATATGGATGAAGGAGAATGAAACAAATAGTAGAAAAGAAGTTGAAAAATATAAAAATAGAGAGAATAAAAGAAAGAAACTTGGATGAAAACAAACTTTGTTTACTTTCTTGAAAGAAATAGGTAAAAGTACAGTCATTAATTTGTGGACAACTTTTTCAAATAATTTTTTTTTTTTTTGGCAGTTAGTTAAAGAAAGGGGCTGGGATAGCAGCAGTTTCGTCAAATACTTATTTATTGGTAAAAAAAAATGTTCTTGGTTTGCGAATTAACGCAAATTCCATTAATTATTTGGGAATTTTTTCCTTACTTATTAGTAGTCATAGTACCAAATCTTATGCTACTAGTCTAACCTTCTGATAGAAGATATTATGCTACTAAATATATAATAATTTGGCATAAAAATGGCCTCAAAAAATAAAAAAAAGTAATAAACTAGCCTCGAAAGTATATGTTCAGTGATGAGGCTGGTCTTAGGCCTCAATGAAAGGTTTATTTTGTAAGAGTCGTAAGGGCATTTTCGGATAAATTGATGCAATCCTAACTATATCTTTAAGATTGGTATAATACTTGCTTTAAGGGAGAGAGGGAAGCTTTGATTTATTTTGGATGAAAAATTTGTGAAGAGCTCCTCCAATCATAACGGCCATTGAGGATTCCATCGACGATTTTCCATTCTCGGCTGCGACTAGATCAACATTAGGACCACCACATCCTTGTCCCAGCTGCAGTTCAACCAGCGCGGGTCTATTCCCGTTGTTCACTTCCTCTTTGATCAATCGAGGTGGATTTTTTCACCTCATTAGGCTAGTTTAAAAAATGGTTGTACTCGCTTAGAGCATGAAAAGCTCTTTTAACATTTTTTTGAACATGTCTCATGTACAAAACTAAAGAAAAGATTTGCTGTCCCAGGGGACTTCAAAGTTTGGGGTCTTCCCCCTGCTCAAATGCCACGAGGGGCACCCTATTGGGTTCACTGACCCATGGTGTTTGCACCTCTTGGTGGGCCTACACACCAAAAATCAGCTTGATTGGTGATTTTGAGCAGTTAGCTTTTAGAACCCAAAATAATCTCCAACCAACGGTAGACAACACCCAGTTAAAATGCCGAATCCAACAGCGAGAAAGCACCAATCAAGGTGATTTTTTTTTGTTTAGGTCCACCAATCAATTGGGGCTCTTGAACCCTCTTCAGTAAGGTAACAATAGAACCTTACATGCCACTGACAGTACTAGATGGAAACATATGCACATAGGGGACCCCCATTTTGGCGTACCCACATAGAAGATGAATCAATGGCTGATTTTTGGTGGGGATGATCTCCTCCCATATAGATCACATCAACAAAAAAAATCAGTCCATTCTGAAATTTCTAACCCCATCAAATGTGGTTTTCAAGTTACACGGTAAAAATCAACTGTCCATAATTCTTCAGCTTCTAAACCAGTCTATGAATATCAGAATGATTTGAATTTTTGTGATGATGATCTCCTCACCAAAAATCAGCCATTGATTCATCTTCTATGTGGGTACGCCAAAATGGGTGTCAAAAATGGGGGTCCCCGAGCCCGACCCATAATAAAATATCTTCTAATCAACTAAAATATCCTCAGAAGATTATTAGTGGGACGATATTAGAGTTAACTGTGAAACCAAGTTGGTTCTTCAAATTATTAGTTAATATTAAGAATCAACAATAGGTTGAATTATTTTGATAAGCCTAGGTGGAGCCCACTTGTAGATGACTCGAGGGCTGATTTTTGGTGAGGATGATCTCCTCACTGTAGAATCCTCAACAAAATATCAGTCCATTCTATCTCTAACCCTATTAACTGTCGACGTAGAAGTTAACAGTGAAACTGACAGTCTGAACATTTCTAACTTGTTATCTACTTTTCAAGGACTCGAAATGTCAGAATGGGCTGATTTTTTGTGCGGATACCTTCATGGTGAAAAGATCGTATTCAAGAACATGGTTAGTATTCTCCCCGCTAGCCTTACACATTACACAATAGTCCACTAAAACCCATTTTTCTAATGATTAAATTTTCAACAGTAGGAATCTTATTTAAATAAGCAACCCAAGTAAAAAAAAAAAAAAAGGAATTCTAAAAGGGACTTTTGACTTAAATTTTAGAGCAAGGGTAATGTGGTAAAATGGGTCCAGACCAAATGATCCTCCTCCGAGTTGGTGACAAGGTAACTCTTGAATGATGCTTTCATTCAGATTCAACTGATGCGCCAAAAGATATTTGATTGAAAATGGGAGTTCAATCCATAACAATATGGAGAAGTATTTTCAGTCGAAAGCTTTTGGACTAAATATCCCAAGTGAGTACCTAGGCCTTTCTTTGAATATCCGCAGTCTGCAGACCAACTTGCACCTGCTTGTTCATCACAAGCTGCGTATATCCAATCACAGGCTGCTTCATATCTGATTTTCAGCATCAGTTGTTGTAGATTCTTGTGTAGTATCTGGCTTTTGGGTTGCGGCGGGCATGAATGGTGAACGGGCCCCTTTATCAGGTCAGTTTAACCCGTCTAATTTTAAAAATATTATGTTAGGTGTCTTGTATTCTACAAGAAGTAGTGTTTTGTAAAGATTTTACCTCCATTAACTCAATGGACTGAATCTGACGTACTTATGACCATCAACTCATAATTCAAACCGCTTAATTGGTGGGCCAACCATGGGATGGAGTTTAGCATATCTGATTGAAATCAATTTGTTTGTGCATTTGTGGGGCTATCTCACCAAGATTTCGACCTGATCCCCCACCCCCTTTCTTCATTTTTTCAGTTTCTTAGTGCATTATGTGTAAATGATAGAAATTCCATGAAGTTTGGAGAAAAAAAATGGGTTGTATTAGAATTTCTTTGAAGGCAATTAATGGCTCAAATCGCTACCAAATATCACCAGCTAATTTTATCCCAAAAGGCTTGTGAGTATAAATGATCTTAAAGACCTGATGAGTTGCATTCTTTGAAACAATTGTGGCCGGGTAATGGTCCAAAAAAGAAGTCCATTTATCTGATGGGTAGACCATCTCATTGATTGATGTTCCAGACTTCATGCATGGTCACAATGTGTACATAGGTCCATGCAGTATTATAGTTATAATCCAATGGTAAGGCCCATTGATTCTCCCATGGTAGAAGTAACTTCGAAACATTTAGATTTAGATTGTCCGCAAGCCATGGGAGGAATCCTACTTTAGTTTATGAAGCCAAGATATACCGCCCTTTTCTGTAACTAAGCTTCACGGCCACATTAATGAAGGTAATCCTGCAACTCCTCGTAACTAGAACTATGCTCGCCAACAGCTCTGGTGTCAAATCATTCAATGGATAGCAATACCTAAAATTAGGATGAGTGGAAATTGTCAGTAGAGTTTTAACAAGCCTTATTTATCATATTAAGAAAGATTAATGATATGATAGTTTAACGGGAAGATTAAATAACATCTATCTTTCAAAAGGAATACTGTGCATGGTGGTGTGGGGGGTAGGGGCATGACTCGAAATCTGATGAGACGCACTAACAAGATAGAGAGATTTATGAAACAAAAAAAAATGAACTAATCGAATGATTGTAACCATCCAATCAATCACATTCAATCAGACAGAAAAAAAATTGCAAACAGACAATAAGAAAGTCTAGACTTTTAAAATCATCTGATCGGGTTAATTTTTTTCATCAGAAGTTCTTGGAGAAACCGTGTCAGAACGTTTCTCCATGTGTGCCACATGCATGACGCAAACAGGATCGATGGTTGATTCATCCACCCCATCCCCATGCAACTATTCCTCATTTTACAATTTCGCTTTTGTTCAAACGTTCTTAAACACTAAAAGAAATACAGTATTGAGAAAGAAGGATATCTCGTAGTGTTGAAGTTGCAGCACAATGAGTTTTTTACAATCCCAGTTCTCCTTGGGAGTATCTGAACCGATATTTGCCTATTCATGTGATAGAACAAAACAGAAGTATTAATTACATATGAAAATCATATAAAAAACAGACTAATTTGGCCAAATAGCTAACAAGGTGATCATGGTATTACCTCTAAAAATATCATCTATTGTCAGTTCAGCATACTCTATAAGAAGAGACTGTCTGTTGCCGTGTTCAAGTTCCCGCCTTCTTTCTGTATACACACGGTCTCTTTGGCTGTTCGAGACCTCATCATACTCAAACAACTGCTACCGGATATCAAAGAAATAATTCTCCACCACCTGATTGGTGGTGTCATCATATGAATTGTCAAAATGATTGGCAGTTGATCTGATTCTACCTAGCATTCTCTGTCATTCTGTGCACTACTGTAAGCATGCAACAAAACATTTTGGATGTACTGATGTCAAACACATCGATACCACTAGACTGGAAACATGTCTTAAATGTATCAAACCATAGGGATTGAACAATAGTTAAACACTACAAATCAAGCAGTCTTTTTCATCTCAATCTTCCTAAACTTGTCCCTTGTTAAGATCAACCTAATGTACTAGCCTCATTTTTTCTTACCATTATTGAAACAGGATTCAGATCACAGATAATAAGTCAAGTTTTAACTAAATTTATATTTGGTCTTCATGGTAGCAAAAACAAGAAACAGAGCATCCTAACCATTCCTCGAAGTACCAATTGTATAGTAGTCAGCAATTAGGCTAAAAGCCTGTATTTCAAAAATTGCACAAACTTATGTTCTCTCTATTTCAAGTCAAAAATATAAATTATGTAGCTACAAGGGTAGCACCCTTCTTATCCAGAATAGGAGCCCTGCAGTTGTAACTCTTCCAGGTGAATGTGCTACGGCAAGTAGCTCCTACCCCAGTAAGTCAACTTTTTTGCAGGCTTCCCAGAGGCAAAGCATAGTGTTCCTGCAAAAAGAGTAACAAACATTAAGAATTCGGGAATCAAAACACGTAGAGAACGCCGAAAAGTAAAATGAAATACACCAATTCAGATAATTCATTAGTTTTAATAGCCACACATCTTATACCATATATAACAAAAATGAACCGTTTGTGACTACCAATGCTTTTTCCACTCTTTTTACGAATATAACCCTACCATTCCACTACTAATTTGACAATAGACATCTAGGTTTAAAAAGGTAAGTTCAACAATTATCGTCACTGCCTGTGCCCTCAACTTGTACACTCGAAAACAAAATTAATTTCAAGTGCGAAGTATAGAAATGGTACCCTCCGGAAGTTCGGGCTGATCAAAAGGGGTGCAAAGGGTCTTAGCTGCTCCAATCTCACCCTTGGTACGTGCTTTCACATCTTTCTCAACTTCCTGGAAGAAACAAGAAAATAGAAATTGAATCAGACGTCAAACATTAACAGTTGGAATAACATAATTTTTTTGGGAAGTTCATAAGCTTTAGAAAGATTTAAGAAAGATATGAATTATTTATATTGCATTATATCCATCTAAGCACTAGACAGGACTGAAAATGAATTCAAACATAATGCCATTTGTAGTACTCAATCGTCTTTACTTTATTTTCAAGGAATCTTGAATAATACCAACACCGTTACCTTCTCTATTCCAAGATCTCCACATTCAACTTGTTACAAGCAAAACTGACTTCGTTAACCATAATCAAGCTCATCTCAAGGTTCCCATGACAAATTTTCTACATACTACCAAACTAAAACTAAATGACAATTTGGAAGATGAAAAATGACAGATGATGAAGATGCAGGAGGCAAGGATCAAGAAGAGGAGCTCAAGAGAAACACTATTAAATTCCAAACCAAAGATTGTCATTCATATGACTATATTGACTGGAAGCGGAAAAGCAACAGTGTGGCAAATTAGATCATTGAACCAAGAAACTTGTTGATATTCTTGTTATAACTGTCAACACAACACAAGGTAATATACTCCACAATGGCAAGTGCCAAAAATAGCCCCAAAAGCTACAAAATGCTAACTAAAAGTATGATTTACCACAATTTAAAATGTTAAAGACAAAACCATATATAATAATAATGAATACTGTACCTCCTCATCACACCATGGAGCTAGGATCAATTTCTTCTCATTAAGAGCTGTCGTAAATTCTTCCCACGTCTTTACAACCTTGATGCAGGCATCTCTTTTTTGCTTTGCAACATCAAAAAGGCTTTGTTGAATATTGTCTAATATATCTTTCACCTGCCCGACCAAATCAGATGTCGGTATATCCACTTTAGCTGAGTTGTCACGACGGACAACACGTACCTGTCAACAAATCAAACACTTCTCATTCTTACAGGACATCGATTAAGGCAATAATAAAACAAGAGTACTAGCATCGAGTGCGTCAAAAAGACAATGTTCCAAACAATGACAAGTCATCAAAGCAAAAATGTGTACTTAAAATACTAAATTTTGTCCTTTTGGGTGCAAAATCTATCATGCACAAAACTATTTATCCAATTTCACTAGTAAACATCATATGTAAAAACCATACAAATGAAGAATAAAAAAAATGATTTTTTTGCGACCAACCCTTAAGATGGGACAAGAGACAAAATGGATTACCACTCAGTTAGTATAATTTCATGTGCACATTCATGCAAACCCTATGACACTAATTTAACTTGTAGCTTACCTGACTATTGGCTATATCTTTTGGCCCAATCTCAATCCTCAAAGGAACACCTTTCATTTCCCAATGTGAGTACTTCCAACCAGGTGAATAGTTGTCTCTCAAATCTGCCTCAGCACAAAAACCAGCTTCATTCAATGTTTTCACAGTTGTGGAGCAAGCATCATAGATGGCTTGCATATCAGCATCTTTGTAAGGTACAGGAACCACAATAACTTGGATGGATGCTACTTTAGGAGGCAGAACCAAGCCTCTGTCATCTCCATGAACCATCACCATCACCCCCATCTGTATAAAGGAACTATTAGCATAAGTTAAAAATCTTAAGTTCCTTTCTGATGTGACCAAGACATCAAATTCGGCATGCTTACCACTTCCTTAACTAAACCACAAAAGAACAAAATATAACAAGAGAGAATATCATTCCAGGAGGTCGTGAATTTGAAGCCATCACTTGCATAATAATAATAATAATAATAATAATAGGATTAATAATAATAGTAATAATCAAATAATAATAATAATAATAGTAGAAACAGAAGTGAACTCAGATGGTATAACTGAGATCAAATCCATCACAATTACATCCCCTCGCCTTTATGTATTCTCTCAATAAAGTACTATACAAATCAAGCAGTCTTAATGAGCAACCTGGATAGGAGAGACAGAGTTCTATAGGCATAAATTCCCCATTATGCAAAGTAATTGGAATTCAAAGCAGAAACTGACATTCTGAAGATAACTTAATTTTATTTGTCTTTTTCAACTATTCAAACATAGGCTTTTTACCAATTTAAATGAATGTTAAGTGTCAATAACATGGTTTTAGCTTCCATAAGCAACGGAGTTTGTCATCCTTTAACCTTAAAATTGCATAAGGAAACTAAACTGAAGAATTTTTTTAGGAAACAGCAAAAGAGACCTAATGCAATAAGAAGTGCATCTGGTATTTTAGAATAGTTTTCGGCTCACAACAGATACAGACAAAACAATCAAGCATCCAAAGTGTACACTGGCAAGCTTCAGCCTTAGCCATTATGGCATTAAAATCATCGTATGTTGCATGGACTCTTCTAACCAGGCAAAGTACCCGTGTCAGACACTTGTCAGAGCCCACATGATACGGATTCTAGCATGACACTTCTAAATTCTGCATTGTTTTTCCTTTCCTCACTAACAAGATACTATTTAACAGAAGCCATAAGTTATGGTTTCTACCTCTTACAATTGAAATTTTTTATGCAACAACTAAAACATTACACATAGTATTCCCTTGTATATAAGTATATGTTGTATATAAGTATATGATACAAATTATAAGAAATTCTATCAAATTATCCTCATTATTACATAAAAATAATTAAATTATTTCACATTATTTAAAATATACTGCCGAGTCCACAAATCCTATTTTATAGGTCGTCAAATCGGACACCCCACGCTCATGTCCAACTGTGACACCCATACGCGTGCCCGTGTCAATGCAACATAGATATCAGCTACTGATCCTGCAAAGGAAAAATCCACCAAGTTGGCATCATCGTGAGGCACACCTCCAAACCTAAAGAACCCAAGTTGCTTATTAGCTTCCATCAAACTTTAGCTTAAGGAAGTCTTAGAGAGGAGGCAATAAGAGAACTACCCAAGTCATAAGACATTGTTATTTATGTTTCAACACTCGAAGATGAGAATGCAGGCACTTATAGTATTGCAGTGATTAACTGAATCTACAAGCTAGAAATATATGCCATCATCACCATTGCTTTATCCCAACTATTTAGGGTCATCAACACAAATCCTGTTCCACCATTCAATCCGATCTAGAACCTTATGTTAAAGATATTGCACGATGTCTGGATGTAAGTAGGTAAGTTTAATATAAATAGCAGTCATAAATAAGAACACATTCTGAAGTATATATTAAGCTACCCAGAGAGCAGAAAAAGTTGGCGCATATCTCAACTCTTGCAAAACTTAAATATTTTCTTTATGAAAGAAAAAATAACTCCCTCAAACAAAAACCACTGCATTTAAGAGCATTACCGTACGAGTGCTGTATGCCCAGGAATTCTGCCAGACCATACCCTTTTCTCCCTTCTCATTCTCGAAGTTTATCTCAAACATCTTCGCAAAATTTTGACCTAGACAATGTGATGTAGCACCTTGTATACCACGACCAGTATTTGGAATAAAAGCCTGGCAAAATGGTAAGAAAGCAAAATATTGAATACAAAAAGAACAGTAAAAGTTTCACGCCTTATATTCAAGCTACAGTATTTCTTTTTCCTTTTTTTTAAGTAAGCTATAGTATTATATAAATACTATAGTACTTGGAAATTTACACAGAATAGCATTATACACAAGCAGCAGATTATTCGAAAATGTACACAGAATTGTGTTATATAAATGCACCATGTGTCACCTCAACACTTGTTGTGTAAACCCCACCAGCAAACTTTTCAAGCTCACTTTTCTTCCCCTTCACAACTGGAATTGCCAAAAATTCTTCATATATCCTTCGGTAGAGCTCCAAAATTTCAAGAACCTGATAAAAGTGCACAGAGAGAACGGTTTTTACAATTAACAAAAATAAAGACCATATTTAAATGGCACACAGATATTCTGAAGATCAGAGATGTGATAAGATTATTTTGGGGCTATCAGAGAAGCACCAAAGGTCAGAAATCTCATCAATGGATATAGTTAACTATCATGGAAACAATGATGTTAAAAGCCTTAAAAGAGGAACATGATACAAAGAAAATATGATTCACGTCCTTGTCAAGAAAAAGAAAATTGTAGTTGATTTCAAAATCAGAATCTCAAACTCTACTAGGGATACAAGAAAACAGTACTGCACAGTTGCATTAAGAAATGTAATTCCAAATGCAATAATTTAACTAAAATAAGTTTAACACATTTTTTATTCCCCAATTTTTATAGTATCTATGACAGGAGTTCAAAAAAGAAAGGAGTGGAAAAATTTGTGCATCTGTTTAACTTGCTTGATTTAATATTTCACCTAGAACAATCCAATACAAATTCAGAAGTTTTTTTAAAAATGAACTGCATAACACTCAACCCAAATAAACAGGAAACAGAAAGGAAGAAAGAAAGATAGAAAGAAAAAAATAGAATTGTGTCGATCCTATACCTCTTCATCTGCTTCCGCCTTTGTTGCAAAAGCTGTATGCTCTTCTTGCCAAAGAAATTCATGACTCCTACAATTATGAAAAAGAAAAATATGCATATAAATAGTAGTGTAAATGGTTAAAATCTTTTCTATTGTTAGACATTACTGTGAAATAATTTAACGTTTTTGAATTGATATTCCACTATAATCTAGTAATTTCACGTATAAGTTAGCATGAGGTGTTGGACTAGGAAATTATTTTTAAAAGATGCAAGTAACCACTATTATAATGTTAGGAAATGCCAACAAAGTGATGGTGTGATCAAAAAGCAGCATCTAAGTTCTATTCAATTTTCAGATGTCATATTTCCTGTCTCATTGGTTTGGAGTTCTAAAGCCCGACCAAGATTCCGTTTTTTGCATGGTTAGAATTGTGGGAGAAGATTTTGACAGTGGACAATTTGAGATCTAGAAAGATTATTATCATTGGCTACTGTGTTATGTGCAAGAAACATGGGGAATCTGCTAACCATCTACTATTATATTGTGAAATTGCTAGGAAGGTTTGGTGTTTCTTCTTTATGGAGTTCAGGATGTGTTGGGTGTTGCCGGGTTCAATCATGGATCTCCTGTACAGTTGGCAATCTTTTGCTTTTTCCTCTAGAGGGAAGATTCTTTGGCGGATGTTACCTTTTGCAATTATTTGGGGGAGAGAAATCAGAGAACTTTCGAAGAAAAGAGTCAAGATACGCAGAATATTATCCTTAGCATTAAAGGAACGATGTTTTTGTGGTCGAAGGTGTTCCGGAGTGTAGAGGGCTTTTCTTTGAGGATTTTGTATTTCGATGGGACCTTTTGTGTTCTAGGGATGAATGATGTTAGCACTTTTGCTTGTTTTTTCTTTGCATTTTTTTACTCAATTTGTAGTAGGTCATCTCGACCTCTATTGCTGGGTTCTTTGTAGTTTGATTCGGCTTTTGCCTTTTTATAATACTTTTTATACTTATCAAAAAAAAGTTCCAGAACCTCATCATATCGATAAGTGGGTCGATGAGTGGGTTCTGCCATTGACCGACAACAGCAGCATTAGAAGCGTATATAGGTAAAAATAGGGACAGATGTATGTACGTATGTGTTAGTGTAATGCAACCTCAATGTCAGCCTTTGGATTTGGCAATAACGGCATCATACAACTTTCAGTGACGATATTCTTCCTTATATCAATAAAGGTCAACATACAAGAAGAGAATACCTGATAAAAGGAGTAGGATTGCTGAACTCCCAACGAACAACATTGCACCACTGGTTAAGCTTCAAAGCTAAGTCTCGGTGTCAGGGCCGGCTCTACCTTAAGGCCATTAAGGGGTTGCCTGAGGCCCGTTGGTGAGGGAAGGCCCCCATCCGATGTCCCACTAACCACATGGATTTTTAGCACACCCTTATTAGATATACAAATTAACCAAAAATCGACCTGATTGATTATCTATAGTCATAGATTTTAGTACTTTTTAGGACATGATTCTAGCTGTTGGATTCAAGCATGTTTTTTAGGTAGTAAATCCAATGGCTAGAAATCATCAATCAAATTTTTTTAGTATGTTTATCGACCAATAGGTGGGCTAAACATCCACGCAGTCATTGAGCCCAAAAAATGATCTATGTCGGGCCACAAGAGTCCTCTGCATTTAAATTTTTTTTTCCGTAGTTTTTGATTATCAAAGAATAGTTATTAAATATAAAAGGCCTTAAATAGAGTTTTCGCCTTAGGCCTCAACTTGTATCGAGATGGCCCTGCTCGGTGTCCTCTTATCCATTTTGAATAATAAGGATACATGACAGTTTCACTTGTAGGACGGATTGCAATGGGCACTTCTAATTCAGTATCTCCAGACTTCGTAACCCAAGCGACCTAAAAAAGAGCCAAAAAACATCATGGAGAGTAACTTGGGCCAGCCACACAAGGTAAAATCAAACCATAACTCCTATACCTTGGAAGATAGAAGGGGATAGCGTTTTAAGTGAAATGAGAAACAACACTCAACTCAAGAGCCAACTAAAACACTAGCATGGACAAAAAATTACAACCACCACCAGCAGCAACAAATACAAGAATTTCATAAGCCCTGAATGCTAAACGACCTATGAGACCAAAATCTGGTGGAAGTCTCAAACAGAAAAACTCGCTACTGACCAAAGCACCCTAACTCAAAAACTCTTGCAACAAGAACAGGCAAAAGATCTCTTAAGAAGAAAAGCATTTGTTGTGCATGTTAAGAATTTTATTCTTGCACAACAGAACATTATTCCCATTCAATTTATTAAGAAAGTTGAAAGATCTTTTAAAAACAACAAAAAATAGTAATGATGCTGAAATATTCATGAAGCTCAGCGAAATAGTTCTAACCATTTTTACTTATCAAAAAAAAAAAAAATAGTTCTAACCGTTCAAATTGACTGAAAACTTGTGCTAGTTGTCCAAAAAGTAGCTAATGTTCAGGCTGTAAAAATCATGTTCAATGCATTCAAACTCCTACCTCTGGAGCAAATCCCTCTATGTGATCCTTCTCCCGTTGTAAAACACCAGGGGAAACAAAAACAGGGAAATAGCAATTCTTTATTTTCATCTTCTGTATTTCTGCATCAAAGAAGGCCTGCAAATTGACAATATTGCAAACTCAATAACATAGAAAAAACATAAATGAAAACATCTCCTATACTACATAATACAGTCCAATCTGGACACTTGAAAATGGAAATAAAACACAAAAAAGAGTTGGTTTTGACAATTTAACTTTGGAAGACAACAAACATTTTTTTTTATTAGTGAATACGATCTTTTCACCGTGAAGGTATCCTCACAAAAAATCAGCCCATTCTGACATTTCGAGTCCTTGAAAAGTAGATAACAAGTTAGAAATGTTCAGACTGTCAGTTTCACTGTTAACTTCTACGTCGACAGTTAATAGGGTTAGAGATAGAATGGACTGATATTTTGTTGAGGATTCTACAGTGAGGAGATCATCCTCACCAAAAATCAGCCCTCGAGTCATCTACAAGTGGGCTCCACCTAGGCTTATCAAAATAATTCAACCTATTGTTGATTCTTAATATTAACTAATAATTTGAAGAACCAACTTGGTTTCACAGTTAACTCTAATATCGTCCCACTAATAATCTTCTGAGGATATTTTAGTTGATTAGAAGATATTTTATTATGGGTCGGGCTCGGGGACCCCCATTTTTGACACCCATTTTGGCGTACCCACATAGAAGATGAATCAATGGCTGATTTTTGGTGAGGAGATCATCATCACAAAAATTCAAATCATTCTGATATTCATAGACTGGTTTAGAAGCTGAAGAATTATGGACAGTTGATTTTTACCGTGTAACTTGAAAACCACATTTGATGGGGTTAGAAATTTCAGAATGGACTGATTTTTTTTGTTGATGTGATCTATATGGGAGGAGATCATCCCCACCAAAAATCAGCCATTGATTCATCTTCTATGTGGGTACGCCAAAATGGGGGTCCCCTATGTGCATATGTTTCCATCTAGTACTGTCAGTGGCATGTAAGGTTCTATTGTTACCTTACTGAAGAGGGTTCAAGAGCCCCAATTGATTGGTGGACCTAAACAAAAAAAAATCACCTTGATTGGTGATTTCTCGCTGTTGGATTCGGCATTTTAACTAGGTGTTGTCTACCGTTGGTTGGAGATTATTTTGGGTTCTAAAAGCTAACTGCTCAAAATCACCAATCAAGCTGATTTTTGGTGTGTAGGCCCACCAAGAGGTGCAAACACCATGGGTCAGTGAACCCAATAGGGTGCCCCTCGTGGCATTTGAGCAGGGGGAAGACCTCAAACTTTGAAGTCCCCGGGGACAGCAAATCTTTTCTTTAGTTTTGTACATGAGACATGTTCAAAAAAATGTTAAAAGAGCTTTTCATGCTCTAAGCCAGTACAACCATTTTTTAAACTAGCCTAATGAGGTGAAAAAATCCACCTCGATTGATCAAAGAGGAAGTGAACAACAGGAATAGACCCGCGCTGGTTGAACTGCAGCTGGGACAAGGATGTGGTGGTCCTAATGTTGATCTAGTCGCAGCCGAGAATGGAAAATCGTCGATGGAATCCTCAATGGCCGTTATGATTGGAGGAGCTCTTCACAAATTTTTCATCCAAAATAAATCAAAGCTTCCCTCTCTCCCTTAAAGCAAGTATTATACCAATCTTAAAGATATAGTTAGGATTGCATCAATTTATCCGAAAATGCCCTTACGACTCTTACAAAATAAACCTTTCATTGAGGCCTAGGACCAGCCTCATCACTGAACATATACTTTCGAGGCTAGTTTATTACTTTTTTTTATTTTTTGAGGCCATTTTTATGCCAAATTATTATATATTTAGTAGCATAATATCTTCTATCAGAAGGTTAGACTAGTAGCATAAGTTTTTTTTATTGGTACTATGACTACTAATAAGTAAGGAAAAAATTCCCAAATAATTAATGGAATTTGCGTTAATTCGCAAACCAAGAACATTTTTTTTTACCAATAAATAAATATTTGACGAAACTGCTGCTATCCCTGCCCCTTTCTTTAACTAACTGCCAAAAAAAAAAAACATTTATTTGAAAAAGTTGTCCACAAATTAATGACTGTACTTTTACCTATTTCTTTCAAGAAAGTAAACAAAGTTTGTTTTCATCCAAGTTTCTTTCTTTTATTCTCTCTATTTTTATATTTTTCAACTTCTTTTCTACTATTTGTTTCATTCTCCTTCATCCATATTATTTCTTCTTTCCCATAGATTCGATGGCAAGCATTTAAAAATTAAGAATCAACTGAAGCCGCAAAGAAGAGATGTCGGGAATAGAGTTCCATGTTTTTTAAATCTCGTTTGATTTAAAGGCAAACACATTTCAAGAGATAACGCATATATCCAATTGGAAAGATGTTTAATGCATTGAAAATCTTTCACAACAACAATTATCTCAAAACTTTTGTCAAGATTCTGACATTTTGCGCTTCAAAACTTTGTTAGAACTCTAAATATGTACAAAGTGATGTCAAGATATTAGTAAAGTGACAACAATCGTCTTTCAAGATATATATAATTTTTTACTCCGATATCTAATGAAGAAGTTGTTTAATGAGTTGAAAATATTTTTCAAGATCTATAAATGTTATCTCACGATTTTTGTCAAAATTCTGAAGTTTTGGATTACAAAAATGTGTTAAAATTCTAAATGTGTACAAAGTAGTGTCAAAACATAAATAAAGTGACAATAAATGTGTAAAGTAACGTCAAGTACGTGCAAAGTAATGTCAAGACACAGATAAAATGACAACCAATTACATACAAAGTGATGACAAATTTTATTAGATTTAAAGACAATCATCATTTAACAAACATAACTTTTTACTCGAATATCCAATTAAAAGACTACACAACAGAGACCCCCAAAAACAAGGACCAAAAAACAACAAACCACTCCCAACAACCCGAACAAAGAAACTCCTCTTAGGAAATTAAGCGCTCCCACTGGGCAACAATACCTTCAAATCTGAAAGGCTTAAAGTTTTGGCTAAAAAATTATGAGGGTAATTTGGTCTTTTCCTTTTGGGTTTTATAGCCCACTTATAAGGACATTATTTAGTTCTTTTCTAAGTGATTGAAATATAAGAAAAACAAAAGGGGAGGCTTAAGAAACATTGAGAAACTTAGGATTTGCTCAAGGAGAAGAAGATTGAGATCTATCTCAAGGTGGATGCTAAGTTTTAAAAAGATGTAATCTTTTGTGACGATTTGCTTATCTTTGTCATAGTAAAATCGAGCTTCAAGCTCATAGCCCGTGGAGGTAGCCATTGAGGTGAACCACGTAAAAATTCTCTTTTGTTGTTGTTGTTGTTGTTGTGTTTTCTTTGCTTGTGGTGTGGATTGTGTGTTGTTTCTTTTTGCATCCTCGTTTATTTTATGAGCTTTGGTAGTATCGTTAAGATCCGAAAAGTTGTAAGTTTCTTTATGCTCACAAGGTATTTGATTTTACGCCAATAAGGAAAAAGGTGTTTGATTTACGCCTACACGTGGTATGTTAACAGAGACCCAATGATACAGGGTGGCTTTAATGTTTATGAGAATCTCCTCAAGACTGGCAATGAAGCATAGTAATGATACAACAATCTAAAGGATGTCATCCCAGGTACATGCCACAGTCTAAACCATGATCAACCATATTTGCATTCGTATGGACTAGTGGAAAGCACTTGAGTTGCAACAGAATGATTGTAGGGGCATTTTTGGAAGAAGTGACAGACTAAAGGGCAGTTTTGGAAGATTAGTTTAGAGATGCAAATCTGAATATTGTGGCAACTCAAGGCACGGTTGGAAGAAAAAAATCCTGATGTTGGAAAAGTTGAAGCAACCATGTCACAGAACTTTCTAGAAAGAGCAACTCATCGAGGAAAAGTCGAAATTGCCCATGGAGCATTGATTAAGTGAGGCAAAAGGTGGAAAATTCTAGTCACTTTTGCAGTTGCCTTCATGTAAAGTATATTAGTATAGATTTGGGTAAGCTAATGATATCAACATCTTGCAGAAAACATCTCTAAGGGTATAAAAAGCATTCCAAACTTACCAATAACAAAGACATAATCCCAGAGGAAAAAAATTAAAAACAAAAACATAATCCCAGAGGGAAAAAAATTTCATTCAAAACTTACCAGTAACAAAGAATCCAAATACTCGCCCTGCCGGGCTTGCTCCCTCAACATGGAAGTTCTCTCCCTCAATTCTGAATCTGACAACTGCGATACCTCCGCTTCCAACCCATTAATCAAACTGACAGCTCCCACATACTACAGCCTTGTGGCGACCCCAGTATCAGTCCCCTTTAAAAGCCTACCTAGCAGACCTCCCAAATATGCCACCAAACGCAATCGTTAGTCCCTCAAACTGCCAATTTTAGTGGTTTTCGTCCCAAAATCGCAAATTTGGCTGGGCTTTAACCTAAAAATAGAGGTACCCATTTCGAATTTTGGGTAGTAAGTGCTTTTGAAGACAAGACATTTGGAAGAAAAGGGTCAAACATACGGGTAGTTCTTCACAGCAGGCGATCCATAATCACGTTTCATGTTTCTGCTCAGAATGCTGAATCTTACCTAGAATTCCTCCAAACTCAGAGTGGTCCTCAAATCTTGAGATTACTGACTCGTCATTCATCACCCCACCTTCTCGTTTGTATTTTGGCAGAAATGTTGGAAGTGAACTCAAATATTCATGATATTGTTCATCCTTTGACAGTAAATTTATTATTATGGAGGCCGTTGATGCATCCGGTAAAAGATCTCTCTCAACCATTTTATGAAGAAGTTGAATTGTTTTTTGTGGCTCATTCTTTTGGCAGAAACCACGCATAAGTGTATTAAAAGTTACCACATTTGGTTTACAACCCTTTTCTTCCATTTCCAAGAATAAGTCGTTTGCCTTGTCCAACTGCCCTTCCTTACAAAAGCCATTGATCATGATTGAATATGTCACAACATCAGGCATCAAGCCTTTGTGAGAGAGTTTTTGAAATAGCTCCCTAGCAATCTCGAATTTGCCAGCTTTGCACATCCCACTCATGAGACAGCTAAAAATCTTAACACTTGGTTCAAACTCACTGTCCTCAAGAATCTGAAACAATTCCATTGCTTCCGAAAGGCACTGGTTCTTGCAAAGCCCATCTAGCAATACAATATATGTCACCAAGGAGGGTATCTGGCCACGAGCTTGCATCTCATCGAACAGTTTCCGTGCATCTCCAATTTTGCCTTCCTGACAGAGACCAGTTAATAAGGCGTTATAGGTAACGACTGTAGGCCTGACACCCTCACAAAGCAATTCCCTATAAAGTCTCACAGCTTCCTCCACCCTCCCACTCTTGCAATACCCATTTATCAACACATTGTAGCTACCAACATCATGTTCATGACCCCCAACTGTCATAGACTTGAACAGCTCTCCTGCATCATCAACCCGACCCTCCAAACAGAAACCATCCATTAAAATATTATAAGTACCCGTATCAGGCTCTTCGCCTCTTTGAATCATCAATTCTAACAACCTCTGTGCTTCTCTTGTCTTCCCCTCCTTGCAAAGTGCATCTATCAACACATTGAACGTGACTACATTCGGTGAGACCCCTCGAACCACCATTTCATTAAAAAATTGTGTAGCTTCTTCCCACTTGCCTACATTGCAAAGTCCATGAATTAAAGAGCTGTAAACAACCACATCTGGGGAAATTCTCCTACCCATCATCTCAGAGAACAGTTCCTTCGCCTCATCTATCAACCCATCTTTACAAAGACTATCGATAACCATAGTGTACGTAACAATATTAGGCTTGCAACTACCAACACCTCCATACACCATTTCACGATGCAGCCGAAGTGCGAACCCCGTATTGCCCGACCTGCATAACCCATTAATCAAAGTTCCATATGTAATTACGCTAGGCAGGCAACCATGCTCGACCATTTTCTTGAAAACGTTGGTTGCCTCATTGATATTATCGTCCATAAAAAGCCCTTTAATCAGCGCGGTGAACATTACAGTATCGGGACCGTAACCCCGACGTAGAATTTCCCCGAAAAATGCTAAACCAAAACAAACTTGATTCGAATTGCAACAACAGTTGAGTAAAATATTTAGGGTTATGAAATTGGATAAAATTCCAATCGCATTCATTCTTTTACAGAGCGAAATGACCTCAAAGTATGGTCTGATTCTGGCGATTGCTCCTAGGACTAGATTGAATGTGGAAATCGGCGGAGCAGGTTGCATGAGAAGCATGTGATCGAAAAACCCAATTGCATCATTGAAATTAATTGCTCCTGATTTACACTTCGATTTCACAAAATTTAAGAACTGGGTTCCATTCGGAGTGTCAGAAATTAAGTTTTTTGTTGCAGTTTTGGAAGTAGAGCTGGTAATTCTATGTGGGTCTATGAACAAAGATGAAAGATTACCTCTTCGAGCGTTTTTTGAAGGAGAAGAGGCAGCAACAGCAGCAGAAGCTGAAGTTCTCAACACCATTTATTGAGACACACACACACGCAGAGTGAGGGAGAGAGACGGAGAGAGCTGTGATGTTTTCTTGGTCGTTCTGCCAAGATGCCCTTCAAAGTGACAAAAAAAAAAAAAAAATCGGGCGATTTGGATTTTGGAATGGGCAAATTTATTTGCAGACCGCCCAGAATATGAGCTACGTGGCATACATTTAGAGGATACTGACCGTTTGGATGTTTGGCCAATCCCTAGAAGGGCCTACAAACCAAAAATCAGCCTGATTGGTGATTTCGAACCTCTGGATCCTTGTACCCAAATAATGGTTAATAATGCTCAAATTCCTACATGGAAAAAGATGTAACAAGGAATGCCTGAAACTGTTCATTTGCGGAAGCGGCATTTTTGGTAGTCACCGCTGCCATCTGGGCCCACTGACCGCTTGGATGTTTATCTCACCCCTTGGTGGATATACATACCAAAAATCACCTTGATTGGTAATCTATAACCATTAGATTTTAACACTTTTTAGCACCATTTAAGGCGTTCTTATAGCCGTTCAATACAACACTCTTTTGAGTACTAAAACCAACGGCTAAAAGTCATTAAACAAGCTGATTTTTGTATGAATGTCTATTAAATGGTGGGCTAAACATCCATGCGGTCAGTGGGCCCAGATGGCACTGGTGACTACCAAAAATGCCGCTTCCACAAATGAAAAGTTCTCAGGTATACCTTGTTACATCCCGACCCTTCCTACATTTAAAATCAACCCATGAAAAGACTCCAATTCAACGCTTAGAAATCACCAATCGGGCTGACTTTTGGTTTATAGGCCCATATGGGGATTGGCCAAACATCCATACGGTCAGCGTCCTCTAGAAGTGTGTGCCACGTGACTCCTATTGTAGGCGGTCAGCAAAGTTTTACTAAAGGTGCTTGCACAATTTGATTGGTGCAAATAAATTTTCCCTTTTGGAATTTGGATGACTTCCAAGTGTAAATTTGGTCCGCGGCCCAGATTGGGTCGGCCGATAGGTCCTTAAGCTGGGCCCGAGCCAGGCCCCTTGAAGCTCAGCCCGGCCCGAAACCTGCGCCCCCCTCCCCCCTAATGTTGTTATCTTTGAAATTTTACATGCCTCCCCACATTATGAAAAAGCTGAGTTACTCCCATGACTCGGTCCACCATCTATGACTGGCTGACTCATATTGACTAGTAAATATTTTTTTTTATTAGGATGAAAATGCACATTTCTTCAGCCTTAGAACGAAACTATGTGGGTTTGAGATAAAACCCCAACCCCAAATCAAAGGGCTATGGTTGACAGTCAGTCACGAGATTTTGATGGGGTGGCACCCATCACCAATGACCAACCTACCAAAGTCTAGTGCCAATTGTCCCCCACTCCGGCGATACCTTAGAATGTTATCACTATACTAATGTCTTGGTGTCACTTACATCAAAGTTATGACACATTTCTATAACCTCTTGAAGAGGACTCTCCTGGTCATGGAAAGTTCTCTTATTCCTTTCAATCCACACACCCCACGTGATTGCTAACGGCAACAACTTCCATAGCACCTTACCTCTTGTTGACATAAGAATCTGAGGCCAACTCTCCAAGACTGCCCCTAAGGTTTTCAGAAAAATCCAACTCAAATTCATATGAGCCAGAAAGAGCGATCAAACCTATCTGGCAAAATCACAATGTACAAGAACATGGTTAGTATTCTCCCCGCTAGCCTTACACATTACACAATAGTCCACTAAAACCCATATTCTAATGACTAAATTTTTAACAGTAAGAATCTTATTTAAAGAACGAACCCAAGCAAAAAAAAAAAGAATTCTCAAAGGGGCTTTTGACTTAAATTTTAGAGCAAGGGTAATGGGGTAAAATGGATCCGGACCAAATGATCCTCCTCCGAGGTGGTGACAAGTTAACTCTTTAATGATGCTTTCATTCAGATTCAACTAATCCACAAAAGACATTTGATTGAAAATAGGAGTTCAATCCATAACAATATGGAGAAGTATTTTCAGTAGAAAGCTTTTGGACTAAATATCCCAAGTAACTAGGCCTTTCTTTGAATATCTGCAGTCTGCATACCAACTTGCACCTGCTTGTTCATCACAAGCTGCGTGTATCCAATCACAGGCTGCTTCAAATCTGATTTTCAGCATCAGTACTTGTTGTAGATTATTGCGTAGTATCTGGCTTTTGGGTTGCGGTAGGCATTAACGGTGAACAAGCCCCTTTATCAGGCCAGTTGAACATTAACCCGTCTAGTTTTAAAAATATTATGTTAAGTGTCTTGTATTCTACAGGAAGTAGTGTTTTGTATAGATTTTAATTCATTAACTCAATGGACTGAATCCGACGTACTTTACATATGACCATCAACTCATCATTCAAACCGCTTAATTGGTGGGCCAACCATGGGATGGAGTTTAGCATGTCTGATTGAAAATAAATTTGTTTGTGCATTTGTGGGGCTATCTCACCAAGATTTCAACCTGATCCCCCACCCCCTTTCTTCCTTTTTTCAGTTTCTTAAGTGTGATAGTTTATGAAATAGCACAGTAACCTTTTTGCAGGAAGAATACGAGTGAGTAGAATAATGGAATTTTACCATTTTGTTATCTGGCGTGTGTACTTGTATAGCTCTGTGATCTAAACTATCAAACCTGTTGGCTCACCTAGGTTATATCCTATCCCAAAAATCAGCATTGTAAACGATCTTACATACCTGATGAGTTGCATTCTTTGAAACAATTGTGGCCAGGTAATGGTCCAGAAAAGAAGTCCATTTATCTGATGGGTAGACCATCTCATTGATTGATGTTCCAGACTTCATGCATGGTCACAATGTGTACTAGGTCCATGCAGTATTATAATACAATGGTAAGGCCCCTTGATTCTCCCATGGTTGAAGTAACTTCGAAACATTTAGATTTAGAGTGTCCGCAAGCCATGGGGGGAATCCTACTTATGTTTTATGAAGCCAAGATATACCACCCTTTTCTGTAACTATGCTTCATGGCCACGGTAATGAGGGTAATCCTGCAACTCCTCATAACTCGAACCTATGCTCGCCAACAGCTCTGGTGTCAAATCATTCAATGGATAGCAATACCTGCAGTTAGGATGAGTGGAAATTGTCAGTAGAGTTTTAACAAGCCTTATTTATCATATTAAGAAAGATTAATGATATGATAGTTTAACGGGAAGATTAAATAACATCTATCTTTCTAATGGAATACTGTGCATGGTGTGTGGGGTAGGGGCATGACTCAAAAGTTGATGAGACGCACTAACAAGATAGAGATTTAAAAAACAAAAAAAAAAATGACCTAATCGGATGATTGTAACCATCCAATCAATCACATTCAATCAGATAGACAGTAAAAAATGGCAAACAGACAATTAGGACTTTTACAATCATCTGATCGGGTTAATTTTTTTCATCATCAGAACTTGGTGAAACCGTGTCAGAAAGTTTCTCCATGTGTCACACATGCATGATGCAAACAGGATCAAAGGTTTATTCATCCACCTCATCCCCATGCAACTATTCCTCATTTTACTTAAAACGTTCTTAAACACTAAAAGAAATACAGTATTGAGAAAGAAGGATATTTCATACTGTTGAAGTTGCGCAATGAGTTTTTCACAATCCCAGTTCTCCTTGGGAGTATCTGCACCGATATTTGCCTATTCATGTGATAGAACAAAAATAGAAGTATTAATTACATATGAAAATCATCTATAAAAAGCACACTAATTTGGCCAAAATAGATAACAAGGTGATGTTGGTATTACCTCTAAAATATCATCTATTGTCAGTTCAGCATTCTCTATAAGAAGAGACTGTCTGTTGCCGTGTTCAAGTGCCCGCCTTCTTTCTGTATACACACGGTCTCTTTGGCTGTTCGAGACCTCATCATACTCAAACAACTGCTACCGGATATCAAAGAAATAATTCTCCACCACCAGATTGGTGGTGTCATCATATGAATTGTCAAAATGATTGGCAGTTGATCTGATTCTACCTAGCATTCTCTGTCATTCTGTGCACTACTGTAAGCATGCAACAAAACATTTTGGATGTACTGATGTCAAACACATCGATACCACTAGACTGGAAACATGTCTTAAATGTATCAAACCATAGGGATTGAACAATAGTTAAACACTACAAATCAAGCAGTCTATTTCATCTCAATCTTCCTAAACTTGTCCCTTGTTAAGATCAACCTAATGTACTAGCCTCATTTTTTCTTACCATTATTGAAACAGGATTCAGATCACAGATAATAAGTCAAGTTTTAACTAAATTTATATTTGGTCTTCATGGTAGTAAAAACAAGAAACAGAGCATCCTAACCATTCCTCGAAGTACCAATTGTATAGTAGTCAGCAATTAGGCTAAAAGCCTGTATTTTAAAAATTGCACAAACTTATGTTCTCTCTATTTCAAGTCAAAAATATAAATTATGTAGCTACAAGGGTAGCACCCTTCTTATCCAGAATAAGAGCCCTGCAGTTGTAACTCTTCCAGGTGAATGTGCTACGGCTAGTAGCTCCTACCCCAGTAAGTCCACTTTTTTGCAGGCTTCCCAGAGGCAAAGCATAGTGTTCCTGCAAAAAGAGTAACAAACATTAAGAATTTCTGGAATCAAAACACGTAGAGAACGCCGAAAAGTAAAATGAAATACACCAATTCAGATAATTCATTAGTTTTAATAGCCACACATCTTATATATACCATATATAACAAAAATGAACCGTTTGTGACGACCAATGCTTTTTCCACTCTTTTTACAAATATAACCCTACCATTCCACTACTAATTTGACAATAGACATCTATGTTTAAAAAGGTAAGTTCAACAATTATCGTCACTGCCTGTGCCCTCAACTTGTACACTCGGAAACAAAATTAATTTCAAGTGCAAAGTATAGAAATGGTACCCTCCGGAAGTTCGGGTTGATCAAAAGGGGTGCAAAGGGTCTTAGCTGCTCCAATCTCACCCTTGGTACGTGCTTTCACATCTTTCTCAACTTCCTGGAAGAAACAAGAAAATAGAAATTGAATCAGACGTCAGACATCAACAGTTGGAATAACATAATTTTTTTGGGAAGTTCATAAGCTTTAGAAAGATTTAAGCAAGATATGAATTATTTATATTGCATTATATCCATCTAAGCACTAGACAGGACTGAAAATGAATTCAAACATAATGCCATTTGTAGTACTCAAGCGTCTTTACTTTATTTTCAAGGAATCTTGAATAATACCAACACCGTTACCTTCTCTATTCCAAGATCTCCACATTCAACTTGTTACAAGCAAAAATGACTTTGTTAACCATAATCAAGCTCATCTCAAGGTTATCATGACAAATTTTCTACATACTACCAAACTAAAACTAAATGACAATTTGGAAGATGATGAAGCGCTCCCACCGGGCAACAATACCTTCAAATCTGAAAGGCTTAAAGTTTTGGCTAAAAAATTATGAGGGTAATTTGGTCTTTTCCTTTGGGGGTTTTATAGCCCACTTATAAGGACATTATTTAGTTCTTTTCCAAGTGATTGAAATATAAGAAAAGGAAAGAAAAACAAAAGGGGAGGCTTAAGAAACATTGAGAAACTTAGGATTTGCTCAAGGAGAAGAAGATTGAGATCTATCTCAAGGTGGATGCTAAGTGTTAAAAAGATGTAATCTCTTGTAACGATTTGCTTATCTTTGTCATAGTAAAATCGAGCTTCAAGCTCATAGCCCGTGGAGGTAGCCATTGAGGTGAACCACGTAAAAATTCTCTTTTGTTGTTGTTGTTGTTGTTGTTGTGTTTTCTTTGCTTGTGGTGTGGATTGTGTGTTGTTTCTTTTTGCATTCTCGTTTATTTTATGAGCTTTGGTAGTATCGTTAAGATCCGAAAAGTTGTAAGTTTCTTTATGCTCACAAGGTATTTGATTTTACGCCAATAAGGAAAAAGGTGTTTGATTTACGCCTACACGTGGTATGTTAACAGAGACCCAATGATACAGGGTGGCTTTAATGTTTATGAGAATCTCCTCAAGATTGGCAATGAAGCATAGTAATGATACAACAATCTAAAGGATGTCATCCCAGGTTCATGCCATAGTCTAAACCATGATCAACCATATTTGCATTCGTATGGACTAGTGGAAAGCACTTGAGTTGCAACAGAATGATTGTAGGGGCATTTTTGGAAGAAGTGACGGACCAAAGGGCAGTTTTGGAAGATTAGTTTAGAGATGCAAATCTGAATATTGTGGCAACTCAAGGCACGGTTGGAAGAAAAAAATCCTGATGTTGGAAAAGTTGAAGCAACCATGTCACAGAACTTTCTAGAAAGAGCAACTCTTCGAGGAAAAGTCAAAATTGCCCATGGAGCATTGATTAAGTGAGGCAAAAGGTGGAAAATTCTAGTCACTTTTGCAGTTGCCTTCATGTAAAGTATATTAGTATAGATTTGGGTAAGCTAATGATATCAATATCTTGCAGAAAACATCTCTAAGGGTATAACAAGCATTCAAAACTTACCAGTAACAAAGACATAATCCCAGAGGAAAAAAATTAAAAACAAAAACATAATCCCAGAGGGAAAAAAATTTCATTAAAAACTTACCAGTAACAAAGAATCCAATTACTCGCCCTGCTGGGCTCGCTCCCTCAACATGGAAGTTCTCTCCCTCAATTCTGAATCTGACAACTGCGATATATCCGCTTCCAACCCATTAATCAAACTGACAGTTCCCACATACTACAGCCTTGTGGTGTCCCCAGTATCAGTCCCCTTTAAAAGCCTACCTAGCAGACCTCCCAAAGATGCCACCAAAAGCAATCGTCGGTCCCTCAAACTGCCAATTTTAGTGGTTTTCGTCCCAAAATCGCAAATTTGGCTGGGCTTTTACCTAAAAAAAAGAGGTACCCATTTCGAATTTTGGGTAGCAAGTGCTTTTGAAGAGAAGACATTTGGAAGAAAAGGGTGAAACATACGGGTGGTTCATCACAGCAGGCGATCCATAATCACGTTTCATGTTTCTGCTCAGAATGCTGAATCTTACCTAGAATTCCTCCAAACTCAGAGTGGTCCTCGAATCTTGAGATTACTGACTCGTCATTCATCACCCCATCTTCTCGTTTGTATTTTGGCAGAAATGTTGGAAGTGAATTCAAATATTCATGATATTGTTCATCCTTTGACAGTAAATTTATTATTATGGAGGCCGTTGATGCATCCGGTAAAAGATCTCTCTCAACCATTTTATGAAGAAGTTGAATTGTTTTTTGTGGCTCATTCTTTTGGCAGAAACCACGCATAAGTGTATTAAAAGTTACCACATTTGGTTTACAACCCTTTTCTTCCATTTCCAAGAATAAGTCGTTTGCCTTGTCCAACTGCCCTTCCTTACAAAAGCCATTGATCATGATTGAATATGTCACAACATTAGGCATCAAGCCTTTGTGAGAGAGTTTTTGAAATAGCTCCCTAGCAATCTCGAATTTGCCAGCTTTGCACATCCCACTCATGAGGCAGTTAAAAATCTTAACACTTGGTTCAAACTCACTGTCCTCAAGAATCTGAAACAATTCCATTGCTTCCGAAAGGCACTGGCTCTTGCAAAGGCCATCTAGCAATACAATATATGTCACCAAGGAGGGTATCTGGCCACGAGCTTGCATCTCATCGAACAGTTTCCGTGCATCTCCAATTTTGCCTTCCTGACAGAGACCAGTTAATAAGGCGTTATAGGTAACGACTGTAGGCCTGACTCCCTTACAAAGCAATTCCCTATAAAGTCTCACAGCTTCCTCCACCCTCCCACTCTTGCAATACCCATTTATCAACACATTGTAGCTAACAACATCATGTTCATGACCCCCAACTGTCATAGACTTGAACAGCTCTCCTGCATCATCAACCCGACCCTCCAAACATAAACCATCCATTAAAGTATTATAAGTAACCGTATCAGGCTCTTCGCCTCTTTGAATCATCAATTCTAACAACCTCTGTGCTTCTCTTGTCTTCCCCTCCTTGCAGAGTGCATCTATCAACACATTGAACGTGACTACATTCGGTGAGACCCCTCGAACCACCATTTCATTAAAAAATTGTGTAGCTTCTTCCCACTTGCCTACATTGCAAAGTCCATGAATTAAAGAGCTGTAAACAACCACATCTGGGGAAATTCTCCTACCCATCATCTCAGAGAACAGTTCCTTTGCCTCATCTATCAACCCATCTTTACAAAGACTATCGATAACCATACTGAACGTAACAATATTAGGCTTGCAACTACCAACACCTCCATACACCATTTCACGATGCAGCCGAAGTGCGAACCCCGTATTGCCCGACCTGCATAACCCATTAATCAAAGTTCCATATGTAATTACGTTAGGCAGGCAACCATGCTCGACCATTTTCTTGAAAACGTTGGTTGCCTCATTGATCTTATCCTCCATACAAAGCCCTTTAATCAGCGCGGTGAACATTACAGTATTAGGACTGTAACCCCGACGCAGAATTTCCCCGAAAAATGCTAAACCAAAACAAACCCGATTCGAATTGCAACAACAGTTGAGTAAAATATTTAGGGTTATGAAATTAGATAAAATTCCAATCGCATTCATTCTTTTATAGAGCGAAATGACCGCAGAGTATGGTCTGATTCTAGCGATTGCTCCTATGACTAGATTGAATGTGGAAATCGGCGGAGCAGGTTGCATGAGAAGCATGTGATCAAAAAGCCCAATTGTATCATTGAAATTAATTGCTCCTGATTTACACTTCGATTTCACAAAATTTAAGAACTGGGTTCCATTCGGAGTGTCAGAAATTAAGTTTTTTGTTGCAGTTTTGGAAGTAGAGTTGATAATTCTATGTGGGTCTATGAACAAAGATGAAAGATTACCTCTTCGAGCGTTTTTTGAAGGAGAAGAGGCAGCAACAGCAGCAGAAGCTGAAGTTCTCAACACCATTTATTGAGACATACACACGCAGAGTGAGGGAGGGAGAGAGAGAGAGAGAGCTGTGATGTTTTCTTGGTCGTTCTGGCAAGAAGCCCTTCAAAGTTTAAAAAAAAAAATCGGGCAATTTGGATCTTGGAATGGGAAAATTTATTTGCAGACCGCCCACAGTATGAACTACGTGGCGTACATTTAGAGGACACTGACGGTATGTATGTTTAGCCTATCCCTAGAAGGGCCTACAAACCAAAAATCAGCCTGATTGGTGATTTCAAACCTCTGGATCCTTGTACCCAAATAAAGGTTAATAACGCTCAAATTCCTACATTTAAAATCAACCCATGATAAGACTCCAATCCAACGCTTAGAAATCACCGATCAGGCTGACTTTTAGTTTATAGACCCATATAGGGATTGGCCAAACATCCATACAGTCAGCGTCCTCTAGAAGTGTGTGCCACGTGGCTCCTATTGTAGGCAGTCATCTGGGAGGTTATCATGGCGGTCAGCAAAGTTTTACTAAAGGTGCTTGCACAATTTGATGGGTGCAAATAAATTTTCCCTTTTGCAATTTGGATGACTTCCAGGTGTAAAATTTGGTCCGCAGCCCAGATTGGGTCGGCCCGATAGGTCCTTAGGCTGGCCCGAGCCAGGCCCCTTGAAGCTCGGCCCGGCCTGAAACCAGCACCCCCCTCGCCCTAATGTTATCTTTGAAATTTTACATGTCTCCCCACATTTTGAAAAAGCTGACTTACTCCCATGACTCGGTCCACCATCTATGACTGGCTGACTCATATTGACTAGTAAATATTTTTTTTTTATTAGGATGAAAATGCACCTTTCTTCAGCCTTACCCCAACCCCAAATCAAAGGGCTATGGTTGACAGTCAGTCACAAGATTTTGGTGGGGTAGCACCCATCACCAATGACCAACCTACCAAAGTCTAGTGGCCAATTGTCCCCCACTGTGGCTATACCTTAGAATGTTATCACTTTACTAATGTCTTGGTGTCACTTACATTAAAGTTACGACACATTTTTATAACCTCTTGAAGAGGACTCTCCTTGTCATAGAAAGTTTTTTTATTCATTTCAATCGACACACCCCACGTGATTGCTAACGGCAACGTACAACCTCCATAGCACCTTACCTCTTGTCAACATAGGAATCTGACGCCAACTCTCCAAGACTGCCCTAAGGTTTTTGAAAAAACCCAACTCAAATTCATATGAGCCAGAAAGAGCGACCAAACTTGTCTGGCAAAATCACAATGTACAAGAACATGGTTAGTATTCTCCCCACTAGCCTTACACATTACACAATAGTCCACTAAAACCCATTTTCTAATGATTAAATTTTCAACAGTAAGAATCTTATTTAAAGAAGCAACCCAAGTAAAAAAAAAAAAGAATTCTCAAAGGGACTTTTGACTTAAATTTTAGAGCAAGGGTAATGGGGTAGAATGGGTCCGGACCAAATGATCATCCTCCGAGTTGGTGACAAGGTAACTCTTGAATGATGCTTTCATTCAGATTCAACTGATTCACAAAAGATATTTGATTGAAAATGGGAGTTCAATCCATAACAATATGGAGAAGTATTTTCAGTTGAAAGCTTTTGGACTAAATATCTGTGGGTACCATAATTTTCACGCGAGTCTCAAGGACCGATGTGCACATATCTCGAGGTGTGCATCTTTCGAGGATATTTCAAAGGGTGCATTATTTCTAACGTACACTCATCCCGGCAACTCCAACATCTCAACCCAGGAACTCATTTTGATAACTCAAGCATCTCATCCTGGGAACTCATCTTGGAAACTCAAGCATCTCATCCCGGGAACTTATCTCGGCAACTCTAACATTTCAACCTGAGAACTCATCTTGATAACTCAAGCATCTCATCCCGGGAACTCATCATGGCAACTCAAGCATCTCATCTCGGGAACTCATCCCGGCAACTCCAACATCTCATCCTGGGAACTCATCCGAGCAACTCCAATATCTCATCCCGGGAACTCATCTTGATAACTCAAGCATCTCATCCCGGGAACTCATCTTGGCAACTCAAGCATCTCATCTCGGGAACTCCAACATCTCATCCCGGGAACTCATCTTGGCAACTCAAGCATCTCATCCCGGGAACTCATCCGGGTAACTCCAACATCTCATCCCGGGAACTCTTCTTGATAACCCAAGCATTTTATCCCGGAAACTCATCCTGGCAACTCAAGCATCTCATCCCGGGAACTCCAACATCTCATCCCGGGAACTCATTCCTGGAACTCCAACATCTCATCCCGGGAACTCATCTTGGCAACAAGCATCTCATCCCGGGAACTCATCTTGGCAACTCAAGCATCTCATCCTGAGAACTCATCCCTACACTCCAGCATCTCATCCCGGGAACTCATCCGGGCAACTCCAACATCTCATCCCGGGAACTCATCTTGGCAACTCAAGCATCTCAGCCGGGAACTCATCCCGGCAACTCTAGCATCTCATCCTGGGAACTCAACCCAGTACCTCCCAGCATCTCATCCCGACATCTCAACCTGGCAACTCTAAGCATCTCATCCCAACATTGTCGACAGGATCGACATTCAACTCATCCCAACAGATTTAGTTATCATACTTAGCGGGAATGACGTTCAACACATCCCTATAAGGTCAAACGGCATACTTGACGGGAGTAACGTTTGTCTCATCACGACAAGGTCAAGTGACACGCTTGACATGAAGGATATTCAAGCACATCCCGGCAAGATCAAACGGCTTACTTGGCGGAAGTGGCATTTATATCATCTCGACAAGATCAACAGCATACTTGGCGGGAATGGACTTCTATCCATCCTATACAGAATTCTACAAACGAGATAAATATTTTAAACTATAATAAAGTTAGTTGCTTACCTATCCATTGAATGTTAGTCATGTGGCGGTTAGTTTGACTATTACGCAGCTCCCACATTCTCCTATTTAAATATCTGTCACGAGGAATGCCACCTCAGTCGTTTCAGATATAACTGAATATGGACAGTTAAGATCTAACAAGAAGAGACAATTTCGTAACAGAATCTCTTCAGATCATAACTGACTAACAAGGAGTAGACACGTGGAAGGTGAGTCACACCAATTCTAAGGGTATAAATACATGACCCTCAGAATTGAGAAATGGATCTTGCTCTCTAGATCCAGATAGTCTAAGCTCTGAAATATTTTACTATTTTTCTGAACCCTATTACCATTCCTAAGCTGACTTGAGTGTCGGAATATTGTCAACAGGTACAACATATCTCATCTGGAGATCATCCTATCCTTCGCGGAGGAGAAAGCAGTTTCACCCTGAAGCACCAGAGCCGTCTGATCATCATCAAGATACGAATCGTTTGACCTCGAAGATTGTGTGGGTTAGATCAGATATTTTTCCCCCACAATATCCCAAGTGAGTACCTAGGCCTTTATTTGAATATCCGCAGTCTGCAGACCAACTTGCACCTGCTTGTTCATCACAAGCTATGTATATCCAATCACAGGCTGCTTCAAATCTGATTTTCAGCATCAGTTGTTGTAGATTCTTGTGTAGTATCTAGCTTTTGGGTTGCGGCAGGCATTAACGGTGAACGGGCCCCTTTATCAGGCCAGTTGAACATTAACCCGTCTAGTTTTAAAAATATTATGTTAGGTGTCTTGTATTCTACAAGAAGTAGTGTTTTGTAGAGATTTTACCTCCATTAACTCAATGGACTGAATCCGACGTACTTTACATATGACCATCAACTCATAATTCAAACTGCTTAATTGGTGGACCAACCATGGGATAGAATCTAGCATGTCTGATTGAAATCAATTTGTTTGTGCATTTGTGGGGCTATCTCACCAAGATTTTGACCTGATCCCCTACCCCCTTCTTTTTTTTTTTCAGTTTCTTAGTGCATTATGCATAAATGGTAGAAATTCCATGAAGTTTGGAGAAAAAAAATGGGTTGTATTTTTGAAGGCAATTAATGGGAATGTGGGGAGTATGCTTGGGGAGCAGCAGCCCTAGCATACTTGTACAAGTCTCTCACGAAAGGGTGTTGGGGTCAGGAAAGAGGGCAATAAAGAATCTCGGAGGCTCAATGACATTGCTCATGGTTAGTAAATGATATTTAATTGTTAAATTTATGTCATATATGATAATGTATCAGGTTGACTAACTAAGTATTTTGCAACGCATCTAGTGTTGGGAATTTGAGAGAATCTCTATTGGTCGACCCATGCAAAAGAGGCAACGTCTGGTATTTCCATTGACGTGCAAGTGGATGGAGAGAAAGCGAAATGATGACAACCACTACAACTATGTGCATCTGCAAGCGATGCTAGATGACATGGATGATAACAATGTAAGTCACACTCGTAGTTGAATGCAATTTGTTATCTATTATACTTGGTTATTATATTACAATTATCTTTGATGGTATTGAAAAGGTTGACTGGCAACCCTATGATGCACTGTCTCATGCCCCTATCATGCATGAGATTGGAGCAATTGCCGGCCGTGCACATACTTGGCTGATTCACTTCAATACAGTTGAGATGCGATTGCCAGAAAGGTGCATGAAATAGTTTGGTCTTGAGCAGGGCATACCTCCCTCACCACCACGTTATGCTAGGATTTCTCGTCTCTCCCAAAATGTTGATTACACAAAGCAGATGGCAGAACATGTGCGTATGTGGATGGAATTTTACAATAATTTGCATGTAATGGGGGAAATTCTTGAAGTCCATCCTGGTGCTATCTCTCATGAGATGGTATTCAACAGTTAGTATCCTTAGAGTCTGTCCAATCTTTGCTTTTGAGCTTATACAGTCACGAGAGGATATAAGTTATTTTGTTTGTTGTAAATTTTTTTTTGGTTATTTAGTTCCAAATTAAAGTGGTCTTATGTAATTGCTAAAATGTAGGCACAGCTTGGTGCTCGATTAGCTGAATTAGTGCAACATTATATTACCGATGCCCTTCTCCTACCCACAAATACAGAACTCCGCTCGATGGCCATGGCCTTCTTCCATAGGATCCAGTCACCTCGCATCTCTTCCACCTGATCCTTTAGAGTCTCCACCATCCTAATTACTTGGGCTTGGAAGGCATCCCTCTCTTGCTGCTGGTCATGCACTAGTTCATTGACGGTGGCCAGCATACCCCCCTTGAGTTCCTCAAATCCCGCCTTGAGGTCCTCCATGCCCATGCCCAACTCGTCGAACCTATCGCGTGCATCCGCCATGGCAAGCTCCACCTTAGCAAGCCTGACTTCCCAAGCAGCAAAGATATCCTGGGACTTATCCCTTTTTCTTCCCCTAGGGATGGGGATGGTGGGATTTTGCTCATCACTTCCCCGTGCCCCTTCAGTGACCATTGACATGGTGCCTTCTTAAAGTTAGCTCTGATACCACTTGTCACGGACCTAGTCTTTGACCATTGCTAGAGATCGTGCGGTACTCGAGTTAACACTCCTTGCATAGCTCAAGTCAGCCTTTCCCCCACCTAGATCACTTAGGACTTTGCCTTGCCTAAGAACTTAACCTACTCAAGAAGCACACAAGGACACAAGAGAGCTCTTTAGAGAATGAGACTTGTATTGCTCAACTCTAGATTACAAAATTTCCCCCGGATGATTACAAATGAGGGGGCTTGTCCCTTTATATAGGCTTCAAGCCTTATTCTAGAACTTTCCCTATAATTCTACCAAAGAATCTCTAGATATTTCTCTTAAGAATTATCTAGAATATCTACATATGATACATGTGTAGAGATTCCCTAAAACTCTCATTAGTATTCTAGACTTTTCCATCTTCTAGGGTTCTCCACCATACTTTAGAGTCCTCTAGAAACTTTCAGAGCACTCTAGACTCCTTTAGCCATAACCGGGCTCGGTTATGGGCTTAGAACGGGCCTCGTTGGCGGGCTTGAATCGGGCCCAACTAGTCACCCCATGACATCAGGCTTTTGATAATCTTTAAGTCGGGGCCCAGGTCACAGATAACCTCATAATCTACGGCGGAGGTTATGGAAAAGAGTAACAATGTAACAATGTAGGCCTAACGCCAATACTCACCTCTGCTCTCTGGGCTCATTGACTGCTTAGATGTTTAGCCTACCCCTTGGTAGATATTCATACCAAACTCAACTTGTTTGATGATTTCTAGCTATTGGATTTAGTACCCAAAAAATATAAGTAAAGTGATGACGAATCTCATTATATCTAAAGACAATAACTTTTCGAGAGAACATTTTATTCAAATACCTAATTGAGAAGATGTTTAATGGATTTGAAATCTCTATTCAAAATAGATAAAAAATATTTATCTGATAAGTTTTGTCAAGATTCTGATATTTTGAACTTTAAAAGCTGTTACAATTATGAGGCAAAACGACGCAAGACATTAGTAAAGTGACAACAATTATCTTTTGAGAGAACTTATTCAAATATCTAATTGAAAAGTCATTACGTTATAAATATTTTTTTTGAGATTGTAAAAGTTATCATATAAATTTTGTCAAGATTTTGACTTTTTAAGCTATGAAAAATTATAAGATGTTTGAATGTGCAAAGTGACGTCAAGATATAAGTAATAACAATCAACTTTCAGAAAATAATTTTTTATCCGAATATTCAATTAAGAAGTCATTTAATGGGTTGAAAAGATTTTTAAAGAATTACAAAAGTTATCTAAAAACATTTGACAAGATTCTGACTTTTGAGATTAAAAATTGTGTTAAAACTCTAAATATATGTACAATGACAATCACTTTTAGATATCCAACTGAGAAGATGATTAATGTATTAACTTTTTTTTATCTACAATAGTTATCTCATGACTTTTGTTGGTATTAAAAATGTGTTAGCGCTCTAAATGCGCGCAAAGTGATGTCATGACATTATAAGTAAAGTGATAATAAGAAAAGATGAAGTAATGACAAATGCTTGAAAAGTAACGACAAATAGTGTAAAGTGACGCAAAGAAATGGTATAATGATAACAAATGTGAAGTGATGACAAATCTTGTTAGATATAAAGAATAATTTTTTTAGAGCACTTTTATTAAAATATCAAATTAAGAGGCCGCTTAATGCATTGAAATCCTATTTTCAAGATTTACAATAATTATCTTATAAAATTTGTTTAGATTTTGATGTTTTGAGTTTCAAAAATGTATTAGAACTCTAAATATGTACAAATTAATACCAATACACGAATAAAGTGATTGACAATCACCGTTCAAAAGATATAACATTTCACTCAAATATCTAACTTAGAAGCCCTTTAATGCACTAAGAGAATTTTTTACAAAATTTACAAACGTTATCTCATAACCTTTGTAAATATTCTGACGTTTTAAGTTTCAAAAATGTGTTAGAACTTTAAATGTGTGCAAAATGACATGAAGACATAAATAATGACAATAAAAGATAAAGTACAAAAAATACATACAAAGTGTAAACAAAGTAACATCAAAACATGAGAAAAATAATAAGGGTAAAGTGATGATAAGAAAAGGTGAAGTGACGACATAAATGTGCGAAGTAACGATAAATCTTATTAGATCTAAAGACAATTACATCTCAAGATACAACATTTTACTTAGATATTCAATTGAAAATTCATTTAATGCAATTAAAAGTTTTTTTTTAGATATAAAACAGTTTTCTTATGACTCTATTAAGATTATTATATTTCGGGCTTGAAAAATGTGTTAAAACTCCAAATATGTGTAAAGTGACGACAATTACATTTCAACGACAATCATTTTACCCATGTCTTAGCGACATTTTGCACATTTTTTTTATCTTTCACTTTTTTTTTGTCATTATGTTACTCACGTCTTTGTGTCACTTTACATGTATGAAGAGGTTTAACACATTTTTAAAATTTAAATTGTCAAAATGAGAAAACATTTATAAATCTTAGAAAAAGCTTTTCAGTGCATTAAATAGCTTCTCAATTAGATATCAAAGTAAAATGTGATTGTTGTTACTTTACTTATGTTTTGATATCATTTCGCATGTATTTAAAGTTTTAACACATTTTTAAAGCACATAAAGTTATAATTTTGACAAAAATTTTAAGGTAGCTTTTGTAGGTATAGGAAAATATTTTTAACGCATTAAATGGCTTATCAATTGGATATCTAGTACAAAGTTATCTCTCAAAAGGTGATTGTCATCATTTTACTTATATGAGTTTACTTTGAAGCTTAAAAAGTTAGAATCTTGACAAACATTGTGAGATAACTTTTGTAGATATTGAAAAAATCATTTTAACGCATTAAACAAATTTTTGCAAAGTTATTTGAGTAAAAACTTATATTCTAAAAGGTGATTGTAATCAAATGGATATTTGAGTAAAACATTATGTCTCTACAAAAGTGATTGTTGTCATTCTAGTAAAAAGTTATCTATCGAAAGACGATTGTCATAATTTTACTCATATGAGTTTACTTTGCACGGATTCAGAGTTATAACACATTAAAAATTTAAATTGTTAGAATCTTGACAAACATTATGATATAACTTTTGTAGATATTAAAAAAATTATTTTAACGCATTAAACGACTTCTCAACAAGTTATTTGAGTAAAAATTTATCTTTCGAAAGGTGATTGTCATCATTGTAATAATATTTTGAGATCATTTTATTCACATTTAGAATTCTAACTCATTTTGAAGCCCAAAACGTAAGAATCTTGACAAAAGTTGTGAGGTAACTATTGTAAATTTTAAAAAAAATTTTATAATGTATTAACGGACTTCTCAATCAGATATTTTAGTAAAACATTATGTCTCTCAAAAAGTGATTGTTGTCATTTTAATAGTGTTTTGCAGTTACTTTCTATGTATTTAGTATTCCAACATAGTTTTGAAGCTCAAAATGTTAAAATCTCGACGATTGTTGTAAAATAATTGTTATAGATATTAGATAAATATTTTCATCGCATTAAATGATCTTTTAATTAGATGTCTGTAGTAAAAAATTATGTTTCTTAAAAGGTGATTGTCTTTAGATCTTCTAAGATTTGTCAGCACTTTGTATGTATTTGTTGTCACTTTATCCATGTCTTAACATTACTTTACACGTATTTATCATAACTTTACATGTATTTATTGTCACTTTATTTATGTTTTGACGTTACTTTGTACACATTTAAAATTTTAATATATTTTTGTAGTCAAAAACTTTAGAATCTTTACAAAAGTCGTGAAATAACATTTGCAGATCTTGAAAAATATTTTCAACGCATTAAACAACTTCTTAATTGGATATCGGAGTAAAAAGTTATATATATCTTGAAAGATGATTGTTGTCACTTTACTAATATCTTGGCATCACTTTATACGTATTCAAAGTTTTAATTAAGTTTTGAAGTCCAAAATGTCATAATCTTGACAAAAGTTAAAAGATAATTTTTATCTTACAACGAAAGTTTTAATTAAGTGATAATAATAAAAGTTCAAGTAACAAAAATGCATACAAAAGTGAATACAAATGCGTATAAAGTAACATCAAAACATGGAAAAAATAATGACAATGGTAAAGTAATGATAAGAAAATGTGAAGTGACGACATAAATTTGCAAAATGATAATAGACCTCGTTAAATTTAAAAACAACTACATCTTAAAAGACAATATTTTACTTAGATATCCAATTGAGAATTCATTTAATGCAATTAAAAACTTTTTCGAAGATCTAAAATAATTATTTTATGAGTTTTATTAAGATTATGATGTTTTGAGCTTAAAAAATATGTTAAAGACTTCAAATGCGTGTAAAGTGACGATAATCACATTTTAATGACAATCATTTTACCCATGTGTCATTTTGTAAATTTTTTTTATCATTTCACATTTTCTTGTCGTTATGTTACTTATCTCTTGACGTTTACACGTATTTAAAGGCTTAACACATTTTTGAAATCCAAAATGTCAAAAATCAGGATAACATTTTTAAGTCTTAGAAAAACTTTTCAATTAGATATTTGAGTAAAATGTGATTATCATTTTACTCATGTCTTGACATCGCTTTGCATGCATTTAGAGTTTTAACAAATTTTAAAACATAAAAAGTCAGAATTTTGACAAAAGTTCTAAAATAACTTTTGTATGCATATGAAAATATTTTCAACACATTAAATGGCTTCACAATTGGATATCTAGTAAAAAGTTATCTCTCGAAAGGCGATTGTCATCATTTTACTCATATGAGTTACTCTGCACGCATTCATAGTTCTAACATATTTTTAATGCTTAAAATGTTAAAATCTTGTTAAACATTGTGAGATAACTTCTGTAGATATTAAGAAAAATCTTTTTAATGCATTAAATGGCTTTCCAACAAGTTATTTGAGTAAATATTATCTCTTAAAAATTGATTGTCATCACTGTACTATTGTTTTGACATCAATTTATATACATTTAAGAGTTTTAACACATTTTTAATGCTTAAAATGTTAAGATCTTGTTAAACATTGTGAGATAACTTCTGTAGATATTAAGAAAAATCTTTTTAATGCATTAAATGGCTTTCCAACAAGTTATTTGAGTAAATATTATCTCTCGAAAATTGATTGTCATCACTGTACTATTGTTTTGACATCAATTTACATACATTTAAGAGTTTTAACACATTTTGAAATCTAAAACGTTAAAATCTTGATAAAAGTCGTGAGAAAATTATTGTAGATCTTAAAAAAATATTTATAATGCATTAACCGACTTCTCAATTGGATATTTAAGTAAAACAATGTCTCTCCAAAGGTGATTGTTGTTATTTTAATAGTGTCTTGCAATTACTTTAGATGCATTTAGTGTTCTAACACAATTTTGAAGCCAAAAATATTTGAATTTTGACAAATGTTTGTGAAATAATGTTATATATCTTAGATAAAGATTTTTATCATATTAAAGAGTCTTTTAATTGGATATTCGAGTAAAAAGTTATATTTATTAAATGATGATTGTCTTTAAATCTAATAAGATTTGTTATCACTTTGTATGTAAATGGTTGTCATTTTATCTATGTCTTGACATTACTTTGCACATACTTAACGTTACTTTACAATATTTATTGTCACTTTATTTATGTTTTGACACTACTTTGTACACATTTAGAATTTTAACACATTTTTGAAGTCTAAAACTTTAGAATCTTGTCAAAAATCGTGAGATAACATTTGTAGATCTTGAAAAATATTTTCAATTCATTAAACAACTTCTTCATTAGATATCGGAGTAAAAAGTTATATATATCTTGAAGACGATTGTTGTCACTTTACTAATAACTTGACATTACTTTGTACGTATTTAGAGTTCTAACAAAGTTTTGAAGCGCAAAATGTCAGAATCTTGACAAAATTTTTGAGATAAGTGTTGTTGTGAAAGATTTCCAATGCATTAAACATATTTCCAATTGGATATATGAGTAAAACGTTATCTCTTGAAATGTGTTTGCCTTTAAATCAAATGAGATTTAAAGAACATGGAACTATTTTTCCGACTTCTTTTCTTTGCGGCTTCAGTTGATTCTTAATTTTTAAATGCTTGCCATTGAATCTATGGGAAAGAAGAAATAATATGGATGAAGGAGAAGGAAACAAATAGTAGAAAAGAAGTTGAAAAATATAAAAATAGAGAGAATAAAAGAAAGAAACTTGGATGAAAACAAACTTTTTTTGCTTTCTTGAAAGAAATAGGTAAAATTACAGTCATTAATTTGTAGTCAACTTTTTCAATTAAAAAATATTTTTTTGGGTAGTTAGTTAAAGAAAGGGGCAGGGATAACAGCAGTTTCGTCAAATATTAATTTATTGGTAAGAAAAATGTTCTTGGTTTGCGAATTAACGCAAATTTCATTAATTATTTGGGAATTTTTTCCTTTACTTATTAGTAGTCATAGTACCGATAAAAAAATTTCTTATGCTACTAGGCTAACCTTCTGATAGAAGATATTATGCTACTAAATATATAATAATTTGGCATAAAAATGGCCTCAAAAAATAAAAAAAAGTAATAAACTAGCCTCGAAAGTATATGTTCAGTGATGAGGCTGGTCCAGGGCCTCAATGAAAGGTTTTTTTTGTAAGAGTTGTAAGGGCATTTTGGGATAAATTGATGCAATCCTAACTATATCTTTAAGATTGGTATAATACTGGCTTTAAGGGAGAGAGGGAAGCTTTGATTTATTTTGGATGAAAAATTTGTGAAGAGCTCCTCCAATCATAACGGCCATTGAGGATTCCATCGACGATTTTCCATTCTCGGCTGCAACTAGATCAACATTAGGACCACCACATCCTTGTCCCAGCTGCAGTTCAACCAGCACGGGTCTAATGTTGTTGTTCACTTCCTCTTTGATCAATCGAGGTGGATTTTTTCACCTCATTAGGCTAGTTTAAAATATGGTTGTACTGGCTTAGAGCATGAAAAGCTCTTTTAACATTTTGTTGAACATGTCTCATGTTCAAAACTAAAGAAAAGATTTGCTGTACCCGGGGACTTCAAAGTTTGAGGTCTTCCCCCTGCTCAAATGCCACGCGAGGTACCCTATTGGGTTAACTGACCCATGGGCCCTGCTTGGTTCGCTTCACTTGGGTTCATTTTGCACTTTAGTGCAAATACAATAAATTGTGTTGCAATCACTTGTGATGTAAGTCACTTACAATTGTTTGGTTCACGCCATGTAAATAGATGCAAAAGAAGTTTAGCTGATTGGTTGGTAATGCATTGCAAATGAATGCAATGGATTATTTTATTTTTGATTTTACAACAAAAATGCACAATAAAATTACTATTATAATATTATTTTTTGATAACGCAAGTGTCCCCACACACATTGGTGATGGGACTAATCCTATGGTTGTGTGCGCTTACCCAAGCCTTCCCGTACACGCGACACGGTTTATGCAAGGGGGCCGTTTGAAAATTATAATTATAATTTTGAAAATTACACAATGAGGAAGGTTTACCCAAGCCTTCCCGTACTACTAATTTGAAATTTTGAATTTCAATGCCATTTTTTTCCCATTTTTCTCGTTATTTTCTATTTTTGCCCTGAGCGTTAAAATTCGGTATTACGGCCCTTATAACTGAAAAAAATGATGACGCCCCAAGTCCGATATACCGTTATAGCGGCCCCTTTTAAACCTTGATTATAATTAATATTGTTATTACTTTATTATCATTGTTATTATTATTATTGTTGTTGTTGTTGTTGTTGTTGTTTTGGAGGGGAAAGCTTGGGGTTAGGGGACCCCAACCAGCTATATATCAAAAAGGGTCCGGGGACAAACACTTTTGACAACCATTTTGGTGTACCCACATAGAAGATGAATCAATAGCTGAATTTTGGCGAGGATGATCTCCTCACCATATAGATCACCCCCACAAAAAATCAGCACATCTGAAATTTCTAACCCCCTCAAATGTGGTTTTCAAGTTACACGGTAAAAATAGACAGTCCATAATTTTTCAACTTCTAAACCAGTCAATGAATATCAGAATGATTTGAATTTTTATGAGGATGATCTCCTCACCATAGAGATCATCCTCACCAAAAGTCAGCCATTGATTCATCTTCTATGAGGGTATGCCAAATAGTTGTCCCCTGACGTTATCAAAAAATAGAAAACTAAAAAGTAAGGTAATAAAAATAAAAAGATAATAATAAAAAAATAATCTCGGTTGTTATTATTATTGTTGTTGTTTTTCGGAAAAAAAAATGTTGAGTTCACAATGCACTTGCTTGCATCTATTATGTTAAGGAGTTTGCAAGTGCTTGTTAACTACTTGCACGGCAGTCATTTGCACTCCTCCAACCAATCACTTTCAATCCCAAAATTGTGGCAAGTGAGTGCATTGCACTCAAGTTGCTATTTGCTGTGAACCAAGCAGGGCCATGGTGTTTGCACCTCTTGGTGGACCTACACACCAAAAATTAGCTTGATTGGTGATTTTGAGCAGTTAGATTTTAGAACCCAAAATAAGCTCCAACCAACGGCAGACAACACCCAGTTAAAATGCCGAATCCAACAGCGAGAAATCACCAATCAAGGTGATTTTTTTTGTTTAGGTCCACCAATCAATTGGGGCTCTTCAACCCTCTTCAGTAAGGTAACAATAGAACCTTACATGCCACTGACAGTACTAGATGGAAACATATGCACATAGGGGACCCCCATTTTGGCGTACCCACATAGAAGATGAATCAATGGCTGATTTTTGGTGGGGATGATCTCCTCCCATATAGATCACATCAACAAAAAAAATCAGTCTATTCTGAAATTTCTAACCCCATCAAATGTGGTTTTCAAGTTACACGGTAAAAATCAACGGTCCATAATTCTTCAGCTTCTAAACCAGTCTATGAATATCAGAATGATTTGAATTTTTGTGATGATGATCTCCTCACCAAAAATCAGCCATTGATTCATCTTCTATGTGGGTACGCCAAAACGGGTGTCAAAAATGGGGGTCCCCGAGCCCGACCCATAATAAAATATCTTCTAATCAACTAAAATATCCTCAGAAGATTATTAGTCAGATGATATTAGAGTTAACTGTGAAACCAAGTTGGTTCTTCAAATTATTAGTTAATATTAAGAATCAACAATAGGTTGAATTATTTTGATAAGCCTAGGTGGAGCTCACTTGTAGATGATTCAAGGGCTGATTTTTGGTGAGGATGATCTCCTCACTGTAGAATCCTCAACAAAATATCAGTCCATTCTATCTCTAACCCTATTAACTGTCGACGTAAAATTTAACAGTGAAACTGACAGTCTGAAATTTTCTAACTTGTAATCTACTTTTCAAGGACTCGAAATGTCAGAATGGGCTGATTTTTTGTGAGGCTACCTTCACGGTGAAAAGATTGTATTCACTAAGCATGTGAGCCCCACATAAGCATGTCAAAATATCCTAACCGGTACTAAATTTTGAATATTTATTATTAGGAGGCTTACTGTACTAGGAAATGAAATTTTTTTTCTTTCTTTTTTGGCAAGTGAAGAGAAGGATGAAAATATTTTCCATGGTCTCATCCTGCCATTAGCATTTTGAGCAGAGCGTCGTCGAGTCATATCACCAATTTGGTAAACCAATATAAAGAATCATCAATGTGTATATTGGTCTCCAATCTTAAACCACCTATGCTTCACATTAAAAATACAAAACAGAGATCTCATACCCAAATAACATAATTAAGTAGTAGAAGGGAACTCACCTCCGCGCAAGTTTCCGAGCTGCTCCAAATAAAAAGGTTTTCCCAATCACACCTGTGTGAATTCCACAGACCAGAGCTACAGTTCCACCTACAAATACCCATCTCCAATCGATACCATGAGCTACCTTGCATTGCAAATCCTCTATTTGATCCTCGTCTTCAGCCTCAGTGATTGACTCCAAAGAATCAGTGCTGCCATTGACAGGAATCTTTGTGGTGATCCGTGCCATCAGTGCGCTTCTGGACAGCGATGCTTCCGACTTCCTTGCAAGCTGGTATGCTCTCACGCCGGAGTTTATTTTCTTGACGGTTCCCCACATTCCGTGACGGACACCCAGCTTTGCCACATCCTTCGGGATCCCCATGTCTTCGTAATGGACAAGGGTCACCTCACACGCAGATAACTGGCCATCTGCCTTGCGTGATTCCACTGCATCGATTATTCGAAAATAAACAAATCAGGAGGCACTAGAAATTTTCTTGTCATCAAATGGTGTAACATCAAACAGTGAGTGAGTAATAAAGCTACACTTACCAGCCTTGATGATCCAGCTTGAGTAATAAAGCTCCACGCGCCTCGGCTTGTCACGCTTGTGTAAACCTGGATATGGTACAACCTGCAAACAATTTAGGCTTTAATTAACATACTGATCGACCACATGCAGATAGATATAATGGGTTTCAACACTGCAGCCTCACAGAGTAGTGAACTAGCAAAATAGACGACTTTCAGAGAGGATATTCTTGAATTTGAATTATAGATCTTGCAAAATTTGAGTAAGAAGCAACGAGACTTGAACAAATAGGTACATGTGAGTAATCAGGTTGAAGATGAAAGTCATTTTACAGTTAGATAGAGGATACACAAACACACATGCAAAAAAATAAAAAAAGATGAGAAAGGCTAGAAAGAATAGAGCTTATATAATTATGAATCCTGCAACTTCCTCCTAACCAATCCAACCAGTGTTTACGCATTATAACTTATGTATGCAGTATCTCCATCTCTTCCATTAACAACCATATGATTCTTGATTATACAGAAACAAGAAATGGAATGAATGAAGGAGGATAAGAATGAGGACAATAGCGTCCATTAATGCTTTTCAATTTCTCTGACCTAAAACCTTGCAACTTAACAAAAAGGTATCACCTTTCCAAGGCTGTGCCTACAATGCCCTGGACTATTATTCCCAACGGCACCATGTTCTACACGTAAAATATTGCAACATGTTCAATATTATCCTCTCCAGCTGCTTTGGATATTTAGGATAGACTAGCATCTCCCCACACCACCACTGATCCATGAAGGGGATTTCACTCTTGTTCAAGCAACATTCTCCATTCGGTACCAGGTTCAGCTGTCTCATTATTGCTAATTTGCCATGCCAACTCCCATCCAGTCCACTTCTTCACCTAGAGCATCCATGCATAACATGTTCTCCATTTTGTAGCAGTATTCATCACTCTTAATGTTGAATCGCTTTCTCCTGCTAGCATAAGTGCTTGGCAAGTCATACCACTCCTCTCGCAGATCTTCCTGTCCCTAAAGCCTGTTTCTTATGCCCCCCAAATTATTCTCATGGTCGAACTCGAATCTTTACTTTAGGTATTAACATGATGCCAACGTAGTTAAGGGCGCAAGGCGCACTTAAGGCGCTAGGACCTCGGGCGCCTCAGGCAAGGCGAGGCACGCGTCTGACTGAAGTGAGGCACAATATTAAAAAATTATAATAAATATAAGAAATATAAAAAAATTAAGAAAAACAACATCATAAAATAACAAAATAGGTAATCATTAGACAATAAAACATAAAAGATAGCAAATGTCAAAAATTTCAAGTTACCTAAAAGCAGTTCTAGTTAACATTGTCATTATCTAATACAACATAAAAGATAGTGAAGGTCATCTCGACCTCTCTAGCTAAGGTTAGTTTTCCTTTGGCTTCGCCCTTAATAAAGCCCACAATGAGTTATAGTTCACATCGCCATAATCTAAAATACAATCATTAGCTTCATCCCCATCATCATCGGATATGTTAGCCTCCTCAATATATTCTTCTTCTGTCTCATTTGAATTCGCCTCTTACTCTTCCGTCTCTCTTATTGAAGCCCTTGCCCTTACTCTTGACCTTGATTGTGATCTAGTATTTGATGTTGATTCACAAACTCTAGCAGCTCTCGCAACAACACTCCTTGTCAAGCTATCATCCTCAAACACCAATTCATCTTCTGCTTCTCCACCTTCTGTTTCCATCTCCCCAAGTAACCATTCATTGCTTTCATCAATGTCTTTCAATGAGATAGGTACAATTGTATCTCTCCTATCATACCGATGCTTAATATAATAGGCCAAAGTACATAATTTTTACAAAAAACATGTATTTTAGTGAGGCGTGCGCTTGATGAGCCTAGAGCCTAGTCTGAGGTACGCGCCTCGCCGCCTTGCCTTGACCCTTCTAAGGCGCTTTAGGTGTGCCTTGCACTTGAGGTGCGCGCCTTGACTACAGAGCATGATGCAATACCAAAAGTTATGCTACGTACTGCATCTGCATGGATAGTTGTGGATAATGTTTAGCCATGTACTGCTGTACAACTCATTATTCTTAAAACATTTTGTATGAGAAATTTGTTTCCCTAGTTCTAAAGATTCTTAACACAGAATATACAAATATTGGAACGTATTAAATTTAGGATACCAAGAGGGGACTAAAGAGTAATATGTAGCCTAATAACCTGTTTTAATCAACACTTTTTGCCAGAAAATGACATTTTTGATGTGGTATTACAAAATTCAATTGTAACATTTTTATTACTTGTCTACTTGGGTATACAAAATGATTATAGCAGTGATGAGGATGTTGAGATAAATGATTGGAAAAACTACGAAAATCAATTAGAAATGAGTACGTTCAAGAAATCTAGGAATAACCTATAGGAAATAAAATAAGGGAAACTTGATTGAGATGATTTGGGCATGTACAAATAAGACCAACAATGGTAACCGTGAGGAGTGCTTTGGTGCAAGTTGAAGGCCAAAAAACAAGAAAGGCAGAAAATTATGTGGATTAAGGTAGTAAGAAAAGATTTGGAAACATATGCCTTGACCAAAGATATAGCTCTAAATAGAGTTGAACGACAAAATATGATTCATGTAGCCGACCACAAATAGTTGAGATGTGGCGTAGATGGTGATGTATAAGGATCTCCATCCCCAAAGGCTTCTAAGATTCACCTTCATTCTTGATAGACAATCATGAATTGCATTTGAAAAGGGGAAGAATAATTGTCAAACATCAAACGCTTGACTTTATTAATCTGGATATAAGTTTATAATAATACTTTCATGATTTTGATGCAATCAATTCTCAAATAATTAAGTCTCAAAAGCAAATCATGAATATATCTATGTAGGAGCATAAATCAATAAAGTAGGAGCTTGAACTTGATGAGATAAGTTTGCAAGATCTTTTCAGTGTAGAAGTCTAAATCTTTCGTGATGGGAGTGTGAATCTATTGAGATACCAAGGTGAATTTGTGAGATAAGAGCATCAACTGCTCAAGCTCTAGCTAGGCCTGTAATCTTGGCCCGCAGCCCGAGCCGGGTTGGACCTTGCCTTGAAGACTGACCCAGCCCGAAACCAGCTCGACCCGAAAATGGCCTGGCCAACTTGATTATTTACACTATCTTCTTTTTTAAATTGATTGGGCCTGGCATGAGTTGAGCCCGGCCAGAGGATCGACCCCCTATGGGCCCGGGGCCTAGGTCTTGGAATTTGGCTCAGCTCGATACTGTAGACCAGGCACTAAGCTCTAGCTTCTAGAGTGCATATTCGCAAATCAAGAGTGGGAGTGAGCCTTAGGTAGAAGAATCTAGCTTTGAATCTTCCATCAGCACTGTTTTGGCGACAACACTGCCGCCATTCCCATCCTTGCTGCCAACATGACCACCACTGTCATCAGTGTTGCCGTTGCCACCATTGCCACAGCTACCTCCCCCACTATCATTGTTGCTATCACTGCATGAACACCACCGCACTGCTACCACCACCGTGCCACTATTTCCATCTCAATTACAAGAACCAAACCACCATCAACATTGCCCCACTACCTCCACCATTACAATAAACGCCACTGTCATCAGTGTTGCCGTTGCCACCATTGCCACAGCTACCTCCCCCACTATCATTGTTGCTATCACTGCATGAACACCACCGCCATTACCACTACTGCTACCGTGCCACCATTTCCATCTCAATTACAAGAACCAAACCACCTCCACCATTACAATAAACGCCCACCCCCCCCCCCCCCCCCCCCCCCCATCTTCTTCTATACCACTACCACTACCATCGCCACCACCAACACCAGCTTTGCAGCCATCCCAATGCTATCATTGTCAGCACGACATCGTCATCTCCATCACCATCACCATCATCTTAGTGATAGAAAAACAACATTTTAAAGAAAGCATTTTCAAAAAATGATTTTCCCAAAAGAATAAAAAAACTTACTTTTCAAATAAGCGCTTAGAAAAATGATGATCCAAATGACCACTAAACTAATAACATGGTATCAACATGTTGAATTAGATAAAAATCAGTGTGTACAATTTCAAGTGTTATCAATTTGTATCACTGCTTTAAAAAATTATTAAAACAAAGAGAGAGTACATTTGAACGAAGAAGAAAAATACAAGAGAATGAGAGATTAAAGTTAAAAAGGCCAAGTTACATCAGAATACATATCACTGCTTCCAATATCGTTTCCCATATCCATATTTTGCATCTTCCTTTGCCAGTCTTATTTATATACTACTTACAAAGTTTAGCTAACTTCTTTTATCTGTGTACATTTTTTAGTATTTAAACTTGTATGAACTAATATAATAATATTGCTCTTCTTGTCATAATTGCGTGGACATCCCAGGGCATCACATTTAGTGTCTGTATTTACAGACATACCAGCATGTATCCGTGTTTTCATTAGAAAGGTTTTCATCTTTGCAATATCAAGCTTCTTTTGCACTTGTAAATAATAAGAACATCAGTGACTGGACCTCTTAATTGTTCTTGCATCAGATCTTGTGCTGCCCCAATGTAGGAACCTTAAAAGCTAAGCCCAAGAGATTATGTAAATGACTGATGCTCTTACACCTCTAAATATGTCCATCATGTTCAATGCTCGACTCTCTGCTGTATCCATGAGTTGTCTTCCAGTTATTGTGTTAATAGTCTAATACTTTTGATTTCCGTATTCAGGTTCTTTTAATATCTACATTTCGTAAGTTTTGTGTTTGATATATGACCATATGATAGGAACAAGCATAACATAGTCGCAGGAGGAAGAGAAAGGAATAGCAGTAGATAACAAGTATAACAAGACAAAATCAGTCCCTAACAGGGCTGGTCAAAATTTCTTGAGGAGAATAGTTCTCAGCTGGAAATCATATTTTGGCTAAACTGGGGTCAGAAATCTCCAATTAACTTTCAATTATGGCCCTCCAAATCTTCATATTTGGGTTAAAGACCAGTACTAAACCATACTAATAGTATTCCAATGCAATTGTAGAAGATTTAAAGAGTTACAGCACTCTATAATACTTAACAACATCCTCCATTCAAAATGCACCTGCCACCTATGTGGAGAAAAAAAAAAACTCCCACAGTCCTACTTGTTTATAATATATTTATATATATATATAGACCCACACCTAGTCAAATTATGCGGATGGGAAACATAGAATGCCTCAAAAAACATAATGATGATGTCACCCATTTTCTCACAACAGACTATTAAAACACTACTTCCATCTTATTTTATATTGTAAATAGTTTGTTTGAAGAGAATATTTCTCTTCCAAATCTCCATAAAATTTCTTCTTATTTTTCTGCAGAAGTCCTTCAAATTTCTAGGGCCACCAGCTTTCTGTGTGTACTGTACAAGGCGCTACATGCACAATGTTATCTGATAGATTTGCATAAGCAATACCCTCCACAATGGATTATATTGGCTACAGAGAACATGTTGAAGCAGACGGTGGCATGGAGCCACTGTCTGACCAATACATGTAATGCGCAGTTGAACTCATCACACTCCTAAAGAAGTAACATGGGAAGTTATGAGCCTTCGGCTCAGTTTGCTCGGCCAGCCCTGCCTTTCATTGTTGAGCTCTAGACAATTATTTTTCTTCTTATATATGAGTTCATACATATTTCCATAAGGTCGGGATAAGTTAACATATGTACGGGGGTCCATGGTGTAATCTTTACCAGGCTATGCAAGACAGGTTGTTAGTGAAGAAAAAACCTTAGGGGAACAAGGGCAGAAGTTAAAAAACCAAACTGAAGGGAACACTTGCTTAAAGAAATATTGTGTCAACCAATACCTTTGTCACACAATAAAATGCCTTGCCAGATTCCCATATCCGTCGACCAATGATATATTCTCGATCACTGCAGAAAAAAGGGAACTAGAAATGACAGAGAACCAAATCAAGATATCAAACCAAAATATTGTGGAGAAAAGAAAACAACATGCCAATGATGCACATTTGCGAAAAAATTTGCACAAACCTTTTTTATCCAGTGGATAATCATTGTTCCGGTATGCGGGAATTCCTCCAATATTTTGACGTACGTAAGCATGAGATCCCATTTAGGTCGAAACTCATCATCCCAGAAGAAATCTCTAACCATCTCAGGGGTTGCATCCTCAAAAACAGTTCTGCTACAGTAAATTGTGGGGCCTGCCTGATAAATATTATGCAGTATCAGATACTAATCTATGCAGACCAATCTCACATTATCAGCCATATTTATTTAAGCTAAAATGTGTCCAAATGCCTTACTTTTGGTACAAATAAAAGCTTTATTTGATTAGCTTTCCAAAGATATCAAGATTACACAATTTGGGCATGAATCAAGTGAGATATATGGCAAAAATACTGACAGAATATGGGTCCATGATGGGATTACTATTTTAGGAGCTTTACATATATTTTCTAGATTCTTCTGGAATATTTCATCGAGACAATTTAAGTTTCTTAACTGTAGCAGCATTAATTTAAGGTAACTGAGTAATGTTAGGTTACAAAATTTTTAGTCCAAGTCAAGTTTGTGAGCAATTAGGGGAGTTTCTATTTTTTATATTTTGGAAAGTTGAGAGGATTAAGGCAGGGTAATCCTTTGTCTGCCTACCTTTTCGTTCTTGCTTTATTGGGGGTTCTTTGGGTTGGTGATCCAGGCCACTTCACCTGCAAAAAAATGAGTCTTTCACATCTATGTTTTGCTAATGATATTCTTGTCTTCCTTGCAATGGGCCTTAAATTGATTCAATGTTTCAAGGAGATCCTAAATCTCTTTGTGAGCATTCCAGCGTTGTGAATTGTGGGTAATAGTAACAATAGAGTGGTGTGTTTTGCCAGAGTTGAGAACCATCATAGTCTACTCATTTAGAGAGGCTAACCCTCTTGTTAATTACTTAGTGTTGCTGCTAATTTCAGCCCGACACACTAAAGCTGATTGCAAGCCGCTTGTTGAGAAGAAGATTTCCAGTCAAACAGATCATGAAAGAATACATAGCTCTTACGCTGGTAGACTGGTCTTGATCAAATGCTCTCCAATTATACCATGTATATACTGGCGTGGGGTATTCATGTTACATGTGGCTATTATCAAGAGAATTGAGAAGACTCTTCAAGCTTTTCTTTGGGCAGGCCCAGACCTTCAACGCAAGATTCATGCAATTGGCTGGCATCTCTAGAGAAGGGTGGACTGGGGATTAGGCCGCAGTATAAACGGTGTCTGTCTAACCGGCACGATCACATTGTTCTGGTTTATCGTCTGGAAGGGAAGGCCCTAGGGCAAACTGGATTCATTTCAGAGATCTCAAGGATACAGTATGGAATGCTCCAATTCCAACCAATTTTTCTTGGCCATGGCATCACATATTACAAGTCCGAGAAACTGTGAAGCCCCATATTAAGCATTTTGTTGGCCCTGGTACAAATTCAAAATCTGGTTAGACCACTGGCAACCTCTTGGAATGCCTAGAATCCGATGGTTTCTAATCCTAATTGAGAGATTTGCAGAGAAAATAAGGCTTGCATCTGGTACTCCCCGAGAACTCTTAGTCTCTGACATCAGAAAAGAGGGTGAGTGGCATCCCCTAACTCGATTTAGACCTGTGAAATGATCTCCAGATTTGTTAGAATGTGGGTCAGCTTGACTTCATTGAAGTGAATAATGAGATTGAAAAAGACAAGGAGATTTGGAAGCAGGCCTCAAATGAAATTTATATTTGCACCTGATTTGGTTGAGCCACAACATTCCAAGACAGTTTCATTGCATGGAAGGCAAGCAAAGTCAAGTTAGTTACCCAAAACTTTCTTATGGATGTTTGTATGATTGATTCCTCGTGTTGCCTGCTTTGTTTGTCATCAGATGAAAGTATTAAGCATATACCTTTCTAATGCCACTTTCCCGTACAGGTTTGGACTCCAGTTCTTCCTGCTTTCAATTTCAAAACTGCATGATCTTAAGATGGGGGAGTGAAATTTGTTGGCTTATCCGGAATCTCAGATCCAATATGCTGGCAATAATCCAAAAAATTTCCTTTTGTGCCACCATATAGAGTCTCTCAAAGAATTTCTGCACAGAAAACCATGCCACCATGCCATAAAGGCTTTCATTCTTGGCACTAGATCCAAGTGCCTTAATATGAAAATAAAAAATGGAAGATAAGTACTCTCCTCGAGAGTTGCTTAACGAGTTTAATATTTTTATCTCCACCTATCCAGGTCCAACCAAAAGTGATGTTCATGGCCAAAGCTGCGTGCCCGCTGCCTGGATATCAGCAATCAACAGGTTGCTTAAGCATGGTAAGTAGTAGATACAGTATCAGTGGCATCATCAGAAATTCTTTGGGTGAGTCTATTATTGCTTTCCATGAGAATATTAGGTGAGGCCCTAGCTTCCTAGTGAAGCTTCTATCTGTGCTCAAGGGCGTTAAATACACTCAAGCCCACAATTGAAGACAAATGAAATCCATTTCCATTCGGAAAATGTAGTTGACTATAATAAGAGAAGATATGTTTGCAAGAGGGGCTCAAACCTGTCTATCAACCATAATAAAGACCCTTACTGAGTTTAAATCTTAGATGGTATGTCATAAGTGGGAGAGAAGCTAATAAAACTACTAATTACCCAGTTGGCTATGTAATAGATAATGCTCATGTTTGGCCTCATATTTCTTAAGACTTTCTTGAATCATCGATGAACATGCTCGGAGTTGCAAATATGTTTGTCCATACTTTTGATGTAATTAACAGTAGGTAGGGGTCCAGCCAGACCCCAGCTTACCAACTGGAAAAAAGAAGTTGAATTGTGAAGGGCTAAGAGTAGCTAACACCCTACCTCTATAAATACACCATTATGTCTCATTTTTTCAATTCGAATGAAGAGTTTAAGAATCTATTTTGCTTTGTTTGAGGTGTGACTCCTCTACTTGATGGTATGACTTCATTAAAGATGCTTCTAGAGTGGTGTGACTCCTCTCTATATCTCCCTTGAAGTAGTGTGACTCTACTTCACCTGCAGAAGGTTCATCCTATGCTCTCTGGGGGAGGATATTTTTAACCATCATTTCTTTCGATTCTGGGACTATTTAAGGACTGTTTTTACATCACTAGTGCAGATTAAAGACGGACTCTAATCAGAATAAAGGGAAAGATAGAAGGATATAATGCTTCTTAGATCCTCACTATTAGTAGAAGATTTAAAGAAATGAAATGAATATAATACTTGATTAGATACTGAGACATCACAATAATAAATTACTTTCAAGAGAATGAAAAATAAAAAGATCATAGCAAACTAAGAATATATTGCAAAAGTCGTAACCGAATTGAAGTGAATCCCATGTTCTGTAATGAAGAAAATCAACTGAAGACAACAGCAAAATATAAGCATAAATATTCTTTAATAAGTAACCAAATGTAATATAGAAGATAAGTCCATGGTGTATTAACAACGTACACAGATATGAAGCCTATTATTCTCAGGTGCACTTTGAATAATAAGAAAAGAAAAAGGATAGTGAATTATCAAACAATAAAAAGAAAAAAACACAAAAACTACCTCAGGATCGTGACGCCAAGCTTGATATGACATGTTTGGGGTGGAGCGCTCCATCATATTTTGCCACGGCGCATCTCCAACCTTACTTTCTAGAAGATGCAATAGGTGTTCTAAATCCTTCTCTGTGACAATATCCTGCTCTGTGTCTGAAGCTCCATTACAAAGGCTGCAGAGAAGATGGAAGTAACATAAACTCGTCCGTGAAGAACAAAATTAATATCACAAACTGGTAGTATTACAAAGGCTGCAGAGAAGATGGAGGTAACATAAACTCGTCTGTGAAGAACAAAATTAATATCACAAACTGGTGTTGATGGTCAAATACAATATACAACAGCAACCAATGGCAGTTAACAATTAGAAAAGGGGTAAGAGAGAGAGAGAGAGACCTAAAAATAAAGGACTATTTTTCTTTTTAATATAACCATCCCAACTACCGTCTGTAACCAGCTTGCATATTCAAGAGTTTGAATGATCAACTACTGTCTATAACCAGCTTGTATATTCAAGAGTTTGAATGATCTAGAGAAACAAGGAGCAGCATAGAGTTGTTTAGATTTCTTGGAGTAGTGCGGTCAAAAGATGTTAGGTGGGTGATAGTAATCTATATACCCAGATACTTCAACATGTGTGTCGTACCGTATCGACAAGATACAATACAGATACTGGTACCAAATACCGCATGGATACTTCTGAGTCACCAATTTCTTATTTTCTATTGTATTATGGTGTGTTTCCTTAAAACTTAACAATTTCTTAACTCTTTATGTTAATAGGAAGATATTGATAGTGCATTATAACAAATTTTACTGCAAGAAACTATGAAATTTTAGAAATTTCATTATATTTGGCATGAAGTGAATATCAAACAATGACACTTAACTTCCTATTGAATGGGATACCCGTATTTGTGTCTGTGTCATGGATTTCAGAAAATGAAGATTTTATCCACATTTCCCTTATCAGTGTCCGTATTTGTATTTTGGCATCTTAAACAGGGAGACCCTAGGCATCACCAAGGCAACCATAATTGTATATTATTTATAATTCGTAATAGTTAATGAAATTCACCTAGCACAGATTCACTATTTCATTCATGATATTAAGAAAGTTTCTTCAAAAAATACAATCCAGGAGAGAGAGAGAGAGAGAGAGAGAGAGAGAGAGAGAGAGAGAGAGAGAGAGAGAGAGAGAGATCAACATCAGCCCGCTGCACACCTATACGCATGCACAAGGAAAAAAGAAGCCTATTTTTTCACACCGAGTAATGGTGATGACTGTATCCTATTGACCTGCCAAAAACAGAGCTCCTAGCTCTTGCCCAGCTTTATCTTCTCAGTGAAGAAGAGTGTAGGGGTAGAGAAAAGAAGGTAAGGTTTTCATTTTAAAAAGAAATAAAACCCATAAGCCATGAGCTATAAATATAGTTTACTATTTTATTAAGCTATTAACAAAACTAACTTAATTGGTATATTAACTAAAAATCTAAAATTTAGTTAACTTTAGCTAGCTCCAACCTGAACCATGTTTTAGGCGCTAGGTTTCCAACTAGGATGTCCTACAGATTTTCGCATATTGTGTCCTAAGACATGGATGAGTCCAGGAAAATACAAGGAACAATTGGAATTAGGCCTTCTTTGCCTTTTTTTGGTGATAAGAATACATTAAAAGAAGAAAAAATCATACAAAGCTTAGGGAATAGAATTTCACTAACAAAGAAGCTCTGCTTACATCAATTCTCAATAAAGAATTTTTGGTATAGGTCATTAGCATCTCTTAGGGTATGAAAGAAATTGACAACTAAATTGCAGCACTCAAGAACATAATCTATTACATAAGAAAATCTCCAAGACCATTTTGCCTTCCTCATCACTCATGAGATGACATAAGAGAACTAGAGAAGTCACCATCCACAACAATAAAGCTGAGCAACAAGACCTTATGAAAGGCATGCAAATCTGCTTCATTTGAATATTTATGTCAATCAGCCCCGAGCCCCAGTTTACATCCTTCAATAGCTCACCTTAGTCATATCTAGATACTCCAATTCTTGTATGAGCATAATTACCTTCCTCGCGTATGTATAAGACCGAATCCATTCGATTTCTAAAAAGGATTACTAATCCTTAACTATCCAAAATGAAATTGACTATTGAATAGATGTATCTAGGGAGGATTCACTTTGAAGCGACTATTCCCTAGATACATACGTGGTGGTATTTTATTTCCAAGTTGAATCAATTTGAAAAAGACCTAAAGTTAGAGATTATTGTAAATTTAGGGACAGGGAGAAAAAATAGGGAATTTTACTTTTTTTTTTTCTGACAGATAAAGGTAAAGTAAATAGGGAAATATTCGAAATGTCTTTTTTGGTTCGACCCGTGAAAAGATATACTCTGGAGGTTTAGATTCATCTGAAGGAAAGGGAAATATAACTATACAACTAAAGAAGACAATAACAAAAAACAATCGAAAAACGTCGAGGGGATTTCCATAAAAAAAAAGAGGGAATTTCCATCAAAGTTGAACTTGATCTACCTAGCCTGTGGATTAAAAAGATGGCTTACTTTCCACTACATAAAATCATCTTCCCAAGTCTTTTGAAGATCGTCCAAGTGACATCCACTCCATCAAGTCCTCTTGGAACCTTGTAAGATCATCATAATAGGTGAGCTTTTCCCTAAAAGGATGAGGTTATTGTGTTTGCATTGAAGATCCAAATTGGACGATTTTAGAGTTCATCCCTCCTTTCTTGCAGAATGCCCACAACAACATGAGTAGTCTTTCACATCTTTCCGCACTCCAAGATTCACTTTTAGTGACCATGGCATTGTTTGCACAGATAACACCAAGTATGACTCTTCCTCAACTATTGCAACACATTTTCAATATATCAGTTTCCAGCTACCTAAGTCAATGAATCTAATCGAGAACTTTATCAAAATGTTAACTCTTACAACATAACCATCAACCTTCTACCCAAATGAGAATCACCCACATTCTCCAATCACCTCTTACGCTTCCCCACAAACCAAATCAACAACATGGTTAATTCTAACCTAGTAATCCAAAGGTATCCCAGCAAGGTTAAGATTTCACTTCGCTTCAATTACTTCCTCATATGTGGAAAGAATTCAATACAAGCACATATTCCCAGAGAATGAATTCCTCTCAAGTTCCAAAAATACGCATCCACAGAAAGCATCAGCAAGTCTTGCTTTACAGACCCAACAGTCATTACTACCCTAACTTCGCGTGGCAACTATTAACTGGTTAAAATTGTGACCGCTCTCCTAATTATAAATTTTCAACAGACATCCCAAACCTCACAGTGTAATAACTATAAAATTTGGTACAAAAGTTTTTGAAAAATTCAACAACAAAACCTTAAATTAACAATAATAAGGATGCAGAATTCAAAATTTTGAAACAATTAACGAACCAAGAAGGCAAGGAGCTAGGGACCAACTCACTTGACACCGCCACTCCGCTCCACCGTTGTCGAATCCAAACCCTCGGATTCTTCTCGCTTTCCGTTAAAATTGGACCAAAGCTTCCGAGCAGCCGAGAATGCTGAAAACGCGGTGAAAGCGAACCAAAGTCGCCGAGCTCCGAGGCCCGGGGGAGCTGTCCAAAGGTAGCGAAACTTGCTTCGGAAGCCCAAGAAGAGTAGACCACTCCAGCGAGGCCTCCACGACCACCCGATGACCAACCCGATCATAACGGCCACCCAAATTGGGACTGCGCAGAGCAAAATGTCGACAAATGTTTCAAGGATCGCTGGTTTCTTCATGAACTCCATAAAATCGCGGTAGATTTCTTCCATTTTTTTCTTCCTTCTGACCTGATAGGACTGAAGGAGAAACCCTGGAAAAAAAAATAAAAATAAGGGTCGTGATGTAACAAGGTATACCTGAGATCTTTTCATTTGCGGAAGCGGCATTTTTGGTAGTCACCACTGCCATCTGGGCCCACTGACCGCATGGATGTTTAGCCCACCCTTTAATAGACATTCATACAAAAAATCAGATTGTTTAATGAGTTTTAACCGTTGGTTTTAGTACTCAAACGATGGTTGTATTCAACGGCTCTAAGAATGCCTTAAATGGTGCTAAAAAGTGTTAAAATCTAATGGTTATAGATTACCAATCAAGGTGATTTTTGGTATGTATATCCACCAAGGGGTGAGATAAACATCCAAGCGGTCAGTGGGCCCAGATGGCAGCGGTGACTACCAAAAATGCCGCTTCCGCAAATGAACAGTTTCAGGCATACCTTGTTACATCTTTTTCCTAAAAATAAAGGAGTTCAAGCAATCGAACTACTACTACTGTACTACTGTACTACATGGACATGTCGCTGAGATACCACAGAATATACGGAAGTTTGACTGGCTGCTGTTTCCCGGTTTAACAGTTGAAGTCTTGAAGACGTTAAAAAGGGAGTAAAACTTGCCTGACCACCTGTGGTGTGGTATCTACCAAACCAAGGCAAGGTGCTTGCCGCGTGGCTTACGTTCGGTAGCAAGTCGCATCCGCACGAGCCATAAACTCATCCTCTCCTCCTTGGTAAACCTGCTCAGGTTTGGTGAGAGCAAAAGAGTAATTTCCTTTTTTCTACTGCAAAAAATAAAAAAATGTAAAGTAACTCAGTTACCTTTTACAACCTATGGATCTTTGCACCCAAATAATGCTCAAAATTCATACGGTAAAAATCAACCCATGAAAATAACTTCAATCCAACGCTTAGAAATCACTGATCAGGTTTATTTCTGGTTTGTAGGTCCACCTAGTGATTGGCCAAACATCCATACGGTCAGAGTCCACCAAGAGTGTGCCACGTGGCTCATATTGTGTGTTGTGACCGAAGTTTTACTTCACTTAGGGATTGGCCAAACCAAGGTTTAAAGGAGACTGTTTTAACAGTATAAGAGACTGGGGGCATTACCATTAAAACGGATTGTAGCGGATGGGCAACAATGAAAAAACAACAAATTTTAACGAATTCAACGGAAAAAAATGGAAAAATTGTGCTGATTTTTAAAATTAGAAATTTTGAAAAACGAAAAAAATAGAATTTAACGGAAATAATAGCCATTTTTTTCACAAAATTTTTTAACAGTCGTTAAAACGAAAAAAAGGCCATTAATTTCTAAGCGTCAAAACGGGTTTTAACAGTTTTTAACGTACCAGTTAGCAATTCGGTAAAGATTCGAAACGAGAAAAGTTCGAGTTTAATTCGGTTTCGGGATAAAAACATCTGGTCAAAAATTTGGTCATTGTTGAAATCTATATTCGTTTAGCCTTAAAAAGCTTGAATTTTATCTATTTTTTCATTTTATGCGGCCATTTAACATGTTTTTATTTAAAAAACACGCAATCCATGTATTAAACATGAATAATACATGTTTTATTCGTATAATCTTAATATTTGTGATTTTTCTGATTTTTTATTTTATATGGTAATATTAAATGTTCCTTAAAAAAAAAACAAATTATGTATTAAACGTATATAATACGTGAATTTACTAGCTAGGGTCAAAGTCATTGTGGGGGAAAATTCCTGTATTTTACCCGCACAATCCCCGAGGATACGGAATGGTGATTGGTAGACGAACTGCCCGGTGTGATCGGCCCTACCACCGATGGTCCTGTGAAATATGTCAACTTGCTCCTTCTTTCCCGGACTTGTCCCTTCGCGAATGCCGTCGTGTCTCCGGTCGCATGGTACCTGTAAATCACACTCCGACGCTCAAGTCATGATGGATCGAAATACTTTGGATCTTGTTCTTGATACTTGTCTGTTTCGGTCTCACTCGTACTTTTTTCTGATCCCTTTTCCACTCGATCTTCTTTCCTTTTTTATAGAGCCCTCAACAAGGAGCGCGTCGTTGTTGAGAAGCCTGCAACCGTCGTTTCTTGATAATGGTTTTCTGTTATGTTTCTTGATCTGAGGGGAATGCTTCGTCCGAGCGCTCTGCGAGTTGACGTTGTGAATGTCTGGGTCTTCTGCCTGTCAATTTCGGCTGACAAACCTTTTCTATTTGGCTAGTCGGCCCCTACAGTTGCTCCGATGCGGAGCATTTTTAATTGGAGGGTACCGTTAGGTGTTAAGATAAGGTCAAATAGCGGTCCTGTTGTTCCGACCAGCCCTATCTATTAGTCGGACAATGTCGGCAGCCATACGGACAAGGACGGACGGATCCTGCCGTTGCAACAGGGTTCATCAGTCGGACGGCGTCCATAGCTGTTCCGATAAGGACGGTTGGAGGCTCTTGTTCTGGTATGCCTTATACTTTAGTCGGACAGTGTCGGGGAGAAGGTATGTCTGTCGGATTCTGGGCCGAGATGGTCCGCAACCTACGGAAGCCCACTTGCCTCTTCTTGGGGAACGTGCCTCATTAAGTGACACGTGGCCTTGTCGTAGTGTCTCAAAAAATAAGGTACCCACATCGCCCCCTTTCTCGGATAGTTGACGTGCCATTGGTCCAACTGTCAAAGAAACCAACCGTCGAACCGTTCGGGCGTGCAAAATGTACCGTCTGAAGGGAATCTGTAATGATTACGCATTTATTACGAGTTTTGCTAACGCCAGGATGCTTTTGTGATAACGTTAGGCATCGCCGGTATAAATACCCCTTGGCTCGGTCATTTTTCATTTTTACAAGCTCTGACTCTTGTTAAGGCGATTTCTTCCCCCATTCTTCCTCTTTGTCTTTTTTACAACAAAGACCCTGCCGGTACTGCGTCCGTGAGTATCCTCGATGGGGACATCGTTGACCATTTAAATTTTTTTTTTTTTTACTGTTTTCTCACTTCTTCCTTTTCTTCTTATCTTTTCTCTCTTGTTTTTATCTTTTCAACCAAACATGTATGTCCCGCTCCTCCGAGAAATTTTCCTTAGAGGACGTTGAGGTAGTTGAGAACATTGTTATCGGAGAGGCCTTCTTCTCCGAAGTCCCAGAGGCCGACTCTTTTGGTCATGCTGCACCCCCAATGGATCATGCCAGGGTCCTGATTGGTGATGCTGCCTCTTCCTCCTGTCCTTATATTTTAAGTCAGGCTGCCGAGGTGGACGATGACTGTGAGAGCCTATACAAGCGCTACGGCATCTCCTGCCGTGTCCGCATTAGGAAGGGTCATTACCTTGGAGAACCTCTCTTGACGGGGAGATCAGTATCTATGAGGAGCAGTTGGAGGGAGGGATGTCCTTTCCGCTGTCTCCCCTGGCCAGGTCTTTGTTGATTTTTTACAACAGAGCACCTGACTAGATGCACCCTAATACCTAGAGGATAATCTCCAGGATTGATACAATCTGTGCCCTTGGGGATCACTCCATCGATATGCTGGAGATGGATTGCACTTACGCATTGAAATGCACTCCTTATTCCGACCATGTCTACAGCCTGTCGGCTAGGTCGGACCCCTTCCGGATAATTGAAGACCTTCCGGATTCCCATAAGGGATGGCCTGACAAGGCCCTAGTTGTCTCAGGACCGTGGGACGACACCGGCCAAGTTGATTCAGGTCCTCCGATCGGCTCCGTCCGGTCGACTTTTAACCGGGCAGGTAGGCCGTCTAGGTTTTCCTTTACCTCTTTGCTTTTCCTTCAGGATTTTATGTCAGTTTTACTAACTTTTACCATTTTCTCCTTTTGTAGACAATGTGCAGACTCTAGGCACGCACGCTAAGGTCATTGTTGACAAGGTGCTGAGGTTCGTTGCCACCGTTCCGCTAATGCACCATTTTTGGTACGGAGAAGTCCGACTCAACACCCGTAACAGCCGTAAGGCGGCCGCAAGGGCATGGGTCATTCCGACCTCCTAGATAGAGGTTGTCGACATTGATTTCACAGCCATCCCAACAATCTCACTAACTTGCGCTGGTCCAGTCATGGAGGACCGTGGGAAGAAGAACGTCACAGTCCAACAAAAGAAGAAGCAGACGGAGTTTGGGCGCCACTCAAAGATGAGCTTCCAGGCCTTCGACCCTCTTGCCACCGTTGCCGGAGGGTTTGGGGCTCAGGTTCCCTGAGGGTAGGCTCCCCCTATCCCCCCAGCACCAACAGCTGTCCCTCCGTCCAGGCCAGCCGTAAGGGTGAACCTGGACGAGGTGCCGGATCCTTTCGATTGGCACTTCGAAGCCGCCCCTCCGGAGCAGACATCAGCAGCTCCCTTCTCCATCCCTGTCTTCCACACCCCTCTCGGCCAAACCATCACTGGGGGCCACTCCCTCTTTGACCCTGAAGTGGCCATGGGTCTGGTGGACAGGCTTTCGTTGTCGAGAGATCGACAGCGATATGCCGACATAACTGAGCCGACTCAGTCCTATGATGACCTGAGTAAGTCTTTCGCCAAGGTAAATGCATGCCTTATTTCTTTCTTTTTTCCATTACCCCATTTTTTTGTGCTCTGACAAGTTTTTTTTTTTTTTTTGCAAGGTATCAACGCATACCTCGGCTTAAAAGATTTCGTCGGCTTTCTCCTCAATCTGCGCATCCAGCAGGACGTCGAGGTTCTCCGCCAAAGGGAGAGGGCGGACCAGGCAGCCTCTCGGCTAGCCAATGCCTCCCAGAACTTCGAAGTGCTGAACCTCCAATTCCAGGCGAAGAAGGAGGATCTCGCCAAGGCCCAGGAGGCCCGTCTAGTCGCTGAAAAGAAGTCCTCGGACATCCATTCGGCTCTGGAGGTCTCCGAGTCGAAGATGGCGGCCGACGAGGAGGCACTGGAGAAGATGAAGGAGACGCTAGAGCTGGTCTACGCCGAGTCCCTTCGTCTTCAGCAATTCCAGTATGAGAGAGGAGTTGCGGATGCCCAAGCCGACATGGGCGAGGAGGAGTCTATGGCTGGTGGGGAGGAGCCAGAGAGGGAGCAGTCTGCCCAAGGTGGGAACTGTCAGAGAGACCCCGAGGTCACCGGGGGAGGCGTCGGACAGTCGTCCGACGTCATCGTGAACGTTGAATGAACAGCTCTTTTTTTTTTCTTTTTCTTGATGTAGATGCCGTATGGCTTTTTCCTTATATATGAAGAACTTCTCTGTTTATTGTTCGTTCTCATATGTATATTTTTTTTCTATGTAAAGGCTGTATGAAAATAAGAAAACTAGAACATCTTCTTTCTATTGTTGATTCCTTCGTATGGTTTTCTTTACCTTTTTGTGAGACTGGCCTCTCGGTCCAGCCATCTACCCCATTCATATCATTCCTCTAGCTCTTCAGCCGAGAGGGTTAGGGCGTCTTGGCTTTTCAATGAGAATTTCTTCCTTCATGACGGATGCCAACTGCTTGTGTCGATGCCCAATTCTACGCTTGGTCTGTCTGCCGAGAAGGACTAGTCGGCCCACTTGTGGGACTTCTTCCTTATTTGAAGAGGGGTGTAGTTCTCATGCATCAAGGCGGTCAAGGCCTACTCTTGATGGATGCCAACTGTACGTGTCGGGGTCCCGTTCTGCCCTTGGCTTCTCTAACAGAGTCTGGGTGCCTCGACCCACTTGTGGGACTTATTTTTCCTTTGAAGAGGGGTGCAGTTCTCATGCATCAAGGCGGTCAAGGCCTGCTCTTGGTAGATGCCAACTGTACATGTCGAGGACCCGTTCTGCCATTGGCTTCTCTATCGAGAAGGACTCGGTGCCTCAGCCCACTTGTGGGACTTTTTCCTCCTTTGAAGAGGGGTACAGTTCTCATGCATCAAGGCGGTCAAGGCCTGCTCTTGATGGATGCCAACTGTACGTGTCGAGGTCCCGTTCTGCCCTTAGCTTCTCTGTCGAGAAGGACTGGTGCCTCGACCCACTTGTGGGATTTCTTTCTCCTTTGAAGAGGGGTGCAGTTCTCATGCATTAAGGCGGTCAAAGCCTGCTCTTGATGGATGCCAACTGTACGTGTCGAGGTCCCGTTCTGCCATTGGCTTCTATGCCGAGAAGGACTGGGTGCCTCGGCCCACTTGTGGGACTTCTTCCTCCTTGAAGAGGGGTGCAGTTCTCATGCATCAAGGCGGTCAAGGCCTGCTCTTGATGGATGCCAACTGTACGTGTCGAGGTCCCGTTCTGCCATTGGCTTCAATGCCGAGAAGGACTGGGTGCTTCGGCCCACTTATGGGACTTCTTCCTCCTTTGAAGAGGGGTGCTTTTCTTTTCGGTAGGCGTGATAGGTGGATTAGGACTAGATCATATAAAACTTGGCTAGAGCTTTTATTGATAAAAGATCTTCAAGTTAAAGACGTTCCAGGGCCTTTTGATTACAGTGTCGTCTGATGCTTTTAGGAAATAGGAGCCGTGTTGTTCTAGCTTGTCAATTACATATGGTCCTTCCCAGTTGGAACCGAGCTTGCCACTATTGGTCTCTCTCGTGTTTTCAAATACCTTCCTGAGGACGAGGTCCCCTGGCTTTAAAGGCCCTGTGTTTTATCCTCTTGTCAAACGCCCGCTTGATTCTCTGCTGGTAGTTGGCCAGTCGGATCATTGCCTGCTCCCTTCGCTCTTCAAGGAGGTCCACGTCGTGAGCCAGTATGCCCTCGTTCTGTCCCGATTCTATGGCCAATGTTCGGGAGGTTGGTGTCGTGGCTTTTGTCAGAATCACGGCCTCCGTTCCGTAAGCTAGTGAGAAAGGGGATTCCCCTGTCGACCGCCTCGGGGTTGTACGGTAGGCCCATAGTACGCCATATAATTCTTCGGCCCATTTTCCTTTCGTCATTTCCAATCGCTTCTTTAGTGTGTCGAGTATAACCCTATTGGTTGCCTCTGCTAGTCCGTTGCTTTGTGGGTACCTTAGAGTCGATAGGTTTTTCTTTATCCTGAGTGTTTGACAAAAGTCTCGGATCTCGGCAGCGTCGAATTGTGTGCCAATATCCGTCGCGATTTCCTAGGGTACACCGAAATGGCATACGATATTCTCCTAGAGAAATCTTTTGACATTTGAGGAGTGGACTTGAGGGAGCTCAATGGCTTCAATCCATTTGGTGAAGTAGTCGGTGGCCACTAGTAAGAAGCGAACATTTTCCGGTGCTCTCGGAAGAGGGCCAACTATGTCCAATCCCCATTTGGCGAACGGCCAGGCGCTGTACACCGGGTGTAGCTCTTCTGCGGGCACTCTGATCAATGGCGTGTGTTTCTGACAGCTTGGACACTTGCGGACAAGGATCTTGACGTCCTTTTGCATGTATGGCCAAAAATACCCTTGTGTGATTGCCTTGTGTGCCAAACTCCTCGCCCCCGAGTGGTTGCCGCACTCGCCGACATGTATCTCCTCCAACACGGTCTGTGATTGGGCCGGGGTCAGGCATCTCAAGAGGGGTCCGGATGCCGACTTCCGGTATAACTCACCGTGTAACAATGTATATCTCTTCGAGATGCCTTGATCCCGTCGTGCATCTACTTTCGATTCTGGGAGGGTTCCTTGTCGAAGGTAGTTGCCGATGTCGTCAATCCAGCTTGACTCGCCCCCGGTGGCTACGGGTGCTATGTGCATCTCGTTTGACTTCTGTATGCTGGGGTATTCTTGAAAATCTACTGAAATGAGTCTCGATTCCGTCTCACCTAGCATTATTGCCAGGTATGCTAATGAATTCGAATGTCAGTTCTCCTGTCTCGGGAGTTAGTGCAGCTTTAGCTGGGTGAAGTGCTTTGCCAGTCCCCTTACTATAGATAGGTAAGCTGCCATTCTCTCGTCCCTTGCCTGGTAGGTTCCGTCGTACTGGAAAATGACGAGCTGTGAGTCTGAGTAGACGGTTAGGTCAGTGACTCTGAGGTCCAGGGCAGTGGTAATCCCTGAAATAACGGCTTCGTACTCTGCCTAATTGTTGGATGCTTTGAAGCCGAGCTTCATGGCTTTCTCAATTCTGGTGTTCTCGGGTGTTATCAGCACAATCCCGATTCCTGATCCGTCTTCATTGGCCGAGCCGTCCGTGAACAGCCTCAAGCTTGCCACCTGTCGGAATGCTGTCGGTGCTTCGGGTAGGTGGAAGATGTCCGCATCTTCTTCTCCGAATTGCTAGATGTCGCTGACTGGGAAATCGGCTAAGAAACCTGCTAGGGCATGACCTTTCTCGGAGATTCTGGGGCTAAAATTGATGTCGTACTATGCTAAGTGAATGGCCCACTTAGCCATTCGGCCCGACAGGTCAATCTTTCGAATGACAAATTTAAGCGGAAACTCAGTGTAGATCGTAATAGTCCTTTCGTCGAAGTATGGCTTTAATTTTCTGGACGCAAAAATTAGTGCAAGGGCAACCTTTTCTATTAAAGCGTACCTGAGTTCGGCTCCGACAAGGGTTTTGCTGGTGAAGAAGACCGATTTCTCTTCTCTGCCCATCTCTCGGAATAGTATGACACCGATGGATTGATCCATTGCTGCTAGGTAGAGGCCGAGAGGTTCCCCTGCTTCTGGCTTCGAGAGTATTGGTGGGTCGGCCAAATATTCTTTCAACCTCCCGAAGGCTTTGTTGCGTTCGTCTGTCCACTGGAATTGTCCTTCCCTTCGTAGCAGTTTGAACGGTGGCCGACACCTATCCGACAATCGGGCAATAAACCGATTCAGCGCTGCTATCCTTTCGGCCAGCTTCTGGACTTTCTTTTGATTCTGCGGCGGCTTCATTTCCATGAGGGCTCTAATCTGTTCAGGGTTGGCCTCTATTCCCCGCTTGGTTATTAAGTACCCCAAGAACTTCTCCGATGTGACTCTAAAGATACATTTTCAGGGGTTCAACTTCATGTTGTATTCTCGGAGTCGGTCGAGTATTTTCTTCAGATCAGTTAGATGACCAGCTCTTTGTCGGCTCTTAACCATCATGTCGTTGATGTAGACTTCCATAGATTCCCCGATCATGTCGTGAAACATCCGGTTGATCAGTCTCTAGTAGGTTGCTCCTGCGTTTTTGAGTCCGAATGGCATTACTTTATAGCTTTTTAACCTGCCGAGAGCTGATACGATCTTGCCTCTCCAGTTCTCGGTTGGTCATCCTATTTGGGCCACCATGTATTACATCGATGATCATGGCCGGCATCGCTGCTTTGTTGGCTCTCTCTTTGGGACCGTTATTGGCTCGTTTCACAACATTTTCTGCTTGTCGGATGTACTGGCCCAGGTGCCCTTCGCCAATCAGGTCCTCTATGCGGTTCTTGAGGGCGTAACACTTGTTCGTCTCATTCCCGTGGTCCATGTGGAAGGCGCAGTATTTGTTCATGTCTCGCATTGTTACTGTCTCGGGGTTCATGGTCCGAGGCCACTACACCAAGATCTTGATAAGTTCCAAGGCCTCCTTTAGGGAGATGGTCAGAGGTGTGTAGGTGCGATCATCCCATGCCTGCGGTTTCTTGTCAGCCCGGCCTTCAAACTTCCTCTTCTTCTCTTTCTCCTCCTTCGGAGGGGGCTTCTCAACTCCCAAGATCGTGTCAGCTTTCTTGGTGTGGCGTAGCGAGTCGTCTTCAAGCCTGGCGTACTTCTCGGCCCTTGAAAACAAGACGTCGAGGTCCGATGGGCGATTCTTTGTGAGTGACCGGTAGAGTCTGGATTCTATCGGCAGGGCTTTCCTGTATGCCGTAACGGCATGTTTATCGTCACAGTCATCCACTGTGATCATGACGTTGCGGAATCGCTTGGTGAAGTCCCCCACAGTTTCCTTCTGATCTTTCCTTACGTCGAACAGAATGTCAACGTCTTTTCGGTGGAGCCTGTTACAAGAATACTGGAAAATAAACAGTGAGCTTAAACCTGAAAAATTATGCACCGACCTGGGGGGCAGTCGGTTGAACCAAATGAGAGCCTCCTCGCTCAGCGTGGATGGGACATATGACACATCAAACGGTTGTCGAACTCCTACATTGTCATTGCCTTCCAAAATCGAAGGACTTGATTCACAGGGTCCGACACCCCTGTAAAAGTTAGAAATTTCGGATATGAGAAAGACGAGGGTGCCCGGTACTGTTAAACATTCTCGATGAATGGAAAATCCCTCGGCATTCGTGTTGCGATTGCCATCATTCGAACTGCGAGCGTTTCCTTCTTACCGAGGAGACTTGCCACGAGTCCTGCCAATTGCTCGTGGGTCACAAGATGTGATGTCGTTTATTCTATAGGCAATGTTGTTACCCTCTTGAGTGCCCCGTCGGGCGGTTCCTCATCCTGTTGGACCTTGTTAATCAGCTCCTGCGACGGTTCTCTCCTTGGTAACTTCAGTCCTGGGGCTGCTTTTGAGTTTGTATGTGAGTTTCCCGTTCTTGCCGTCTAGTGAGAGTTTCTGCTTGTTTGGTTGGACTCTCCCGACGTGGTCCCCTTGTTGCTATGGCTGTGCCCTTGTGACCTTTCTAGTCCTGTATGTCTGGACGCCATATTAATGGACACCTGGTCGTTATCAGCCGGCTGCTTCTCAAGGCGCCTCCTCAGCCGTCTGTTATCTTCTTGTAACTTGGTGACTAGTTCTTGCTAGTCAATCTGTTCTTCCTGTGCCCTTCTCCCCTCTGAGATGGTGTCTCGGAGGTCTCTGACGGGGTCGGCTTCCCTGTTGTTCAACTCCGTTCGTCGCGTATTCATCATTTCGTTTTCTCTGGTCGAGGGTTATGTATTCCCACAGACGGTGCCAGAAGATGTGGGGAAAATTCCTATCTTTTACCTGCACGATCCCCGAGAATACGAAATGGTGATTGGTAGACGAACTGCCCGGTGTAATCGGCCCTACCGCCGAGGATCTTGTGAAATATGTCGGTGTGCTCCTTCTTTTCCGGACTTGTCCCTTCGCGAATGCCGTCGTGTCTCCAGTCGCCGTAGTACCTGCAAATCACACTCCGACGTTCAAGTCAAGATGGATCGAAATACTTTGGATCTTGTTCTTGATACCTGTCTGTTTTGGTCTCACTCGTACTTTTTTTTGATCCCTTTTACACTCGATCGTCTTTCCTTTTTATAGAGCCCTCAACAAGGAGCGCGTTGTTGTTGAGGAGCCTGCAACCGTCGTTTCTTGATAACAGTTTTCTGTTATGTTTCTTGATCTGAGGGGAATGCTTTGTCCGAGTGCTCTGCGAGTTGACGTTGTGAATGTCTGGGTCTTCTGCCTGTCAATTTCGGGTGACAAGCCTTTTCTATTTGGCTGGTCGGCCCCTGCAGTTGCTCCGATGTGGAGCATTTTTAATCGGACGGTGCCGTCAGGTGTTAAGGTAAGGTCAAATAGCGATCCTGTTGTTCCGACCAGCCCTATCTATTAGTCGAACAATGTCGGCAGCCATACGGACAAGGACGGACAGATCCTGCCGTTGCAACAGGGTTCATCAGTCAGACAGCGTCGACAGCTGTTCCGATTAGGACGAATGGCTGCCCCTATTCTGACTAGCCTTATCCTTTAGTTGGATAGTGTCGGCCGCTGTTCCGATAAGGACGGTTGGAGGCTCTTGTTCTGGTATGTCTATACTTTAGTCGGACAGTGTCGGGGAGAAGGTATGTCTATCGGATTCTAGGCCGAGATGGTCCGCGACCTACGGAAGCCCACTTGCCTTTTCTCGGGGAACGTGCCTCATTAAGTGACACGTGGCTTTGTCATAGCGTCTCGAAAAATAGGGTTCCCACAGTCATGGTTTTAAAAATAGCCGTTTAAAGGGTAACGCCCCAAGCCCGTTACCGTAAAATCGTTAAAATTTGTTTTGACGCTTTGAATTTAATGGCCATTTTTTTTTTCATTTTAACTGCCGTTAAAATCGTTTTAATAGCCATTAAATTCTGAAAATTTTTGTGGAAAAAAAATGGCTGTTAAAATCCGTTTTTTCATTTTTTGAAATTTTCAATTTCAAATTTCAAATTTTGACTTTCAGCGCCATTTTTTCCGTTTTTTCTGTTAAAATTCGTTAAATTCTATTTTTCCCTTTTTTTCTTTTGTTGGCCCTGGTTGTTACAATCCGTTTTAACGGTAATTCCCCTCAGTGTGTTATATCGTTAAAACGCCCTCCTTTAAACCTTGGTTTTACCCAAAGTTTAAAGGAGGCCGTTTTAACGGTTAAACGGACTGGGGGAGTCACCGTTTAAACCATTTTAACGATTTTAAAGGAAAAAATGAAAAAAATGGCGCTGAAATTCAAATTTTGAAATTTGAAATTTGAAAATGAAAAAAACCATGGAATTTAACGGAAATTAAACGGATTTAACGGACATTTTTTTCACAACAAATTTTAGAATTTAACGGCTGTTTAAACGATTTTAACGGCCATTAAAACAAAAAAATGGCCGTTAAATTCAAATACGTTAAAACGTGTTTAAACGATTTTAACGGAAACAGCTGTTTTTAAAACCATGGGTCAAATATCTAAAGTCAGTGTCTTATAAGAAATTGCCACATGTCTTCTTCATGTTGCTTTACTTTTTTTTACTTTTATTTTTTCTCACTTTTTTCATTTACTCTCACCCAACCTGAGTAGGTTAACTAGAGGAGGAGAGGATGAGTTTGTGGCTCGTGCCGATGTGACTTGCTACCGTACAAAATCCATGCCGCTTGTCTGTGGTCTGGTAGGGTACCACACCACAGGTGGTCAGGCAAGTTTTACTCTAACAAGCTATACTCGAGATCTTTTCATTTGCGGAAGCGGCATCTTTGGTAGTCACCACCGCCAGCTGGGCCCACTGACCGCATGGATGTTTAGCCCACCCCTTAATAGACCTTGATACAAAAAATAAGTTTGTTTAATGATTTTTAACCGTTGATTTTAGTACTAAAAAATTGGTTGCATTCAATGGCTATAAGAACACCTTAAAATGTGCAAAAAGTGTTAAAATCTAATGGTTATAGATTACCAATCAAGGTGATTTTTTGTCTAAATATCCACCAAGGGGTGAGATAAACATCCATGCGGGCAGTTGGCCCAGATGGCAGCGGTGACTACCAAAAATGCCGCTTCCGCAAATGAAACAGTTTCAGGCATACCTTGTTACATCTTTTTCCAAATTGTATAAAATGCATTTGGTATCACGCAACGCAATGCTGTACATGACACGTGTCGCACCCTTGGAGATCACTGACCGTACGGATGTGTTTGTCTACCATTTAGTGGACCTACGAAGCAAAAATCAGCCCGATTGCTATTTCTAGCTGTTGGATTTGAGTCTTTTCTTGGGTTGATTTTCATCCGTGTGATTCTAGTATTATTTGGGATACTCAAATCCAACAGTTATAAATTACCAATCAGGCTGATTTGGAGTCTGTAAGTCCATCAAAGGGTGGGAAAACATATGTAAGGTCAGTAATCTCCAAGAGCGGAATTTTTTTGATGCAAAGGGTCTGTTTGGTAACCCAGAATTGAGCCAGAATTGGATCTGTGATTCTTGGAATCACAAATCTTAGTGTTTGGGAGGACCTAATTCCAGGAATTATATTTCCAATTCCGTGATTTTCCCGGAATTAGAAGTTTTAGGGGGGAAAAGAAACTTCTAATTCCTGGAATTCTATTTCCGGATGGAGAGATTTGAGAGAATTTTATTGAGCTCCAACTCTCACACGCATCCCTAGGTGGACATATAAACCAAAAATAGTAAGATTAGTAATTTGCAACCATTAAATTAGTATCTTTATATTGGTAGATTTTTAACCGTGGGATATCTAGCATTATTTGGGGTACTTAGATCCAAAGGTTAGAAATTTTTAATGAACCTTATTTTTAGCATGTAAGTTCACCTAGGGATGGGACAAACATCCATACGGTCCGTGGTCTCTAATAATGTGCCATGTTGCTCATACTGTGGTCCATCAGCAATGGATTATAAAATTTTAACCGTTGGATTGATGTCTTTTATGGTTAATTTTTAACCCTGGGATATACATATAGCATTAGTTGGGGCACGGAGATCCAAAGTTGAAAGATAAGGTCTACTTAGGGATGTAACTAACCGTTGGATTGATGTCTTTTATGTGTTGATTTTTAACCATTGGATTGATGTCTTCCATGAGTTGATTTTTAACCGTTGGATATATAGCACTAGTTGGGGTACGATGATCCAAGTTGAGAGATAACTAATCAGCCTAATTTTAGTTTGTAGGTCCACCAGGGATATAACTAACCATTGGATTAGTGTATTTTATGGGTTGATTTTTAATTGTGGGATTTCTAGCATTAGTTGGGGTATGAAGATCCAAAGCTTATAAATAACCAATCAACCTTATTTTTAGTATGTAGGTACACCTAGGGATGGAACAAATATCCATATGGTATTAGTGGTTTGTACCCGTATATTGGATTTGTGTCTTTTTATGGGTTGATTTTTAACTATGAGATATCTAGCATTATTTGGGTTACTCAAATCTAAAGGTTAGAAATAACTAATCAGCCCGATTTTTAGTATGTAGGTCCACCTAGAGATGGACAAACATCAATACGGTTTATTGTCTCTAATAATGTGCCACACGGTTCATAATGTGGTCCATCATCAGCGTTGATGACGAACATCCATATTTGTTGCATTATGTGCCACTTAGCTAGGCTTTAGCCATGAGATTTTGGCACGGGTTAATATTGGTAAAAAAATTATCAAAATAATTTTATTTTTTATTTTTTATTTTTTTCTCTAAATTAACATTAATAACAGTAAACTGACAGATGACAAAAAAATACAACCTTATAACATAAAGTTCATGAGATGATATTTCTCTTAAGTAGATAGATAGAAAATTGAATTCGGTTATATCTCCAAACAGTTAAAATTCGATTTCATTGCAAATTCCAATTAAATTCCACAGTGTAGCCAAACAACAGAAATTTCAATTCTTGGAATTCAAATTCTCAGAAATCACAAATCTTGGAATTCTATTTTCAATTCCAAATCCATGTCTGGTTGCCAAATAGGCCCAAAGAGTTTTGGATGCAGAGGATGAGTGGTAAATCTGGACCACTCATCTTGAATTTTTATAACCCACACTTAACCTGAGTTAACATTTTAAATCTTTTATTTTAACTAATATTCTTTTAATTAGTTTCCTTTCCAAAAGAAAATGCTAAATCCACGGTTCTTCTTCTCTCTCTTCTTCTCCAAACCCCTCCACCTCTTCCATCCAAGATGAAGAACACGAACAAAAAGCCTCGAGGATTTTTGGAGAAGGTAAATTACAGAGGAAAAAAAATCTGCAGCTCGATTACTCTTTCTTATGATACCTCAATAGGTTGCTTTGACATCTGTAAGAATTATCAGTGTTTAAAATCCATCTGCAACTGGTGGAAGGGTACGATGAGAGGGAGGATCAAAAGGCAGGTCCTATCGAAGGATCGCTAACAAAGGACATGTTCGAAGTATATAATCTTGAATTTGTTTTTGATTGCAAGCAGATCTATGAAACTATGTCGGAGAATAATAGAGTGATTCCAGATTATATCATTCCAATGAACCTTTGGAAATTTGTCTTTAATATAGTCTCAGGCAGATTTATAAGAAAATTTACCATCTGGTCATGGTTCCCAGACAACAAGATTTGAGAAATTGTGATTTGGAGAAGGTAGACTAGCATTTATTAGAGATGATCGATTTCAACTGCGGGATTTGGATTCATACCAGAAAATTAACGAGGCCACCTCCATGGCAATTGGATGGAAGAGGTGAAGGAGGGGTTTGGAGAAGTAGAGGCTCGTGGAGGGAAGAAGAAGGAAGCGAGGATTTAGCTTTTTGTTTTGAAAAGGAAACTAGTTAATAGAATATTAGCTTTAAAAAAAGGATTTAAAATGTTAACTCAGGTTAAATGGGGGTTTGAAAAAGTCAAGATGAGTGGTCCAGATTTACCACTCATCATCTGCATCTAAAACCCTCTGCATCAAAATTTTTTCCCGTACGACCCCCAAGAGTATCATATGTGGCATATACATCATTATACAAGGCAAGCAATAAATCTGCCCCTTAAAAATTGGTCTACTATTTGTAGATAGACTCAGGCTTCAATTACCGCCCTAACATGACAGGCTTCGGTTACAGGACATAATATGAGCCACATGGTACACTCTTAGAGGACTTTGACCATATGAATATTTGGCCAATCCCTAAGTGGAACTACAAACCAAAAATCAGCCTGAGTAGTGATTTATAGGCATTGGAATGGACTTATTTTCATGGGTTGATCTCAACTGTGGGAATTTGAGCAGTATTTGAGGTACAAATATCTAACGTCTAGAAATCACTAATCAGGTTGATTTTTGGTTTGTAGGTCCACCTAGAGATTGGCCAAACATCCATACGGTCAGTCCTATAATATTGTGCCATGTGGCTCATGTTGTGTCCTGTACCGAAGCCTGTCATTTTAGGGCGGTAACTGGAGCCCAAATTTACTAAGGACTATGGGTTGCTAACAACGTCGACATGGGCATTGTTATCCACTATACGTTCCTAAATTAAACAAAAACTATACGAAAATTAATTATACGCAAAAAACTTACCTACTGTGCATTAAAAAAATATAATAACCATATAAAATAATAACATAATAGCAATAGGCACTGGTGGAGAAAAGCTTCGACAAGCCGGAGAGTGGAGGTACCTCTCGTTCCGCAGGTACTCGTCGTTGTTCGGACTGTTAAGTCCAAACAGTCTGAACAATGCTTCACAGTTCAGACTGTTAAGTCCGAACAGTGAATGATTGTCCGGACTTAGTAGTCCGAACAATCAATTCAAAGGCCATGACCGAGACTGCATGAGAAGAAAAAACCCCAGTGTATCGTTCCGATGAGATTACTAGAAATTCTTGTTAGAATGATTTTGAAAATGAAGTTAGAATGATTTTGTCGATTGAAAAAAATTGAATTCAAATACATACATTCATTGATTCCTCAATTGATGCCTCCATTGATTGCTTTACATAAAAGTTCTCAATGAGAGTTGTAGAAGATGTAGAATACAACCCTAGAATCTTTTAGGTATTCTCTCTTTGCTTTTTCAATAGTCTCTCTTGCTTTCTCTTATGTTTCAGTTTTGAAATAGTCTCCCTTGCTTTCTCCCGTGCTCTAACGGTTATTAATTTTAAAGGGGATGAGTAGAAATAGAAATGGGTTGATTAAAGAAACAAATGGGGTAAAGTTGGTATTTTGTGGGGGGAGATAAGAGAAAACACAGGGGGTATAGATGTTATTTTAATTATAGTTTAAGTGGGGGATAAGAAGAGAAATGGATGGGGGTATCCAAAATTCACCTATTAAAATTTAGAAAAGCTAATCACTACACAAAAGGAAGCAATGGATTCCCCGCGTTTATAGCCTACTGCGTCCCCTCCTCTAAGACCTTGGCCTCTGCCTCCTCTGTAGAGCCCGCTCCAGACTTGGTACCTCTTGTCAGGGACGGAGCTAGGCAGGGGCCGAGGTACATTATTTCCATAATTGCACTACCTCTGCCTTACGACTTTACAACCCGAGAGAGAGAGAGAGAGAGAGAGAGAGAGAGAGAGAGAGAGAGAGAGAGAGAGAGAGAGAGAGAGAGAGAGAGAGAGAGAGAGAGAGAGAGAAAACTAGTCCTATTCCTTGTAGAACACGGAATAAACAAAAATAGCAAAATTGAACTAAAAACGGAAAATGTTAATATTAAAACCCGTAATCAAGGCAAAATCGATGGTGAATGATTTTGACTTTTACAACTCTAGTTATTGCTAAAACAATACTTTTCAAAAATAACAAAATTGCCCTTAATTTTCACGGTTTTAGAGAAGGAATTTGGCCCAAAAATGAAAAATTCATGGCAAAGCATGGATCTTGAAGATCTCGACGTTTACATTCAAGAATGGGTTTCTTTGCTTGATTCTTGACTCTAGGGCACATGATTTCTACTAGTGCATTTATGCCTTCCATTTGGACTTTTGACGGTCCAATAACTCTATGAAGTCCTCTGCCACTTGTCCTACATCAAGATGTTTCCCTAGGTGGACCTACAGATAGGGGTATCAACGGGTCGGTTCCGGTTCGGTTCCTAAGGTGACCAGAACCGGAACAATCGGTTCCGGTTCTTATCGGTTCGGTTCCTTAACGGTTCCGGTTCTCAAAGTGATGGATCAGGAACCGGAACCGATTATGTATTTATGTCGGTTCCGGTTCCGGGTATATTGGGCCAAATCTTGAGAATATCGGAATATTTACACTATATTTATTTATTGGTACCGGTTCTTATCGGTTCGGTTCCGGTTCTTATCGGTTTCGGTTCCATATTAGGCTACCCAGAACCGGAACTGTTATTGTCGGTTCGGTTCCGGTTCCGGTTACTTTTTAATCGGTTCTCAAAAATGTGGAACCGGAACCGGTATTTTCAGTTCCGGTTAAACGGGTAAAATTGACACCCCTACCTACAGACAAAAAATCAGCCTGATTAATGTTTTCTAACCATTGAGTTATACACTTTTTTTTTCATGGGAATATTTTTAACAATTGGATTCGAACAATATTTGGGGGTATATACTTAGATTTAAAGTTTAGAAATCACTAACGAGCTGGCTGATTTTTAGCATGTAGGTCCACTTAAGGGATGGGCCAAATATCCATTCGGTCAGTGGTCTCTACGTGACTGTTGCATGTGGCTCATACTGTGGTCCACTTAGGGATTGGTCAAACATTCATGGTTGAGGGTAGGCTGCGGGCAACCTAATAGTGTTGCACGTGGCTCATACTCTAGTCCACCTAGTGTCTAAAACGCCTAATTAAACTTTTCTGAAAAATGTTTAAATTTCAAAATTTTAAATCAGGTGTTATTAGGGTTACTTGTCAAGTGGAAAGGAGCTAGTCACCACTTTTGGTCACTAGTGTTTGTGACCAAAAGTGATTCAATGGTGGTCAACTAATTAACAGAATCGTTATTTATTTTGAGAAAATTTTTTATCTGGGACTTTTTGATCCATGGCGTTCTGGACTTATAGCTAAGTGCCACCTGTCTTGGGATTAAGACGGCATTTAACCGTAGTTGCTTTTTCTCCACTGTTAAGAGTAACTACAGTTAAGTGCGCGTCATCTTAACCCCGGGACAGGTGTCACTTATCTATAAGTCCAGAACGCCATGGATCAAAAACTCCCAGGATAAAATTTTTTGGTAGCTTTCTTGAGGAGGAAAACGAAGAACATGTGGCTTCATCAGGCCCATGCTTATTCTTGGGGAAGAAGCGTATTCTTATTTTTAGATATGGTTAAAAAAATGGTAAAACAAGGTGGCGTGAGGTGGCAAAACACGTGGAGCCCTTCAGGCCCACCAGTTCAGCTGCCACATTTAAGAAAATCCCGATGACGGAGAGTTCTTCTCTCTTGTGTCTGTGGAGAGAACCTTTTCTCAGGTCTTACCAACATTATGATCATTCGTGCCGTGCATTGGCTGATGGGCAACCAAACGAACCATGCTTTATTATGGGCTTGGGCTCTACCGACGACAAGACTCGGTGATGGACTTGGACCTGAATTTTTGGTCCAACTTACAATGGCCCGGCCCTCAAGTCTAATAAGCTTAGTCCCAGCTCTCACATTAACAGCTGGCACAATTATCAACCTATGGGCTCCAGTTGCAATTCGGTCATGAAGGTGGGGCCCAACATGGACCTAGCTATCCCGTAAAAGTCCTGGTCTGGATTTGGTTGAAACCAGCTGGAGCAACGCTGGCCCATGTGCTCGAAAGACAACAGTTGGAACTTGGAAGAGCCGGGGAGTCAATCCGTGACTTCATCTAGTTGGATTATTCAAGCCTACCGACTTGAAAACAGATAATAGGTCGGCTGATTATTTCCCGATTTTTTTTTATTGATTCAACGAGTTGTCCAAGTTCATCAGGGTTTTTCAGTCAAAGATGAATAGACTTCCACACCCCACTTGAAATATTTTAGATCAATTGTTCCAAAGTGAGCAATCCGCCCTATGGCGAAAATACGACATAGGAGAAGTCGAGGACGATTCGAGTTTGTAATTCGAATATCTATTGTAAAGGTCAACCAAAAAAAAATGAAAAGTTGGGTTTTTGTTCTGTACAATGATGTTTTTACCATATATGATGAATTTGAAATTTGAAAACGAGCACAATGGAGGGAATCTAGGAATAGTCCAATAAGAGATAAAATAAGAGAAAGTCAATACCAAAAAGGGGACTCGTGAAAATGACTACTTTTGGTATAATTTGAAGCTCATGAAGGGAGAGAGGAAGGCAAAAATTGACATGGAGTAAGGTAATAAGAAAAATTTGGAGACAGACAAAAACTTAGATCTAAATAGAGTGGAATGGCAAAATGGTATTCATGTCGTCGCGGATCCTTGATGGTTGAAGGAGTAGAAGATGATGATGATATGATTAATTTGCACTCCAAGAGCAACCGTTCATGGCCATTATGGGGAAATCCTTTGCAAGGAGATACATTAGTTACATTTATATATGAAAAATTGGGATCTGGTGATATAATGCAAGGTTTTCCAAAAGTGGAACAAGTGTTAGAAGTGCGTTCGATTGATTCAATATGAACCTAGAAAAGAGGGTTGAAGGTTGGAACAAACGTATAGCAAGAATTCTTGGAATTCCTTGGGGATTCTTGATTGAAATTGAGAATAATTTGTGAAATAGTCCATGAATTACTTGGACAAGTCCAAAATTTCACAAATCAATTGGAATCTTTGAAATGGATAGTTGAATAATTCATAAAAAAATGCAAAGAATTCGACAAAATGCTAACTATAAGAGGTGATATGGGTTACTTATAAAGTTTTATATGTAGCCAAGAAGTTTTGAACCTTAAACCTTAAGTTTTTAATTTTTTTTTTTACTTGTGTAACTTTTGTCTTTTCTTAAGTACTATATAAACTTAATAAATTATTTGAATAAAAATTTAGAGGAAAAACTTTAAAGCCTTTTTTTCTCATTGTGTGTATGTTCTATGTAGACATTTAGTTCCACATTGGAAAGGGACAAATTCATAGAATGGCTTATATATGCCATTAGAGTGAGACCTTGGTAAAAGCAAAGGTGATTGAACCTATATATATGTAAAGCCATACGTGTGCATGCCACGTCTAGTCGGGTCGGGCGTTGGCCTAAATGGGGTTTTGGATCTAATTTACTGTCTTTTGGGCAAAATACTTTTGAAAAATCCTTTAATTTTCTTAAAGAAAGTTTTAACTGTTGACCATTGACTTTTGGGTTTTACATTAACAAGCCTTTATTAACAGTTTAATTAAGTTATTTTCTTTATTAAAATGTTGCGACACTGTTTCAAAACGTCACTATACCATTTTTCATACGATGTCCCATGCATTGTCTACCTATTTACTTGTTCACATTCTTCTATATAAACACACATAGAAATCTAGAAAACAAAAACAATGCAAGTCTATGTCTTCTTCTCCATTCTCTTCCTCTTTGTTATACAAAATTTCTCTATTATTTTCAGTCGAAGGTGCTATGCACCGTTAAAAGGTTCGCTAGAATCAACAATTTGGAGTGTTGCCTATCTTTGATCGGACTATTGAATCCTAGAGGTAGACGTCCAATGTCCTGTTAGCAACACTTAGTGCATGGCATATATCTGCCTTAAAACAACGCGTTGAATGCATGCCTCATAACAAGATAATTAACTTAAACAGGAAACTATGCCTTTGAGCCAAGTACTATAATATCATTAAAAAATGCTAGCTTCACATGTGCATGGCAAGAAAAAGAGTTACATGCACCTCTTTGTTTTGACACCTGTCCCATGTAAGAGGCATCCATAGCGACTTTTGGCATGCATCATATTTGAAAATTTGAATGTCGGCGTATGGTCCCACAACCTATGGATTAAGACCCCCCATAATTTATCTACCATGATACACACTATTATTCTATAGGCGATATACCTTGTCGCACAAATACACTATTGGGCAAAGTTGGGCGGGGAGAAATTAGTTTGGCTAGGGTGGGATATCAACTGGGGGAAGATTTGTAGTCATCGTAGAGGAGGGAAGAGAGGTTCAAATATTCTAGCATTTAGAACTTTGGGGTTCATTAACAAGATCTCTTTTCCTAACAAGAGTTTTTATTTTTACTAGGGGAATGTCACGTGCGATGCACGTGCACCTTACACATAGAAGCACCTTACACGTGGCACATTCGTAGAGATCACTGACCGTATAGATATTTGGCTCGTCTCTAGGTTGGCCTATATGCAAAACATCAGCCTACTTAGTAATTTTTAAGGATTTGATTGGAGTCGTTTTCATGGGTTGATTTTTAACCGTAGATGTTAAGCATTATTTGGGGTAATCAGATCTCCAAAGGTTTGAAATCACTAATCAGACTGATATTTGGTATATAGGTCCACCTAGGAATGGGACAAACATCCATAAGATCAGTGGTCTCTAAGAGTGTGCCACGTGGCTTATACTATTGTCCCTCCTCATCATTGACGAGGGACGTGGGCGTGCCAGACAACCTGATCTGTGAAGGGATATTTAACGAGGGAAGGTTTTTTACCTTTAAAGTAAAGAGGCCTTTAATTGTGTCACATGGCTAGAAACCCGGTTGTTGCTTTATAATAGTATAGATATTTATTTTTGAAGATATAAATATCTATTACTATTTTAAAGCTAAAACTTGGGTTGGCACACAACGTTGACATGACATTCACTGAGGCATCTATTAGTTGCCTATCAAAACAAAAAAACCTAGGCACCTATTAGTTCATGGGCTTTTAGTAAGAAATCTCTTATTTTATTAAATGCCTTTCTACGAAAAATAAAAATAAGACAAATATTTTGGTTTAAATACATAATTAATGTCCCCTTCACTCCTCTCACTCATTATTAAACCAAATATTTTTGGTTTCATAAAGCTTACCGGTCATTAGAAAAAGTCTTGTTTAATTAGATACTTAATTACTTTCCATGTCATCATTCATATTTTTTTTTAATACAGATCCGTGATAACAACTTAATTACTTTCTATGCCACTATTTCTATTTTTCTAAAAAGTTCCTTAATAACAACTTAATTACTTTTTATTCCATTTCTTCAATGATAATTATGAAAACAACCCTTTATATATTACTATTTAAAGCCAAAACTAGGGTTGGCATACAGTTCATGCACCGAGGCGCTTATTATAATTAATTGCCTATTAAATGGAATAACTTCAAAATTTTAATTTTTTAATTTTGCCACGAGTTGTTACAATTTATAGTTTCGCCCCTTCAAACTAATCTTCCAATTGCGAGTATTTTACTTTTATTTTTGAAGATTAAATATTAATATATAATAGTAAAATAGGCTAGTGCCGCCTACCTAAACATTTAGGATAAGGCCTAGAAGAAGAAGAAGATGCTGATGATGAGTTAATTAGGCCAGTACAAAAGATGCTTCATCTCTCTCACTCATAAGTCATAACAACTGTCGTTAGGTTCAAGTGTAAGACTCTTAAAAGTCTTACTAAAACGTCCGCTGACACGAAGCCCACAAAGACAAAAGGTTGACTGTTACCTTTAAGACTATGGACATGGGGCTACATCTACTACAGACATCAAACTAAGGGACACTAGGTTAGATTTTGGGTAAATCATTTAGGTAAATGCTGACGCTTGCACGCACTGCCATATTTTTCAGTGTCTGCTATGGTTCTCGCCAAACCCCTCTGAGAAACAAAAGAACGGGGGACTTTGATGCTCTCTTGGTCTCTTTGCTTCAAAGAAGGGCGAAGTTCTCATTTTCAATTTATACTTGGTAGAGAGGCACACACCATGCACATGTGAAAAATAAAAGAAACGAGACCTTTTAACCAGAAAAGAAGGTTCTCCTGTTTATATTCAACATGTATTAGATATTACAGGTAGAAAAAGAAGGTTCTCTGGTTCATATTCAACATGTATTAGATATTGTGGGGGCATTTTTAGAAAAGAGCAGCAAAAACGATGCCGGGTCTAGCGTGTTAGAATAGTTGATAGACTAATGATATCCTGCACTTCGAAAGACTACTGATTGGTAATCGTGTCAGTACGTAGCGGACATCTGTAAACTTTGGCCCTTGAGCTCTATCTTAACTTAGAAGACATGTTGAAGGTGCCAGATTGCTCAGTTGGTAAAGTTTGTGGGTGATGGTACCACAAACCTGGGTTCAAACCCCGCCTTCACCAAGTTACTGACCTCTTTAAAAACAGGCTTAACTACAAAAAAAAAAAAAAATTGATATAAAAAAAAACTTAAAAGACATGTTCAATTGATCAAATGGGTTATATCCTAATTAAATTCTGTGCCGTATATTGATTCCTGCTACAAAAGCATGATAATCTGCTAAGTCGGTAAAGTCGATTGGCGCGTGTCGATGCATGACCTGGGCTCAACACCTGGGACCCATTAGCCGACTACGACTAATTAACCCGGCCGCTTGACTTCCAGAAAAAAAGAAGAAGAAAACATTTGGAACCTCCTAATCACATTCATGTGGTTAATGGGACATTACTAAGTTGGTAAAGTCGGTGGGTACGTCGATGGATGATTTCGGCTCAAAACCCGTCCGCACCCGCACCAAGTAACTGACTAACCACTAATCTGCTTGCCTACCAGGAAAAATAAAATAAAAGAAAAGAAAAGAAATGTTTGGAACCCCTTAATCACCAAATGGGGTATTGTTAGTCAACCAATAATTTGGAAGGGTTATTGGGGAAATTAAAAATCATAATTGGTGAAGCAAAAGTAGTTATATTCTGAAATAAAGAAGCCTACCAAGTAGAGCTATGAGTAATGTCCTTTTTGATGTCAAGTTGGAAAGCAGCATTTCCACCATTTGGGTTGGAAACAAGAAAACAAGAGAAGCAAGAGAGAGGACTTTTAAAACGAAAGCTAGGAGTCTAAACCTCTCTTTCCAATAAAAATTAGATTCAGATGTTTCAATGAAACTTTTTCCTCTCATCAAGGATAAAGTGTTTGGATAATGACAACATCAACATGGTAGTAGTCAAAAGTGAAAGGGCCAAAGAAAATCTCAATAGAAGAGAGAGCCCAAACATGTATGCTACACATTGGGTAGACCATAAAATTAGTCTACCACATATCTAGCCGTACACGTGGCGAACATACGAATGGGTTAGGACCCACCATATATTCCATGGATACCCACTAAGAGATTTTAATGGTCTACCACAGATCTAGCTAGCAGTACAAGTGGTGAACATACGAACGGGTTAGGACCCACCATTCCATGGATACCCACAAACAGATTTCCTATACATTGAAACTCAATCTGATCAAATGCCCATTATCGTCTCGCTATCGATCCCATTTGCCATATTTTTCTGACCGTCGAAAAGATTGCGATAGGATGGATAATTTTAAAAATTATCGAATCAGGTCGGTTTTGCATGAAGAATATTGATCACGAATTGAATAGTCGATTCATGTCATGTCGGCCATGTATACCGCCGGGCCATTGGTAGATCATACATGGACAACCTAGATTTCTCATCGATTAAAACCCGATAACGACTCACTAAAGAAAATCTCTGCTGGGTACTTGTGCTTATGCAAATCAGTCAAATATGTAGGTTTTTGTTCCACTTGGATCACAGTTTTATTAGCGAAGAAGGAGCGATTATTGGAGAAAATCGCAATTTAATGAGTGATCAATCATGGACATAATTTTGCTGTTAATAAAGTAAAATAAATAAAAGAAGGGGTTGGTGTAATTAGGTCATGAGGGCCGGGCACTTTACGCTTTCAATGCCTTGTGATCGTGATGCCCAACAAAATCCGTCTTTAGAAGGGACTTGTGTATTTCCTGTTTGAATGCTTTTTAGTATCTTTGGTGCTCAAGTCAAAAAGTAATAAAAATATTTTGGGTAATTAATCCATTTATTATTTTGAGAATGGAATTTTGGTGACTTTAAGTAGACAATCTCACTTTGAGGATTGCTTTCTTGTCATGAATACTCAAGCGTTTTTCTTTTCCCTCTTTTGACTGTTCTAAAGACCATTACAAGTCTAAAATACCTGTACTATATAAGGACTACCATGAGAGAGAGAGAGAGAGAGAGAGAGAGAGGGGCCAGGTTTAGAATAGTTAAGTCTACAATGTTTTGTATTTTATAATATCAATTAGGGGGTGTTGATTACAAAGCTAACAGTAATTATAAGTGGCATCAATTTAGTCAGATGCAATATAATATTTGGGTCAGAATGGGGATTACTGTTGCAGAAAACAAGGATCAATTGATTGCAAAAATGATAGCAACCACAAAGAAAGAGAAAAAGAGCACACATAAGAATACATGAATTTACGTGGTTCGCCACTAAGAGTTATGTCTATAGGGCACCGGTGTTCGATAGCTTAAAAAGAGCCTGAAATTGACTTAGATACGAGTTCCAAATCAATAAGAAAATCCACTAAAATGAGAATTAGATTTGATTTGATTAAGATTAGATTTGATTTGATTAAGATTTCTTTCCTTTGTTAGACTCTTGTAATGCTCTATATAAGAGTTTTGAGTTGGTCAGTATAATCACTCAAGTTTATCAATAAACTCATTCCCTATCAGTATGTATCTAGCTAACAAAGAAAAATAACCTGTTTACTTCCCTTGAGTGCATTAAGCTTTTTATTTTTATTTTTTAGTAATAGTCTACACTGAACAAAAATTGGTTTGCACAGGTTAAAATTTTAGCATGCAATAATTAATGTCATTGTCAAATGGGCCTTAGAAGAATACTTGTGTCATGAGATGGGGAAAGAGAAACAAGCCGTCTTCCCTGTCTTTGTTGTGCTTGGAGACAAACAAGGGGTTCAAGAGGACTCATCTAGGATCATATAGCCACATTATCAATGAAGCATATGTGCATGCATATCACATGGATGACTGAACAACACATGGAGTTAGGCAAGTTAATGTCGAGGGTGTCCAAGTTCGATTTGCTATGATGCAATCAATTGTAGGGAAGATCTAGATCTTCATGCCATAACCATATTTTCCTTGACAAACATTAAAATGTACTACAAATTTGTAGTCTTTCTGTTAGTAATTAACCTACAATATTTCATCGAATTCCAAAATGTTAAAGGAAAATGTTGTCCCATGCAGAGATCCACGGTTCATGTGGCACTGACATTATTAATACTAAATCACTGTTTTACCCTCTGCAGTCGTTGCCGTATGGACAGTAGATCTCTTGAATCTGATGGTCCACAGCTCAACCGTACGGTTCTTCTTTCCGGTTAAGCGTACGGACACAGTGAAGTAATGGCCCCAATAGTCTCTTCTTACCATATTATTCTTATAGGAAAAAAGGAGAAAAAAAAAGGAAACCTGAAATATGAATATAAACAAGTAAAATGTGAAGAAAACCCTAAATCTCATCTTTGACATTTCTACCTTGTTACAAGATTTGGTAGCCTAACCCTACCAGACTCACCCCACATTGATGCATGGAAAAGTTAACACACAACATGGTAAACACGTAAGCAGACAAGGCCCTACTGGGTCACCCCCCCTCCTTTTGTTTTTTTGTCCTTTTTAATTTTCTTCTCCATCTCCCCAAGTCCTCTCAAGCCAGGAAGTACACGGACCTCATTTTTCAACCTAACTTTCAAAATTCAGATTCACGATAGATTGCTAATGATAGAAATATACAGATATGGATACCATCTTCATTTCATGTATGTGTATTGTAATAGCTAGCATGCCCCTTTGTGCCATGTCATAGTCTGTGAAAGCTTTAGTAGCTGCAGTTTCACTGGCTCAAGTGACTATTTCAGATGAATTTTTTTTTGAAGCGGCGGTCATGCACCCAATGATCGGGCACCACATATACCTGGGCTGGGTTTAGAATTTGGTTTTTAAAAAAACTTTTTAAAAAGTAATCATGGGTATATGTGACGAACGATCATTGGCACATGATCGGCGCTTCAAAAATCCCACCGCTTCAAAATTTTTCTCATTTAAGATAGTATTTATGGTTCGGCCTTTTCCTTACCAACTTGCTTTCATGGTTTTCAGGTAATTATATTATATCGATATCATCGGTAACGTACACATAATGTCTCAAAGTTTGATAATCTCATGTAGATCTGACCCACATGGTAGTACTGTAAGAATTTTATCCTGTAGATCTGACCTTCATGGGGTAATGTTATGATGGCAGTCTTAAAGGAAAGAAAGGGGTAAATTCAAAGCTCAACTTTAATGGGTACTCTCTAAAGAATCCCTCCTTATGTAACAAATAAAGTGAAAGCTCTCCCAAGTTATATTCTTTGTAACTCTCTGCAAGCAAAGCCCATATGATAAAATCAATTCCAAGTCCCAACAAATAAACAAAACCAGAAAAATGATAAAGAAAAACCATGTTTTACAGTCTTGTGTTCACACTAATCCATCACTTTTTGTCAACACATTCAGTGAAAACAAGAGAAGGGACTGGACTAAATCTGCTTACCCATCTTGTACGAAAGCCAATTGCCGGATTCCGACGGATTGCCGATTCTCGTTTTGCTTTTTGATGTCTTATATGATCTGTAGTTAGTGGGTTTGTAAAATAAGAACTTCTTGATGGGTTGATGGAAGAAAACAGAAAATGATTTTGCACTTACTTGCAGAGATGATCGAGCCGGACAGTTGAATCGGTAGTCGATATTAAGGGTATGGATTTGCGATCGTCTGATTATCACGTCAACGATTGTAATTTTAAAAGTTGGGGGGAATGAAGCCTGGTCCGAAATCATTCAGAAGATGTTTGTGCTTCACATGAATGGTCTCGAACCAGACAACATTCCCCTCAACTGTTCATATGAGAGAGAGAGAGAGAGAGAGAGAGAGAGAGAGTTTTTGATTTGGCCATGCATTATATTTCATGGGTCCATATATACGTGAGGATGAGGAGAGATTCTTTCGTGGGTCAGATGACATGGGAGTCCACTTTCTACACCACCCCTAACATGCTTTTCACACTAGGGGTGAAGTTAATATAGATGGGCTTAGTTTAAGAAAGTAAGGAAAAAATGTGCAAAAAAGAAAATGAAAAAATAGAAACAGTTTAGTAGAGGAAGTTAAGAGTTAAGACTTTTGGTCATTAATTAATAAAAAATAGGATTTACATAAGAGAAAGTTTTATGCTAATTTGAGGTCAATGGTCAACCAAGAACTGCCTTTAACCTCTAAGAAAACCCAAAAAAGCTCTCTTCTACCTCCCCCATCTCTCTCACTAATCCATGGTTGATCCAGTGTTTAATACAGTTTTTTTTTTAACGATGACCCCACAAATCGGATATGTAGGATAGCATATCGTCCATTTGATAAAGTAACAAAAAAAAAATGAAGAATCATTGTCTATATTGCTCTATACAAATGCGATAATGGGTCGAACAATACTATTAACAAGGATTAATTTAAACTTATTTACTAGAGCTTTATTAGTCTTTGAGGGTCTGTCTTAATTTAAGGATCTTGACATTGAGTTTATTCCCAAGTAAAGGATATCTCTTTTGCTTCCCACTTGGGAAAAGGGAAGATGGGGGTGGAGAACCTTCATCAACGAGTCCCATATACCCAACTAATGTGATTCCAAGCTTAAATGGCAAGGAAAACAGGTTGGCTTGTTAAAATTTTTAGAGGCCCAACACCAAAAAGTAGAAAGGAGAGTGAACAAAGGAAAAGTTTACTCCATCTCTATGGAGTAACTCACTGATTTTGTAAGATTTACCAACTTTGATTGAGTACAATGGGGTGTCACTCACATGCTTTTCAGACTCAATCCACATGCTTTAGTACCAAGAAATAGAAAGAGCATGCAAGAAAAAAAAGACCTTTGGAATTTGGTTAACTGGGTTGTTGATGCTAACAAGGTCATTTTTCATTAAGGTCACTAGGGAAAGGGTACATGTAACGCATGTGATACTCAAAGTAGTGATGTTGCTCTATTCCACATGTGAGGGTGGGATTAGCCATTTTCTTGGCCCTATGTATGAAAGCTATTTTATCGAGATTTCTTATATGGATCAAATCAACATAGCCCAATTTAGTGATTATATGTTTTAGATAAATTTTCTTAATAAGTAAACCATTTCACCTGCTGCAGCTCTTCAACACCTTCCTTGTATTCTGTTCCTTAGTGACAAAGCCAGAAGAAGAAAATTCAAACATATATATATTAGTGGTAAACTAATTAGCATTTAACAAATTTTGTGAATATGAGGAATGAGAAGCACATTTATTAAATTCACATTACAAATATGGAGTAGAACAATTCTTGTATGAGAAATTAAGGGAGGGGTCCGCTGCCAACTATTAGATTCGATCCACTGTAGGATTTGAGTTGAGCGAAGTTAACTGTGAGTTGAGTTGGTAGGTTGTGTGAGTGTTCCGTGTCTCTATCACTCACGTTAGAACTCCTTTGGCCCAACTTTATATGCTAAAACAAAAGCTTTATTTGATCAAACTTAAGATGGTAAGTAACTTAGAGACCCTAGACTATTGATTTTCGTGCCCAAAAGGAGTCTTGATCCTTCAAGGAAAATTAGAGACTTTTACTTGTATATTTTGTTAGTTTGGCCTTTGATCAATTGGGAGTTACACGTTATCTAGATTTTTCATATAGTTACATCTAATCGATCAAGGGGTGACTCATCGATCGATTGGAGAACAAGTCTATTCTAGATTTTAGATCCACATTAATCCTTTGATCGATCAGGCAGTTGCATCCAATCTATCGAGGCTTGTGTGAATAGAAATTCTAATTACGTTGGAACTCCTTCTTTTGCTCAACTACCTTCTATTTTAGAGGTTGCTCATCCATAGACTTCGATCGATCAGACAGTTGCATCCGATCGATCAAGGTTTGTGTGAATAGATATTCTACTTACGTTAGAACTCCTTTGGCCCAACTACCTTCTATTTTAGAGGCTACCTCATCCATAATATATTGAGTTTGAAAACTTAAGTTCTTCTAAGCTCCAAGAAGTACAAAAAGACTAAAAAGATCTCTAATCTTAGCTTTGATCTCAAGAGCTTGTAGGTTTTCAAATCCTAGCTAGTTAACGTTAACCAAGCTTGAGATCACCCTAAGAACCCATGGTTTATCTTTGTTTTTAGTGGAGAGTTCATAACCAGTCAAAAGCTCTATGCTGTGTTCTTGTTTGTATGATATGAATGCTGGGATTTGGTGTTAGATCGAATTGGTATGTGTGATTGTGATCGTATGAAGAAGTAGGTGCTCGTCGTGGGACTTGATGTGTGGTGAGTGAAAAGAAGCGGTTTGGATGCAACGACAACTGGCTTGAGTGGTTCGAGTATGAAGACTGTGGTAACGTTGTTGTGTGGGTTACTTCTTGTACTTTGATCTATGTTCTAAAACTCGGAACTCGGACTCGGCTTGGAAGTCCATTGGGCCGAGCCACCTCGATGACTCGGGAGTCGACTCGGCAAGTCATTAAATTGATTTTTGTTTATTTAAATATATAAAAATAAAGTTTATTAAGAAAAACTTTTAAAATAGGAAACAAATACAAAAAAAACATTTAGAAAATCAGAAAAAAAATTTGAATTTTGATTGGACTCAGCCTTTAAACGGGTGACTCGGCTGAATTGTGAGTCAACTCGGACGATTTTCCGAGTCACCTCGCCAGACTATGCAAATCCGAGTTTGTATGCTGAGTCGACTCGAAATACGATCGAGTCGAGTCGACGCGGCCGAGTCCGAAGTCGACTCGGCGAGTTTTAAAACATAGACTTTGATAACTTCTCATAATTAATTACTTTCACATTTGGATGTAGTCCTGGGTTTTTCTCATAAAAATTGCATGAGTTGTTTATTTTTTACATTACGCTGTGTATATTAAATAGAATGAATCAATATTAGTATATTTTTGGTATATTTAAGTCGGTCAAGTTAATCGCTTAATTATTATTCAATCGGTTAAAATTGTTTTGCATGCGATTAGATCTCTAAACTGTGATCATAGTGATTAAGTTAATCTGACTAATTAGAATAATTTTTTTAAATAACCTATTCACCCCCTCTAGGTTTGCATCCTATGGATACCTGGATTTTTCATAGCATCCTCAGAGATTGTTGAATAAATTATATCAAAATCTATTGATTTGTGATCAGTTCCCACAACTGATCCATCCTCCATAGCGATAGTTGATGAAAGAGTAGGAAAATTCCCATAAAAAATTCAATCAGATTTTGACTTTTGAGAAGAGTCAAAAGATGAGTTTTCCATGATAGATAGAACCGAGTTTGATTGATACTATATTGGTGGTAGATGGAGAGATAAATACTTGAGGAGAATAAATAATCTAAATGGCCCTGATAGGTTTTTGATAGAGAGACAAACATTCAATCTTCAGTAACAAGTGATCTCGTAAGAAGAAGAAAGTGTAATTATATTTGTGTTCACTTCATAGAAGAATAAAGAAATAATATTCTTTGGAGGGAAAATTCCTTCAATGGTTATATCTATAAGATACAGAAGTTTCATTTTTTCAGTACGACATGCATGGCAAGAGTGGGATCCATGTTGGAGAGAAATATCCTCGCACAGTTTGGACTTGCTCTTGGACCATGTAGGTTGAGGCCAAGTGGATTAGGTTTTGGCTTCACAAGTGTGCTTCATACATCTTAACAAAGCAATCTCACAATAAATAATGTGTTCCTTGAGTACAAGTAACTCACTAATTAATTTACCCTCTAAAGGTTTTATGTAATCAACATGTACACATTGCCATGGCCATGGTTTAAAAAAATGTTTATAGTGCCGTTATAATGGTAACACTCTAACCCCATTATGCTGTTATTCAATGTTTAATGTCTTAACAACCATTTTGTTGGAATGTTTTTAACATGTTAACCACTGTTATAACGATTTCTAACACATTTTTTCCACTCCCCCTCCCTTTTTTTTTTTTTTTTTTTTTTTTTCTCTTAAGGTTGTTATTTAACCATTTGTTAAATGTTTTCTTGAATATGAGAATGGTATGTCAAGGGATTGTTTTGAAAAAATGGCAAAAACAACATTCGATTACAAACGTCAGCTTTCCATTATAATAGTAGAGACGGTTTCATACGTCATATTCGATCGATAAGTATGAAGAAACTTGGGAACTGTGATTGAAATAGGATTAACTCACTCAAATAAGCTTAAATATCCGTTTAACCCTAAATTTTTTTTAATGTGTGTTTAAAATATATTGTGGTAATATGTAATTATTAATAATAATATTGTTATAATTCCTCTTAGTTAATTATCTAATTTTTGTCAATTTTTAATAAAATTAAAAGAACTACTGAACAATATTAATAAATTTTTGTGGAAAATTTAGAAATAGAAAATGAATGATTTAAGCCATGGTTTTAAAAATAGCTGTTTAAAAGGTTTTAACGGCGGTTTAAATGGTAACGCCCCAAGCCCATTTCCGTTAAAACCGTTTAAACACGTTTTAACGTTTTTGAATTTAACGGATGTTAAAATCGTTTAAACGGCCACTAAAATCATTTAAGCAGTCGTTAAATTCTGAAAAATTTTGTGAAAAAAATGGCCTTTAAATCCATTAAAATCCGTTTAATTCCATTAAATTCTATTTTTTTCCATTTTTGCCCCTGGCCGTTTCCATCCGTTTTAATGGCCGTTTAAACGGTAACGTCCCCAGTCCGTTTAACCGTTAAAACGGCCTCCTTTAAACCTTGATTTAAGCAAATTACAGTCTTGGAAGCTTACAATATGTCATATGTATTCTTTTAAACCAATAAAGTTGCTTTTATAAAGTGAAAAGATGGGAACTTGCCTATGTTCAAACCGACAACACTAAACTTTTGTCAACCCAATCTACTCAATGCTACTAAATAGAATGAATTATATGATTTTCCATCACAAAATCAAAATATATAATGTTTGGATTTTGGGTAACTGGAAAATAATGCTACCATGATCATGAGAATCCCCCTCATCATGTTTTATGATTTGAAGGGTACCTGTTGGCAGTTTTATCGGCCCCGTGGTGTGCGTTAGACACGTACGTGGGTCTCGCGTCCAATCAAATCTCGAACCCCGAGTGCCAAATCAGTTGGAATTTAGTAGTGAGCAGTCAACGCTGATGCCTATCCAACCACCACAATAATTGATGATCCAATAATGTATTTAGGGTTGGATTCTTCCTACTTAAGGTCCCTAGGAATATTTCTTGGTACGGCGATTCGATTCTTATTAAGCAAACATAAAGTAATTTGAAATGCTAATTAGGAATTTTGATTTTTTGCCTAATCAAATTAAAAGCTTAGTATGATCTCGAGAAAAAAATAAGATAAATAAGTATGTATTTAGATTAAAACAATAGAAGTTTGGCGATAAATAGAGATGACTTAACCAAATATTAGAGGAAAAAAAAAGAATGGGAATCTGTCGTGAACATGTCAGTGCAGCAGTGAGGCGGAGCCAGGCTGGCTCTACCTTAAAGCCATTAAGGCCGTCGCCTAAGGCCCCTTGGTGAGAGAATGCCCCAGCCCAGGTCCCACTAACCACATGGATTTTTAGCCCACCCTTTATTGGATATACATACTAAAAGCCAACCTGATTGATTATCTCTAGTGAGTCTAGCCATAGATTTTAGTACTTTTTAGGAAATGATTATAGCTGTTGGATTCAAACTTATTTTTGGGTAGTAAATCCAATGGCTAGAAATATTCAATCAAGCTGATTTTTAGTGTGTTTATCAACCAATAGGTGGGCTGAGCATCCATGCATCCATTGGGCCCGAAAAATGATCTATGTAGGACCATGAGAGTCGTTTGCATCTAATTTTTTTTCTGTGGTCTTGATTATCAAGAATAGTTTTAATGATTTAATTTCGAATAATATAGAGAGTTTAATTTTTTAATTAATACCATATATATGAATATATTAAATATAAAAAAGGCCTTATATAGAGTTTTTGCCTTAGGCATCAACTTGGTATCGAGACGGCCTTGGGTGGAGCCAGGATTTTGTTCAAGGGGGGCACATCCCTTGTAGTATATAGTGGGTGCCCTAGATTTTAAAGGATTAAAATCTGAGGAGGGCACTTTAAAAGATTAAAATTTGAGGAGGGGCACTAAACTAATATTTTAAGGTATTTTTGGAATTTTAAAAAAATTTCTAAAGAATTTTGAGCCACTAAGGTAAAAAATGGATGATTTGCCATGTTAGTCTTGATCTAGAACACAATAATGAGGATGACAAGGAAGTTTTGGTGATTGACTTGATGGAGGGTTGGCTTCTGATGGGCACTTTGTTTCTTCATCTAGAATCTTTCTGTACCATATGATCGCGCTAGCCATGCAAATGGTTATTCGACACTTGTCAATATTTTGTACCTTTGTTCAGTGGATCACTATTCAAAATCTAGTCATTATATTGAAGGGCTATGATTCTTCTACTTGGATAATGTGTTCTTTTGCAATTAAAGCTTCCATACTATTCAGGTAAGAGTTGAGGCAAAATCGGAGGCAAAATAGGCAAGAAAGACAACATAGAGGAGTTAGCAAGGATCCTAGGTTGCTCAATTGGTACCTTACCATCTTCCTATCTTGGTTTACCCGTGGGGGCCCCATACAAGGCAAAATCGGTTTGGGATCCTGTAGTGGAGAGGGTTTGTAGAAGACTGGCAAGTTGGAATGCAGATACCTCTCCAAAGGGGGTAAAATGATCCTTATTAAAAGCACCTTGTTCAATCTTCCAGTCTACTTTTTGTCTTTGTTCACCATTCAGGTATCCATAGCAAAAAGGTTAGAGAAAATCATGAAAAATTTCTTGTGGAATGATTCGGAGGATTCTTTTCATTATCACTTGGTGAACTAGGCCCAAGTGTGCTTACCTCTAAAGGCAGGAGGACTAGGCTTTAGAATGATAGGCATAATGAATTTAGCACTCTTGGGTAAGTGGATTTGGAGATTCGGGAAGGAGAAAAATAGTCTCTGGCGTAGAGTGATGGTAGGCAAGTACAGGGAAGATGAGAGGGGGGGTTGGGGGTTGGGGGGGGGGGGTGTGTGGGTTACTAAACCCTCGAGATTATCTCATGGATGTGGTGTATGGAGGGGTATTCTCAAGGTGAAGGATTGGGTTTGGGAGGATTCATGGGTTGAAGATCTATGTTTAAAGGAGTCTTTTCCTTGTGTTTTCTCTTTGTCACAAAGAAAAGGCCAAATTGTAGATCATTTTTGGATTGGGTCTTCTTCGGAAGCATCTTGGGACTTAGGTCTTAGAAGAAATCCTTTTGAGTAGGAGAAGGAACAATTAGATTTGCCTATAGAATGTTTGAAATCGTACTCTATTACTAACTTTAGGGAGGATCATCGGGTTTGGCCACACTCAAAATCGAAAGATTTCACGGTCCAATCGTTTTACAAAGCCTTGGCAGCTCCATCAAACCTTACTCTCTTTCCTTTTCCTTACCCAAAACTTTGGAAATCTCTTGCCTCCCTTAAAATTCAATTTTTCGCTTGGGTCGCCATCCTGAACAAACTACTTACTGTTGATAATTTGATCACTAGAAAATAGATTATTGTGGATTACTGTGTAATGTGTAAAGCTAATGGAGAGAGTACTAATCTTCTTCTTGTCTACTGCGAGTTTGCCAGACGAGTCTAGCTGTTCTTTCTCTCTCATATAGGCCTTGGTTGGGTTTGCCCGAGAAGCATTGGAGAAGTCTTGAGGAGCTGGCCCTTTACCCCAATGACGACAAAAGGAAAATTTATTTGGAAGTTGATGCCTTTGGCAATTATCTGGGAGATATGGCTGGAGAGAAACAAGAGAACATTTGAAGACAAAGAAAGCTCATTTCATGATGTCATCTTGAACATTAAGGCTCTATTGTTCCAATGGGGTAGTATTAATCGAGAGACTAGGGGTATTTTCTTTGGGGATATGGTTTTCAGGTTTAATTTCTGATTTTTTGGTTTCTGCTTCATCATACATTTTGTACATTGAGATCTCCTCGATCTCCTTTTCATCGATGCATTTCTAGTATTATCAAAAAAAAAAAAGAGTCGAGTGTAGCTGACGCAGTTATTTAGGGCGATTATATGGATTGGAGTAAAATATTTTCTGATAGGCAAGGAGTAAGAGAAGATTTTTGATTATCCAAACCACGGTTTATAAAACGGCCGTTATAACAACGGATTCGGACCTCCCCGTTACGTTATGTACTGTTTTAATGCGCAGAAAATAACGGTCCTGAAAAAGAAAGTATGAAAAAATGCCCATTATTTTCCGTTATAAATTTTACAGAAATTGTTTGAAACGAACCTACATTTAAGGCTATTTTTTCAAAACAAACCTAAGATGCCAAACCGTTTGGCGTATGGCTCCAAAAACTTCTAAATGGTTGAATTGGCCTCCTAAATGGAGACGCCTAACTGTTCAGCATCTAGAATTACCAAACGCCATACAGTTTGGAGTCTGAATATTTGAAACATAACCATTAGGCGTTTTGTAATTCCGGACGCCGAACCGTTAGGCGCTTTAATAGTTCAGATGCCGAACCATTTGGCATTTGGTTGTTTTAGATGCCAAAATAAAATACCGACATCCCCTTCTACTTTTTTCCAACGGTGGGTGAAAAAAAAGGCCAAAAGCCAAACTGTTTGGCGTCTGTTAATATCAGATGCCATATTGTTCGGCGTGTGTTAGTATCTGACGCCAAATCGTTTGGCTTGGGAAACTAACAGATGCTAAACTGTTCGGCGTCGGATACTAGCAGACGCCAAACAGTATGACGTATAATATTAACAGACGTCAAACAGTATGGCGTCCTAGGTTTGTTTTGACAATTTTAAAAAAGTTCAGTTTGTTTTGGAAAATAACGTTAAATCTAGGTTCGTTTCAAAAGTTTTCCATAAATTTTATTGAAAATATGAAATTCGAATTTTAGCACCTTTTTTTTCCTGTTTTTTGCATTATTTTCTCTTATTTTCCCTTTTTTCCATTTTTGGCCTTGGCGTTACAATCCGTTATAACGGAAAAAACGGTAATGCTCCCAGTCTGTTATAACGTTACAACGGTCTCTTTTAAAATTTGATCCAAACCACTTGCCGTGTGGAATTCTATCTTGACCTGTTGTCTCATTTTTCTTTGGGTTCTTAACTTTTAAAGGGTCAAGGGCTATCAAGAGAACTTGTATCTATACCGTCAGTGGTCTCTAAGAGTGTGCCATGTGTCTATCATCAACGTCGTCGAAGATTTATTCACATATGGGCTCTTGTTTATCCTAATATTGACCCACCAATTAAACATAAACTCACGGTCCGTTCGAGGAGCTCGTTTTGTCCGGAGATGGACAGTTTTCGGCGACCCCTTGGGCCCACTGACCCATGTTTGTTTGGCCCGTTGGACAACACACCAGAAACCAGTATGATTGGAGATTCCTAGCCACTGGATTTTGATCATATTTCATTAGGGACTTCGAACTTATCAATTGGCATGTTTATAAAAGCATGCTCAAATCAACTGCCCGAAATTTTCAATCAGGAGTTTTTTTCTTTTTCTTATAGTGTGTAGGTCCAGCAAGTGGTGGGCCAAACATTTATGGGTCAGCGGGTCAAAAGAGACTGCCACTTGGCATTTGAGGGTTCAATACCTCTAAAAAAAATATAGTCCATTCTCGTAATTAAAGCATTTTATGGGCCCATTTCTCTGAGAGAACATTCGCTGGCCCGGGGGACTCCACCAAAATGTCTGACACGCACCCCAATCCCTTAACCCAACCCGCGTTAACACCTTGGTTAGGAGAAAATTTTTGAAGCAGCAAAGCAGTGGCAAATCACATGGCGCCTCAACTATAGCGTCGTACAAACCCAGAAATACTTTTTGAAAAGCAGGTTGTGGCGCCATGTGATTGGCCACTGCTTCGCTGCTTCAAAATTTTTCTCTTTGGTTAGTGTTTGACAATGGGTACTTATCAGACATTTTGGGAGGGGTACTTCAAAGTTTGAAGTCCCCCATGCCAGCGAATTTTTTCTGTCATTTCTTACCATCATCAGTCAGTAGTTGTACTGTGCTTTCTTTCCTTTTATTTTCGTCATCTCTTCTTTTACCCTTCCCTCGCTTTTAAAGCCTCAACGAACTGAGAGAGCTCATTGAATCATCGTCGTTCAAGCTCTTGAACGCCATTGCCAGAGCAGTGATCATCGACTTTGTCAACGAAGTCATTGAATTTGGACGATTGATCGTCATGAACACAATTCCGGTGCCGATTGATCTATATTCGTTTCTCTGGTGAGATTGAATGCGCTGTCATCTTCTTATAGCGTTTTCAGATATTTATGTTGGGAGAAGAGAGACGTGTTGGGAGTGGGAAAGACGTGTTGGAATTTAAAAGATGTCATGTTTTTTTTTTTGAAAAGGCCAAAAAAAAAAGATGGAGAGAAAGCCACATGGATGAGAGGGAAAGTCGAATTCTTGCATTAGCTTTAGTAGTATCTAGAAAAAAAAAAGATATAGATATAGATATAGATAGATATAGATAAATATAGATTGGTATGTTATTCTTCAGTAACTTTGGCCCAGGGCCTAGTCCAGCCCGTTAGGTCCTTGGGTTGGGCCCTGGCTTGCTCAGTTAAAAACCCGATTTGCCCCGAAACCAGCCCGAGCCAGCCTGACCTGAAAATGGCCTGATTTTTTTCCTTTTTGTACAATAGCCCCATCAACTCTTCTTTTTTTTAACAATCACCATAGCCCCATCAACTCCCCGTAACAACAATTCTATGAAACTAATCCTATTCAATGAGACAATAACACTTGACCACCAAGGTAGAGTTTCTCCAAAATCATAGAAGTTGTAGGTTGCCAACAGTGGCGGAGCCAGGATTTTGATGGGGGGGCAAAATCACAAAAAAATTGTTAAGGGGCTGTAAAATTGCAAAAAAGAAAAAATCAGGGGGGCCAACCCAAGGAAAAGGTACCTGGGGAAGTAAATTTTTTTTTTTTTTAAGAAGTTATTATTGTTGAGGGTTGGCCCCCCCGGGCCCTTCCTGGATCCGCCACTAGTGCAAAATCGTTCTTTTACGTACTAGGAAAATATCACTTAATGTTAGAACACATGGGATACACAATTCATTAAAAAATATGGACTGGCTGGGTCTTATAGCTATAAAACTATATAGACAACATATAGGTTGATTCATGAAATATGAAAAATATGGTAAGAAACCATCTATATTCTATGCAAAAAATTCTAAGTAGGGTTAGATGCATATAGCTAATGAAGAAATTGGCAACCTGATCGGGTTGGACTTGGGCTGGGAAATCTAGGCTTGGCCTTGGGTTGGTTGGGCTACGGTGTCTATTCTCTGGGGAGAATTGTTTTGCTGGTGAAAATCGGACCAGTGACATCCATGGTTGAATTCATAGTCGTCGATACCCCGTCTCCATACAATACAATTTTGGGATGGGGATGGATACATGAGATCAATGCAGTTCTCTCTACATATCATCAAATACTTCGTTTCCCAACAGACCACGGGATTATGGAGCTCAAGGGGGATCAAGTCATCTTAAAGAAATGCTATGGGATTGCCATTAGACCAAAGAGTTCTATTGGTCCTAGTAGCAGTTCACGGAAGGATGGTCTTCCATTGGTTGTTGTCGATACATAGCAACTAGAGCACCTCCCGAGAAGCCAAGAGCAAACGATAACTAGTCGGGAAGTCCAAGAACAGACGGTATCTAACCAAGAGGTGCCAGTAATATATTGAATCAACAGAAGAGATTAATTTGATAAAAGATGGTGAAGCAAGGACAACCTTCATCAGATCTAAGTTATCTCCCATAGAAAGAGAGCACCTCATTAAGTTCCTTATATCAAATAAAGATGTCTACGCATGGCCATTTAGCGATATGTTAGGTGTTCCTCCAGACATTTCTTGTTACAAGTAGATAAAAACTATCCACCTGTGAAACAAAGGCTGCGAAGAATTGCTCCCGAGAAGCAAATTGCAGTCCAACAAGAGATAGTTAATTGTTGGAGGCAGGGTTTATCCATGAAGTGAGTGACACCTATTGGTTAGCAAACATAGGTGTGGTACCAAAGAAAAATAGGAAAGTAAGAGTCTGCATCGACTTCACTCATCTAAAGAAAGCCTACACCAAGGATCCATATTATTTACCTAGAATCGATCAATTAGTTGATATAACCTCATAATACAAAATCCTTTCTTTTATAGATGGATACTTAGGGTATAATCAGATACTTCTTCACGAACCAGATCAAGAGCTACGACATTTACCACTGATAGGGGTGTCTTGTGCTATATTGTGATGCCATTTGGCCTCAAGAACGTAGAAGCAACCTACCAACGATTGGTAAATAGAATGTTTCATGACATGATCGGAGAGACGATGGAGGTATACATAGATGACATGATAGTCAAAAGTAGATCCCGAGATCACCTAATTGATCTTGGGAAAACTTTTGACCGCCCTCGAGAATTTCATATGAAGTTGAACCCAGTCAAGTGTCTTTGGGGTAACTTCAGGCAAGTTCTTGGGCTATCTCATCACCCAGTGGGGAATCGAGCTAACCTAGAGCAAATCAGGGCATTGATTGACAACTCAAACACAGGATAGATGTCCAACAACTTATCGGATGAGTGGCTGCATTAAATAGATTTATTGCAAGGTCATCCAACAAGTGCAAACCATTGTTTCGACTTAGGAAAATCGTTAAATTCGACTGGACGGAAGAATGTGAAGGAACATTCCAACAACTGAAGAAGTACATCTCTTAGCTACCTATCCTTTCAAAGCCAGATCAGGGAGAACCTCTTGGTTTTGACTTGGCAACCATGGAAGAGTCCATAAGCATAGTGTTATTCCAAGAACTTGACCGAGAAGAACGACATGTAAACTTCATGACTAAAACACTTATCGGTGCGGAAACCTGTTATGATGCCATAGAGAAGGCAGCTCTAGCCTTAATCTATGATTCGAGGAGGCTAAAACCATACTTCAAGGGACAGACGATAACCATATATATAGAACATCCTTTGAAATCAATTTTGGGAAAGATCAATCGGTCGGGATGGATGGTCAAATGGGCTATATACATGCATTGGCCGACTTCTTAGCAGACTTCCCAGTACAAGACATAGCCAACACTGGGGGCAAAGATAAGGAGATCTTACCACTCCCAAAGATATCGAAAATGTTAAATCTGAGGACGGGATGGATATTGTTCACTGACAGATCAGCAAATGAGAACGGCTCAAGTGTTGGCATTGTCTTGGTAACACTAGAAAATATTCGATTGGAGAAATCGGCCAAACTCGGGTTTATGGCGTTAAATAACGAAGTCGTGATCTTAGGACTAAGAACAACCCTAGATCTTGGCGTTCGGAACATCAAAGTATACATTGACTCACAATTGGTGGTCAGCCAGTATGCAGGAACCTAGCAAGCAAGAGACTGACATGATGTCACCTTACCTGAGACTCTTCGACAATTATTTGATGAATTCAAAACATTAGAGCTCCAACAGCTTCCTCGGATGGATAATCGTCATGCCGATGCCTTGGTTTACTTATCAACCATGTTAGGAAATACAGAATAAAAAACCATTCCAGTTGAGTACCAAGAGCTCCCAAGCATTCATATGCCCATGAAAGTATATCTAGCTCCTATTCAGACAGACCACAGGACAAATTGGATGGACAATATATGGATATTCCTACAAATAGGAAACCTCTCGACTAACAGAGATCAGGCTAGAAGAATCCAGGGATTGGGAAGGAGATATACAATGATGGAGCAAGAACTATACATGAAGTTAGTCATGGGCTCCTCCTAAAATGCTTAACCCCTGATGAATCCCAGCTAATTCTCAATAAAATACATGTCGGGAAATGAGGAAACCACTCATGGGCGAGGACATTGGCCCATAAGGCAACTGATCAGGGTTACTTCTGGCCATATATGCAGAAGGACACAATAGTTCTAGTCCAAAAATGTGAGAATTGCTAGAAACATACTCCTCTTATCAAGGTGCCGGCAGAAGAATTACATCAAGTACTCTTCCCTTGGCCATTTGCTAAGTGGGGTTTGGATATCTTGGGTCCATTCCTAACGGCCCCCGACAACGTAGGTTTTCTTTTAATGGTGACAGATTATTTCACCAAATGGATAGTAGCTATCTCCTTGGTACAAATTCAGGTTTCTCATGACAAGCGATTTTTGTGGGAAAATATGGTTTGTTGATTTGGAATCCCACAAAAAACCATCACCAACAATGGAAGCCAATTTGATGCTACAGAGATCAGGGCATTCTGTCAAGTCCTGAACATAAAGAATTGCATTTCTTCACCGAGGTATCCTCAGAGCAATGGACTTGCTCAAGTGGCTAACCGAGTGATACTTGATAATTAGAAGAAAATATTGGAAAGAGCTAAGGGAAGATGGATCGAAGAGTTGCTGGGAATACTATGGGAATATCATACGACGCCTCGGCGAACCACTGGAGAATCTCCATTTTCTCTGGCTTAAGGTTCAGAAGCAGTATGACTGAGATGTCAATGCTAACTTTTTGGACAAAAAAAGGCCATAGAATCTGGGCAAAATGACAATATCCTTGCCCGAAATCTAGATTTAGTTGAAGAGCACCTGGAGCAAGTAGTGATCAAACTAGCGAGTTATCAACAAAGAATCAAGAGATCATACGACAAACGAGTATGACATAGAACATTCAAAATTGGCGACTTAGTACACTCAAAAAAGTATTTGAAAATAGGAAGGAAGCCGGCAGTGACAAACTTGGTGCAAACTAGGAAGGACCCTGTCTTTAGGAGATATCCTCACCCCAATTTTCTCGGCCGTGATATTTTCCTTCTCGGCCTGAAGAATCTCTCTATCCCCCGGAGTTTCCTGATAAGATCGGATGACGCCTCTACTTCCTTCAATTTTTCAATCTCTGACAGAGTGAGGGCCAAACGATCTTCAGCTACTTTCTTAGCCTCCCTAGGTTGAGCTTTTCCTTTCTCCACCTTCTCTCGATTTTTGGACAGCTCGATAGATCTGAGAGCATCCTGAAGATCCTTCTCAGTAATTTTTAGTAGCACTTCGTTCTCGGCAAATGCATGAACACTCTACAGGAACAAATTCAGAGGAAACAAATTCAGAAGAAATATTAGATAAAGTTCTTCATGCAATGAAATGAATGGACATAGAATTCACTTCCAGTAGAGATCGACTCAGAATTTTGATTGGAACCTTGGGCCTAGTCAGATCAACATAACACAATCTGTCTTTTGGACGACAAATCATTTCGATCAAGTTGACTATTACCCCAGAATCAGCTATTGAGCTGCACTCAGATATCAGCTGCCCGTTACTAAGATAACCTGTCAACATCACATACGGCTCGGTGGAATTTGAAAGCTCTGGTATACCTACAATAGGATGTTTCTTCCTGTAATATCTAACGATTAGATTTTAAGACATTTTAAGGTGCGGTTATAGTCGTTGGATTCAACAATTCTTTTTGAGTGATAAAATCAACGGCTATAAATTACCAATCAAGCTGATTTTTGGTGTCCATGTCTACTAAGGGGTGGGGTGGGCTAAACATCCATCACCGTATGGATTGTTTTCCAATCCCTACATGGACCTACAAACCAAAAATCAGCTTGATTAGTTATTTGAAAACCTTTGGATCTTTGTACCTCAGATAATAGTCAATAATGCTCAAATTCCCATGGTTCAAATCAACCCATGAAAAGAATTCCAACCGAATGCCTTTAAATCACTAATCATTCTGATTTTTGGTACGGATGTCTACTAAGGGGTGGGATAAACATCTATGCAATCAGTGGGCCAAAACCTTTGGATCTTTGTACGACAAATAATGGTCAATATTAATGCTCAGGTTCTCACGGTTAAAATCAACCCATGAACTAATTCCAATCCAATGCCTAGAAAGCACTATTTGTTTGAGTAAATGATGATGTATATAAGAAGAGGATAAACTAGTACAAGAGAAAGAAATCACTAATCAGGCTGATTTTTGGTTTCTAGGTTCACCTAGGGATTGGCCAAACATCCATACGATTAGAGTCCTCTAAGAGTGTGCCACATGGCTCATATTGCAGCCAATGACAGTGCACTGTCATCAAAGTATTAATAAAAAAGTTGAAAAAGACTACAAAATGGTTAAAAATCAACACACCTCTAGGTGCGAGTGAGGATCGGAGGGCACGGCGTCGATGTTCGGAGGAAAGGAGGAGCATTGGGAGAGCTTGCTGTCGATGATTGGAGGAGAGGGCGCCCTTTCAAAGGGCGTCTGTTCAGGTTTGTAACCTTTGAAGGGGTGTATGTGGGGAGACAACCACTGTCACTTGTTATATAGATTGCACAACCAAGTGACTGACCAAGTTTAAGTCTGAGTTCTAGTTTTCAGACTGTTATCCATACAAATATGATTCAAAAAGATCACCATGGGCATCTTCCCATGTGCATAGGTGTGAAACTTGAGAGTTGGAGAGATGCTGAGGTGGCAAAACGTGTGGACGTATCTTTTGGCCTTGCCACCTATATAAAATGTATAAAATGAACCACAGTACAATTGAAGTGAAGATGTTCAAAGCAAGGTTTAAAAAACGGCCGTTATAACGAAAATAACAGCCGTTATAACAGATTCGGACCTCCCCGTTACGTTATGTACCGTTAAAATGGAAAAAAATAACGTTATAATGAAAATAAATACCGTTATTTTCGGGGAAAATTTGTGAAATAAACGACCGTCTTTTTCGTTCTTTTCCGTTTTTTTCTTTTATATTCCATTTTTTGAAATTTTGAAATTCAAAATTTGAATTTCAAAGCCATTTTTTCCATTTTTCCATTTTTTCTGTTATTTTCCCGTTATTTTCCGTTACTTCCGTTATTTTTCATTATTTTCCAGTTATTTTCCATTTTTTCCCCTGAGCGTTTTTTCCTTATAATGGCTGTTATAACGGAAAAAATGGTAACACCCCCAATCCGTTATACAGTTATAACGGCCCCCTTTAAACCTTGGTTTAGGGCCCATTTGGCAACACCGAAATAAGTTTCTTTTTGCTTTCAAAAGCAAAAAAGTTGAAAAGTTTGTTTGGGTATCCATTTTGGAATTGCTTCTTAAAAGCTAAAAACTTGCTTTTTGTGGAAGCAAAATTTTTTTGCTTCTTGCTTCCAGTGGAAGCAAAAGTCAAAAATTTGTGGAATCGACGCTTCTAGTTTTAAGTAAATCTTTCCAAATGTCAGTTTTACCTTTATAAACTTCACATTATGAAGTGTAGATAGAAAACATCTTATGAAGAAGAAAAAGCAGGGATGGTTTGCTGAGGAGTAGGTTAGTAGACCATCTCTTTTTTGATAAAATAATTACCTATAAAATGACTCACCTGTGTAAGGAATATTTTCATATTCAATTTGGCAAATATTCCGTTTGACATATAAGCATTCTTGTAACCGTTCCTATGAGCATTAGTGTAATGTGGAGATGTCGTGGTACACATACTTCGCTAACTACTTGAAGACTAGAAGATAGAGACAGCATCAATCAGACCGTTGACGACATGAGTCATCTAAGTAACAGCCGATTTGTCAGTTAAAGATCGTGTACGCTCGATTAGGAAGGTAAGTGACTTAGTGGCCATAGAAATTGGTTAAAATGAATAAAATATAATGGTTAAACCTAATCATTGAACTGACCCGAGTCTGAGTCAAATATATTGACTATTGAGATAGTCTAATCGATTAGACACTTATCCCTAATCCATTGGACATAGCCCAATCGATTGGAGACTCTGTGTAATCGATTGGAAGCTACGAGGCATAAACTTATTTCAGCCCGATCGATTGGAGTCTTCGGGACAGAAACTTATTTGAGTCAAATCGATTGGAGACTCTGTATAATTGATTGGAGCTTTCAGAACAAAAATCTGATTGAACCCAATCGATTGGACACTTAGCTCCAATCAATTGGACATGGCCCAATCGATTGGACCCAGTGTACAATCGATTGGACCATGCACAGAATCAGTTCTTATCAGATTCGAAATTCTTTGTTCCATTATACCACGTTTTGCACGACTCAAGGTCATGGAATTCTATAAATACAACCCTTCTATGCCTTCTCTAAATACACACAGAGACACAAAGTGACTCAATCATTAAGAGAGAAGAAAATGTTCTATTTATTAGAGTGTCCATTCGAAGAGAAATAAGCTTGTTTCCTACTCACATCTTGTGAGCTTATTCTCTTCTTGATCAAAGCCAAGTGCTTGATCCTTTCCTCAGCTTAGGTTTTCTACTTCTATATTCGACCTAGTAGCCTAAGTCTATCAGTGTGACTCAACACCATTTGAGCAACCTAGGGTTTAGAGTGTACTGAATCCTTCATCTTCTGCAAAGGCGGGAGTGTTGAGAATTAAGATCGGAGGAGCCGATCGTCGGTAGGTTTGGGGTGTACTAAACTGAACAAGTAGACAAGGCTTCTTTGCTGGAAGGGCGCGCGTGGATTCGTAGCGTTGATTCAGAGGACGTAGACGCATTGGCAGTAGGCCTTGGCTAAGGTTGGAAGCTGTATTTGCAATGGTGCTGCGTAGGTAACCTTTGTTTCGTTTAACTTTTCAATTAGTGATACTTTCCGTCTAGACGTGGTCTTGTGGTTTTTCCTTGGCTAAGGTTTCCACGTAAAAATCTCTTGTCTTGTGTGATTGTTTGTTTGTATTCTGTAATCTATCTTGATTAGATCAAATGACAAAAGGAAAATATACCACGGAGGTATATTCGATTTGAGTCGGTTGTGATAATCTTTTATCAAACAACTAAGGCAAGCGATTTTATTCCCCTACCATAGACCAGTAAAACTATGTAGGTATAATTAATTTTAAATACCTAATTAACCCTCCTTTCTAGGTATATTGGATTAAAGAGAACGGACCGGTGAAATTTCAACCTGGTGCGTTGTTTATTACTGACCATCTATAATTAATTTTTTTTGAAAAAAACAACATATGTGATATTGGTTTATGATCTTTATTAATGGTTTATTAGAATATAATATGTATATAAAATTATAAGAAAATGACTTTTTACTTAATTCATACCAAACTAACTTTTTCACTTTTTGACTTATAAGACAGTGTTTCACCAAACAAACTTTTGCTTCTAGATGGCAACTTTTAAATTCAACAACTTAATTTAGAAGTTACTTTTTGCTTCCACTGGTTTGCCAAACGGGCCCTTAAAATGTATCTCCAACCCTAGAAGTTACTATCTTTTGAAAAATTTCAATGAAAAACATTACTTTCTTAATAAAAAATGTGCAATCAAATTTTGAAAGGAGAAAAAATATATGACCAACACAAGTTTATCTAGTCTCTTGTTACTTTATTAAATGAAGTTCAAATTTTAAAGATTATTATTTAAAAATGATTTTTAGCATGAAGAGACATACTGATTTTAGCTCGGCCTCCTCAGATCTGCTAGATTTAAGGTGGGTAAAAGTGACAAAATTCGCTTTTGGATGGACTCTTGGTATGGCGAAAGACCTCTACAAGAAGATTTCCCTTCTCTTTTGAGTATTAATTTCAGACAAGAAGGAGGGTGTAGGAGAAGGAAGCGACTTCTGGGATCTTGGGTTGAGGAGGAATCTCAAAGATTGGGAGGTGGTCTAGTAGTAATGTTGAAGATTGTAGGTAGTGGGTGTACAGTAGTAATAGTTCATTCATGTTCAGATCTTTCTATGGTGTTCTTTCTCATTTTCCAGCTTCTTCGATTTGGGGATCCAAAGTTCCCTCTAAAGTCGCCTTCTGTGTATGACGTGCGGCTCTCTCGACAGTGGATAACTTGATTAATTAGGCGTAGGAAATATTTAGTGAACTTCTATGTCATGTGCAAGGACAATGGAGAAAACACCAACCATCTTCTCCTTTATTGTAAAGGGGCAAGAGAGTTATGGGGAGCCTCTCCTTCCTTTTTCTGGGTGGCATGGGTGATGCCTGGAACTATAATAGAAACTTTCTTGAAAATGAAGTTCCATGCATTCTTGCTATGTGGGAGACGCTTTTTGAACATTCCCCCTTCTGTGTTCATTTTGGATTGTGGAAGGAAATGAATACTAGAGACATTCAGAGCATTATTCTTTCCATCAAAGCATTTTTTTTTTTTTAGAAAAAAAGTGGCAACATGATGGTCAATACCAAACCCACCCCTTTTTGTATGGCAAGTGTTAGCATCATCCCTAGGATGATATCTTAGAACGTCGCTCTTACCACATGAATCCCGAAAACCATCACACAATAATTTCAAAGAATATCCAATGGTTTGAAACTTGGGACAATGGTGATGCATTATTGTCCAAAGGAAGACACTATCATCTCCCATTCGATATAGCAGTTAGAGATGGAACCCCTATACCTAAAATACCCATGAATTACAAATGGCCACAAGAAAATCCTTCCAGATTCAAACTACAAATAGTTGACATACAAATTCATACATTCACACACATATAGTAGAGCATAGTTGTTAACGAAAAAAAAACTAAGAAGATAGATAGCTAAGAGTCATTACAAACATTAGTCGTTGTTGTCGACAAGACACTCCCAAAACTCTTTGTCCCAATTGTATCACCTGTATAACAGGATGATGTTTCTCCTACCGAATATTTGTCATCCTCGTACTTTTGTTGAATCCATGAATGCTCCTGAAACCCTCTTAGTCCATCAAGATCTAATGCTACTTCTTTCATAGTTGGCCTTTTTTTCCCATTCAATTTTAGGCATCTCTTTGCAAGCTTAGCAACAGCCAATAGCTCCTCTTTGTTCCCTTCATTCACTACTTGAGTCTCTAGAATTTCAAAGAGGCGATTTTCTTTTATTGACAATATGAAATACATAGCTAGACTTTTTTCTTCTTCAGATCTAGTAACAGAAATTGCCCTTTCCCCAGTTAAAAGCTCCACAAGAACTACTCCGAAGCTGTATACGTCACTCTTATCTGTAAATTGGCTTGAGTGGAAGTACTCTGGATCCAAGTAACCGAAAGTCCCCTGCACTAGTGTAGTTAAATGGGTTTTCTCAATGGGAATTGACCTTGAAAGTCCGAAGTCGGACACTTTAGCCCTGTAATTTTCATCCAAGAGTATGTTGCTAGACTTTATGTCTCTGTGAAAGATAGGTATAGAAGTGGCTGAATGCAAATAGGTGAGTGCTCCTGCAATTTCAGATGCAATTCTCAACCGGTTTTCCCAAGAAAGTGATGACACATGACTCTCACCATGGAGATGGTGGGAGAGGGTCCCATTAGAGACAAATTCATAAACTAACAAGGGAACTTGGGTCTCTAAACAACAGCCTAACAATTTCACTATGTGCCCGTGGTTGATTTGTGAAAGAATGGCAACTTCGTTAATGAACTGACTAACTTGGCTTTCATCCACTAATTTGGATTTCTTAATGGCTACAATCCTACCATCAACTAACATTCCTTTATAAACTGTACCAAAACCTCCTTTGCCAAGAATTCGACTCTGGTTAAAGTTGTCTGTTGCCCTTTCTAATTCTTCAATAACAAAGATTTTTGCTTTATCGATGCTACCATAATGCGAAGAGATTTGTTGTTGTAACAATAAACCACCATTTCGCTTGAAGAACTTTTGTTTGAGGTTGATTTGCTTTCTTTTTTCAAGTCGGTGATGCAACCAGAAACCGATCGCAAGTAATATTATTATACATATGCTTATTCCAACACCTACAGGAGTCACAATAGCAAGTTGGCAAAAAAAAACGCACATCAATGGTTCCTCTTTTCTAGGGAAAGATATTATACTGCAAAATACTCTAAAAAGGTAGGTTTTCAAGCATTTGGGAGTCTCACATAATATTATTATTTCGAAGGGGGTCCTTTAAGATATTGTTATTAAAATGTCAAAATCTCAATATTATAGATGGATACCTATAGTGTCCAACCACCTGTGAGTTGATACAAATCTATAATTATATGGATTGTCATAGGATCACCTGTCGTTGGACACTCCAACTGTGAATGGGAGTTTCAAGCTACATACAACCTTTTTTATTAAATGCAAAACATGCAAGAGAAAGGGGAAAACCGATTGGCATAGTGTCCCAGTTTTTCCTGGATACAAGATTGGTGTTGGACACTACAATTATCCTATAATTATCTGGGTTCGGCTTAGGGGACCCTCTTTTTTCTAACAGCTCTCGAGAGTTGTGTCCTCGACCGTGGATTCCTAGAATGCAATGATGGTTGATAGCGCTGAGCTGGCATTAACTTTTTTCACTTTTTGCAAAAGCTCAACTACCGTTGGATTCGTGAAATCCACAACCAAGAACTTGACTCCCAAGAGGGGTAAAGAGGGTCCTCAGAGCCTGAGTCTAATTATCTATACCAAGGTTTAAAATAGTTTGTTATTCTAACTGTCATATAATATTACTATTATGACCATTATACTGAATGTTGTAATAGGTCAAATTATTACATGCATCCGAGTCAAAAAATGGTCAAAATATTTTATTTCAAAGGACCTCAATAACATTAAACCAACCTTTTTTTTCCAAAATAACGGTTGCTATTTCTGTTATAATAGACAATCCTTTTTCTAGCTAGTAAAAAGCATTGTTATAACGGCCATTTTTGACCATATGATCTATACCCCAATATATTAAGCAAAGTACTGGGTTTTTTTCCCCAAAAAGATCTTGATGTAATTTAGCTAAAACATTTGGGATTTTGTTTTTGAGCCGTTGCATTTTGATCAATTCGATCAAGGGTCTATGTAATTCATGTTTTTTGCACCCACTGGTTGCATGGATATTAGCCCACCCCTTGATAGATATACACACCAAAAAACACCATGAATGGTTATCTCTTGATATTAGATTTTAACACTTTTAAGGAGATTCAACCCATTAGATTCAAGCATGTTTTCTTAGGTACTAAATCAAACAGCTAGAAATCATCAATCAAGTTGATTTTTGGTGTGTATAACCAAAGTGATCATGGGGTTAAACATCCATGCGGTCAGTGGGCTTGGAAAAAATGTGGTACATATAGGGCCACTAATCGAATGGATCAAAATATGGCTGGTTCAAAAGAATTCCATCATTTGTATCTTTAGGATGTAGAACATAAATGTAAAAGGAGAGATAAACATGTGATGGTCCCTAGATTTTATCCTTCTAAGAGATAAATGTGCATCAATGTAGGAAACGTTTTGCTTTGAAAATCCATAAGATGGTTTTGACTGTGAACCCGTTAGACAACTTTTAGTGAGATCTTTCCATTAATATCAATTAAGGAATGCTAGCAAGCAACACATAGAGGGTGCATCGTCCTTGTCTCCAACTAAAATGTTAGTATTTACTTGTTAATAGCTTATGCGATTATTATAAAACCTAAATTTTTTAACTCAGACTGGTGTGAAACTTAATATAGGCCCATACTTGTAGCATTAGAAAAATTTCTCGAAAGACATTTTGATAATTATACAACTTAATTAGGGTAATTTAATAACTTCATATTCTAGTATGCAAGAATCATAATTGATAAACTTACCTAATAACCTCGGAGACCTTGTCTCCTAATTTGAGGATATTTTATTTTTTATATATTAGGATATTTAAATACTATTTTTTAATATTTGGGACAAAACAATTTACCTTGATGTCAGAATCTCAACCCGTTTGTGTTCTAGAAATTGTAGAATATATTTATCAAATCATTATCTAATAAAAATTGTATAGTTTAGATGTTTTGGAGCCCGAAATTAGGTCTGAAATTTGAACATTTATTAATTATGAGGTTTAATAAATAAATTAGTACAAAATAAAAAATTAGGGTGAGGTAGATCCTACCTTACGCAAAAACATAAGAGGCTCTATTAATAAATTAATTATCTCAATTAGTAAATTAAATGGATAAATAATAAAATTAGTTGATTAATATACACCTAGGATAATTTGCATTGGAAAAGAAAACCTAGTTAAATTTGAAAAGGGAGAGCTTTTCCCTAGGAAGAATTAGGTTTCTCTTTCTCCCATATACCAATGAATGTTTTCATATCTATTATAGTTTTATGCATGTTTTGATGTTTTTAATTTATTCAACCTTAGACCCATTTAGATGTAACGGATAACAGTGCGACTCAAGAATTGATGTGTATTCGAATCATAGGAACTAGTAATCACCGATATGCTCATATTGGTGACATTATTGTTATATGTTTAAAAAACCATATTATATTTGACTTAATATTTTCTTATAGTTTTAAAATTTAGATGATATTTACATGTTTTATCTATTTTTTTTTAAAACCTGAGCCTAGATTACTTGTCATGTTTGGATGGACCCTTCTGTGGTTGGATTGGCTTGATTTTTGAAATATCTTGAGATTCTTATTTATGAAATAATATATCTGAAATCCAGTCCAATTGTATCTCTAGATCTTGAGTTATGATTTGTCTTCTATCATTTTTGAGTTTTTGACTTATTTTTAGTAGATTTTGATATTGATGCTTTTTCGCTATTTGCATACTTATCTTGTATCCTATTATTATTAATGAGTTTCCTTGGTAGTTTTAAAATATATTCGGAATGGTTTAGAGAGTGTGGTCCTATTGGATGCCTTGATTGATTGAGGGTGTAAACCTACTGGATGCCTTAGAAAGCAAGAAAGGGTATTGTGTTCTCTTGGGTGAAAAATCCTAAACCACCTTAAATCCAAGTGGTGGAAGTTGTTATGAGTCTAACATGCTATTTATTTTGAATATGTGAATAATTGGTTTCACTCGATTGATTTACAATTGTGATTTATGATTTTTGTTTATTGTTTTATCTTACTTTTACATGCTTAATTTTTATGCATTATGTTTTTCATGTTTTGTCGCTCACCCCATGGGTACATGGGTGGTGATGTGTGCCTACTAAGTTTCATGGCTCACTCGTACTTACCTTGCTTTAGATTTGGCTATTAGAACTAGTGGCTAAACTAGAAGTCTATAAAGCTTTAACTTTATTTATTACTATCTTAGATTTGATGATAGGACTTTCTATAATTTTATTGACGTAATAGTTAGTTAAAATTATGCATTTTAGCATTGTTGGATGCTGACTTATTAATTTATTTAATGAAAGAATTATTTTCATAGCTTTATTTTTACTATTTTTATGCACCTCTTTCTACAATTTTGGGCATAACTTTTAGCTCAATAATTATTTTATTATATTCCAAAGCCCATGAATTCTTAATTGTTATAGATATCTTATCCTAAAATTTTAACTTAAAATTCATTCTCTAGAGTTCGGGATGGTCTCCCAAAGTTGTCTTTATTTTTAATTTTTTATTATTTTTCAATTATCATGAACCTTGTTGTTTGAATTTTTGGGAAAAATATTTATGTTTTCTAACTATAGTCAAAATATGAAAGTTAAAGATATTCAATTAGCTTTCTATACATATGTGATAGGTTTCTTAACTCCGAGAATTGAATTCTTGGGAGTCTTCGCAATATAAATAGTTTTTGTAGGATTTTAAAAATTTAGAACTTCGAATTTGTAGAAATAAATTATTTTGGCAAACCTAGATTTAGTTTCTATTCATTAAACTGTGCTCCTTTATTAGGGCTACATATAAGGATTGTGTACTTGGGTAGAACACCTGAAATGGATATCAGAGCAAAAAGTTATGGTCCTCAAACCAAATAGTGTTTAGAAATTATCCCAAGTTTCAAAATAGATCTTAGTTCTCTTCGACGATTGTTTTGGATAATAAATTCAACTTTTTTTCTTTACGTCTTCACGAAAAAGTCTTATGTTAATTTTTTACGTGTTGGAATGTTTAGATAATTTTCCAATAAACTTCATTTTTATGCTTTGACCATAATTGATATATAGTTGACTTTTGGCTTTTATTGTGTTTTTAATTAATTTCTCTCTTAGGTTGATATGACATTCGAGAATGGGCTTTAACTTAATAAATTGCGTGATATGGAACTTAGCAACTTTATAACCAAACTTTAAAATATGCTCTATTTTATCTTTAATTCTATTATCACCCTTGGGAGCTTGGGTCTTGCTTGAAAACTTTGGATTAGATCGGGAATTATGGGTTAGGTCGGGGGTGTGATAGAGTGATATTAGAGCTTATTAGGCTTTATGTCTTTAAGGTTTATTGTTATGAACTATAAAAGCGCTTAGATGATAACATCTGAACCAAAGGTTGACACTGAAACTCAACTTTGATTGTATGATGTATATTGTATATGTACATATGATGTGATGTATGAATCAGAACGTACCCTTGGATACCGGATACATATACTTATATGTATGAACCTCCTATGAACCACCACACTATAATTATTAAGTATATAATATACTCGTATGAATTGACACTTGAACCTCAGGTTATGGGTCTTTACAGGCTCTAGTATAAATTCGGAATTGCCTGATTTTGTCATTGATAGTTTGATTGCTTGTATGAGGATTATCGATCATACAATAGTATCATACCCTTTTAAGTATTTTAGTAGTAGTTTTAGATTTCAATTGGATTCTAGTTTGTAGCCTTATGTTAAATTAAAGATTCGGAATGTGCAGGTTAGTGTAGTTGTAGATACATTGATTCATAATAATCTAGAACGGCTATGATACACTTGGTAACACAAGATTGGTCAAAGTTTTGTATTGAGTCTTAGATGTTATTTTTGATATTTTTGTTTTAAGTTATTATTTCAATTAGGTTAGTGTTTCAATCTTAGTGGTGTTTGATTTGACTTTTGTTATTTCTAAGAACACAATTATATTATAATCAATGGGTATGAGATCGTAGTGTTACACTATAGATGTGATTCTTTCAGAATACAACTATATTATAAGCAGCAAGTATGAGCCGTGTTATGTTATACGTGTGATTTTAACAGTGTATTAAAAAAGTAACTATAAAGCAACTACGGGTATGGGATTATATTTTTTGTGACATAAGTGTAGCTCATTTCTATTTATGTTGTGTAGAATGATGAGTGATTATTATTTTTTGTACCAAAATGAGTATTTATGTATATTTGTAATACCCTGAACTTTTATTCAGGGGTATTAGTGTAAATTAACTATAAAATGATAAAAATTGACATCCTGATATTTTTTTGAACTTTATTCTTTATTTAGAACATTCTATTATGTAACGTAGAAATAAATTTAAAAACTTAGTCAGAACATTTATATCATGACACGTAGGGAATTTTATTTTAATAACACTGGAATTGATTTTCATATAATTGTACTTGTATCGTAGTAATGTAGAGACATTCTGTGTACTGGATAACCAACTTAATTAACTAAGATATAAATTTAAATAAATGATTATTTTAAAAATAATAATATTTTTAAATAACGAATGCCACCTTGACATTTTTAATCAACACGTTGTCACCATTGGGGCATTTAAGATTCTTATCACATTTTGATATTTTACAAAAAAATATAATTTTGAAAGAACTTTAAATTAAAAATATTTTAAATAATTTTTATTGTTTTTTATAAATTTAATGAGTAATCGTTGGTAAGTTTTGTTATTATTGTTTGTTTGCATGTTGATTGAGTTTATTTATTGGGGCAGGCCTTTTAGGCCAATTTAGAGATCTTTTAGGCCCAAAAACAATCTTATTTAAAGTATATTTGATAACCATAGTCCTCAGGCCTTTTTTTAGCCCATACCCATCTTCAAATAAGCCATTTAATGGGTTATAAAAACCACCTCTTTTAATATTACGAAAATTAATTAAAATAAAATCTCTTTAAAGAATATTTAAAAAAAATAGAAAGTTTTAAATATACTTGCTAAAACTATAAAGCTTATATTTGGAAATTTTTTCTCATAAACTATTATAAATATGACCCCTCGCCCTCATATCAATTCACCAATTCTCTTGAGCCCTCTCTCGCTCTCTAAACTCTTTAGAGTTCTTTTTGTTCTTGGTCGTGGAGGTTCTAGTTCTAAGTTCTAGAACTAGATAGGTACGGATATTCTCTTCTAGTTTGTGATTTATTTATTTTAAATTCTTATTATATGATTTTACGAGTTTAGATCTTCGAGGCTTGTGCTTTTGATTATCTTTCTAAATGATTATATTATTCATCATCATAATGAGGCATTCTCATTTGGGTTAGATATTAGACGGGAGTGCACATAAGCTCTATTGTCCGAAAGTATGGTATTAGACGGGAGTGCGCATAAGTTCTGCTGCCCGAAGGTTTGACTTAGTTGGGAGTGCGCATAGGTTCTACGGCCTGAAGGTTGACATAGTCGGGAGTGTGCATAAGCTCTGCGGCCTGAAGGATTTGATTTAGTTGGGAGTGCGCATAGGCTCTGCTGCCTAGAGGAACCATAAAGAATTAACAAGGGCTCGGTGCTCTAGGGTGAAAGACCCCAAACCCCTGTAGAAGAACCTATAGGTTGGACTTGTAAAAAAAAAGGGAATGTGTGAAATGAATTTTTTGGGTTCATTCAATCGGATCATCATCATCATCATCTTCATCATATTTTTATATATTTGATCATGTATCCTATGTGCTCTTAATCTATGCATGTGTTTAAATTAAATAAATTATAAACATGCGATTATCCTGTGGAATGTACTGGGTGAAAGCTCATGGTTTATACCGAACAAAATTTCAGATTTCATAAAAGAAGATGAAGATGAACCATTGACGGAGAAGACATTATGGACGAGATAGAGTTTGAGGATTAAGATTATTTTGTCTTATTTTTCTTAAGGTTTATGGATGTTCAAAAATGATTTGTTTATGTTGGGATTGATTAAAATATTTTAATTTATATTTTGAGCACTATTAAATGCATATATCACTTGTTGGATTCCATTTTAAATTGACCCTCGAATCATACGATTAAGTTAGAAAAAAATCAACCAACTGAGTTTTGCCGGTCACTTTTATAAAACTGCAAATAATTAATAAACTACTAGAAGAACTATAAAACGTCATTTTTGGCCAAAGTGCATTTGTTAAAATTGTCTCTTATGATTTTTAGAATAAAATCATTGAAGGAAATAATTTTTCGACATACTTTGAATTTTGACCAAAAGTTGACCGTTTCTATTACAACCGCGAAAATTAATTTCAAAACTATTTTAAATGAGTGTTTTGACTTAAATACTTTCACAAAAGATATTTTATATTAATATTAGGTAATTTTAGAGACCATAATTAGTGATTTTGACAAAAATTAAAAGTTTGACTTTGGTTATTTCAACGTAATAACTTGTTTACACTTCCGTATTATTTTGATTACTAGAGTTGAGCTATTAGCCATCAATCACGACGGTGATTCTTATTATTTTATTTATTTTTTGGAGTATTTTATTTTTTATCACATTCTGGATCTTGGGTAAACGGGCTGATCCATAGGCATTCAGATTCGATTTCGGTGCCCGGATTTGGGGCGTGACAATATTAAACCCTTTTATGCTTAAACTGTTAACTTAACTTTATAACATGTAAATTTCATACGCGACACACCTAGCTAGGTTAGACTCTCGCCAAAATTTAATATAGATACTTAAGGATGTGGGATCAAAGTTTGCAACAAAAGCATATTAGGTTGAATTTTAAGGATAAAATTTCTTTTTTAAGTGGATAGATTGTAATAACCTAGATTTTTAAACTTTGATTGGTGTGAATTTTAGTATAAGCCACTTATAGCATTGGAAAAAAATTTCTTCGAAGGGTATTTTGCCAATTATACAACCAATGGTTAATTTAATAACTTCACATTCTAATATGCAAGAATCATAATTAATAAACTAACCTAATAACCCTAGAGACCTTGTCTACAAATTTAAGGGTATTTTTTAAATATTAGGATATTTAAATACTATTTTCAGCATTTGTGACATATCTTTTTGCCCTAATGTTAGAATCGCGATCATTTTTATGTTTTGAAAGCGTAGGAATGTGTTTATCGAATAATTAACAGTGAAAATTTTGTTATTTTAATGTTTTAGATTCAAAAATTTGAGTATTTATTAATTATGGGATTAATAACTAAATTAGTAAATAAAAATTTAAGTTGGTGTAAACCTCACCTTTTTCAAAATCTGGGAGGCGCTATTAGTTAATTAATTCTGTCAATTAGTAATATAAATAGATAAATAATAGAATTAGTTGATTAATATACATTTAGGATAATTTGTGTGAGAAATGAAATCTAGTTAAATTTGGAAAGGAAGAGTCTTTCCTTAACTTCTTATATAAATACCTCCATAGAGAGAAAAAATCACAGTACTTTTGAGAGAAAACATAAAAAAAGAGAAAATAAAAGAGAAAAAGGCATTCGTTAGAAATAGTTCAGACTTTTTCTTAGGAAGATGTAAGCTTCCATCTTTTCCCCTAGTTCCCATGAGTGTTTTAGATCTATTATAGTTTTATGCATGTTTTGATCCTTTTAATTTATGCTTTATGTTTTAAAAATCATGTTATATTTAATTAAATCTTGTCTTATATTCTAAAAATACATTAGATTTATTTAAATAATTTCTACATGTTTTTTTTTCTATTTTTGTTCTTTTTGAAATCTGAGCCCAAAATTGGTTGTCATGGTCAAATTTTAGTCTATTATAAAGCCCATGAATTCCAACTATCATACATACGTTCTCTTAAAATTTTACCTTAAATTTTCTTCTCTAGAGTTCGGGGTAGTCTCCCGAAGTTGTCTTTGTTTTCAATTTTCAATTATTTTTTAGTTAGGGCCATGTTGTCTAAATTTTTGGAAAAAATATGTACATTTTTCTAACTTTGTTCAAAACATTAAAGTTAGAGATATTTCAGTTAGCTTTCCATACATAGTAGTAGATTTCATAAATCCACGAATTGAGTTCTCAAGAGCCTTTGCAAAATCAATAGTTCTTGTAAGATTTTTAAAATTTAAAACTTTAAATCTATAGAAATAAATTATTTTGACCAACCTAGACTTAGTTTCTAGACTTTAGGCTGTGTTCCCTTGTTAGGTCTATTTGTAAAGATTGTGTATCAGAGTAGAACGCCTAAAACAGATATCATAGTAGAAAGTTATGGCCTTCACACTGGACAATATTAAAAAATTATCCTCGGTTTCAAGGCAGATCTCATTTATTTTCAACAATTTTTTCCATAGTAAATTTAACTATTTTTCTTCGTGTCTTCATGAAAAATTATTATGTTGATTTATTTTACTTATAGAAAATTTTAAGTAAGTTTTCGAATAAACTTCTTTTTTATACTTTGACTATAGTTGTCCTAGGGTTGACTTTTGGCTTTTGGAAGCAAGATAGATGTAATTTCTAGACTACAAGAAGGTGGATACATTTGGCCTAATTTAGGTAATTAAGATGGAAGGTGTGAAAAGGTTGCCAGATAGGGTTGTCAATGGATAGTCGAAAATTCGAATCCGAATTTGACTCCGTATTCGAAATATCAGATATATTCGAAAATTTTGGATTTCAAATTCGAATTCAAATATTTTTTTGATATCCAAATAGGTATCGGATACGGATTCGGATATATGAATGTCCGCTTCCACATTATTCGAACCGATTAGCAAATGACCAATTTAGCTAATACCTTTATTCTTTGGGGACTTTTTTAGTCTCTTTGCTTTATTTTTTCTTTTCTAATGTACAAAACTATCATTCTCGAGCACAACCCTTCTTCTTCGGTTCTTTTTCCTCCTACCTCAACCCTAATGCCCTCGTCTTCTCTCCAGTGCTCTCACTCCAGGTTCTACTCGACCTCGTCGGATGCAAACCTATTTTCTTTCATCGGTTCTTCTTTTTCTTGCTCTGTCGTAGAAACCCCAACCCCATTCTCACTCGAGGATGTTGCATTTGGTGGAGCTCCGCTTGGGAAGGCGGTGATCGAAAACAAACAATACCCAATGTCCTTATTCAAGTTAGTACAGGTTACTCTCATTTCTTCTTCTTGCAACCTCGACAAATGCAGACCCTAAAGACCTAGATTTGGGGATAAGATTCGAATCCAATTTGCTTATCGGATAAATCGAATATTGTCGACTATTTGATAAGTACCTCAAATTCGAATTCAAATATTGGTTTGTAAAGTCTGTCGGATTCGAATTCGAATTCGAATACCGGTAATTTTTTCTGGATCCGAATTTGGATATACCTATGTTCGATTTGATAGATATCCGTTGACAGCCCTAGTGCTAGATAGGGTTAAAATGGAGAGAAATGATGGAGGTAAATGGATTAAATGGTGTTGGATTTTGTAAGAATAAAATCAACAAGAAAAGAAATCAAATTCGAGAATAACTCATCGAAAGGGGCTGGAATCACTTTATAGCCTTAAAGGGAATCACTTAACCTTCACTTTAGAGGAATCCTCAACTCTATATTTGTTTCACAATTTGAAAATGCAAATAAGTTTTTTTTAAATTTTTTTATTTACTTCCTTAAGAGCTCATCTCAGTATATAAATACAAAATGGGAGTGAAGATAATGAACACAAAAGAGGACAGCAACAAGTCCACAGACAAATAAACACATAGTTCCAAAATGGAACAACTCCCAAGACAAATGATCACTTGGTTCTAAAGTGAAATAAGTCCCAACAAAACCCACTTGGTTCCAAAATAGAATAAGTCCCAAGAGAACAAACTCATGATTTCAAAATAAAGTAAGTTCCAAGACAAACAAACTCATGGTTTCAAAATGAGGAAAATAAAAAATAACTAATGGGCTTGGTCCCAAAGTGGGCTGAAAATAATCAAGACCCAAAGGCTTCTCTTGAGGTGTAAATAAACTCCAAACTAGTGTGGACTTGGGCTAAATGAAGGCCATGTGTAATGCATCACTTTTATTTGTGTTTTTCAATCAATTTCCATTCTAGGTTGATATGACATTCGGGAATGGGTTCAAGTTAATAAATTGTGTGAATTAGAACTTAGCAACTTAATAACTGATTGTAAAATTCTTTAATTTATCTTTAACGCTATTCTTACCCAGGGACCTTGGGTCTTGGTTGTGGACTATTGGGTCGGACTGAGAGTAACAGATTGGGTCCGATAGACCTGGGATCGAGGCACAATTATCTTTCTTTTATCTATTTTTAAGGAGATATTATATTTTTTTTTACCCGAATAAAATTTGTGTCTTTCCTTTCTCTTTTGACTTCGCTATTCAATAGTTACAACCACCAATATCACTAACATACCTAGTCCTCCCCTTTTATTTTGGAGGTTCACATCGCTCCCCACTGCTATTAACAACCCTTCCAAGATAGGTTCAACATTAAATAATCAAAAGCTCGAGGCCAAAACTACCATAACCATGGCCATACTCTCATTTGCTAGATGAATTTTCTTAAAATTGTCAATTCTAAAAAACCTACTTCTTGGAATCATATTTCTTATTTGGTTGACATTAGGGAAAAAAAGAAGGCAGATACAAAGTGAACTTTAATGGCGATGGTAGGGATGGTGACTATCAACATATAGGGGAGACAGCATCGCCAGCGAGAAAGAGAGAAGAGAGAGGGAGAGAGAGTTGTCGGGGTTAGCGTTTTTGGAGAGAGAGGGGTACATAAACAAGGGAAAGAGTGGATATATGAGTTCAACCAAAAATCTCTTATCTTAAAAGGAAGTAGTTATTACTTATTTTTGGGAAGTTAATTTTCCATGAGTCCCACTTGTCCTAATGAAATAAATACTGAAAAAATGACATTTTTCTTGTTTTAATTTCCTTTTCCATGAAAACAAGGGGAACCAAACATAGCCATTCGTACCTCCCATTTTGTCCCAGTTTTTGTCTCCACCCCCAAAAAATTAAAACTTAACATTTCAAACTCAATCCCACCAAAACCTAAAGCTAGATGAAATTTCTTCAAAATACCCCAAATCAATCTTACTCAATAACCTACTTAAACTTCTAACACAGATCTCACAACTGAAATATTAACCCCTATATATATATAAGATAGAGCTAACATTGAGATGCGAGTCTACGGGGAAGTAGGAATTAAAATTAAAATAAATAAATGAGGTTTTAGTTTTTTAATAAAATTTGTGGTAACTGTGGAGAAGTAACTAGGTGGACTATTTTGTTTGTTAGCAAATCCCTTAGCTTGTTGGTGTTGCTTTATCAAGTAGTACCAATTTTCATTTACTTATGAATGCCCTTAAAATATTGACTTTTTATAATTAATAATGAGGTAAATAAGAGCAATATTTTGGTAGAATAGCTTTCCAACATAGGGTTAAGCAAATTGGTGGCACCCTTATCCATGTGTCATGTCATATATTATATGTGCATTACATGCTTCGCATGTGCCCCTTTACTAGTTATCAATAGTTGGAAAAGAAGGTAAGAAAGCAGATCAATAATTTGATGGTAAGGGATTATACCTAATGGAACAACCACAACCACTGGAAGTTTTCGTTTGTCATGTGTGCAGCCACTTCCACGGTCTCTACCATCACCTTGGTAACCAGGTGGGCAAGAACAATAGTAGCTTCCTGGTATGTTAACGCAAAGAGCTCCCTTTTGACAGAGATTCTTTTTTGAGTCCTTGCACTCGTCAATATCTGTGGAGCAATACCCACCACAAAATGTGAAGAACAAATCTTTATGACTCAAAGATAGTAATAATAATAGGATAGCAAAACAATATTAATGGATATGCATTCCACATGAATCTTTTTTTTTTTTTGGACAAGCACAGTTCACATGATAATTCCATACAAAGAACCATATAAATATTCTTTAATAAAATGTTATTAAGCCTATTATAATGGTAATACTCCAAGACTATTATATTATATTAGCTAAAAAGGCCAAAATCTAAAAAATAGATTTAAATTTATGACGACAATCATATCCGTTATTTTTTAAAGAAAAGCCAACAAATAATAAATTAATAATATTTTGACATTTTTTTAAACTATGATGTGACCTGTTATAATTAAGGTAACGATATTACATCCAATTTAAACCTTACATATGAAGCAAAAAATAAAAAATAATAAAAATTTTGTGTATTTAACAATTTGACTCTTATTTCTTTTAAAAATTGTTATACTAAATTGATTTAAACAAGATAAAAACAAGTTATTAATTTAAAAAAATCTTTTATTGTGCAAGGTTTAGTTAAAAATTTCAAAAGGGTTCTTGAAAAGAAAAAATCATGAAAATGGTCAAGTAATATTTGTAAAGAATATTTTCATATTCTTGTAACCGTTCCTACGAGTACTAGTGTAGCGTTGAGGCTGTCGTGGTACGCATACTTCTCCGACTACATGAAGATCATAAGAATCAGACGGTTGACAACTGAGTAACTGTTATTTGTTCGTTGAAGATCGTGTCCGTTCGCTTTGAAAGGTAAGTGACTTAGTGACCATAGGAATATAATCTTAAAAAATAAAATATAATGGTTGTACCTTGTCACAAGATAGACCCAGGTCAATAAAGTGCAAAGAGTCTAAGAAATTGACTAAGGGAAGTCCAATCAATTGGACTTCTGTGTATAATCAATTGGACCTTACGTGACTGAACCTCCCCAGAGTACAATTGATTGGACCAGTTCGATCATTCGACCCTGTGTACAATCAATTGAACTGACGAACAGAAAATCCGTTCATACAGTACAATCAATTGGACTAATAGTACAATAGATTGAACCTAGTATACAATCGTTTGGACTATGCAGAAAAAGTCTATTCTCAAATCCAATTTTCATGCTCCAATTATCCCATCACTTGCATGACCTTGGGCTTCTAAAATCTTATAAATAAAGTCCTCTTGAGCTTTATTAAGAGCACAATTACAGACAACAATAGAGATTTATTAGAGAAGAATTGTCCCGGTCGAAGAGCAAAAACCCCACTTTCCATCTTCATTTGTGAAAGGTTTTTCTCTTCATTTTCAATCAAATCTTAGAGCTTAATCTTCCATCTACTTAGGTTTTCCAACTAGAATCATAGCCTATTAAGCCAGAGAGTACCTCGTGTGTCTCAACACTATTGAGCAATGATAGGGTTCAGGGTGTACTGAATCCTTCACCATCGATAGGGATCGGTGGATGAGAATTAAGATCAGGGTGTACTGATCGATGATAGGTTTGGGGAGTACTAAACTAAACAAGCGGTAAAGGCTTCGTGCTTCGGAGGGCGCGCGTGTGACTTGCAGCATGGAGCCAGAGGACGTGAACGCACCGACAGTATGCCTTGGCTAAGGTTCGAAGGTGTATTTGAAATGGTGCTGCATAGGTAACTTCTGTAACTCGAAACTTCTCAGTTAGTGATACTTTCTGTCTGGACGTGGTCTCATGGTTTTCTTTGGCTAAGGTTAATTTTCACATAAAAACTCGCATGTGTTATGGTTGTGATTGATTGTTTATATTCCGCATATTTGTTAGATTAATCCAAACGACAAAAAGACAATATATCACTGAATTATATTTGATCTAAATCGATTGTGATAATCATCCTTTGATCAATCAACTGTTTAGGATTGTGGCATGCGATTTAGTTTACCCCAACCGAACCAGTAAAACTTGTTAGGTTAAAGAAAATTTTAATACCTAATCAACTCCCCCTCTAGGTATTCGGAATAAAGAGAACGGACTGAATTTCAATATTTCCACCAATTTTAGAATAGAATAATGAAATGCTAACACAATCACTTTTCACATTTTCCTTGTATTTATTAAAATTGTGCAAAGTGATTTTATCATTTCATCGGCGCGTCACCCCATTAAAAGGGGATGTTTTCTTTACAATTTTATTAAAGAATAACATGGTAATAGGGTTTGTGAGATGCACCATATCATTATTGGTGTATTTCATCATATAATCTCCCAGTTGTGAGTAGTTGTCAAGATTAGGGTAAATTAGGTTAAGAGATCTATCAATTAGATATTAGATTAGATTGGACAATATTAGTTTCTATCTTTAGATTTTATTATTTTTATATAAACCCTTGATTAGGGTCAATGTTATTCATTCAAGCTATTATCAATGAAATTCTAATTTCTTATCGTGGTATCAGAGCCATTGTTCTTCTAAGAACAAGCTTTTGATTCTACTCCCTATTCTGATGGGCAGGATTGTCGCCATCCAACCAGTAATCATTGCCCACCATCGATTGGATATCTCCACACCTACAACCATATACTCTCATCGTATGCCCAGTTTCTTTCCACACCAAACAATTATGTAAAGAATAATTTCATATTCTCGTTTGGCAAAGATTCCATGTTATATAAAACATTCTTGTAATTGTTCCTACGAGCACCAGTGTAGCATTCAAGATGTCGTGGTACGCATACTTCGCTAACTAGGTGAATACTAAAAGACAAAAATAATAAGAATCAGACGTTTGACGACAGGAGTCATTTGAGTAACTGTCCATTTGTTCGTTAAAGATTGTGCGCTTTCATATAGAAAGGTAAGTGACTTAGTAACCATAGGAATAGGTTTTAAATGAATAAAATATAATGGTTAAACCTAGTCAGAGGACAGACCCGAGTCAAGATTTTGACTATGGGGGTATGTCCAATCGATTGGATTTTCCTGATCAATCGATTGGACCCTACTGAATAGACCCAGTTCCAAGTCCGATCAATTGAATCTTCCTGATCAATCAATTGGACTCAACGGACAGAACTCAGTTCTGAGTCCGATCGATTGGATCTTCCTGATCAATCGATTGGACGCTACAGAATAGAAACTTTAAAGAGTCTGATCGATTGGACCTTTGGTACAATAGATTGGATTTACGAAGGAAAAACCCATCCGTACTGGCCCAATCGATTGGACCTAGCCCAATTGATTGGACTATGCGCGAATATGTCTTTTCAAATCCAAAATTTTAGGTTCAACATTCTCCACTTCTCTTATTATTTAGGGTTACGAATCTCTATAAATATAACCCTTTTCTAGGCTTACAAAACACACATTGACATACAGAAGAGAGCTTTATTTATCAAGAGTTGTCCATTCGAAGAAGAAAAGTTCAGAGCTTCGTTATTATTTCTTGAGAGCTTTTCTCTTCTCTTTGATTATAGCTTAGTGCTTGATCCATACTCAGCTTAGGTTTTTCACTTAGAATCTTAAACCTAGCAAGTCTGAGAGTATCAGTGTGTCTCAACACTAGTTGAGTGATTTGGGGTTTAGGATGTACTGAATCCTTCACCTTCAGTAGAGACTGGTATGCTGAGAATTAAGATCGGGGTGCACTGATCGAAAGTAGGTTTGGGGAGTACCAAACTGAACAAGCGGACAAGGGTTCTTGATTGGGAGGGCACGCGTGGAATTGTAGCATTGATTCAGAGGACGTAGGCACATCGGTAGTGGGCTTTGGCTAAGGTTGGAAGCTGCATTTGCAACGGTACTGCGTAGGTAACTTCTGTTTCGTTAGCTTTCCAGTTAGTGATACTTTTCGTCTGGACGTGGTCCCGTGGTTTTCCTTAGCTAAGGTTTCTACGTAAAAACTCTTTGTCTTGTGGATGTTTGATTATTGTTCCGCTAATTGTATTGATTAAATCAAATGACAAAAAGACATTATACCACTGAAGTATATTTGATTTGAGTCGGTTGAGATAATCCTTTTATCAATCAACTAAGGCATGCGAGTTTATCACCTTACCTTGACCAGTAAACTTGTGTTAGATTAGATTAATTTTTAAATACCTAATATCCCCCCTTTCTAGGTATTCTTCAGTAAAAGAGAACGGACCGATTATTTCAACAAACCACCATGTTGTTCTTGGAAGCCATCAATGACATTCTGCTGCCACATCAACGCCCCCATTTTATTGTTGTCGTACTGCTCCTACAACCAGATCTGCTCCAATTGCTTCTACTACCATTGCAACAATTTGAATCGTTGCGAGCCGCCCCCTTCTTCTAAGGTCGTAAATAATCACCACTCTCAGAGGAGAAGAAGATCAGCAAGAGAGTGGGACAAAGAAAATGAGTGAGTTTTTCTCCAATGGTCCATGGTAGCATGTCGATCGACTTTTGTAGCGTTTTATGTCGGTCGAATTTCATATTCTACAACAAGAAGAAACCCATGCCCCTTCCCTCTAATGAATCCCTCAGACTCACAACCTTCATCTCTTCGTGGGCCCATAATGAAAAGATTGTCTACATTGGTGACACAAACGGACATTGCCTCACCTTCCTAGAAGTTTGGCGAGCAATTGATTCAATCGCCACATCTCTCTAACCTTGAGATTCACAAAGACCATGTCGTCTTCCTCCTCTTGCAAACTTCCATATTTTTCCTTGTGATCTTCTCTCTGTATTGTTTCTTAGCGCTCATGATCAAACCGCCAGCAACCACCATCATCACCATACAGAGATGTTATTGCTACCACCATCAACACCCCTCCACAACTATCTTCACCGTTATCGCCATCACACTTGTTATTTCTACCCAAAATCTTCCACAACAAGCTACCGTTGCCACCATCACTCCTTTGTACTACTACCGCATCTTCCTCTACCGGTGCCCTTCTTGGGTTTTGAAACCCCAACAGAAGAAACCCTCTTCTCTCGTTTGTTTTCCAACCCTTTTTGCTATTGCCTCACCTTTGGATCAACTAAACAAAGGAAAAAGATACAAAAGAAGACCATCTGAACAACCACCATTAATTAACTTGCAAAAGGACCAGTGGCCGTGCCAGGAGTTGTGCTCACCAAATTGCCATTGGCGTCTTAGCCAAAGTTAGATATTGCTACTACCATCACCGTTGTTGTTTTGGCCATGATTGGAGTTCTTTAATGGTCGAGATGAAGCCTCGCCATCGATGTGCAACCCCCATTTGACGCCTTCAATCACCTTTCATTCCCGCCTCCCTTAGGACCGTGAGTCTCCGTCACCGTTGCCGGTTCTCTGCTACCAACCAAACTACTGACCAAGCTTCCTCTACTATCACAAAGCACTGATGTTGCCTTCTTACCAAAAACCCTAATCTCTCTTATTTCCTTCTTTTCTCTTATTGAAGAAAAAGAAGATATGGTTTTGCTTACGGGCTTTGTCACCAAACCTAAATTTCATTGGCTTAAATCCGATTGTCTGAGCCAGCCAAACCCAATTGAACTCAAATGGAGTCCAAATTCCTATAAAATATGACATTTGCTTGAGGACTTTAAGCCCAAGCCAATGATGCCCAAGAAAAGAAAAAAAAACACAAGCTAGTTAGGCCCAAAGAGAGGTCCACTCCTTTCCTGTGCAGTCCAAAAGAGGCCCACATGCTTCATATATTGCTTGCGGACTCGTAAAGTCCAAGTCTGTGAGGCAGAAAGATGTCCACACATATCTTGGCTCAATGAGCCTCTTTTTCTCTGGACTAAATTGTATGGGTTTCGGTCCAACCTAAACCTAAGATCTCTTCTTCTCCGAGAAAAGATCCATTGTAGCTAGTAACCACCTTCCTTCACTAACGATCACGGACATCATCGAGACGATTCAATCATCTTAAAAAATTCAAAAGGGCGGTAGCATTCTTCACCGGCAATATCTTCAAGGCACCTAATTTTGGCAAACTCACGATGATCATTGATTCCCAATCCCCACGAGTTTGAGGTGGAGTATTAGAGAATAACATCGTAATAAGGTGTGTGAGATGCACCATATCATTATAGGTGTATCTCATCACATAATCTCCCGTTTGCTACCGTTTGTCAGGATTAGGATAAATTAGGTTGAGAGATCTATCAATTAGATATTAGATTAGATTGGATAATCTCATCTAATATCCAATCTAATCTAATATCTTTGCCACAGATTGGATAAGCAAAGGAGGATTCCCACAGATCTTTGCCATCTCCCATAAGAAAGGTGATACTGTGCAGCATGTTGGCATGCAGAATGAGGACGGCATATCTTGGGACCTGGGCTTAAGACGCAACCTAAATGACTAGGAGATCCCTTCTATGGCCTCTCTTCTCCAGATGTTAGATGGGGTGGTATTAGATCAGGATAAGGATGATACCTTATGGTGGATTGACAGGTCAGAGGGCCTTTTCTCTGTTCGCTCTTTTTACTCGCTGCTTGATCTTTCTTGGAGAAGGGCCCATGTCCTCACCACCACCCCTATCCCTAGAGACTTCCCGACCTCTAAGATCTGGGGCACGAAGGTACCCTCGAAAGTGGCTTTCTTTGTTTGGACGGCATCCCTGGAGAAGATACTCACGATTGATAATCTCATCAAAAGGAAAATGATTATGGTGAACTACTGTGTTATGTGTAAGGAAGCAGGCGAGTCAGTCAACCACCTTTTGCTCCACTGCACGATAGCTCGGGAAGTATGTGGACTCTTCTTTCAAGCCTTCAACATGTGTTGGGTTGTCCCTGCTTCGGTCCTCCAGACTATAGAAAGCTGGTCTTCCCTTTGCTTCCCTCCCTGTGGCCTTAGGATTTGGAGTCTCCTCCCTTTTGCCATCTGGTGGGAGATCTGGAAGGAGAGAAACAGCAGAATTTTTGACGACAAAGAGGCGCCGTTCTTTGATCTAGTGCTATCCATCAAGGCTCTTTTGTTTTCGTGGTCTAAGTTATTTGAGGAATGTAAAGGGCTAGCCTTTGAAGACCTAGTCTTTAGATGGGAGGCCATGGTGCATAGGGGTAGTTAGGTTTTTCCTAGGAGGTCTTCTCGACCTCCTATCCTTGTTTTGTTTTCTCTTCTTCTTTCAATAAAGTTTACCTTATCAAAAAAAAAAAAAAGATTAGATTGGATAATATTAATTTCTATCTTCAGATTTTATCATCTTTATAAACCTTTGATTAGGGTCAATGTTATTCATTCAAGCTATTATCAATGAAATACCAATTTTTCGGTAAGGGTTCCCTTGGTACCCCTGGGAGCAGATGCAGCGGTACCCCGGGCCATTGGCGGAGTCCTTGCAGTGGGTATTGTCTCCGCATGCATAACTGATGGAGTTCCTGACCGCTTCCGTGCACGTGATATTCCCTATTGCCCAGTCCAGCACCACTGGAATCGTGAAGTTGGCGATCTCAGAACGATGTACTGTGGAGAGATTGAATCTTTCGAAGTGAGAAAATTCCTTTTCACCGAGGAAGAAAAAGCTACATGGATTGCGGATCCAGGACTGGTTGAATGTGTTGATTCTATTGATCTCCACTGTCATAGATTTGAGTCCCCTGGGAATAGTGGTCTGGCAGCAGCCCTTTCCAAAGCAAGATGAAGGCACATTCAATGTTTCGTTGATACAAAGAGATGCGCACCCAATTGTGTACTTTTCTCCGTATACACTATCAGTGAGGATGTTAATGAATATATCACAACCGATGGCCGTGAACATATTGCGAGTGTAGGAGAAGGTGAATGGGCTCAACGAGTTCAAATCGCTGTATAATGAATCCCAGTCACCCATCCCAGTCGTGGTGTTGTAACATTGGACGAGTGCCGGCCAAATGACTCGCACATAGTCAAGTGAGAGTAGTTGAACTTGATCTCCTAGTGAGTTAATGGGAATTGGAGGATTAGAAGAGTAGTTGCAAGTGATTTCGAATCCTTTGTCTCTGTAACAATTCCTCCCAACACCAAATGGGTAGGGAATGCTGATGTTCCCGCATCTCTCTTGGCAACCTCGCTTCACCATGGATACTGCTGGAGCTGTTGCTTCTGTGTCTCTTAAAAATAATAACAGAAAGAAGACGATGGTGATGAGTTCCAGAACCAACAATACTTGCAGATGAACCATTCTATGGGCACCTATCCTCTTCGTGGTGGCCTATCTATACGGGACAATACAGAAGACGGACATCCATCCGTCTCCACCCACGAAAAGAGCACCTACACTTTATGTTGCGTCTTATCTGTATTGCATTACAGAAGACGGACATCCCTCTCCACCCACCCAAAGAACCCAAATCGGTAGACCCACAGTCCACTAGTATGAGTGTTCTTATCCAGCCAAAAGTTAGAACTTTAAAAGAGCTCCTCTTGTTTAAATTTCATTTTACTTCAAAATAAACATTTCAAAGACATTATATGATAAGCTGACCCCCAAGCCCATATAGTAGGGCATTGGAATCTTCTTTACAAAAGTCGGTCGGAGCTACTTTACAAAAAAGCAAGAGAGAAAAACCAAGGACAGCTTTACCAATGTACATATAGTAGTTTGGCCCATCCCTGTGAGGACCTACAGACCAAAAATCAGTTTGATTGGTGATTCTAGGCGTTAAATCTGAGTACCCCAAATAAGAGTAAAACTTCCATCACACGAAATTGTAAATCACAAAACACAGCCAATGAGTTCTCGGCACGTACACAAGTGCTTTTGAAACGTACCCATGTGCTTTTGCTTTTTAGGTGTACGTGCCGAGAACTCATTGGCTGTGTTTTGTGTGATTTGCAATCCCATTGTGACACAAGTTTTACTCCCCAAATAATGCTCAAATCCCATGGTTAAATATATATCAACCTATGAAAAAGACGAAAATCCAATGATTACAAATCACCAATCAAGCCGATTTTTTATTTGTAGGTCCACTTAGGGATGGGCCAAACATTCGTTCAATTATTGGTCTCTAAGAATGTGCCACATGGCTCATATTGACATTGGTGAGTGTCCATGACCAAAGACGTTCATGAGCAAGCCAAACCGGCCTCCATATGGTGCCATGTGCCCCATACAGACGTCCGTGAGAGTCAATCATCAAATATTTATCCCTTCTAACATATGAACAATTTAAATAAATTTTGAGGACGGACATTTTTCGTCACAGATGCTCACGGATGTCCATGTGAGCCACGTGGTATAGTGAATTATAAAGGCCACTGACCACATTGGGATTTTGTACATCCATAGGTGGATCTACAAACCAAAAATAGCCTAATTGAAATTCACTCTAGTACCCTAGTAGGTAAACTTGAAGGGGAAAGAGACATCACCATGGGCTTTGTTGATTTACTATGTGATGATTTCGTAGAAAAAGATGGAAGCCGCAGTATTTATTTCGGTCAAGATTGGGTCTCTCCAACCAGGCTATGCATGTGGCTTCAGGGGTATTCACATTTGGCATATGCCTGCTCTGACAGAGATCTTTGGGGATGATTCCATACTACAGTTCAGTGGAGGGCTGAATGTGGTATGGTGTTACCGATAACTGAGGAGATCAAACAAGGAATGCAGGAGAGGGAGGCATGCCACACTACATGGCTTCCATTTCCTCTTACAACTCATCTGTGACCTCTGGTGCTCCTGGTGCAAGGGGAGCTTCGGAGGAAGAAGTGCCACTTTCAAGTGCCCATCTATCAGCGACCCGTGGCCTGAAAAACTCCTTATGGTATATTTTGGTCGTTTTTGATAATTAGCGGTATTTTAGAGTTGTTAGTAAACTACCTAGAAAGATGCCACAAGCTTTCTTAGCCATGTTCAAGAGTAGCCCGAGTTAAAAAAAATTAATTATCTATTTTCTATATATGTCCTCAGTAGAGAGAGCGAGAACTTAAGTCTATAGAAAAATCTCTGAAGTCTGGCTTTTAGAGACCACAGACCGTATGGATGTTTGGCCCAACCCTAGGTGGACCTACAAACCAAAAATCAGTCTGATTAGTGATTTCAAACCTTTGGTTGTTACATTTTGCCTTCTGGCTACATTTGCATAATCTAAAAGTCTAACCATTTGCATGCTAGTTTTTCCCCATCTAATTCTTGTGCTTTAGAAGATACATATAAGCTGGCTCCCAAAAAACTGAATAAATGGAATACGAACGTGGACGACAGCATAGTCACGAGTAGAACTTTGCTGACGGAAATCAATATGAGCCACGTGGCACACTTTTAGAGGACACTGACCTTATGGATGTTTAGCCCATCCCTAGGTGGACCATTAACATACCAAAAAACAACCCGATTAGTGATTTCAATCCTTTTGGATCTTTGTAGTACCCCAATAATGCTCAAAGAAAAAGATGTAACAAGGTATGCCTGAAACTTTTTCAAATGCGGAAGCACGATTTTCATTACTCATCGCTGTCATCTGGGCCCACTGACCGCATAGATGTTACACACCAAAAAGCACCCTGATTGATAATCTCAAACCATTAGATTTTAGTACTTTTTTAAGGCATGCTTATAGCTGTTGAATTCAAACCATTGTTTTGAGTGCTAAAACCAATGGCTAAAAATCATCAAAAAGCTGATTTTGGTAATAATGTCTACTAAGGGGTAGGCTAAACACCCATGCGGTCAGTGGGCCCAAATGGCAGCGGTGAGTAACAAAAATGGGCTTCCACATTTGAAAAGATCTCAGGTACACCTTGTTACATCATGACCCATGCTCAAATTCCACGGTTAAAAATCAACTCACAAAAAATAACTATAATTCAATGCTCGAAATCATTAATCAGGCTAATTTTGGTCTATAGGTCCACCAAGGGTTCGGCCGTTAAAATTCTCCAAAATATGCAACATGGCTCATATTGTGATCCATCAGCAACATCCATTGGAGAAGTTCTACTCATGAGCCACATAACATACTTTTAGAGACCACTGATTGTAAGGTGGACCTACATACCAAAAATAAGCTTGAGTAGTTGTTTCTTACGTACCTTTGGATCTGAATACCCTAAATAATGCTCAAATCCCACTGTTAAGAATAACTCCATGAAAAAGACTTCAATCCAAACCAGTGTTTTAAAATCCGGACCCGATCGACAGTCCGATTAGGTCCGACCGGATTTTCATAAAATATCTGTCCGGCCGGCTCATGATCGACCCCATTTTTTTAATTATCTCATATATTTTTTAAAATATCTAAATGACATTTTTTTTTTAATTATTTGATAAATACAAACCAATCAGACCATATCGAACATGGTCCTACCACGGTCTGACCAATTTGTAAAAATTGCGGTTCGATCACCGATTCAGTTTTTAAAACATTGATCCAAACTGTTAAAGATCACTAGTCAGAAGGATTTTTTGTCTATAGGTCCACCTAGTGATGGCCAAACATCTAGGTCTCTAAGAATGTGCAACATTCCTCACATAAGGGTCCATCAGTCACCAAAGATTTACTCCAAAAAGCTCACATTTGAGGAACTGGAGCACACCTGGAAGAGGAATGCTAGCAAGCAACCCTTCATGAAGTTGCACAGATGCAGCATCGCAAAAGACAAAAGTTGTATGTATTTTAGGGTCGGCTCAAGAGACCCCCTTTTTTGACCCCCATCTTGGCGTACCCACGTAGAAGATGAATCAATGGCTGATTTTTTGGTGGGGATGATAACCTCACCATATAGATCACCCCAAAAAATAATCAGCCCATTCTAAAATTTCTAACCCCATCAAATGTGGTTTTAAAGTTACACGGTAAAAATCAACGGTCCATAATGCTTCAGCTTCTAAACCAGTCTATGAATATCATAATGATTTGAATTTTTGTGAGGATGATCTCTGCCCATCAAATGTGGTTTTAAAGTTACACGGTAAAAATCAACGGTCCATAATGCTTCAGCTTCTAAACCAGTCTATGAATATCATAATGATTTGAATTTTTGTGAGGATGATCTCTGCCCATCAAATGTGGTTTTAAAGTTACACGGTAAAAATCAACGGTCCATAATGCTTCAGCTTCTAAACCAGTCTATGAATATCATAATGATTTGAATTTTTGTGAGGATGATCTCCTCACCACAGAGATCATCCTCTCACCAAAAAATCAGCCATTGATTCATCTTCTACGTGGGTACGCCAAGATGGGGGTCAAAAAAGGGGGTCAGAAATGGGGGTCCCTTTAGCCCTACCCTATATTTTAATTCAAAGGTGTGATTTTTGAGGCAACTTTTCTTGTTGTAGGGTTGCATTTAATTTGTACATCTCTATGAAGGGGTTGCTTGCTAGTATTTCATGTTTAGTAAATCAAAATACAACAAAAATATGGTATATAAATTTTTTTCAGAATAATTCAGGTTTGATGTTCGAAATTTGAGTAAAACTTGTCACAAGATGTCACACGATCAGAGGGCGCTGAGCGTATGGATGTTTGGCCAGTCCCTCGGTGGACCTACAAACCAAAAATCAGCCTGATTAGTGATTTACAACCTTAGGAATTTTGCACCCAAATAACACTCAATAATGCTCAAATTCCTACCGTTAAAATCAACCCATGAAAATAACTTCAATCGAATTGGTTAGAAATCACTAATCAGGCTGATTTTTGTGTACCGGTCCACCGAGGGACTAGCCAAACATCCATACGGTCATCGTCCTCTAATAGTACGCCATGTGGCTCATATTGAGTGCTGTGGCTGGCTTCCGTCACTACATCTTGTGACACAAGTTTTACTCTCGAAATTTCATTTTAAATTTTGACAAAAGTAAATTAAAATAAAATAGTAAACATAATAATTAAATAATAAATTTTTTGTAATTTATAGAATTCTAAAATTATTTTTTTAATAATCCAAACTATATATGGTTTAAAATAGCGGCGTCTTAATGGTTTTAACGGCCGTTGAAACAGTGATGCCCCAAGCCCGTTACGTTAAGAACCGATTTGACGATTAGAAAATAGCGGCCGTTTTTTCGTTTGTACGGCACAGTCGCTATTTTCAGAAAAAATTTGTGGAAAAAAAGAAAAAAATAGCTGATTTGAAATTTGGAATTTTGAATTTCAACGCTATTTTTTTCCCTTTTTCACATTATTTTTGTTAAATTTCATTTTGTTTTTCAATTTTGGCCATTCGATATACTGTTTGGGCATTATCAGTATCCTAAAATAGATTACATACTTACATATATTAATATTAATATATATTTAAATATCATATTTTACAAATTTTTATAAGCATAATTTACGAGGTTCGGTTGAGTTTGAGTTGACTCGGCAAGTTTTAAAGAAACTCGCCGAGTAATTAACGACCCGATTATAAAACAATGTACTTTGTGCATCTTTTTTTTTTTTCAAACAACGGCACACCAAGTCTATCATATATAAGATATTCGAGTATATGTCGAGTGAACTCGAAATTCAGTTGAGTCGAATCAACTTGGCGGAGTTTTAAAACACTGATTTAAAGATATGGTTTTGGAGGCAGATTTTCTTATCTGTTGAAGACTTGCATCTATGCAACTCCATAAAGGATTGCTTTCTAGTTCATAATTAGTAATTCAGTATACAACAAAGATATAGGTCAATGAGAATCGTTAGATCATGTGGATCGATGGTCGCATATCAAACCAGTAAGAAAAAGAGTGTTTATCTAGAGATGATCCAAACCAATGGTTGGATGTCTCTTAACTGAACCATAGCATCTAGTGAAAGAAATTATGTAAATATTTTAATTTAAAGCTATGGCTTTCGAGGCAACTTTTCTTTTCTTTTTTACGGTTGCATCTATGCAACTCCACAAAGAGGTTGTTTTCTATTTCATTAGTAATTCAGCATACAACAAAAATATGATACAAAAGAAGTTTGAGTATACTTAAGTGAACACTTAAGTATTTTTCCTATAATCTACTGTAGATTTATTTTTCTTAGTTTTGAAATCAATCAATTCCAATTTGAAATGAGTTATGATTTTTACAAATTAACTAAGTCGTGTTTAATTTATAAAAATTCTAAAGTTATGATAGGGTACATCACTAACCCATCATATTTGATATTGGGGCTCACATAGACCACACATATGGGAGCCAATATATATCTTCATTATTATTTAACAACATATAATCCAATTGGTTAAACAAAAAACAACATATTTAAAATGGCTATATTTAATTAATAAGAAAATAGTAATAGTAATTTTTCAACACTTAGAACTCTCATGAATTTATTTTTATAGAAAAAATCTACCTAAAGTTTGATTTTGATTTGATAGGTTGACTTGATCATTACAGATCTTAATGTTTCTAATTTATTTTGACCATCATAGAGACCTTAATGTCTCTAATTAAAAAAATATGAAAAATTAGAAAGAAATGTCTAGGATCTTATATGGCAAAGGTTTCCCTTTATAAGCATTTTCTTTGGCTTTTATATTCTTTGACTTTTGGTGCTTTTGATATATTTATCATAAAAATAATAGAAATATATCCATGTTACGTGGCACAATCACGTTGCAAGGTGCAGGAATTATTTTTCCAGAAGTTATTATCTTTAGAAGTTTTTAAAGTGAAAAACTTCTTGAAAAAGATGGGGCAATCAAGTTTTAAAAAGAGAGAAAATACAACGAGAACACACATGTATGATTTTTCTTGTTCCATTTTTAAAACACTTCAAAATGTAAAGACTGATGTATAGGGTTTAGGGTTTAGGGTTTAGAAATATATTTGGTAGCATATATAATATATTAGATAAATCTTTTTTTGGAAAAGAAAAGAAAAGTTGAAACATTATGGTCAATAACTCACTATTTCCGTGATAACAATTAGAGATTGAATCCAATACTAAGATACCTATAAAGTACAAATGAGCCATAGGCAGATACACACAAAAACACATATGAAGTATAGTTGTTAAAGAAAAAGAACAACTAAGAAGAGAAGGCCATGAGTCATCATAAACTTTAGTTAGCTGTTGACACGATAGTCCCAAAACTCTCTATCCCAATGGTTTCACCTATGAAACAAAATGATATTTCTCCAATTGTACCACATGTGTAACAAGGTGATGTTTCTCCTACTAAGCATTTGTCCTCGTGGCACTTTTGCTGAACCCATGGATGCTCTTGAAACCCTCTCAATCCATCAAGATCTGCTGCTACTTGTTTCATAGTTGGCCTTTTTTTCCCATTCAATTTTAGACATCTCTTTGCAAGCTTTGCAATAGCCACGAGCTCATCTTTGTCCCCTTCATTGACAACTCGAGTCTCTAGAACTTCAAATAGACAATTTTCTTTTATCGAAGATATGAAATACATAGCAAGATTTTTTCCTTCTTCGGATCTCCTAAAAGAAACTGCCCTGTCCCCAGTTATTAGCTCCACAAGAACTACTCCAAAACTATAAACGTCACTCTTTTCCGTAAATTGGCTTGAATGGAAATACTCTGGGTCTAAGTAACCAAAAGTCCCCTGCACTAGTGTAGTTAAATGGGTTTTATCAATGGGAACTGACCTTGAAAGTCCAAAGTCAGACACTTTAGCCCTATAATTTTCATCCAAGAGTATGTTGCTAGACTTTATGTCTCTGTGAAAGATAGGTATAGAAGTGGATGAGTGCAAATAGGCAAGTGCTCCTGCAATATCAGATGCAATCCGTAACCGGTATTCCCAAGAAAGCGATGACATATGGCTCTCATCGTGGAGATGGTGGAAGAGGGTCCCATTGGAGACAAATTCATAAACCAATAATGGAACTTGGGTCTCTAAACAACAGCCTAACAATTTCACTATGTGCCTATGGTTGATCTGTGAAAGAATGGCAACTTCATTAATGAATTGACTAACTTGGCTTTCATCCACTAATTTGGACTTCTTAATGGCTACTATCTTACCATCTGATAACATGCCTTTATAAACTGTACCAAACCCTCCTTTGCCCAGAACTCGACTTTGGTTGAAATTGTCCGTTGCTCTTTCCAATTCTTCAGTCACAAAAATTTTGGCTTTCTCCACGCAGCCATCATCTGTAGAGATTTGTTGTTTCAACAATAAACCACCATTTCTCTTGAAATTTTTCTGTTTGAGGTTTATTTGCTTTCTTTTCTCAAGTCGGAGATACAACCAGAAACCGATGGCAAGTAAAATTAATAAACATATGCTTAATCCAAAACCTGCATAAGCCACAAAAAAAAGTTTACAAAAAATGCACAAATAGTTGCTACAATTTGTTCAATCCAGATAATTAGCTCTAAAAAATCCTCAAAATAATATCTTTTTATGGAATTCCTTGATTGATAAATATGTCAAAACACAAATAATATACCTTCTTAGCTATTGATGTTGAGAAAATCTAAACATAATGCCAAATAGTAGGAGAAAAGCAAAGAATAACTTAATGTTTAAAAAATTTGTTGATGAAAACACTTAGTGGCCGTAAATATTTACGAATGTAAATTTTACGATCTTTAATATAACTGATAGGGAGGTCCGGCCCTTAGTTAACATACGACAAATATAGGGTATGGAAAAAGTTCGAGTATAATTAGGATTTGTCATTTGACGGTACATTTAAAAATGCAGCAAAGAAAAAAATAAAATAAAAGCTTGTAAAAAATTCTAAAAACAATGCATTTTTTGTATTTTTTGTAAAGAATAATTTCTTATTCTAGTTTTGACAAAGATACCGTGTGACATAAACATTCATGTAATCGTTCCTACGAGCACTAATGGAAAACTTGATCTCCCAGTTGTGGTGTTGTAACAATGGACGAGTGCCGGCCAAATGACGCGCACATAGTCAAGTGAGAGTAGTTGAACTTGATCTCCTAGTGAGTTAATGGATTGGAGGATTAGAAAAGTAGTTGCAAGTGATTTCGAATCCTTTGTCTCTGTAACAATTCCTCCCAATACCAAATGGGTAGGGAATGCTGATGTTCCCGCATCTCTCTTGGCAACCTTGCTTCACCATAGATACTGCTGGTGCTGCTGCTTCTGTGTCTCTTAAAAATAATAACAGAAAGAAGACGATGGTGATGAGTTCCAGAACCAACATTACTTGCAGATGAGCCATTCTATGGGCACCTATACTCTACGTGGTGGCCTATCTATATGGGACAATACAGAAGACGGACATCCATCCGTCTCCACCCACGAAAAGAGCACCTACACTTTATGTCGCGTCTTATCTATATTGCATTACAGAAGACGGACATCCCTCTCCACCCACCCAAAGAACCCAAATCGGTAGACCCACAGTCCACTAGTATGAGTGTTCTTATCAAGCCAAAGGTTAGAACTTTAAAAGACATTATATGATAAGCTGACCCCAAGCCCGATATAGTAGGCCATTGGAATCTTCTTTAAAAAAGTCGGTCGGAGCTACTTTACAAAAAAGCAAGAGAGAAAAACCATGGACAGCTTACCAATGTACATGTAGTAGTTTGGCCCATCCCTATGATGAGGACCTACAGACCAAAAATCAGTTTGATTGGTGATTCTAGGCGTTAAATCTGAGTACCCCAAATAATGCTCAAATCCCATGGTTAAATATATATCAACCTATGAAAAAGATGAAAATCCAATGATTACAAATCACCAATCAAGCTGATTTAATTTTGATTTGTAGGTCCACTTAGGGATGGGCCAAACATTCATTCAATTATTGGTTTCGAAGAATGTGCCACATGGCTCATATTGACATTGGTGAGTGTCCATGACCAAAGACGTTCATGAGCCCCATACGGACGTCCGTGAGAGTCAATCATCAAATATTTATCCCTTCTAACATATGAACAATTTAAATAAATTTTGATGATGGTCATTTTTCGTCATAGATGCTCACGGACATCCATGTGAGCCACGTGGTATAGTTAATTATAAAGCCCACTGACCACTTGGGGATTTTGTACATCTATAGGTGAATCTACAAACCAGAAATAGCCTAATTGAAATTCACTCTAGTACCGTAGTAGGTTAACTTGAAGGGGAAAGAGACATCACCATGGGCTTTGTTGATTTACTATGTGATGATTTCATAGAAAAAGACTAAAGCCGCGGTATTTATTTCGATCAAGATTGGGTCTCTCTACCATGGTGTAATTATGCTTGTGGCTTTATGGGCATTCACATTTGGCATATACCTGCTCCGACAGAGATCTTTGGGGATGATTCCATACTACAGTTCAGTGGAGGGCTGAATGAGGTATGGTGCGACTGATAACTGAGGAGATCAAACAAGGAATGCGGGAGGGGGAGGGGGAGGCATGCCACACTGCATGGCTTCCCTTTCCTCTTACAACTCATCTGTGACCTCTGGTGCTCCCAGTGCAAGGGGAGCTTCGGAGGAAGAAGTGTCACATTCAAGTGCCCATCTATCAGCGACCCATGGCCTGAAAAACTCTTTATGGTATTTTGGTCATTTTTGATAATTAGCGGTATTTTAGAGTCGTTAGTAAACTACTAGAAAGATGCCACAAGCTTTCTTAGCCATGTTCAAGAGTTGCCCGAGTTAAAAAAAAATTAATTATCTATTTTCTATGTCCTCAATAGAGAGAGCGAGAACTTGTCTAAAGAAAAATCACTGAAGTCTGGCTTTTAGAGGCCACAGACCGTATGGATGTTTGGTCCAACCCTAGGTGGACCTACAAACCAAAAATCAGCCTGATTAGTGATTTCAAACCTTTGGTTGTTACATGTTGCCTTCTGGCCACATTTGCATAATCTAAAAGTATGTAACTATTTGCATGCTAGTTTTTCCCCATCTAATTCTTGTGCTTTAGAAGACACATATAAGCTGGCACCCAAAAAACTGAATAAATGGAATACGAACGTCGACGATAGTATAGTCACAAGTAGAACTTTGCTGACGGAAATCAATATGAGCAACGTGGCAAACTCTCAGAGGACACTGACCGTATGGATGTTTAGCCCATCCCTAGGTGGACCATTAACATACCAAAAAACAGCCCGATTAGTGATTTCAATCCTTTTGGATCTTTGTAGTACCCCAATAATGCTCAAAGGAAAAAGATGTAATGAGGTATGCCTGAAACTTTTTCAAATGGGGAAGCACAATTTTTTTTACTCATCGCTGTCATCTGGGCCCACTGACCACATAGATGTTACACACCAAAAAGCACCTTGATTGGTAATCTCAAATCATTAGATTTTAGAACTTTTTTAAGGCATGCTTATAGCCGTTGAATTCAACGGCTAAAAATCATCAAAAAGCTGATTTTTGGTAATAATATCTACTAAGGGGTAGGCTAAACATCCATGCGGTCAGTGGGCCCAGATGGCAGTGGTGAGTAACAAAAATGAGCTTCCGCGTTTGAAAAGATCTCAGGTATACCTTGTTATATCACGACCCATGCTCAAATTCCACAGTTAAAAATTAACTCATGAAAAATGACTATAATTCAATGCTTGAAATCATCTCAGGCTAATTTTGATCTGTAGGTCCACCAAGGGTTAGGCCTAGGGGTGTCAACGGGTCGGTTCCGGTTCGGTTCCTAAGGTGACCAGAACCGGAACAAACGGTTCCGGTTCTTATCGGTTCGGGAACTTATCGGTTCCGGTTCTCAAAGTGATGGTACCAGAACCGGAACCGATTATGTAATTTTTTCGGTTCCGTTTCCAGTTTCGGGTATAACGGGTCCAATCTTGGTAATATGAGAATTTTTACACTATATTTATATATCGGTTCCGGTTCTTATCGGTTCGGTTCCGGTTCTTATCGGTTTCGGTTCCATATTAGAGTACCGGAACCGTAACCATTAGTTTTCGGTTCGGTTCCGGTTCCGGTTCTTTTTAATCGGTTCCCAAAAATGTGGTACCGGAACCGGTGTTTTCGGTTCCGGTTCCTATTCGGTTCCGGTTAAATCGGGTAAAATTGACACCCCTAGTTAGGCCATTAAAATTCTCCAAGAATATGCCATGAGGCTCATATTGTGATCCATCAGCAACATCCATTGGCGAAGTTCTACTCATGAGCGACATAACAGACTTTTAGAGACCATTGACAGTAAGGTGGACCTACATACCAAAAATAAGCTTGAGTAGTTGTTTCTTACCTTTGGATCTTAATACCCTAAATAATGCTCAAATCCCACTGTTAAAAATAAATCCATGAAAAAGACTTCAATCCAAACCAGTGTTTTAAAATTCAGACCTTGATCGACAATACGACTAGGTCCGACCGGATTTTCATAAAATATCAGTCCGGCTCATGATGAAGCTGAAGTTTGAAGGGAACCGACGGTTTGTTTAAAACTAGTTATTTGACTGTCGAACGGGTTGAACAACCGGTTCTATGCACGGTTTGAAACATGAATCCCAAGTGTGAAATCCTAAAATTTTGGGATTTTATTCACCATCGAAGAGAATATTTTAGAAAAGTGATCAGCATGGTTTTCAAATTTGGGAGGATAAATTCTAACTAAATCCTCAAGATTTTGTTTTATATTTCTATGCAAAATAAGAAACAAATTTACTATATATATATAAAACTCTTCGTATATTCTTGAATCTTAGTCTTTAAACTTATCCTTGGAGAGAATAATAAGGGCATTGACTTCAAATTTTCATATCTTTTTACCGACCCCTTTTTTATAATTATCTCCTATATTTTTGAAAATATTTAAATGACATTTTTTTTTAATTATTTGATAAATACAAACCAGTCAGACCGTATCGAACGGTCCCACCACAGTCTGACCAATTTGTAAAAATTTCGGTTCAATCACTGGTTCGATTTTTAAAACATTGATCCAAATGGTTAGAAATAACTAGTCAGAAAGATTTTTTGTTTATAGGTCAGCCTAGTGATGGCCAAACATCTAGGTCTCTAAGAATGTACAAGGGTCCATCCGTCACCAAAGGTTTACTCCAAAAAGCTCCCATTTGAGGAACTGGAGCTCACCTGCAAGAGGAATGCTAGCAAGCAACCTTTCATGGAGTTGCATAGATGCAGCATCGCAAAAGACATAAGTTGTAAATATTTTAATTCAAAGGTGTGATTTTCGAGGCAGCTTTTCTTGTTGTAGGGTTGCATTTATTTTGTACAACTCTATGAAGGGGTTGCTTGCTAGTATTTCATGTTTAGTAAATCAAAATACAACAAAAATATGGTATATAAATTTTTTTGAGTATAATTCAGGTTTGTCGTTCGAAATTTCATTTTAAATTTTGACAAAAGAAAAATAAAATAAAATAATAAAGATAATAATTAAATAATAAATTTTTGTAATTTTTAGAATTCTAAAATTATTTTGTTAATAGTCCAAACTATGGTTTAAAATAGCGGCGTCTTAATGGTTTTAACGGCCGTTAAAATGCTGACGCCCCAAGCCCGTTACGTTAAGAACCATTTTGAGGATTAGAAAATAGCAGCCGTTTTTTTTCGTTTCTACGGCTGTTAAAATCATTTTAACAGTCGCTATTTTCAGAAAAAATTTGTGGAAAAAAATGGCTGATTTGAAATTTGGAATTTTGAATTTCAACGCCATTTTTTTCCCTTTTCATGTTATTTCTATTAAATTTTATTTTTTTTTTCATTTTTGCACCTGTCTGTTATACTGTTAAAACCGACTCTTTTAAACCTTGATCCAAACCAATGGTTGGATCTCCCTAAAGTAGATTTGAACTATAGGATTTAGTAAGTGGTTGTCGGGATGAGACATTAAATTTTTTGGGCATTATCAATATCCTAAAATAGATTACATACATACATATATTAATATTAATATATATTTAAATATCATATTTTACAAATTTTAATAAGCATAATTTACGAGGTTCGGTTGAGTTTGAGTTGACTCGGCAAGTTTTCAAGAAACTCGCTGAGTAATTAACGACTCGATTATAAAACGATGTACTTAGTGCATTTTTTTTTTCTTCCAAACAACGGCACACCAAGTCTGTCATATATAAGATATTCGAGTTATGTCGAATTAACTCGGTAGAGTTTTAAAACACTGATTTAAAGATATGGTTTTGGAGGCAGATTTTCTTATCTTTTGAAGACTTGCATCTATGCAACTCCATAAAGGATTGCTTTCTAGTTCATAGTTAGTAATTTAACATACAACAAAGATATAGGTCAATGCGAATCGTTAGATCATGTGGATTAATTGATGGTCGCAGATCAAGCAAGTAGGAAAAAGAGTGTATTTTTAGAGATAATCCAAACCAATGGTTGGATGTCTCTTATCTGAATCATAGCATCTAGTGAAAGAAAATATGTAAATATTTTAATTTAAAACTATGGTTTTTGAGGCAACTTTTTTTTTTGTACAGTTGCATCTATGCAACTCCACAAAGAGGTTGTTTTCTAGTTCATAGTTAGTAATTCAACATATAACAAAAATATGATACAGAAGAAGTTTGAGTATACTTGAGTGAAGACTTAAGTATTTTTCCTACAATCTACTGAAGATTTATTTTTCTTAGTTTTGAAATCACTCAAATCTAATTTGAAATGACCATGTTATGATTTCTACAAGTTAACCAAGTCATGTTTAATTTATAAAAATTTAAAAGTTATGAGAGGGTACATCACTAACCCATCATACTTGATATTGGGGCTTACATAGACTACACATGTTTGTCTCAATATATATCTTCATTATTATTGAACAACACACAATCCAATTGGTTAAACATAAAACTACATATTTAAAACGGCCATATTTAATTAATAAGAAAATAGTAATAATAATTTTCTAACACATAGAACTCTAATGAGTTTATTTTATAGAAAAATTTACCTAAAGTTTGACTTTGATTTGATAGGTTGACTTGACTATTACAAGCCTTCATGTTTCTAATTTATGTTGACCATCATAAAGACCTTAATGTCTATAATTAAAAAGTATGAAAGATTAGAAAGAAATGTCTAGGATCTTACATGGTTTGGTTTCCCTCTATAAGTATTTTCTTTGATTTTTATATTTTTTGACTTTTTGTGCTTTTGATATATTTATCATCAAAATAATAGAAATATATCCATGTTACGTGGCACAATCACACTGCAAGGTGAACGGATTATTTTTGTAGAAGTTATTATCTTTAGAAAATTTTAAAGTGAAACACTTTTTGAAAAAGATGGGACAATCAAGTTTTAGAAAGAGAGAAAATACAATGAGAACACACACGTATATGATTTTTCTTGTTCTTTTTTTAAAACACTTCAAAATGTAAAGTCTGATGTTCGGGTTTAGGGTTTAAGATTTAGGGTTTAGAAATATATTTGGTAGCATATATAATATATTAGATAAATCTTTTTTTGGAAAAGAAAAGAATAGTTGAAACATTATAGTCAATAATAACTCACCATTTCCGTTATCACAATTAGAGATTGAATCCAATACTAAGATACCCATAAAGCACAAATGAGCCACAGGCAGATACACACAAAAACACATATGAAGTATAGTTGTTAAAGAAAAAGAAAAACTAAGAAGAGAAGGTCATGAGTCATCATAAACTTTAGTTGGTTGTTGACACGATAGTCCCAAAACTTTCTATCCCAATTGTTTCACCTATGTAGCAAGATGATGTTTCTCCAATTGTACCACATGTGTAACAAGGTGATGTTTCTCCTACTAAACATTTGTCCTCGTGGCACTTTTGCTGAACCCATGGATGCTCTTGAAACCCTCTCAATCCATCAAGATCTGCCGCTACTTGTTTCATAGTTGGCCTTTTTTTCCCATTCAATTTTAGACATCTCTTTGCAAGCTTAGCAACAGCCACGAGCTCATCTTTGTCCCCTTCATTGACAACTCGAGTCTCCAGAACATCAAATAGACGATTTTCTTTTATTGAAGATATGAAATACATAGCAAGATTTTTTCCTTCTTCGGATCTCCTAAAAGAAACTGCCCTGTCCCCAGTTATTAGCTCCACAAGAACTACTCCAAAACTATAAACGTCACTCTTTTCCGTAAATTGGCTTGAATGGAAATACTCTGGGTCTAAGTAACCAAAAGTCCCCTGCACTAGTGTAGTTAAATGGGTTTTATCAATGGGAACTGACCTTGAAAGTCCAAAGTCAGACACTTTAGCCCTATAATTTTCATCCAAGAGTATGTTGCTAGACTTTATGTCTCTGTGAAAGATAGGTATAGAAGTGGATGAGTGCAAATAGGCAAGTGCTCCTGCAATATCAGATGCAATCCGTAACCGGTATTCCCAAGAAAGCGATGACATATGGCTCTCATCGTGGAGATGGTGGAAGAGGGTCCCATTAGAGACAAATTCATAAACCAATAATGGAACTTGGGTCTCTAAACAACAGCCTAACAATTTCACTATGTGCCTATGGTTGATCTGTGAAAGAATGGCAACTTCATTAATGAATTGACTAACTTGGCTTTCATCCACTAATTTGGACTTCTTAATGGCTACTATCTTACCATCTGATAACATGCCTTTATAAACTGTACCAAACCCTCCTTTGCCCAGAACTCGACTTTGGTTGAAATTGTCCGTTGCTCTTTCCAATTCTTCAGTCACAAAAATTTTGGCTTTCTCCACGCAGCCATCATCTGTAGAGATTTGTTGTTTCAACAATAAACCACCATTTCTCTTGAAATTTTTCTGTTTGAGGTTTATTTGCTTTCTTTTCTCAAGTCGGAGATACAACCAGAAACCGATGGCAAGTAAAATTAATAAACATATGCTTAATCCAAAACCTGCATAAGCCACAAAAAAAAGTTTACAAAAAATGCACAAATAGTTGCTACAGTTTGTTCGATCTAGATAATTAGCTCTAAAAAATCCTCAAAATAATATCTTTTTATGGAATTCCTTGATTGATAAATAAGTCAAAAGATAAATAATATACCTCCTTAGCTATTGATGTTAAGAAAATCTAGACAAAATGCCAAATAGAGGGAGAAAAGCAAAGAATAACTTAATGCTTAAAAAATTGTTGACGACGATGCTTAGTGGTTGTAAATATTTACGCATGTAAATTTTGCGATATTTAATATAACTGATAGGGAGGTCCGGCCCCTAGTTAACATACGGCAAAAATAGGGTATGGAAAAAGTTCGAGTATAATTAGGATTTGTCACTCGACGGTACATTTAAAAATTCGGCAAAGAAAAAAATAAAATAAAAGCATTTAAAAAATTCTAAAAATAATGTATTTTTTGTAAAGAATAATTTCTTATTCTAGTTTTGGCAAAGATTCCGTGTGACATAAACATTTCTGTAATCGTTCCTACGAGCACTAGTGTAGCTTCGAAGTTGTCATGCTACGCATTGTTCGCCAACTACTTGAATACTAAAAGACGAAGATCGCAAGAATCAAACGGTTGATGACATGAGTCATCTGAGTAATTGCTTATCGCTTGTTAAAGAACGTGTACGCTCGCATAGGAAGGTAAGAGACTTAGTGACCACAGGAATAGGATATTAAAATCTAATTAATGGTTGAACTAAGTTAAAGGACTAACCCTAGTCATTTTGTGCAAAGAGAAGTTAAAATATTGATTGAGAGAAGTCCAATCCCTAGTCATTTTGTGCAAAGAGAAGTTAAAATATTGATTAAGGGAAGTCCAATCGATTGGACTGTACGGGACAGAAACTTCCTAGAGTACAATCGATTGGACCATACGGGACAGAACTTCCAAAGGACCCAATTGATTGGACCCTGAGTACAATCAATTACTTTTACAAATTGGACCCTGAGTACAATCAATTACTTTTATGAAAAAAAACCATCTGTACAGTACAATCGTTTGAACTAGAGTATGATCGATTGGACCAAGTGTATAATCAATTGGGCTTCGCAGAATGTGTCAATTTCAGATCCAATTTTTGTGATCCCTTATTCCCACGTCTTACACGACCTAGGGATTCAATATTCTTATAAATAGAGCACTCTTGAGCTATACAATTTACACAACAAGGGAGAAAATAGTAAGCTTTCTATTTAGAGAATAGTCATTGTTTAGAAGAGAAAATCCCAACTTCCATTATTCATCTTGTTAGGTTTTCTCTTCCATAGATCAAAGCTGAGAGCTTGATCCAACTCTGCCTAGGTTTTCCACTTAATATCTTAACCTAGTATCCAGAGAAGTACTATCGTGACTCAACACTATTGAGTAATTGTGGATTTCAGGGTGTACTAAATCCTTCACCTTCAGTAGAGACTGTCATGTGAGAAATAAGATTGGGGTGTACTGATCGAATGTAAGTTTGGGGAGTACCAAATTGACAAGTGGCAAGGGCTTCATAATTGGAAGGGAGAGCGTGGATTCGTAGCATTGAGCCATAGGACATGGACGCGTCGGTAGTAGGCCTTGGCTAAGGTTGGAAGTTGCATCCGCAACGGTGTTGCGCAGTTAACTTTTGTAATTCAAAACTTTCCAGTTAGTGATACTTTCCGTCCGGACGTGGTCCAGTGGTTTTTTCCTTAGCTAAGGTTTCTTTGTAAAACCTCTTTATCTTATGGATTGTTTGATTGTTGTTCCGCTAATTATTTTGATTAAATTAAACGACAAAAAGACAATATACCATGGAGATATATTTGACTTGATTCAGTTGAGATACTCCCTCTATCAATCAAATGTGGCATGCGAGTGTATTACCTTACCTAGTTCTCATCAACCAAGATTTGAATAAGCATTCATATTTTTTTCTTGATTTTCAAAAGATTTTCTATCAACTAATGGAACTCGACTCTTCTAAATTGTTATTCTTTGTATCGACTCTCCAAGGTATCATCTAATAAGAAGGTTTCTTATAATCTGATTTACAGATGTTAATGGTGTTACCATACTTGTTGATAGATATATTCTTATGCACCTATTTTCATGATGATATCCAATGCATGCTAGTTATCTACTTTTATTTCTTTACCTTTGTCATTCTGTGACAAAAGGAGGGGGGGAGGGGGTGGAGGGGGGGGGAGGTGAGGGAGAAAAATAATATAGGTAAACAAGTAGATGCATAAAATAGGAGAAGAGAAATTTAGTAGAAGAAAAATTGTTTCATTATTTTTTCAATTTCTCTACCATGTGATGTGCATAATTATCTCACTGCATGTTTTTAATTATCTTTGTCGATGATATTACACGTGGTATGTATTGTTGGTGGATGTGCAGGAAACATATCAAATTAAGCAAGTATTCATTATCTGTTTGTTATCTCCGAGAGTATGTGAGATAGTGAGTAAATTATGTAAAGGGTTGGGTTGTAATTCTTTTTGTTTACTCTTTATGTGATTAATGTTTTCATCACGGAATTGCCAAAAAATGAGATTGTAAAGAATAATTTCTTATTCTAGTTTTGGCAAAGATTTCGTGCGACAAAAATATTCTTGTAATCGTTTCTACGAGCACTAGTGTAGCTTCGAAGTTGTCGTGGTACGCATTCTTCGCCGAATACGTGAAGACTGAAAGACGAAGATCGCAAGAATAAGACGGTTGACAACATGAGTCATCTGAGTAACTACTTCTCGCTTGTTAAAGATCGTGTATTCTCGTATAGGAAGGTAAGAGACTTAATGACCACAGGAATAGGATATTAAAATCTAATTAATGGTTGAAATAAATTAAAGGACTAACCTTAGTCATTTCGTGCTAAGAGAAGTTAAAATGTTGACTAAGAGGAGTCCAATCGATTGAACTCTACGGGATAGAAACTTCTCATAGTACAATCGATTAGAGTCTTATCTGCAATCGATTGGACCAGTTCAGATTGATTAGACTGTGAAAACCAATCGATTGGACCATACGGGACATAACTTCTAAAGTACCCAATCGATTGGACCTTGAGTACAATCGATTGCCTTTACGAACAAAAACCCATATGTACAATACAATCGATTGGACTTAGCAGAATGTGTGAATTTCAAATCCGATTTTTGTGATCCCTTATCCCCAAGTCTTGCACGACTTAGGAGTTCAATATTCCTATAAATAAAGCACTCTTGTGCTATATAATTTACAACAAGAAAGAAAATAGTAAGCTTTCTATTTAGTGAATAGTCCTTTTTAGACGAGAAAATCCATAGCTTCCAATATTCATTTTGTGAGGTTTTCTCTTTCATAGATCAAAGCTAAGAACTTGATCCAACTTTGCCTAGGTTTTCTAGTTAGTATCTTAACCTAGTATCTAGAGAAGTACCAGTGTGACTTAACACTCTTGAGCAACTATAGGGTTCATGGTGTACTGAATCCTTCACCTTCAATAGAGACTGTCATGTGAGAAATAAGATCGGGGTGTACTGATCGAATGTAGGTTTGGGGAGTACCAACTAAACAAGCGGCAAAGGCTTTATAATTGGAAGGGCGCGCATGGATTCGTAGTGTGGAGCTAGAAGACGTGAACGCGCTGTTAGTGGGCCTTGACTAAGGTTGGAAGCTGCATTTGTAACGGTATTGCGTAGGTAACTTCTGTAATTCATAACTTTTCAGTTAGTGATATTTTTCGTCTGGACGTAGTCCCGTGATGTTTTGCTTGGCTAAGATTTTCACGTAAAAACTCTTTGTCTTGTAGATTATTTTATTGTTGCTCCACTAATTATTTTGATTAAATCAAACGACAAAAAGATAATATACCACAGATGTATATTTGATTTGAGTCGGTTGAGATAATCCCTCTATCAATTAACTGTACCTAGACCAGTAATATTGTGTTAGGTAAGTTTCATTTTTAATACCTAATCACCCCCTCCCTTCTAGTTATTATTGAGTAAAAGAGAACGGACATGTTACCTCATTTTTCATTATTAAAAATCAATATTTTCAATAAATTGTGTTAAATACTTGTATAATACGATTCCTTATAAAATACATGAATTTTTTCAAATATTTGAATAATACAATATCATAAAAAGTTTTTTTTTTAAATACACCAAATACGCGTATTAAAGGGGAAATTGCTAACTCGAGTCCAACCTAACCCCAGCTTACTCACCAAGTCGAAATTGAATTTTCAATCCTTGAGATCAATCTTCAAATACAATCAACTCCAGAGATACACATTAAAGAACGCATCTACTTTCATATAAACCAGAAAGGGGGATTGAAAGAAGGAAAAATCAACTAATTTATAGACAGAATCACAAATCTCGCAAAGTTGATTTTAGAGATAGAAAGGAAGTCAACTAGCTCTTCTCAAATCTATGATCTCAAGGGCTGAAATGAGACTAGGGCAATAACGGATAAGTAGCACAGGTGGCCTTCACACGAGGAGGCAACAAAAGGGGGATTTGGTTTTGAGGCTAGAATAAAGGCAATAATGAGCATTCTTCATCAAATACGTGAAGACTAAAAGACAAATATCGCAAGAATACAATGGTTGACTACACGAGTCATCTGAGTAACTATTTCTCGCCTGTTAAAGATCGTGTACTCTCGCATAGGAAGGTAAGAGACTTAGTGACCATAGGAATAGGATATTAAAATCTAATTAATGGTTGAAATAAATCAAATGACTGACCTTAGTCATTTCTTGCAAAGAGAAGTTAAAATATTGACTAAGGGAAGTCCAATCGATTGAACTCTATGGGACAGAAACTTCCCATAGTACAATCGATTGGAGTCTTATCTGCAATCGATTGGACCAAGTTAGATCGATTAGACTGTGAAAGCCAATCGATTGGACCATACGGGACAGAACTTCTAAAGTACCCAATCGATTGGACCTTGAGTACAATCGATTGCTTTTACGAACAAAAACCCATATGTACAATACAATCGATTGGACTAGAGTACAATCGATTGGACTTCGCAGAATGTCGATTGGACTTCGCGGAATGTGTCAATTTCAGATCTGATTTTTGTGATCCCTTATCCCCAAGTCTTGCATGACCTAGGGGTTCAATATTCCTATAAATAAAGCACTCTTGTGCTATACAATTTACAACAAGAAAAAAAGAGTAAGCTTTCTATTTAGAGAATAATCCTTGTTTAGACGAGAAAATCCCTAGCTTCCAATATTCATCTTGTAAGGTTTTCTCTTCTATAGATCAAAGCTGAGAACTTGATCCAACTTTGCCTAGGTTTTCCAATTAGTATCTTAACCTAATATCTAGAGAAGTACCAGTGTGACTTAACACTCTTGAGCAACTGTGGGGTTCATAGTGTACTGAATCCTTCACCTTCAATAGAGACTGTCATGTGAGAAATAAGATCGGTGTGTACCGATCGAAGGTAGGTTTGAGGAGTACCAACTGAACAAGCGGCAAAGGCTTCATAATTGGAAGGGCACGCATGGATTCGTAGTGTGGAGCCAGAGGACGTGAAGGCGCCGTTAGTGGGCCTTGACTAAGGTTGGAAGTTGCATTTGCAACGATGCTGCGTAGGTAACTTCTGTAATTCAGAACTTTTTGATTAGTGATACTTTTCGTCTGGATGTGGTCCCATGATTTTTTCCTTGGCTTAGATTTCCACGTAAAAACTATTTGTTTTGTAGATTATTTGATTGTTGTTCCGCTAATTATTTTGATTAAATCAAACAACAGAAAGATAATATACCACAGAGATATATTTGATTTGAGTCAGTTGAGATAATCCCTTTTATCAATTAACTGTGGCATAGGAGTTTATCACTTTACCTAGACTAGTAATATTGTGTTAGGTTAGTTTCATTTTTAATACCTAATCACCCCCTCCTTTCAGGTATTATTGAGTAAAACGGACATGTTATCTCATTTTTCACTTAAAAATCAATATTTTCAATAAATTGTGTTAAATACTTGTATAATACGATTCCTTATAAAATACATGAATTTTTTCAAATATTTGAATAATACAATATCATAAAAAGTTTTTTTTTAAATACACCAAATACGCGTATTACAGGGAAATTTGCTAACTCGGGTCCGACCTAACCCCAGCTTACTCACCCAGTCGAAATCGAATTTTCAATCCTTGGGATCAATCTTCAAATACAATCAACTCCAGAGATACACATTTAAGAACACATCTACTTTCATATAAACCAAAAAGGGGGATTGAAAGAAGGAAAAATCAACTGATTTATAGACAGAATCACAAATCTCGCAAAGTTGGTTTTGGAGATAGAAAGGAAGTCAACTAGCTCTTCCCAAATCTATGATCTCAAGGGCTGAAATGAGACTAGGGCAATAGCGGACAAGTAACATAGGCGGCCTTCACACGAGGAGGCAACAAAAGGGGGATTTGGTTCAGAGGATAGAATAAAGGCAATAATAAGCTTATCTGTGAGAAGAGAAAGGCATTGTACAGGTCAGCACAATCACTTCTTTCTTAGAATTGTCGTAGATTGAATTACTATTAATTAGATTTGTCTCACCGTCCTCATATGTTGCACATGTGCAGATTAGATGAAACCCCCAATCAATAAGACTAACTTGTATGCCTTGCTTTGATTGGGGCATCTGCGTGTGCTTGGTGACACAACATCGAAACAAAAATTTGCATTAGGCCCAATCATATTTTGCCAAAAAGTGGTCTAATGTTTGCAGCCAACATCACAATAGGCAAATGACTCTCTCATCCCCCTTGGTCTTCCCAAACAGTTCTCCCCTCTCCAAACATTTGATTATTAAAAGAAAATTTGGGTCGAGCTCCCAGAACTTGTCTTTTTTGACTGGCTCCCGGGACTTGTCTTCTCGGGCATGGATTCCAAGAATCCAACGGTGGTGATAACGCTGTATTGGCATTCACTTTTTGCCAAAGCAAACCACCATTGGATTCTCAGAATCCATGCACGAGAAGACAAGTCCCAGGAGCTAGAGCAAATAGGCCAGGCCATGAAACCCCTTAATAGGCCAGATCGGACTGGACCCTGGGCTCAAAACTAAAGCCCAAGCATGGCCCACATGCTTAGTGGGCCGGACAAGGCTGAGCCCAGAAAAAAGGGGGCCCGAGCCGATGGGCCAAATTTACACCCCTACCAACTAGGGTGTCAATCCAGCCCTCCTGTAAAGGGGCCCGGCCAGGCCCAGCACTTTGAAGCCCTAAAAAGAGTTTTTATTTTTTATAAATTTCAAGCCCTTAGAGGTGGGAGGGGCCCAAATATGTAAGGCCCTTCTAAATAAGGGCCAAGCTAGGGTCACACTCAATGGGGCCCGATCCTACCCAGCCCTTAGCAAATCATTCCTATTTTGAAAATTTTAAGAATGTTTCAAATTCGTTCTAAAATAACTATTTTTTTCTGGTGTAAATTTATAATATATCATTGCATCGACGTTTTAAAAAAGACTAACAGTTTTATTTTCAAATCTTAACGATGTAATGAAAAAATTATGATCATTTAAGAAAACAATCAAATGATTGAGTATTATGATGTGAAGAGATTATACCTAATGGAAGAACCACAGCCACTGGAAGGCTTCGTTTGTCGTGTACACAACCACTGACATCGTCACGGTAACCGGGTGGGCAAACGCAATAAAAGCTCCCCTTTGTGTTAGTGCAAAGAGCTCCGTTTTTACAAATCTTTTTGTCTTTGCACTCGTCGATATCTGTGCAGCAAAACCCACAACAAAATTTGAAAGGGAAACAATTCGGTTGGCCTTAAAAGAAGGTTAAGAGGGACGATATGTGGGCATATCATTGGTTACTGCTAAAGCAAACTTTACCAATCGCCCCAATGGCTCGAGCTCCGGTTACCGCCCTAAAATGACAGGCGCGGTTACAGGACACAATATGAGACACGTGGCACACTCTTAGAGGACTCTGACCGTATGGATGTTTGGCCAATTCCTAAGTGGACCTACAAACCAAAAATCAGCCCGATCAGTGATCTAGAGGCATTGGATTGGATTTATTTTCATGAGCTAATCTCAATGGTGGGACCTTGAGCAATATATTTGGTACAAAGATCCAACGTCTAGAAATCACTAATGAGACTGATTTTTGGTTTGTCAGTCCACTTAGGGATTGGCCACACATCCTTACGGTCAGAGTCCTCTAAGAGTGTGCCACGTGTCTCATATTGTATCCTGTAACCGTATGGATGTTTTTCCAATCCCTATATATACTATCAGAGGAGCCACGTGGCATATTATTAGAGAACTCTGACCGTATGGATGTTTTTCCAATCCCTATCTGGACCTACTAACAAAAAATCAGCTTGATTTATGATTTCCAACCTTTGGATCTTTGTACCTCAAATAATGGTCAATAATGCTCAAATTTACCACGGTTAAAATCAACCCATGAAAACAATTCCAATCCAATGCCTATAAATCACTAATCGGGCTGATTTTTGGTATGTAGGTCCTCCTAATAATGGGCCAAACATCCATACGGTCAGAGTCCTCTAAGCGTGTTGTTCCACGTGGTTTGTATTGTGCCCTGTCATCGGCCTTGATGACAGGTCCTGTCATCAAAGTTTTATTCCCCGATCCCATCCCCAATAAAATAAACACTAAAGAAAATTAATACGTAAATTCAAGGTTTAAAGGAGGCCGTTTTAACGGTTAAACGGACCGGGGGCGTTACCGTTTAAACCGTTTAAACGGCAGTTAAAACGGATTGAAACGGTCAGGTGCAAAAATGGAAAAAAACGGGAAAAAACGGAATTAAACCGATTTTAACGGTTTTAACAATTTTAACGGAAAAAGTGGTGCTGAAATTCAAATTTTGAAATTTGAAAATTAAAAAAAAAAAACGGAATTTAACGGAAATTAAACGGATTTTAACGGAATTAAACGGTTTTAACGGCTGTTTTTTTTACAAATTTTTTTGAAATTAAATGGCTGTTTAAACGATTTTAACGGCCGTTAAAACAAAAAAACGGCCGTTTTTTTCAAAACCGATAAAACGGGTTTTAACGGTTTAAACGGAAACGGGCTTGGGGCGTTACCGTTTAAACGGCCGTTTTTAAAACCACGTAAATTACCTTGGCATCCGTGGGGGAGGTAAGGGTTCCCTTTGTACCCTTGATTGCAATTACAATGGTACCCCGGACCGTTGGTGGAGTTAATGCAGTGGGTGTTGTGACCACATGCATAACTGGTGGAGTTTCTCTTCGCTTCTTCGCAGGTGATGTTCCCTATTGCCCAGTCCAGCACGCCCGGGATTGAGACGCTCGAATAATTATAGGACGAAAGATTGAATATATGGAAGTCGGAAAAGTCATTGTCGACCAGGAAGGCAAAGCTACAGGGATAGTGGATCCAGGACCGGTGGACCGTGTTGATGCTATCGATTCGCACACTCCAATAGTTGAGCCCTGTGGGAATAGTGGACTGGCAGCAGCCGTTGCCAGAGCAAGATGAACGGACATCCATTGTTTCGTTGCCACAGAGAGCTGCGCACCCGGTTGTGTAGTTTTGGCTGTTGACACTGGAAGTGGGGATGTAGGCAAATATGTCACAGCCGATGACCATGAATTTATTGCGAGTGTGGGAGAAAGTGAAGGGATGCAACGACCCATTCTTGTCCGAAACTTCAGTCAAGTAACCGCTCCCAGTCTCGTCGTAACAATTGAGGGGTGACCACCAAAGGACGCGGACATAGTCCAGTGAGAGTTCTAGAACTCGGTATCCAATTGAATTGATGGGAAGTACTGAAGAGTTAGAAGTGTAGTTGCAAGTGATCTCGAATCCTTCGTCTCTGTAGCAATTCCTCCCAATACCAAATGGGTAGGGAATACTGATGTTCCCGCATCTCTCTTGGCAACCTGGCTTCGCCATAGATAGTACTGCTGGTGCTGCTGCTGCTTCTGTATCTCTTAATAATAATAATAACAGAAGGATGGTACTGATGAGTTCCTGAACCAACAATAGTAGTCGCAGAGGAGCCATTCTCGATCTCTAACTTTTCACTCATCTCACCCCTATGTCGTCTCCCATCTATATATAGGCATGACAGAAGACGGTCTAGCTACCCTCTCCACCCAAAACAAACATTTAAAAAAAGAAAAAAATCAAATGAAAACCCAAATAAATTCGAGTGGAGCCTGAGCTGTAATGCGTGTAACAGTATGGTTGACGAAGGTGGAAGGTAGGAGAGCAAAGTTTTTCTCCGCAAAGAATAGTCTGAGGCTCTGAGCCCGAGTCTGATATGATAGGGCGGTAGGGCCAAGGGAATCTTCTTTTCAGAAGCAGAGGACTTTGGATGCAGTCAATGCAGCGGGCTGTCGTAGCCCTACGTGGCTCATTTTTCTTGGGCACACTAAAAACTTAGGAATGATTCTAGCCGTTAGATTCAAGCATGTCTTTTTCTTATTTTTTGTTCTGAACCCAACGGCTAGAAATTATCAATCAAGCTGATTTTTGGTATGTATACCGACAAGGGGTGGGCTAAACATCAATGTGGTTAGTGTGACCAAAAAATGAGCCGTGTGGGCTACGACAGCCCTCTGCATTGACTGCATCCAAAGTCTTCCTCATTTAAATTTTTTCCGAACTTTATTTATGGACCCCGGTCAACTTGGACCACATTATTAGTCCCGAAACACTCCTAGTAATGTCTACCGTATGAATGTTTGACCCAACCATATGTAGACCCACGGACCATAATTAGCGTGACAGTGATTTCTAAGCGTTGGTGCTTAAATTCCACGGTTAAAAATAAACCCATGAAGACGACTCCAAAACAACGCTTACAGACCACTAATCCGGCTGAGTTTTGGTATGTAGGTCCACCAGGGATGGGCCAAACATCCATAAGGTCAGTATCCTCTAAAAAATATGCCATGTAGCTCATATTGTGAGCCGTGAGTAACGTTACCTGTCAGGCAATTAGTTTTACTCCCAAAAAAGTAACTATTCATTGATGAATGACGAGAAAATTTTTGATGCCGTGGATTTTTGAAGCAGTGGCCAATCACATCATGCCACAAACGGCTCTACAAAAATATTTCTGAGTTGTTCAAAAGGAGTAAAACTTTGATGACAGGGCTCAATATGACCTACGTGGCACACTCTTAGAGGACTCTGACCATATGGATGTTTTTCCAATCCCTAGGTAGACCTATAAACCAAAAATCAGCTCCATTAGTGATTTCAAACCTTTCGATCTTTGTTCCTCCAATAATGGTCAATAATGCTCAAATTCATACGGTTAAAATAAACCCATGAAAACAATTTAAATTCAACACCTAGAAATCAATAATCGGGCTGATTTTTTGGTTTTAGGTCAACCTAGGGATTTGTCAAACATCCATACGGTTCGAGTCCTCTAAGAGTGTGCCATGTGGCTTATATTGAGCCCTGTCATTGGCAACCATAACAATCCGCTGACAGCCTAGAATATGAGTCACGTGGCACACATAGAGGATGCTGACCGTATGGATGTTTGGTCAATCCATAGGTGGACCTACAAACCCAAAAATCAACCTGATTAGTGATTTTTTTAAGCTTTGGATTAGTCATTTTCATGGGTTGATTTTAACCATGAGAATTTGAGCATTATTGACCATTATTTAGGGTACAGTGATCTGAAGGTTTTAAATCACTAATCAAACCGTTTTTTGTTTTGTAGGTCCACCTAGGGATTGGCCAAACATTCATATGGTCAGCATCCTCTAACAGTGTGACATGGCTCATATTGTAGGCGATGCCTTCCCGAACCATCTGACCGTTTTACTCCCAAGTTTCTCTTTCATAACTCTAAGGCCCTGGTTGGTTCCCTACAGTTGGGTGCATTTTGCATTGTAGTGCAAATGTAGCGAACTGTCTGGTTCACGCCTTGTAAATAGATGCAAACGAAGTTTAGCTGATTGGCTGGTAGTGCATTGCAAAAGAATGTAATGGATTATTTTATTTCTCGATTCTATAAAAAAATGCACAATAAAATTATTATTGTTATCATGTTGTTTTTATTCTTATTATTAATTTTTCTTTGGGTAAAGCTTGAGGTTAGACGGCCCCAACCAACTATATCAAAAAACTAGAAAACTAAAATAAAAATAAAATAAAAAAATAAGAAAATAAGAAAGAGCAAAAAATAAAAATAAAAAGATAATTACAGCTATTATTATTATTAATATTTTTTGGAAGAAAAAATGTTGAGCTAATACAGTGCACCAACTTGCATCAGTTTTTGGGCTGCGCTTGCTTGCATCTATTTTGTTAAGGAGTTTGCAAGGGCTTGGAACCCACTTGCACGCCTCCAACCAATCACTTGCAATCCCAAAATTGTGGCAAGTGAGTGCATCGCACTCAATTTGTTGTGAACCACTGGGATGCATTTTGCACTCCACTGCAAATGTGGTGAGTTCTGTTGCAGTCACTTACCATGGTTTTTGGGCTGCACATGCTTGCATCCATTTTCTTAAAGAGTTTGGGAGGGCTTGGCAACCACTTACACAGCAACTCATTATCCAATCACATGTAATCACAAAACCATGGCAACATGTAAGCGTGCAATGCAGTGTTTTTTTTTTTGTTTAAGTGTGCAATGCACTTATTACTTCATGAACGTTGGCTTTAGTCCAATTGAGCCGGTCTGCTAGCACCTACAAAACTTGCACACTACACCCTTACAGTACACAAGGCCAAACTAGGCATCAATCATCACAGGGCAAGCTCTTGAATAGGTCATAATAGGTCAGATCAAGGTTTTAAATGCCGTTTTAACAGTTTAACGGACGAGGGGCGTTACAGTTAAAACGGATTATAATGGACGGGCAAAAATGGCTTTTAACAGAATTTAACGGGAAAAACGGAAAAAAGTGACGCTGAAATTCAAAAAACAAAATTTGAATTTGAAAATTTCAAGAAAGAAAAATACGGAATTTAAAGGAAAGATAATGGATTTTAACGGAAATAACTGCCGTTGTTGTCCACAAAGTTTTCCAAATTTTAATGGCTGTTAAAACGATTTTAACGGCCGTTAAAATGGAAAAAAATGGCCATTATTTTCTAATCTTTAAAACGGTTTTAAACATAACGGGATTGGGGTGTTACCATTTTAACGGCCGTTAAAACCATTTAAACAGAGTTATTTTAAACCATGCATGGGTCAGATAACATGTCGATTATAAGAATCTAAATCTACAATTAAGCAAGTAGATTAAGTTCATGCACCGTATGGTTAGGATTTGCCTGGCCATACAATTTGTGGGCCATGACCCATCCAAGAGGCGGCCATCAAATTGAAAGCTCCAGCCACCGACACACCTTCTTCCCAGTCAATTTTAGGAGGAATTAAAAGATACCCCTGGAATGAAAAGATCCACACAAGAGAAACGTCCACACAAGAGGGAGCATCTCTTTGGAAAATCTGGATCAGCCCCCACATTTTTCTGAAATGCTTGTAGAATAAAATGCTAATCAAATCAATTCCAACTAGTCAAAATAGAAAATAGAAATCAAACGTATAAGCAAGATGAAGGCACATTCAATGTTTCCTTGATACAAAGAGATGCGCACCCAATTGTGTAATTTTCTCCGTATACACTATCAGGGAGGATGTTAATGAATATATCACAACCGATGGCCGTGAACATATTGCGAGTGTAGGAGAACGTGAATGGGCTCAACGAGTTCAAATTGCTGGATAATGTAGCCCAGTCACCCATCCCAGTCGTGGTGTTGTAACAATGGACGAGTGCCGGCCAAATAACGCGCACATAGTCAAGTGAGAGTACTTGAACTTGATCTCCTAGTGAGTTAATGGGAATTGGAGGATTAGAAAAGTAGTTGCAAGTGATTTCAAATCCCGAGAAGCCGCCGGATGATCCTCAAGGTTCTTTTTCCACCTCTCCAAATACCAGTCAAATTGAAAGAACAATAAAGAATGAGAGAGAGAGAGAGAGACGACATTTTTACGAGGTTCGTCGTTGGAGCTCCGGCGACTACGTCCTCGACCTCGTCGGAGGCAATCCATTATAATTCTTTGCAGTGTTACAATGTATCTGAGATCTCTCAACCCTTTCCTAATGGTGTGAAAGGTCCTATTTGTAGGTCAAATCCTCCAAGAAGTGAGCTAAATATAAGGAGTTGATTGTAATAGTAAGCATTTAGGGGAGTTGATCCAATGTGTTGCGGGAGAAACTACAGTGTAGCAAGATGTACCATAGAGTGAGTTAGACCTCGGGATACGTATTTACAAATTTGGGTACACACAGGTGGGTTAAACCGTTAAACATCAATGCGGTTAGTGTGCCCAAAAACTGAGCCATGTAGGGCCACGACAGCCCTCTGCATCCAAAGTCTTTTACATCTAAAATTTTTCCGAACTTTATTGATGGACCTCCGTTGTCATCAGACCACATTATGAGTCCCGAAACACTTGTGGAAACGTCTAACGTATGGATGTTTGACCCAACCATATGTAGACTTACAGACCAAAACTTAGCCTGATAGTGATTTCTAAGCGTTCGTGCTCAAATTCCACGGTAATAAATAAACCCATGAAAACTGACTCCAAAACAACGCTTAGAGACCACTCATCAAGTTGATCTTTGTCATGTGGCTCATATTGTGAGACGTCAGTTACCACCAGTGGTGTATTTAAAAAAAAATTTCTTCCAAAAATACCCTTTTTAGCATAGAAATGCCCACCCTAAAAAATAGAAAAAAGAAAAAAACCTTCTCTAAAACTGCCCCAACCTCTCAAACTCGACTCACTTTCTGCCCACCCTCCCAAACCGACCTCTTTGCCACCTCTTGCCGGAGTTGCCGCCTCCTCTTGCCGGAGTTGCCACCTCCTCTCGAGAACGTTGCTGCCTCCTCTTGCCACCGTCTCTTGCTGGTTGCTGCTACTACCGTCTGCCATCTTCTATTGCCTCGTGCCAGAGGTAAGTTTACTCTGTCTCAAATCTCAATGTCTCTCTCTCTCTCTCTCTCTCTCTCTCTCTCTCTCTCTCTCTTGCACTTTATTTTGATTTCTTCAACTTAGATTTTTATTTCTTCAAATCTGAATGTATTTTGATTTCTTTATTTGATTCTTTGCTGTTTTACGTTTAATGAATGACTGTATTTGGGTTTTGATTCTGAAAGGAAAAAATTAGGGTTTGAATTGGATAATATTAGGGCTTTGATCCACACTGTACTCTACTCTTGAAATATACATGCTTACTTGCGATTCTTGAAGAAGCTAAACATATTATTTTTATCCTTTTAGTCAATTTTTATTCTTTTCATTTAAAAGTTCTCCATTACTGGAATTAGCTTTTCGACAAGTTTGCCAAGCGATGTTTAGGGGGTTTATGCAGATAGTATATGTGCAATGAAGTACTTGCTCGACCCATTTGCAGATTTGCGGGAATCCATACGAGAGATGATCAGGGACGTGGGTGTTAGAGATTGGGAGGAGATGGAGGAGTTAGTTTACTATTACCTAGTTCTTAATACATCAGATATCCATGGAATCATTGGAGATGCTTTCTCAGCTTGTGTTGTTCTCATAATGATTTGGGCTGATGTTTTTTCTCTTAGGTAGAAGAAATGGGAACCTCCACTAGAAAAATGTCATGTAATCTTTCCAGTTTGTTCTGGGCTATGTTTAGAACTTGGGCTCTTTTGAATGTATTTGTTGTCTCTCTTGAAGGAACCACGTACCACATAAATCTGTGTCGTGTTTGCATCTGTGTTTATTGTTCTTTCTTCAAACAGCAAGAACAAAACTAATACAGGAGAACATTGATTGGTATTCAATCCTTGCAATGCCTTCCCTTGAGACCAACGATTTGTTATTCGAATAGATAACAGGTTCAATGCTTTCTATTTTTCCAGTAAGAAACGTGATATTTCCATCTCAACCAATACCTTCAACTACTTTAACCACTAACAAATCTTCACTGTCATCAAAGAATTGCTTCCATAGTTTCACCAAACCAAACTGCATGCCTTTCAACATTACAATAAGGCTTTTCATGCATAGGTAAGAGGTGGTTTCATAACATGGGCCAGATTTGGTGCTACACAAAAAATGGGCCCATATTCTAACACACCATTCTTAGGGTCTGTCTAATCCAACATTTTCTAGTTTTTTATCCTTTTTAATATATTTTAACATCTTTCTATCTTTCAGTTATTACATATTTCTGTTCTAAAATAAAGACAAAAAGAAACTTATGCCATTACATATCACCAACAGTTTTAAGCATATATTATATCAACAGGTCATAAAATATATTACATTCAACACTGGATGCTTGCATCAATAACTCATCCCAGTTTCTGAAATAAATTAAAAATTGGAAAATCCAAATTCTCAATCGTTAATCAAATGAAGTATGTAGTGGAACAAGCTTTAGAGATAAAAGCCAATCCATGCATGCTACAAATACAACAAAGTAGGGGTGAAAATATATAATGTGATCATCTAGGAAGACTGTTTGGAGGAAAATTGCGTAATGGGTTTTCTTTCAATAGCTTTGTTTCCCTGCACATACCAAGAAGAAATAGGCTACTTAGTCACTTGTATCAATAGTTGGAATAGGAGACGAAGATGATACTCTATTGACTATTGCTTACTTCTGGTCTAGGCTATCGCCTCATCTAAGTTGTAATATTGAAGACTTTCCACCTTTGTCACCCATTGTCTGTGATTTGGTAAGATAGAAAATCAAAATTGATTGACTCATATGAACCATGTTATAGAGTGTAACAAGTTTAGTGAAACAGGAGATAATGTAACACCAACAATGATACAAGAGAACGCCAACAATAAGAATCTTCCACACGATAAATAATTGGGATCTTTTGGACAGTAAATAACCTTATGGACAATGTCCAAGGAAGTACAAAGGACTTCAATTTTGGTGTCATTTTAGACCATTGCCAATCCAAGATATGTATTTTCAAATGGCTAGGGTCATCTGATCTGATTGGTGTCATTTTAGATCATTGCCAATCTAAGATACGAAACCATTAACCTGATCAGATGATCCTAACCATTTTATCTCCTTTCTTTTTTATGGTTTCAATTTGTTTCAAGTATCGTGGGGTTCATTTTTATTTTAGAACGTACTTCATTACATTGTATTTCATAAACTACGAGATATTGATTTTTTGACGAAATTGACTCAATTATTGTACTAGTTATGGAAAAGTTTTTCAAAAGAAAGTCAAAGCCTGATCTAGTACCTCCTATCCTAGAAAGCGATGACCGTGAAAAAGTGCAACCTAGCTCAAAGCGAAGTCATCTAGAGGTTGAATTGACAAATATCCTAGAAAGTGGTGACCGTGATCAAGTGCAACCTGGCTCAAAGCGAAGTCATGTAGAAGTTGACTTGACAAATCTTCCTGCAGATCTTGGGTTACGAAATCGAATTTTAGTTTACCATCCTAATGTCCAAGACTCGGTCCGACGAGCATACCTACAAAAGGGTCCTTATCAGCCTATTAACCACAAATTCCCTAAAAAGGATTTTGGAGGCGTGTTACGACGCTTTAATCCTGTTTGGTTTATCATGTATCGTAGCTGGCTGGAATATAACATAGATAAGGATGCTGCATTTTGCTTATATTGTTATCTTTTTAGACCAGATAATGGAATGCAAGACGGTGGTGACTCTTTTGTAGTTGGAGGATTTGTTAACTGGAAAAAGAATGATAGGTTGCAAATTCATGTTGGAGGTCCAAATAGTACTCACAACCAAGCTTATAGAATGGGTCAAGATTTGTTGAATAAAAAACATAACATTCAGACAATTTTTTCTAAGCAATCAAACCAAGCACGAAGCGAATATCGAATCTGTCTAAATGCATCAATTGACTGCATTCAATTTCTTCTGCGACAGGGGTTAGCTTTTCGTGGTCACGATGAATTGGAGGACTCAAGCAATCAGGGGAATTTTCTTGAACTTCTGCAATTGATAGCTAATCATAATGAAGATATTAAAAGTGTCGTTCTCCGAAATGCCCTTGAAAATCTCAAAGTGACTTCAATTGATATTCAGAAAGATATTGTGAATGCAGCTGTTGTTGAGAGCACCAAAGTATCCTTAAGGATCTTGGAGATGCACTATTTTCCATTTGGATTGACGAATCTCGTGATATATCTATCAATGAGCAAATGTCTATTGTTTTACGTTATGTAGACAAACGAGGAAAGGTGATTGAATGGTTTTTAGGCATCATGCATGTTAATGAAACCACTGTTGTGTCACTTAAAGCAGTGATCGAAGTCCTATTTTCTAAGCATGCGTTGAGTATATCAAGATTACGTGGACAAGGTTATGATGGGGCTAGCAATATGCAAGGTGAGTTTAACGGTCTTAAAGCGCTCATTATGAGAGAGAATGAATCTACGTTTTATGTTCATTATTTTGCACATCAGCTTCAATTGGCACTAGTCGCTGAAATTAGAATTTTTTTCACGTCGTTGGTTACGGAAACCCTAAAGTTCAACAATATTTGTAATTTCTCCGAATTGGTTCACTTAATCTGCAAAATTGCAGACTTGCACAGTGGCTCGTATCGGATATCGTCCGCACTCGGGGTTAGGACAAATAAAGAACAAATGAAAGGAAATCTGCTAAAAATAATGAAAGGGTGAGAAAGGTAATTCAATTTTTTTAAAACAATCTTTTTGGCAAGACTTTATCAACTAGTTAGCATGAACCAAATAGAATGATAACACAATGAATAAAGATACTTCAAATAAATTTGATAATTAATCAATTGTTTACAAAAATTGAATAAACGAAAGGAAATTAATCTAGAAAGCAGAATTAAAGAGAGGAAAAAGTAGAGAGAGAAAATAGTTTAGAGAGAGAAACCTAGTGAGAAAGATTGATCTCAAACTCTAGAGAGAGAAAGGAGAGAGGGAAGAGAGAGATGGTTGGGGGTTACCTTGGAAGAGAACCAGCCACTTGGAGAAATAGAATGATGGCAGGTAAGGATGTGATGTAGTCTACGGCTAAGGAGACCATTCAGAGAAGCAAATCACGGCCAAGTTGGTGGAGAGCACCATAAGATAGTGGCTGCTTTTCTCCAGTTGGTGATGGAGACTTCGATGGTAGAAGAATAAGGTGGTCGGCCAAGTAGGAGATGAAATGCTGACTGTTGCAGATCTGCAACTTTTCTAATGTAAAGAACACGTGTTGCCGGTTCAAAGATGTGGGCCGTTGACACAACAACTAAAGGAAAAGGAGATCCAATGGTTGTTGTGGTTGGGAGGAACACGGTGCATCAAGGTGAGAAACAAGATACGATCTGCTGATGACGTGCACAGGTGTAGACAAATGCACGGGCTAGAGAAGAAGTCGTGATTCACCTTTCAAGTCGGTGATGTAGCGAGGTGATCACGGCACTACCATTTATGGAAGCGCTGCTAGTGTGCAATCTGTGCAACTCCGGGAAGGACAGCAAGGTTCATGTCCTTGTTGACTGCAACTCCTATGGATATAGGGGCGGCAATACAACAAATTTGTGCTTGCTGTCGTACAAGAAATGATCCAAACATGCACTTGCAAGTTTTTCGGCAAGAGGAGGATGAGAGATCGCCAAAAATTGCAGGTGGTGGTGATGACGGTCTGAAATGCAACAAGGGGTTACTCCTGTTCGAGCAGTGATCGTTTGGAGGAGTCCACGGTTGTGGAACCTAACGTTGCAGAGGTGACCGGAGTTGCAGACCTGCAACTCCGGTGAGGGAGAAAATGAAGATGAAGATGAAGAAGAAGAAGAAGAAGAAGAAGAAGAAGAAGAGAAGATGGAGGAGGATAGGAAAAGGAGTGATCTTACCGGAAGAGGTTGGTGCCGTGAGGGTTGCTGGTTGCAACCGTAGACAGCAACGTGGGTTGCAGGCAGCCAAAGATGGAAGAATTCACCGGTTTTAATGGAGTCTACCGGTGAAGAGAGGGAGTAAGAGAGATGAAGGTTGTAAGAACCTTGGTGGTGGGCGGCTGAGAAGGTGAGGTGGACAGCAGTGTTTGAAGATGAAACCGAACTAGCTAGAATTGTGAAAAACAAAGGAGATTGAGGGGCAGGTGTTGCTGGTTGCTGTGGGCAGCAAGTTGCGCCGGCCAGAGTTGCAGGTTGCAACTCTGGTGAAGAAGAAGAAGAATAAAGAAGGAAAGCCAAGAAGAGAAGATGGTGGAGCTTCAAGAGAATTGCAGGCCTGCAACGTGGGAGAATAGCACGTGGTTCTCCACGGTAAATGGAGAATTAGCAGGAGGCGTGGTGGAGATCTGGCTGTGGAGGATTGATTCAGCAACGTGAGAGAGAGCTGAGTGGCTGTCACACAGTCCACCTCTATCAATATTGGGCAAACGAACCAGAGAAAGAGGAGAGGTTGAGAGAAGAAGAGGATTAGGAGATTAGAGGGGGAAGGAACCACCTTCTAAGAGATCTTGGATCTCCTTTTATGGTGAGATGTGGTTGAGATCCACCTTAAAAGGGGGAAGATGTTAGACGGTTTCCAAAGAGGAAACCGTCCATGCATTAGAGGAAATGAGGTGTCCACATGAGTGTGCATGGGCCACTTATGTCAATAGCCCGTGGGTATTGAGCAACCCGTGGGCCTATTTGGAGCCCAAGGAAGTAGAGAGGTTGGAATGTGGGCCGATCTTGATGGGTTTTAATTGACACATGGAGATATGAGGTGGCAACGGAGTGGATCCATTCTTGGAGCGGGTTACGAGGCAGTGGGCTTCCAATTTGCTTAAGGGCCACTTGGCCACGGGCTTTGTGGACCACTAAGGCCATGGGGGCCATAAGATGATGGAACTATGATAATTTGATGAGATGAAGTGGCGATTTGACTTGGTCCATAATTGGCAGGACCGTAGGATCTAGAGAGATCCAACGGTCAGATGAATGATCTAATGGTAGAAGAACTATGAGAGATGGAATAAAGCTACAAGAGAGAAGATCTGAGGTTAGATGATGGAGATCAGAGGGTTATGATGATCGATCTGAGGATCGGATGGTGAGATATAGGCAATTCGATCATGGAGAGGAGGATCGGATGGTAAATCTGGGGATCTAATGGTAGGGTGAGATGATCTACGGGTTAGATATTAGAGTCTAGAGAGATAGAGAGAGAATTAGGAGAGAGGAAAGAGGAAATAGTACAAAATAAAGGCAAAAGAGCTGGCGGAGGGTCATGAACCCTGATCTGCAATGTAATCTTCAGTCAGTTTCATCAATTTTGGTGCGGCTTTTAATCACTTTGGCCCGTCTCTTGGTCTTCTGCTTTTCCTCTCTCTTGGTTCTTTATCTGGCTCTACGATCCTCTGACTTGACCCGTACTTGGCCGGTATCTTCTTGTCATAGCTTGTTGACTCCTTAAGCTTTGATATTAGACTTCTATGGTTGATCGTGGGCCCGCAAGTCTCAAAAATCGCCCGATCAGGTTTCCTGCGAGAGAAAAGCATATAATGAGACTTAATCAAAACGGCTTTATATCTAGACTATCCAAAATGCGTATAATTTATGCAAATAGTCAATTTTCGTTTAAAGATTGCGCTCTACGCATTGGAAGAAACTCTTACTTGAAAAAGTCGACGAAAAAACAAGTTTTACGTAGGAGAATGCGACATCACTATAAGGATAATGGCTTAAAATAAGCACTTTTAAGCGAATATCAGTCGCTGTTGCAAAAAATCATGCTCAAATTGGTTTACTCTTCAATGTGATCTCTAATGTAGTTAATATTGTTGGAACTTCATGTAAATGACGTGATTTTCTACGAGAAAAACAAGCTCCTAAAGTTAATGAAGCACTCCAAAGTGGTGAACTTTTTAAGTAGGCGAGGTATGAATCAAGAGACTAGCCTCAAACAGGTCTGGTGATACACATTGGGGCTCGCACTATCATACACTCTTAAGTTTGATTCTCATGTTTTCTTATGTGTTTGATGTGCTTGAATTTGTTAGGGAAGATGACTCGAACGTGGAACAAAGAGCTGAAGCATGTGCTTTATTAGATTCAATGCAATCTTTTGATTTTATCTTAAACATGCATTTGATGAATAATATATTGGGAATCACAAATGATTTGTCAAAAGCATTACAACGAAAAGATCAAGATATTGTGAATGTTATGGACCTAGTTAAAGTATACAAGGTACGATTGCAAATGATGCGAGACGATGGATGGAATTCTCTTCTCATTGAAGTTTCTTCAATCTGTGGCGACCATAATATTATCAATCCTAACATGGACGATAAATTGGTAGCTCGAGGGCGATCACGACGTAGAGTTGAAGTGATCACAAATCTATATCACTATCGTGTCGAATTGTTTTACACTTGTATAGATATGCAATTTCAAGAGTTGAATAATCGTTTTAATGAAGTGAACATTGAATTGCTTCTTTGCGTGGCATGCTTGAATCCAAGTAATCTATTTTATACTTTCAATAAGCAAAAATTGATCCGCCTCGTTCAATTTTATCCAGTTGATTTTTCTGCAATAGATCTCATAGTACTTCAGGATTAACTAGAGACTTATGTTATTGATTTGTGCTCAATCAATGAGTTTTCTGAAGTGAACGGAATTAGCGACCTTGCTAAGAAGATGGTTAAGAAGAAAAAAGATGTTTTGTATCCATTAGTATACTTGTTTATGAAATTGGCTTTAATACTAGCAATTGTCACTGCTACTCTAGAGAGGACATTTTCAGCTATGGATATTGTAAAAAATTGACTGCGCAATCGAACGGGAGATGAATGGATGAATGATTGTTTGGTTACATACATTGAGTAATATATATTTAATAGCATCGATAATGAGGCAATCATGCAACGTTTTCATAATATAAAAACCCGACGTGGACAATTGTGAAACGCTTTCATTGTACATCTTTTATTTATTAAGTTTTTTTAATTCTTCATTCTTAATAAAGTTCAATTAGTACTTTGTTTATCTGTGAAAAAATTGTATTTTACTTAGTGAGATGTGTAGTTAATTTTATTCAAAGACACTATAAATCATTTGGATATGGAGACGAGAACGAAAAACATATAGAAAGTGAAAAGAAAAGGCACTGGAAAGAGGTGTTCAATTTATTGAGGTATGTTCATTCTTTAATGGATTCATAATGTGCACTATTGTTTAATATATGCTTTGTTAGAGTTTAATGTATGCTTTATTATGGGTTATTGATTAAATTGATTAAGACTATGATTCGACAACTTTATATAATGTAGACAAATTGCTAAAATTAGTTAAATCCGATTTTATCCAACAACTTCATGTTGTTTAGAGAAATTGCTAGAATTGATTTTATCCAATTAAGAAGTTCAAAACTTCAACATCGATTAAGGCTATGATCCGGCAATTTCATATAGTCTAAGGAAATTGCTAGAATTAGTTCTATCAAATTAAGAAGATCAAGATCGAATCGATTAAATTTTATGATTCGACAACTTCATATTGTTTAAATAAGTTATTAGAATTGATTTTGCTTAATTAAAAAGATAAAAACTTCAACACCGATTAAGGCTATGATTCGACAATTTTATATAGTTTAGGAAAATTGCTAAAATTGGTTTTATCCAATTAAGAAGATCAAGATCGAATCGATTAAAGTATATGAATTGGGTTACTGTATATTTCATTATTATTTAATGATTATTTTGTGAATCAATTAAATTGTGTAAAGTAGGCTAATATATGTTGTTAATTATGTTTGGTGCAATGGAGTATGTAAATTAAGTTAATGTATGCTTTATTATTGTTTATTAATGCTTCATGAATTGATCAAATATAGAGCTGCAACTCGGGCAGGTTGGGTCAGGTTGGAGGTCAACCCTAGCGCAACCCAACCTTCAAGGGAGTGAACCCTAACCCAACCCAACCCAAGGTCGGGCCTAGATTTTCCAACCCCAACCCAACCCGATAGGGTTGGGTTGGGTTGGGTTGGTCAATTTCTTAATTTATTTTTTTATTAGTTGGAAAGTTTGCTAATTTTTTTTTATATTGCAATTTTTATTTTGATCAATACAATAATCGTTATGTTAGCTATTATTTAATAGCTTCATTTTCAACACCGCATGAAAGAAAACATATTATTTTTATAATAAGTGAAAAGTTCAATAACTCAAATGCAATATAGGTGAAAAGTTACTAAAGAAATAACTAAAAGCAATTGTCAAAGAAAACATGCTATTTTCAATATCAACGGATCACATAAAATTCCAAAATGTTGTATGAAGAGCATTATGTAATCTCACACAAGACAAAACCTCAAGCAATCTTGTACTGCTACTTCACTATACTAGACAATACTTGGAGAAGGCATGGGACTCTTACTTGTTGCTGCTGATAATTCCTATATGCAAGATACACTCTATAAGCATACGTGTTAGGATTTTGTAGTACAGAAGCATATCCATAAGTTCCATGGTATCCACCATTCAACTAGTTTGGATCTAGCTGTGGCTAAACCACTCCAACAAATGCATCCTATAAATATATCGGATTGATTGGAACTTGTACATTTACATACATTGAAGTCCAAAGTGGTAATGTTTTATAGTATCAGAAAAAATCTGTTTGTTCAAGATATTCCTATGAAAGTCAAATGTTCAGCCCACTCAATTGAGTTCCATTCAACATCTTTGATGCACTATATATAAAATAAGTATAAGTATAAAAATATAAGAAATGTGGAGCTTCTAATATTTCTACAACACAAATGACTCAAAAGATAAAAATCAAAGTTAATTACCTATTAGCAAATTGAACAAACCCACAATATTTTCCAACTGGTATTTTCAAATTCACCAAATTAGATAAAAGCTTATCTCAAATGGTCATCAGTAACATTTAAATCCAAACCACTAACAAATATCTGCACCCAAAATTGTTGCAAGTCAAACTAGTGTCGTCAAAATTGTTTCTACACCTAAAATATAACAAAGTACCCACAGTTGTATTATTTAGATCATTTTCATTATGAGTTGCTTGAGTATTCTACTAGGAAGCTGCAAATAACAAATACAGGTAAAGAAACAAATAAGAAAAAAGTGAAAAGTTCATGGTGGTTAACTAAGAAAAAGAAAAAGATACTAGAGAGTAAGGAATAGTACATGATTTCAAATTTCAACCATATTCTAAAGCTTGTCATCACTACAAAGCATTCACACATTAACTAAAGAAAAACCAAATGAAGTAAAAATGCAAAGTCCAACTCTAAGCACTACGTTAACTTAACTAAATTAAGAATAACCAAAAAAGATCAAGCATCATAGAAATTTAAACCTTGCCCGATTATGTCAACAAAATGAAAAGGTCCATTAAAACACAAATAACAACCTATGTCCTATAAAGGAGACTATGATAAAGTTCAATAATAATAGAAACTCACCAAATCCAACACATAAACGAGATAACAACGTCCATTACACAAATACTTGATAACCCAAGTCCAACAAAACTGTAATTAAATAGTCCAAAACATCATCCATCAATATGCAATTTGTTGCGATGTCTTCAAGCAAAAAATGCTATTTCCCTGAAACAGAAACAAACAAAGTGAGCACTTCACAGATATATCAATTACACAATAAATAAAAACACACATTGTTACTTTAAATATGTAATTAGTTACCTAAAAATGATGTAGCAATAATCGATCTGGATCAACAACTGATGTTAACTTCTCTAGTTATAACTGAATAACACAATTAATAATTTAGCAACGTTAGTATTGAAATTCTCAAATCATCATTATCTTAAGTGGTAAAAAAATAAATAAGTATAAAATATGGTTACTTGATTCATCTTCCTCAAATTTTTTTAGTTTTTCTTCAATTTCTATTGGAGCTTGTGAAACACGTAACCAATGTTGTGCACAAACTAAGCACTCAACAAGATTTGGTATCAATGAGCTACGAAATTGGTTAAGTACTCGACCCCCAGTGCCAAAAGCTGACTCTGAAGCTACTGTTGAAACAAAAATGGCCAATACATCACAAGCTATATAGGAGAGTACACGAAACTTTGAAGAATTCAATTTCCACCAAATCAAGATATCAAAGTTAGAATCTTCATTCTCAACATCTTCTTCTAAATATCGTTCTAACTCTGATTTACTTGACGTACTTTGTTTTTTCTTCAAGAATTTGTGATACTCTTCCCTAACATTTTGCACTTTCCCAATAGCACCATGAGATATAAAAGGACGAATCACATCATCTTTTTGTGATGAATCTTCATCAATTGGGCTCGAAGGCAAAATAGATCGATAATGTGCAAATAAGCCATTCATGACATCTTTGACTTTTCAAATCATTTTATAGACCTTGTCACTAGAATAAATTTTAGAATAACAGAACTCAATATATTTCAACTTTAAACACGAATCCAAAATAATAGCAATTATCAATAACATGTTCACCTGATCAATGTTGCCCCAATACAAATCGAACTTGACCTTCATCTTTCTACCTATGTCATGAAACAATAGATTTTCATTAAACGACCATTCTATCAAGAGTTCTTCAATCCCATATACTTCATGAAAATAAACATTAGAAGTGATATACTTAGACCTTGATAATCACCTTGTGACATTGTAAAAATTTTTTAAAAACTTACCCAACATATTGGCTTTGCTCCAATCTTCTTCAGTAAGAGGCCCATCTTTAAGTTCGATCAAATATTGTGGATCATGTGTCTTCCATATGATCAATTGCCTTTCGGAACTCTAACGCAGACTCTAACATGAAATATGTTGAGTTCCATCGTGTGGTAACATCTAAATACAATGCCCTTTTACTTGTAATTTTCACCGCCATGACACACTCCTTGAATTTCTGTAGTCATGATGGTAAACTTCTCACATATCTTACACAGTTACGAATACGAAGTACTTCACTTTGAACTTCATCAATTTCATCTCTTACGATGAGGTTCAAAATGTGAGCACAACATCGCATATGAAAGAAGTCGCCATTTAACAACAAACCATTCTTCTTATTAAATTTCCTCTTTAATGATTGAACAGCCACATCATTCGAACTACAATTATCTACAGTGATTGTGTTTAACTTGTCTATACCCCACGATAATAAACACAACTCAACTGCGTTACGGGTGTACTCGCCACGTACGGTGAAGAGTTGGGACCACGTGGAAATTAAGAATCCTCTTTTGCAACTTCCAATCATTATCGATATAGTGTGCGATAAGACACATATATCCAAGATTTTGGATGGAAGTCCACATGTCAGTGGTGATGCATACTCGTTGCCCCAAACTCGCAATTACTTCTTTCAATTTTTGTCTCTCACTTGTGTACAACTGTATGCAATCATTTCTTACAGTAGTGCGTGACATTAACTGGAACTTAGGTTGCATTAGTTGACAAAAAAATTTAAAACCTTTATGTTCGACAAAATTAAAAGGCAATTCATCAATGATAATCATGCGAGCTAGTCCTTCTCTACATGCCTCTTGGTCGAAATTCCAAGGAACATCCTTACCCTCTCCTTTTTCAACGATTGAGAATGACAACATTTTTTGTTTCGAATCATCGTGTGCATTATACGGGAATTTACGATATTTTTCCAAATGTCGCCTTTGAGTACTAGTTCCTTGTGTGCTATCACACTGAAAGTCTGTCCCACAATAATTGCATGATGCCCTATCTGGTTTAGATCCATCTGACTTTTGAACTTTTGTAAAATTATCTCACACAGAATACACTGATTTGTATGATTTTTTTCGCTTTTTAGTAGTTGCTTCTAAAGCAACCATGCTAACATGGTTATTATTATCGTCATCAATCTCTAATATCCAATCAATTGTCCACACTATATAAAATAATTAAAGAAATATCAAAGCAATATTCAAGATATTAAACATTGCTATTGACATTAAAATATATATTAATACATTAATTAATCAAAACAACAAATTCTACACCTATTCACATTTCATACTAAAAGAATAAAGCGTCTCATAGTAATATCAAAAAGTATTACAAAGCACAGATTCGACATTTGCAGATGATATTATGTAGCATAGAATATATACTCCTAAGAAGTATGAATAAGGAATCAAATACCAACACTAAGAGTACAAAGAAAACCACAAAAAGCCTTCAAATCAACATGGAAAACCTAGAACTTCTTAATTTTTTCAGAAACCAAAACAAATAACAAACTACAAATTTAAACAGTAAAAAATTTAAACAAATTGAGCCCCAGTTCCTCCCCAAATTTTCATGAACAATCATCAACAACACACATCAAACCCCTTTGACAATAAGACAAGATCCTGTGAACTCCAAACATCTTAGGGCATGTTTGATTATCAAGTGGAAAATTGCATTTTCCTTGGGAAAACACAACTGTCCATCAGTTAGATAGCCATGTTCAATCTGTATAATTTTCCCTACCAAGATATTTAAATCTGGGTAATTTTCCCTACTAAGCTCGGAATTCATTTCCAACCAGAGAGGTGAGAATTCATTTCCACCTGAATATATTTATTTTCCCAACCAGCCAATGCCATTTAAGGTCGGCTGGCTGGGAAATCAATCAGCCAGCCATCTGTTCTTAGTTGCAATCGATCAACCATTTTAGACATTTCCCGTTGCCTCAATTGAAGGGATCAAGCGAGATAGCTCGAGAGAAGAGAGAAATGTCGCAATAAGCAAGCACAATCTTACCTGAAGATTTGAAGACAAAGTCGCAAGGTGGAGAGCTGGGAATGGACAGAGGGCAGCGGTGATGATAGACGCTGATGGACTGTGCACTTGACGGTGGTTGTGGCGCCACCCTACTTGTTCGTTGGAGTTGGAGGAGCAAAGGCCAAAGGGGAAAAAAACTTGAGAAGTCGTAACCCTAAAAAGAACAAAAGAGAAAAGTAATATTATGTTTATATATACTTAGGATAGTCTAAGTATTCTATACATATATATATATATTAGTTGTATGTCAGGTTCGGGTTGGGTTGGGTTGGGTTGGGTTAAGCCTCAACCGGAGCCCAACACGATTTAATCGGGTTACCAAAATTCCAACCCGAGCCCAACCCAAGTACTGAAAATGCTAACCCAACCCAAACGTCGGGTTCAACCCGCCCAAGTTGCAGTCCTAATCAAATATTGTAAATTAGGCTAATATATGTTAATTGTGTTTGGAGTAGATAGACGAAAGCATGTTAATTGATTGTAATATTTTTAAGGTCTTGGATGCCTGTCCCTACCAAGAAAAAAGTTCGATCTTGGAGTAGATAGACGAAAGCATGTTATTTGATTGTAACGTTTTTAAGGTCTTGGATGCCTGTCCCTGCCAAGAAAAAAGTTTGATCTTAACATTTTTGAACTAGGCATCTAGGAATCACACAAAAATGACACGTGGCACCTAGGGATGGGCCAATCATCCAAATGGTCATTAGTCTTTTAGAGTGCCACCACGTGGCATTTTAGGTGGTGCCAGACGTTTGGATAAAAAAAAAAGGCCAAGATCAAAATTTTTCTTGACCCTGCCCTACCTTAGTAGTCGCTTGCCCACCCTCAACCAAAATCCTGGCTACCCACTGGTTACCACCCCGGTCAGGCGAGTTTTACTCCAAAGAGTAAGTAATCATTAATGAATGACGGACGTCGACAATGTAATACGCTATAGGCCACATGGAACACTTTTATAGAATATTGACCGTATAGATGTTTGATCTATCTCTAGGTGAAGCTACTTAACAAAAATCAAATTGATTAATGGTTTTTAAACTTTGGACCTGACTACCCAAAATAATACCTGATTCCACAGCTAAAACTAAACCCATGAAAAAACATCATTCCATCGGCTATAAATCACTAATCAAGGTGATTTTGGGTATGTAGGTCCACCTAGGGATGGGCCAAACATCCATACCATCAGTGGTCGCTAAGAGCAGTTGGCTCATACAGCCACGTGGCAAACTCTTAGTTGACGTTGACCGTATGGATGTTTGGCCAGTCCCTCGGTGGACCATCCAACCAAATATCAACCTGATTAGTGATTTCAAACCTTTGTATCTTTGCACCCAAATAACGCTCAATAATGCTCAAATTCCTACCGTTAAAATAAATCAACGAAAATAACTTCAATCGGATAACTTCGAAGTCCACCAGGCTGATTTTTAGTTCAGAAGTCAACCGAGGGACTGGCCGAACATCCATACGGTCAGCGTCCACTAAGAGTGTGCCATGTGTCTCATATTGTCCGTTGTGACAGAAGCATCTGTCAAAACGCAGTGACAGAAATTTTACTCCAAAATATAGTCTCCTTCGAGTAGAACTTAGCTGATTGAGGAATTCGTCTGCAAAGTTGCTAACCGACCACAGCATGACCCACGTGGCATGTTCTTAGAGGAAACTGACTTATGGATGTTTGGCCAATCCCTAAGTGAGCCTACAAACCGAAAATGAGCCTGATTAGCGATATCAAACGTTTGTATCTTTGGACTCCAAATAATGGTCAATAATCCTTAAAGTTGGAGGGTAAAACTCAACTCATGAAAATGACTCCATTCCAATGCTTAGAAATCACTAATCAGGCTAATTTTTGGCATGTATGCCCATCTAGGGTTGGGCCAAACATCAAACGGTCAGAAATCTCTATGAATATGCAATGTGGCTCATTGTGGTCGGTAAGCAACTTTGCTGACCGGTGCCCGTCAGCAAAGTTCTACTCCCTTCCAACCAAGTAGCCATCTTCCTTTTAACCAAGGTTTAAAAATTGGCCGTTATTTTCGTAACGGATTCGGACCTACCCCGTTACGTTAGGTACCGTTAAAATGCCCAGAAAATAACGGCTGTTATAACAAAAATAACGGCCGTTATTTTCCATTATTTTTCTGTTATAACAAAAATAACGAGCGTTATTTTCTGGAAAATTTTGTAAAAAAAAATGGCCGTTTTTTCCATTATATTCCGTTTTTTCCCGTTATTTTCCATTTCTGAAATTTTGAATTTCAAATTTCAAAATTTAAAATTTGAATTTCAGCTCCTTTTTTCCATTCTTTTTTGATATTTTTCATAATTTTTTTCCCATTTTTTTTCGTTTTTGCCCCTGAACGTTTTTTATCGTTATAACGGAAAAAATGGTAACACCCAGACTGTTATACCGTTATTATGGTCCCTTTTAAACCTTGCTTTTAACAATGATTGATTCACATGTCAACATTTCATCAATGATATTTGATTCACATGTCAACATCTCATCAAATATGTTCTAAGTAATTTTGGATAATAGACAATGATTTCTAACCGTTGGATTGAAGTCCTTTTATTAGGTTTATGTTTAACTGTGGGATTTGAACATGATTTGGGTATATTCAGATCCAAAGGTTAGAAACAACTAATCAAGTTATTTTTTTGGTCTAGGGATGGATCCAGCATCCATACAGTCAGTGGTCTCTAAAAGTATGCCATGTGTCCCATACTGTGGTCGACCTCCTTTGTTAGAGATTCATATATTCTGCTTTTTGAGTGCCAGCTTGTATGGCAAAATAGAACTTTGCTGACTCCTGTCGTCACTTTTATCTATATTAGAATTACTCACTAGGGCTGGCTCAACCATTAGGCGTGGCCTTGACGTCATCTAAGGCCACCAACACGTCAGTTAAAGGCCCCCAAAGTTGAAAGCCCCTTGAGTTGCAACAATTTTTGTTTTTGTCCCTCCACTTTCACCGTCTCTACAAAGTTCTTTAAAAGCCTATAAAAGTATTAATGTGATTTTGTTGGTTACAAATTGGTAAAATTATCTTTTAATTAAACTAGTACGTGCACACGTGTGTTGCACGTGGAGAGTTAGAGTTGGACTGAGGATATGTACATTAATGAATTTTATAAGAGGGGAGGGCCGATAGTAAATTCACATCCATGCTTTTAGAAGTGCGATGTTAGACGAACAAAAAGTTTTGACTCACCAAAAGGAAGAACTTCTGTCATTGATTGTTTTAATGCATTAAAGTCGAAGGAAAGTACATCAACACTTAAAATCTTGAACGTGGATTAAAGTAATAACGATCCTCAAAGATTGAATATGTACAATTAACCTGGTTTCCTACTCCTCTAATCAAATTAATTATTTATCAGTTGCAATCACTTCACCAACGCAGTAGTCAATCCAGCTCTGAAAATAAGTTCTCCAGGTAATCTTTCTTTAGGCATTTAGCAATGCCAATTCAGTGTGATCATTTGGTGGTGTTGATCATTTGGGTAATTCCATGGGCCAACATTGTTGAAAATGAGTTTTGACTTTAAGAACTATCAATATGGTTTTTCTTTGTGGTGAAAATGGTTTGTCCTCTTTGTTATTGTAGTACCTAGAAATGACAGACCACGAGGTCTAGCAAGAAAGAATAGAAACAACACGCCACTGTGTGATTAAAAAGATATGACTCTTCATGTGTTTCACCATGTATATATACAGATCTATACAAATCAACTTCGTATTCATCTTTATGTATTATTTTTTACATCAACACAAATTATGAATTATTCATCTCCCATACAGAGATGACAAAGGGGCAGCTGAGCCTGATGATCCTTGAATCATGCTCTAGTATGCACAATAAAGAGTAAGAAACGGCCAAACGTTTTACATATCTTAACATGTCCATGGTTTTCTTAAGATTGTTATAAGTTTTCTACTACAACCATTTGTTTCCAAGTTTTTTTCAAGGGATCATGTTCATGCAACTGAAAAGTAAACATGTGCTCAATTATAGCTTATAATTCAATTACTCCTTATTGACCTTAATTCAACAAATTCTGCTAGGGCTACCCATTTTTTATTTCTCCATGCCTTTTACTTTCTAACAGTATATTTCCTTATTTGATGCCCACAAAGACTGACATTTTATGTAGTAAGAGTCATTTTTCGGCATAATGAATAATCTACTTACAATTGAAAGAGTTGGGGATTATTTATGATGTCAAGTAACTTAAAAGTTGATTTATGGATAGAGCTTTGATAGAGGAGCCAATGTTTGAAGAACATTGGCAGAGGGATGTAGAGGAATCAATCCGGTAGGGAAACCCAAAACTATTTGTGGAGGAAGCAATCTTACAGGTGTCCAATTGGGGTTTCAACCTAGTGGACCTTCAGGTGCAGAAGAAGCGCCAGGGGAAAGGCATCTTCCATTGGCTCAAGTCCATATATAGTCAAAACAAAAGGGAGCTGGCATGCTTTCTTGGTCTAATACATATTTAGCAGGTCTGCACAAATCTTCATTTTCATTTTGTCATTCTTTTGCCTGGTTTAAAGTCTAAACAGTGTTGGACTCATATAAAGAACTTCTTCAATAAAATGGATTTGTTTTCCTAGTAGGGTCAGAATTCATATGTATTAATGCTTAATTCATTTTTTATTTTTATCAAGAAACAACTTAGAAATACATTTATCTTCTTTAGGATAAAAATGCAAGTGAAGATTCCGTCCTAAGTACAGAAATATGTTTTTTTCTTTTAAGAAAAACTCTAAGTTAGAACAATCGAGTACCACGAAATCCAAGGTATTTGTCAATTAGACTATAATGTTGGTCTACCAGCGTAAGCAGTATATATGTATTGCTCATGCAGGGTAGGATCAACCGTGATGGATCCCCTAGAAGATCTCATCCCCAAAACCAACCTTATTGGATCGTCCTGACCTCTCACCCTTTTTTCGAAGCACTCATATCTCCTGATTGTCCTATAGAATGCAATAGATAGGATGCTTACCATCATATGATCAGGTTGCTTTTTAGCCCGAGAGATCATTTTATTGGAACTGTTGCCTTCGCTTTTATACATCTGCCTTATGGGTACCGTAGGTTACCTCGTCAAACATATAGAAATCGGGACAATATTTATAGCTATGCTCTAGAACTCTTCTCATTAGTGATGGGGTAGACCACCTCAGCATATTTTCATGTGACAAGTTTCACTCTTGTAGCACTCCGTCGCCAGGCAAAAAGAGACATTTTCTTTTGCATTCTTTATGTTCTAAAAAATGTTTCGAAATTCAATTGTTGCAATTGGTAGGGTGAAGGCATGATGTGGACAGGGGAACTATCCCCGTGACTAATCCAGAGCATCATAAAGAAATAAAAATTAAATATTAATAACCATGTAAAATTAGCGAAAAAATAGTAAATAAAAAATAAAAATATTAATAGCAATGTAAAATTATTATAAGTGTGAGATGTGCAAAAAAAAAAAATTGGTGAAACATGAGCATAGCAATGAAACTAATTATATTCTTTGCAACTTTGAGAGAAAAAAAAATTCAAATGTTTAGCAAATCCAAGCAAAAGCAAATAATTCCATACTTACTATTGAAATATATTATGCGAATGACTAATGTGACCAGATCAAAATCCAAAACACTGTTAATCCAACTAATTAATTAAAAAATGTAAAATTCCAAAAACTAATCAATTAAATAATAGCTCAAGGGTTGAACGTTGGTATTTGAAGATATTTTTTAAATCTTTGATCTTATTTTTATTTTGTTTATTTTATTTTTCAAGTTATGAAATAACAAAATAAAAATTATTAATTGAATAGTTAAGAACTCATTGATATTAATTAAATTTGAAAATATTATTTTTGTACATGGTGATTGTCTAGAGCTCATTCACACTTATTCTCCCTGTGATTAACACTTCAAGCAATACTTGACACAGTGCGTTATGCAAGTTAAAGATGGTCAATGAATGACATTTAAGCCTCATGATATTTTTTTCCAAACTCTCTTCTAAAAGAATGTGAGTTTCACATCTTCGTGTCTTGATTCATGTCCATAATTTTTACTCTCTTTGGGTCATCATAGACCTACACACTTAAAAATAGCCTGATTAATTATTTCTAATCATTGGATTTGAGTCTTTTCAGGTGGTCAATGAATACATAAGTAGCATATAGCCCCATGACACTTTTTCTAACTCTCCTCTAAAAAATGTGGGCTCCACTTCTTCATGTATATTGACTGATATCCATGTTTTTCGTGACTCTCTTTGGGTCTTCATTTTTTCGTTATAACAGTCATTTTTTAAACCATGCAGACTACCGCGTGTACACAGCCGTCACTGGTGTTGCATCGGGAATAGTAAGCACAAACTCTGTCGCCCTCCTGAGTTCCGATGACCAACTTTTTTTACCAACACTTTGGTGTACCCTCATAAAAGATGTATCAATGGCTTATTTTTTTATGAGGATGATCTCCTCACCATCATATAGATAACCCCAACAAAAAATCAACCCATTATGAAATTTCTAACCCCGTCAAATGTGGTTTTCAAGTTACATGGTAAAAATTGACGGACCATAATTCTTCAACTTCTAAACCAGTCTATGAATATCAGAATGATTTGAATTTTGTGAGGATGATCTCCTCACCATAGAGATCATCCTCACCAAAAATCAGCCATTGATTCATCTTCTATGAGGGTACACCAAAGTGTTAGTAAAAAATGTTGGTCACCGGAACCCGACCCAATGGAAAATACTAATATTATTTTTTTGTCGAATGTGTAAAATAGAGTGAACATTTTCTACGTTAGTATTTGTTGCTGATGTGGCACAAAAAGAAAATCATTTTAGACAGAAAGTTTTTAAAAAGTCTAAAACATCCTTAATTATTTTAATAATTAAATAGATTAAAGTGTGAAGGGTGTTTTTGGAACAGATTAAAAAGTTGGAATCAATTCAGATAGTTAATGCCTAATTAATGCCTTGAAAAAAGCTAAATAAATAGGAGAAGAAGTGACACGGATAAAACGTGAGAGAGAAGGTTAAGTTGCTAACCTTTTGTGTAGGGGTATCTTTGGTAAAAAAGTAAAAAACGATGGATGTGAAGGGTAGAGTCGGTAAAATAGGGAAAAATCAGGGATAAAATAAGAAAAAAAAAGTTTTTTCGGGATACCGTTTGTGTAGGGGTATCTTTGGTAAAAAAGTAAAAAACGATGGATGTGAAGGGTAGAGTCGGTAAAATAGGAAAAAATCATGGATAAAATAAGAAAAAAAAAAATTTCGGGATACCGACATTTAGAAGTAGTATAGATATAGATAAAGTTAGTTTAGAGAAAAATGAAACGTGGAATACTCCATATTCTTCTATATATCTCTTTGATAAGTGAACAACATTCTTTGAGGAAAGTATTTTTTTTCTTTGAAAATCTTTAGAAACTAATAACTTTTAATACCTAAGTTCATTTGCAATGAGAACGGATCTGTTAAAACACTGTCGCCGAGATCTTTTCAATGATATCCAATATTAATTATTTTTATTAAAAAATAATTCTTCTATTTATATTAATTTAAAACTTTTATAAAAACCTTCTAAAACTGATTATTTATAGTTAAAATGAGGTTCAAGAAGTAATAGCGACATTTTAAGTTGACCTCTTACTCTTTAAAAATTATAAGTTTATCATTTTTATAAACGTGATTTTTATTATGCAACTTTTATTTGTGCATCGCTCATGCACTCTGATAGGGTGGTTTTAGATGACGTGTTTTTTTTTTTTTTGGTAGGAGGTTATTGAGACTTAAAAGAAAATAGGACTAGAAATATGGGATTTGGGGGGTCTTTGGTTAACGTTTTTTTTTTTTTTTTGTGGTATTACTGAGAATTGAGAGAGAAAATGACTACTTTTTTAATTAATTTGTATTTATATTAATATTATATATAAAAATGTCTCAATTAAAATTTTCGCCTTAGGCCTCAACTGTATTGAGACGGCGTATGTTCACATAGCAATCTCTACATTCAGAGCGCTAGCTACATCAAGAAGTCATTAACATCATTTTTGTCTTCTCAACCGTTCATCTCTATTCTCTCTCATCCCAATCGTTCCCTCTCTTCCCAGTGCTACAACTCTCTTTTTAATTTCTAACATATCTCCAATAAATATTGTTCCTTAAAATTCTTCTTTTTTCTTCACTCTCCTAAGTTTATAAACTACTCCAATATATTTATGCGCTTTTTTGCTTATTTGCATCTCACCCAATGTTTCTAAAATATTTGCGTCTCACCGTTTGACCATTGTAGATGCCCATTAACGGTCTTCGGATGGACATCCCAATTTCTTTTAAATAACTATAATGACCTGGGGTGAGATGCAAATGTTTTAAAAACATTGGGCGCAATGCAAATTGCATGGGAAAAGCAAATTTTTTGTTTTTTTTAAGGATTGTCTGCTTAAAACCTTTCTTCATTTACTTTGGAACTGCAAATTTGATGGTTAAGATCTGATTGCACTTGAGTGATTATAGGGGCCTCATCGATGTTGATGACGGACCGCAATATGAGCCCCGTGGAACACTCTTAGAGACCACTGGCCTTATGGATGTTTGGCCCAACTGTAGGTAGACCGACAACCCAAAAATTAGTATGATTGTTACTTTTTTAAGCATTGGATTGGAGTTATTTTTCTGGGTTGATTTTATCCGTAGAATTTAAGCATTATTTGGGGTACAAAGATCCAATGGTTTGAAATCACTAATCAGGCTGATATTTGATATGTAGCTCCACCTAGTGATGGGCACAACATCCGTACGGATAGTGACCTCTAAGAGTGTGCCATGTGGCTTATATTATGGTCCCTCGTCATCATTGATGAGGGACATCAGCGTGCTTAACAACCTGTGAAGGTGAGTGCCGGTGTTTCAAGATTTTATCTCGAAATATGTATAGTACTCCAGGTCATTATAGTCATTTAAAAATATTGGTATGTCCATCTGGAGACCATTAATGGGCATCTACGTTGACCATAGTCAAAGGGTGAGATGCAAATATTTTAGAAACATTGGGTGAGATGCTAATTGCATCAATAAAGCAAGGGGGGACAAGCAAAAAAGCCCTATATTGATATTCCTAAAGGTAGCCTATATTTGCGCACCCCATTACCTATCTCGGTGGCCTCCTAGTCGGGGCACACCTAAAAAGAGAGATCTCTCTCTAAAAAATGGGGTGTGCAAATATGAGCTCCCTTCCTAAATCTCTTTACCCGGCCCTTTCTCTCCCTTAAAGCCCTCTTAAAAAAAAAATCCTCCCACAACTTCTAAAATCTTTCCACTTGCTTCTTAATATCTATTCATCTAAATTGATATATACATTATCCTCTTATTTATCTATCCCAACTGGTCTCATTAATATATATTTTTTTAAATGTGTACCGTGTGCTGTCCCCGAAGAAGGGAAAAAAATTTAGACGCAGATCGAGGACTTTGGATGCAATCGATGCAGAGGGCTCTCATGGCCCTAAATAGCTAAATTTTTGGGACCCACTAACCGCATGAATGTTTAGCCCACCCGTTGGTGGATATACATACCCAAAATCAGTCTGATTGGTTTTCTGTATCCATAGATTTTATTTTGCTTTTTTAAGATTAATTCTACCCGTTGGATTCAAATATTTTTTTTGCATATGTTTTGGGTACTTAATCCAACAGCTAGAATTTTTTTTTTTTTTTTGAAAAGCATCCAACAGCTAGACATTATCAACAGACTGATTTTTGGTATGTAAATAAACCAAGGGGTGTGTTAGATGACATCCACGCTGACCGTATGGATGTTTGGCCAGTCCCTCGGTGGACATGCAATCCAAAAATCAGCCTGATTAGTAATTTACAACCTTTGGATATTTGCACCCATATAACGCTCAAATTCCTACGGTTAAAATCAAGGTGTGAAATAACTTCAATCCAATGCATAGAAATCACTGATCAGGTTTATTTTTGGTTTGTACGTCTACATAGTGATTGGCCAAACATCCATAGGGTCAGCGTCCACTAAGAATGCCATGTGGCTTGTATTGTAGAAGCCACAACGCATTGTGACAGAAGTTTTACTGACCCGAATGGGATCCACCAGCTACCTAGTGTAAGGTGCCACGGTCCCACATCTATATATAATTTTGCCCGTCAGTCGTAAGTTTGAGTAAAACTTCCCTTGCTAACATTCAGCGAAGCCGCTGACAGCCTACAATATGAGTCGCGTGGCAGTGTGTGGCACACTCTCAGAGGATGCTGACCTATGGATTTTTGGCCAATCCATAGATGGACCTACAAATCAAAAAATCAACCTCATTAGTGATTTTTTAAGCATTGGATTAGTCATTTTAATGGGTCAATTTTAACCGTGGGATTTTGAGCATTATTGACCATTATTTGGGGTAAAAGTATTCGAAGGTTTTAAATCACTAATCAAAGTGATTTTTGGTATATAGGTCCGCCTAGGGATTGGCCAAACATTCATATGGTCAGTATCCTCTAAGAGTGTGACACGTGGCTCATATCGTAGGCAGTCTTCAGCTTCCTGAACCATCTGACAGTTTTACTCCCAAGTTTCTCTTTCATAACTCTAAGAGAAGACTCAAAATACATTATTAGTTATTGTCATAAAGCTTAGTGGAAGATAGCACACCTACGGCACACCATCCGCGGATATCAACACATGTAAGTGTGCAATGCAGCGTTGCACACGACACCCTTAGTACCGTACACAAGGCCAAACTAGGCATCAATCATCACAGGGCAAGCTTCGTTAAAACGGATCGTAACTCATGGGAAAAAAGGAAAAAAAAAGAAGGAATTTAACTGATTTTAACGAATTAAACGGCAAAAAATAAAAAAAAATAAAAAAATGGCCCTCAAATTCAAAAATTCAAAATTTCAAATTTCAAATTCAAATTTTCGAAAAAAAAAAAAAAAAAAACGTATAACCGTTATTTTCCAAGCGTCAAAATGGATTTTAACATAATAGGCTTGGAGCGTTACCATTTAAATGGCTGTTGAAACTGTTAAACGGCATTATTTTAAACCATGGGTCATTAATAGTCCAGCCTGCTGGTTATTTTCCAGCCTGCTGGTTTTGTAACAGGCTGAAGAGTGGAAGTGTTGTAGTACTGTAGCTCCAGAACATCATTCAAAATGCCATAGTATTCAACATTGCCTGTCGTCGGGTTCATGTCTCTCACGCTTGCAAAGCTATTAGTCTTTACAATTATAAAAACTTCACTATTTTTAGTTTTGCTCCCTCTCTCTCTCTATCTTGTGTGTGAAATCTAAACATTTTACAATTTATCCCTTAAAAGATTTCACTATCCAAAAAGTACCTAAAGATAATATTTCGAGAGATTCATGTACTTGCTCGCCAAATAATTGCATCTGCAAGACCTACGTCACGTTTGAAAAATAATGTTAATACATTTATACTATATATAATTACACCTAAAAAGTAAAAGTGTTTGTATGATATCTAAACCTTACATGTTGTTTAAACCATAAAGCAAACTCCTTAATATATTTCACCTCCACATCCCTAAGTCCCATATATTTATTATTGATATTGAATATTAGTTTGTGTTGCTTATACAATAAATAACACGTCAATAAGTACCAATGTATATAAAATACATACCGAAAATAGATTTAGAATGATTAGTCTTACTCAATAAATGGAGCGACTTCGGGGCAGTTGTTGAGCACATAAAGATGAGCTTGTTCCCACTCAAGGTTGCTTAGCATGTATGTTGTAGCTTTCCCTATGGCATGACCAATTCTTGTAAAAACAGATAACTTCCCACCTTATTTCAATGTCATGCAAGTATCTCGAGCAAAATATCACTGATATTTCACAAATATACCCTTTGAAAATTGAACCCTCAAGATAATTTTTATTTTGAACATAAGTCTTCAGCCTGTGCAAGTACCTCTCAATTGCATACATCCACCGATATTGCACAGGTCCGGCCACCTTGGCCATGGGCAAGTGCAAAATTATATCAAAAAATGTCGACGGAAAGATCATTTCCAATTTCTAAAGTGTTACAGCAATCTGTAATTCAAGTTGCTTAACTTCCCTCACATTCAACACCATTGAACATAACTGCCTGAAGAACGTGGACAACTCAATTAAAACTGAACACACATTCTTTGGTAAGTTACCACGTATTGCAAGTAGAATAAATTGTTGCTTGAGAACATGTCAATCGTGACTCTTGAGCCTTGGGATCTTGCACTGTTTCACTTGAATACATCGTGAGACGTTTGACGAATAACTATTTGAAACTTTTACCTCTTTCAAGATTTGACAAAAATTTATTTTCTCAACCAAAGACATCGTGTGACATGCAACGAGAAGTAAAATTTTTTTACCATCTGAAATGGGGTGAAGTTCATTCCTTATACCATTAATTTCATATCCAGACAAGCCTTCAAGTTGTCTTTTAAACCCTCCATATTTAACAGTGTCCCGATCACATTATCATACACATTCTTTTCAATATGCATGACATCCAAACTATGCCACAACAAGAGATCTTTCCAATTATTTGGTAGCTTGTAATCATCCATCTTTCTCTTCCTCTTAGTTTTATCCTTATTAAACTTACCAAATGTGATCTGCTCGTAGTCCCGTAACTGATCGAGCACATGCCCACCGGTCAATGATTTTGATACTGTCCTTCAAATAGAAATAACTACTTTAGCTACTGATTATATCAGAGATTATGCATTCTCAAACTATCTAAATGGATCATTCAAGAATCAACAATAGACAATTACTCATTATCACAAACAAGACAAAATAGTTATTCACTTAAATTTAGTCTCAAATGAGAACCAAATGTTATAGTTTACAACTAATCTATCACAAATAGGTGATAAGGCACACAATTGTCATACATTGATTCTTGAATGGGAGATCTAAGTATCAATGCATGTATATGCAAGATGTGTGCGCGTGCACCATTCCCCGTTAATTAAGCATGATGTATGTGTGTGTGCACCATTCGCTCTTCGATTATATCATATTAATCGGCTTCATGTTTTCAACTAGTATAAATAGTTAAAGATGCATGGGTGAAAGCATGCCGATAAGAATATTTTTTAACTATGTAGGAAAAACTTATTCATGTCATTATATTAGATTGGAAGATATGCCGATAAGAATAACAAAGAAAGTAATTGAAATGGGACAAGCAATAACATCATTAAACATTAAACTAGAAGTATTACTTTGTAATAAAGTTCCAATAAAGTTTTATGCATGCATCCATAGTGTTCAAACACAAAAACTCCCATGCCTAGGCTATTACATTACACATTACATATATCAAGTAGAAACCCATGCAAGTTTCTCATTAACAGTAATTAAGAAGTCTTTAGAAGCAGTGTTACCTCTAAATTTAAAGCAAGAGGGGTCAATCTTGGGTTCAATGGCCATCAGTGCTTCTTCACAAAGTTTTATGACCTTGTGCGAATATTTTAGGTGGCCCCACTTAGGTTGTCTAACAAGTTCTCCAACACACATGAGAATATGTGAAATAATGTACAGAAAAAAGACTTTCTCATATTATTGTAAGGGTCAGGCTCAGCGAGCACATATTTTCACACACAATTTCACACACATGCTATGAATATCATAATGATTAGAATTTTTTGTGAGGGTGATCTCCTCACCATAGAGACCATCCACACCAAATATCATCCCATTCCAAAACTTCTAATTATATATATTGGCCCCCGATGATTTTTGGGTTTGTAATTGTGTGTGAAAATATGTGTCCGCTGAGCCTGACCCTTTTAATAAAGCAAAGAGTATTTGTGGCATGCATTATCAATATGTTAGCAAACAACAAAAGAACATATATGCCATGTTAATCGCATATGCCACGGGGGCAAGACTGCAAATAGAAGCAGCAAGTGAAACTCAACCAGGATTCAAATATACACACAAAGGGGGAATTGAGGAGCTACGGGAATTTGCACGAAAATAAAATCCAAAATTCAAAGATTGGTTCTACTCCGTGTAAGGTGCACTTGCATCCCACGTGGCATTCTCCTAGTAAAAATAAAAGACTCAAGTTGAATAGCGTATAATAATTTTTTTTGTGTTTCTTAGTGTAAAGGTCTCTAAGCATTTGCCACGTGTAAAAATGTATACCTGAGATCTTTTCAAATTCAGAAACGCATTTTTGATACTCACCGCTGCCATCTAGGCCCACTGACAGCATGGATGTATAGCCCATCCCCTAGTTGACATTCATACCTAAAATCAGTTTGTTTGATGAATTTTAGCCGTTAGTTTTAGTACTCAAAAAATGGTTGTATTCAACTGCCATAAGCATACTAAAATCTTATAATGGTTAGAGGTTACCAACCAGGGTAAAAAATGGTTGTATTCAACGGCTATAAGCATTCTAAAATCTAATGGTCAGAGGTTACCAATCAGGGTGATTTTTGGTGTGTATATCCCACGGTGTTGGGTAAACATCCATGCGGTCAGTGGGCCCAGATGACAGCGGTGAGTAATGAAAATCATGCTTCCGTATTCAAAAAAGTTTCTGGCATACCTTGGTACATCTTTTTGGAAAGATAGATTTTAGATAAAGATTTTCTATTATATAGAATTAAAATTGTAATTAAGTATTATTTGTAATAATATATTAAATACTAAAGGCCCCATTTAGAGTTTTCGCCTTAAGCCCCATTTAGAGTTTTCGCCTTAGGCCCCAATTTGTATCGAGACAGCCCTGAACCCAACACGCCCACTCAAAGCACTACAAGAAAATTAATATTCAGGGACGGGTTTTCAGCGACGCACATGAAAACAGTTGCTATATATTGGTTTTAGAGACAGCCAGGACCTAGCCGTCGCTATAAATTAATAGAAACTAAAAATTTTGGACTTAAATTTATGGACGACCACTTCTGGCCGTCGCTATATATCACGTATGGAGACAGTCAACATCTAGCCGTCGCTAAACGATATATATAGCGACGTCCAGAGCTGGCCGTCACTATAGGGTTTGTACTAAGTTTTCCTCTCCTTCCGTGAACTTCTCCTCTCTCCTCCTGCCTTTGCCTTCCCCCATCGCCAACTTCTGTCCGCCATCACCAGCAGTCGTCCGGTACCGTCGTTGCCTCCCCGTCGTTGTTCCACCGTCATCTGCCTCCCCACTACCAGGTACTTTTCTCATCTCCCTACCTCATTCTCCTACTCCTCCAGTGTCGTTCGGTCGTCCACCGTCTTCTCCTCCACAGGTGTACTTGATGGATGTTTGGCAAATCCGTTGGTGGATCTACGAATCAAACATTAGTTTGATTTGTGATTTGAAACCTTTGGATCTTATAGCCACGGTTCTGAATCAACCCAGGAAAAAGATTCAACAATTAAAAATCAATCTGATTAATCATTTTCATGGGTTGTTTTTCAACAGTGGAATTTGAGCATTATTGCCTATTATTGGGGGTTTGCATGAGTTGATTTTCAACCCTGGAATTTGAGATTTTTATGCGTTGATTTTCAACCATGGAATTTGAGCATTATTGCCTAGGGATGCAAAGATCCAAAGGTTTGAAATCAGTAATCAGGTTGATTACGGATTTCTTATTATTTGGGTTACAAAGATCTAAAGGTTTGAAATCAGTAATGAGGCTGATTACTGATTTCTTATTGTTTGGGTTACAAAGGCCTAAAGGTTTGAAATCAATAATCAGGCTGATTACTGATTTCTTATGATTTTGGGTTACAAAGATCTGAAGGTTGAAATCAGATTACTGATTTCTTCAAGAAGATGTAACAGGTATGCCTCATTTTTACACACCAAAAATTACCCCGATCGATAATCTTGAACCATTAGATTTTAGTACTTTTTATGGCGTTCTTATAGCCGTTGAGTTCATCCCCATTTTTGAGAACTAAAACCAATGGTTAAAAATCATCAAACAAGCTGATTTTTGGTATGAATGTCTACTAAGGGGTCGGCTAAACATCCATGCGGTCACCATGAGTAACAAAAATGTGCTTCCGCATTTGAGAAGATCTTGAGTATACCTTCTCTAAAACACGTTGAGCCAGGAGAAGAGAAAAGGTGGAGTAAAACTTCTGTCACAACGCAAAATACGAGCCACGTGGCACTTGTTTAGTGGACGATGACCGTATGGATGTTTGGCCAGTCCCTTGGAGGACCTAGAAACCAAAAATCATCCTGATTAGTGTCTTACGACTTTGGATCTTTGCACCCAAATAACGCTCAATAATGCTCAAATTCCTACCGTTAAAATCAACCGATGAAAATAACTTCAATGAAATTGTTTAGATATCACTATTCAGGCTGAGTTTTGGTTTAGAGGTCTACCAAGGTACTGTCGAAACATCCATACGGTTAGTGTTCACTAAGAGGGTACCACATGGCTAGTATTGTGCGTTGTGACAGAAGCATATGTCACAACGCTGTGAAAGAAGTTTTACTCGTAAAGGTAAGTAGAGAGGGGATTTTGTTTTATGAGTCCGTCTAGAGCTACACCCATTTCTTACATCCACTTCTTACACCCAAGGTTGGGGTCCACATGGAGATCATGTTGGACAATCCAACCATACATTGAGCTGTCCTTGCCACGATGATCATCATTGCCAAAAATTAGTTCACTTTGACATTGCTAACCATATAAAAAAATTGACCGAAAATAATGGTTTAATTGGACGATCTGAATTTTTTTAAATTAAAGTCATAATTTTATGAGGTTAGGAATGTTGAAATGTCCTAATTTTTTGTGAGGAGGGTAACCATAGTATGAAAAACTCATTGTGCGGTTGGATTGTCCAACATAATCTCCATGTGGACCCCAACCTCGGGTGTAAGAAGTGGATGTAAGAAATGGGTGTAGCTCTAGACAGACTCTTGTTTTATGTAGTACATTTTTGTTTTATATGATGGCTTATTTGTAAATAAAAGTATTTTGGGGCTTATTTCATTTTTGAGGGAGGAGAAAAAGGTCAATGGTGCGTGGAGTGGAGAGAAATTTTTGCTTTATATAGTACATCAGTCAAGTATGGTTATACCTTATATAGACATTTGTAAATAAAATTATTTTGGGGCTTTCTCATATTTAGGGGCCTAAAGCGACCGCCTTACTCGCCTTATGGTCGAGACAGCCCTAGTTGGGTTTTTATGTAGTCGGAAAAACCATCTCTTGGGATCGTCCCCTACTCAAACTTGGGATATTAAGGGTAAGCCAACATTTAAACTCTATGCTATCTTCTTCTCCACGGTATCCTCAATTACATGCCTTAGCTTGCCATATGGACCTCTCTCTTTCCCCCATGGTTGGGTCAAACTAAATACTGATGCAGCTCAAACCTATGTTTTCTTTATTATGGTCATGTAACTAATTTTTCAGCTCATACGATTGTTCGTAGGGCTCATACTTTTAACTCCCCCTTGATGTGGAATAGGATGCACTTCATTGGCTCCTCGAAGTCATTTAGGCTGACACCCTTAGCAAGGTTTGTTTTGGTGTGGTTTTGTCAATGCGCCCACAAAAAATGCTCTATGTATGGACAAGAGAGTCATCAACATCCAAATTCCACTACATCTAAATTTTTTTACCATGAAATGATGAAGGATATATTTAGAGTCTCCTACCCGGGGAAGAAATTAAAACTTCTGTCACAAGCGGATTGCAAATCACACAATCACAGCCAATGAGTTCTCGGCACGTACACCTAAAAGCAAAAGCACATGGGTATGTTGCAAAAAGCACTTGTGTAAGTGCCGAGAACTCATTGGCTTGTGATTGTGTGATTTACAATTTCTTGTGATAGAAGTTTTACTCCAGGGAAGAAAGGTGGTAATTGGCCTAAACGAAACCTATTTTACATCTTTTTCTTTTTCCTTTCTCTTTTCCCAAGAGTGGTGTGCAATCTACTACTAATTATACCATTTAAAATCATTTTTTAAAGTAACAGTTTTATATTAGGGAAGAAAGTTAAAGACTTAAACCACAATCATTAGGTTTGTCTCAACTGGTTCTAGAATCTAATGATTTCTTTTTGATTGGGCAGTTGTCTATTAAGAGTTCTTATTTGGGTTGGAACTCGTCTTCGGTAGGTGTGGACATCCTTTCCTCGGCAGCTCGTTTCGATGAAGTTAGTTTTTCTCTTTTGCTCTCGTGAATGTAACCGTGCAGCAAACTGCATAGCCTCATTGGCTATTAAGTGGTCTTCCCCTGTTCTGTGGTCCCCCCTTGGCTTATTACTTTTGGTGCCCAGGAGGGTTGGGTGGAGCTTTAACTGCTTTTTATGATATATACGATCTGATTTACACCAAAATTAAAAAAAAAAACCACAATCATTAGAGTAAAACTTCTGTCACAGCACTGTGACAAATAGATGCTTCTGTCACAACTCACATTAATGAAGCATCACAATTCACAATACGAGCCACATGGCACACTCTTTCGTGGAGCCTGATTAGTGATTTATAAGCGATTCAATTGAAGTTATATTCATGGACGGGTTGATTTTAATGGTAGAAATTTGGGCATTATTGAGCGTTCTTTGGGTGCAAAGATACAAAGGTTGTAAATCTCTAATCAGGGTGATTTTTCCGAGGAACTGGCGAAACATCCATATGGTCAGCGTCCATTAAGAGTGTGCCACGTGGATTGTATTGTACGATGTGACAGAAGCTTCTGTCACAACGCTGTGACAGAAGTTTTACTCAAATGTTTAAACCCCGGATTTTAATCTTTACCAGTATTAATATGATCATTTACTTCTTTTTCTTTATCTTTTTCTTTATCTTTTTAAAGTGATGGTTTTATATAATAAAATGGTTACTCCAGTCTCCCACCCTTCATCCATTTCTCAAACTACCTGCAGACATGGCGTCTGTAGAACGCAGCCTCCCTCCATCAACTACCTTCCCAGTAGGAAACACAGCGTCTCAACATAGCCTCCCTCCATCAACCACCTTCCCAGCAGCAGCAAACACAATGTCTCAAGTTCAACACAGCCTCCCTCCATCACCTACCTTCCCAGCAGCAGGAAACACAATGTCTCAACACACCCTCCCTCCATCAACTACCTTCCCAGTAGGAAACACATCTCAACATAGCCTCTCTCCATCAACTACCTTCCCAGTAGGAAACACGTCTCGACATAGCCTGGTCCCTCCACCAACTGCCTTTCCCGGAGGAAATATAACGACTCAACAAAGCCCCCCTTCATCAAGTACCATGGAAGGAGACACGGCTTTTGGGCTAGATAGGATTGAAACCATCAAGGAACAAATGTTCAAAGACGCCATGAATGGCAAGTGGAAAAAGGTTGTGAAAGCCTACAAGGAAGAACCCATGACCCAGGATGAAAAGATCACTAGATCAGGAGACACAGCTTTACATGTAGCGGTATTGAACGGCGAAGTAGACATCGTAAGGCAGCTAGTGGAGAACGTTAAGGAATTCGATACCCTATGCAAAAAAAATGAGAGAAAGAACACCCCCCTCCATTTAGCGGCATCATTGGGAATGGTGGAGATGTGTAAGTGCATAGTCGACAAATACCCTGATAACAAATTGGAATTGATGGGAGCTCGCAACAAAGACGGTGAGACCCCAATCTTCCTGTCCGCTCTCCATGGCCATAAAGAAGCTTTCCTTTGCCTCCATTCATATTATCCCGATGGGGATGGTTGCTTCTATCGCAGAGCATCTGATGGGGATACCATTCTTCATGTTGCCATCAAGGGAGAATACTTCGGTGAGTAGTCTCATGAAATCATACCCATTTTTTATTTTTTTTGGGAAATTCTTCACAATGATCTATTTGACACGGATTTTGACACGACTTATGGGTCCCATAGTGATGCGATCCTTCGAAGATGAGAGTTGAAGATCCCAAATGCTACGATCGCATCTCTACTCTACTATATAAGCTATTTACTCTAACTTTAATTGACTAGAATAATAATTCTTCATTGATTGATTCATTCTAAACCATACCATGGGTTACATTACATAATGGGAATTTAGTAAATAAAGGAAACTACTAAATAAGGGAAACTATCCTATCCTAGTGATGCTACGATCGGGGATCGTATCGCATAGCTCAACTGGAGATGACTCGTCATGTGTTGATATTTTATGAAGATGATCCCCTTATCCTAACAAAAAAAGCGACCAATTCCATCATTTCTAACCTTTGAACCAAAAGGGATTATTAGTTAAAATCAATGTTTTAAAAACCAAACCGGTGATGGAACCGAAATTTTGACAAATTGGTCGGACCGTGGTCGGATCATGGTTCGATATGGTCTAACCGGTTTGTATTTATTAAACAATTTTAAAATATATCATTTAGAGAAATTCAAAAATATACGAGTTAATAAACGAAAGAGATCCGTAAAAAATTGTGAAAATTTGATGTCAAGGGTCCTTACTTTTCTTTCTCCAAAGATGCGTTTAAGATTAAGATTCAAGAATGAAGAGTTTTTTATAAAAGTAATTTTGTTTCTTATTTTGCATAGAAATAAAACACAAAATCATGAAGATTTAGTTAAAATTTTGGAGAATTAATCCTCCCAAATTTAGAAACCATACTCACTTTTTTCAAAATATTCTCTTTGATGTAGATAAAATCCCCCAATTTTAGTATTTCACGTGTAGCCTGTGTAGGGATTCATGTTTCAAACTGTGCATAAGAAGCGGTGGTTCAACTTGTTTGACGGTCAAACTACTGCCGGTTCTCTTCAAACTTCAAGTTAATCATGAATTGGACCGCTACTTTATGAAAATCCGGTCCTGTCCGATTTTTAAAACACTGGTTAAAATCCGCATGTCTCCATATATATATATTTGAACTCATCCTGTTGTGCTTGATAGATTTGGCCTATCAGATAATTCATCTACATGCTGAGTTTGTTAACTTCCGCAACGAGAAAGGCAATACACCTCTCCATATTCTAGCCGGTAAGCCATCTGCATTCAAAAGTGGAAGTTACCTCGGACCGTTGGAACTTATTGTCTACCATTGTAAGAATCTCTCTCTCTCTCTCTCATAAGTAGGTCAATGGTTACTAAGTTGGTCCAAATTGGGATCAGCTTAAAGAACAATTGCCCCCCACTTAAATTAGAACTTGAACTAGAAACAATTGGTTGGATATGTTAATTCCCGTTGGTTCTTGTTAGGTATATCTGTCGATCAGCACATCAAGGAGTCAAACGAACATGATGCGTATGATGGAGAAGGAAAAGGTTTAAAGTGGCCCGAGAACTATAGAACATGCCTGACCTTCTTCCTGTTATTTTCTTCTTTGTTCTCCCGACCGAAGGATATATTTTCCTACTTAGGTGGGTGAAATTGATGAATGGTGCTCGCTATCTATCTGCATGGTAGGACTGTCAATGGATTATGGATCTGGTCACCTTGATGATCTGATCTGATCCAATCATAATTCGAAGTCTCGGTCAGGATCGACGATCCGGATCGGGAGATCGGCGATCACTGATCCTATAAAAAATTAATCGTCTTGCCCGAGATCACTGTTTCCTAAAGAAGTGTTATGTGTATCGAGTGAGATGCATCAACATGGTGTCGGATTGGACCGATCCGGATCGGGATCGACGCACTCCGATCATGAGACCGATCCCGTGATTTTGAACCATGGATCCAATCTGATAACATTGGGTCAAATTTAACAAGTAGCTTGGATTGATAGTTTCAACTTAAGAGTACACTTCGTCATGTGTTTTTTGCATGCACATGTGTGTTGCAGGGTTTACAAGAAAACAACAGAACAAAAGTGGCCAGCCACGGGACACGGAGAACCCCAAACAAGTGCAACCCACACCTGGAGGTGAGCATCATCCGTTGCGTTTATTTCTAAACCGAATAAAACTTGCCTGACCACCGATGGTCTGGTACCTACCTGACCATCCATGCAGAATTAAATTGAGAACCATTGCCTGACCGAACACGTACCCAGGTTTTTTTTTTTTTTAATGCGCGCAAAATCAAAAAAGACCTCAGCGTGGTTTTTTGTCCGTACAAAATCGACGTGCCGAGCACTGCACCGATGGTCAGGTAGCTTCCATACCATCTGTGGACAGGCAAGTTTAACTCTTTCTAAACGAACCCACACATAATATGTACAGATCTCAACATCGTGCATTGATTTCACTAGGTACATTTATGTCTTCTTTGGAAACCCAAATAAAAAATGTGACTAGCCGTGGTCAGTCCATATCCAGTATGTGTGTGGGCCCTATTTTTTCTGAATTTTCTCTTAAAACAGGACCACAGTTGGCTCTTTGAAAAGACGTTGAAACAATATTATTGAACAGGTTCTAGGCCTTGAAGACATGAGATTTCCAAACAGGCCTTAAAGATAACTTTGCCAACTTACTGAATAAGAGATTTTTCTTTTATTGTATACAGGACAAAGCGCTGATGTTAGCAAGGGATCATCTGCAGGTAGGTGTCGAGGATTCACATACATGCAAAATGTGATGCATGCACGTCCGATGGAGTTGAGCCCACTATATATATATTAGGTGGTTTCCATCTATGATCTCTGTCAAAAATCAATCACTTTCCAAACTTGTGATTTGTAACCAAATCCATAGATGTACACCATCAAATGGTGGGTCTCAATTCCACGTGTAGGGCCATTATGCGTGTGGGTATAGGTTGTACGTTACACCCTTAAAGTGCTTCATATTTAGCTAGCACAAACTTGGCTAGCTGGTGTTCTGTGTACTGACCTCGAACCACAATTTTTTGTAAGGCACTTCGGAAGATAAAAGCAGCAGTGCGCAAGAGCAAGGAATAAACAACAAGTATAAAAAGACAATCCGACATCAAATTCTTCCACCCAACTACATCACGCTCTGCGACTTGTTCAAGCTTGTGATTAAGACGTTGCTTGTTATTCTTGGATCAGGTTTGTACCATTCCATCATAGTTGATTTCTACGAATTTTCAATTAATTAGTTTTTGGATTGGTTTATTTAACGTCTTTCCACCGATAAATCTATGTATTTATACCCTTAACTTCGTATACAAGAGAGCAAATTTTTTCAATTTAGGCGGTGCGTTGGCAAATTGGCGCGCAAAAGATTTCTAATAGAAAATAGGGTCGCGACGTCAGCTAGCACCATTTTTGTTACTCACCGCTGCCATCTAGGCCCACTGAGTGCATGGATGGTTAATTAGGCCCACCCCTTGGTGGATATACGTACACACACAAAATCACCATAATTGGTAATCTCTAACCATTAGATTAATTTAGTACTTCTTAAGGCTCGCGTGATTCTAGCCAATGAATTCAACTATTTTTTTGAGTACTAAAACCAATGGCTATAAAAATCATCAAACAAGTTGATTTTTGGTGTTACTTTACCAAGGGGTGGGCAAAACAATAAACATATCCATGTGGTCAGTGGGTCAGAGGCAGCAATGATCAGTAACAAAAATAGTTCTAGCTGACGCCAAAAAGCATGAGCTATATACCTTGTTACATCGCTACCTAAATAAATAAGATTATTATATGGTCACCGGTGGTTTGACTCAAACGAGTGCTGTGGGGCCCACATGGGGAGATCATCATTGATGTAGAAGAGAAAGCTTGCATCCCATGACTATTGATAATGTATTCTTCTAACCCTATAGGAAATGAATCCTTGCTGGTTTAATTTGTTTTGTACTAAAAATCTTTATGGTCTTTGCCGGAGTTGCTCTTGATTTCGCCGGTGCGAGAGTTGCTTTGTTCGGTTGAGACTTGCCCCCCCCCCCCCTGTTGCTTAAATCATTCCAGTTCCATGAATCCATGCACGATTTAGGTGTCACATCTTGATTGGCGTTGGAACATATAAGCACCCAACATTCGGTGAGCCTATAACAACTCTATATCTTTTTGTGCGCAGGGAAAATTAAAGAGAAGAAAAAGAAACACACATGGGCAATTCAAAGCATGGAAGAACTGATTAATGGTGCTCCGGATTGGGAGTCCGTTGCTGGGAAAGATCCCAATAGGAAATCTAGCGGAGATAGCGAAGAAACGAAAGTGGATACAACGGGCCCACCATCCCGAGAAAGTAATTCTGATTTTTTCAAAGCATTACTGAATTTTATTTTCTTTATCTCGTGGAGTAGAACTTTGCTGATAAAAAATTAGCTTGATTAGTGATTTCTAAGCGTTGGATTGGAGTCATTTTCATGGGTTGGTTCTAATCGTGGAATTTGAACATTGACCATTCTTTGGGGTACAAAGATCCAAAAGTTTGAAATCACTAATCAGGCTGAATTTTTATTTGTAAGTCCACCTAAGGATTGGCCAAACATCCATACGGTCAGCCACCTCTAAGAATGTGCCACGTGGCTCATATTGGTGTCGGTCAGCAACCAGTCAGCAAAGTTCTACTCTATCATGTAGAAATTGATGAAAAGCACCCAATAATACAGGTCCAATGTTTTAATAATGGGTCGGGCTCCCTGAATTTGTCTTTCTTTATAGGCTCCTGGGACTTATCTTCTCGAGTGTGGATTTCGAGAATCCACCGGTGGTGAGAGTAAAATTGGGTATTTCCGTGTCGTTGGATCGGAAACCATTATTCAACAACATTTGTGATCCTAGACTTCAATTCCTGTAAAATATGAGACTTGTATAGGGATTCGTGTCGGATATCATCCACACTCATGGTTAGGACAAATAAAGAACAATAATAACGAAAATATGTAGAAATGGGTGAAGTGGTGAGCATGAAAGAAGAAAATGGATTTTTAAACATTCATTTTTGAGTTTAATGATAATCTACTAAAACAATAATTAAAACATAACCATGATTGAAATAAAATGCATTCATTAATCTAAAATAAAATGTCAATTACATGCTTTGAATAAAAAAACTATTGCAAAACAATTAAATAAAACTAACTAAAAAGAATTAAGAGAAAGGAATGCAGAGATGGGAAGAAGAGGGTTAAAGAGATAAAGGTTAAGAACTTACCAATGCAAAAAAAGAGTTGTAGAGTAAATCTGGACGCCTTTTGTGAACCAGATTCATTATGAATCTGGACGCATTTCTTAACAAGGGGGGGCGCAGAGTGCAACCCGAGAGAGAGAAAGTGAGATTGAGAAAAGAGAAGAGGGGGAAAGAGAGCTAATTTAGCAAGAGAGATCATGGATCTCTTATAGCTATGGATAGAGAGATTGGTTAGTTGTTGTAGAAATGAGAACCATTTGATCTAGAGAGATCCAATGGTTAGGAGTTCTCTAAGGAGAGAAAGGTAGGTTGGTTTAGGATGAGGGAGATTTGTGGGAGAGTGAAAAGATAGGTGAGAAGTGGTCAAACCACTTCTCCCATTAGATTGAATTGTGGGCTTGTGAGAGCCCATAGGTTTGTGGACCACTAATGAGTGGTCCATCCAACGGTTAGGATTAGTGAGGTGCATGGAGAGGTGGATGTTAAGGATGACGGTTAGATTAGGGGTTTTATTGGATGTTGGGCATGAAGTAGCGGGGAAGAGGTTTGAGGCAAAATTAAGGGATGGCAATGTGGCCGTCAGATTAGCATGAAGTGAGGATGGACAGTTGAGATTTAATCGACCAACAGATGAAGGATGATCACGATGATCGGATGGCCGATCGGATGGTTGATAGATGGTGTTAGGATATCGGACGGTAGATGGATGATCAGGTAGCGATCAAAGAGATTGGATGGAAGGATAAGGAGAGGAGAGAGAAAATAATAAAATAAAGATAAAATAGAACCGGCAGAGGGTCTTGAACCCTGGTCTTCTATATTCTCCTTCATGAGCTTCACCAATTAAGCAAGCTAACTTTTGATATCAATTGGTGTAGCTTTTAACACCTTAGTCCTTCATATGGTCTTCAGCTCTTCCGTTCTCTTGGTTCTTTGGATCGATTATGCGATCTTCTAGCTTTGTCCGTACTTGGCTTCTATCTTCTTGTCCTAGCTTGTTGGCTCTTTAAGCTTTGATAGAGAGCTTCTTTGGTTGATCGTGGGCTCGCCAGTGGGTTTCCTACGAGAGAAAAGTATGTAATTAGACTTTATCCAAATGGCTTCATATCTAGATTTCTAAAAATATTTTTAATACATGCAAATATATAATTTCGTCCAACAAAGTATGTTCTACATAATGGAAGAGACTCTTACATAGAAAAGTAGATAAATATGAAATTTTACGTAGAAGAGTGCGATAATGCTAAAAAGATGATAACTTAAAATAAACACTTTTAAGCGAATATCACAACCCCCAACCAGCATATTGCCAATCCTTGACAATTAGTGAGAAATAAATGAGCTTGAAAGGGCTTTGCACATGCTGCACACTTCTTCACATTAGCTCAGAAAAAACTCAATTCGTCAAATTATCATATAGATGCAAAAGTAGTTACAAGCTAGCAGATAGTCAAAGGTTCTGGCAAGACTACAGACTGATAATCAGAACCCAGAATAGTCAAACTCTGTGTGTGTGTGTGTGTGTATTCAACATTATCATCATCCAACAATAACGAGTTTCATATCACCACTAAGTTTTTATGCTTCGACCTCAAATCTCGCATATTTAACACTCATAAATGAATCACTCATCAGTAGTATATTTCTTTTCTCTCAAGTTATATGTGAGGAGACATATAAAATAGGCAAATATCTCACATATTTATATTGAAGGAATGACATTTTTAGAAAATAAAAGATCTCATGACATGAATATCATTTCACTCAGGAACGTCAGATCAAACTCTATAGCTTCTCTTTCTCCACTCTCCATATTTTATGATCATGCTATCCTAGAATCAAGTAGGACTTGAATATGTTGTAATGAGGCTTAGGTCGGGTGTATAAAATAACATGACACAAGAATTCAAAGTCTGAGAGGATATCTCGATTTTCTTGTATTTTTCTTACAGGTGTAGTACCATTTTTCTTTTTCTTTTCATCTTTCATATTTTTGATATTTTTGAGACCACTCAATTTGTTTTTAGTCCTTTTTTATACTTTCTTTTCATATTTTGTTTTCAGCTTGAACCACTTTGATTTCTATTCTTTTCACTGTACACCCATATCAGTTATTCTTCTATCCATCTCAAAAGTAGGGTAGCTAGTCATACTTCGTCATTGGACTGGGTTTTTGGTTAATGGCCTTAACAAGAAAAGGCTTTATAAAAGGTTCAAAGGGTTTTTAGTGAAGTATAATTCAGGTGAGTTGAAAGGCCGCAAGATTTAGAAAAATAGTCTAAATCATTTTCTACGGTTTACACTCTCATGTATACCGTCTCGACTGGATAGAAAGAAGGTTCTATCGTAGTAATCCAATTTTGATGTCGTTTTCGAGTTCTATGATCAAAGCAAAGGATAATGAGAGCTCTCAACGAATATTGTGGGCATGAAAAAATGGTGAGTCATCTTGTGACTCAGAATTATAGTATAATCCTCTAAATTGATAGAAGGCTCGATAGCTCGTTGGGTTAGGTCTCCACAATTATTCTTCTAGGATCTCTAGAGATTCTAAACTTAGGATGACTTTGATGTTGAATATATACAATTTATGCCGAATCTAAATTTTTTGAAGTTTTTAAATCCACTATAGTACATGCTTGACTTCAACTCAAAGTTAACATGTAACACAAAATGTCATCCTTTATAAAAAAAAGACTTCAGATATTTTCAGCTAATCATAGTCAAGGTATTTGACACAGTTTTTTGAAGTTCTAGAAAACTTTAAAAAATATAGGAAATCACCCAAAAAGTACAAGGTTTTGGTAAATACTCACCCCCAACCAAAATATAACACCATCCTCGGTGCTCACGACCAGGACAAAAAAATTATCTAATAGCCATATCAAGGAAAATGATCTCACTTAGGTGATTAAACATTTGCGCAAGTATTAGGCTTTGATAGCAATTGAAGTTCCTTTAATAATGATACAAGAGGACCTAGAGCAGGGGGGTAAATAGGTCTACTCATTTTAAATTAGATTGGTTATTAATATGCTTAAACAAATTAATCAACCAAAGCAACAATAGTAAATAGAAAACATCCCACAACACAAGTATTTATAGTGATTCGATATATTAACACCTACATTCAGTCTCTAAATAGCTCACTGAACTTTCACACCTTTTTAATTTAATACCTAAGAAACCTTAAAATATTAAATAGGGTAAAAAATTTGGTCTCAATCGTAATCGATATTTAAAGGAGTATGGTCACAACCAAACTCCAGCTCAATAAAGAGTAATCTTGACTCAACTAGGCTAACAGTATAAATGGCTATTATCGGTATGTGGAGTTTTTCTAAAGAGAAGGCTCTTAATAAACAAAGTTACCTCTCAATCGGTAGAGTAAGAACGTAGTCTCAATGTTGTTGAAACTCAAGCAAAGTTAAAACTCAGAACCGCAACAAAAGCCAATCACCCAAATTGATCTGGATCCGAAGAATATAGGCCCCAATCTCACACAAGGGGCAGTACGCGAACCATCGTCTCTTGTGATACTTTTGGTCCCCTAGCCTATCGACGTGGCACGTGTCTTTGTCCGCCATTATGGTCCATTTTTAAGACCTACAGTTTTGCTTAGATATGGGCTTTTGTACATAAGCTTTGGGCTTGGACTTATGCTTACTTTAGTCTTGGACTCGGATACCTTATGAGATAAGACTATTAATATAAAATAATTGACTATTATTAAGAAAAATCTAATATACAATTGGTAAAAAAGAGAATATCTTATTTTTCATGTAGGTTTATTGAAAATTTATGTAGGATAATTCTGATATCAACTAAAGAAAATGGGGTAAAAATACATAAAATGATGACTTATCAGGTGCACTCGTGATTCGAGTGTTTCTTATGCCGATTGACTGGTCATTTCCCACCGATCGCCCCGTCTCCAAGGCCGGTTTATTTTGACATATTTGGGGGTCCTACCTATGGGGGTTTCTCGTGATCGGCTAGGGGGCTCCAATTATGTCCAAGTGGACTTCTTAAAGTTTTTCCCAAGTCCAATTAAGATACTTCAATCCCTGCTGCACATCAAGGATCGCCTCAATCATCAAGACATGCTTTTCCAAGTCTATACTTCGTGATCAATAAATTAAAGATTGCATAAATACAAAGGGTCGTTCTGAAATTGACAACACAATGAGTATGCTTATCAAAAAGAACCACTACAATCGATAGGGATGTTACAGGTCGACCTCCCAAGCTCGAATAACTTAAAGAAGTTCAATCAATTCTAGTGATTAGATCAAAGCGCACAAAATCAGTGAGAAAACCAGAATTTCGCTTGTCGTCCACCGCTTGCTTGCTTTAAATCAACGAATTTCAGGTGAAGAGAGCACTCCAATGGTTTTCCCTCTTTTTTTTTACATATTTTGTTTTCCAAAAAAATATTGAATCTCGAAGGCCCCCTTTTGGAACCAAAACACTTCTTGTAGTAGAAGTTACTGGAAGTAAAAGTTGTCTACTTGAAGTGGAAATTTGTTTGGAAGGAGAAAAAAGGTAACTTATTATTTGAAATGGGACGAAATGGTTATTTATAATTTGTACTATAGGGTTAGAGAAATATTTTAATTTACCCTTATAAATAGTTGAAATGATCATTGTTATAATTTGTCTTAAGTGATTGGAATGACAAATATGATATTATGAAAGATTAACTCATTTTTTCAATTTCACATGTACTCAAGGGCCGACATGTTTGGTTACCAATTTTCTATTGTTTGATAGACATTTTGAATCAAAAAGTTTTGCTGGGAAAATAAGTTTTTCCCGTCCAAGCCCGGAATTCATTTTTGTTCTAGAGGGGAGCATTCGTTTCCTTGTGAAAACACACCCATACTTTCTTACATAATTGGAAAATGCGTATTTTTTCAAGTGGATTCAAACATCCATTTAAGGCATTTTCCCAGATATGTTTTATCGATTTTTTGCAAGGATAAAGAAGATTTTCTCAAGAAATGTTTTCATCCAATTAAACACGCCCTAAATTGAAACAAAGCAAGAAGTAACTTCTTGAGAAATAAGCCAATTTTTTTAGATTCTATCAATTTTGAGTCATGCTATCACACGAATAACTGGACAAAAAACTGTGCGGTTGAGGCCATTAACCGTTGGATTCCAGAGATTCATGTAGTTGTTGCCTCGTAGACTGTGGATCTCTTGAATCAATGGTGATGACAGACATGACAGAGAAAATCCTTAACAACTTTCCTGTTTCGGTCCAAGACGTGATCTCAGATCGGAAGAACATTGTCCTCTTGGCAGCGGAGAACAGACAACCCGATACTGATAAAGGGAAGAAGAATACCCCGATACTAGTCGCAGCGAAAATGGGGGTAGCAGAGATGATAGAGAAAATGCTCAACAAATTTCCTGTGGCGATCCATGACACGAACTCAGATGGGAAGAACGTTGTGCTCTTGGCAGTGGAGAACAGGCAACGCCATGTGTACCAGCTTTTACTGAAGAGGAAGATCCTACGGGACAGTGTGTTTCGTAAATTGGACAAGGACGGGAACAACGCATTGCACCTAGCTGCGATGTTAGGACAGCATCGGCCTTGGCATACACCAGGTGCTGCGTTGCAAATGCAGTGGGAAATCAAGTGGTACAAGGTGTGTTCTCCCTCTCCCTATTTTCGATTTTTGTGTGGTTGGCCCCACGTTATTGGCTTAAGATGGATTGTTCCCATACTGACAACCATCGGATCAAAAGAATGATGATTTATAAGCATTGGAATCCAGTGTGACCTAAAGCTGATCTACCTTGAGCCTCGCTTGAGTGCCATATTAGAGACAGGGCCGTCAATAGATGGGATCGCCCCTGTAATCTGAATTTGACCCGATCTGATAACATCGGGTCTGGATCTAGGAATTTTGAGCTTATTAAGTAACAAATGGTAATAGGTTTATCAACGTACATTAGAGCTTATTATTGTAGCGGTAGAGATGCACACAAGACTTAATCCTATACTTTTACTGATCCAGTTCGTTAAGTCCTCCATGCAATCAAATTTCTTTGTTCATCAAAACAACGAAGGCATGACCCCAAAGGAAGTCTTCACAAATACACACAAAGGTTTGGTTAATTTGGGACAGGAATGGCTAACCCACATGTCTGAGTCATGCTCGGCCATCGCTGCAGTCATTGCCACAGTGGCCTTTGCCACTGCAGCCAACGTGCCAGGAGGGTTAAAGGAGAACACCGGTGCACCAATGTTCAAAGATAAGCCGGCATTTGGCATCTTTGCTTTCTCTTCACTCGTCGCTCTCTGCTTCTCAGTGACCGCTATGATCATTTTTCTGTCCTTTTTCACTTCTAGATTTCGAGAGAGGGATTTTGGTAGCCATTTGCCGAAGAAGTTTATCGTGGGGCTTATCACCCTCTTCATCTCCATAGCTTCCATGTTCGTTTCATTCTGTTTTGGCCATTTACTTGTTCTTAAAGAGGAGCTAAAATATGCCATGTTCCCAGTGTATGCAGTGGTTGTGTTTTTTGCTCTAGTGCATTTCCCAATGTATGTTGATCTTATACATTCTACATTTAAAAAGGTGCCCCAACGTAGCTATAAGGTGGTTCCCGTTTAATATTATTTTCTGTTTCTGATTTGTGGGGTGGGGCCGGTGTGTAGAAGTAACTTGTCCAAGGTTGAGATTGATATGGGTTTGTGGGCTTTTGGTGTTTTTTTTTTTTTTTTTTTTTTGGGTTTTCAGTGTTTAAGGTTGAGAGGAAATATGTGATGAATTGTTAGTTGTTGCAATTGTTACATGTGAATGGCCTCTCTCTCTCTCTCTTGAATTACAGTTGCACATGGAAACACGCAAAAAATTGTGGTGCAGTTTTATAATCTGGAGAAGTAGATATAAACCTACACCCCCAATAAGTATATCCAGAAAGATTTATAACCGGAACCAAAGACCCATCAGGGATTTGTAGTTTTGGTGGATCAAGGTTTCTCTGCCCCATCTTCGAATGACACAAAATCTGGGTCTAGCCAGTATGAATTGATCAGGCAAGCAAATCCGAGTCCACTCTTTTTTTTTTTTTTCGCTAAGTGAAAATATATTGAAGAGGGAACAAAAAGATTACAGCCTCCAAAGGGAGAACAAGAGAGAAAACAAGTAACAAAAAAGAGACAAAAGGAAAAGGTGGCCAAGGTCACTCATCAAATCTGTAATAGATTTGAAATGGATCCTCGACAACTAAAAGGAAAGGGGGACGATCATCCCACTACTGAAATAAACCAAATAGAAGGCTAGCTCCAATTTTAGAGCAGCAGTCCACACTGAAATTGGCTTCACGCAAAATCGAGGAGAAACATATGTTGTCAAATTGCATTTTGATTGAGTCCCATTTGGCACGGACCACCTACGGAACCTCATCCTCCTTGAAAGCTTTAATTGCTGACTCTGAATCAGATTCAACCCAAACATTCAGCCACCCAAGTTGTAACTCCTTTGCTGCCCTTTCCACAATCGCATTACACTCCGCAATGTAGCTATTAACAATACCCAAGCCCGCAATGAGCACCCCAAGAGATTTACCAGTGGAATCCCTATAATGCACTCCCAATCCTCCTTTACAAGGGTTGCCTTGTGAAGAGTCATCACAATTAATTTTAATGATACCTGCAGGGGGGACTCGCTAAGTAGAAGGTAGAATTGTAGGAGCTTTCCGAAGAATGGGAGCCAGCCCAAACTTACTAGTTGTGGAAAAGTCCGAAGGAAGGCTAGGAGGGCAGCGTTTAGAATTCATCGTACCTTCCTTGATGCATTTAATGATTCATTTCAAAACTAGTGCCATGTTAGCTATCTCATTATCAATACAACGTTGTTCCGGACTTTCCAAATGGCATCCAACCCATAAGTCACTCCGGCTCTCCAAAGACGGCTCTTGAGCGGACTGCATTTGTTATTGATAGTAATAAAATCAGGCCAGTCATGAATAGAATCAGACATAAGGAATAAACTCAATAGTCCATTCCACACCATCTAAGCAAATGAGCACTCAAAGAACAAATGGTGTTGAGATTCAGTATTGGCTTTACACAACCCACATCTAGAAGCTGTCGTGATCCCCCTTCTTTGTAGCAAATCATCGGTAGGTAAAGCCTTATGAAAAATCTTCCAAGTCATAGCTCCATACCGAGGATGAACATCGGATTTCCAGATCCAATTATGCCAATGAAAAAGAGGCTTGGCACTACGAATCGTGTTGAAGGCCGACTTGACAGAAAACCGCCCATTCACCGCTGGTTTCCAAACCCGAATGTCAAATCCGAGTCCACTCGGTAGATCATAATCTTAGTAACTTTTCAATTAAATTCTCCATTCTTCCCATGTAATATTTTATGAGAATTTATTGGAGAAGACCTGAGAACCACAACAGGGTCAGATCCGTAGAATTTATCTAGGTCTAGCTAGTATGAATTGAGCAGGCAAATCCGAGTCCACTCGGTAGATCATAATCTTAGTAACTTTTCAATAATTAAATTCTCCATTCTTCCCATGTAATATTTTATGAGAATTTATTAGAGAAGACCTGAGAACCACAACAGGGTCAGATCTATAGAATTTATCCAAGACATACAATCCAACGGAGTGTATGTAAAAAATACGCAGCAATAATTCTATGGAAAATCAAACAAACACGCAGTAAAAGAGAACAAACTCACGAACACGAAGATTTACGAGGGTCACCCAATATGGGCTATGTCCTCGGAGGCAGGCTAATCAAACTTCTTCACTATACAAGAGGGTTGCTCCCCTTACTGTCGTCTTCTCCTCTTTCTTCAGTTTCCATGGTCCTCTATTCTCTCACTTTTGTTTCTTTCAAAAAAAAAAAGCAACCACTTTGTAAAACCCTAGGGCCAAAGTTTTATTCTATACTTTGGCCCAAAACAACAAAATTGACCCCCAAACTAAACACGGGCCAAAATACAAACACCTATGCATAACACTCTCCACCTTCACTTGAATTTTGTTGTTATTGTGAAGGAAACCGCTGGTATCATCTAAATCAAACCTCGAACTGATCGAACCGCTTTTTTGGAAAAATTACTTTTAAGTCCATATTTACAAAAATACCGATCATTAAGTCCCCTCTACAAAACTGTGGACACTTTGGTTCTACCCATTAAGGCCTTTTTTTTAAATGCCCATACTACCCTCCAGCTAATGTCAGTTTTGAATTGACAGCATCAGTTTGATTTGAGGTTTAACTGACGCACAATACCATACGTCAGTTTTGTTCAACTCTTTCCTCCATTTTCTTGCTCTACAGCTTTTTTTCCCTCCATTTTCTTGCTCTACAACTCTTTCCCCCCATTTTCTTCCTCTATAGTTCTTTGCAACTCAGTTATACTCTATTCAAGGTGAAGAAAGATGAATGTGATGCTAGTTTGAAAGATTTCCTTCCAGCCATCTCAATTATCCTCTACAGCTCTTTGTAGCTTGTCTATGTGCCATTGAAGACGAATAAAGAAGGCGATACTGGTTTCAAGGGATAGTTACGAAAGAAGAAGGTAGAGAAGGAACAAGGAAGAAGCTGAAGACGATGGTTATCACTTTCATTTTCGTTAAACAAGAATCTTCAAGGAAGAAGCTGAAGAAGATGATTATCACTTTCATTTTCGTTAAGCAATTTTCTCTCAAATTTTAGTAATGATATTCACGAAACTAGTTGAACCAGGACCATTTTCCCCAAACTGATTGAATCAGTACCATTTTCTCCAAACTGGTTGAACCAGTACCATTTTCATGATGTCTGTCTCTGTTTTCAGTTTGAGTATTCAGCTCAACTTAATTGAAACACTAACACAGACTATAATGAAAAGATCATGAAAAAATGCATCTCAACGAAGAACCAATGTAACAATGGTGGAAACAAACAAATTTTTTTCTAAAAAATCGATCAACTTGGTTGAACCAGCACATTTTCATAAAGTCGATATTTGTTTCTAATTTGAGTATTGTACTCAACTTGATTGAACTAGTAATACAGTGAGACAATAATGAATAAATGATGAGAAAATATCTCTACAAAAGGAACCCTTGTAACAATGGTGAAACATAATTTTTTTTTCAAAGAAATTGCTCAACTTAGTTGAACCAGTATCATTTTCATAAAGCTTGTATTCATTTTCAATTTGAGTTTGAGCACAACTTAATTGGATCACTAACAAAATTAGATGATAATTAAGAGAAGATGGGAAAATGCACAACAAAGAGGAACCCCTGTAACAATAGTGAAACGGATAAAATTTTGTCAAAGGAGTCTCACAACTTGGTCGAACCAATACCATTTTCACGAAGTTGATATTTTGTTTTCAGTTCGAATACTAACCCTTAAAACCTACAAGCAAAGTTTCATCTCTCTGACTATTTCTATTTTATAAGGCATATTTGAAACTTCGTTTAAATACCTTTTCTATTCCTCTAACCATTTTTTAAGTTGGTATTTCATTTCAAGTTCAAGTATTGAGCTAAAACTGGTTGAACCAGCAGCAATGGTGAAACGGATGTCAAAAGTATTTCAAAGGGATTAAGTCTTAAAGCATCCTAAACGAGGAATTGTACCATTGTCAGTCAAGGATAAGGGCATCGTCGTCATTTCATTCTAATTTTAAATATATTTAACGGTAAAAGTAACCAAAAAAGACTTATTGGTCCATCATTTGATAAAACAATATCAATTAGAACCAAAAAAATTTCTATGGCTTGAATGGTCGAGTCAAGCGTACACTACTAACTTTTTTATACTTTTCGCAAAAAAATTCCACAATTAGATTTGTACAAAAAGCAAAATACATACCAAATAGCCCCATATACGATGCAGAGATGGAGAAATGTTTTAGAGTAGAGGAAAAAAATTGTAGAGATGAAGAGATGTTGATTATGAAGACGAAGTGGTAATGGAGAAAACATTTGATTAGGAACAAAAGTAAAAGGGTGTGAATGAGATGTAGAGACGTTTTAGAGTTTGGGAGGAGACGGAGAGATGCGACGTTTGGGAGGGAGAGGGAGATCGAGTCAGAGTAATTGGATACAAAAAGACTTAGATTGGAAATTTTAAAGATGTTAAGGGCATTTTTTGAAGAAAAAATACCCCAAAAAATGGAGAGCCATGTGGAGGAGAGAGAATGTTGGTTCATGCGTTAGCTTTAGTATAGATACATAGATACATATATACATGGAGAGCCAACAGAAATTGAAAAAGACTTCAGTTTCTCTATAGTAACCACCTTGGTAAACATATCCACAGGGTTCTGACTCATGTGGATCTTCTCCAAACTAAATAGTCCATCCTCCAACATGGTTCGTATGAAGTGGTACTTGATATCGATGTGTTTGGTCCTTGAGTTAAATGCCGAATTCTTAGCAAGGTGAATTGCACTCTAACTGGCGCTGTAGAGCTTACAACTCTTCTGTTCCTTTTCCAGTTCTCTCAAAAGACATTGTAACCAGACCATTACCTTGCAAGTTTCCGTTGCAGCAACATACTCTGTATCTGTCGTCGAAATACTATCTTTTGTAACTGTACGTGAGACCCAACTGACTGCCGCACTGCCCAAAGTAAACACATACCCTGTCGTGCTCTTCCTTCCATCAATGTCCCCTGCTAGATCTGAATCAACGTATCCCTGTAGGCTGATTTCTGATCCTCCATAACATAGTGCTACATCCTTAGTGCCTCTCAGATATCTGAGAATCCACTTGACCGCTTCCCAATGCTCCTTTCCTGAGTCAACTCCCACTACTTGAGCAATGTTTGGTCTCGTACAGACCATAACGTACATCAAGCTACCAATGGCTGAGGCATATGGTGTCTGAGCCATGTAATCACATTCTTCCTGTGTCGATGCGCCCTATTCTTTTGAAAGCCTGAAGTGGCTGGCCAATGGAGTGCTGACTGGCTTAGCACCCTCCATATTGAACGTCTTGAGTACCTTTTCTATGTACTCAGCCTAAGACAACTTCAGCTTCCTATTTGTCATGTCCCTATTAATTCGCATGCCGAGGATTTGTTTTGTAGAACCCAAATCCTTCAGAGCAAATTCCTTTGACACCTGTTCCTTGAGATTTGAAATCTCATCCATGCCTGATCCTGCAACAAGCATCTATATAACAAAACAGGGAAGTTGTCTCTCCACTTATACCCCCTCTTATATGTTTCAACAAAGAAGGGCCAAGATCTTATCTCCTAACTAGACGGTGGATCTCAACAACTCACACCCAATTTTGGCAAATGCATTGTCCGGAATTGCCGTTGGCACGGGCCACCCACTATCAATATAACAAGTAGCTGTGGTTTTTTTATACCCCCTCTTATCTTATATGGCTTCAATAACGAGTGGCTGAGATCCACTATGCTTCATATCGATGGCTGAGATTAACTCTCACCCGATTTTGACAAATATTGTGTCAGATCCTGCCGCGGGCACGGGCCACCCACACATATAACAAGACAACGCAGTTGTATTCTCTTATCTTATCCATCCATCTAATGTGGACGATTAGATAAAGAGTGGTTGAGATCAAATTCATCGATCTAATGTGGACGTTTAGATTTCAGCCACTCAATCCGCCTCATTTGACCTCAATTTATTCAAATTTTGAATTTCAACACCGTAATTTTTTGTTATTTATGTTATTTTCCCATTTCTCCCTCTATGCGTTACAATCTATTATAACAGCCGTTATAATGGAAAAAATGGTAACACCCCAATCCGTTATACCGTTTGAGTGCCGAAGGCACCTAATTTTTGCAAACGCTTTTGTCGGAGAGTGCCGTGGGCATGGGCCATTTACTATTCTATATAACAAAACACATTGGTTGTCTCCCTACTTATACCTCCTCTTATAAGCATCAACAAAGAAGGGCCGAGATCTAATCCTCCCCCAAATGGACAGTGGATCTCCACCACTCACCTGATTTTGGCAAATTCTTTGTCGAGAAGTACCGATGGCATGGGGCACCCACTAAGGTATCAAGTAGGCTTCATTTAAGATTATTATTAAGCCCAAAAGGCATCTAAATTAGCCATACGGGCCCACCCAATAAGTATAACTCATTAATTATTTATTACGACTATGCCACTCATAGACCACAATATAGTTAATTATCAATGAAAATAAATTATAGAAAAAAAATTAAGGAATCAAATTCAACTTTTTATAATTAATTTACTCAAAAAAATCATGAACAAAAGTTCAGGGTATTACAGTAGGGATAGCCAATAGATTGTGCTTGTAAGAGGTTGTACGAGAGATTGAGAGAACAATCTTTGTACTTTGTTGATTTACAGTAAAGATCTGATCATCATCGCCCGTGGACGTAGGTTTCGACCAAACCACATAAATTGCTTGTGTTCTTTGTTTGCTCTATTTGATTTCTCTGTGTCGCATGTGTTTATAAGCGGCCCTTGTCTCTTTTCGAGGGATCGCTTGGGAGTTTTTCGCAATAAACTGGTATCAGAGCTCAAGGATTTGCTAGGAATGGGGCCAAAACATACGAAAGTGTCAAACGCCAAATTTGAGGTGGAGAAATTCAATGGGAGCAACAATTTTGGATTATAGCAAGTTCGAGTTATGGTCGGCTTAATCCAGTAGGATTTGCACAGAGCATTAAAAGGTCAGAAGGGTAAGCCTAATGACATGTTGGATGATGATTGAGAAGATTTTGACTTAAAAGCGTGTAGTACGATTCGGTTGTGCTTGGAGAATGAGATCACATACAACGTGATGCACGAGAACTCCGTAGCGACGCTTTGGTCAAAGCTTGAAAGCATCTACATGACGAAGTCTCTCACTAGTAGATTGTACTTAAGAAGCAGCTCTATGCATTGAGCATGAAGGAATGTACGACTATGAACAAACATCTAAATAGGTTGAATAGAATTTTGTCTAATTTATTAAACGTAGATGTTAAGTTGGAAGATAAAGACAAAGCCCTGATTCTTCTGAGTTATCTCCCTGATTCATTTGAGCATCTCGTTACAACGTTGTTGTACGGGAAGGATACCATTGATTTGGCAGATGTTACAGCGGCTCTTCTGTCCGAAGAATATAGGAAGAAGACCACTGGTAGCAGTTCACAAGCAGAAGGCCTGATGGTTAGGGGAAGATCAGAAGATAAAGAGTCTGGAGAATGTAATTCCAGATCGAATCCAGGAAAGAGGTGGAGTGTTATTTCTGTCACAAGAATGGGCATGTTAAAAAGGATTGTCCTAAACTTAATGCAAAAAAGTAAAGGAAAAATAGAACCTCTAATGATGCGAGTATTGCTGAGGAGACTTCAGAAGATGGGGAAAATGCATTGTCAGTAACGGATCAGAAACATCTTGCGAGTGATAGATGGATTCTTGACTCCGGTTGTTCCTATCACATGTATCACAATAGGGATTTGTTCACCAAGTACATGACTGTAAATGGTGGAACAGTTTTGATGGGTAATTGTCTGCCCTGCAAAACAGTTGGGATGTGGATGGTAAAGCTCAAGATGCATGATGGGATCGTGAGAACGTTGACTGAGGTTAGGCATGTTCCTGATCTGAAAAACCTGATATCCTTCAAAACCTTAGATTCTAATGGCTACAAGATAGTGGCGAAAGTCGGAGTCTTGAGGTGGTGAGGGGTGCTCTAGTTGTGCTGAAAGGGATGAAGGTTGGAAACCTGTATACCCTTTCTGGTTGTACAGTTACGGGTCGGGCGATCATACCGACATTAGATGATAGGTCCTCTACACGCTTGGGGGACGAGCGTCAAGGAGGACTTGCAGAGTTATGCAAGCAGAGTGTGCTTGGTGGTGCGAAGATAGGAAAACTGGAGTTTTGTGAGCATGGTATGTTCAAAAACCAATGCAGGGTCAAGTTCAGTACAGCCGTGTATGTTTGAGTGCCTTCAGGGCGCATTGGATATGGCAATCGGATTGGAGGATCTTCTGGCAGATAGTGTTTGCAGAGTAGTTGACGAGTGGCTCGTGGAGTAGTAGAGCAGTGGTTCATGGTGGTGGCTCGTAGAGCAGTTGAGAAAATGCTCGTGGTGGTGGTTCGTGGAGCAATTGAGCAGTGACTCGTGATGGTGGCTTGCAGAGTACTAGTTTAAGTCGATGGTCTGAATTTTTCAAATTAAAGTTCACTTTTTATGAGGTTAGAGTAGAGGAAAAAAAATTGGAGAGACGTTTTAGAGTAGAGGAAAAAAATTTGTAGAGAGTAAGTGACATTGATTATGAAGAAGAGGTGTTTTAGAGTAGAGGAAAAATTTTTGTAGAGATGAAGAGACAATTATGAAGAAGACGAGGTAATGGAGATAACATTTGATTATTAGGAACAAAAATAAAATGGTGTGAATGAGACCAGTGGCGGAGCCAGGATTTTGTTCCAGGGGGGCAAGGCGGCAAGTTGAGTAAACCTTCCATGACACCCTGCAGTAGCCAATATGAGCCACGCGACACATTCTTAAGAGGACAGAAACCGTATGGATGTTTGGCCAATCACTAGGTGGACCCACAAACCAAAAATAAACTTGATCGCTGATTTCTAAACTTTGATTGAAGTTATTTTCGTGGGTTGATTTTGACTGTAGGAACTAAGCATTATTTGGGTACAAAGATCCAAAGGTTTTAAATCACTAATCAGGCTGATTTTTGGTTTGTAGGTCCACCTAGTGATTGGCCAAACATCCATACGTTCATTGTCCTTTTAAGAATGTGCTACGTGGCTCATATTTGCTGCAGTCAGCGGCGGGGTGACTACAAGTGTCATCTAAGAGTCGCTCCTCAAAGTGGGGCAGATGGGACCATTGACCGCATGGATGTTTAGCCCTTCCCTGGTAGACACTCATTCCCAAAATTGGTTAGTTTGATGAGTTTTAGCTGTCGGATTTAGTACCCAAGTTTTTTGAATCTAACGGCTAGAATCACGCCTTAAAAAGTACTAAAAGCTAATGGCTAGAGATTGCATATCAGAGTAATTTGGGTGTGCATAACCACCAAGGGGTGGGCTAAACATCCATGCATTCAATGGGCCCAGAGAGCAGCTCTGAGTAGAGGGGGGGAGGCAACAAAGTATATTGAACTATATACAATTTTTTTATCTTCGAAAAATCTATTTATTTTTTTGACTATTTTAAAGTTCAGGGGCCCCCTGGCTCCACTGAATGAGACCTAGAGGTGTTTTAGAGTTTGGGAGGAGAGGAAGAGAGGCAACGTTTGGGACGGAGAGGGAGAGTCAGAGTGATTAGATACAGAAAGACATAGAGATGAAATTTAAAAGATGTTAAGGGCTTCTTTTGAAAAAAAAAAAAAAAATGATGGAGAGCCATGTAGAGGAGAGAGAATGCTTGTTCATGTGTTAACTTTAGTATAGATACATAGATAGATAGCTCCTTTTGGACAAATATTATTGTTTGGGCCCTTGCACTCATCGACATATATATGTGGAGCAATACCCACCACAAAATGTGATGAAGAACAAACACTTAGGCCTAAGTTTTGCCCACAAACATTGATGGCATACATTTTAGAGAATTCTAACCGTACGGATGTTTGGAACAAGGTTTAAAAAAATGGCCGTTATAATGAAAATAACAGCCATTATAACTGATTCGGACCTCCCCAGTTACGTTACATACCGTTAAAATGCCTAGAAAATCATGGCCGTTATTTCACTATAATGGCCGTTATTTTTGTTATTTTGTGATATTTTTTCTATTTTTTTCCGTTATTTTTCATTTTTTGAAAATCTGAAATTCAAATTTCAAAATTCAAAATTCAAAATTCATCGACATGTAACCCCTTGTCATCAAAGTTTTACTGGTCGAATACGTGCCGTATGTGCTTCAAGACATTATGAAATATACAAGCTGGCAACCAAAAAGCTGAATAAATCTTTGATGACGGACTTGGATCACACTATGAGCCATAGAGACCACTGGCTGTAAGGTGGTGAACCTACTTACCAAAAATCTGCTTAAGTAGTTGTTTCTAACCTTTGGATCTGAATACCCCATAATAATGCTCAAATCCCACGTTAAAACTAAACCTGTGACAAAGAATTGGATCAAACGGTTAGAAATCCCTAATCAGACTGACATTTGGCGGTCTATAGGTCTACCTAGGGATGACCAAACATCCATATGATCAGTAGTCTCTAAGAATGTTCGACGTGGCTCATGCACATCCGTCATCAAAGATTTACTCAAAAAACTCACATTTCAGTAACTTGAGCACAAGAAAAAGAGGAATGCAAGCACTAACTAAGCAACCCAACTTGCAGAGTTGCACAGATGTAACCTTGCAAAAGACGAAAAAAATGTAAATAATTTAATTGAAATATGTGATTTTGGAGGCAGCTTTTCTTGTTGTAGGGTTTCATTTGTGCAACTCCATGAATGGGTTGCATGCTAATATTTCATATTTAGTAATTCAAAATACAAAAAAAATACAGTAAAAAAAATTTTGGAATATTATAATTTGGGTTTGACAATCGAAATTTGATTTAAAATTTTGAGAAAAGTAAAATAAAATAAAAATAATAAAGATAGTAATTAAATAATAATATTTGTATAGATTTTTGTATTTTAAAAGTATTTTTTAATAATTTGAGAATAATTCATGCTTAATACATAATTCAGGAATACTATGTCTCCTCATAAAAAACGCGAATTTTACTGAATCTTTCAGAAGCTCAGCTGTAACTTACGATTACGATTACGACACTCTCTAACAAAGCGTTTGCCAAAATCGGGTGTGCGTGGCTGAGATCCACTGTCTATTTTGGAGATAAGATCTTGACCCCTCTTTGTTGAACATATAAGAGGGTGTATAAGTGGGGAGACACAATTTTCCTGTTTTATTATACTAGTAAATGGCCCGTGCCCACGGCACTCTCCGACAAAAGCGTTTGCAAAAATTGGGTGCCTTCGGCACTAAAACAGTATAACAGACTAGGGCGTTACCGTTTTTTCCTTTATAACGGTTGTTATAACGGATTGTAAAGTACAGAGAGAGAAATGGGGAAATAACATAAATAACAAAAAATAATGGTGTTGAAATTCAAAATTTGAATAAATTGAGGTCAAATTAGGCTGATTGAGTGGCTGAAATCTAACCGTCTACATTAGATCGATGGATTTGATCTCAACCACTCTTTATCTAACCGTCCAAATTAGATGGATAGATAAGATAAGAGAATACAACTGAGTTGTCTTGTTATATGCGTGGGTGGCCCGTGCCTGCTGCACTTTCTGTCAAAGTGTTTGTCAAAATCGAGTGGGAGTTAATCTCAGCCATCGATATGAAGCATAGTGGATCTCAGCCACTCATTATTGAAGCCATAGAAGATAAGAGGGGTATAAGACAACCACTGGCACTTGTTATATAGATAGTGGGTGGCCCGTACCCACAGCACTCTCCAACAAAGCGTTTGTCAAAATTGGGTGTGAATGGCTGAGATCCACCATCTATTTGGGGGATAAGATCTCAGCCCTTCTTTGTCTAAATAGATAAGAGGGGGTATAAGTGGGGAGACAACTTCCCTGTTTTGTTATATAGACTAGTGGGTGCCCCGTGCCATCGGCACTCCTCAACAAAGAATTTGCCAAAATCAGGTGAGTGGGGGAGATCCACCGTCCATTTGGGGGAGGATTGGATCTCGGCCCTTCTTTGTTGATGCTTATAAGAGGAGGTATAAGTAGGGAGACAACCAATGTGTTTTGTTATATGAAATAGTAAATGGCCCATGCCCACGGCACTCTCCGACAAAAATGTTTGCAAAAATTGGGTGCCTTCGGCTCTCAAACGGTATAACGGACTAGGGCGTTACCGTTTTTTTTCCATTATAACGGCTGTTATAACGGATTGTAACGCATAGAGGGAGAAATGGGAAAATAACATAAATAACAAAAAATAATAGTGTGTAAATTCAAATTTTGAATAAATTGAGATTAAATGAGGCGGATTGAGTGGCTGAAATCTAACCGTCCACATTAGATCGATGGATTTGATCTCAACCACTCTTTATCTAATCATCCACATTAGATGGATTGATAAGATAAGAGAATACAACTGAGTGTGTCTTGTTATATGCGTGGGTGGCCCATGCCCGTGGCACTTTCTGACAAAGTATTTGTCAAAATCAAGTGGGAGTTAATCTCAGCCATCGATATGAAGCATAGTGGATCTCAGCCACTCATTATTGAAGCCATATAAGATAAGAGGGGGTATAAGAAAAACACGATCACTTGTTATATTGATAGTGGGTGGCCCGTGTACTCGGCACTCCCCATCAAAGCATTTGCCAAAATCAAGTGTGAGTGACTGAGATCCACCGTCCATTCCGGGGATAAGATCTTGGCCCTTCTTTGTTGAAATAGATAAGAGGGGGTATAAGTGGGGAGACAACTTCCCTGTTTTGTTATATAGATAGTGGGCGGCATGTGCCCACGACACTCTCCAACAAAGCGTTTGCCAAAATCGGGTGAGAGGCTGAGATCCACTGTCTATTTTGGAGATAAGATCTTGGCCCTTCTTTGTTGAAACATATAAGAGGGGGTATAAGAGGGGGAGACAACATCCCCTGTTTTGTTATATAGATAGATAGATGCAAAAACTTGTGTAAAGGTTTAGTCCCACATTGCTGGAGAACAAGCTGATGAAAAAAGTTTTTAATGTTAAAATCTCCCCATGCCAGATGTGAATTTAGAAGATCCATGTGAAGAGAATTGCTCGGGTGTACGTGCTAGCACAACTACCAGTTTGGCTTGCCTCACCAATTTGGTTGAGGAGATGCCTCAACCCCCTATCATGGTGTGACATGTGGAGGGAAGGGCAGGGGCTACCTCAGCAGTGGACAAATCCCTCGAGAGTAGGTTGCTTCTACAAAACCTACTTTTTTAGTTTTTCTTTATTTTAATACTTTTATTTTCTCTCTCCTCTCTGTTAATGTCAACAAACAATACTTCCCTTTATTACTTCGCACGCCGTTAACACAGTAGAACTTTGAAAATGGACCTTAATGACTGACCACATATGACCCACGTGGCACACTCTTAGAGGCCACTGACCGTATGTATGTTGGACCCAGCCCTAGATGGATCAACATACCAAATTTCAGCGTGATTAGTGATTTCTAGCCATTGAATTAGAATCTGGTATTTTTCATAGTTTATGTTTACTTTAACCATGGGATTTCGAACATTATTTGGGGTACTCAGATCCAATGATTGGAAATTACCAATCAGGCTGCATTTTGGTATGTTGGTCCATCTACTGATAGGCCAAACATCCATACGATCAGTAGTCTCTAAGAATGTCCCACGTGGCTCATTCTATGGTCCATCGTGGTTCATCTTCAAAGTTCTACTCTTAGCAAGATTAAACCATTTTCTTCGAGTTTTTGGGAAAAATCATTAGCGTCATCATTATTTTCTTCAATTCTTCACTCTCCTCTTCTACCTCATCATCCTGCCTCACCTCTTGTTCTTGTTCCTCTTCCTTTTAGCTTTATCCATGGCTCTTACAACCTCATTTTGTCATTTTTGACCAAAATTGATCATATTAACTAATTTTGACTAAATTGGCAAAAATTTGACACTAGTTGACCCAAAATGGTCAATTGACCCAAATTTTAGTAATGTTGATCATCTTAGGGGTATTTTAATAATCTTGACTATCTTAAGGGTATTTTCATAATTTTGACCAAAGGGGACCGGTTTGGTTAGTTTTGACTCAATTTGACCATTGTGATTAGTTTTGACCTAATAGATTCTAGTTTGACCCAATTTGACCTAAACTGACCCTACAAGGTCTTATGATCTTAACACCTTTAGGCAATATAATTGACTTATATTTAGATGTGGACCCAAGTTATGATAGTGATTGATTATTTGATTGAGAACCCTACAAGCATGCACATCAATTTGAATATAAATGATAGATGAAAAACAAGAATTCTCTTTTCAAATTGCTCTAGAAAATTAAGCACATCAGATTAAACAAATTCTCTGGCATCACCCCAATCACCTAAGAAGCTCGAAGAAACTCATTCCAAACTATTGTTAGAAAAGCAACGATGGATATAATGGGTGGTAGTGGCAGTGGTGGTGATGGCAGGAGTGGCAAGAAAGGGATTGGTCGCGGAGTTCGAAAAGATAAAGACAGAAGAATTGTTAAGAGTGAGAAGATAAAGGGCCAAACAGCCCGCTTATGCTAGTGTGTTATATATAGACATGTGAGCCATCTAACATTCTTGCGTGAGTCAATGACGGTCAGGTTTGGTCAAAAGGAGTGTTCCCATATATAACATACAAACAAGCCACAATAAAATCCTTAGAGGTTCAGGTAGTTGACATATTCACACATAAAAACACACTAATACTTATGAAGTATAGTTGTTATACAAAAAGAAAGAAACTAAGAAGAGAAGGTTAAGAGTCATCACAAACTTTAGTTTGTTGTCGACACAGTAGTTCCAAAACTCTCTAACCCAATTGTACTATCTGTGTAACAAGATGACGTTTCTCCAATTGTACCACCTGTGTAACAAGATGACGTTTCTCCAATTGTACCACCTGTGTAACAAGATGATGTTTCTCCTAGTAAGCATTCGTCCTTCTGGTTCTTTTGTCCTACCCATGGATGCTCCTGAAACCCCCTCAATCTATCAAGATCTGATGCTACTTCTTTCATAGTCGGCCTTTTTTTCCCATTCAATTTTAAACATCTCTTTGCAAGCTTAGCAACAGCCATAAGCTCCTCTTTGTCCCCTTCATTCACAACTCGAGTCTCTAGAACTTCAAATAGACGATTTTCTTTTATTGACGATATGAAATACATAGCTAGATTTTTTCCTTCTTCAGATCTACCAAAAGAAACTGCCCTTTCACCAGTTATGAGCTCCACAAGAACTACTCCAAAACTGTAAACGTCACTCTTTTCCGTAAATTGGCTTGAATGGAAGTACTCTGGATCCAAGTAACCAAAAGTCCCCTGTACTACTGTAGTTAAATGTGTTTTATCAATGGGAACTGATCTTGAAAGTCCAAAGTCAGACACTTTAGCCCTAAAATTTTCATCCAAGAGTATGTTGCTTGACTTTATGTCTCTGTGAAAGATAGGTATAGAAGTGGCTGAGTGCAAATAGGCAAGTGCTCCTGCAATTTCAGATGCAATCCTTAATCGATTTTCCCAAGAAAGTGACGACATATGGCTCTCATCATGGAGATGGTGGAAGAGGGTCCCATTAGAAACATATTCATAAATTAATAAGGGAACTTGGGTCTCTAAGCAACAACCTAACAATTTCACTATGTGCTTGTGGTTGATCTGTGAAAGAATGGCAACTTCATTAATGAATTGACTAACTTGGCTTTCATCCACTAATACGGACTTCTTAATGGCTACTATCTTTCCATCTGATAGCATACCTTTATAAACTGTACCGAAACCTCCTTTGCCCAAAACTCGACTTTGGTTGAAATTGTCTGTTGCCCTTTCCAATTCTTCAGTAACAAAGATTTTGGCTTTCTCAACGCTACCATCCTCTGTAGAGATTTGTTGTTTTAATAATAAACCACCATTTCGCTTGAAAAATTTTTGTTTGAGGTTCATTTGCTTTCTTTTCTCAAGTCGGTGATACATCCAGCAACCGATGGCAAGTAAAATTATTAAACCTATGCTTATTCCAAAACCTGCATAAGCCACAAAAAAAAGTTCAGAAAAAATGCACAAATAGTTCCTACAGTTTGTTGCGCAAAAAACTTCGCAAAGAATAATATCTTTTTATGGAATTCCCTAATTGATAAAAATGCCATAACACAAATAGTATACTTTGATAGCTACTAAGGTCGGACAAATCTAGAAATAATGCCAAATTACCAGAGAATAGCAAAGAATACATGAATTTTACCAAATATTTGAATAATACAGTTGCATAAATATTTTTTTTAAATACATGAAAAACGCATATTAAACGGGAAATTACTAAATAGGGTCCAACCTAACCCCAACTTACCCACCAAAAAAAAATTATACAAACAAAAAAAATTGGGTATCAATCCTCAATACAATTCCAGAGATACAAATTTAAGAAGTCATGTCTCTTCATTATAAACCAAAAAGGGTATTGAAATAAGGAAAGATGTGTTGAGAAATCAACTGATTTATAGACAAGCAGAAATCTTGTAAAGTTGGTTTCAAAGATAAAAATGAACTCAACAAGCTCTTCTCAGATCTATGACCTCAAGGGTTGGAATGAAACTAGGGCAGCAGTGGACAAGAAGCAAGGGCGGCCTTCACATGAGAAGGCAAGAAAAGGGGTTGGTTCAGAGGCTAGAGCAAAAGCAATAATAATCTTCTCAGTGAGTAGAGAAAACCATTGAACAGTGTACCACGAGCTCTTATTTCTTAGAACTGTCGTATAGATTGAATCACTATTAATTAGATTTGTCTTACCATCCTCATATGTGGCATGCACATGTGTAGTTAGGTGAAACCCCCATTCATAAGACTCACTTGTAGGCCTTACTTGGTAGCACTACAAATGTTTGCGCGGCATTTGCTTGTGCTTGGCGACGCACATGTTTTAAAATCTCGTTTCGGAGGAATGTCTCGGTCAAGTGAAAAATCGAGACAAACTTTGAAACAAAACAAAAAATTCCTTAGATATTTAAAAATGGGGGAACAGGTGAAACATTTTGAAACTCCCTTTCACTCTTCGTTACTATATTTATTTCTCTTTTCTATTATGAATGTTTCATTTTGTTTCAGATTGTCTCGGTTTATCTAGTCGAGACAATCCAAAACAAAGCGAAAAAAATAATTAAAAGAGTCAAAAAAAACTGAATCCATGCATGTTTCATTTCGATTTTGTTAAAATCTAAAATGTTTCATACGAAACATTCCAAGATTTTAAACCTTGGTGACGCAAAACCCAACAAATATTTGCATTAGGCCAACCATTTTTTTGCCAAAAGTGGTCTAATGTTTGCAGCAAATAGTTGCAAAAATAGGCAAATGACCATCTCATCCACTTTGGTCTCCCCAAACAGCTCTCCCCTCCCGAAGCATACGAATATTTTCCTAACAAATGTTTGCCATTGCAAACTTTTGATTATCAAATATTTGCCTACAAATATTTTTCTGCAAACTTTGGATATGATACCAAGCAAGGCCATGGTGTCCATTATGTAAAAAAATCAGTCAAATTGAATGGCCATGTCCATTCAATTCATCACATTGAAAACCTATTCGAAAATACACAAGCGTTAAAATCGAAGGTTATGGTAGTTTGATCCAAACAACTATTGGGATAATAGCTTTTCTACATTAGGCCAAACAAATGGAGGGATCCTAACCCTAAGAGTGTAAAACGGGCCGGGCCTGAAGCAGATAAAGGCTGTTAGGGGCCAGATCGGGTCTAGCAAAATCTTAAGTTTGGTCTCATCCCAAGGCCTGCAGGCCATGCTAGACTGGGCTGGCATGCTAGAAATTTGAGCCAAATATGGATATTTATGCCAAATAGGCCAATTTTTTGTGTGTCTGTCTACAAAGGGATGGGCCAAACATGTGGGTTTGGGTTTGGGTTTGGAGGGAGGGATGGGGAGGATTTGTTGAGGGGGGAGCTTGGTGGGCCGCGAAACGTACAACTTATGGGGCAGGCCGGGCCAGGCGATTCTGCGAAACTCAAAACTAAAGCCCAAGCACAACCATTGTTTCTATACCTACCTCGGAAAACTTAACATTTCAAACTCAATCCCATCAAAACCTAAAGCTAGATATGTCGGTTGTGAGATCTGGGTTAGAAGTTTAAGTAGGTGATTGGGTATGTTTAATTTGAGGTATTTTGAAGAAATAGAATGACTCGTGTTATTCTTACTAATATAATGACTAATGGATGTGGGGCCCACATGCCAATGAGTTAAGGGATGATTTTTGGTGATGATATTCTTCTCAACATTGATATCAACCTTACAAAAAATCAGCCCATTCTAACATTTCTAGTATTATAAAAAGTGGATTGCAAGTTGAAATTTTTTGAACTGTCCAAATTTACCTTTAAATTTAAATCCATATTTTATAGGGTTGGAAGTTTTAGAAATTGTTGATTTTTAATGAGGATAATATCTATGGTGAGGAGATCATCCTCGCCAAAAATCAGCCCTTAACTCATCTACATATAGGCCCCACGTCCATTAGATATTTATTAGTAAGAGTAGCATGAGTCATTAAAATCCCCTTGCTTTCTAGTGTTGTTTTATAAAATTTCTACCAATTTTCAGTTAATTATAAAGTTGATATTATAATGCTCTTAAAATCCTAATTTTTCTAAGTAATAATGAGGTAAATAAGAGCAATATTTTGGTAGAATAGCTTTCCTTCTTAGAGTTAAGCAATTAAATGGTACCACCCTTACCCCTGTGTCACATCATGCATGTATTATTTGTGCATCACATGCATTGAACTTACTAGTAATAATGATGGTTAGGGATTATACCTAATAGAACAACCACAACCACAGGAAGTTTTCGTTTGTCATGTGTGCAGCCGCTTCCACGAAATCTACCGTCACCTTGGTAACCAGTTGGGCAAGAACAAAAGTAGCTACCTTGTGTGTTAATGCAGTGAGCTTCCTTTCGACAGAGATTTTTTTTGGAGTCCTTGCACTCATCAATATCTGTGGAGAACGTGAAGAACAAACAACCAGTTATGGTTGTTTAAAGTTTACACGAAGAAGAAGAAGAAGAAGTCACCCCACTGAGTACACTCAACGAAAATTAAAAGATAAATTACCTAGGCATCCTTGGGGGAGGTAAGGGTTCCCCTGGTACCCTCGATTGCAATTACAATTGTACCCAGGGCCATTGGTGGAGTTACTGCAGTGGCTGTTGTTGCCGCATGCATAACTGGTGGAGTTTCCGATCGCTTCATTGCACGTGATGTTCCCTATTGCCCAGTCCAGCACCAGCGGGATTTTGAAGTCATCGGTCCAAAAACTATGCCTGTAAGCAATGGAGGAAAGATTGAATATGTAGAAGTCGGAAAAGTCTTTGTCGACCAGGAAGGCAAAGCTACAGGGATTGGGGATCCATGAGCGGTTGACCGTGTTGATGCTATTGATTCGCATTTTCCAAGATTTGAGTCCTGTGGGAATAGTGGTCTGGCAGCAACCATTGCCAGAGCAAGATGAAGGCACATCCACTGTTTCATTTCCACAAAGAGCTGCACACCCGCTTGTGTAGTTTTGGCTGTTGAAACTGGAAGTGGGGATGTAGGCAAATATGTCACAGCCGATGGCCGCGAATTTATTGCGCGTGTTGGAGAAAGTGAAGGGGTTCAACGACCAGTCAGAGGTGAATATTTCAACCCATTCACCCATCCCGGTCGTGGTGTTGTAACAATTGACGACAGCCCCCGAAATGACGCGCACATAGTCCAGGGAGAATTGTTGAACTTGCTGTCCTAATGAATTGAAGGGAACTGAATTGTTAGAAGTGTAGGTGCAATTGATTTCGAACCCTTCGTCTCTGTAACAATCCCTCCCAATACCAAATGGATAGGGAATGCTGACATTCCCGCATGTCTCTTGACAACCTCGCTTCGCCATAGATACTGCTGCTGCTGCTTCTGTATCTCTTAAAAATAATAATAATAGAATGAAGACGATGGTGATGAGTTCCTGAAACAATAAAACTCGCAGAGGAGCCATTTGAGAAGACGCCAAGACGGACACATACCCAAACAGCTAGCCCCCAATCGATATGATCCAAAGAACAGTCTACTGTCTGTCTTTAATAATTTAACGAGACCCACGTTCCACTACAGATGGGGCTTTTGAATTGACTACTGATCAATGCTCCGACACTCATTTAGTAGCCAAAAAGGACAAAGATGTAACAAGATAAGCCCGAAACTTTTGCAAATGCGGAAGCACGAATTTTGTTACTCACCGCTGTCATTTGGGCTCACTGACCGCATGGATGTTTATCCCACCCCTTGGTGGATATACACACCAAAAATCACCCTGATTGGTAATTTCTAACCATTAGATTTTAGTACTTTTTAAGGCATTCGTATAGCCGTTGAATTCAACCATTGTTAAAACAGTGCTAAAACGAACGGCTACAAAATCATCAAACAAGCTGATTTTTGGTACTAATGTCTATTAAGGGGGCAAGATGGCAGCGGTGAGTAACAAAAATGTTCTTCCTCATTTGAAAAGATCTCAGGTATACCTTGTTACATCGCGACCCTTCCAAAATCAAATGAAAACCCAAATAAATTCGAGTGGAGCCTTAAGGAGTAAATCTTACCTGACAACCGATGGTCAGGTATACCTGACCACCCACAATATAAGCCACGTGGCACTTTCTTAGAAGACAATGACTGTATAGATGTTTGGCCAATCCATAGGTGGACCTATAAACCCAAAATCAACCTGATCAGGCATTTCAAAAATTGTTAATTAGTTGAAGTCATTTTCATGGGTTGATTTTAACTGTAGGTATTTGAGTATTATTTACCATTATTTGGATACAAATATCCAAAGGTTTGAAATCACTAATCAGGCTAATTTTTGGTTTGTAGGTCCACTTAGGGATTGGCCAAACATCCATACGGTCGGCGTCCCCTACGAGTATACCAGGTGGCTCATATTATGGGTCGTCAGGGTTTCCCTGACCGTCGGTGGTCAGGCAAGTTTTACTCGAGCCTAGTGCTGTAATGCGTTTAATATGGTAGGACCAGGGAATCTTCTTTACAAGAGAAGGTGGACCGTGAAACCACGTGAAACACTCGTACACCGAGTAAAGCTTCTGTCAAACGTTGTAACATATACTTCTGTCACAATGCACAATACGAGTCATTTGGCACACTCTTAGTAGACTATGACCGTATGGATGTTTGACCAGTGCCACGGTGGATCTGTAAACCAAAAATCATCCTGATTAATGATTTCTAATCCATTCGATTGAAGTTATTTTCATGGGTTGATCTTAACAGTATGAATTTTAGAATTATTGAGCGTTATTTGGGTGCAAATATCCAAAGGTTGTAAATCACTAATCAGGCTGATTTTTGGTTTGCAGATCCACCGAGGAACTAGCCAAACATCCATACGGTCAACGTCCACTAAGATGGTGTCACGTGGCTCATATTGTGCATTGTGACAGAAGCTTCTGTCCAACGTTATGACAGAGTAAAGCTTCGATGACTGAGCCTGTCGTCAAGGTCGACCACCTCGGCCTCACCACACACGTACCGACGTAAGTGTTTTGGCAAAAAGGGGTAAAACTTGTGTCACAAGATGTTGTGACTGAACTCGGTCACAGCACTCAATACGAGACACGTGGCACACGATCGGAGGTCTTTGACCGTATGGATGTTTGACCAGTCCCTCGGTGGACCTAGAAACCAAAAATCAGCCTGATTAGTAATTTAAAACCTTTGGATTTTTGCAGCCAAAAAACGCTCAATAATGCTCAAATTCCTACAGTTAAAATCAACCCGTGAAAATAACTTCAATAGAATCAGTTAGAAATCACTAATCAAGCTGATTTTTTGTGTACCGGTCCATTGAGGGACTGCCCAAACATCCTTACAGTCATCGTCCTCCAATATTATACCACGTGGCTCATAATGAGTGCTGTGACCGTGTTCAGTTACAACATGTTTTACTCGGCAAAAAGCACTGAGTGCCATGAACCAAGGTTTAAGAAACGGCCGTTATAACGAAAATAACGGCCGTAATAACGGATTCGGACCTACCCCGTTACGTTATGGACCGTTAAAACGCCCAGAAAATAACGGCCTTTATTTTTCCGTTATTTTCCATTTTTGAAATTTTGAAATTCAAATTTTAAAATTCAAAATTTGAATTTCAGCGCCATTTTTCCGTTATTTTCCCATTTTTTTTCGGTTTTTGCCCCTGAGCGTTTTTTTCGTTATAACAGAAAAAACGGTAACGCCCCCAGTCCGTTATACCGTTATAACAGTCCCCTTTAAACCTTGCCGAGAACTACGGCCGTGTCATCTCCTTTGATGACAGGGCCTGGTCATCAAAGGTTACTCTCCTCTTATATTACATCAAAATCAAACCGTCAGATACCAAAAGTTTGCTGACTGATCTGCAAAGTTACTGACCGACCACAATATGACCTACGTGGCATATTCTCAGAGGACGCTGACGGTATGGATCTTTAGCCAATCCCTGGGTGGATCTACAAACCAAAAGTAATCCTGATTAGTGATTTCAAACCTTTCGATCTTTGGATCCCAAATAATGGTCAATAATGCTCAAAATTTGGGTTTAAAAATCAACTCATGAAAATGACTCCAATCCAATGCCTAGTAATCACTAATCAAGCTAATATTTGGTCTGTATATCCATCTAGGGTTGGGCAAAACATCCTTAGGGTCTGAAATCATTAAGAATATAACACGTGGCTCATATGGTGGTTGGTAAGCAACTTTACTGACCGGCACCAGTCAGCAAAGTTCTACTCCCTTCCCACTAAGTAGCCATTTTCCTTTTAACAATGGTTGATTCACATCTCACATCTCATCCAATATGTTCTAAACTTTTTTCAAATAATCAAACCAAAAATCAGACTGATTAGTGATTTTTAACCGTTGGATTGAGGTCTTTTTATTAGGTTTATTTTTAATTTTAATTGTGGGATTTCAGCATTATTTGGGGTATTCAGATCCAAAGGTTAGAAACAACTAATCAAATTGATTTTAAGTATATAGGTCCAGCTAGGGATGGACCCAACATTCATACGAACAAGGGTCCGTGAGCAAACGTTCATGAGCAAAATCGAACTCATTCAATTTGTGTTCTAACTTGATGACAGATGTATGAGCCACGTGGGCGTGCCACACTCTTAAAGACCATTAACCATATGGATGCTTAACCCATCCCTAAGTGGACCTCTACTGTTCAAAATCAACTCATGAAATATATAGACTCAAATCCAATGGTTAGAAATCACCACTGGCAATTTTTGGTCTCCATATCAACCTAGGGATGGGCCAAACCTCCATATGGTCAAAGGTCTCAAGAAGTGTGCCATGTACGTGCACCATACGGACGCCCATGACAGTTTGTTATCAAATATTTACCCGCTCTAACATATGAACAGTTTGAATAAATCTTTGATGATGGACATCTTTTATCACAGATGCTCACAAACGTCCATGTGAGCCATGTGGCACACTTCTAGAGACCATTGACTATATGGCGGTATGGCCCATCCCTAGGTGGATCTACCAACCAAAAATAGCATGATTAGTGATTTCTAACCGTTGGATTTGAGTATTTTCTTAAGTTTATTTTTAACTGCATGTAAAATTCTATATGTAGACGACATGCTAATTAATAGGAGTTAGAATAATAAGAAACTCTGATATTATTATTTTATACGAATCTCATTACATAAAAAGTATTAAAGAAATTTAATGAGGTAACTCCGGTTAAAACACCCTTTGACATAAATTGTAATCTAAAGAAAAATAAAAGAAATGGTATATCACAACTAGAATACTTAAGGTTAATTGGGAGTTCAATATATATATAATGATTTGTACCAAACCTAACATAGCTTACACTATAGGTAGCTTGAATAGATACACCAATAATTCAGGGGCATGATCATTGAAAAGCTATTATTAGGGTGTTAATGTTGAGAAATTATTATTATATTATCTTCTACTAAATTAATATGGTCTTTCACACGTGGTTTTATATAAACTAATTGGATTGTGGGTTGTTCAATATTAATGATGTTATATATGGGGAATTACATGCGTGGTCTATATGAGCTCCAATATCTATCAAGTATGATGGTTAGTGATATACTCAATCATTAATTACTCCAATAGTGGTATCCATCTAGGAGATTGATTCTCCTTAATAGGAGGAGAACCGTACCAGTCTCTCTCTCTCTCTCTCTCTCTCTATATATATATATATATATATATTTCAAATAATAAGTGTTTAATACGGGCAGATTAAATACACGAATTTTATTGAACCTTTGAATAATATGGTAGCATGATACATTTTCTTAAAAATAGTAAAATGCATGTGTTAATTAAATGTGTATTAAACAAGAAATTGCTAAGTAGGGTATGGTCTAACCCAAGCTTACCCACCTAAAAACAAAAATTAAAAGGTACAAAAAAAATGGGTATCAATCCTAAATACAATGAACTCCAGAGATATAAATTTAAAAACCACATCGTAGTCTTAGGTTTCAAAAAAAGTTAAGACTTCCTCCTCATTCTTCTCATAAGCTATCTTCATTAAATAGGACTCACTTGTAGTTCTGCTATGTGATATTTGCTCAGAAGTGTTTATTTTAAGCAATTATCCTTTTAGCGTTATCACACTCTCTTACGTAAAACTGATATTTTTATCAACTTTTCTACGTAAGAGTTTCTCTCATTGCGTAGAACACACTTTTCTACACAAAATGGTATATTCGCATGCACTCATATGCATTTATTGACCTACATGCAAAGTAGTTTTGTAGAAATCTCATTACTCGGTTTAACTATTGTATGAGCACTAATCGGACAATTTTGATGGAATGCGGGCACACAATCAACTTCCAGAACTTATGATCAAAGATCAAGAGCCAGTGGGCTAGAATAAGAAGTTACAGGCCAAATGATGGGAGAACCAAAAAGTTGGAAAAGCTAGAGAAGATCGAGAGAGAAGAAGAGTCAAGCACCCCGAGAAGAGATTAAGGAGAATAAAGCTCAATTAACTGACACAAGATGAAGACTTGACATGTTGGTAAAGCTCGCAGAAGACTAGGGCTCAAGACCCTCTTCTAGCATTTTCTCTTTATTTTTGTAATAATTTCTCTCTCCTCTCTCTAAATCTTCATTCTCTCTCTACTCTCAATATCAACCACCCAATCCTCTCTCCATCCTCGGTCACTCTATCCTACGGCCTACCTAGGCCGATCTCCACCATCCGATGTCCACCCAATCATCACCATCCAAATCCACTTTCTGATCGCTAGTAGATCATCCATCCTATCATCCACCCCATCATCACACCTAATCACCACACTATCCACACGATGAGCGGTTGAGTCATGGAGGTGATGCCAAAAGGATAGTCATGAGCATGGAATATGGTACACGCCCACACATGCAATCACATTCATGGGATGAGGTGGCAAAAAGACTTTGACTTTTACAAGAAAATAGACCTACCAAAAATAAAATGGTTTGTTTGGTAAGTAAAAAAAAATTCAAAGATTTTCTTTCAAAATTGTGAAAACTTGAAAAAGATTTTCTCATTCATGAATATTTGTTCAAAAGGGCAACTCTCTAAAGAAGTTTCTAAATGGTGGGTTCTCTCATATAGAAACCCACCACATTTTTGGAAGGGGGCCCATTCTCTCATTTACCAACGTTTCCCAAACAAAAAAGAAAAAGAAATGAATCTCTTTAAAAATCACACCACATTTTTCTTTTGGAAAGGATCTTTTCTTGCAAAGAAACCCTACCACGTTGTGGGCAAAAAGGGGCGGTTCTCACATTCATTCTTGCAATCTTTTTTAGCAAGAAAAATCCCTCATAAAAAGCCACCACGTTTTTGGAAAACGTCTCTCTCATTTTTCCTCTCAATACTTTCATGTTTTCTTCGAAAGGAGGAACCCTAATTCCCCAAGCCATCCATAACCTTCACCATTTACCCCCACCTCCATTATCGCCATCCACCAAAAACCAAAAACTAGTCTCATCTTATCACCATTTTCTCCCAAAGCAAAACTAGAAAAAAAATATAAAAAAAAAAAAGAAGAGAAAGGAAAAGAAGAGAAGAAGAAGAAGAAGAAGAAGAAGAAGAGAAGAGAAGAGAAGAGAGACAGCTTACCTACACGCTTCCTCCCTTGCTCCCCCAAGCCGCCTCCTCGCAGGTTCAGTTTGAAGATCCCCGTCCAACACATCTACAACGCTATTTCATCCACTGGTGCACCATGAAGCACCCTCCATGTTGCCGCACCACCTAGCTCAACAATCCATATCTTCACCTCCTCTCCATTGTTATCGGCAACCAGCGTAACCATTACAGCACCGCTTTCACCTAAAGCCGTCACACACCTCCATTATCACCGGCAACTACGTCCGCCCCTCACCCCGGCAAGCAACCACTCCATCCCCTTCAAGGGATCTGTCCACTAGTGCACCTACCGGTAGCAGCCTCGTCAAGCTAACCAGCCCATTAAATCGGTCATGTAATCTATTCTCTTCCTTTTAATCCCATTCTCTTTCTAGTTCATCCTTTGCATCTCTCTATTCCTCTTTTTTTGCTTTCTAGTTAGATTTTCTTTATTTGTTTCCAAGTAAGTTTGATTTCAGATGTGTAACAACATATTTTGATTAATAAGAGTTCAAGCTTTGTTTCTTTTTAGTTTCATCTGCTAGAAATTTATTTTTTTTATATATTCTCTCTTTTAGTTTTTTTTTATTATTAGTCTTGATAAATCGCAAAATCTCAAAAAGAAAGTTTTAAATCCCTTTATCACACTTCTCACCTCTTCATCATTCAGAGCATTTTCCATCATTTTATGTTCGAATAATTGCACTAATCCATATCCTGAGTGCAAATCGACATCCGACACAAGCCACTGTGCAATTCCTATGATTTTTGCAGGAAATAAAGTCTCAAAAATTATAAATTTTGTTGACTCTAGGGTTTTCGATCCGACGACATGGAAAACCCTAGTTTCAAATGGCGCCGCTGCCGCTCGGGTGTACGAGAGTGCGAAAAGGAATGAAGATGATGGAATCGGAAAGCTGCTAAAGCGGGAAGATCCAGCGTTTTGAAAACTTACCCATTTTCTATTCTGATATTTTTAGCAATTTTAATTACTATTTTTAATGCCTCGGACGGCCGAGTGCAACTTGTAATAGCTTAGGACACTTTCTATTTTTTGAATATCTCATGTTAGATCTTGTTCTAGGATTTGCTAAAAACCCTAGATTAAGTGAAAATATAACATAACCAAAAAAAATTAAAATTCAAAGAAAATTATAGTTTTATATTTTGCAGATTTTTAGAAATCACCAATCAAGGATTTGTAATTTTTGAAAAGATTCTAAAATCTTGAAATTTTGCTAAATTAGGATTTCCACTCTTAGAAGATTCCACTTTAGGAGAATTTCTATCTTTAGAAATCCTCTAAATTTAGAAAAGTCTACAAAAGGAAATACCCTAAATTTAGCAGAGTTTCAAAAACCAAAAACCAGTCTCATCTTATCACTGTTTTCTCCCAAAGTAAAACCAAAAAAAAAAAAGAAGAGAGAGGAGAAGAGGAGAAGAAGAAGAGAAGAGAGGAAGCTTACCTACATGCTTCCTCCCTTGCTCCCCCAAGCCGCCTACTCGCAGGTTCAGTTTGAGGACCCCCGTCCAACACATCCACAATGCCATTTCATCCACTGGTGCACCGTGAAGCACCCTCCATATTGCCACACCACCTAGCTCAACCGTCCATGTAATACGTTGAACTTTTGTCCAAGGGTATTAGAGTAATTTACAGTTAGAAGGGTATTTTCGACAAACGACAAAATTAAAATAATTAATATCTTTGAGTCACACATTAATTACCTTAATTAAAAAAAAATTCTATAACTTTTAGTCTTTTGAAAATAATAAAAATATTTACCTAATCAAATACTTGAACTTTAAAAATAAAGAAACTATTTAAATAAATTACCAATGATAATTAATTGTAAATATAAATAAAGAAAGACTTATCATTCTCTTTTGAGCAACTATTAAAAATAGAATAATCTACCAAAAACCTACACATTTTCATTTTTTTCACCATTAGAGAGCTCTCTATTACAAATCGTTGAGAGCTTTGAGAGCCTGAGAAACACCATAACGTCTCACTCTTTGAGACTGTTCCTTGAGATAAAAATGTTCATATTTTCAAGATGTTCGATATACTCGAATCCTAGCTACATCCAACGACGATCGGTAAAAACACCGCGACTACTTTTTCACCATTGATTCAAGTTCGGATAAAGATCGATAGACAAAGTAGGTACACCTACATATTTTAATAGATAATCTTCCTTATTTTATTTTATTAATCATGTTATATGTATATGCTTAATTGATGATGTTGTGGTGAATATTATTGTGATTCGGATTAGATCAGGTCGGTCAGTGTGCCAAAAAAATGTTATTAATAATTATAAGGAATATTTTCATATTCAATTTGGCAAAGATTCTGTTTGACATAAAAATATTCTTGTAACCATTCCTACGAGCACTAGTGTAGTGTGAAGATGTCGTGGTATGCATACTTCACCAACTACGTAAAGACTAAAAGACAGAGATAGCAAGAATCAGACTGTTGATGACAGGAGTCATCTGAGTAACTGTCGTTTTGTCAGTTAACGATCATGTACGCTCGATTAAGAAGGTAAGTGACTTAGTGGCCATAGGAGTTGGTTAAAATGAACAAAAATATATGGTCAAACTTAGTCATTCGAAAGACCCGATTCTAAGTCAATTAAATTGACTAATGGGATAGTCCAATCGATTGAACACTAATTCCAAATCGATTGGACACAGCCCAATCGATTGGAGACTCTGTGTAATCGATTGGAAACTACGAGGCAGAAACTTATTTCAGCCCAATCGATTGGAGACTCTGTGGAATCGATTGAAGCCTTCGGGACAGAAACCTATCTGAGTCAAATCGATTGGAGACTATGTGAAATCGATTGGAGTCTTCGGGATAGAAACTTTTCTAAGTCAAATCGATTGGAGACTCTGTGTAATCGATTGGTGCCTTCGAAACAGAAATCTTATTGTGCCCAATCGATCGGACACTTATCCCCAATCGATTGAACATGGCCCAATCGATTGGACCCAGTGTACAATTAATTGGATTATGCATAGAATTGATCTTTCTCATATCCAAAATTCTTGGTTCCATCATCCCACGTTCTACGCGACTCAGGGTCTTGGAATTCTATAAATAGAACCTTTATGTGCCTTTTCTAAACACACACAGAGACACAGAGTGACTCAATCTTCAAGAGAGAGAAGAAAATATTATATTTATTAGAGTATCCATTCGAAGAGCAAGAAGCTTATTTTTCATTCACATCTTGTGAGCTTGTTTTCTTCTTGATCAAAGCCAAGAGCTTGATCATTTCCTCAGCTTAGGTCTTTCACTTCTATATTCGACCTAGTAGCCTAAGTGTACTAGTGTGACTCAACACCATGTGAGCAACTTAGGGGTCAGGGTGTACTGAATCCTTCACCATCTGCAAAGGCGAGAGTGTTGAGAATTAAGATCGGAGGAGCCAATCGACGGTAGGTTTGGGGTGTACCAAACTGAACAAGCGGATAAGGCTTCTTGGCTGGAAGGACGCGCGTGGATTCGTAGAGTTGATTCAGAGGACGTGGACGCATCGGTAGTGGGCCTTGGCTAAGGTTGGAAGCTGTATTTGCAACGGTGATGCGTAGGTAACCTTTGTTTCATTTAACTTTTCAGTTAGTGATACTTTCCATCTGGACGTGGTCCCATGGTTTTTCCTTGGCTAAGGTTTCCACGTAAAAATCTCTTGTCTTATGTGATTGTTTGTTTGTATTCCGCAATAGATTCAGATTAGATCAAACGACGAAAAGAAAATATACCACGGAGGTATATTCGATTTGAGTCGGTTGTAATAATCTTTTATCAAACAACTAAGGCATGCGATTTTATTCCCTTACCATCGTCCAGTAAAACTATGTAGGTATAATTAATTTTAAATACCTAATCACCCCCCCCCCCCTTCTAGGTATTTTGAGTTAAAGAGAACGGACCGATGAAATTTCAATAATGATTTTGTATAATATTAAAATGTTAGTTCGGGTGTGATCCTAATGGATACCCGTAGAAATAAAAATTAAGAAGGGCCTGGAGCCCTAGGGTGAAAGACCCCAAACCCCTGCAGTAGAGCCTTTTGGCTACTCTCGGCGTGAGAAAGAGAATGAGACCCAAGATTGGGTTGTAGTTATAAGCGTATGAATATAATATTATTGGGTTAATCGTGAAAAATATTTATTATTCTTGACGTTACTAATTTATATCATCTGTTATGCATTGAATATGTCATGATTTTGATTTAAAATATGCGATATTATCTGTGATATATATGCGGTGTACATTAGATTATCTATTGGGCTTTGGCTCATGGTATTTATCAAACATTTCAGACTTAATTAAGGATGGTATGAATTTCGGAGTTGATGCACATGATGAGGGCGATAGCATGGGAAGATCGGATGGACAATTAAGAATATCGATGAGACCGATGCGGGACTCTAAATATTTGTTATTTGTATCATTTTTATAAGTTTAATTGTTAAAGACTTACATTGTATATTATTTAAAACTTTGTTTAATTTTTTAGAATCATGTGGATAATCAATATTTGACTTCCTAGACTCTTCAATTTAATCCTTTAGATATATGGTCACGAATCATTAACAAATAAATTAATTTTTATGGATGTGTGGTACTTACAATTATTTTACGTATTACCCGGGTACCGTTATCGTTAGGGTAGATTTCTGAGTCAAACTGTTAAAATAAAATAGTAAATGATATTTTTTGGCAAAGTGCATTCACAAAATATGCTTAAAATGATTTTTTAGTAGTATAGAATTAATAATATAATTTTTTATTGAAATTATATTTTTCAAAAATAATGTACGCCTATCCGCTAAAATTTTAAAGTGTTAATTCAAAACGCCTATCAAAGAGAAGTTTTAGCCAAAATGTCTTTACAAAAAATTTTTATTTTAATATATTATGAATAATGGTCATTTTTAAGAATTACTTCGGAGCACTTTTTTTTTATCACACCCTGTATCTTGGGCAAACGGGTCATTTTTTGGCCTTCGGGTCGGATCCGGGGAGTGACAGTCCATATCTTCACCTCCTCTCCATCGTTATCGGCAACCAACGTCACCATTACAGCACCGCTTTCACCTAAAGCCGTCACGCACCTCCATTATCACTTGCAACTACCACCTCCACCCCTCACCACAGCAAGCAACCACTCCATCCCCTTCAAGGGATCTGTCCACTAGTGCACCTACCGGTAACAGCCTCGTCAAGCTAACCAGCCCGTTAAATTGGTCATGTAATCTATTCTATTCCTTTTAATCCCATTCTCTTTCTAATTCATCCTTTACATCTCTTTATTCCTCCTTTTTGCTTTCTAGTTAGATTTTCTTTATTTGTTTCCAAGCAAGTTTGATTTTAGATGTGTAACAACACTATATTTTGATTAATGAGAGTTCAAGCTTTGTTTCTTTTAGTTTCACTTGCTAGAAATATTTTTTTTTATATTCTCTCTTTTATTTTTTTATTATTAGTCTTGATAAATCGCAAAATCTCAAAAAGAGAGTTTTAAATCCCTTTATCACACTTCTCACCACTTAATCATTCAGAGCATTTTCCATCATTTTATGTTCGAATAATTGCACTAATCCCTCTCTCAAGTGCGGACCGACATCTGACACCAGCCACTGCAATTTCTGTGATTTTCGCAGGAAATAAAGTCTCAGAAATTATAAATTTTGTTGACTCTAGGGTTTCCGATCCGACGACATAGAAAAACCCTAGTTTCACTATGTCAAAAATCAATCGAATTGAATGACCATGTCCATCCAATCCATCCCATTGTAAATCCTATTCTAAAATACACGAGGCTATGGTCATTTATTCGAAACGAATTTTGGTATATATATAATAGCTTTTCTACATGGGGCTAAGCAAATGGTGGGATCCCAATCCCTATGCTCATGCCATTTGTTATTTGCACATCACGTGCATCACACGTGTCTCTCCACTAGTTATATAGAATCAATGAAACAACCAAATGAGGAAAAAATATTTTGATGGTAAGGAATTATACCTAATGAAACAACCACAGCAACTGAAAGTCTTCGTTTGTCGACGCGTAAGCAACCACTAACATCATGACGGTAATCGGGTGGGCAAGCACAAATACCCAATAGAAGTGCCCCTTTGTATTAGTGTAAATCATGGTTCAAAGTCTCGGTTGATCATGGTCTAGATCAGGCGATTCGGATCAAACTTGGAGCCCATCGATCCGATCCAGAAATGGATTTGTAAATCCCAATATCACTATTTTCCATAGAAGACTCGCTTTGGATCGGGTGAGATGTGCCAATCTCGTTCTAGATCGAATCGATCCTGATCGAGATCAGAGCCCACCGATCAGGCTTCCAATCCCGAGATCTCCAACCAGAGTGCAAATAGCTAGCTCATCCTTTTCAACAAATATTCTTGTTTGGGCCACCCATGCACTCATCGATATATGTGCAGCAAAACCCACTACAAAACAAGGTTCAAAGTATCGGCCGATCCGATCTTGATCGGGTGATCCAAATCGGTCTCGGAGGCCCCGAGACACTGATCCAACGTGTGTACCAGATCTTGCTGGATCGATCTGTTGGATAGCCTGATCCAGCCAAGTTGACTCAATGAGTCAAACCAGCAATGACAAGGTTATAAAACCAACATTTTTTCCATTTTTCTTCACTCTCACCCCCTTTCTTCCCCCTCTCAAACCCTATTTCACTTTTATCCCATGTTCACTAATTGACAACATAAATTGGAGAATTAGACTTTTGTATGTGAAAAAAGCATGACTAGACCCCACCATTATCCTAGAACAATACCCAAAGTAAATCATTGTGTTGGAGCATAACAATTATAACATTATAACCAGTATTTTTTCTTCTAAACGATGGTTTCATTCAAGTTGATCACCAAATAGAACGAACGTTTATTTCCCCAGCTTTTGTCATTCCTCATATAAGAATGGTTCCATTCAGCCTGGTAACCAGACCCAACTTGAACTGTTTATACCCATTTTGAGGTTTAGATCATGTTTGTTTTTGGGTCAGGTTTGGAATTGATCCATTAAAATCCGAGTTAGTTTCAAGTCAGGTCCAAGTCAATTTCAACTAGAATTGGGTCAGGTTCAATTTAGCACCAACCCATGTAGAATCATTAGGTATTATACATGAAACCACAACACCATATTCACCAGAAATGAATGGGGTTACTGAACGCAAAAATAAAACTGTAGTAGAATCAGTGAATGCTTTACTTATTAACTCAGGAGCTCCTTCCAACTTATGGGGAGAAGCTTTTTTAACTGTATGTTATGTTTTGAATAGAGTCTCACATTCGAAAATAAAGAAGACTCCTTTTGAATTATGAAAAAACAGAAAACCTAACGTGAGTTACCTTAAAACTTGGGGTTGTCTAGCATATGTTAGACTACCCGATCGTAAAAGATCCAACCTAGGAAATAGAACTACTCAATGTGTTTTCTTGGGCTACGCTATAAATAGCAAAGCCTATAGTTTTTTAGATTTGACAAATAATATTATTATAGAGTCTGTAGATGCAGACTTCTATGAGGATAAGTTTCCTTTTATTTCTAAAAATTGTGGGGGCTCACATATCATTAGACCTTCTGAACCTAATATCGAACACTGGTATTGTAGATACACTAGTAGACCTAGTAGCGAACATTGGTATGCCATTAACCGTAATAAGATATTTGAAAAGAACTATTAACTTTGGAATTCACTATCAAAAATATCCTGTTGTTATCAAAGAATATATTGATGCTGATTGGAACACCCTATTGGATGATTCTAAGGAAACCAGTGGATACATCTTCACCATTGGAGGTGGAATAGTTTCATGGAGGTCTAAGAAACAAACCATTATAGCTCAATCAACTATGGAGTCTGAGCTCATTGCACTAACTGCTGCTAGTGAAGAGGCAAGTTGGCTACGAGGCTTTCTTTCTGATATCCCTGTCTAGGATAGACCTGTTCCAACCATTTTGATACATTGTGATAGTACTGTCGCTATAGGCAGAGTACAAAATTGATATTATAATGGAAAATCGCGACAGATACGTCGCAAACACAGTACTGTGAAGGAGTTTATCACCAATGGAATCGTAACAATTGATTTTGTCAGATCTGGAGATAACTTAACATACCCCTTTACTAAAGGCTTAGCAAGGGAAAAGGTATGGGAAACATGTAGGGGGGGACTAAAACTCACTAATAGTTGAATTACTAGTGATGAATACCCCACCTAGGGATTGGAGATCCCAAGAACTAGGTTCAAGGGGAAGAACGAATCACTGAGTAATTGTTTATTATTTATACGGACATGCACTATTTAAAGTTCATCCTTATGATGTAGTTCAGTGCATGACATCTTGTAGCGATGATAAAGTTGAGTTTATAAACTCTTAATGAGGTCTATAGCTCGTCTTGAGTGGGATGTTCAGCTGCAAGAGCATCCTTGATAGCTTCACCTAGAAGTGGGGCCGCTTCTTATAGGAATTGGATTTGTTCTCTAGAGCTCTCATAAATACTATGATAGAAGCACATAGCCGTAACATGCTTATGAACTATATAGTTATGCATTACTATGCATGGGATGTGTTCGTTATATACAAATGAGTCTTAGTTCAAGACTTAGTCACTATGACTCTTATACTTTGAATACGTCTTCACTACGTGAATAGTTCAAATCGAAAGACACATTCACTTAAGCGTAGTACTGTTCTCTTTGCCCGAATATGTTTTATTTTGTTTATTATTAAAATTAGTGGAGGATTGTTGATAATTTTAATTATCAAACCCACTCTTTTGGTTTTTTTGGCTTTATGCATTTTACTAAAAAGTCTTTTGTCTTTTAGTGGCAGCCTTTTGACTTTTTCACTTTATTCTCTTCTCTCTCTATGAATAATCCCACATTGGAGAACTAAAAGAGATTGTTAGATTTTATATATGATAAAGTTGGCTTTAGTGTTTGGAGCCCTTGGGCATCCAAGTTTTGTGCCCATTGGGCACAGTCATGCATCCTAAAAATCACACACACGGGCGCGCATGCACTGCCCGCCTCGCCGTGCCATGTCGTGTCGTGTCGTGCGTGCGACACACGCCCACGCACCGCCCGCCTCGCCGTGTCGTGTCGGTTTATTTATTGTTCAAGCATACCTAGAACAACATTTTGTCCCACTGAAATACCCTTTAATCTATTTTTGCCCACCCTAAAGCACATGTAGTTTGTTTTTCTCCCTGGAACAAAATCCTGGCTCTGCCACTGCCCACCAGTCCCGGCCGACAGCAAGGAGGCAATAGGTAACGATGTTTCACCGGACGGGATGGTCGTAAAGAAGTGAATGAGAGTGACGTACCATCCTTAAACACTGGGGAGGATGGAGATCGAGGTCGTGGGGAAAAGATTGGAGTGAATTTCGTCTAGAGCGGTGGTTAGATGGTTGGGAAATGGAGATTCGTTGGGAGGGACTCGTACACGTACCCGGTGTTCCAAGTGAGTCCAAGGATTTGTTTAGGGGATGGGAGATGGCGTTCTTACAGATGATGATGAGAGTCGTAGCTGGAGTGTTGCGCCGGTTCGAGTGGTACCAGTAAAATTAAGTGAACGCGCGGATCTGAGCCGGTTTTTATTCTTACCTCACTTCCAAGTTCCAAGATGAAAGGTGGTTTTCCTGTGGGGATTGAGGAAAAGTGTGATTTAGCCAAACAATCAACTTGGAAACTTCGGTTTGCCAAAAGTTTGTCGGTCCACTTAGAGTTGCGTCAAACATTCATACGGTCAGCAATCTCTAACAGTATGCCATGTGTCTCACATACAAACCCATGAGCAAAAGTGAACTCACTGATCAAAGATGCACGTGCAAGGAACTAGGACCTACTCTCCCTTACTTTCAGTAGCTAAGAGATTCTCAGATGAATCTTAACCATCCAATCAAGGACTTCTCTTCTAGGCCGTAACGTTCAGGAAGATGAATTTGTAGGAGTAAACCTTCGCTGACGGTCGACAATCAACGAAGTCGCTGACCGCCCACAATATAAGGGGTCGTCATAACGGTATAACGGACTAGGGATGTTACTTTTTTCCGTTACAACGGATTGTAATGCACAGGAACAAAAATCGAAAAAAAAAAAAAATGAACAAACAAACGGGAAAATAACGGCGTCAAATTTTCAATGACGGTGTTAAAACAGTACACAACGGTACAAACACACCAGCCGCTTGTTTACTGTGCCATGGTCCCAGCGTCTATAATTTTCCCGGTCATTCTAAGTTTCTCATTTTGTAACTCATGCGACGACTCAAAATACATTATTATTTACTTTGGACAGCACAAGGATAGTTTTGGAAGATTAGTTTGGAGGGCAAATCTGTAAATTGTGACAACTCAAGGGACAGTTAAAGAATTAAAATTCTGACGTTGTCCATGTAGGGCAGATCAATGTCAGTAAATTCTCGAATAATCTTGGAACTATACGAATTATTTAAAAAACAAAACAAACAATGTCTTATTCTAAGTTTTGAATAAATTTGCACATTTTTTAACATGATCAAATTATTTTTGAATAATTCGCTAATTCACGAACTTTTCCAAATTATTTCTGGAATATTCAGTTTTGAACGTGAAAAGTCATTTATAAGACAAGTTGTAAATATTTTGCTTTTTATATTATTTTATTTCTTAAATTATTTTTACTGAATTTTTTAATGCATTTTTTAAAGGTAAATTTCTTAAGCGAAAAAAAAAAATTTAAATGCATTTAAAAAACATAAAAAAAAAATCTGACATTTACAAAAAAAAGTAACACCCTTTGAAAGCCCTTTGAAATGGCGTCTCTCCCTGACAAAAATTAAAGTTGAAAAAGGTTGACAGACGCCCTTTAAAAGGGCGTTTGCCCATAAATGAGTAAAACATCTGTCACAAATACGAGCCACGTGGCACACTCTAAGTGGATGTTGGCCGTACGGATAAGCCACAAATATAAAATAATTTGAACCGCATTGCACGCTCTTTGAGGACTCTGACCGTATGGATGTTTGACCAATCCCTAAGTGGACCTACAAACGAAAAATCAGCCTGATTAGTGATTTATATGTTTTGGATTGGACTTATTTTCATGGGTTAATCTCAATTGTTAGAATTTGAGCAGTATTTGAGTTACAAAGATCCAACCCCTAGAAATCACTAATCAGGCTGATTTTTGGTTAGTAGGTCCAAGTAGTAAGAGTCCTCTAATAGTGTGCCATGTGGCTCATATTGTGTCCTGTAACCAGAGCCTGTCATTTTAAGCCCAAACCTAGACAAAGTGGCATAGTAATTATGAATGAGCTGTATTGAAAATGTATTTAATAGCAGTTATTTCTGTAGTGACTAATTACCTTTTTCAAATTAAAATATTTGATTTAATAATGATGAGTATGGAGAATGGGCATTTAATATATATATATATATATATATATATATATATATATATATATATTTTCCGTAGAAATGCATTTAAAGATCTTCAGGTGCTAGGGGTTTTTGTTTTAATAGGCACCTCCAACTTTTGGCTTTAATAATGAGTATAACATTGATGACCAAAGTCGGTAATTAACTTTCATGATGGACCACAGTATGAGCCATGTGTCACAATTTTAGAGACCACTGACTGTATGGATTTTTGACCCATCCCTAGGTAGACCCTACATACAAAAATTCAGCCTGATTTGTAATTTCTTTCGGTTAGATTAGTCTTTTTCATGGTTTATTTTTAACCACATATTTCAAGCATTATTTGGGGTACTCAGATCCAAAGGTTAAAAATCACTAATCAGGCTGATTTTTGGTATGTAAGTCCACCTAGGGATGGGCCGAACATCCACATAGTCAGTGGTCTCTAAGAGTGTGTCAAAGTTATACTCTTGAATAATGGTGAAAGCAAAATATTGTTGAGTATGGTGAGAGGACATTCAGTGAAAAAACGAACTGTTATTTTTATAGGCAAGGCAACTAAAAGGCACGTAGGTGAGGGGCGCGAGCCTTGTGTGGCAACCCAAGTTTTCGCTTAAAAGTAGTGATAGATAGATTGTCATACAGCTTAGTGGAAGATAGCACACCAGCTAGCGGCACACCATGCGCCTTTAATAAAGGAAATCGGCACCACATATAAGTGCAATGCAGTGTTGCCGTGGTATCAGATGTGTGGCGCTGATTACTTTATGAACGTTTCACTTCACCAGGGTGCTATAACTGTTTTACCACAATTGTGCTGGTCTGCTATCACCCACAAAACTTGCACACCACACTCTTACAGTAGACAAGGCCAAACTAGGCATCAATCATCACATGGAGAATCTAATCAAGTAGATTAAGTCCATGCATTGTACGGTTAGGATTTGCCTGGCCATACGCTGTAGGCCATGACCCATCCAAGAGGTGGCCATTCACAAACACACCTTCCTCCCAGTCAATTTTAGGAGGGAATTAACAGATCCATCTGATAATAAAAGCAATCTCCATCCACATTAGGCAGACATTGTAATCTTTTCTTCCGATCTCTATGAGCTAGTCAAAAATTGGGAACACTGTTGACACGAATTCCACACAAGAAAACTCAAGTTTCCTCAAAGATAAAAAAAAATGTAAGAAAAAGTCGACACAAGAGAGCATCTCTCTGGAAAACCTGGATCAGCCCCCACATTGCTTGCAGAATAAAATGCTAATCAAATCAATTCCAAACATCATTAGATTAATCACCAACAAACAACTAGTCAAAACAGAATCAATAGAATCAAACCTACAAGCAAATACAAGATTGTAGGCTAAAGTCAAATCCGCTTTTTGAATTGCATTAGGAACACAAAGAAAATTCATCTTTTGATGAATAAAAGATCGAAAACGCGTCTCCAATCCAAGGTGCTGTCGTACACTTCTGAGCCGAGCATCTTTTCCTTTTGCATAAAAGTACTTAACATAATAATATAAAATAATTACCACGCTAATAATACGCCTCGTAATGGGCCTCTCTGCCTAGAGTTCTCCATCCCCCACTCAATCTTAGTTAAATAAAGGTAAAACGAGTATCAAATTCTTCCCTAACGCTACCAACGCGGCTAGGAAGTATACCCCTTGAATTTTTCAAAGTACTGTGAAAATCAAAATCAAAATGCAAGCCAGACTCCTGTTAATATTTGGTAAGTATAGGTGGCAAGATATTGATGTTCGGTAAATAGGAACCCTTTATATATGTGTGTACGGATATAACTTACAGAAAATTTACACTTCATATATCACACAAACCACTGCAACAAGTCCTTGCAAATGTAAGGAAGGCAAATGCATTTTCTTTTCTGAACAACCCATAAATAAAATAAAATAAGGAAAATGAAGACTTTGTTTTCATTTTTTAAATTACTCACCGAGCTCACCGAGAGACTGCGACTGAACAGTGATGTCCACATTCACCTGCTCCGTCATCTTGGGAGAAACTGACTTGGTGGGCTCCCTCACTTTTTTGGAGCCGTCTTTGACCTTGCAAGTGCCATTAACATTCCGACCATTGATCTGATCCTTCTTGTTAGGAATAGTAATAGTAGTAGTAGTAGTATCATCTTTGTAAGTACCCAGACTGTGACGGTTCACCCGAGCACAATCTCCTCTTCTGTTATCTCCCTGAGATGAGTTGACTGCATCACTGCAGCTCTTCCTCCTGCCCAGCTTTGGTGATTTTGCACGAGTTGGCGGCAGCTGGCATCCAAACAAGGTATATTTTTTGTCATCTCACAAAAGCTGAGGGGCATTTTAACAGCTACCAGTTCAGTTTATATTGGAGAATATATAACCAAGGAAAAACATAAATGAAATGCATTCATTCTTCATAAGTGTTTCGAATATTTATTAAACTTTCAATCTGCTACAACATTCTCTGCAAACTATGAAAATTTTGCAGCTCAATGAACATCTCTATATCTCCACTGCTATAAGACTGCATATAGAACAGGGGGAAAGCCCACGGAGTACCTTTTTAAGTTCAACCTTAGGTGGAGGTCCCTCATGATAGAAGCTTGGCATTGGGTTTGCTTTGAATGTCAAGCTCTTTCTAAGCTGCTTAAGAGCTGCCTCTTTCTCTTCCTGAAAATTTTCGAATTGATAAAAGCACAGAAGAAGAGAAGTTATCACAGATTTATCTGTTTGAAATATACTTAAGGGTACGTAACAGAAGCACATAAAGGAGAAACAGAGAAATGTACCTTAGTCCTAGCTTCACACTGGGTTTTCTCTGCCTCCAAAGCTTGGTGCTTCTCATCTAATTTTGTATAAAACTAAGACGAAAAAGAAAGAAAAATACAACAAATTTTTTACAATTGGAGTACAATTAATACTACCACGTATTAAGAAATAGAGTTACACTTTCAATGTCTGATGAAAAAATACCTCCTTTCGTTTCTCTGCGCGCTCAGTACATCTAAAAATGGGAGCTGATGCGATGGTTGCCCTGGATTTTAACGTCCGCACGGAAGCTGCAGTTCTATGCAATGCTAAAGATAATCCCAATGCCAAAACTTCAAAAATTATTAACAGAAGAAAATTAAATTGAAAAAATAAGGAAAAAGGACTTGTGTTTAGCCTGGTGGAAACCCATGAGAGGATACGAGGAAGCAATAGAGCAAGCATCATCTTCATCGGGATGCTTTTTGTTATCAGGTTGCAGAGGCTTCCTTGATACAAGGGGAGAGTTTGGCTGCAATAAATTACAAAAGGTCCAACATCATCAAAAGACAAACTCCTGATCCCTGTGCTTCAAAAGTCATCCAAGCACTGCTCTACTATGTCACTACTTTTAGATTTCAAAATCCAAAGAAATTCCAAGCCTTACTTCGCAAATTCAGAAGGGAATCATGAACTTAACTGAAGCAAACTTGAAAAGCATACCAACAGGTATGGGGAAAGAGCTCGTAGGTCAAAGAAAAATGAAAATAATGTAACCCATCACCTAATAAAATTTCTATGACCTTAACATAAAAGATGCATGCCAGGCTATCTACAATTGAGGGGAGAAATATTTTTCCTTGCCTTCTTTATGGATAACTAAAACAACTGTTAATAGAGCATATTATAGTATGGCATACAAAGAAACCTAGAGTCCCCAAAAACAGCTAGGTAACACTACCAGCAATGAATAATATAAGATAAAAGCATGATGAACCGATTGGATGATCATTGAAGGCACACTTATAGAACTTCTTGTAAGATATACCTACATAAAAGAAGGAAAGGAAAACAAGCAAAATTGAAAACTTTGAAATCTAGTACTGTTACCTGAGGCTTCTTTGTAGAATTGGGGGATGGCAAAGTGCTTCCTTTGTTCATGCCACCACCACCAGCAGTTTCTGCCCCAGCAGGTCGAGTTCCACATGAAGCACGCTTGTCAGTAGCCAGAGCAAATGGTTGCGGAACAGTATAGTTTGATCGCACATTTCCAACAGCAGCAGGTCTTGATGTAGGCTTCACAGTAGAGCTTAACTTCTTATTATTGCCCGGTTTCTGGGCTTCATGTTTCATTGCTTTCTCCTCAAGCAATCCAGCCTCAAAGTTAGTGCTTTTAATGCAAAGTACATCTTGCTCCTCCTTGTGGCAATTTTCAACTTGACGGAGCTCAGTGATCTCAACTGAATTTTCCGTTGTGCATTCCTTCACTTCGTAGTCCTTTAACTCAATGTTCTCTTCCAAAATTTGGGGTTCCAGATCTCCCTTAATCTGCTCATCAGACTCTGTGAGATCATGGTTCTCATTAACTGGATCATGGGCATCACCATTTGAATAAACTATCACAGTATCCGTCTCCTTGTCCATACAAATATCGGTAACTTCCCTCCCCATACCACTGCAAGAATCAAAATATGAGTATTAATTATCTCGGGAACATTCAATTTCATTTACTTATTTATTACTTATCGCAGTTTCACGGAAAATCTCAAACTGCAAGAGTATCCTAAAATCTCATTAACAACAACCCAACACCACCCCCACCCACCCACCCACATTCAGTTGCATTTATTTATTGCATATCTCAATATTAATCAGATGATCCACAATCAAAACTGCAAGAGTATGCTAAAAATCTCATTAACAAAAAAAAAAAAAACACAACCCCACCACCCACATACACACACTTGACAAGGCTTTTCTAATCACTTCCAATCCAATATACATCTTTATAAATTTTGGAGCAATTAAGGGCTCAGTTAAGTACCTTAATTTTATTGTGATATACGACCAAAAAAAGCTAACCCTTTTTTCCATTATCATTCTTGAGAGACTCAATGAAACCTAACTAATTCATTAAGAAACCTAGTATTCTTCAATCCTGCCATGATTTGACAGACTACCATAAAATTAATTACTCAACTGAAATCAAAAGTACTGATTTGGAAACCGATGAGCATAATGCAATTCTGAGAGCAAACAGAAAATAATTCACTGTAGAAAGAGAAGCCATTTGGGAAAGAGAATTGCAGATCAGTTCCTTGAGATGAATCAAAAACATGTAATTAGTGTGTGTGTGTGTGTGTGTGTGTGTAAAGAGAAGGCCAACAGAAGGGGAAAGAGTCATTTACCGACTACAGCTACATTCAACACTGACGGATAAACATTATCAATACAGATCAATGTTGGACAGAAGGTTAACCCGAAAGATAGAAAGATAGAGATTCAAAAATCAGCGAAACAGTATTTTAAACCTAGAGAATGCAATTTATTTTTGGCTTTATGGAAGAAAATGAGAAGAAGAAGAAATCGTGAATGGCTTTGGTGTACATGAGAGAATAAACAACTTCTGATGAGTTAACAAAAAATGTGTCCAATAAATTATTCTAAAGAATGCGAGACCATCAAGAACAAATGGGAGGAAAATTAAAGAAGTGAAATTAGCTAAAACCACTTATTAACCTCCTAACTAGCTAAAAAATTGCTTCCTATAAAAAATTCGCAGAGATTGCTAAATAAAAAGGTAAAATATGCAATTGCAGAAAAACAAATTTAATTAGAATAAGCTCTTTGCTTTCATGTTGATTTGAAGAAAAGATAATAACTGGAAACAATTAAAGCAAAACATGTTCGCTGTTGATTTTTTTTTTGGCTGAAAGTGATTAAATAGAAACTCATTTTCGAGTCAATTTGCAGGGAAAAGTGAAGCAAATGCAGGAAAAATTCATTTCTCCACTTGATTTGTTGAGATAAAAAAGAAAAAACTGAAAATGAGGCAAATGAACAGCCAGCATCTGCGTTTCGGTGGTTCTGCGTCTAATGCAAGAAAAATCCACCAATTTCCCATTTAATTCACTTAAAAACGATATAAAAACAGAGAAAATGAGAGCAAAAATGCTGATAAAGCAACAGATCGTCCAAAATATCACGGAGCCGAGCAAATTCAAGCAGAAACCATCAAATGTGAAGAAATTAACTAAAACGAAGCGAACGAACTAAAAATCCCTTCTTTCCCCCCACTAGATTCACACAAAAGCCACAGAAATGCATGAAATGCAACTAAATCACCTACTCATCAACGGATCGATCAACAAAAAGTACCAAAAAAACAGCAAAACAATAGATTTAACTCTCGTAGGCCGACCAAACCACATTAGATGCATTAACGAAAATAACCAGATCAAGAACGAAAAATAGATCTAAAATGGCAAAAATGCGTGAGATTTCTTACAGTTCTTCTCCGATCTGAGAAGATCTCAAGCTTCCCTGAGCACTAAAACGACGTGAAAACCGCCCCCTTTTATCGTAACTGGTTTTCCTTCTCGGGCGTCTCTCAAGCCGTCTGCGAGTCAGGTGTCTATATAGCTGTGTGCCTGTGTCTGGTACTAACGGCGTCACATAACGGCGTCAAATAACGGCGTAATTCGAAAACCCTAAGCGGGGGTTTTTTACCGCCAGGTTGTGTGTTCGAATCTTGTGGAAGATCTTTTCGGACAGATTTCAGAAACCTTACGGTCCTTACCTCCTTTAAGACCATTTGTCGGAGTATCTAAAAGTTACAAATATTAACTTAATATGACCATAATACCCCTCATCAGGTAATTTGTGTGTAAAACATTTTTAAAATAATCCTTATACGTTATGGATTTTAATAGCATCTTACACCGACCATCAATGTTTTATCAGGGTTTTTTAACATTTTGATAATCAAACGGATGGTGTGAGACGCAGGAATAAATTGCAAATTTATCTGCGTTGGGTTCTTGAAAAATATAAATTATGGAGACCATGTTTTCCTGCAAATTTCTGAAATGCCAATTTGATTCTTTCTAGAAAAAAAATCCGGAATAAAAAGAGACTTTTGAAAAAATAAAATAGAAAACCAACCAACCGAATTAAAGTTGGTCCGTTGATTTTTTTAAGTTGCATCACAACTTTATTTCACCTCGAGCCTGATACCATGAATAACGTTTTCATACCCGGACCGGTCAAGGTCCGATTCATTGGGTCACCGGTTCAATAGCTGGGTCGATTGGGGCAACCCACCACATGGCAACTCTTTGGGGCCCACTGACCTATGAATGTTTTGCCCCACCTCTTGGTGGACCATCCTAGGTCATTGGTTCAACCCGTATCTGGGTCAGCCGGGTCACCGATTCAACTGGCTGAGTCAAGTGGGTTACAAGAATTTGAATGATTTTTTTCAAAGATTACTGGGTCGAGATCAACCCAACCAAGATTTGCGACCGGATCACCGATTCAACTCGTCGGGCCGAGTCGGCTTTTTTAGTTTTTAATTGTCATTGCCAAACGTATAAATTTTTTATTGGTTAATGACAGCTGAAAAACCAAAAAAAAAAAAAAACCAGAATTTGAATTTTTCGTGAACCAAACGCAGGCTAAGATACATTAAACTACCACTTAGAATCCATGTAGACTTGATGAAAAGGAAAAGGGTTTTGTTGTAGGGTCAAATGTTTTAGAACCTAATTTAAAATGGTCGTTGTAACGAAAATAACAATCGTTATAATGGTAATGCCCCAACCTATTACTTTTTTCCACTATAACGCCCAAGAAGGCGGTAGGGATATATAACGACCATTATTTTGTTATCTTTTACCATTAAAAAATAATAGAATATATAGAATTAAAATAAAGACTCGTGACGGATGAGACCCTATTATAACAGCCGTTGTTATAATGGTCATAGTGAAGTTAAGGGACCATTATACAATTATAACAGACAATTTAAAACAAAAAATCTCATTTTAAACATCCAACACTAATAAGATTTTGAAACGCGAGAGTCACTAGGCTACGAGAAACAAAACATGCATATATATGAAAGAGGCCTAAGAAAACTAGTCAAGGGGCGGTGAATGTTCGTAGGGGTGTCTTTCCAAAAAGTGGCACAACATTAGAAACCACTATCCAAATGGATGTTTGGCCCATCCCTAGGTGGACCCACGTACGAAAAATCAATATGATTAGTGAAATCTAAGCATTTGATTGGAGTCATTTTCATGGGTTGATTATTAACCATGAATTTGAGCAATATGTTGGATACAAAGATCCAAAGGTTTAAAATTATTAATCATGCTGATTTTTGGAATGGCATGAGTAATAATAAAGTGATTATTAATGGGGTATATTGAAAATAAGAATGATAGCATGAAATATAATTAAATATTTATCGAGGGGTATTTAATTAACTTTAGGTGGAATGGGCATTAAATGAACGGAGTAGGGTAGAGGTGGAGTGAGAACTTTGATGACGGACGTCTTTCAGCATGAGACTACAATACCATGACTACAATACGAGTCACGTGGCATAAACAAAAAGATTTACGATCGTATGGATGTTTCAAACACCCCTATATGGACCTTTATGTAAACCAACAATCAGTCTGATTGGTGTTTTCTAGGCGTTAGGTCTCAGTACACAAAATCATTATTGAATCAACGATTTAAAATCAACCCATGAATGATTAGACATGGAAAAAGATTATTCTAGGGTCACATGTTTTTGGCCATAGCTTAAAAGACGGCAGTTATAATGAAAATAACAACTGTTATAACAGTAACACCTCAACCCTATTACTTTTTTCCCATTATAGCGCCCAAGATCGAAATATGGGACATAACGGCCATTATTTTGTAATCTTTTACCATTATCAAGTTTTAAAAAAAATAGAATAGAATTACAGCAATGATGTGATGGATGTGACTCCGTTATAACGGTAAACATCCAACACTAGCATATGGAAAAAAAAAAAATCATATATACTAAGCATATATAAAGTGGGATTCCTGTAAAGAGATTTGACATGATTTTGACAGAACCCTCCTTCTTTATCCGGACTTGCGACTGGCATGTAATGTAAACAAAGACACTACATAAGTGGAGTTGAAGGCTATAAAAGAGTGTGAGAAAAGCCGAAAATGACAAGGAAAGCCGAAAATGACGCGAAAAAATAGCTTTCAATGGAGTGGAATGGCAAAATAGGCTTCATGTTACCAATCCTAGGTTGCTGGGATAAGGTGTATGATGATGATGATGATGATGATATATATTTCCCTAAAAAAAAATGAAATAAAATTTTCATATAATTCTTGAATTAAGGCCTACCCAAAATCCGCCAAACCTGCTCCTCGATCGTGATCAAATAATCTAACGGCCCAAATGTAATCAAGAGTCAAGATAGGGATATCTATTGAGTGATGAATGATTAGATCTCCAATGCAAACTATAGCTCCTCATATGGTTCGAAACCTCGGGATCGGAAGTTGGATCTGTGGGGTCTGATCTCGATCCGGATCAATCTTATCCGAACGGGATCGGCCTATCTCGCCTGAGACAAAGTGGGACTATTTTGTAAAACAGTGATCTCGAGGCGAGACAGAGTCTGGTTTGGATTGGATCGGGGGCTCCGATCTCGATCCAAAACAGGATCGGCCGAGATTTTGAACCATGGTTCCTCATGATCTCTACCAAATTGGAGTAAAACCATAGATAATGGTACACAATTATACACTAAAACATTCCTCTTTAATATATGTCCTAGGTAGCTAAGGTGAGGTGGGCAAAGTAAGATAAGGTCTCTTTTCGTTTCGAATTCAAATTTTATCCTCTTTATCTAATTTTTTTCAAAACCTGATCAGTTTTGAACCTTTAAGTGAGGTTATTTTGGTAATTTGGAGGGCAGATTTATTGGTTCCGTCGTCAAATCCTGTGAGTTGACGCTTAATCCCGCGTTATGACGCTTTTATAGTGGGGTGTCGACTGTCGGAGGACTTTTCTGTCTCAAACGTAAAAAAAGTGCTTCCGACCCCCCAATTATTGCTTAGGCCCAGTTTGATTATTCCCCGCTAACCCCTTTGATAAAGCCCTAACAACCCCTTGTTAATTAGGACAAACTCTTCTCCTAATTTTACCCCATCGCCCTTCAGATTCCCTAAAATGACACAAAAGTCCTAAATCAGTACATTGGCATCCCATATTCCGATTTAACAATCCCGATTCCAGCGATACTTGGACTTGTTTTCATGGGATGGGTTGAGTTTTAACCATGGAATTTGAGATTAATTGACCATTATTTGGGGTACAAAGATCCAAAGGTTTGAAATCACTAATCAAACTGATTTTTTGTCGGTAGGTCCACCAAAAATTTGGCCAAACATCCATATGGTCATCATCCTCTAAGAGTGTGCCACGTGGCTCATATTATGTGCCGTCAGAGTATACACAGGTTCTTTGTACCATAGTACTCAAAATCATGATTTAAAAAATGACTGTTATAACGAAAATAACGGCCGTTGTAACAGATTCGGACCTCCCCCGTTATGTTATATATGAACCATTAAAACGCTGAAAAATAACAGCCGTTAATTTTCCGTTATAATGAAACTAACAACCGTTATTTTCTGGAATTTTTTTTGAAAAAAGACCGCCGTTATTTTCCATTTTTTGAAAATTTGAAGTTCAGCGCCATTTTTTCTGTTATTTTCCGTTATTTTTCATTTTTGCCCTGGAGCGTTACAATTCGTTATAACAGCCGTTATAACGGAAAAAATGGTAACACCCCCAGTCCGTTATACCGTTATAACGGCCCCTTTTAAACCTTGCTCAAAACCCTATTTAGTAATTTCCCATTTAATTAATATGGGAATTTGAGTATTTGACTTATTTTAACAAAATGTAATAAACTACCGAATTATTTAAATATTCGATAAAATTCCCATATTCTTTGGGGAATATTATATTCTTATTAAAAATGTATATTATACACATTATTCTCAAACCAATGGACAAATTGAATTTTAAATTTAAAAATTTGCAAAAAAAAATTGTTTTTAGATTTTTTAATAATTTTATTTTATATTTTGCCATATATTTAAACATGTTTTCGAATGCCAAATCCAAATTATACTCGAACTTTTGCCGTAATGTCTTTTTTCCATATTATTTTATTTTTATTTTCTCCATTATTATATGTTTTTTATGCAACAACTTGATACTCGATGCGGAACCGTGTATTTGTCGGTTCCGATTTTGGGATCACCTATTTTAGCACTGGAACCAGAACAGAACCAATAAGATTCAGAATCGTCATATATTCACGAACCGGAACCGACCCATTGACACTTATAGTTGTGGGTGGACGGTGGACCGTGGACCGTGGACGTGAGTGGAGTATAAGAAATGTTGCAACGTGGGGTCCATTTCTTCTTCTCTCTCTCTCCCTCTCTCTTTCGGAGTAAAACTTTGATGGCAGCGTGCTGTCATCGAGGCTGATGACAGTGTGCAATATGAGCCACGTGGCACACTCTTTGAGGATTCTGACCGTATGGATGTTTGACCAATCCATAGTCGTTGGATTGGAATTATTTTGCATGGGTTGATTTTAACCGTGGGAATTTGAGCATTATTGACCATTATTTGAGCTAGGTACAAAGATCCAAAGGTTCGATATCACTAATCAAGCTGATTTTTGGTTTGTAGGTCCATCTAGGGATTGGAAAAACATCCATACGGTCAGAGTCCTCTAACAGCGTGCCACGTGGTACATATTTTGCTTTGCTGTCGTCAAAGTTACTCCTATCTTTAGCCTTCAATCTTAAACGTGAAGCAAAAGTAGTGCGGCCCACAAAGGAGATTAGTACGTAGTGATGTGAGAAGGACATGATGGGCATCATCATCTCTAATTACCCTTTTTGCGCCCCCACACACTAAAGAAAATGACTATTCAAGGGAGCACGCCGTCCTCACATTTTTATTTTCTGAATGTATGTATGTGCCTATGTGTTTTCGCATGTGTGTATATGATCTTCGGAATGATTCGGTACAAGTAAAATAGACTGAACATCCTGTCTCGTCCCAATCGTTTCTGCTAGATCTTGATCGGTGATCACGAGTGGAGCCCACAATCTTATTGATGATGGGTATCCACCTACATGTTCAGTGACGATCGAGACTTATTGGGTTCGTCGATGCAGAATTCTCACATTCGATCATTTGTTGTTCCGTAACCCATTTTTCTTTCATGTTTGTCTTAAATGTGTGATGAGACACAAACGCGTACGAATGGTGCCGACACTAAACCCCTATATTCCCACCAACGTAGCCAACCCTAAACCCTAAACCCTGAACCCCACACTGATAGACAGAATACATAATGTCGGGACTCTTAAATGGATTGCGAATCTCAGATGGTACCGACCACTCATAATGCCCATTAAGATATGGAACGTACTCGGTAACTAGTTACATTTGACTTGTTCCAAGACATTCAGGTGTCAAAAATGTACGCAAACATATCGGGATTAGATGATATTGTCCATGCACGCACTTGACACGTTTTATATGCATGTATGAAAATGCATCATAGATCAATAGATTTTGAGTTTTTAAGTGCATGTATGTGATGTAGTTGAATGTTTTATGTATTAAGATAGCAAAAAAGTTAGATTTTAAAGGGAAGGGACGTCCCTACAAGATACCCACATTGAGAACAAAACTTAGGCTCATATGGAATTTGAAAAGATATGTTCCATGAGGGAAGAAAGTGCTATATACCTTTTAAGAGGTCTAGAAGAGGACAAATAATAAAATTTGTTCGTGGGGAGGCACTTTTCTCGTGGAGACAACATTGCTTTGGTCTTCTTAACCTAACTTACCCAATCTACAGTCACTACTCTCTCGAGTAAACCTTCGCTCACACCGGGCTGTATTTGAAGCTGATCACAGCCCACAATATGAGCCACGCGGCACATTCTTAGAGGATGTTTTAACCCTATGGATGTTTAGTCAGTCCCTCATTGGTGGATCTGCAAATCAAAAATCAGCCTGGATAGTGATTTCTAAGCATTGGATCTAGTACCCCAAATAATGGTCAATAATGCTCAAAATTCACACGGTTATCCCATGAAAATGACTCCAATCCAACGCTTAGAAATCACTGATTATCGGACTATTTTTGGTTTACAAGTTCACCGAGGGACTGGCCGAACATCCATACGATCGACGTCCTCTAAGAGTGTACCACGTGGCTCATATCAATATGAGCCATGATCGGCTTCGATCGTACACCAGTGTGAGCGAAGGTTTGCTCTAGTCTATCTCACTCTTTTAATATTTTTCAGGTTGGTGCAAGGTCAAGCTCCTACCTAAAAAAAGAGTAAAACTTCGCTGACTGCAGGCTGTCAGTGAAGCCGCTGACTGCCACATAGCCAACAACACATACCCCGAGTACTTTTGCTTTTTCAAAAACAAAAAGGCGCCTAATGGAGAGGTAGTTTTTCCATGTGTTGCTGTGTAGCAGTCAGTGACTTCGCTGACTGCCTTCAGTCAGCAAAGTCTTACTCCTGAAAAAACTACTGATCTGTTGGGCTATCAATGGATCGGGTCGAGTATTTGGATCTGGGCACAAAAGCTATCGGATCAGTTCACTATCGATTCTGATCGATTTGATCTGATAATGACCTGATCTAGCCATTCATAAAATATATCATATCAATGAAATGTACGTCGATAAAACCTTTTTCCATTTGTTATTCGACTAGATAATTCATGGCTTTGATTTTCTTCAAATCAAATTTAATAGGTTTATCGATTTCTAAATGTTGGGTTGCCTTGATCCGATCTGATTAGCACCAATAACTTATTGGATCAAGTTTGGATCCCATCTGTTGAAACCTTATAGGATCTCAATCAAGTCTAGAACAAGTAGCCCTACTATTGGGTCGGTGCTCGTCCTTAAATCGATCCAAACTTCTTATTGGCCTTGCCATTTACACCCCCATATTGGTGACCACAGAAAAGTTTTCAAAGATGGGATTCATAAGTCAAAGGGTCGGGCTCAGAAGCCCCCCTTTTGTCGTCTGACCCCGCTTGGGAGTGGGGCTCTCAGAATCCACGGCCGAGAACCCGACTCCTAAGAGGGGTCAGAAAAAGGGGGTCCTCGCAGCCCGAGCCCCCAAAATGTGTTGATCCAGAAAACTTATGGATATTCACGGACAAGAATCATTTCTAGAAAACTTTTCTAATAATATTCCCTTCCTATGCGGCTAATTAGACCTCCTCTCATTGACTTGAACATGGTAGTTTATTTCTGACCAGCAAAAAAAGAAAAAAGAAAAAAAAAGAGATCATTGAAACTTGTTACCAACATTAAGCACTATAATTACACCAAGGAAAATGCTACGACACGGATGAGCGGATAAAAATGTATACGGTTAAGGCCATTGACCATTGGATTCATGAGATTAACGGTCCACGAGGCAACAACGTACTGCAAAAGGTTAAGTAGTTGTTGCCACAATAGATCTCTTGAATCGAACGGTCAATGGCCTCAACCGCACATATTTTTATCCGGTTATCCGGCGGGGTAGCATGACTATTACACTAATTATAAGTACGGAACACGAACAACTTTTTTTTTCTTTTTAATGAGGTGGGGCTAAATACAATCTTTGTTACAAGATGCTTCCATGGGAGCTTCTTCGGCATTATAATACTTCATGCTAAACCGACATGATTTCGGTTGGTAGACCGTTAGCTTTATTTTACCAAACACTATGGCATTTTAACAGTAAATCACGGTAAATTAATGGTAACGGTAAAGTGGCGGCATTACCATTATAACGGACGTAATAATTATGCTCAAACCGTGCTATAATGCGAATTTCTTTCGACAAGCCAACATGAAACTTGATACCTACTCTTAATTTTAACTTTCCTTCTTCATTGGAGCAAATGGGTTTGTTTATCTTTAGCTGTTTCCTTAACTTTATTGCCTTTGTTTTAGTACTTTATATCCCCTTAATATTCCTGTAAAAACTAGGTTTGGAGCTTGGTGGAGAAGTGAGATCTCACAGTAATCCCCTTTGGATTAGCCATGTCTCTAGATAATTGGCCAAAAAAAAAGTTGAAAAAAGAAGAAGAAGAAGAAGAAGAAGAAGAAGAAGAAAAAGGAGAGAATATGGCTGCATTTTATTTTATAATTTAAAAAAAAATCTATTTAAAAACTACGAGAAAAACATCGATCCGGTTCCATCTTCGATCGCTATGTGGCGGTCGGGGTCAACTAGTTAATCGACCGAGGGGGGTCCTCTAGTCATTATCCTTTTATTTATTGGCTTCTAAGGGAGACCTTGTCATAGTTTTAGATTACTAATGAGGATCAATGAAATCAGTCTTTGATGAGTTTTTTCAGACGAATGAGTTTTCTTTCCATTTTTCAAACCCTTTTCAGTTGTTTTCAAGTCCATTAGGATTACAGGTACGAAATGAATTTTGCTTTATTGAAAACTAGTGGGTGGCATGCGCATTCGCGACTGAGATTCACATAAAAATTTGAAGAAATATAATGACTTGTGTGAGGTGCATGAACCGGAATTTGGCACACATTTGTGCACGTATTATTAGTGATTGCTGGATGAAATGGGAGGGGAAGACTTAGCAAAATTCAAAGCTCGATAGCAAAAATTCGCATAATGTTTGGTTCCAAGAAATCGAGTCGTGCCGCCCTCTTTAGAAGATTAACTCATGACCCCCCTCCCTTGAACATGACTTCCCACCTAATTTTCCTACTCTATCCCTATGGGTGTGCAGTCATGTTTGATTTTTATCCATTCAATTTGTATATGAGGTGATAAAAATATCCATGTTTTGTAGCTTCTATTTTCTAGTTCTTTTTCCAAAATTTTTTTTTAATTTGTAGATTGAAATATTGCTTGGGAGAGTCTCAGAAATTTGATGATCTGATGACTGCTAGTGGAGGAGAGGTGATTGCAGATGAGAAGTTTCGAATTTTATTTTCTGGGGCCTAACATTTGCATTCATTCATTAAGTCTGAGTATGAATCCAGTGGCTATGAAGTTAATATGCTTGCATTTGTATTTGCAGTCCCATATTTGAGCCCATAGACCGAAAGACTGAGCTTTATAAACCGAAATTAGAGTCTACAAAGGAAATACTGCGCACGTGGCACACATGCACCCACCATTCTAGGGGACCCATCTTGGAGACTGATACAAAAATTGACGCAGTGGATGAATGTGGCTTTGGAAAAAGAAAAAAAAAAGTTGAAAATGGTAAAAGAAAGCTTGCAGAAATATATTTAAGAGATCATATGATTGAGCCTCTTTTAGTCAGAGATCTCAAAACCAAGTCCCACTCCAATGTACATGATGCCTAATAGTATGCAATTTATAGATTATAGTCATGATCGATCGATAAGGTTGAGAGTATATGATCTCCCCATGACTAGAATGAGTCCATTTTCAAGTGGGATTCTGATCTCTTCAAGAATGTTCGGCCTTGTGCGATTCTGACACCATTGACAATTTCATTAATGTCCGTTGTGTCCTATTTCCATTGATAATTCCGTTAATGCCCGTTGTGTGTCGTTTCCATTGACAATTATGTTAATGCTAGTTGTGTCTCGTTCAGTATTGTTTGGGCTTTGGATGGTCTAAAAGCTCCATGAAAGAATCTGTTACTTGTTTTACGTCAAAATTTCAAGCTTTCAAGTGTGTCCAAGTTCATAATTCAATGTAGTGTTAAAAGTGTTTGGTTGCATGCAGGACTCTCCCTTGTACATCCAATAAATCTAGTCAGTTTAAGGATATAAAATATAGTTCTATGTGAAAATACTAAGGTGGCAGACCCCGAAACTCCTTTAGAAATTGCATGTAACAAAGGTCAAAGAGTAACATTTCTTATTTTCTTTTTCTATTCCATTGACAATTCCGTTAATGCCTGCTGTATCCTGTTCAGTACTATTTGGGCTTTTGACAGTCCATAAGCTCCATGAAAGAATCTGTTACTTGTTTTACATCAAAATCTCAAGCTTCCAAGTGTGTTCAAGTTTATAATTCAATGTAGTGTTAAACGTATTTGGTTGCATGCAAGACTTAAAAAGTTTGTCTTCCTATATCCAAATACCTAGAAGGGTTTTTTTTTAAAATTAGATGCCTAAACTAACAACCTAATTCAATAAATTGTATTTGCATGCATTCAAGATTGCTTAACAATAATGATTGTCATAATCGAATAGATCGATATATTGTTTCTATGTCGTTTGTGTTAATCTAAACATAGTGTGAAAATCAAATCAATCAAACCATAACACAGGCAATTTTAGAGTGAAAACCTTAATCAAGGAAAACTACGGGACCACGTTCAGATGAAAAGTATCACTAGCTGAAAAATTTAAAGTTTACAGAGGTTACATACGCAACACCGTTTTCGCAACATACAACCCGTCGACTAACTGCCGGTGCGTCCACATCATCTGGCTCCATGAGTCGAGTCCACGAGTGCCCTTCCAATCATGAAACCATTGCCGCTTGTTTAGCTTGGTACACCCCAAACCTACCGTCGATCAGTACACCCTTACCTTATTTACACTAACAAGTCTAGCCCCGAAAGTAAAGGATTCACCGACTCCTCAAAAACATTACTCACAGTAACTGAGACATAGGTGTCATTTCTCTGACTTACTAGGCTGGATATTTAGGATAACCTCAGCAAAAGAAATTGATCAAGCTCTATGAAAGAGATATGAACTTTGAACTATGATCGCAAGAGTAGAAAAACCTTTCCTAACGAATGTACACGATCTTTAATTGACAAATGCAGTTTCTTAGATGAATCAGTCTTCAATCTTTTGAGTCTTGGGTCTTCATCTTCCAATCTTAGGACAATCAATGAGTGATGCATACCACGACATCCTCAAGGCATCACAAAACTCATAGATTCAATTACAACGTGTTTTATGTCATAAAAAATTACACCAAATAGAATATGAAAATATTCCTTACAAGACTCTCCCTTGCACATCCAATAAATACAGTCAACTTAAGCATATAAATATAGTTTTATGTGAAAACACTAAGGTGGCAGACCTTGAAACTCCTTTAGAAATTGTAAGTAACAAAGGTCAAAGAGTAACATTTCTTATTTTCTTTTCTATTCCATTGACAATTTCGTAAAGGCCCGTTGTGTCTTGTTTAGTATTGTTTGGGCTTTTGTCAGTCCAAAAGCTCCATGAAAGAATCCGTTACTTGTTATACATCAAAATCTCAAGCTTCAAAGTGTGTCCAAGTTCATAATTCAATGTAGTGTTAAAAGTGTTTAATTGTTTCCAAGACTCTCCCTTGCACCTCCAATAAATCTAGTCAGCTTAAGCATATAAAATATAGTTCTATGTGAAAATACTAAGTTGGTGGACCCCGAAACTCCTTTAGAAATTGTAAGTAACAAAGGTCAAAGAGTACCATTTCTTATTTTCTTTTTCTATTCCATCGACAATTTTGTTAATGCCCGTTGTGTCTCGTTCGTACTGTTTGGGCTTTCGACAGTCCAAAAGCTTCATGAAAAAATCCGTTACTTATTTTACATCAAAATTTCAAACTTCCAAGTGTGTTCAAGTTCATAATTCAATGTAGTGTTAAAAGTATTTGGTTGCATGTGATATTTGCTCAAAAGTGCTTATTTTAAGTAATTATCCTTTTAGCGTTATCACACTCTCATACGTAAAATTGTACTATTTATCCACTTTTCTATGTAAAAGTCTCTTCAGTTGCGTAGAACACACCTTTTTAGGCAAAATGGGCTATTTGCATGAATTAAACACATTCTTGGAAATCTAGATATTAAGTCGTTTTGATTAAATCTCATTACGTGCTTTTTCTATTGTAGAAAACCAAATCTGACGATTCTGATGGAATGCAGGCACACTATCGACCTCCAGAGCCAGTGAGCTAGGATAAGAAGATGTAGGCCAAGTGCGGGAAGAGCCAGAGAATTGGAAAAGCCTGAGAGAAGATCAAGAGAGAAGGAGAGCTAAACACCCCGAGAAGAGATTAAAGAGAATAAAGCTCAATCAACTAACACAAGATGAAGACTTGACCAGTTGGTAAAGCTTACAGAAGACCAAGTCAAAGACTAGGGTTCAAGACCCTTTGCTAGCACTTTCTCTTATTTTGTAATATTTTCTCTCTCCTCTCTCTAAACCTTCATTATCTCTCTACTCTAGAAACTCAACCATCTGATCCTCTGTCCTTTCGCAACCACTCTATCCTATGACCTGGCCTTGGCCGATCTCTACCATCCTATGATCCATCCGATCATCACCATCCAATTCTACCGTTTGATCCCTAGCTCACACAATCTACAAGATAAACGATTATCCAAGAGAAGGTGATCTTAGCCATGTGAGCGGTGTATCCATCAAAAGGCCACAAAAAAGAATGGATGGTCCAGATTTCAAAGATATTAAAAATATTCCTTTCAAACAATTTTGGAAAGTCGCAAAACAATTTTTTTAGAAAATCCAAAGGCTTTAAAAGGAAATAGGTGATTTTGAAAGAGATATTTTAGAATGGGTCAAGATGTAAGAAATGAAGCTTTTTCTTGAAGAGAATAATTTTGGATGGTGTTGATTTTTGAAAATGACATTTCCAAAAGAAGTGGGAAAATTTTCAAAGAAGGAAAAAGGCATTAAATGGAAAATCGTGTTGGGCTTTGATACAAAAGGTTGCTGATCTATGAATGGAGTATGGACTGCATAAAAAATAGAAATAAATTGTTTTTTTATTTGAGAAGGAATAATTATTTTAAAGAAGATTCTATCTTAAGGAAAGCTAAGACGTTTTTAAAGAGGGGTTATATAACGGTTTCAAAAAAGAAGAAAGAGGATCATCTCTCACATAGGAAACCCTACCTTGGACGATTGGAACATCATCTCTTCCATCCCTTATTCTCCACTAATCTCATTCTCTCCATCTCTAGCCGTCCTCATCCTTTCACTCTCTCTCAAGCCATTTCCATCAACACCATCACTATTACACCACTCCTCCATCACCGTGGACCAGCTACCTACTATCATCAGACCTGCAACCCTCTCCTCAATCTTCACTACGACCTCTTGGTCGGTAGGGCTTCCCCAACGATGTTGCTGATCTGTACTTGCTGCATTACTTCATCTTTGGCCGAACCAACAACGGTCTGCAATAAGTTCTCTCCCTAGAACCACCAAAGTGAGCTTCTCCCATGATCCATAAGCCCATCAGCAGCACATGGTTGAAGCTCCACCATTGAAGATCATGAACAGAACTCCACGTTGCTACAAGCTCCATCGACTTGCAAGTGCATCTACAACTTGCCGCCTTTACTCCACCTACACGCAGCGCCTCCACCTCACCTTCTCACTAATTGCCACTACAACTTCTCCACGACACCATGCTCCAGCAACCAGCATCCATCTCCATCGGTGGTTCTACCTCCATTAACGTTACCAACATCAACATCCTTTCCCTCCTCTTGCAGCCCGTTGGCACAGCAAGCACATCTCCGCAGTGTGCACTAGGCCGCTCCACCACGTTGTGCGCCACCCACTGCAACCTTGCTCTACTGTTTGAAGCTCCCCTTCTCACCCAATATGCTGTAACTCTTGCAAGATCAGTAGCACGTCGTTCCCGCCACTCTCCTCCTTCACCATTAGGCCATGCTCTGTCCTCCCCATTCCACCTTCAACGCTGCCCTCACCTACAAGATTGCCTCCTCCTCTCCTTCATAAACCGGTGGTCTGCAAGAGATCTCCATAATCACTCTTCTCTTGGCCGAGAACCATAGCCACCCCGTGTTCTTCCACCATGCATATCTGGCCAATATTTGTCGGTTGATCTCGAGTCTATGGTAAGCGCTCATGGTGAGTTTTCTCTTTATCTCTCCATTTTATCTTGCTTCTCTCTAGAATAGTCTCTTCTTTCTCTCTCTAGTTTCCTCTTATTTAAGTTTAATTAGAATTTTTGTTATCATGTTTAGAACAATTTTCAATTGAGCAGCGTTTTGTAACTCAGAATTTTGATTAATAAATTAGAATTGTATTCTTATATTTCTGTGTTTTGAGCCATTTTCATTGATGTTCTCAGTTGTTTGTGATCAATTTCCACATGAAAAGCATGTTTTAATCTCACTTCCCCATTCTCACCCCTCCATTTTTCTAGCAATTTTCCTGTTAATTTTTGTTCCAATATTGTGTTTTATAACCCGAGTGCGGATCAACATCCGACACTGTCCACTATGCAAGAGTTTCACTATTTTGCAAGATTAAAAATCGGATAATTTACAAATTTGTTGAAATTGGGACTTCCGCCCAACGACCAGAGAAACCCTAGTTTCAGCATGCAAGACTCTTCCTTGCACATCCAATAAATCTACTCAGCTTAAGCATATAAAATATAGTTCTATGTGAAAACATTGAGGTGACAAACCCTGAAACTCCTTTAGGACTTGCAAGTAACAAAGGTCAAGAGTAACATTTCTTATTTTTTTCTATTTTTTATGACCAATCCACATAAATGTCTAATATAGGACCAACTAAGTATGAAGTATATGACTTACATGATTGGTTATAATAATTCTTCAGACCTTGGATTTTCACTTTTAACAAGATTAATTGCAATTAAGAAATGAGCACACGGAGTCCTTAGAAGATAATATTGCACACAGAGTCCCCTATGAGATTTTAGCAAGAGTAAATCTCTCTTCTCTTC